>CM057350.1:331951050-333376658 GCA_030015575.1 Agapanthus africanus | reverse complement strand
TATGAGATACCGTATTATATTCTCGCGATATTTGATATCAGCCGAATTATCGGATCAAGTGTTGATTCGATGAATCGGTAAATGATATATTAGTCGGTTATATGCGATATAGCCGGATTGTCGGATCAAGTGTTGATTCGATAATTTAATGTATGATATTATATATGATATATTAAATTACATTAACTAATATTAGCTCACTAAAAGATTATTTTTCTCACTCGGGTAATACATTGATATATATGCGATATATGTTAATTGTATTATTTTATTTTGTTACAATAAATATTATATATGTGATATATAATATTGTAACATGATATGATTACTAATGCAACATGATTAGTGGAGATTAAACAAGATTAGGGTTTGATTTGGGTTAGTTCATTCATGAACCTTCTAGAAGGTTTCTTTTTGTTTTTGCAAAGATATTTTAAAGTGACTCATATTTAACTCAACCCAAACCCTAGCCCTAGTTAAATCTCTACAAAGGTTTGTTCAACCATGGTTGCATTATTAATCATTATTATCCTTTCATTATTCATCACAAAAGGTTTAATCATTTTATTCATCTTCTTCTTCCTTCTTTCTTCATGGAAAAGCTTTCTAGGTTTTTCCTAAGTGATGAAAATGAGTGAGAATATGAATAAAAATGAGAGCAAAAATCCTACTTCATCATCCTCATCTATCCTTGCCATTTAGATGAGGGTGTTCACTTCATTTAGTGAGTGAGAGCTTGTGCTAATGAAATTTCAAGGTAGATCAAGTTTGCATCTTTCTCTTCGTGGAGCCTCTCGAGAGTCCGGAACACGATGATCGCAATGAAGGGACCTCAACACGGAGCTTAAGAAGTGAAGGACCGGATCTACAAAGATTGTAATCTCTCTCACTTAGTGTTAAAGTGTTTAACATGCTTGTTTTCGCCTAATCTCTAGTTTTCCGGCTTTGGGTTGTTCGGCACGGCTAAATTTTAAATCAGGCATGGTTGATGCCTCGTAGACCTTTGTGCATGTGTCTAGCAACCCTACAGTGGTATCAGAGCCAAGCTAGAGCTTTAGGTAAAGTCTAAGCGAAGTTTAAAGTCCGATCGAACTCCAAAAACACGATATACCCTAGTTTCTGGAAATTTTTTCAAAATGTGATTTTTTGTGAATTAAAAATACTCAAAAAAAATTAGCAGGGTATTTTAGGAATTACTGTGAAATACGACATCTTAATTCCACTAAAGGGCCGCGGAACCGCGGCAATACCTTACTTGCGCGGCGGTTCCGCGGCGGAATAGTAGAATTAGGGTTATGGTTTTGTACAGTAACTTCAGTACCAACTTCTTGATTCTTCTGGGAAGTTTTTATTATACTCAAGTGTTGAGTTTTCTAGGTTGTATTGGGGACTCGTTGATTCGATCGGATAATTTAATTTCGTTTAAGTTTTTTTTCCGGATAATTTTAGAAACTGTTAAAAAGTTCGAGCGGATATCAATAACTCACTTTTTCCCCTGTCGGAAAATTTTTCAAAAGATGGATTTTTTCTCGAGTTTGAAACTTCCGGAAAATCATGCAAGTAACACGGTGGACCGAACTTTTTGGCCAGAAGAACACAAACCTTAACTCGATTATGTGACCGTCTTGAACTGCCTCTAAACCTTAGGGTTTGTGGCAGTACGGCATGCCACATGTGAGGCGTTGGCTTAACCATTCTACGGCTGGGCCATTGATACTGTGGCATGTGATGGATACTTTTTGAACTCCGCTCAAGTGTTGAGCTATCTGGGAAACTTGGGTGTTTGATCATCCGATCGGAAAGTTTAACACTGTCTTTTTATCCGGAATATGATACAATATTTGGAATCCACAGGTAGTTATGAGACAACTAATTTGAATGTTATAAATCTAGCAGTTCAGTCTCAGATGATCGGTTGCCACGGGATTTTGATGCGATCAAAATTCCGTCGCAATCACGTAGCGTACGCGGATACTCGCCGGGTAAACTTAATAGACAGCCACGCCCCAAAGCCCCGACCAAGTGACTGTAGGAGAACCCCGTCGTCAAAAACATTCGTTCGGGTGCTCGCTGCAGCGGTGTTCCGCCGTAGTGCACTTCGTCGACGGCATCTGGGGGTGCGGCCGTCTACTAAAGTTTGCGACGAGCATTCGATCAGGATATCGGGAATCTACTTGAATTGCCCGACTTGATATTGAAAAGTGTTTTCGATAATAAGACTAAAATGCGGGGTTTATAATTGTTAGGCATGCGATGTCTAAGGAATTCATTTGGTTAGGCATGCGATGTCTAAGGAGGTTGCGGATTCCAACTGTTGTAGTTTTACACTTTCTTTTCTGTGACCGTAAGCGTAGTATATGGAGTATCGCCGGCTTCATTGCTATACATCAACGACAATCGGGATACACATACTTTCTTACGTTGATGATATGAGATATTATGTGTTGCTGTGATATGTTATATTGGATCGTCGCGTTTTGAATAGCCGGGGGTTTTATGTGGGATAAGAGTTTTTCTTTTTCATTCATGTAAAATTCATTTGTATGTAATATTCTTTTATCGGGGCACTTCCGCGCTGAGGATGATATCACCTTTGTATATTATTTACTTTTCCGCATTAGGTAGACCCATGGCGGGGAGCACAAGTAACCGGGTTCTAGGGTCCAGTGGGAGACCATCTCGAGGAGTCGAGACTGGGTCTCCTAACCCTAGAATTGGCAGTGTTGCTTGCCGCTCTCGTAGGGGTCTAGGGATGTGGGTTTGGCTATTCATCACGACCGTGGAATACGTGTTTTATACAGGCTCGTATTAAAAACACGGACGTCCTAGTATATCCATTATTTAATATATGTTCTTCTGCTGCAATGTTCTGTGATGAGATCATATTACTGCCTGAGACGAATATTTATATTATATATATGAGATATATGCTATATTGCAGATTTCGTTTCAAATGTGATGCTTGTGAAGCATAATAAAATGGGGCTTCATTAATGAGATTAATGAAATAAAAGAAACGTAAAAATATTGTAGAAACTTGTTTAAAAACTAGTAGCTCTAGTTCTTGCATTGCATAGCGGTGTTCCTTGTAGAACATCCAACACCTTATTCGATAAAGAAAGAGCCGAGATCCCTTCACCGGGAGTGACCTCTTTAGTGAAACTAGCAGATGCTACAAACTCGGTTTGTCTTTTGATTTCTTCTATAGTTCTTGCTTTGCATGGTGGTATTTGTGAAATATTCTGCACCTTATTCGATGACAAAAAAGCCGACGATCCCTTCATCGGGAGTGACCTCTTTAGCAAAACTAGAAAAGCCTCAAAAACACTCCATTTAAAATCACTCGATTCTCCAACGATATCAAGTTCATTATGCAAAGGGTTTTCATAAAAACCTGTCGTAACCCTCCGTCATTTCAGATAAGTACTTCATAGTATTCGTACTACGTTTGTTGGCTTTCGTCAAGGCGTAGTGTGCGGTAGCTATTTATGCTTATCTGTATAAGCATATGATGCGATTGAGTTAGGGTAGTCGTGCGACTTTGTTGGCATTCGTCAAGGGCCGTGCGGGTGGGTTTAATTCAATCGGGAAATGACAGGTTGAACTTGACTAGTAGCCTATGGTTTGTTGGCATTCGTCAAGGTCATAGGATGTTAGGGGCAAAATATTATTGGGAATTTCAAGTGTTGAAATTTACAATGAGATTGCATACCTTCTATGAGATAGTTGGATCCCGATACCCGCTGTGAGTAAAAGTTACTCCTGGGAGAGTTTTACACATTACAATTAGTCGATCAAGTAGGTGTCTAGAAAGGTGTCAACGGGGTTACGCCCCTGGGAAAACGAGGTTTACTATAATTAGGTCTGTGCGAAAGCACGGGGAACCTCCCTCAAAGTACCGGCACTGGCCTGGCTGAAAGATAGGCGAACTTGTAGAGTGTAATTAATCCCGGCTAGTCTTACCTTTTAGGGTTTGAAGGAAGATTTGACTAAAACAGTGGGAGACATCCTGATTAGATAAATTGATAACCAATCTAATCTTGTAAAAGCGCACGCTGGGTGTTTTCTTCTCTCTCTCTCTCCTGGTTACGACTATGTCACGCCTTAATCAAGATAATAATACGGATGTAATTGACCGAAACCGCTTATTATACTGAGCTGGGGAACGTTGGTCCCGCTCCAACTTATAATTATTATAAGATAGAGCAGGAAATTTAGGAATACCAGATTTCCCGTGCCGCCCAAACGAAGAAAGTGCATGCTGATGCATCATCTTCAGGTGTGTTCATTACATAGAACTGTTTCTCAGTATCCTTTACGTCCTGGGTATGAGATACCGGATCAGGATCCCGCATATGTAATCTGTTACATGGGCTACAGATAGATAGAGAACTGAGAACAGGTGATAAGTTTCATGAGATAGAAACGGTGCAAGTGTTGCAGCCAAGTCTGTTGGTCACTATCACCCTGTATTACCAGAATACATTGATTCTGAACGAATGTTATTAGATACCGAACCTGATATACAACATCATATCAGTCTCTTTATTACTAAAGAAAGGATATAATTTTGTATTGTTGGATAATGTTTTGAACATTTCCTATATCAAAAGTTGATCGGTTCAGGCACGTTATCTAAAAGCATAGACGTTCTAAATCAAACTGCAGTTCTTAGTATACAGAACACACACAAGAGGAAGAGTTCAGAAATGAACGAATCCTTCTTGAGGCATTATAGACTAGGTCATATCAATGCGACCCGACTAGCTAAGTTACATTTAGATGCATATTTAATTTATTTTGAATTTACATCTTGTGAAACTTTCCGGTCATGTCACAAAGATACGATGACCATAGCTCTGTTTATCGGAAACAGAGAAAGAGTTAGTGAACTCTTGGGATTGATACATGCTGATGTATGAAGGTCCCCTGTCTACACATGCCAAGACCGGTTCTTTGTACTTCATTACATTCTCTGATGATCTCTCAAGATTCAGACATATGTTCCTGTTGAAACACAAGTCTGTACCTTTTGAGATATTCACAGAATATAAGTTAGAAGTAGAGAACCAAAATACGGGTATAAGTATTATGTCCTTTGATGAGATCAAAGAGGAGAATACTTGAGCACGGAAATCCTGGACTATTCTAAAGGAGAATGAGATTCTCTCTCAGCATTACTCCTCCGTATACACCATAGCACGATGGTATATCAGGACGGAGCAATAGCACCCTATGTGATATGGTGCGTTCTATGATGAGTACTACTGAGTTTCCTATTTCCTTTTGGGAGTTGTGCACTTGAGAAGCTGCATACCTATTGAATGTGGATTCAATAGTTTCCAACGAACCTCAGCCTCTCCGCCGATCTACCACGGTTTTTCACCCACCTGAGAGATATTTCGGTTTCTCTATGACAGTGGGAGCGAGGATTGCATCATGAGATGATGACCCAACTAGTTTCGAGATGGCCATCAAGAGTGGGACTCTATAAGAATGGCTAGATGCTTAGCGATCTGAGATGGAATCTTTATACACCAACAAAGTATGGACTTTGGTTGCATTATCTGAAAGGTTAAATCCCCATCAGGAGCAAGTATATCTTGAGAAGATTACTTGGTGTACATGGAAAAGTTGAGACTTTCAAAGCTATGCTTAAGTCCATCCAGATCCTACTTGCCACTGCTACATACCATGACTACGATTTCTGGTGGTTGGGTGTCATGACTGCTTTTCTAAATGATGTTTTATAAGAGAGCGTCTCTAAGTACACAGCCAGATGGCTTCATAGACAGTGAGAGCAGCGGAACGTGTGCAAGATGCTTTTGTTGGAGATAGTGCCCTCAGAGTCAATTATTGGATCACAGGCACGTGATTGCAATGATTGAGGGAGGACCTATCCCGGTACGACAGTCTTACTCGAGATGATAGTTTGCTATCTGGTTTACCTTTATCATCGTGTACTGGTTTAGGTGACCTGACAGGTCGCTATTGCACGTTGATAGAGCCCCTAGGATTCTTGCTTGACTGCCGGCAGTATGAGGGCGATCATATACGTGAGAGCTGGGGTCTACAAGCATATCGTTAAAAGTCCCTAGTTGTGGGAGTTTCGAGACAGGGCATCGATTCTCCAGAGTAGACTAGTGTGTACAGTCGAGACCCCGACGAGGGGCGGTGGCCGGTCTCACAAGCCACTGGTGTCTGTTGGATCACCTAAGATGTATACAGGTGCTCATTGGGTTATGAGTACACCGGACAGGACTCGCCGGGAACATGCTAGTTGGTCTTATACCTGACGTCAGATAGCAGTTCCCAGGTGACATGTGTACAGGTTAGTTCATCGACCTGGGGATCGTCATTTGTCTCGTGTGAGTTCCCACTGTACTTTGATTACTACCCTACCACGGCTCAAAGGAGTCGTGCAAACAGGTTTTAGTTGGGTACAGTCCCGAACCACATGGAGGCAGTGAGCGGATCTTCGGGGGTTCGTCTCTCCCGGTACTGGGGGTGAGGTCGCACTGTGTCTAGGAGAGCCATTACACGAAGTGCTTGGCCAAGGCAGGAGATTTACTGGTAGGTATTCCAGTAGTATCTCAGGGTGTTCTGGGCTACACTCCGACACGACTTGTACCGCTTTTGGGGGTCTGACTTTTACCCACCCCCTAGGCCCGACATGCGATGCTCATAGACGAACGGACCGGACTGTACGGATATTGTCACTGACAGGCTCAGTAGGGTGTCAGGATGAGTTCGCTCATCGACGTCCCTTTTAGTCAATAGCTGGTGGCCCGTTACGTATTGGCTCATACCTCTGACGTGCTAGTGGTTAAATCCACAACCATAGTATTGACGAGTCTTTAGAGTCCACCACACATTCAGTTACTCAAGCTTTCGGGCGAAACGCTGTAGAGGCCGTATGGAGATATGGCAGGGTCCGATCAGATACGTGCGGTATTGCACGGATCAGGATCGGACGGTTTGTACTAGAGGCCGTATAGTTATATGGCAGGGTTCGATCAGATTCGTGCGGTATTGCACGGATCTGGATCGGACGAACATTACTAGCCGGTTTTGGTTTAAGCCGGATCCTAGTATAGTACAGTGTAGATTTTGTCTCTTTGCATTTGTATCCGGATGGAATACAGATGTGGGTGTGTATGCACAGTATGGGATTTTCCTGTAATTTATTACGGGACCAGTTTTCTGGAGTTGCCAGTTTGCATTCCGTTCCGGCCGGTTTTTCTTTGTTCTTTCCCGGCCGGACTTTTCCGATGGAGGGGGTTATTTGCATTTGTGCAAATAACATTTGTGGAGGGGGTTTCTTGCAAATGCTTTGATTATGATAGCTTCATATCTTTTGCACCATCACTTGCATTTAATGAGATTAGAAAGGGTATGGTTTGGATGTGCTTTTATCATGATGATGTTTATGATGTGGTCACCTCTTGCTTCATCCTACACTCACCTCCCTTCATGATTTGTTTTTGCCCTCCACCATTTCCTCATATCAAAAAGGGCCGGCCACTTCTTGGAGTGAGGATGAGAGAATTTCATTTTTGAGAGTGTGGCATTCTTGATCTCATTTCATGCTAAAAAAATGCAAGCACCATTTTTCTTATCTTGATTCCTCCATCTATCAAATGGCAACATCCACTACCCCAATATGAGACATGAGCCCTACACATTTTCTACAGCACTTCTTGGGCATGTCGACTTGCCAGCTTCATGCCCGAGTTGCCTCGGTATTGAGGTGGGAGCCCGTAAAAGAAACAGGCGATGTGGTGCCCTTCCGGCAAGGATGCGACGACCGGAGTTTCCGCGGGAGATCGGGACGACGACGAGAAGACCGGAGGACTCGGATCACTCGGTATATCTCTTCCCTATCTTGTTACTTTGCTAGATCTAGTTTAATGGCCCGATCCGGGGTTTAGTGCGCGGTGGTGCCGGTTTGCTAAGTTCGCAAAATTAAAGTTTATCACCGCTTCCGTATTTGGCCGTCGGATTGACGGCCGGGGCGCCGCCGTGCACTTACAGTGGTATCAGAGACTCGCCATTAACTTCGTCTAGCTTCGTTTGATGTGTTTTGCATTTCCGATCGATCAAATGTTCCAAAACTCGTATTTTGTTAACATCCGTTTTCTGTTGAAAATTTTTAAAGCCCAAAAATTTTTCAGGTTGCAAAAATGTGATGTACTTGAAAACCTAAGACTACTGCAGAAATCCGAGTCATTGATCTTTCATCGAGAGCGCGGAACCGCGGCCAACACCCACTTTGGGCCGCGGTTCCGCCGCAACATGAAAGGATCAATGGGCCAGGTTTTTCCAGTGGGCTTCTGGGTTAATTTTAGGGGTTTTGGAATATTAAAATTGGGCCCAGATTTTTTGTGAGTGCTACAGTATTGCTTGGGGGCCCACTTGTTAATTTTTGATCGATCGGATATTTTAAACACATTTTTTCACAGTACTTACATTATATCTGCGACCGTGAATGTCACTCGATCGGTAAATCCGGTCTAACTGCTATAGCCCGGTTAGACGGATTTGCGAACGTGACTTTCACGTTGATGTTCTGTGTTTTTGCTGTGATGTTGCGGATCGGTCGTGGGGATAGCCTGGATGCAATGCTAGTACAGTGTTGTTGTATTATGTACATTTGATATTGCGGGGCGAGCGTCCGACATGTGGACTGCCGTCACTGCCTGTTTGTATTATTCTTTTGGGGCACGACCAGGTTGCGGTCGATGTACCCGTTGTATGTATATTTTACTTTCTGTACTAGGGTTGCCCCGCGGTGGGGTGCACGGATAGCCGGGTTCTGGAGGGCAACAAGCCCGCATCTCAGGGCATTGAGACGGAGGGGCTTCAGTCTGGAATTGGCGGGCTATTCGCCGCACTCGTAGGGGGTACAGGTTGACCCAGGAGGGGTGCCCAAGTTACCGGATTCCGTGAAGTGCTGGGTGGTCCATTCACGGCGCTGAAGGGGGCTGCCTCGCTTCAGGTTTTGGCGGGTGACTTGCCACGCCCGTAGGGGTCTAGGATTTCATTGCACAGGCTATCCACACGACCAGGGGAACGTCGGGTTTCAGTAGTGGCTCTGTGAAACTCGGGGATCCCAGATATCTGTATTGTTCTGTGATGCTGTACATTTCTGTGATGTTGCATTTTATTCACGCCTTGAGCGAATATAATATATATTAGTAGATATTGTATATGTTTTTCATCCGCGCTAGTCCAGTCCCCGCTCTGCCGTTAGTTAGCTAACCTAACGGGTGATGACGGGACCCAGTGGCGAATGCGGATGGCATATACGTACGTCAGTATATTTTCGTTCTTTGTGGTGTGATCAATTGATGGGACTGCATTGATTCGGATCAATGCAAGTTAAAACAAACCTATTCTGATGTTGTTGGAACACTTTTCAAAAAGCTGTTATTGCAAGGACGTTCACTTTTGTTTTGCATCGTGGTATTCATTTAGAATATCCTGCTGCTCAGTCGACGAGGCAAGGGCCGAGATCCCTTCACCGGGAGTGACCCCTTGGACAGAAGTTTGCGTCAGAGCATTAACTTCACTATAGCCGATTACTTTTGCTTTGCATCGTGGTATTCATTTGGAATATCCTGCACCCCATTCTACGGGGAAAGAGCCGAGATCCCTTCACCGGGAGTGACCTCTTTAGTAAAGGTTTTCGTCACTATATTTTCTAAAAAGCTATCCGTTCCTTCAACGATATCAAGTTCATTACGTTAAAGGTTTTCGCCAGAAACCATTCGTAGCCCTCCATCATTTCAGTTAAATATTCGGTAGTATTCAAGCTATGTATTTTGACCCCACGCCAAGGCATAGTGTTTGGTAGTTACCGGGTATTTATCTGTTGCATAGATAGATGCGTTGGTTTGGGACAGTCGTACTACTATTTTGGCCTACGTCAAGGGTATGTACGGGTGGGTTCAAATTAACCTGGACAATGATGGGTAGAACTTGACATGTGACTTATGATATTTTGACCTCACGCCAAGGTCATAAGAGCATGGGGTAAAAATCACATCGGGAGTTTCAAAAGAACTGAAACTTGCCAGATATGCGCATACCTTCTGGAGTGTTACACCGTGAGCGGATTCCGTCACGTTATCATGCGATGATAGTTGGATCCCGATTCCCACTGATGAGTTGGTTTACTCCTCGGGTAACCCCGACTAATTCTTCTTTCAGGTTTGGAGGAGAATTTGAGGTACAGTGGGAGGTTTCCTGATTAGATAAATTGGTAACCATTCTGATCTTGGTTAGAGTGCACGCTGAGTGTTTCTTTTCTCTCTCTCTCTCTGGCAGCGACCATTGACCCGACCCTAAGACTATGACTCAGAGACCAAATTAACCGAACCTTCTTTACACCGGCTTTTGGATTGTCAGAGTTGCAGACCTCATTGCCACTCCTGCTTTTACCCTTTTCTCCAGGACACCCCGTATTACTGCGAACGTCCACTTCCATTGGACAAAGCCATCGTATGGTTAGATACGAACTCGAACGAATTCGAGGATGGTTTCCGGTTCTGGAGAAAACGGATAGGATTATTCAGTCGTCTTTTCCTTTTTGCCTTCTCTCAAGTTACGAGTACTCCTTAGTTTAAGAGATAGTACACCTATTACGCAAATTGGATAGTCTTCTTCCAAACTTTAGGCTGGTGCCGAACAGTGGGGAATGAAGAAAACCAATTAGCATAACGATGGTGTGCAGAAGGTATTAAGATTAAGACAAAGCAAGGGATTAGTAAGAGGGCAAAAGTAAATTGCGACTGATATTCACGACCAAACCAAGTATTTCATTACCACTCCCACATCACCTTTGTATTTCTCCAGGACACTCCATATCACTACGAAGATCCACAGTTATTTGGATATTCTATCGTATGGTTATATACGAACTCGAAAGGAACTTGTTCCAGTTCGGGGATGGATTCTGGTTCAGGAGAAATAGGAATAAGATTTATTCAGTTGTCTTTTATCTTCACCTTCTCTCGCATTGCGAGTGCTCCTAGGACTAGGACAGTACACCCATTATGCTTATTGGATAGTCTTCTTCCAAACCATAGGCTGGTGCCGAACGGTAGGGAAGGAAGAAAACCAATTGGCCTAAAGGGGTGTGCAGAAGGTAATGACTAAAGACATAATAAAGGAATTTGAAGAGGTGGCAAAGAACTATACGGTTACAGTCGTGAATCTGGAAGAGGCATTACTAGGAATACCGGGATACCCCAACGAAACATTTCAATGTTTCAGTTTCACTGTGTACTGTTAAAAGAAAACTGATTTCCCGATTAGATACTTACTCCAGGGTATGTATTTACCAGGTTTGATTCTCACATCTGTATGGTTTTACAGATGATGAGTGGGAGTAAGTTATTGGGAATAGGGTGATCATCCTCATTATATCGGGATTCGTTGTAATCGGTGATATTTGAGGAGATCATCTGGGCTGTTTGCCGGTCGGCAAATATTTGGTTTTGAATATCCGCTGTTGTGCACCAATTTCAAATTGATATATCTGTACGTCTATTTTCATAGAGTGAGATATACCTTTTGATATTATGTCGATGACATTTACCTATATCAGTGGATGGTTAGGTAAGGAGCATTAAACAGCGGTGTAATTCTTCTTAACCATAAGTATAGTTTTCAACCTACGACACACAGTGATAGAGTTGTTAGACTCGGCGGACTTATACAGAGTGTTGTATGTTGTCCAGTGTCCATTAGGACAGAGGGGTTGGTCCTCATACTATATTCTGTTTACTTTTAACTTCTCTAGTTCTTAGACATGTGTTTCGTAGAAACACAGGGTCTAAGTTTTGAGGAGTTATAGGTATTTGAATAGAGTAGAGAACCAGGTGTAGCAAGTATCGGGATTCTCCAAGGTGATCGAAGATGTAGATACTTGTGTATGGTATTCAGTTGATAGTAATGATAAAGAGAAATTGCTTCTCTTTCAGGTTACTCATAATTGGAAGCATTCCTAAGTTGAGTAACGCTGATCGGCCTCCTTCCATTTAGTAAACATGCACTGGAGACAGCTGCATGATTTGAATCTGGTTAAATTAAATCAGTGCCTCTGGTTCTATATTGGATGTAGAACAGTTCATATCTTAACGTTGTTAAGGTACGGGGAGTTGTCCGGCTTATGATTAAAACCAGACTCTAGATAACTCAAGACACGTTTATGTAATGGCTGTTTGTGGGTTGACCCAGGCTATGACGAGGGTTGATTTTCTACCATCTGGAAGATCAATAGAAATATTGTTCTAGACTCGCCACGGTTTTATTAAAAATGGATTTATTTTTTTCAAAAACAGTAGTGGGAGTATGGTAGAACTGGAAGTGATTCCAGAACCGCAAACGATTACTGAAGATTTGATAAGGAACCTAAAGATTCAATCTGGTTTGACATTCCATTGGCCACTCCGCAGATAAGGTGGGTAACTTCAGGCACCCGAGAGGTACTCCGGTAGCCTCAAGGACGGTGACAGCGAAGTTCTTGTTTACCCACACTTGCCATTGTTGTTGTTCCAGGCTGCGAGACCCGGCAGGAGAATGAGTATAGCGTCGTTCTAAACTAGCTTTAGAAGTGCACGTCTATATGACTCTGCCAGAGGGTTGTCGTAGTCAGTGGGAGCAGCGGAAGCATTGGTGGACATCAGGCTTATGTCTATTTATAGACTAAAGCAGATATAGCGGAGATAGATCATCCATTTCTGATGTGACAGTCATAGGTTTGACGTCATCAGGATAGGGGATAGATCTGTTGAGAAGGTAGTAGGGTGTGATATCCGGGTTTTGGATGACATACACAAAGTAGGAAGTGATATTCCTATACTACGATCGGTTATACTTTGGTCGTCACACAGTGGTTTCTCCACATGGGACTTGGACATTATATCAGACATACTGGTTACTAGATCTATGGTTTTAGATCTAGATTTGGGTGGTTTCCCAATCAGGGTACTTCGACAACATTCTAAGAGCATTTAGAATGGACGACTCCTGGCACGGTAGTGTACCTGCAGGTGATGGAGTCACCCTCTCTAAAGGTGTCTTATAGACTAAAGTAGAGAGGGATGTGCACGATTGGCAGATCACTTGCTTAGGCAATTGAGTCAATCATGAGATGTCAAGTACCACACCAGATGTTGTTCTTGCACTAGATGCAATAAGTTGATATTGATCCAATCCTGGAGGAACAGTCGGAAGCAGTTTTAGAACATAAGTGGATGTTCTAGGGATATGATAACGATAGCTTCATTTGGGAGACAATTATCATTCCAGGCTTCCAAGGTGACATCGACGACAAGGAGGTTGTCAGAGTTTTAGTTTTCCTTCTGATGATGGACAGTATTTTGGACAGGTGATCCAAGGCAATACTGAGGGAGGCATGGCGCAGGATACTGATTAAGTTCAGTTGACGATACAGTCTAAGAAGTTTGGATTTGGAGTTCATTTATGAGCTATGTCCCATCAGACATCCAGACACATTCTAAGACAGGTATTGCTCATTTCGGGAGATGGGTTTCTCCGCGAACTTGAGATGTAGAGAGACATAGAAAGGAATAACTAAGCGGATCCACTCACTAAGGCTATTCCTCGAACGCAATAGTCTCGCAAACGAGCTTTGTGAGACTGACTAGTAGAGGAGTTGGGTGTTCGGTATCACACGGGCTGTGAGTATGCGACATCGCAATAATTAGCCTGGAGTGCAAGTGGGAGATTGTTGGAGATAGTGCCCTCAGAGTCAATTATTGGATCACAGGCACGTGATTGCAGTGATTGAGGGAGGACCTATCCCGGTACGACAGTCTTACTCGAGATGATAGTTTGCTATCTGGTTTACCTTTATCATCGTGTACTGCTTTAGGTGACCTGACAGGTCGCTATTGCACGTTGATAGAGCCCCTAGGATTCTTGCTTGACTGCCGGCAGTATGAGGGCGATCATATACGTGAGAGCTGGGGTCTACAAGCATATCCTTAAAAGTCCCTAGTTGTGGGAGTTTCGAGACAGGGCATCGATTCTCCAGAGTAGACTAGTGTGTACAGTCGAGACCCCGACGAGGGGCGGTGGCCGGTCTCACAAGCCACTGGTGTCAGTTGGATCACCTAAGATGTATACAGGTGCTCATTGGGTTATGAGTACACCGGACAGGACTCGCCGGGAACATGCTAGTTGGTCTTATACCTGACGTCAGATAGCAGTTCCCAGGTGACATGTGTACAGGTTAGTTCATCGACCTAGGGATCGTCATTTGTCGCGTGTGAGTTCCTACTGTACTTTGATTACTACCCTACCACGGCTCAAAGGAGTCGTGCAAACAGGTTTTAGTTGGGTACAGTCCCGAGCCACATGGAGGCAGTGAGCGGATCTTCGGGGGTTCGTCTCTCCCGGTATTGGGGATGAGGTCGCGCTGTGTCTAGGAGAGCCATTACACGAAGTCCTTGGCCAAGGCAGGAGATTTACTGGTAGGTATTCCAGTAGTATCTCAGGGTGTTCTGGGCTACACTCCGACACGACTTGTACCGCTTTTGGGGGTCTGACTTTTACCCACCCCCTAGGCCCGACATGCGATGCTCATAGACGAACGGACCGGACTGTACGGATATTGTCACTGACAGGCTCAGTAGGGTGTCAGGATGAGTTCGCTCATCGACGTCCCTTTTAGTCAATAGCTGGTGGCCCGTTACATATTGGCTCATACCTCTGACGTGCTAGTGGTTAAATCCACAACCATAGTATTGACGAGTCTTTAGAGTCCACCACACATTCAGTTACTCAAGCTTTCGGGCGAAACGCTGTAGAGGCCGTATGGAGATATGGCAGGGTCCGATCAGATACGTGCGGTATTGCACGGATCAGGATCGGACGGTTTGTACTAGAGGCCGTATAGTTATATGGCAGGGTTCGATCAGATTCGTGCGGTATTGCACGGATCAGGATCGGACGAACATTACTAACCGGTTTTGGTTTAAGCCGGATCCTAGTATAGTACCGTGTAGATTTTGTCTCTTTGCATTTGTATCCGGACGGAATACAGATGCGGGTGTGTATGCACAGTATGGGATTTTCCTGTAATTTATTACGGGACCAGTTTTCTGGAGTTGCCAGTTTGCATTCCGTTCCGGCCGGTTTTTCTTTGTTCTTTCCCGGCCGGACTTTTCCGATGGAGGGGGTTATTTGCATTTGTGCAAATAACATTTGTGGAGGGGGTTTCTTGCAAATGCTTTGATTATGATAGCTTCATATCTTTTGCACCATCACTTGCATTTAATGAGATTAGAAAGGGTATGGTTTGGATGTGCTTTTATCATGATGATGTTTATGATGTGGTCACCTCTTGCTTCATCCTACACTCACCTCCCTTCATGATTTGTTTTTGCCCTCCACCATTTCCTCATATCAAAAAGGGCCGGCCACTTCTTGGAGTGAGGATGAGAGAATTTCATTTTTGAGAGTGTGGCATTCTTGATCTCATTTCATGCTAGAAAAATGCAAGCACCATTTTTCTTATCTTGATTCCTCCATCTATCAAATGGCAACATCCACTACCCCAATATGAGACATGAGCCCTACACATTTTCTACAGCACTTCTTGGGCATGTCGACTTGCCAGCTTCATGCCCGAGTTGCCTCGGTATTGAGGTGGGAGCCCGTAAAAGAAACAGGCGATGTGGTGCCCTTCCGGCAAGGATGCGACGACCGGAGTTTCCACGGGAGATCGGGACGACGACGAGAAGACCGGAGGACTCGGATCACTCGGTATATCTCTTCCCTATCTTGTTACTTTGCTAGATCTAGTTTAATGGCCCTATCCGGGGTTTAGTGCGCGGTGGTGCCGGTTTGCTAAGTTCGCAAAATTAAAGTTTATCACCGCTTCCGCATTTGGCCGTCGGATTGACGGCCGGGGCGCCGCCGTGCACTTACAGCTTTATAGGATAAAGCAAGCATCGCGGAGTTGGAACATCTGTTTTCTTGTGGTAGTCAAAGAGTTTGACTTCATCAAAATGGTAGATGAACCTTGTATATACAAAAAAGGTAGTAGGGAGTATGGTGGTGATCCTTGTAGAGTACGTGGATGACATTCCCTTGGTAGGGAAGGAGTTTCCTATGCTACGCTCGGTCAATCTCCGCTTATCACAAGGATTCTCCATATAGGATCAAGGTGATAGCTCCTAAATCCTAGGTTTTGGATCTATGAGGTAGATCTAATTAGATGTTAGGATACTCACTAGTTGTAGTGAGATGGTATCAATCGATCCTGGGGAGAATCACTGGAAAGGTTCCAGTGTGATAAGGACGACTGAATGTCAGTCGCAGGCATTGTCTTTACCCTCAGTGGAAGGACGGTATGTTGGAAGAGTTCCAAGCTAGATACCGTGACTTACTAGACTATTAAAGGCAAGATACATCGTTACCAAGGATGCTACCAAAGAGGAAGTCTGGATATATAAGTTCATGTGATGAACTTCGTTCTTACCATTGTGTGACAATGGTGTTGTGGCTTATGCCATGGAACCCCCGTCCCATCTGAAATTCAGATATAATTCTTAGGCAGTATCACCTGATCATGGAGATGGTTGATCTCCAGAGAGATCGAGGTTAGGAGAGTAGACACAGAGGACAACAGTGCGGATCCACTCACAAAGGCCTTTTACCCAGTAAAGACTTTTATGGGATGGTTGAGTATGAGATACTTCAACCGCCGCTAATTATTGGGTATGTGAGACCACTGTTAGTTATATGTATGCCCTAGAGTCCATTACTATACATAGGATGTATATTGTAGTGGATGCTGGGACATATATAGGGAGGACTTTCTTGCTCGACATGATAGTATGCTATCTGGTTGCTCTTTACCTTAACGTGTACATTGATTGTCTCTCTTTTACATGTTGGTAAAGCCCTTAGGATGTGTACTTGACTACCTGGACTATGATGCGGATCATACTAGTGGGGACATGGTAGTCCATAAGTACATCCTTCAAAGTCCCTAGTCGTGGGTGTATCGAGACGGGGCATCGATATACCAGAGTAGACTAGCGTATACCTTCTCGACCCATACAGATGGGCGATGGATGATCCCATATCCATTGGTGTTTGACATCAGAGATGATATACGGGTGCTCAGTAGAGACTGGGTACACTGGACGGACTCGCCGAGAACTCCCAGATGGTATTATACCTCACGTCAGATGGCAGTTCTCTGGTGACACTTGTACAGAGTAGTCTGTTGACCCGAGATCGTCATAGAGTCTTGTGTGGTTCCCATTGTGCTTTGATTTCCATCTTACCACGTCCAAGAGGGCGTGCAAAACGGTGGTTTTTGGGTACAGTCCCGAATCACATGGAGGCAATGAGCGATAGGAGGGGATTCGTCTCTCCCGGTATAGGGGGTTGATGTTGCGCTGTGTTCGATTGGCTATAACATGAAATCCCTGGCCAGGGTTGCTGAGATTTACTGGTAAGTGTTACCAGTAGTTTCTCGAATTGTTATAGACCTCATATCGACACGACTTATCGAGCTATTGGGGTCTGACGTTTACCACCCCTAGGCGAGATATGCGACATATCAGACGATCAGACCGGACTGTACGGTAGTGTTACTGGTTGGATTCACTGGAGTGTGAGCGGGCTTGCTCGTTGATCTTCAGAACACTCAATACCCGGGTGGCCGATACGTTTAGCAGACCGCTTGCGGCTTGTAGGTGTTTGATATGATCATCACCTGCTACCGGCGTATTGACGAGTCTTTAGAGTCCTACACAGAGGTTTCTTGGCTCAAGCGAAACGAAATAGGAGCGCATATGAGATATGTGCGGGACCGAGAATAATGCGTGTATGTGATACCGTATTCCATTCTCGCGATGAATGTATCGATTGGTTGTATGCGATATAACCTAGTTATCGATTCAAGGATTGATTCGATAAGCCGATACATTGTATACTAGTCGGTTGTGTGCGACATGACCGGATCATTGAATCAAGTGTTGATTTAATGATTTAATGCATAATTATATATTTGATATATTACTTTGCATTAACTAGTATTGGTTCACTTTAAATGGATTTTCTCACTTGGTTTGTGCACATTGTATATGTGATATACATTTGTACATATGATTGTATCATGTTTGATGATACATGATTGTTTAAGTGTATGTTAAGATTAAACCATGGTTATGTGATGGTTAGGGTTATGTTTTATTTACTTACTCATTTATTTATTTATTTATTTCATTTTGGCAAAAGAAAAGAAATGGTGGCTAGCTTTGTTTTACATTGAAACTTCATGAAGGTTTGAAAAGTCCACCATTTTTGTTTCATGCCTAACCTAACCATTGACCTAACCCTAGTTTATTCTCTACACTTGACCATGGTTGATTATGATAAGTATTCTTTTATTTTCTATTTTGAAAAGAACTTATCATAATATTTATCTTCTTCTTCTTCATCTTCTTCACTTGAAGAAGCTTGCTTCATAAATGGTGATTGATGAAAACAAGTGAGAAATCCAATTCTAAAGTCTACCCACTTCCTATTTCTTCATCCTCTACCTCTTGCCAAGTAGTAGAGTGTGTTTTCTTCACAAGTTTTCATGGCTTGGTGAAGGTGGAGCTTGATCTAGCGATGCCTCGACGTAGATCATCTTCGGCATGGACATCGACGACCTAGCTCGCCATTTCTCCGACGAAGCCGACGCTAGAGCCCGGGAATTCATTTGGACAGCGAGGGGACTTCGTTGCGGAGTTATGGAGGTGGACCACCGGATCTACAAAGGTTGTATTTCCGTATTCTCTTAGTTAAGTGTTAACTTGTTATCGTTTCGCCTAAATATCTAGTTAACGATCCGTAGTCTAGGGTTTCTCGGCACCGTAATTTTTTAAATTGGCATGGTTGATGCCTTGTGAGACCTCTTGGGAGTGCCTAGGAACCCTACAGTGGTATCAGAGCCTAGCTAGAGCCTTAGGCAAAGTCTAGACGCAATTTGAAGTCCGAACGAACCGAAACCCCAAAATTTCCACGCTCTCTGGACTTTTTCTGAAAACGTGGATTTTTCCAAATTAAAAATTGCTAAAAAATTCAGCAGGGAAATCTATGAATTACGGCGCAAAATTGGACCCATGATTCATCCAAACCGCGGCGGAACCGCGGCAGAAGCCCTGCTTCTGCGGCGGTTCCGCGGCTAGGTGATGACGTCACCTTCCCATTGTTGCACAGTAATTCCTATTTTAATATGCTGGGTTTTCTGGGAATTTTTAATATTTATTCAAGAGTTGTATTTTCTGGGTTGTTTTGGGGATTCGTATATTCGATCGGATTATCAGATTTTGTCTATGTGGCTTTCCGGATAAATTTTAGAATATGTTAAAAAGTTCGACCGGATATAAATACCCAATTTTTCCCCTGTCGGGAAATTTCCAAGTGTTGGATTTTTCCGTAGTTTAAAGACGTTCTAAGTAGTGCAAGTAACTCGATGGACCCTCTAGAAGACAACAAACCTTAACTCGATTATGTGACCGTCTTGAACTGCCCTTTGAACCTTCGGGTTTGGGGGAGTACGGCGTGCCACATGTGAGGCGTTGGCTTGACCCTTCTACGGCTGGACCGTTGGTACTGAGGCACGAACTGAATGTTGTTAGACTTATTTCATGTGTTGAGCTGTATCGGGAAAACTTGGGTGTTTGACTGTTCGATCGAAAAGTTTAATATTTTCTGTTTATCTAGAATAGGATACCATAATTGGAATTCACAAAAAGTTATGAGATAACTAAATAAATGTTATAAACATAGCAGTTTAGTCTCACTTGATCGGTTGCCACGGAATTTTGATGTGATCAAAAGTCCGTCGCAATCACGTAGCGTACGCGGATACTCGCCGGGTAAACTTAATAGACAGCTACACCCCATAGCCCCGACCAAGTGACTGTAGGAGAACCCCGTCGCCGAAAGCATCCGTTCGGGTGCTCGCGGCAGCGGTGTTCCGCCTTGGTGCATTTCATCGACGGTATCGGGGGTGCGGCCGTCTACTGAAGTTTGCGACGAGCATTCGATCAGGATGTCGGGAATCTTGTTGAATTGCCCGACTTGATATTGAAAAGTGTTTTCGATTTTGAGACTAAAATGCGGGGTTTATAATGATTAGGCATGCGATGTCTATGCAGGTTGCGGATTCCAACTGTTGTAGTTTTACACTTTCTTTTCTGTGACCGTAAGTGTAATATGTGATATCGCCGGTTTCGTTGCTATATGTCAACGATAATTGGGATACGCATGTTTACTTACGTTGATGACATGTGATGTTATGTGTTGCTGGATATGTTATATTGGATCGTCGTGTTTGAATAGCCGGGGTTTTTTATATGAGATGAGTCTTTTTCATTTTCATTCATGTAAAAACTTGTATGTAATATTCTTTTATTGGGGCACTTCCAGGTTGCGGAAGTTGTCACCGTTTGTATATTATTTACTTTTCCGCACTAGGATAGACCCAAGGAGGGGAGCACAAGTAACCGGGTTCTGGAGTCCAGTGGGAGACCAACTCGAGGAGTCGAGTCCGGGTCTCCTAACTCTAGAATTGGTAGGGTTGCTTGCCGCTCTCGTAGGGGTCTAGGGGTGTGGGTTTGGCTATTCATCACGACCGTGGAATCCGTGTTTTATACTGGCTCGTATTGAAAACACGGACGTCCTAGTATATCCAATATTTCACATGATTCTTCTGCTGCGATATCTGTGATGTGATCATGTGATGTTCTGTGATAGATACAGTATATAGTATATATGATATATTATATAGACGTTACTTATGTTTTACACCCGCGCTAGCCCTGCCCCGCTCTGCCGTTAGTTACCTAACCTAACGGTGCACGAGGGGACATCGAGGCGAATGCGGATGGCATAAGTGTACGTCGTATTTATCTGTGATGTTTAGGTACTTAAATGATGGGACTTCATTAATGTGATTAATGAAATAAAAAAGAAACCTAAGATGTTGTTGAATCAAATTTCAAAAATAAAACAGGTAGCTACAGTTCTTGCTTTGCACAGCGGTATATATGATATATTCTGCACCTTATTCGATGAGGAAAGGACCGAGATCCCTTCACCGGGAGTGACTCCTTTAGCAATAACTGGCAAATGCTAAACACTCGGTTTGTCTTTTGATTGCTTTTAAGAGTTCTGCTTTGCACAGTGATATATATGATATATCCCGCACCTCATTCGACGAGGAAAGGACCGACGATCCCTTCACCGGGAGTGACTCCTTTAGCAAAACTAGAAAAGCCTCAAAAACACTCCATTTCAAAATCATTTGATTCTACAACGATATCAGGTTCATTACGCAATGGGTTTTCAGAAAAACCTGTCGTAGCCCTCCGTCATTTCAGATAAGTAGTAGTTAGTATTCGTGCTGCGTTTGTTGGCCTTTGTCAAGGCGCAGTGTGCGGTAGCTAACTGGTGCTTATCTGCTTATGCATATGATGCATATTGGGTTAGGGTAGTCGTGCCACCTTGTTGGCCTTTGTCAAGGGTCGTGCGGGTGGGTTTAATTCAATCAAGAAATGACGGGTTGAACTTGACTAGCATCCTATAGTTTGTTGGCCTTTGTCAAGGTCATAGGAGGTTAGGGGCAAAATATTATCGGGAATTTCAAGTGTTGAAATTTGCAATGAGATTGCATACCTTCTATGAGATAGTTGGATCCCGATACCCGCTGCGAGTAAGAGTTACTCCTGGGAGAGTTTTACACATTACAATTAGCCGATCAAGTAGGTGTCTAGAAAGGTGTTAACGAGGTTATGCCTCTGGGAAAACGAGGTTTACATTAATTAGGTTCGTGCGAAAGCACGGGGGACCTCCCTCAAAGTACCGACACTGGCCTGGCTGAAAGATTGGCGAACTTGTAGTGTGTAATTAATCCCGGCTAGTCTTTCCTTTTAGGGTTTGAAGGAAGATTTGATAAAAAGCAGTGGGAGCCATCCTGATTAGATAAAATAATAACCAATCAATTCTTGCAAGAGCGCACGCTGAGTGTTTTCTTCTCTCTCCCTCCTGGTAGCGACCATATCACGCCTTAATCAAGATAATAATACGGAATATTGACCGAACCCGCTTGTTATACAGAGCTGGGGAACGTTGGTCCCGCTCCAACTTATAATTGTTATAAGACAGAGCAGGAAATTGGGGATTACCAGAATTCCCGTGCTACCCAAACGAAGAAAGTGCATATGATGCATCATCTTCGGGTGTGTTCATTACAAAGAACTGTTTCTCAGTATCCTTTACGTCCTGGGTATGTGATACCAGAACAGGATCCCAGATATGTAATCTGTTACATAGGGCTACAGAAAGGTAGAGAACTGAGAACGGGTGATAAGTTTCATGAGACAGAAAACGGGGCAAGTGTTGCAGCCAAGTCTGTTGGTCACTGTCACCCTGTATTACCAATACATTGATTCTGAACGAATGTTATTAGATACCGAACCTGATTTACAAAATCATATCTGTCTCTTTATCAGTAAAGAAATGATAAAATTTTGTATTGTTGGATAATGTTTTGAACATTTCCTATATCAAAAGTTGATCGGTTCAGGCACGTTATCTAAAAGCATTAACGTTCTAAATCAAACTACAGTTCTTAGTATACGGAACACACATAAGAGGAAGAGTTCAGAAATGAACGATTCCTTCTTGAGGCATTGTAGACTAGGTCATATCAATGCGACCCGACTAGCTGAAGTTACATGTAGATGTATATTTAAATCAGTTTGAATTTACATCTTATGAAACTTGCCAGTCATGTCACAAAGATAAAATGACCATAGCCCTGTTTATTGGAAACAGAGAAAGAGTTAGTAAACTCTTGGGATGATACATGTTGATGTATGTTAGGTCCCCTGTCTACATATGCCAGGACTGGTTCTTTGTACTTCGTTACATTCTCTGATAATCTCTCAAGATTTAGACAGTTGTTCCTGTTGAAACACAAGTCTGAACCTTTTGAGATATTCACAGAATATAAGTTAGAAGTAGAGAACCAATGAGGGTACAAGTATTATGTCCTTTGATGAGATCAAGGAGGAGAATACTTGAGCACAGAATTCCTGAATTATTCTAAAGGAGAATGAGATTCTCTCTCGGCATTACTCCTCCGAATACACCATAGCACGATGGTATATCGGGGCGGAGCAATCACACCCTATATGATATGGTGTGCTCTATGATGAGTATTACTGAGTTACCTATTTCCTTTTAGGGGTTATGCACTTGAGAAGCTGCATACCTATTGAATAGGTTCGAATCAAATCAGTTGCCTACCACTCCATATGAGATATGGAAAGGGAAGAGCCCATGTCTTAAGCTAGTTAAGATTTGGGGTTGTCCGGCCTATGTCTAAAAGCAAAATCCGGACAAGCTCGAGGCAAGGTCTGTTATGTAGAACTGGAAGTGTTCCAGCTATACAAACTACAGCAGATGATTTGATAAAACCAAAGGATTCAATACTTACCAACAAACCTCAGCCTCTCTGCCGATCTAGTAGGGTTCCTCACCCACCTGAGAGATACTTCGGTTTCTCTATGACAGTGGGAGCGAGGAATGCATCATGAGATGATGACCCAACTAGTTTCGAGCTGGCCATCAAGAGTGAGACTCTGTAAGAATGGCTGGATGTTTATCGATCTGAGATGGAATCCTTATACACCAACAAAGTATGGACTTTAGTTGCTATATCTGAAGGGTTAAATCCCCATCAGGAGCAAGTATATCTTGAGAAGATTACTTGGTGTACATGGAAAAGTTGAGACTTTCAAAGCTAGACTTGTTAAAGGTTTTCGTCATCGACCAGGCGTGGATAATGATGAAACCTTTTTCCAATACCTATGCTTAAGTCCATCCAGATACTACTTGCCACGGCTACATACCATGACTACGATATCTGGCGGTTGGGTGCCATGACTGCTTTTCTAAATGATGATTTAGAAGAGTGCGTCTGCAAATACACAGCCAGAGGGCTTCGTAGACAGTGGGAGCAGCGGAAACGTGTGCAAGATGCTTTATAGGATAAAGCAGGCATCGCGGAGTTGGAACATCTGTTTTGATGGATTAGTCAAAGAAGTTGACATCATCAAAATGGTAGATGAACCTTGTATAAACAAAAAGGTAGTAGGGAGTATGGTGGTGATCCTCGTAGAGTACGTGGATGACATACTCTTGATAGGGAAGGAGTTTCCTATGCTACGCTCGGTCAATCTCCGCTTATCACCATAATTCTCCATATAGGATCAAAGTGATACCTCCTAAATCCTGGATTTTGGATCTATGAGATAGATCTAAATGGATGTTAGGATACTCACTAGCTGTAGTGAGATGGTATCAATCGACCCTGGGGAGAATCACTGGAATGGTTCCAGAGTGATAAAGACGACTGAATGTCAGTCGCAGGCATTGTCTTTACCCTCAGTAAAGGGACGGTATGTTGGAGGAGTTCCAAGCTAGATACCGTGACATACTAGACGATAAAGGCTGGATACATCGCTACTTAAGATGCTACCAAAGAGGCTGTTTGGGTGTATACAGGTTCATGAGATGAACTACGTTCCTACCATTGTGAGACAATGGAGTTGTGGCTTATGCCAAGGAACGACTGTCCCATCAGTGATCCAGACATATTCTAAGGCAGTATCACCTGATCATGGAGATGGTTGATCTCTAAGGGATCGAGGTTAGGAGAGTAGACTCAGAGGAAAACGCGGCGGATCCACTCACGAAGGCCTATTCCCAGAGAGAGACTTTTATGGGATGGTTGAGTATGAGATACTACAACCACTGCTACAGATGGCCCTAGTGCAAGTGGGAGATTGTTAGTTATATGTATGCCCTAGAGGCCATTACTATACATAGGATGTATATTGTAGTGGATGCTGGGACATATATACGGAGGACTTTCTTGCTCGACATGATAGTATGCTATCTGGTTGCTCTTTACCTTAACGTGTATATTGATTGTCTCTCTGTTACATGTTGGTAAAGCCCTTAGGATGTGTACTTGACTACCTGGACTATGATGCGGATCATACTAGTGGGGACATGGTAGTCCATAAGTACATCCTTCAAAGTCCCTAGTCGTGGGTGTATCGAGACGGGGCATCGATATACCAGAGTAGACTAGCGTATACCTTCTCGACCCATACAGATGGGCGATGGATGATCCCATATCCATTGGTGTTTGACATCAGAGATGATATACGGGTGCTCAGTAGAGACTGGGTACACTGGACGGACTCGCCGAGAACTCCCAGATGGTATTATACCTCACGTCAGATGGCAGTTCTCTGGTGACACTGGTACAGAGTAGTCTGTTGACCCGAGATCGTCATAGAGTCTTGTGTGGTTCCTACTGTGCCTTGATTTCCATCTTACCATGTACAAGAGGGCGTGCAAAACGGTGGTTTTTGGGTACAGTCCCGAATCACATGGAGGCAATGAGCGATAGGAGGGGATTCGTCTCTCCCGGTATAGGGGGTTGATGTTGCGCTGTGTTCGATTGGCTATAACAGGAAATCCCTTGCCAGGGTTGCTGAGATTTACTGGTAAGTGTTACCATTAGTTTCTCGAATTGTTATAGACCTCAAATCGACACGACTTATCGAGCTAATGGGGTCTGACGTTTACCACCCCTAGGCGAGATATGCGACATATCAGACGATCAGACCGGACTGTACGGTAGTGTTACTGGTTGGATTCACTGGAGTGTGAGCGGGCTTGCTCGTCGATCTTTAGATCGCTCAATACCCGGGTGGCCGTTACGTTTAGCAGACCGCTTGCGGCTTGTAGGTGTTTGATATGATCATCACCTGCTGCCGGCGTATTGACGAGTCTTTAGAGTCCTACACAGAGGTTTCCTGGCTCAAGCGAAACGAAATAGGAGCGCATATGAGATATGTGCGGGACCGAGAATAATGCGTGTATGTGATACCGTATTCCATTCTCGCGATGAATGTATCGATTGGTTGTATGCGATATAACCTAGTTATCGATTCAAGAATTGATTCGATAAGCCGATACATTGTATACTAGTCGGTTGTGTGTGACATGACCGGATCATTGAATCAAGTGTTGATTTAATGATTTAATGCATAATTATATATTTGATATATTACTTTGCATTAACTAGTATTGGTTCACTTTAAATGGATTTTCTCACTTGGTTTGTGCACATTGTATATGTGATATACATTTGTACATATGATTGTATCATGTATGATGATACTTGATTGTTTAAGTGTATGTTAAGATTAAACCATGGTTATGTGATGGTTAGGGTTATGTTTTATTTACTTACTCATTTATTTATTTATTTATTTCATTTTTGAAAAAGAAAAGAAATGGTGGCTAGCTTTGTTTTACATTGAAACTTCATGAAGGTTTGAAAAGTCCACCATTTTTGTTTCATGCCTAACCTAACCATTGACCTAACCCTAGTTTATTCTCTACACTTGACCATGGTTTATTATGATAAGTATTCTTTTATTTTCTATTTTGAAAAGAACTTATCATAATATTTATCTTCTTCTTCTTCATCTTCTTCACTTGAAGAAGCTTTCTTCATCAATGGTGATTGATGAAAACAAGTGAGAAATCCAATTCTAAAGTCTACCCACTTCCTATTTCTTCATCCTCTACCTCTTGCCAAGTAGTAGAGTGTGTTTCCTTCACAATTTTTCATGGCTTGGTGAAGGTGGAGCTTGATCTAGCGATGCCTCGACGTAGATCATCTTCGGCATGGACATCGACGACCTAGCTCGCCATTTCTCCGACGAAGCCGACGCTAGAGCCCGGGAATTCATTTGGACAGCGAGGGGACTTCGTTGCGGAGCTATGGAGGTGGAGCACCGGATCTACAAAGGTTGTATTTCCGTATTCTCTTAGTTAAGTGTTAACTTGTTATCGTTTCGCCTAAATATCTAGTTAACGATCCGTAGTCTAGGGTTTCTCGGCACCGTAATTTTTTTAATTGGCATGGTTGATGCCTTGTGAGACCTCTTGGGAATGCCTAGGAACCCTACAACCACAACAGATGGCCCTAGTGCAATTGGGAGATTGTTAGTTATATGTATGCCCTAGAGGCCATTACTGTACATACGATGTATATTGTAATGGATGCTTGGATATATATAGGGAAGACTTTCTTGCTCGACATGATAGTATGCTATCTGGTTGCACTTTATCTTAACATGTACTCTGATTGTCTCTATGTTACATGTTGATAAAGCCCTTAGGATATGTACTCGACTACTGGGACTATGATGAGATCATACTAGTGGGGCTACGGTAGTCGACGAGTACATCCTATAGCTGTTCCTAGTCGAGGGTGAATCGAGACAGGGCATCGATACACCAGAGTAGAATAGCATATACGCATCTTGACCCATATGATGGCCGATGGATGATCCCATATCCATCGGTGTTTGACATCAAGGATGGTGTATGGATGCTCAGTAGAGACTGGGTACACTGGACGGACTCCCCGAGAACTCCCAGATGGTATTATACCTCACGTCAGATGGCAGTTCTCCGGTGACACTGGTACAGAGTAGTCTGTTGACCCGAGATCGTCATAGAGTCTTGTGTGATTCCCACTGTGCTTTGATTTCCATCATACCATGTCCAAGAGGGCGTGCAAAATGGTGGCTTCTCGGTACAGTCCCGAATCACATGGACGCAATGAGCGATAGGAGGGGATTCGTCTCTCCCGGTATAGGGAGTAGATGTTGTGCTGTGTTCGATTGGCTATAACTGGAAATCCCTGGCCAGGGTTGCTGAGATTTACTGGTAAGTGTTATCAGTAGTTTCTCGAACTGTTATAGACCACATATGGAGACGACTTATCAAGCTACTGTGATATGACGTTTACCACCCCTAGGCGAGATATGCGACATATCAGACGACGTGACCGGACTGTACGGGAGTGTTACTATTGGATTCACAGGAGAATGTACAGGCTTGCTTGTTGATCTTCTAAGCGCTCAATACCTGGGTGGCTTTTACGTTTAGCTGAACGCTTGCAGCTTGTGCGTGTTTGATATGATCATCACCTACTGCCGGCGTATTAACGATTCTTTAGAGTCCTACACAAAGGTTTCTTGACTCAGGCAAACCGGAGTAGGGGCACATATGTGATATGTGCAGGACCGAGGATAATGCGATATGAGATACCGTATTCTATTCTCGCGATATTTGACATCAGCCGGATCATCGGATCAAGTGTTGATTCGATGAATCGGTAAATGATATATTAGTCGGTTATATGCGATATAGCCGGATTGTCGGATAAAGTGTTGATTCGATAATTTAATGTATAATAATATATATGATGTATTAAATTGCATTAACTAATATTAGCTCACTAAAAGATTCTTTTTCTCACTCGGGTAATACATTGATATATATGCGATATATGTTAATTGTATTATTTTATTTTGTTACAATAAATATTATATATGCGATATATAATATTGTAACATGATATGATTACTGATACAACATGATTAGTGGAGATTAAATAAGATTAAGGTTTGATTTGGGTTAGTTCATTCATGAACTTTCTAGAAGGTTTCTTTTTGTTTTTGCAAAGATATTTTAAAGTGACTCATATTTAACTCAACCCAAACCCTAGCCCTAGTTAAATCTCTACAAAGGTTTGTTTAACCATGGTTGCATTATTAATCATTATTATCCTTTCATTATTGATCACAAAAGGTTTAATCATTTTATTCATCTTCTTCTTCCTTCTTTCTTCATGGAAAAGCTTTCTAAGTTTTTCCTAAGTGATGAAAATGAGTGAGAATATGAAAAAAAAATGAGAGCAAAAATCCTACTTCATCATCCTCATCTATCCTTGCCCTTTAAATGAGGGTGTTCACTTCATTTAGTGAGTGAGAGCTTGTGTTAATAAAACTTCAAGATAGATCATCTTTGTTATCGAAAATCGGAAGCAAGCTTGTATTTTTCTCTTCGTGGAGCCTCTCGAAAGTCCGGAACACGATGATCGCAGCGAAGGGACCTCAACACGGAGCTTAAGAAGTGAAGGACCCGATCTACAAAGGTTGTAATCCCTCTCACTTAGTGTTAAAGTGTTTAACATCCTTGTTTTCGCCTAATCTCTAGTTTAAAGATCCGGCTTTGGGTTGTTCGGCACGGCTAAATTTTAAATTGGGTATGGTTGATGCCTCGTAGACCCTTGTGCATGTTCCTAGCAACCCTACACACATATGTGATAGGTACAGGACCGAGGATAATGCGATATGAGATACCGTATTCTATTCTCGCGATATTTGATATCAGCCGGATCATCGGATCATGTGTTGATTCAATAAATCGGTAAATGAGATATTAGTCGGTTATATGTGATATAGCCGGATTGTCGGATCAAGTGTTGATTCGATAATTTAATGTATAATAATATATATGATATATTAAATTACATTAACTAATATTAGCTCACTAAAAGATTCTTTTTCTCACTCGGGTAATACATTGATATATATGTGATATATGTTAATTGTATTATTTTATTTTGTTACAATAAATATTATATATGTGATATATAATATTGTAACATGATATGATAACTAATGCAACATGTTTAGTGTAGATTAAATAAGGTTAGGGTTTGTTTTTGGTTAGTTCCTTCTTGATGCTTCTAGAAGGTTTCTTTTTGTTTTTGCTAAGATATTTTCAAATGACTCATGTTTTAACCCAACCCAAACCCTAGCCCTAGTTAAATCTCTACCAAGGTTTAGTCAACCATGGTTGCATTATTCATCATGTTTATCTTATCATTATTCATCACAACAGGATTAAGGCTTCTTCTTCTTCCTTGTTCTCTTCATGGAAAAAGCTTTCTAGCTTTTTCTAAGTGATGATTATGTGTGAGAAAAAGATTATAAATGAGAGCAAAAATCCTACTTCATCATCCTCATCTATCCTTGGCCTTTAGATGAGAGTGTTCACTTCATTTAGTGAGTGTTAGCTTGTGTTAATGAAACTTCAAGGTAGATCATCTTTGTTATCGAAGATCGGAAGCAAGACTGCATCTTTCTCTTCGTGAAGCCTCTCGAGAGTCCGGAACACGATGATCGCAGCGAAGGGACATCAACACGGAGCTTTGGAACTGAAGGACCGGATCTACAAAGGTTGTAATCCCTCTCACTTAGTGTTAAAGTGTTTAACATGCTTGTTTTCGCCTAATCTCTAGTTTAAAGATCCGGCTTTTGGTTGTTCGGCACGGCTAAATTTTAAATCGGGCATGTTGATGCCTCCTAGACCCTTGTGCGTGTGCCTAGCAACCCTACAGTGGTATCAGAGCCAAGCTAGAGGTTTAGGCAAAGTTTAAAGTCCGATCGAACTCCGAAAACACGATATACCCTAGTTTCTGGAAATTTTTTCAAAATGTGATTTTTTGTGAATTAAAAATACTCAAAAAAATCAGCAGGGAAATACAAGGGTTACTGTGCAGCACGTGCCTCCAATTCCTTCAATGCACCGTGGAACCGCGGCAATGACCAGGCTTGCGCAGCGGTTCCGCGGCCGTACAGTTGACTTGTTGCTTTCTGTTTGCACAGTAATAACCGTATGTGATTCCTGATTATTCTGGGAATTTTTAATTCCACTCAAGTGTTGAGTTTTCTGGGGTGTATTGGAGACTCGTTTATTTGATCGAATAATTTAACTTCGTTTAAGTTTTTCCGGATAATTTTTAGAAACTGTTAAAAAGTTCGAACGGATATCAATAACTCACTTTTTCCCCTGTCGAAATTTTTTTCAAAAGTTGAATTTTTCTCGAGTTTGAAAGTTTCGAAAAGTCGTGCAAGTAACGCGGTGGACCCTCTAGAAGACAACAAATCTTAACTCGATTATGTGACCGTCTTGAACTGCCTCTGAACCTTAGGGTTTGGGGCAGTACGGCGTGCCACATGTGAGGTGTTGGCTTGACCCTTCTACGGCTGGACCATTGGTACTGTGGCATGTGATGGATACCTTTTTGAACTCCGCTCAAGTGTTGAGCTATTTGGGAAAACTTGGGTGTTTGTTTATTCGATCGGAAAGTTTAACACTGTCTATTTATCTGGAATGTGATACAATATTTGGAATCCACATGTAGTTATGAGATAACTAATTTGAATGTTATAAATCTAGCAGTTTAGTCTCAGATGATCGGTTGCCATGGGATTTTGATGTGATCAAAAGTCCGTTGCAATCACGTAGCGTACGCGGATACTCGCCGGGTAAACTTAATAGACAGCCACGCCCCATAGCCCCGACCAAGTGACTGTAGGAGAACCCCGTCGTCAAAACCAACCGTTCATGTGCTCGCGGCAGCGGTGTTCCTCCTTAGTGCACTTCGTCGACGGCATCGGGGGTGCGGCCGTTTACTAAAGTTTGCGACGAGCATTTGTTTGGATGTCGGGAATATTGTTGAATTGCCCGACTTTATATTGAAAAGAGTTTTCGATAATGAGACTAAAATGCAGGGTTTATAATTGTTAGGCATGCGATGTCTAAGAAATTCATTTGGTTAGGCATGCGATGTCTAAGGAGGTTGCGGATTCCAACTGTTGTAGTTTTACACTTTCTTTTCTGTGACCGTAAGCGTAGTATTTGGTGTATCGCCGGCTTCGTTGCTATACATCAATGATAATCGGGATACGCATACTTGCTTACGTTGATGATATGTGATATTATGTGTTGCTGTGATATGTTATATTGGATCGTCGCGTTCTGAATAGCCGGGGGTTTTATGTGAGATGAGGTTTTTTTTTCATTCATGTAAAATTCATTTGTATGTAATATTCTTTTATTGGGGCACTTCCGGGCTGAGGATGATGTCACCATTGTATATTCTTTACTTTTCCGCATTAGGTAGACCCAAGGCGGGGAGCACAAATGACCGGGTTCTGGGGTCCAGTGGGAGACCATCTCGAGGAGTCGAGACCGGGTCTCCTAACCCTAGAATTGGCAGTGTTGCTTGCCGCTCTCGTAGGGGTCTAGGGATGTGGGTTTGGCTATTCATCGCGACCGTGGAATCCGTATTTTATACAGGCTCGTATTGAAAACTTGAACGTCCTAGTATATCCAATATTTCATATATTTTCTTCTGCTGCAATGTTCTATGATGAGATCATATTACTGTCTGAGACGAATGTTTATATTATATATATGAGATATATGTTATATTGCAGATTTCGTTTCAAATGTGATGCTTGTGAAGCATTATAAAATGGGACTTCATTAATGTGATTAATGAAATAAAAGAAACCTAAGATGTTGTAGAAATTTGTTTAAAAACTGGTAGCTCTAGTTCTTAATTTGCATAGCGGTGTTCCTTGTAAAACATCCAGCACCTTATTCGATAAGGAAAAAGCCGAGATCCCTTCACCGGGAGTGACCTCTTTAGTGAAACTAGCAGATGCTACAAACTCGGTTTGTCTTTTGATTGCTTCTATAGTTCTTGCTTTGCATAGTGGTATATATGATATACCCTACACCTTATTCGATGAGGAAAGGGCCGACGATCCCTTCACCGAGAGTGACCCCTTTAGCAAAACTAGAACAAGCCTCAAAACCACTCCATTTAAAAATCACTCGATTCTACAACGATATCAAGTTCATTACGCAAAGGGTTTTCTTAAAAACCTGTCGTAGCCCTCTGTCATTTCAGATAAGTAATAGTTAGTATTCGTGCTGCGTTTGTTGACCTTGTCAAGGCGTAGTGTGCGGTAGCTAATTACTGCTTATCTGTATAAGCATATGATGCGATTAGATTAGGGTAGTCGTGCGACTTTGTTGACCTTGTCAAGGGTCGTGCGAGTGGGTTTAATTCAGATCAGGAAATGACGGGTTGAACTTGACTTGTGGTCTATGGTTAGTTGACCTTGTCAAGGTCATAGATCGCTCGGGGCAAAATATTATTGGGAATTTCATGTGTTGAAATTTGCAATGAGATTGCATACCTTCTATGAAATAGTTGGATCTCGATACCCGCTGTGAGTAAGAGTTACTCCTGGGAGAGTTTTATATATTACAATTAGCCGATCAAGTAGGTGTCTAGAAAGGTGTCAATGGGGTTACGCCCCTGAGAAAACGATGTTTATTTTAATTAGGTCCGTACGAAAGCACGGGGAACCTCTCTCAAAGTACCGGCACTGGCCTGGCTGAAAGTTTGGCGAACTTGTAGGGTGTAATTAATCCTGGCTAGTCTTTCATTTTAGGGTTTGAATGAAGATTTGACTAAAACAGTGGGAGACAACCTGATTAGATAAATTGATAACCAATCTAATCTTATAAAAGCGCACGCTGAGTGTTTTCTTCTCTCTCTCTCCAGGTAGCGACCATGTCACGTCTTAATCAAGATAATAATACGGATGTATTGACCGAACCCACTTGTTATACTGAGCTGGGGAACGTTGGTCCCGCTCCAACTTATAATTGTTATAAGACAGAGCAGGAAATAGGGGATTACCAGAATTCCCGTGCCGCCCAAACAAAGAAAGTGCATGTTGATGCATCTTCTTCGGGTGTGTTCTTTACAAAGAATTGTTTCTCAGTATCCTTTACGTCCTGGGTATTTAATACCGGATCAGGATCCCACATATGTAATTTGTTACATGGGCTACAGATAGGTAGAGAACTGAGAACGGGTGATAAGTTTCATGAGATAGAAACGGTGCAAGTGTTGCAGCCAAGTCTGTTGGTCACTATCACCCTGTATTACTAGAATACATTGATTCTGAATGAATGTTATTAGATACCGAACCTGATGTACAACATCATATCAGTCTCTTTATTAGTAAAGAAAGGATATAATTTTGTATTGTTGGATAATGTTTTGAACATTTCCTATATCAAGAGTTGATCGGTTCAGGCACGTTATCTAAAAGCATTGACGTTCTAAATCAAACTACAGTTCTTAGTATACAGAACACAGACAAGAGGAAGAGTTCAGAAATGAACGAATCCTTCTTGAGGCATTGTAGACTAGGTCATATCAATGCGACCCGACTAGCCAAGTTACATTTAGATGCAATTTAAATTAGTTTGAATTTACATCTTATGAAACTTGCCGGTCATGTCACAAAGATAATATGACCACAGCTCTGTTTATTAGAAACAGAGAAAGAGTTAGTGAACTCTTGGGATTGATACATGCTGATGTATGTAAAGTGCCCTGTCTATACATGCCAACACCGGTTCTTTGTACTTCATTAGATTCACTGATTATCTTTCAAGATCCGGAAATATGTTCCTGTTGAAACACAAGTCTGGAACTTTTGAGAAATTCAATGAATATAAGTTAGAAGTAGAGAACAAAAAACGGGTATAAGTATTATATCCTTTGTTGAGATCGAGGAGGAGAATACTAGAGCACGGAAATCCTGGACTATTCTAAAGGAGAATGAGATTCTCTCTCAGCATTACTCCTCCGTATATACCACACCACGTAGGTGTATCGGGGCGGAGCAATCACACCCTATTAGATATGGTGAGCTCTATGATGAATACTACTGAGTTTCCCATTTCCTTTTGGGAGTTATGCACTTGAGAAGCTGCATACCTATTGAATAGGGTTCAAATCAAATCAGTTTCCTACCACTTCATATGTGATATGGAATGGGAAGAGCCCATATCTTAAGTTTGTTAAGATTTGGGGTTGTCCATCCTATGTCAAAAAGCATAATCCGGACAAGCTCGAGGCAAAGTCAGTTCTCGAGAACTAGAAAGAGATCTAGCTATACAAACAACAGCAGATGATTTGGTAGAACCAAAGGATTCAATAGTTTCCAATGAACCTCAGCCTCTCCGCCGATCTGGTAGGGTTCCTCACACACCAGAGAGATACTTCGGTTTCTCTATGACAGTGGGAGCGAGGATTGCATCATGAGATGATGACCCAACTAGTTTCGAGCAGGCCATCAGGAGTAAGACTCTGTAAGAATGGCTGGATGCTTAGCGATCTAAGATGGAATCCTTATACACCAACAAAGTATGGACTTTGGTTGCTTTATCTGATGGGTTAAATCCCCATCAGGGGCAAGTATATCTTGAGAAGATTACTTGGTGTACATGGAAAAGTTGAGACTTTCAAAACTATGCTTAAGTCCATTCAGATCCTACTTGCTACTGCTACATACCATGACTACGATTTCTGGTGGTTGGGTGTCATGACTGCTTTTCTAAATGATGTTTTAGAAGAGAGCGTCTATAAGTACACAGCCAGAGGGCTTCATAGACAGTGAGAGCAGCGAAAACGTGTGCAAGATACTTTATAGGATAAAGCAGGCATCGCGGAGTTGGAACATCTATTTTGATGTGTGAGTCAAAGAGTTTGAGTTCATCAAAATGTTAGATGAACCTTGTATATAGAAAAAGGTAGTAGGGAGTATGGTGGTGATCCTCGTAGAGTACGTAGATGTCATACTCTTGATAGGGAAGGAATTTCCTATGCTACGCTCGGTCAATCTCCGCTTATCACAAGGATTCTCCATATAGGATCAAAATGATACCTCCTAAATCCTGGGTTTTGGATCTATGAGATAGATCTGATTGGATGTTAGGATTCTCACTAGTTGTAGTGAGATGGTATCAATCGATCCTGGGGAGAATCACTGGATAGGTTCTAGGGTATTAAGGACGACTGAATGTCAATCGCAGGCATTGTCTTTACCCTCAGTAGAGGGACGGTATGTTGGAAGATTTCCAAGCTAGATACCGTAACTTACTAGATGATTAAAGGCAAGATACATCGTTACCAAAAATGCTACCAAAGAGGCAGTCTGGATAGATATAAGTTCATGAGATGAACTTCGTTCCTACCATTGTGTGACAATAGAGTTGTGGCTTATGCCAAGGAACCCCCGTCCCATCTGAAATCCGGATATAATTCTTAGGCAGTATCACCTGATCATGGAGATGGTTGATCTCCAGGGAGATCAAGGTTAGGAGAGTAGACACAGAGGACAACAGCGCGGATCCACTCACAAAGGCCTTTTTCCCAGTACAGACTTTTATGGGATGGTTGGGTATGAGATACTTCGACCACAGCTAATTGTTGGGTATGTGATACCACAACAGATGGCCCTAGTGCAAGTGGGAGATTGTTAGTTATATGTATGCCCTAGAAGCCATTACTGTACATACGATGTATATTGTAGTGGATGCTTGGACATATATAGGGAGGACTTTCTGGCTCAACATGATAGTATGCTATCTGGTTGTACTTTATCTTAACATATACTCTGATTGTCTCTTTTTTACATGTTGATAAAGCCCTTAGGATATGTACTCGACTACTGGGACTATGATGAGATCATACTAGTAGGGCCACGGTAGTCGACGAGTATATCCTATAACTGTTCCTAGTCGAGGGTGAATCGAGACAGGGCATCGATACACCAGAGTAGACTAGCATATACGCATCTTGACCCATATGGTGGGCGATGGATGATCCTATATCCATCGGTGTTTGACATCAAGGATGGTGTACGGGTGCTCAGTAGAGCCTGGGTACACTGGACGGACTCGCCGAGAACTCCCAGATGGTATTATACCTCACGTCAGATGGCAGTTCTCCGGTGACACTGGTACAGAGTAGTTTGTTGACCCGAGATCGTCATAGAGTCTTGTCTGATTCCCACTGTGCTTTGATTTCCATCATACCACGTCCAAGAGGGCGTGCAAAATGGTGGCTTTTGGGTACAGTCCCGAATCACATGGAGGCAATGAGCGATAGGAGGGGATTCGTCTCTCCCGGTATAGGGAGTTGATGTTGCGCTGTGATCGATTGGCTATAACTGGAAATCCCTGGCCAGGGTTGCTGAGATTTACTGGTAAGTATTATCAGTAGTTTCTCGAACTGTTATAGAGCTCATATCGACATGACTTATCGAGCTACTTGGGTCTGACGTATACCACCCCTAGGCGAGATATGCGACATAACAAACGGACACCGGACTGTACGGGAGTGTTACTGATTGGATTCGCAGGAGAATGTACAGGCTTGCTTGTTGATCTTCTGAGCGCTCAATACCTGGGTGGCTGTTACGTTTAGCTGACCGCTTGCAGCTTGTGGGTGTTTGATATGATCATCACCTACCGCCGGCGTATTAACGATTCTTTAGAGTCCTACACAAAGGTTTCTTGACTCAGGCAAAACGGAGTAGGGGCACATATGTGATTTGTGCAGGACCGAGGATATTGCGATATGAGATACCATATTCTATTCTCGCGATATTTGATATCAGCCGTATCATCAGATCAAGTGTTGATTCGATGAATCGGTAAATGATATATTAGTCGGTTATATACGATATAGCCGGATTGTCGGATGAAGTGTTGATTCGATAATTTAATGTATAATAATATATATGATATATTAAATTACATTAACTAATATTAGCTCACTAAAAATTCTTTTTCTCATTCGGGTAATACATTGATATATATGCGATATATGTTAATTGTATTATTTTATTTTGTTACAATAAATATTATATATGTGATATATAATATTATAACATGATATGATAACTAATGCAACATCTTTAGTGGAGATTAAACAAGGTTAGGGTTTGTTTGGGTTAGTTGCTTCTTGATGCTTCTAGAAGGTTTCTTTTTGTTTTTGCTAAGATATTTTCAAATGACTCATGCTTTAACCCAACCCAAACCCTAGCCCTAGTTAAATCTCTACAAAGCTTTAGTCAACTATGGTTGCATTATTCATCATGTTTATCTTATCATTATTCATCACAAAAGGATTAAGGCTTCTTCTTCTTCCTTGTTCTCTTCATGGAAAAAGCTTTCTAGCTTTTTCTAAGTGATGATTATGTGTGAGAAAAAGATTATAAATGAGAGCAAAAATCCTACTTCATCATCCTCATCTATCCTTGCCCTTTAGATGATAGTGTTCACTTCATTTAGTGAGTGTTAGCTTGTGTTAATGAAACTTCAAGGTAGATCATCTTTGTTATCGAAGATCGGAAGAAAGACTGCGTCTTTCTCTTCGTGAAGCCTCTCGAGTGTCCGGAACACGATGATCGCAGCGAAGGGACCTCAACACGGAGCTTTAGAAGTGAAGGACTGGATCTACAAAGGTTGTAATCCCTCTCACTTAGTGTTAAAGTGTTTAACATGCTTGTTTTCGCCTAATCTCTAGTTTAAAGATCCGGCTTTGGGTTGTTCGGCACAGCTAAATTTTAAATCGGGCATGGTTGATGCCTCATAGACCCTTGTGCATGTTCCTAGCAACCCTACACCTTCAATGATATCAAGTTTATTTCGATAAAAGCTTTTTCGCCAAAAATCACTTGTAGCCCTTCGTCACTTCAAACGGGTAGCACTTAGTATTCATGCTATGTATGTTAGCCTTCGTCAAGGCATAGTGTATGGTAGCTATTTGTTATTTTTCTATTGCATAGATAGATGCGTTGGTTTGGGACAGCCGTACTACTATTTTGGCCTTCGTCAAGGGTATGTACAGGTGGGTTCAAATTAACCTGGACGATGACGGGTAGAACTTAACATGTGACTTATGATATGTTGGCCTTCGTCAAGGTCATAAGAGCATGGGGTAGAAATCACATCGGGAGTTTCAAACATACAGGAAACTTGCCAGGCATGCGCATACCCTCTGGAGTGTGATAACTTGAGTGGGTTATCATGCGATGATAGTTGGATCCCGATTCCCACTGATGAGTTGGTTTACTCCTCGGGTGATTTTAGATGATCCCGACTAATTCTTCTTTCTGATTTGGAGGAGAATTTGAGGAAACTGTGGGAGACATCCTGATTAAATAAAGTGATTGACCATTCTGATCTAGATTAGAGTGCACGCTGAGTGTTTCTTTTCTCTCTCTCTTTGGCAGAGATCATGTCCCGACCCTAGACTATAACTCATTAACCAAGTTATCCGAACCTTCTTAAATCACACTGGCTTTTGGATTTTCAAAGTTGCATACTTCATTGCCACTCATACTTTTACCCTTTGCTTTTCTCCGGAACATTCCGTATCACCACGAAGATCCAGATTTATTGGATATGACCATCGTATAGTTACATACGAACTCGAAGAAACTTGTTTCAGATTCGAGGTTGGTTTCCGGTTCTGGAGAAAATGAATTGGACTATTCAGTTGTCTTTTCCTTTTACCTTCTCTCAGGTTGTGAGGGCTCCTAGGATTAGGAGAGGGTACACCTATTGCACTTATTGGATAGTCTTCTTCCAAACCATAGGCAGGTGCCGAAAGGTGGGAAAGGAAGAAAACTAATTAGCCTAAGTGTGGTGTACAGAAGGTAATAAGTAAAGACAAATAAAGGGATTAGAAAGAGAGCAAAGTAAAATGCGACTGCTATCATTCATGATCAAACCGCGTAGCTCATCGCCACTCCTACTTCACCTTTGTATTTCTCCAGAACACCCCATATCACTACGAAGATCCACATTTATTGGATAATCCATCGTATATTTACATACGAACTCGAAGGAACTTGTTCCAGTTCAAGGATGGATTCTGGTTCAGGAGAAATAGAATAAGGTTTATTCAGTTGTCTTTTATCTTTATCTTTAGCCTAAGGATGGTGTACATAAGGTAATGAGTAAAGACAAACAAAGGGATTTGGAGAGATGGCAATGAAATATACGGTTACAGTCATAAATCTGGATAGTGGAAGAGACATTACTAGGAATACCCGGATACCCCTTCGAAACATTTTCATGTTTCAGTTTCACTATGCGTTGTTAATTGAAAACTGATTTCCCAATTAGATCCTTACTCCAGGGTATGAATTTACCAGGTTTTGATTCTCACATCTGTATGGTTTAACAAATGATGAGTGGGAGTAAGTTATTAGGAAATAGGTGATTACATCCTCCTTATATCGGAATTCGTTGTAATTGATGATATTTGAAAAAATCACCTGGGGTTTTGCCCGACGGCAAATATTTGGTTTTGAATATCCGCTGTTGTGCACCAATTTCAAACTGATATATCTGTACATTTATTTTATAAAGTGAGATATAACTTTTTGAAATTATGTCCATGACATTTACCTATATCAGTTGATGATTGGGTAAGGGGCATCAAACAGCGGTGTAATTCTTCTTAACCATAGTACAGTTTTCAACCTACGACGCACAAGGTTTGAGTTATTCAACTCAGGGGACTTATACAAAGTATTGTATGTTGTCCAGTGTCCATTAGGGCAGAGGGGTTGGTACCCGTACTATATTCTGTTTACTTGTAACTTCTCCAGTTTTAGACAGTGTTTCATAGAAATACAAGTGTTCCTCTCCGAATGGCGGCCGCGACGACGTGAGGACGTCTAGCCTGAGATTCGGGGCAGATGCTATATGGTTTTATCCGTCTACCTCTCTGAAGATGCCAAGTTGATTTATGGCACCGTGTATCGGAGGTTTAGATGAATGCGGCCGATGTAGCAGACTTCGTCAGATTCCCCCTCGCTTGAGGGTTTTTGATTGTGGGGACGCTCTTCCCTGCAGGCGCAAGCCCCTGCAGTTAATTATGCTACCGCATCGCAGTAACAACTTTCTTCTTCTCCACAATTTCACTTCGTGTCGTGGGTGTTTGTTTTGTTTGTGGCTGCCCGTGGATTGTATACGGAGACTGAGTAATGCCGTCGCCCGTAGGACGTGGATTAGTCCAAATCCGTATTTTCTTAGATTTGGGTTTTGGGTTTTGGTTTAAGGATACGTTAGCCATATTTGAGGCTATGATCAACTTAAACGTTTGTTAAGGATACGTTAGTCTAATTTCCAGACTAAGATCAACTTAACAGGATCGTCTAGATCCATTTCCAGTTTAGGGACATGGTGGTCCATTGCATGTATGGCCGTCGGGACCCATCACATCTCTGACGTCGTTGAAGGATTACAACGACAGGTGTCAAAGGAGTTCAGAGATGTACCCTTGAACCAAAGTTGATTGGGGGATCTATAGTCCAATTTGGGACTAAAGTCTGTTTGAAGGTTTAAGGATACGTTAGCCATATTCGAGGCTAAGATCAACTTAAACGGGATCGTTTAGATCTGACAAAAGAGCATTTGGAGGCTCCATTGTTCCAATTTAGGGACGTGGTGGTCCATGTTCCAGTTTAGGGACGTGGTGGTCCATCGCCAGTTTAGGGACGTGGTGGTCTATCATTAGTTTAAGGACGTTTCGGTCTATCGCCCATTTAGGGACGTGGTGGTCCATCATTAGTTTAAAGATGTTTCGGTCCAATATTAGTTTAAGGATGTTTCGGTCCATATTCCAGTTTAGGGACATGGTGGTCCATCATTAGTTTAAGGACGTTTCGGTCCAATATTAGTTTAAGGACGTTTCGGTCCATATTCCAGTTTAGGGACATGGTGGTCCATATGTAGTTTAAGGGCGCTTAAGTCCGTGGGTTTAAGGACCCCACAGTCCGTGTTTTAGTTTAAGGACGCTTAAGTTCAAGAGTTTAAGGACCCCACAGTCCGTGTTGATGTGTGGTTGTCGGGACCCGTCACCTCTCTGACATCGTTGAAGGATTACAACGATAGGAGTCAAAGGAGTTCGGAGATATACCCTCGAACCGGTCGTAAATTGATTTAGGGAGCAGCCGTGCTCAATCAATTTAATTTGAGGACTTACGGCCACGATTGGGCTAAGTCCAATTGAAGATGTTCGGCATTTTATCTGTTTTTGCATTGCATTTCTTTTTATTTTTATTTGGGCTCTACCCATGAAGGATGCAGAGCATCAATTTGTTTTGGGCTCTGCCCATTTATAAATGATGCGCAGCATCAATTTTACTTGGGCTCTGCCCTTTATTGCTTTACAATTTAATTTGGCCTGTTAGGTCTTTTTGACTTGGGCTTGGCCCATTTTTAAAATAATGCATTGCATTTCAGGCGCTTTGCGCCAATCAAAGAGCGCAAGCGCTTGTAGTGACGACACGTGTCATGCAAGCGCAGTGCGCTGCGCTTGCGCTGCTGACACGTGGCGCGCTCTGGTGAGTTGCGCCAGTTTCAGAGAGCAAAGCTCTATTTCAAAAGCGCATAGCGCAAATGGTTCAGACGCTGACACGTGGCGCTCTCCCAAGAGCGCAACAGCGCAGTTTGCAAGTGCAAGGCACTCTAAATTTGAGAATCTTTTAGATTCAAGAACCAAAGGTTCATAACAGAAGTGCAAAGCACTGTTTGCTTTCTTGATCTAATTTAGATCAAAGAAAACAAGTTTCTCTTGTTTTTCTTATCTCATAGAACCAAAGGTTCATAAAAAAGTGCAAAGCACAGTTTTTATTTTTTTGTATTGAAGATCATTGATCTTGTTTTTAGATCCATGATCTGTTCATAAGAGAATTTTCTCTTTTTTCTAAAGGCTTTTTACCTTTTTTGTTCTTGAGGAGTTCTTCAGAGTTCTCTCTGTTTGATTTCTCTCAAAAATGTTGATGCCTTTGAATTGAGGTCTAGGGTCCTTTTTATAGTGCCCATAAATTTGTTAAATTTGTTAAAGAGATCTTTCTCTGAGTGATTTGGGGAATTTTCCCCATCGTTGGATCATTGATCCAAGGGCTTCTGTTTTATAGAAGAAAATCTTCTTGTTTTAACAAGAACAGAAAAGATTTCTTTAGAATTTTAATTCTGTTTGGCGCAAATGCTGCGCTGACACGTGTCGCGCGCCGCACAGCGCAGCGCAACTGCGCTGACACGTGTCGCGCGGCGCACAGCGCAGCGCAACTGCGCTGACACGTGTCGCGCAGCGCAGAGCGCAGGCCAGCTGAAACGTTGCTTCTTTAATTAAAGTTTGAATTTTCAAAGTAGAGTTTTGCTCTGATTAGGGGAAGATGAAGTGTTGCTTCATCTTCCGCCTTGGAAGTTGAACAGAGCTTTGCTCTGATTGGGGTAAACAAATGCCCCCCCACCGTTGCGCTTACGTGGCCTCCAAACGTGAGCGCAGCGGTGGCAGACTCCCAACCACCGCGCCATCCCTTGGATGCTAAAAGGGCATTTGATGCCTATAAATAGGACCTTTGGTCCCTTAGATGATTTTCATCTCTAAAATTTTACTATCAGAACTCAGAGCCCTGCTCTTTATTTTCAAGAATCTTCAAGAGTTAAACTCTTAAAACTTTTAGGTGAAAATTTTAATTTGGATTAAATTAAATTAAATTAATTTTCATTGATAGAGCCTCGCTCTCAATAGATCCCTGATCTAAAGGAAACCCATTTAGGGTTTCACTTAGCAGAGCTTTGCTCTACAGGTCTTAAAGGGATCTAAAGAGAACTAAAGGGGACCCTATTAGGGTTCTATAGAGCTCTGCTCTCTGAAAAACTTTCCTTGGATTTTCTTAATTCATTAATGGAGCTTTGCTCCTTCCAAATCATACAACAGAACTCTTAGGAGTTTTTCATTGATCTTGGAGTTTAAAGATGACATTTTATTCCTCAGTGCATTATATCGTTTTGCTTAATCAGTCTTTCTGATCATTTTGTTGATTTCCTTTCACAGAAACAATGGACGCCCATATGTATGCTCTTAACGAGATTATCTCTTACGGTGACATCCGCTGACTTGGCCGTTCTCAAAATCGAGAGTTCACAAACGCGGAGTGTGCTGAAATCATGAGCCGCTTCGACGCATACAACGGTCCGCTGCTTCCCCGACGTTCCTCTCTCCTTAAGCTTATCGTAGGAGCCATCTGGGAAGCGCTTCCCCTATTCTATTCTGGTGTGCCACTTAGGGCGTTGGATGCCACCGAGGATAAGGTGCACTCGGTGTACCTGATGAACTTTTTCTCGAAGAGACGGCGAGACAGTCTCGTCGATCTCTTGCACGAGGTCTTTCAACAGTCTGCCATCCTCGCTGCTTATCGAAGGGTGGAAGACATTAGGGGGGATCCTGACGCTTGTGCTCGTGAAAGAAAGCACACCAGGATGGTCCACGAGGCTTGGAAAGTCATAGATAGGGTTGCTTTCGAGTTCCTCAATCCATGTCCTGGGTTCGAGGTTATACCTTTGTAAACATTTTAATAATGTTATTATCCATTTCTCCGTGATTGTAAGAACCCCTTTTTATGATATGAATAGAAAATTTCCATTTCAGCTTGTCTTATCCCTTGTTCTGAATGGATGAGTGTGTCTCGAACGCTTGATCAAATGCAAATCGGATGATTTTTCTGTCGCCTCCCTCTTTCTTTTATTATCAGTATACTGCTTTAGTAAACATGGTTGATAGGTGATAGAGCGAGCATCCTGTATTGGCTTCTTCAAAAGGCAGCGATGGCTTAGGCCGCAGGTTTAAATCTGCCGCCTAAGAATTTTCCACTCTATGAGACGTGAGGGTCTCATAGAGACTTTTCTCCCTACAGATCGAGAGGATCTCGTAGGTGTATTTTCTCCTTAGGAATCGTGAGGATTCCTAAGCGCGTTCTCTTAAAAGTCGTAAGGATCTCACAAGAGAATATATTCCCTTACGAGTCGTGAGGACCCGCAAGTGATGGGTGAAGTTGTCCTTATCAGCATTTCACGGAGTCAGGAGTTGCTCTGGATGCTTCCCACGGGTTCACTGCCGTGTTCGGCGAGGACCAGGCTCCGCTCTGGATGCTTCGCACGGGTTCACTGCCGTGCTCTGCGAGGACCAGGATCCGCTCTGGACGTTTTCTACGGGGTCAGGATTGACATGAGCCGCTTTCCACGTACCAGGAATTTTTGCTCTGGATGTTTCACACGGGGTCAGGATTGACATAAGCCGCGTTCCACATAGCCAGGAATTTTGCTCTAGATGCTTCCCACGGGTTCACTGTCATGTTCGGCGAGCACTAGGTTCCACTCTGGATGCTTCGCATGGGTTCACTGTCGTGCTCTGCGAGGACCGGGATCCGCTCTGGACGTTTTCCACGGGGTCAGGATTGACATGAGCCGCTTTCCACGTACCAGGAATTTTTGCTCTGGATGTTTCACACGGGGTCAGGATTGACATAAGCCGCGTTCCACATAGCCAGGAATTTTGCTCTAGATGCTTCCCACGGGTTCACTGCCGTGTTCGGCGAGGACTGCGTTCCGCTCTGGATGCTTCACACGGGTTCACTGTCATGCTCTGCGAGGACCAGGATCCGCTCTGGACGTTTTCCACAGGGTCAGGATTGACATGAGCCGCTTTCCACGTACCAGGAATTTTTGCTCTGGATGTTTCACACGGGGTCAGGATTGACAAAAGCCGCGTTCCACGTAGCCAGGAATTTTGCTCTAGATGCTTCCCACAGGTTCACTGCCGTGTTCGGCGAGGACTAGGTTCCGCTCTGGATGTTTCGCACAGGTTCACTGTCGTTCTCTACGAGGACCAGGATCCGCTCTGGACGTTTTCCTCGGGGTCAGGATTGACATGAGCCGCTTTCCACATACCAGGAATTTTTGCTCTGGATGTTTCACACGGGGTCAGGATTGACATAAGCCGCGTTCCACGTAGCCAGGAATTTTGCTCTAGATGCTTCCCACGGGTTCACTGCCATGTTCGGCGAGGACTAGGTTCCGCTCTGGATGCTTCGCACGGGTTCACTGTCGTGCTCTGTGAGGACCAGGATCCGCTCTGGACGTTTTCCATGGGGTCAGGATTGACATGAGCCGCTTTCCACGTACCAGGAATTTTTGCTCTGGACGTTTTCCACGGGGTCAGGATTGACATAAGCCGCGTTCCACGTAGCCAGGAATTTTGCTCTAGATGCTTCCCACGGGTTCACTGCCGTGTTCGGCGAGGACTAGGTTCCGCTCTGAATGCTTCGCACAGGTTCACTGTCGTGCTCTGCGAGGACCAGGATCCGCTCTGGACATTTTCCACGGGGTCAGGATTGATATGAGCCGCTTTCCACGTACCAGGAATTTTTGCTCTGGATGTTTCACACGGGGTCAGGATTGACATAAGCCGCGTTCCACGTAGCCAGGAATTTTGCTCTAGATGCTTCCCACGGGTTCACTGCCGTGTTCGGCGAGGACTAGGTTCCGCTCTGGATGCTTCGCACGGGTTCACTGTCGTGCTCAGCGAGGACCAGGATCCGCTTTGGACATTTTCCACGGGGTCAGGATTGACATGAGCCGCTTTCCACGTACCACGAGTTTATGCTCTGGATGTTTCACACGGGGTCAGGATTGACATAAGCCGTGTTCCACGTAGCCAGGAATTTTGCTCTAGATGCTTCCCACGGGTTCACTGCCATGTTCGGCGAGGACTAGGTTCCGCTCTGGATTCTTCGCACGGGTTCACTGTCGTGCTCTGCGAGGACCAGGATCCGCTCTGGATGTTTTCCACGGGGTCAGGATTGGCATGAGCCGCTTTCCACGTACCAGGAATTTTTGCTCTGGACGTTTTCCATGGGGTCATGATTGATATAAGCTGCGTTCCACATAGCCAAGAATTTTGCTCTAGATGCTTCCTACGGGTTCACGGCCGTGTTCGGCGAGGACTAGGTTCCGCTCTGGATGCTTCGCACGGGTTCACTGTCGTGCTCTTCGAGGATCAGGATCCGCTCTGGACATTTTCCACGGGGTCAGGATTGACATGAGCCGCGTTCCACGTAGCCAGGAAAATTTTTGTTTATTGTATCCGTATTTCATGGAATGAGGGTTTGACTCTTGGTGTTCTGTATATCGCCGAGCCATGGAACTGGGAGTTATCACTGTTCTGCTTCGCTTGAAGTTGTATCCGTTGTTACGAGACGAGTGTTGAGATAACCTCTCGGTCATTTGCGACCCGTCGAGATTTGGCTTCTTCTTATGATGAAACCTGGGAGAGGAGTATGATCCCTTCTTTGTTTACGCCCTTGGATTGTATACAGGGTTTGATGTAACATCACCTGTAGGGCATAAATTTCATTTTTCATTTTGTTTCTTTTTCCGCGATGCTCTATCATTTCAGCTTTTATATCGCGAAGGTCGCGATTGCCCTATCATTTCGGCTATTTTTCGCGGTGCCCCATCATTTCGGCTATTTATTTTATTTTTATTCGCTGCTTTTTATTGCGAGTTGCCCCATCATTTCGGCTATTTCATGCATATATTCTTACTTGCTGTTTTTTATTGCAAGTTGCCCCATCATTTCGGCTCTTTCATATGCATGTGCGGCTCGCTGGCTTTTTGCCGTGAATCTTAAATTAGACACCGATTTCAGCATCAGCACCGCTACTACTGGGATATTGCCAGGAGCGAATCATCATCTGCCTCTGTCGATGTCGAACAAAGGTGGCTTAGCGAACAGGGTTAGGGTCCTGTCGACTAAGGCTTTTAACTTTATGAGCCGTAAGGGTCTCACAAAGATATTTCTCCCTACAAGTCGTGAGGATCTTGTAGGTGTGTTTTCTCCCTAAGAATCGTGGGGATTCCTAAGTGTATGTTCCTCTGTAAGTCGTAAGGATCCTACAAGAGGGTTTTCTCCTTGTAAGTCGAGAGGACTTACAAGGGTTGTTCATCATGCGTACACATCCCCAGTCACGGATGGGACTTGGTTAGGGAAATGTTTATTCGCGCCCGTGGATTGTATACAAGGGTCAGTATTGAGCCACTTGTAGGGCAATATCGAAAGTTGTGGGGTTTACTTAAGCACAGGTTTAGGTCTCTGTAACTTAAGACTTTCAACTCTTATGAGCCGGGAGGGTCCCATAAGAGAGTTCTCCTTACGAGTCGTGAGGATCTCGCAAGTGTATTTTCTCCTTAGGAATCATGAGGATCCCTAAGTGTGTTGCTTCCTTGTGAGTCGTAAGGATCTCACGCGGGTAGTTTCTCCTTACAAGGTCGAGAGGACTTTGTAAGTGTCTTTTAACGAGATTGCGCCCTTTCGGGTTTTCACAAACACTCGCCGGTAGTCCTGCTGTTTTTACTCACGGAGCCCTTTCGGGTTTTCATCCGTGCCCATTTTGCTTATGGACGTACCCTTTTTTTCTGCGAGTAGGGGATTCGGGATGTGATGCCAATCTCAGCATCAGCATCGCTGCGACTGGAATATTGCCACGAGCGAATCATCATTTGCCATGATAGGACTTGGAGTTTGATACCGGTCTAGGCATCAGCATCACTACAACTGGGATATTGCCAGGAGCTAATCGTCATTTGCCATTGTCGATGTCGAACAAAGGTGGCTTAGCAAACAGGGTTATGGTCCTGTCGGTTAAGGCTTTTGACTTCATGAGCCGTAAGGGTCTCACAAAGGTATTTCTCCCTACAAGTCGTGAGGATCTCATAGGTGTATTTTCTTCTTAGGAATCGTGAGGATTCCTAAGTGTATGTTCCCCTGTAAGTCGTAAGGATCTTACAAAAGGGTTTTCTCCTTATCAGTCGAGAGGACTTATAAGGGTTGTTCACCATATGGACATATCCCCAGTCAAGAATGGGACTTGGTTAGGGAAATGTTTATTTGCGCCCGTGGATTGTATACAAGGGTCAAAACCTGAACCACTTGTAGGGCAATATCGAAGGTTGTGGGGGGTTTGCTTAACAACAGGTTCAGGTCTCTGTAACTTAAGACTTTCAAATCTTATGAGCCGTGAGGGTCTCATAAGAGAGTTCTCCTTACGAGTCATGAGGATCTCGCAAGTGTATTTTCTCCTTAAGAATCGTGGGGATCCCTAACTGTGTTGCTCCCTTGTGAGTCGTAAGGATATCACGCGGGTGGTTTCTCCTCACAAGGTCGAGAGAACCCTATAAGTGTTTTTTTTAACTAGGTTGCGCCCTTTCGGGTTTTCACAAACACTCGCCGGTAGTCCTGCCGTTTTTACTCACGGAGCCCTTTTGGGTTTTTATCCGTGCCCATTTTGCTTATGGACATCCCTTTTTTTTTAACGAGGTCGCGCCCTTTCGGGTTTTCACAAACACTCGCTGGTAGTCCTGCTGTTTTTACTCACGGAGCCCTTTCGGGTTTTCATCCCTGCCCATTTTGCTTATGGACATACCTTTTTTTCTGCGAGTAGGGGATTCGGGATGTGATGCCAATCTCAGCATCAACATCGCTGCGACTGGAATATTGCCAGGAGCGAATCATCATTTGCCATGACAGGACTTGGAGTTTGATACCGGTCTAGGCATCAGCATCGCTACAACTGGGATATTGCCAGGAGCGAATCATCATTTGCCATTGTCAATGTCGAACAAAGGTGGCTTAGCGAACAGGGTTAAGGTCCTGTCGGTTAAGGCTTTTGACTTCATGAGCCGTAAGGGTCTCACAAAGGTATTTCTCCCTACAAGTCGTGAGGATCTCATAGGTGTATTTTCTCCTTAGGAATCGTAAGGATTCCTAAGTGTATGTTCCCCTGTAAGTTGTAAGGATCTTACAAAAGGGTTTTCTCCTTATCAGTCGAGAGGACTTCTAAGGGTTGTTCACCATATGGACATATTCCCAGTCAAGAATGGGACTTGGTTAGGAAAATATTTATTTGCGCCCGTGGATTATATACAAGGGTCAAAACCTTAACCACTTGTAGGGCAATATCGAAGGTTGTGGGGGGTTTGCTTAAGAACAGGTTCAGGTCTCTGTAACTTAAGACTTTCAAATCTTATGAGCCATGAGGGTCTCATAAGAGAGTTCTCCTTACGAGTCGTGAGGATCTCGCAAGTGTATTTTCTCCTTAAGAATCATGGGGATCCCTAAGTGTGTTGCTCCCTTTTGAGTCGTAAGGATCTCACGCGGGTGGTTTCTCCTCACAAGGTCGAGAGGACCCTATAAGTGTTTTTTTTAACGAGGTTGCGTTCTTTTGGGTTTTCACAAACACTCGCCGGTAGTCCTGCCGTTTTTACTCACGGAGCCCTTTCGGGTTTTCATCCGTGCCCATTTTGCTTATGGACATCCCTTTTTTTTTAACCAGATCGCGCCCTTTCGGGTTTTCACAAACACTCGCCGGTAGTCCTGCTGTTTTTACTCACGGAGCCCTTTCGGGTTTTCATCCGTGCCCATTTTGCTTATGGACGTACCTTTTTTTTTTAGTGTCAGCCTGAGGATGCTGCGGTAGTAGTTTTAAGGACGTTTCGGTCCGCTTGCAAGTTTTAGGACATTGCGGTCCATCATTAGTTTAAGGATGTTTCGTTCCGCCGTTAGTTTAAGGACGTTTCGGTCCGCTGTTAGTTTAAGGACGTTGCGGTCCGTAATTAGTTTAAGGACGTTGCGGTCCGCCGTTAGTTTAAGGACGTTGCGGTCCGGGGTCGCCGTATTCGAGGTGAATCTCTAGTTTACTGACTTTTCAGTCAATGGGGCTTTCCCTAGGACAGTACATGATGCCCCCGGCGTATCCATCTTTCTCGGAGCGTGCGGTTGTGGCGGATTCACCTTCCAGTTTTCGGACAACGCGAACTTGCCTTGTTGGTATTGATCTTCAACCCAGTTTTTGAAGACGTAGCAATTCTCGATCAGGTGACCCAGTACTCGGTGATAGGGACAGTAGTTGGACTCATTGACGTCATTTGGTTGCGACGGACGTTTTGGCTCCGACAGATTTATGAGTCGGTTGCGCAACGCCAGCTTGAACAGTCCCCTTGTTTTATCTTGCGGAAATGAGTAAGGACGTTTCAACCTCTCTTCGAGGGACGGGCGTGGTCGCAGATTGTTTTGGCAAACAACCGGTCTAGGGCCACTCGATTGCTATTGAATGTTGGCCTCGAGGGCTGTTTTTTCCTTTCCTTTATCTTTTGTGCTCGATCCTTTATTTGCGGGGCCGAGATTTTTTCCGAGCAGCGTTTGATCGCATGCTAAAAGCGTGTCGGATGTTCAAAGTTCTAAAGTATAACCGCGATCAGGACGGTGTCGCTATGCAGCTAGCCGGTTGAGCACGGGTCGATCCACAGGGAGATGGTTGTATTTCCGTTCTTGCCTTAGACGAGTCAATAAAGAATTTGTATGTGTTTGTTTAATTCTATCCTAAGTGTTTTATATGCAATTATAAAGTTGTTAAGAAAAAGATACGAAAGTGTAAGCTAAAGAAATCCGCACTCAAAACCTTTGAGCCGAGTCTTGACCAATTGAAGCTAGAGCAATTGGCAACAACGTGGATTAGGGGATTTAAGCACGGTATTCGTGGAATCCAGCTTATTTACCCTTGTCCTTCCGTTCTTGTCTCTTGCTTTCGCCTCCGGCCAAACCGAACGCAACCGGTCGCGGTTAGGAATCACCGTTACCTTGGTAGGGTAGGGTGCCTAACGGAGCGCTTACGTATCGTTTGGGCGGAGTTCAATGGAAAATAACGAGAAAAGAAAATGAGCAAAGAAACATTAACTTACAATATTGTATTTATTCTTAACAACAATAATTACAACCATTCATAAAAACGAACCAAAAAGAGCAAAAGAAAAGAAAAGATAACAAGTAAGTAAGTGCATGGAATTTAAGTGCAAGAAAGTAAAGAATGAATGTAAAGCAAGTAATAAAAAGCAAGAAATAAATAAGCAAGAAAGTAATTACAAGAACATAGAACTCAAGACAAGCATGAGATCAATAGCCAACCCTTAAACTTGCAAGCTCAATCAAGAGGTTGCAAGATCAAGAGAAGGGTAAAGAACTCATGTGAAATGAAGCACCAATTCCATAAGAAGATACAACCCTTGAGATCAATAACAAACCCTTAAACTTTCAAGCTCAATGAAGAGGTTAAAAGATCAAGAGAAAGCAAAAATCTCAAGGAGAAGTTAAAACAAAGAATGATACAAAAACCCTCATCTTCATTTAACATCCACTCAATGCTCTCACTACATTTTCATGGAGGAAAGATGAAGAAGAAGAAGAAGAAAACTAAAACTAGCAAAAAGAGGCTTAAGAATTTCACCCTTGGTTTGGCTCAGTTCTGGGGTATTTATAGGAGGGGAAATGGAAACCTAGGGCAAAAATATGCCCCTACAGGAAAAGACCAAACAGCCCCTGAAAATTCATCACCTGAGGAGCCAGTACGGCCGCGGAACCGCGGCCAAGACCCCCTATTGGCCGCGGTTCCGCAGCCCTTTAGGGGTGTTAGGCCATCATCTTTTGTCGGCTTCCCTGTGTTGCTCTTTTATTCTGTTAAACATGTACAGATTTTCAATATTCTTTCATGATTGCTTCAGGTTCCAATAGTCAACAATGATGGCTTCATATTTCAACACATTTGAATTTATCTCCCTCGAGCTCCGCGCACCTATTGATTCTTGTGCAGCCCCCCTCGTGCTCTGTGCTTGTCCCAGACACGAATGACCACTGTCATATGTCTTGTCTCTGGAACTGGTACTCGGCACTGGACGGATATGGATGACCGGAACCCGGCTTTTATCTGCTGTGACGGATGTTCTGTATTTAGTGTAACTGTGGAGATTTTATCTTGATTTGCAATATTTGTACTGGAAACCTGTAATCTGAAAATATGTAACAAACACAGATTAAAAGCACCTACCTATAAACACACGAGCGTAAGAATGGGCGGTATAAAATGCAATATTCTGGTATGAACAGCGTGCGATTGCACGGCTGAACTTTCTCGCAACTCCTCAATTCTTTCATTTTCGAAATAGATTCCTTGAGGAGAGGGTTGAGGGCAGCTTCTTCCTCAGAGTCACTTCCAAAGGTGATAATTTGCGATCCCTTGGAGTCGGCTATATGACAGTCGGCGGCGGCTCCTTTGCGCTCATCTATCGCATTTTTTCGATGTCTACGAGCTTCACATTTTGTCCTGTCGAAGTGTTGCTTTTGAGCGACATACCCTTGCCACCAACAGTTAAAGGATTCACAGTCTTCAGTAGGATGTATGATCTTCTGATGATATAAGCAGAAGTTAGGATGCATCTCTACTCCACCGAAAGTATTTTCTTCAGAGGGCGGTAGCTTCATACCCGCTGATAGGGCTTTGGCGAACCTTTTCCTCGTCTTGAATTTGTTTTTATCTGCAGTGGATGGCTTTTGATTTGACGGGAGTGTCTTGGCTTTTTCCAGTATGGCCATCTCACGCTCTTGATTGGCTTTTGCTTTCAGACGAATTTCATTTAAGAAGATATCGATCAACTCGTCTGATGGCCGTAGAATTTCCGGCTCAAGGTTCGCACTTGGTTTCTTGGCGCGAGGAGCCTCTTCATCATCCGCCAGTAAATGAGAGATCACATGACAAGTCGCTACGTAGTCTTCGGATTCGTCTGATGAGTTTTCCCCATCGTTTTCGTCCTTGACAAAAGAACAAGCTGCCCCCATCGTGTCCGTCTTCTTTGGAGTGTGCGGCTGGGGTGGATTTACCTTCCACTTTTCAGATAGGGCAAACTTGCCTTGTAAGTATTGATCTTCAATCCATCCCTTGAAGACGAAGCAATCCTCAATCGGATGGCTTGTCGTTTGATGATAAGGGCAATAATTGGGGTTATTCACCTCGTTGGGTTGTGGCGGTTGCCTTGGATTCGGCATGTTGATAAGCCTGTTGCGCACAGCCAGCTCGAACAGCTTCTTCGTCTTATCCCGCGGGAATGAGTAGGGGCTCCTCATTTTCTCAATATAGAACCGCCGTCTCTCTCCCGATTGATCTGCTAGCTTTGGGGTGCTGGGTTGTTGATGAGCATTCGCAACGAAGGTTGTCTTCCCTTTACCCTTGTCGTTCCGCGGTTCTGGCTTTGGGGGACAAGGTCTGTGACCCATTTGATCCATCTGGGCCAGCTTGTCGATCAAAGCCTGGAATGTGGTCGGCTTAAAGAACATCATGAACTGTGAGATAGTGGCATGAGGGTCTAGGGTACCCATGAACATGCCCACCGTAGGCGCTTCTTCAATGCGTTGTTCGCATTTCGACTACAAGTTTCACCAGCGTATAGCATACTGGACCCACGTCTCGCCCGGCCTTACCCTGGCATTAATCAACGCTGTTATCGGGGCCCGTTCGCTGGCACTCGCGAATCGCTGAGTGAATAGCAACTCCATTTCAGCGAACGTCTTGACAGAATCGTTCGGGAGTTCGGAATACCATTCGAACGCTGTTTCTGACAAGCTGCCGACGAATTTGCGAAGCATCAATTTGTCATCGCCTCCAGTATTGCCGCATAAGGCCCTGAATTGAGCGACATGCTGATGCGGATTCCCTATCCCTTTATATATACAGAACTTAGGTATTGTATAGCCCGGCGGGTACTGTATCTGATCATACCAGCCCGGATATGGTCGTCCTGTTTGGACGATCTGACCGGCTGCCTTAGTCGCATGATGAACCCGGATCTGCTGAGCTATATATTCGTCCAGGTCGGCTTTGGAGATTGCCTCCTCCTTGGCCGTTGAGAGAGCTGGAGGAGGATTCGACGTTTCTCCCCTATCGTCTTCAAGGATGATCGGGGGATCTTCAGCAGGTGGATCTTGTTGAATCATCATGCCCACCATGTCCTGGAACAGGAAGGCCATTTTCTTTATGCTGGCTGCCTGTTCCGCAGCCTCTTTATCCTTCTTCTCCATTATGCGACGAAAGAATTCGGCGTCGGTTTCTTGTTCCTGACGTTCATCCGAGGACGTTTCAGGGATTTCTTTTGGCCCAGTGAGTGCGGCCATCACGGTCATCATCTCCTGGAGCTTTTGCTATTTCTCCTGAGCCTTGGTCACTGATCGCGTAAGCGGTCGATGACCCGTAGATATGCGACTGTCCTCCTTACCAAACGCCATATAGACGGTATGAACTACAATGCCCCCTGACTTAGGACGTTTGGGTTCACCACCTCTGATATTTTGTCGCCGGCGCGGGGGTTTTCTCCATCCTTCTTCTTTTGTGGGCCGTTGAAGTGGAGGGGGCCGTTGCAGTGGGCATCCTGGTGATCGTTGTCCTCTGCTGTTTAATAGGACGGTCCTTTTCTTTTTGCACCTTCGCCTTTTTCTGTTGACGAGAGTGGTCTGGATCAATCACGGAGTCTTGAACCCTCCGCCAAACCTTGTATATTTTTGAAGAAAGCCGTTGAGGGGGCTGTTGTTGCCGTGTTTCCGGAACTCTCTCTGCGGGCGGAGGAGATCTTTTCAATGTAGCGGTTGGAGAGTTCTTACATACCCTCCTCAGCAGTTCAAAGCTGTTCCCAGTTGGAACAGCAGCGTTGACCTCCACCACTGAAGCAGGTGGAGTTAGCCCTGAGGGGGAGTTGCCCCCTGCCTTCCTCACTCGTCGCCAATGGAGACATAGAGCATGACGAGCCGTTGGGACTGGCTCGGAGATAGAGACGTCTTCTTTTTGCCCTTTGTCCGGTTGAAGCGCTGCTGGTGTTAACCTCTCAAAGACTGAGGTTGTCCTTTGAGGGATGATATTCAACCTGTCGAAGACAGATCCTCGAGCAGGTGCAGGAGCAGGAATAGTCAATCTTGAAAAGACTAACTCTTTGACAGGGGAAGCCGCCTTGACGACTTCTGGAGCAGCGGCTATTGCCTTCCTTGGGACAGTCACCTTGGGATTCACAGGCTTCTTGGTGGGCCCCTTAGAGTTTTGATCCAGCCTAGCAAAGACAGAGGCTGTTGGCTTGGTAATGGACGACCCGTTGACAGGGGCCGTCGTAGCAGTGAGCCGGTCGAAGATTGACTTCTTGTTCACTTCCGGTGCAGGTATTGGCATAGGGAAGCTTGAAGGCGGGATCATGGTCCCGAAAAATAGGCCGGTGGTGTCCTGGGTCACCTGTTCAACCGGCAAAGCGAGGAAGGAGACCGCTTGGGGCCCATATGCTACACCTCTAGGTGAGGTGGAGCGTTCGTTGCAGTGGCACTTTGAGCAGTTGGTGCAGTTAGAGGCAATTGATGCTTGAGTTCTGCACCAGATAAAAGACCAAATCTTAGTAACTTGCAACCCAAAGGCAACCATTAACAAACCGCGATTCGTTCGCGAAGACGACACACGAAGTGTGGAGTGGAAAGAGGAAAGGGTCCCACCTGGCGTGCCAGAATCTGTTCCCCTCCGAATGGCGGCCGCGACGACGTGAGGACGTCTAGCCTGAGATTCGGGGTAGATGCTATATGGTTTTATCCGTCTACCTCTCCGAAGATGCCAAGTTGATTTATGGCACCGTGTATTGGAGGTTTAGACGAATGCGGCCGATGTAGCAGACTTCGTCAGATTCCCCCTTGCTTGAGGGGTTTTTGATTGTGGGGACGCTCTTCCCTGGAGGCGCAAGCCCCTGAAGTTAATTACGCTACCGCATCGCGGTAACAACTTTCTCCTTCTCCAGAATTTCACTTCGTGTCGTGGGTGTTTGTTTTGTTTGTGGCTGCCCGTGGATTGTATACGGAGACTGAGTAATGTCGTCGCCCGTAGGACGTGGATTAGTCCAAATCCGTATTTTCTTAGATTTGGGTTTTGGGTTTTGGTTTAAGGATACGTTAGCCATATTTGAGGCTAAGATCAACTTAAACGTTTGTTAAGGATACGTTAGTCTAATTTCCAGACTAAGATCAACTTAACAGGATCGTCTAGATCCATTTCCAGTTTAGGGACATGGTGGTCCATTGCATGTATGGCCGTCGGGACCCATCACATCTCTGACGTCGTTGAAGGATTACAACGATAGGTGTCAAAGGAGTTCAGAGATGTACCCTTGAACCAAAGTTGATTGGGGGATCTATAGTCCAATTTGGGACTAAAGTCTGTTTGAAGGTTTAAGGATACGTTAGCCATATTCGAGGCTAAGATCAACTTAAACGGGATCGTTTAGATCTGACAAAAGAGCATTTGGAGGCTCTATTGTTCCAGTTTAGGGACGTGGTGGTCCATATTCCAGTTTAGGGACGTGGTGGTCCATCGCCAGTTTAGGGACGTGGTGGTCTATCATTAGTTTAAGAACGTTTCGATCCATCGCCCGTTTAGGGACGTGGTGGTCCATCATTAGTTTAAGGACGTTTCGGTCCAATATTAGTTTAAGGACGTTTCGGTCCATATTCCAGTTTAGGAACATGGTGGTCCATCATTAGTTTAAGGACGTTTCGGTCCAATATTAGTTTAAGAACGTTTCGGTCCATATTCCAGTTTAGGGACATGGTGGTCCATATGTAGTTTAAGGACGCTTAAGTCCATGGGTTTAAGGACCCCACAGTCCGTGTTTTAGTTTAAGGACGCTTAAGTCCAAGAGTTTAAGGACCCCACAGTCCGTGTTGATGTGTGGTTGTCGGGAACCGTCACCTCTCTGACATCGTTGAAGGATTACAACGATAGGAGTCAAAGGAGTTTGGAGATGTACCCTCGAACCTGTCGTAAATTGATTTAGGGAGCAGCCGTGCTCAATCAATTTAATTTGAGGACTTACGGCCACGATTGGGCTAAGTCCAATTGAAGATGATCAGCATTTTATCTGCTTTTGCATTGCATTTCTTTTTATTTTTATTTGGGCTCTACCCATGAAGGATGCAGAGCACCAATTTGTTTTGGGCTCTGCCCATTTATAAATGATGCGCAGCATCAATTTTACTTAGGCTCTGCCCTTTATTGCTTTGCAATTTAATTTGTCCTGTTAGGTCTTTTTGATTTGGGCTTGGCCCATTTTTTAAATAATGCATTGCATTTCAGGCGCTTTGCGCCAATCAAAGAGCGCAAGCACTTGTGGTGACGACACGTGTCATGCAAGCACAGTACGCTGCGCTAGTGCGATGCGCTTGCGCTGCTGACACGTGGCGCGCTCTGGTGAGTTGCGCCAGTTTCAGAGAGCAAATCTCTATTTCAAAAGCGCATAGCGCAAATGGTTCAGACGCTGACACGTGGCGCTCTCCCAAGAGCGTAACAGCGCAGTTTGCAAGTGCAAGGCACTCTAAATTTGAGAATCTTTTAGATTCAAGAACCAAAGGTTCATAACAGAAGTGCAAAGCACTGTTTTCTTTCTTGATCTAATTTAGATCAAAGAAAAAACAAGTTTCTCTTGTTTTTCTTATCTCAGAGAACCAACGGTTCATAAAAAAGTGCAAAGCACTATTTTTATTTGTTTTTTATTGAAGATCATTGATCTTGTTTTTAGATCCATGATCTGTTCATAAGAGAATTTTCTCTTTTTTCTAAAGGCTTTTTTACCTTTTTTGTTCTTGAGGTGTTCTTCAGGGTTCTCTCTGTTTGATTTCTCTCAAAAATGTTGATGCCTTTGAATTGAGGTCTAGGGTCCTTTTTATAGTGCCCATAAATTAGTTAAATTTGTTAAAGAGAACTTTCTCTGAGTGATTTGGAGATTTTTCCCCACTGTTGGATCTTTGATCCAAGGGCTTCTGTTTTACAGAAGAAAAATCTTCTTGTTTTAACAAGAACAGAAAAGATTTCTTTAGAATTTTAATTCTGTTTGGCGCAAATGCTCCAGAGCGTGACACGTGTCGCGCAGCGCACAGCGCAGCGCAACTGCTCTGACACGTGTCGCGCAGCGTACAGCGAGCGTGTCACGCAACGCACTGTGCAGCGCAACTGCGATGACACGTATCGCGCAGGGCATAACGCAGCGCAACTGCGCTGACACGTGTCGCGCAGCGCAGAGCGCAGTCCAGCTGAAGCGTTGCTTCTTTAATTAAAGTTTGAATTTTCAAAGTAGAGCTTTGCTCTGATTGGGGGAAGATGAAGCGTTGTTTCATCTTCCGCCTTGGAATTTGAACAGAGCTTTGCTCTGATTAGGGTAAACAACAAGGACCAAGTTTTGAGAAGTTATAGGTATAAGAATAAAGTAGAGAACCATGTGCTGCAAGTATCAGGATTCTTCAAAGTGATTGAAAATGTAGATACTTGTGTTTGGTGTTCAGTTGATAGTAATGGTTTTGAGAAACTTGTTTCTCTTTCAGGTTACACATATCTGGATGCAATCCTAGTTGACTAATGCTGATCGGACTGCTTCCATTTAGTTAACATGCACTGGAGACAGTTGCTTAATTTGAATCCGGTTCCAATTAAATCAGTGCCTCTGTTTCTATATTGTATATAGAATGATTCATATCTTAACGATGTTAAGCTATATGGAGTTGTCCGGCTTATACTTAAAACCAGACTCTAGATAATTCAAGGTATGTTTCTGTAATGGCAGTTTGTGGGTTATCTCGGGCTATGATGAGGGTTAACTTTCTACCATCTGGAATATCAATAGTGATATTGTTCTTGACTCGCCACAGTTTTAGCAAAATGGACTTTTTCAGAAAACAGTAGTGGGGGTATGGTAGAACTGGAAGTGATTCCAAAACTACAGACGATTACTGAAAATTTAAATAGAACTTAAAGATTCAATCGGGTTTGACATTCTATTAGCCACTCTGCAGATATGGTGGGTAACCTCAGGTGCCCGAGAGGTACTTCGGTATCCTCAAAGACGGTGACGGGGAGGTTCTTATTTACCCATACTTGACACTACTATTATTCCAGACTATGACACCCGGCAGGAGGATGAGTATAGCGTTTTCTAAACTAGCTTTAGAAGTGCACGTGTATATGACTCTGCCAGAGGGTTGCTGTAGTCAGTGGGAGCAGCGGAAGCATAGTGGACAAGTTGCTTGTGTCTAGTTATAGACTAAAGCAGATATAGCGGAGATAGATCATCTATTTTTGATGTGACAGTCATAGGTTTTGACTTCATCAGAATAGGAGATGGATCTGTTAAGAAGGTAGTAGGGTGGTATGTCCTGGTATTTGGATGACATACACTTTGTAGGAAGTGAAATTCCTACATTACGATTGGTTATACTGTGGTTGTCACACAGTGGTTTCTCCATATAGGATTTGGATATTATATTTGGCATTCTGGTTACTGGATCTACGGTTTTAGATCTAGATTCAGGTAGTTTCCTAATCTGGGTACTTAGACAGTATTCTAAAGGTATTTTAGAATGGACGACTCCTGGCATGGTGGTGTACCTGCAGGTGATGGAGTCACCCTCTCTGAAGGTGTCTTACAGGCTAAAGGGGAGAGGGATGTGCATGATTGACATATCACTTGCTTAGGCAATTGAGTCAATCATGAGATGTCAAGTACCACACTAGATGGGTTTTTTGCACAAGCTGCAATAAGTTGATATATTAATCCAATCCTGGAGAAACGTTTGGAAGCAGTTTTTGAACATAAATGGATGTTCTAGGGATTTGATAACGGCAGCCTCCTTCAGGAGACAATTATCATTCCAGGCTTCCAAGGTGACCTGGATGACAGAGTGACTGTCAGAGTTATAGTTTTTCCTCTTAACGAGCGGTAGTTGTTTGGACAGGTGGTCCAAGTGGATACTGAGGGAGGCATGGCGCAGGATACTGATTAAATTCAGTTGGCGATACAATTTACGAAGTTTACTGGATTTGGAGTTCATTCATGAACTGAGTCCCATCAGATATCAAGGCATATTCTAAGACATGTATTGCTCATTTCGGGAGATGGCTTTCTCCGTAAACTTGAGATAAAGAGAGATATAGAAAGAAACATTGGAGCAGATTCACTCACTGAGGCTATTTCTCGAACACAGTAGTTTTACAAACAAGTTTTGTGAAACTGATTATTAGAGAAGTTGGGTGTTCGGTATCACACGGGCTGTGAGTATGCGACACTGCAATAATTAGTCTTAAGTACAAGTGGGAGATTGTTGCCTATAGTGCCCTCAAGTCAATTATTGGATCGCAGGCACGTGATTGCAATGATTGAGGGAGTACCTATACCGGTAGAACAGTCTTACTCGAGATGATAGTATGCTATCTGGTTTGTCTTTATCATCGTGTACATGCTTCATGTGACATTAAAGATCGCTATTACATGTTGATAGAGCCCATAGGATTCTTTCTTGACTACCAGAAGTATGATGGAGATCATATACGTGAGAGTTGGGTGGTTTATAAGCAAATCCTTCAAGTGTCCCGAGTCGTGGGAGTTTCGAGACTGGGCATTGATACACCAAGAGTAAACTAGTGTATACGAATTGAGACCCCGACGAGGGGCGGTGGCCGGTCTCACAAGCCATTGGTGTCAGTTGGTTCACCTAAGATGTATACAGGTGCTAATTGGGTTATGAGTACATCGGACAAACTCGCCGAGAACATGCTAGTTGGTATTATACCTATTGTCAGATAGAAATTCCCAGGTGACATGTGTACAGGTTAGTGTATCGACCTGAGATCATCATTTGTCTCATGTGAATTCCCATTGTGCTTTGATTACTACCCTATCACGGCTCAAAGGAGTCATGCAAACAGGATGTTAGGATAAAGAGCAACCAGAGAGTATACTATCATGTCGAGCAAGAAAGTTCTCCCTATATATGTCCAAGCATCCAGTATAATATACATCACATGTATAATAATGGCCTCTAGGGCATACATATAACTAACAATCTCCCACTTGAAATAAGGCTATTTGTTGTAGTATCTCATACCAAACGCCCCATAAAACTCTCTCTAGGGAAAGGCCTCTGTGAGTGGATCCGCCGTGTTATCCTTCGCGTCAACTCTCCTAACCTCGATCCCTTGGAGATCAACCATCTCCCTGAATAGGTGATACTTGCCTCAGAATATATCTAGATCGCTGATGGGACCGGCGTTCCTAGGCCAAAGCCACAACTCCATAGTTGTCACAATAACAGTTATTGGACACTCAATGGTAGGAATCATATTCATCTCATGAACAAGAATTATCCAGACATCCACTTTGGTAGCATCGTTGGTAGCGATGTATTCAGCCTTTATCATCTAGTATGCCACGGTATCTAGTTTGGAACTCTTCCAACATACCGTCCCTCCACTGAGGGTAAAGACAAAGCCCATGACTGACTTTCAGTCGACCTTATCACTCTGGAAGCTCGAATTGGTAAAAGACTCCCACTGGAGTTCACTGTTACCAAACTCCAAGAACATTGCTTTAGTGCTTCTCAAGTACTTAAGAATGTCTTACATAGTTGTCAAGTGATTCTCCCAAGATCCGATTGATTCCTGATCACTACACCAAGTAAGTCAGCTACATCTGGTCCGGTACATAACATCGCATACATGATAGAGCCTAGTGCCGAAGCATAGGGTATCCCTTGCACGCGAGCTCTCTCCAAATCAGTTTTGGAAGATATCTTTTTGGAGAGAGTGATTCCTGAGTAAATGGACGAACCACCATGCATAGAATCTTCCATACTAAACCCCTTTAATACGGTGTTAATGTACCAGAATTTAGGACACTCCCAACATACACTTAGATCTATCACCATAGATCATAATCCACAAGATATGGTAGGTATCATCCAGATCCTCCATGGAGAATCCTCGTGATAAGAGGAGCTTGACTGAGTGTAGCATAGGAAATCATTTCCTATCAAAAGTATGTCTTCTACGTACAATACAAGGGAGACAACTTTACTCTCTACAACCTTCTTGTATATACAAGGTTCATCTACCTTTTTGATGAAGTCAAACACTTTGACTGCCATATCAAAACAGATGTTCCAACTCCGCGAAGCGTGCTTTAATCCTGACAGACTTAAGCATATCCACTGGACAAAAAGTTTCATCATAAACCACACCTGATGATAACCTTTTACTACAAGTCTAGCTTTGAAAGTCTCAACTTTTCCATTTACACCAAGAATCTTCACAAGATCCGTTTACTCCTAATGGGTTTTACCCCTGCAGGTGCAACATTCAAAGTCATACTTTGTTGGTGTACATGGATTCCATCTCTGATTGCATAGCATCCAGCCATTTCACAGAGTCCCCACTCATGATGGCCTGCCTGAACCTAGTTGGGTCATCATCTACCATGATGCAATCCTCGCTCCCACCGTCATCGAGGAAACCGTAGTATCTCTCAGGTGGTTGAAGAACCCTACCAGATTCGCGGAGAGGCTGAGGTTCGTTGGAGACTATTGAATCCTTTGGTTTTACCAAATCATCAGCTGTTAGTTTGTCCAGCTGGAACTCCTTCCAGTTATACCTCATGACCACTAATTTCTTCAGAAGAAATTCCTTTTCTCAAAAAGTGGCATGCTGCGAAACAAAACACCTTTTGCACCTCAGTGGGGTAGAAGATATACCCTCGTGAATGTTCGGGATATCCAACAAACTTATACATAACTGACCTTGACTCGAGCTTGTCCGGATTTTGCTTTTCAACATAGGCCGGACAACCCCATATCTTAACTCGTTTAAGACATGGTCTCTTCCCATTATATATCTCATATGGAGTGGTAGGAACTGATTTGGATGTAACACCATTCAATAGGTATGCAGCTTCTCAAGTGCATAACACCAAAAGGAAACAGGTAACTCAGCAGTTGTTCAGTTGAAAATATTGCACTTTGGTATGATTATTTTCCTTACATTTCTTAAATATTTAAAGGTGTTTATTATAAATATAGAACATATTTGGATTTATCTGCAAAATACTATTTACCATATGTTTATATATTATAATTAACATTATGAAGGAAAATATATGCATTTTATATTTATATAATATTTTGGTAATTGAAAATATGCATATCATATCAAATATTCTAATCACAATTCTTAAAAGATATAATATCATACAAATGGTTAGAACAATATTTCAAAATATATGCATAATATTTTAGTAATTAAAAGATGCATAGCATATCAAATATTCTTAATCATGTTTCTTAAAGATTTATTACCATATAAAGTGAATAGCATATTAAATATTCTTAATCAGTTTCTTAAAGATTTATTACCATATAAAGTAATTAGGATACTCTCTTTAATTTAATAAATATTACTAACATTATTCATGGAGATTTTGTGAAAAATTAGCTCAGGTCAAGAGATCAAGATATTCAAAATGACAGGATAAAAAATCTACCAATAAAATCATAAGATCTGAAAACTTGGAAAGTGGATCTTTATGGCAAGTCTAAACCTATGAGATCTAGGATTTCTAATTTGAAAGCTATATAAAGGACCGATGGCTAAAATTAAAACTCATCACCTTTACCACAAAGCAAATCACCGTCAAAGAACAAGTGATCCACGACAGGTCCACGATTCGACGTGATAGGGCGACGTGAAAATTGACGGAGCATCTACTTCCTACGGGGCAGAGATCGAGAGCAACTTCTTCCTCTTGTAATCTAAATTCGTAGGATTTGTACTTGTTAAGTTGATTAATAAAGGTAGATCATTTTGTTTAATTATTTATTTTCTGTATTATTTCTACATTATAATTTCTTTAACTATCCTTTCTTCTTCTATTCCCAACATGCGCGAGTAATTCTCTGCTTGTTAGGGTTCGTAGGATTAGGGTAGATCGATGGATGATTAAAATCTTTTAACTCTTTTTACGTCCTATAAAGTTTATAAATTTTATCAAAAGAATTGTTAACATCCTAATCGGGCGCGCTATCAATTCATTGTTAGTCATGACCGCAATTTGAGATTAGATTAACAATTGTTTTGGTAAAGGCTAGACATGAACGAAGATCCATGTAAAGATAAGGGTTAAGAGTGGGAACCCTATTCCCTCCGAAAACCATAAATCTACATGCATCACCGTCGATCTAATTTTAATCTATTAAAGGATAAAAGGAGTAATCTTTAATTAATCATCCATGACTACTAAATCTTAATAAACCCTACAAGCCTTTTTCTTATATAATTTACATCCGTAATTAATTTAGATCTCAAATAAACTATCCTCTTCTCTTCGTTTATTTTATTCAACACGTCTAAACTAAGATAAAAAAGATTCCACGTTTCCCTGCGGACGACCCGTACTCATCTCGGCTAGCTGCACGCGACACTGTTATTGATTGCGGTTATACTACTACACTTTTTCACATCAATCAAATGGCGCCGTTGCCAGGGATACGTGCGTAATTTTCTTTTCTTACTATTTGTGTTGAAATTCGATCTATATCATAAAATAAACAAAACTGCAAATTGTGTATTTAACGATTATTGTGTGAATTTTGCAAGGAGATATGGAGTCAAAGATTTGAGGAAATAGAGATTCAGAGACAATTCATCAAGATCCAGAGGTAAAAGGAAGGCCACATAGCAAAAATCTTTAAAAGATCCTTCAGATTGGCGGCGGAAACGCGGCATAAAGAGCAGATTGGCGGCGGATCCGCAGTTCATTTGAGAATCTAGGGCTGCAAACTTCTCTGGTATCTTTTCTATATCTTTCTCTCTCCTCTGAAAAATCCAATAATATATTTTTCTGCAGGTTTCTTTGCAAATTTCTCCGCTCAAAAAAAAATCTTTTTGCTTGTTTTGTTTTGCGGTTTTTTTTTGCATATTTTTAATACGGACTTTAAGGGGCAAGACCAAAAATCAGATTAGGTGGGGATTTCATCACCCTTCCTAAACCCCACAAATCACAAAACGAGTATCTGCGTCACCCTACATTAATTAAAAAATATCTAAACCAAGACCCTAAGGACCGTCGCGCTCAATTAGGACAGAGGAAGGTCGTGAGTAATCTATCGTTTATCCGCATTACTTGCATGGTGTCTAAGGCAAGGGTGTCTAAGGCAAGTGGTTACTTAATTAGGCCCGCTATTTTCGGTAATTCGTATAGCAGTTACCTCCCACATACCTGGCACTTACTTGGCCACAAGAATAGTAAAGAGGTGGTAGAGGATTAATCCTGCGGCTTGTCCTTTGGAAGTCTAGGAGCGGTCTAGTGACTTGACCTAGGTGACCTTAGTTCTAGGGTTGATTGTGCATTTGTGATTTGTCTTAAGTCCGAAACTTTTCAAAACAAACCAATTTTTAAATAACACACACGCTGCCACTTGCACTAAACCCGCTTAGTGCATGCTCGGCTGGACACGGGATTCTAGTGCCCGTCTTGTCCGCATTTCGGCTATCGACTCCGAAGTCGGTGCTTCTTCATCTTTTTTTCCGCTCCACCCACGACATCTCCCGAAATGGACGGATCTCCATCGGGATTGAACGATACCACTCTGCCACCGCCCGCAGGTGTGCAGAACCCACCGCGCATATCACTCCAAGAGAGATACTATCCTATACGTGGTCCCCTTCCTACTTGTCTATCCCTTCCACCAGCCAATGGGGATAACATCGAAATCAATCCCCACTTCATCAACCTTTTGCCCAAATTTCATTGGCTCGAGTCTGAAGACACGTAAGTTTTTATCACCAAATTCGAAAACATATGCGCAATGATGGGTACATCACAACTTTCTGTGGATGCTATGCGCTTGCATTTTCTCCTTTTCACCTTGTGTGACTTAGCAAAAAAATGGCTTTATAACACTGCCGCACACCCTATTACAAATTAGGACGAATTCGTGATAGCATTCCTTAAGAAATTTTACCCCAATCATAAGACCGCCGATGTTCGAAGCGAAATCAACCAGTTTACCCAGCTTCCCAATGAACTATTTTAGAAATGCTCTGAACGGTTCAAGGATCTGCTTGTCCAATGTCCTCATCACGGAATAAAGAGATGGGATTTGTGCCGAATTATATATGAGGGCATTAATCCAGCAACAAAGCAGATGCTTGAAACCATGTGTCAAAGCAATTTCATGTCCAAAGACGATGGTGAAGCCTGGAAATACCTGGAAGATCTTGCTGAAAACACTTTGCAATGGGAAAGCGTTAGACCACCTTCATCTAGGGGAGGTATCCATCAGCTCGATATTTCCATCGCAGTAAAAGCCGAAATGGCAGCGATACAAAAGAAACTCAACGCTATAGAGAGCAAATTCTCATCAGTCTCCCTAAACCAGGTTATGCTTCCCAACACCATATGTGGTTGCTGTTCCGACCCATCACATTTGACGGAAGAATGTCCTATGAATGCACCGTTTCAAGGTCAAGAACACACCGATGCTACTTTTCAGCAGCGACCTAGAAACGATCCTTATTTTTCCACATACAATCAGGGGTAGAGGAATCATCATAACTTTGCTTGGAACCAAAACCAAACTAAAAATCAAAACCAGTTCCAAAGCAATTACTAAAGACCTCCTCCACAGCAACAACAACCACCACAACAGAGTCAGTACCCCTTTCAATCACAAAATTTTCAAAATCCGGTCAACAAAATAATTCTTTCCAAACGACCGGTACCGATAACTCCTCTTCACTCGCACAAACTTTGGATTTGCTTATGAAACATTCCATCCAAATGTCGGCTGATATGAGGTCTATTGATACCATAAAGAAAGACTCCGCCTCACACGGTGAGAGTATTAAATCAATAGAAAGCCCAAATTGTACGATTAAACGCCGAAATGAGTGCTAGAGAGAAAGGGAAACTTCCGTCTTAACCCCTAGCGAATCTTGGCCACTCACAAAGTTATAATGTGAGTGTCGTTACCACGATCGGGAAGAGTGATAGATAACCAAGTGGGTGAACTGTTGATGACGTTGGTGATATTATTGATACCCCGGCTTCTACTTCTTTCCCTAATTTGTCTAGTCTCCCACCTTCTTCCGAGCCTATTCTCCGTGTTCCCCAAGGCTCTAACCCTCATCCTACTTCCTCGAATCTATCTAAAACGATCCCTACTCCAATTTTGGGATCCATTCCATCCCCACAATCTTCTCCAATGTTGGACCCAACCCTTATTGATAAAGCACCTTATCTAAACAGGTTAAGGGGCAACATAACAATTCCACAAATGGAGAAGATTGTGGAAATTTTTAAGCAAGTTAACATAAACATTCCTCTCCTAGATGCTATTCAACAAGTTCCGTATTATGCGAAAATCCTAAAGGACTTGTGCACTAGGAAGTGAAAAGTTCAAGTACTTAAAAAAGTTTTCCTTGCGTGTAATGTGAGCACTGCTTTTACACAACAATTGCCCAAGAAAGGAAAGAACCCCGCAAGTCCTACAATTTCCATTTCTATTGGGGGTAAAAATATCAATCGTGCTCTACTCGATTTCGGTGCTGGTGTTAACTTGCTTCCATATTCTGTATATGAGCAATTAGGGATCGGAGAGTTAAAACCGGCACACTGCACTCTTTAGATGGTCGATCGATCTATCACCCAACCTAGGGGTGAGCTAGAGGATTGTTAGTGTATATGCCCTAGGGGCCATTATTGTATCATACTAGCTTGTATATACTTAATGGAAGCTTAGGATATTCACAGTTATATTAACAGTCTTGCTCAACATAGTAGTATGCTACTTGGTTTATATCTATCTTAATATGTGTATATGTTTCTTTTAGCATATCGCAAACACATATTGATAGAGCCCATAAGATCTTACTTGACTACCAGCGTTGTGATGGCAGTCACACTAGTGGGGGCTGGGTACTCTACAAGCACATCCTTATTCAGGTCCCTAGTCGTAGGATTATCGAGACAGGGCATTGATACTCCAGAGTAGACTAGTGTGTACGCTTCTCATCCCAGCGGGGGAAATGGTCTGTCCCACAACCATTAGTAAGTTGTACTGGAAATAGTATACAGGTGCTCGTTGGGTTACGGGTACACCGAACAGGACTCGCAGGGAACTGTTGGTTGGTATTATACCCGTCGTCAGTTAACAGTTCCCAGGTGACATGAGTACAGCATAGTCCGCAGACTTGACACTGCTGCTTCGTCTCGAGTGTGTTCCCACTGTTCTTAGATTACTACCCTACCACGGCTCAAAGGAGTCGTGCAAACAGGTAGCAGTTGGGTGCAGTCCCGAAGCACTTGGAGGCAGTGGCTGTTAGATAGGATTCGTCTCTCCCGGTATTGGGAGTTGATATCGCATTGTGTTTGGAGAGCCATTACAAAAAGTCCCTGGCCAGGGCAAACGAGATTTACTGGTAGGATTTCCAGTAGCTTCTCAATGTGTAATAGGCTTCGCTCCGACACGACTTATACAGCTTTTAGGGGACTGACGCTTGCCGCCCCCTAGGCCCGATATGCGATAGTCTTAGACGAACAGACCGGACTGTATGGAGATTGTCACATCAGGCTCAGTAGGAGTTCGGATGGGTTTCCTCATCAGCCTTCTTATCGACATCTACCTGGGGACCGTTACGTACAGCTAGTGCCGCTTGCGGCTTGTAGTTAAACCCACTGCCAGCGTAGTGTCGAGTCTTTAGAGTCCCACATGGAGTGTTTCCCTGCTTCAGGCGAAACGATATAGAGGTCGTATGGTTTTACGACAAGGGTTCGGACACATACGTGTATTTATGCACATACGATGTTCGGACAGTTTATACTAGCAGGCTTTAGTTTAAGCCTGATTCTAGTATTGGATTATTGGATTTATACAGCCTCAGTATTTCCGTGTTTTTACGGATAGGAGGGGCATTCTCGTAATTAGTCGAGAAGCTTCTAGAAGAAAGATGAGGTGGAGAGCTTAGGTGTAAAATGCATTAAATGAATTAGTGACTCATAGAGTGATTCATCCAAATGAGTTAATGAAGCATTTATTGCTTAATGACTAATGAGATGATTCATTCATTTGTATTAAATGAAGCATGGTTGTAATTATCTATATGATTTATTTTGATAATTATTATGCTTCATTATATACATAATGAGTTATATTTTCATTTCATAATTACAAACACTTTCTCTCTCCTCAAGCTCTCTCTTCAAAACCTAACCCTAATCCTCTCATATGTTGAGATCCCAAGGGTTAGCAAGACTAATAGATCCCTAATCCATCTCTATATTCTCTAGGTTACCTTGATTAGCAATCATAGCCACCTAGTACCTCAAGTGAGAGGTTAAAGCTTGGAGAAGGAACTCTCGGGTGGATCTTCTATCACATCGAGAAGGCCGACGAGGAGGTGAACAACAAGAACAAGAAGGACTAGAATCTTGAGGTATAATCATCTATCATAGTAGTTAATCACTTCTAGATAGTTGTTAGTTAGGGTTTAGCAAAGATCCGTAAAGTTTGTCGATGTTAACTTAAGCAAAATGATTGTTTTACCTATTCCGCCTCCCCGCATCATGTGGGGTGTCTAACGTCAACTTACAAGGATGTGTTAATTAAAGTCGGGGAATTTATATTTCCTGTGGACTTTATCGTTATAGATACACAACCTGTAGCGAACCTACGAAACCAAATTCCGGTGATTTTAGGTCGACCTTTTCTTGCGACTTCCAACACAATAATCAATTGTCGAAACGGCTCTATGAACCTATCCTTCGGGAAGATGTCAATTGAGCTTAACATTTACAAGTTGGGAAGTGAACCCTCCGAACCCTATGCTCATGTGTGTTTTGTCGAAACAATATATTCCGACAGCAATGAAATTGAAGAGCTTCACGATACTGATCTCGACTCCGCTATTACGTTGTTGTCCGGGTCAACATCTAACGCTAAATGTGAACCATTTATGTAGTCCGAGTATCATCACATTCTTTCCGATGAGATTATTATTTGGGATATCGATGAAAGCTTTGAAGAAATCTTCGCTGAAGAACTCGCATTCTTAGAAGACATGGGCGTTGTAATGAATCAACCCCAACCCAAAGAAGTTGAACCGCCACATCTTCTTCTTATCAAGAATGAGAATGCGAATAATACACCATCATTGTTTCGTCTCTGCAAACCGAGACGTAAACTTTTTCCATTACACCTCTTATCTCCTCCCCACTTCTTCACGTCAATAGGCGACATGTTCTTCCACCAACCTTGGTGCTTCATCGATAAATTTTTGAATGGTTGGTGTTGACTTTTGGTCTTTGTAAGGCATTACTTTGACCAATAACTTTAACCCCTCCCCCAATAATTTTAAATGCTTAATACTATTTTACTCAAGTTTGGGAGGGATAATTTGGCTCTTGAAAGAAAATTTTTGCAAAATTACGAGCCAAAAAATAAGTTTGAGGGAGAATTTCACTTTCAGTATTTCTTTTCCCCTTTGATAACTTTTCCTCCCAAGTCTACAGATTTTGAGATTTAAAAAATGACAACAGTGAGAACACTGCTGCAAACAGGTTTGGGGGAGGTTTGTGCTTATTTATGCGTTACTTTGCATTATACTATATATAAGCAAAAAAGTTAGATGTTTTCAGCAGTGTTACTTTGCTTATTTACGCGTTACTTTGCATATACTATATATAAGCCAAAAAAATTTGATAATAAAAGTTAGAAAGTGAAAATTTACATATGAAAGATAGGAATAGTTTAAGAAAAGCAAGAAAGTTAGATGTTTTCTTAAACGAAACTAGTAATAAGTAGTCATGAGCCGTTGTCCCAAGGGTTAGTAAGATGAAAGAAGTCACTAATCTGAGGATAAAAATAAGTCTGAAAAATAGTCCATGTTTTGAGGCCAAACATCTGAATGTTGATACCCTACTATACGCACTTACACACATCTTGAAACTTGGGATAGTAGAGTGTCACGATCCGAAAGTATGGAACATGACCGGCACTTAAACTACGAACGTCTCGAGGCGTACGTAATCTAAGTAAACCGAAAACCCAGAAATCCAAACCAAGAAAAGTAGTAGAGTGCAGGAAAAACCAACTTAAAGCAAGTAGTTTCAATAGCATAAGCCGAATTATGCGGTTTTTAAAAACATCAAAAATTTACTGAAAATTTCGGCAGAGTCTCCTTTGTAAATACTGGCCCCCAAACGGGATACAACATGAATAGTATACAAAATCAAGAAAAGGCATCCCCAAGCGGGAGCTAGCTCTTCGTCAATCGACGGTCACAACCACACAAGCAATATAATATACAACGCCAACGGCGAGGATCAAAACTCAAAAGGAAACTCAAAACCACCAGAAATGTAACGAGTGACTCTAAGGTCGAAAGAATAAACAATACTGGTCTCTATCTCAATAAATACATGTTTGGTTGATGGAATTTACTAGATACAACTGAATAATATTATACAAGGTAATATGATGGGTACGATACAAGAAAAACCCACCTACTAGCAAGTCACCCGAATGAAACTGAGCCCGCAAAGCCGTAATGAAACCTGTACTGCAAAACCTGCAAGAAACTGGGGCACAACGGGGGTGAGTTGCCAACTCGTGAATAGAAGAACATCTACGCACAGAAATCGCATAAATAACGCAATCCTAGGTCAATGATCATAATATATCCTCAAATATATATAACATGCAGCCTATAACAATGGCTAGGGTAAATATCTAACCCGAGTGTAAACTCATGTGCCCGTGTCAGTGCCTCAAGTAGCAATATATCATATGAATGAGGTATGAATGCATGAAAACAGAATACATGTAAATGAAGAAACTGTTTTCATAAATTAGTGAGATTTCCTTCGTATTTTAAACTGAGGTATCATAATTAAAATCAGTATCAACAGTGTCTAACATCGACACAAAACATAAATCTCACTGTCTCGAAATATCAATGTCTCAATCTCAATATCTAGGGCGCCGTCAGTCCAGACCGGCCCCTACCATCCATCTCAAGACCACGACGGTATCCTCCGGATATCCGACGCGTCGGGTAATATCACCGGTAGGTAGTGCTCCCCAGCCAGGCTCAACGTCAACACCACATTCCTCTTGCCCTGGGGTACCATACCGGGCCCACCATGTACCCGTGACGGTTCCTCCACTCCTCGACACAGATCTCCAAAACCACAGCAAACTCATGGTGGACGACACTTTACATCACTAGAAAACCGCAACATTTTATATTTTAAAGGATCATAAGTTGTAAATTTTGCGGCTTTCCCCGAAATCCAGAAATATCATAAATCTCAAGAAATCATCACAAGTGCATATGTCAATGATAGTGAACTAGGCATGAACAACTGAATAACAGTATGCATGAAGTGGTAGGTAATAACTACAATGTCTAATATGGCATATAAGGGAAGTACACTAATATCATGTCAACACTACTAGCTAACAATCTAAGTCAAGCAATTATATTCTCTAAAGTGTACGTGACATGGCAATTACCGATGAAGATGTGTGTGAGCCGGCAAGTAGGTGTACGTGGTACATACGCATCATCGGTAATGGTGCTGGTGTCCTAACAGCATGATATCAATAATGGAATATGCAGCAAAATAAATATGCGAGGCAGAGCGAACAGCAATAATGTGCGGGAGCTGAATACTAGACACAACGATAACTAATCTGCAATAATCTAATATAAGTCCTACAAATGGTGCCTTTTGAAATAACACGAATCATGGGGTTTTGAAAATAGGGGCTACGGTGTTTTTTATGAAAAGATACGTCGTTTTTGAAATATCCGTAGATTCCCTTGAGCTGTCTTTAAAAATGCCCACGATTCGTTAGTTTTTGAAATAGGTAAGAAGTCTAATCTAATCTAACAACTACACTAAACTATACGGCTGAACTACATGCTGAACTACAGGTAAGGAAACCGCCTATCATCTGAGTCGATACATATACATACCTGTATATGTATAGTCGGTGATCTCGCCTCAATAATATCATATCCGATACCATATCTATAATCAGGCATCCCAAGTCAAGAGTGCGGATCAATCATCAATATAGCTCGTACGTAAATCCGTCGTACGGCATCCCAATCTGGGTACGGGTCAATATCACATTCATCATACTATTCACCTGGTATCCTCTTTATCAAATATCATGATCGGGGTACTGATCTACGTCTAGTACCATACTGATACCGCCTATGTATGCATGGACGTGTGTGAAACACTACGTCAAGGACCCGCTACAACGTCATGTCGTATCTAAGATACGAACCCTGCTATATTACCGATCTCACGGCCTCAAATCAAATCTCATCGACTCAGCTCAATCCCAAGTATCATCCTCAATCCGTATGTGAACACATAGTCCCATACCCATGTGAACACATAACTATAAAGAATCCCATGAGCACATATCAATAGGAATGTATGCAAGTATGTATGTGTGTATGTGTAGTGCAACACTACCCTAGGGTTCGCAACACTAAAAATAGTCCAACACACCAATATCCATCCTAAGTATCGTTATTAATCCTAAATAACATATAATAAATGTTGGTGTGTATACGCATCCGTATACACCACCACGGACTGCGGGGGTGCTATACGCCATCCACCCGACTTCTCCCCGTAGATATAAATCTACTCACCTGGTCCTCGCTAGCCGGTGCCGACGTCCCACGCGCTTGCTTGTCGTCTCGAAGTCCACATGGGGGTACCTACATATCATAATGCACCATATCTCATTAAAATCCGACTCATGATCAAAACGACGCACGAATCCCACATAGGTCAAAACCTATGGTTGCTTTCACAAATCAACCCAAAAACCCTCGATGTCGGCATACAAACGCCAAACTATCGAGAAAAACCCAAATACACTCATTTGCACATTCACGAACACTAATTTTAATATAAACTAGGTTGAAACTCACAAAAACGCCAATTTCACTCAAAAAGTCATTTTTCCGAAAATCTAGCGAGCACAATTCACCGTTTTTGTACAAAACATGTTGTTTAAATGAATGTAGAGGCCAATAAATTTATTAAATATCTTAAATAAGTCATAGAAACAATTTCCGGAATTTAATCTCATTAAATTCCAAAAACCCTAATATTCTAGTTTACAAAATACCCTTTTTAACAATTTCAAAGAAAAAAAATGCACAAACTACAATTTATGTTGGATTTCCATGAACAAAAAGCATTAAACCACTCAATATAATCTTTATAATGACATGAAACCTAAATTTGAATTTTATCTCATAAGAATATAATTATTTAAAAAACCTAGTTTACCAATTATATAATTATCACTTTTAAATTAACAAATATGCAAACTAGCAACTTAAATTGGATTTAGCATAACATTAATATGTCAATTATATCACATAAACTAAATCTCACAACACAAAATACCAATTTAAAATCAAACCCCTCTCTTGAATTTTAAATCATGCACCTAAAACTAATTAAAAACCTAATTAAACAATTAATTAAGCTAACCTAAGCAATTAACAACACATTAAGCAAAAAGGTTAGAATTTATACCCAAATAATTTGAAGAACCCACAAGCACACTTAGCCTCCCAAATTGAAATCTAAATCCCTAGATCCATGCTATGGTAGCCAAGGGAAAATGGGTAGGAGGTGGATTTTGATTTGGATTTTTGCTTGATTTTTTGTGGATTTTTCAAGCATTTTTGAAGAACTTTTTTAAAGAGAAGGAGATGAAGAATGAAGGGCTGTTGGGGTTCAGATTTTGGCCAGAAAATGAGTGGGGGAGGAGAGAGAGGGAGGTGGAGAAAAATGGGGAGAAAGTCAAAGTCAATTCAAGGTCAAAAGTCTAACTAATTTATCCATTTTCTTTTCTTTTCTTTCATTTCTTTTTCTTTGAAATTCAAGTGGGGAAAAAATGGGGGCTGCTGAATTTAGCTAAGTGGAGAAGTAAGTGGGGGTGTGTGGGTGTGGGCACGGGTGTGGGGTGATGAAAAATGATAAATACAATACCCCAAACATCCATTTACGCTTAAAAAAAGCCTTTTTCCTTCAATAATTTCTAAACCGTTTTGGCAAATGATTTCGTTCCAAAAACCACATGATAAATTTTTATTTAAAGTTTTATAATGCACAAAATTTGTTTCAACTCATTCCAATTTGTAATTTTCCCTAATTAAATGTATTAGTGACGGCTTAAAATAATAATAAAATAATATTTTTTTCAGAAAATTTAAAATTTCACCAGCGGCTCAATAAACACCAAATAATAGCAATTACATAGCTAGAATATGTATATTTAATTTTTATAATAAGATATTTGTATTTTGACTTTTTACAGAAAACCCCTTTATTTTACCGATTTTTCGAAATTTCACCGAAACGATTTTCAAAACGCTACAATCTTCCCCCCTTAAAGAAATTCGGTCCCCGAATTTAAATTCAAACTTCCCCAAATACTAAAACATCTAAGAAAAACCATCAAGTCGTCGGGGCTCCGAAACTGTAAATACATAAAACAAATCGTAGCGCAGTGCATGCGCTTGAAAAAAATGAGTATATAACTCAAATCAATACTCCGTCAAGCATCCCGCAATCATCGGAGTCATGGAGAAGACATCAATGCCAAATCCAAATCAAACCAATATGATATAACTCGAAACTATACATGTAAACATCGAATCTATATCTGTAAGTATCTGAAGGAAATGCATGCCAAATCTCTTAAGTCGCTGTGCAACGTGTATAACATTGCACAGTGGCGGACGTCTATCATAAGAAAATAGCTATATACATATATACCTTTGTTTGAAATGTACGTTCCGCCGTTTTGGAAACAATTTAGAAGGGTCTCCTTGTTTTAAACATTTCGTGTCATATCAGACACGTAGGTAAATACTGAGGCTATAGCTCGCTTTTTGGAAATCCCTTCAATAACTATCAATGCATGAAAATAATATTCAGGTACTGTCCTCTGACTAGTCCTGCTCAGTACGAAAACATATAGCAATATCATAAAAACGTACTGCTCTATAAGAAATCAATCCCAAAATATGCACATGAATACTACGTGCGTCTGGTGCGTACGTAAATCAAAATCCATGAATGTGCCATACATGCGCACAGAAACAATATCTAAGTGCATCGGGTGTGCACGAAACATCTGTCGTAGGCAACATGTGTGCCTGACAGCAAAATCAAGTGCATCTGACATGCACGAAAAAAATCTCGATTTAGTGCCTCGGGTGTGCACCAAAATCACCCTTCAAAACATGCGCCCAACATGCGCGAAAATCCAAATCAGGTGCATCCATCGTGCATGAAATCATGAAATCCAATATCAAGCGCCGAACGTGCGCAAAATCAATCAGGTGCACAAGGTGCACAAAACAAATATCGAGTATCACAATCGAAATCGAAGTCCAGTGCATCTAAGTACACAAAAGGCGTATCACTGCACTGCAAGCATATATAAACTATACCGAGTGTAGGAACGAAATCGTGTGCATGCATACGCATAAAACCAACTCAACTGTTTAAAACCGTAAAATCACAAACATGTGAAACTAAAGCACGAAAACGATATCAAGTGCAACACTGTGCAAAGATCGTAAATCCTCAATCATCAAAATCAAATCATACGAATAAATCACCCAAAACATCGTAATCAATAATGGCGGAATAATACTGCTCAAGCGCATCCTCTAAGAATCTCGGCCAACTGTCACGGTCACTAGTGGGACGTCTCGTCGATGATCATGAACTCTGTCCTGCTGGTGTGCGTAACCATGACCACTCCTGGGTCAAGGTCTTCACTGTGAATTACCAATCTTTCGGTCCATCGGCTCATCGGCCCTGTCAGGTGTGCTAACGGGGACGATTCCTTTCTGGCACTTCTCTGGTCATCTCTTGGTCAATCAACGCGACCACTCGTAAGACAGCATAACACTGGCGTCGGCCTCTGGCTCTCTGAATGTACGTGACACATCTGACCCTGGGTGCAAGTATCATTGCAGCAGTGTCCTGGAAGGAATCTTGCTCACGGTCTCTTCCATGTCTCGTCTCTACCAACTGTCCGGAAGTCATCGTCCTTTCCTATATCTGCATCTTGCTCTGGAACGACTGCATACTCATCACGACTCCTTCTGGAAGGTAAGTCCAGTACTCTGCCTCGGCATGCGCATCGCATCTCTGATGTCGGCGGAGTGGAACGTCATCTCATCTAGATCTGGTGCGAACCTCTTACTCCACTTTTCTCTAATGTCGTCTTCTTTGGACTCGTCTCGTCGCGGCTGCATGGACTGAGCTCCAACGGCTATCCTCGTATCTGGAGTCTCCCAAGAATGCATCTCACCACCTAGCATCCGATTGAAGTCGAACCATTCGATCGATTCGTCAAAACCTCATAATCCCCCAAGAGCTCAACATCTTGGTACAGTTTAATAGTATCGAATACATACCACAGTATCGGTGGTCCAGCCGTAGAAGGGCAAACCCAAGCCTCACTAATGGCGCCGTAGAACTGCCGCAAACCTGAAGGTTCAAAGGCTTTCACACGGTCATTAAGTCGAGTTAGGGTTTCATTCTTCTAGAGGGACCATAGAATTGCCTGCATGTCTTTCCGACTACTTTAAACTTGGAATAATAGGTTTCCGACATTCGATCGTCTCTGTCGGCCCTCACGTCTCTGCGTGAAGTCGTTTCTAGCTGGAATCAATCTATCTGATGACCTCTCATCGGGTAGGCGAACGAACCACATGTCCTAGTCATTCATCCTCGGGTGACTAGCGACCTTCTATCATCTTTTAGTACAATCTGTACTGCAATAGCTCCAATATATGGGGCGATATCTCGTCGCTCGCAGCAACAACTGGCTCACTCGTCTGCATGTTAAACGGTGCCTCAATCATCAGGAGTAAGCAACACACCAACGGTCATCAAAATCTGGCTGGCCTCTATCATTGGCTCAATCCTCTAGTGTCGATTAGCACCTCCGAGTAACCTCATAAAGGCGATACGCCAATCGCTCATGGCGCGGAAACACGGTAAAAAGATACATCTCTGCAATCGTGTGTCGCCGGAATTTCGCCCTGGTCAGTCCTCGTTCGCGACGAGCTTGTGCTGACCGCAACTCTAGCCGTAGCTCTCCCTTCCCGTAACCGTAGTAGCAAAACCAAACTGGTACCGATCAGGCTAGATCAGGAAGGAATATAATACTGATCAAAGAAATGTACATCCTAAGGCTTCTTAAATGGAGTAGCGTATCGTAAGTATGCCGCGGAACATACCCACGGTACGTCACTCTACTTTAGTCACCTATTCCATCAACCAAGGGTCATCCTACGCTCCGAAGGTAAAACCTAACGCTCTGATACCAACTTTGTCACGATCCGAAAGTATGGAACATGACCGGCACTTAAACTACGAACGTCTCGAGGCGTACGTAATCTAAGTAAACCGAAAACCCAGAAATCCAAACCAAGAAAAGTAGTAGAGTGCAGGAAAAACCAACTTAAAGCAAGTAGTTTCAATAGCATAAGCCGAATTATGCGGTTTTTAAAAACATCAAAAATTTACTGAAAATTTCGGCAGAGTCTCCTTTGTAAATACTGGCCCCCAAACGGGATACAACATGAATAGTATACGAAATCAAGAAAAGGCATCCCCAAGCGGGAGCTAGCTCTTCGTCAATCGACGGTCACAACCACACAAGCAATATAATATACAACGCCAACGGCGAGGATCAAAACTCAAAAGGAAACTCAAAACCACCAGAAATGTAACGAGTGACTCTAAGGTCGAAAGAATAAACAATACTGGTTTCTATCTCAATAAATACATGTTTGGTTGATGGAATTTACTAGATACAACTGAATAATATTATACAAGGTAATATGATGGGTACGATACAAGAAAAACCCACCTACTAGCAAGTCACCCGAATGAAACTGAGCCCGCAAAGCCGTAATGAAACCTGTACTGCAAAACCTGCAAGAAACTGGGGCACAACGGGGGTGAGTTGCCAACTCGTGAATAGAAGAACATCTACGCACAGAAATCGCATAAATAACGCAATCCTAGGTCAATGATCATAATATATCCTCAAATATATATAACATGCAGCCTATAACAATGGCTAGGGTAAATATCTAACCCGAGTGTAAACTCATGTGCCCGTGTCAGTGCCTCAAGTAGCAATATATCATATGAATGAGGTATGAATGCATGAAAACAGAATACATGTAAATGATGAAACTGTTTTCATAAATTAGTGAGATTTCCTTCATATTTTAAACTGAGGTATCATAATTAAAATCAGTATCAACAGTGTATAGCATCGAAACAAAACATAAATCTCACTGTCTCGAAATATCAATGTCTCAATCTCAATATCTAGGGCGCCGTCAGTCCAGACCGGCCCCTACCATCCATCTCAAGACCACGACGGTATCCTCCGGATATCCGACGCGTCGGGTAATATCACCGGTAGGTAGTGCTCCCCAGCCAGGCTCAACGTCAACACCACATTCCTCTTGCCCCGGGGTACCATACCGGGCCCACCATGTACCCGTGACGGTTCCTCCACTCCTCGACACGGATCTCCAAAACCACAGCAAACTCATGGTGGACGACACTTTACATCACTAGAAAACCGCAACATTTTATATTTTAAAGGATCATAAGTTGTAAATTTTGCGGCTTTCCCCGAAATCCAGAAATATCATAAATCTCAAGAAATCATCACAAGTGCATATGTCAATGATAGTGAACTAGGCATGAACAACTGAATAACAGTATGCATGAAATGGTAGGTAATAACTACAATGTCTAATATGGCATATAAGGGAAGTACACTAATATCATGTCAACACTACTAGCTAACAATCTAAGTCAAGCAATTATATTCTCTAAAGTGTACGTGACATGGCAATTACCGATGAAGATGTGTGTGAGCCGGCAAGTAGGTGTACGTGGTACATACGCATCATCGGTAATGGTGCTGGTGTCCTAACAGCATGATATCAATAATGGAATATGCAGCAAAATAAATATGCGAGGCAGAGCGAACAGCAACAATGTGCGGGAGCTGAATACTAGACACAACGATAACTAATCTGCAATAATCTAATATAAGTCCTACAAATGCTGCCTTTTGAAATAACACGAATCATGGGGTTTTGAAAATAGGGGCTACGGTGGTTTTTATGAAAAGATACGTCGTTTTTGAAATATCCGTAGATTCCCTTGAGCTGTCTTTAAAAATGCCCACGATTCGTTAGTTTTTGAAATAGGTAAGAAGTCTAATCTAATCTAACAACTACACTAAACTATACGGCTGAACTACAAGCTGAACTACAGGTAAGGAAACCGCCTATCATCTGAGTCGATACATATACATACCTGTATATGTATAGTCGGTGATCTCGCCTCAATAATATCATATCCGATACCATATCTATAATCAGGCATCCCAAGTCAAGAGTGCGGATCAATCATCAATATAGCTCGTACGTAAATCCGTCGTACGGCATCCCAATCTGGGTACGGGTCAATATCACATTCATCATACTATTCACCTGGTATCCTCTTTATCAAATATCATGATCGGGGTACTGATCTACGTCTAGTACCATACTGATACCGCCTACGTATGCATGGACGTGTGTGAAACACTACGTCAAGGACCCGCTACAACGTCATGTCGTATCTAAGATACGAACCCTGCTATATTACCGATCTCACGGCCTCAAATCAAATCTCATCGACTCAGCTCAATCCCAAGTATCATCCTCAATCCGTATGTGAACACATAGTCCCATACCCATGTGAACACATAACTATAAAGAATCCCATGAGCACATATCAATAGGAATGTATGCAAGTATGTATGTGTGTATGTGTAGTGCAACACTACCCTAGGGTTCGCAACACTAAAAATAGTCCAACACACCAATATCCATCCTAAGCATCGTTATTAATCCTAAATAATATATAATAAATGTTGGTGTGTATACGCATCCGTATACACCACCACGGACTGCGTGGGTGCTATACGCCATCCACCCGACTTCTCCCCGTAGATATAAATCTACTCATCTGGTCCTCGCTAGCCGGTGCCGACATCGCCACGCGCTTGCTTGTCGTCTCGAAGTCCACATGGGGGTACCTACATATCATAATGCACCATATCTCATTAAAATCCGACTCATGATCAAAACGACGCACGAATCCCACATAGGTCAAAACCTATGGTTGCTTTCACAAATCAACCCAAAAACCCTCGATGTCGGCATACAAACGCCAAACCATCGAGAAAAACCCAAATACACTCATTTGCACATTCACGAACACTAATTTTAATATAAACTAGGTTGAAACTCACAAAAACGCCAATTTCACTCAAAAAGTCATTTTTCCGAAAATCTAGCGAGCACAATTCACCGTTTTTGTATAAAACATGTTGTTTAAATGAATGTAGAGGCCAATAAATTTATTAAATATCTTAAATAAGTCATAGAAACAATTTCCGGAATTTAATCTCATTAAATTCCAAAAACCCTAATATTCTAGTTTACAAAATACCCTTTTTAACAATTTCAAAGCAAAAAAATGCACAAACTACAATTTATGTTGGATTTCCATGAACAAAAAGCATTAAACCACTCAATATAATCTTTATAATGACATGAAACCTAAATTTGAATTTTATCTCATAAGAATATAATTATTTAAAAAACCTAGTTTACCAATTATATAATTATCACTTTTAAATTAACAAATATGCAAACTAGCAATTTAAATTGGATTCCGCATAACATTAATATGTCAATTATATCACATAAACTAAATCTCACAACACAAAATACCAATTTAAAATCAAACCCCTCTCTTGAATTTTAAATCATGCACCTAAAACTAATTAAAAACCTAATTAAACAATTAATTAAGCTAACCTAAGCAATTAACAACACATTAAGCAAAAAGGTTAGAATTTATACCCAAATAATTTGAAGAACCCACAAGCACACTTAGCCTCCCAAATTGAAATCTAAATCCCTAGATCCATGCTATGGTAGCCAAGGGAAAATGGGTAGGAGGTGGATTTTGATTTGGATTTTTGCTTGATTTTTTGTGGATTTTTCAAGCATTTTTGAAGAACTTTTTTAAAGAGAAGGAGATGAAGAATGAAGGGCTGTTGGGGTTCAGATTTTGGCCAGAAAATGAGTGGGGGAGGAGAGAGAGGGAGGTGGAGAAAAATGGGGAGAAAGTCAAAGTCAATTCAAGGTCAAAAGTCTAACTAATTTATCCATTTTCTTTTCTTTTCTTTCATTTCTTTTCCTTTGAAATTAAAGTGGGGAAAAAATGGGGGCTGCTGAATTTAGCTAAGGGGAGAAGTAAGTGGGGGTGTGTGGGTGTGGGCACGGGTGTGGGGTGATGAAAAATGATAAATACAATACCCCAAACATCCATTTACGCTTAAAAAAAGCCTTTTTTCTTCAATAATTTCTAAACCGTTTTGGCAAATGATTTCGTTCCAAAAACCACATGATAAATTTTTATTTAATGTTTTATGATGTACAAAATTTGTTTCAACTCATTCCAATTTGTAATTTTCCCTAATTAAATGTATTAGTGACGGCTTAAAATAATAATAAAATAATATTTTTTTCAGAAAATTTGAAATTTCACCAGCGGCTCAATAAACACCAAATAATAGCAATTAAATAGCTAGAATATGTATATTTAATTTTTATAATAAGATATTTGTATTTTGACTTTTTACAGAAAACCCCTTTATTTTACCGATTTTTCGAAATTTCACCGAAACGATTTTCAAAATGCTACATAGAGGATACCCTGAAATGCTCTTGTCTAAAAACCTTAGTATGAAGGAAAATAAAAAAAAGTATAAGTGGTGAAGAAAGAAAAAAAATTAACACTGGTTTTGTAATTGCTTAAGGCAGCATAAAAAAAATATAGCGAGGGTGCTTTATCACCTAGTGCCTTAAACCAACTGGTTTGGGAGCCACTTCTAAGCCTTAGGTGTTGCGAAACGAGGAATTACACCTAAATACGCAAGCACATTTTGTAATCGGTTGGTTAGTACCTCAAGAAGCATTAACGGTCGCATGAAAAATGTGTGAGCAATTTTATCGATAATATTCGCCGACTAAAAGTATTAAGGCAGATGGGCAAGAGTATGATTGCTTGAATTGAATTCTCTAAGTGTAGGAATGTCCTTTACACACACATAGGGGTATATGATCGATGTTTGGATAAAAGATAGGGAGGAAGAATAAAGGCGATGTTTTATTGAGAGATGATGTAATTTCTAATATCTTTTCACGACCATTAAGATAGGGCTCATGGCAACTGAAAATCTAGTATAGTTGGAAACTCTTATTTTCAAGTTCTTTATTTTATAATTCATATCTTTGTATGTGACTTTCACCATCTTCCTTTTATTATGGGATTTTGTGGTTGTAATCCACTGAAAACCCGCAAGAGACAACACTCCTCCTACTAGGGACACCTAGAGGTTTAACGGCCTGTTGCACGTGCTCAGTGCAATCATATTTGGCTATGAAAGTGTGCTACTTAGGTTTTTCTTTTTCTTTTTCTTCTTCTCTTGAATAACCAGTTTGCTCGAGACGATCAAAGTTAAATTTGGGGGTATTTGTTCAGTTGAAAATATTGCACTTTGGTATGATTATTTTTCTTACATTTCTTAAATATTTAAAGGTGTTTATTATAAATATAGAACATATTTGGATTTATCTGCAAAATACTATTTAACATATATTTATATATTATAATTAACATTATGAAGGAAAATATATGCATTTTATATTTATATAATATATTGGTAATTGAAAATATGTATATCATATCAAATATTCTAATCACAATTCTTAAAAGATATAATATCATACAAATGGTTAGAATAATATTTCAAAATATATGCATAATATTTTAGTAATTAAAAGATGCATAGCATATCAAATATTCTTAATCATGTTTCTTAAAGATTTATTACCTTATAAAGTGAATAGCATATTAAATATTCTTAATCAGTTTCTTAAAGATTTATTACCATATAAAGTAATTAAGATACTCTCTTTAATTTAATAAATATTACTAACATTATTCATGGAGATTTTGTGCAGATTTAGCTCAGTTCAAGAGATCAAGATATTCAAAATAACAGGATCAAAAATCTGCCAATAAAATCATAGGATCTGAAAACTTGGAAAGTGGATCTTTATGACAAGTCTAAACCTATGAGATCTAGGATTTCTAATTTGAAGGATATATAAAGGACCGATGGCTAAAATTAAAACTCATCACCTTTACCACAAAGCAAATCACCGTCAAAGAACAAGTGATCCACGACAGGTCCACGATTCGACGTGATAGGGCGACGTGAAAATCGACGGAGCATCTACTTCCTACGGGGCAGAGATCGAGAGCAACTTCTTCCTCTTGTAATCTAAATTCGTAGGATTTGTACTTGTGAAGTTGATTAATAAAGATAGATCATTTTGTTTAATTATTTATTTTCTGTATTATTTCTGCATTATGATTTCTTTAATTATCCTTTCTTCTTCTATTCCCAACATGCGCGAGTAATTCTCCGCTTATTAGGGTTCGTAGGATTAGGGTAGATCAATGGATGATTAAAATCTTTTAACTCTTTTTACGTCCTATAAAGTTTATAAATTTTATCAAAAGAATTGTTAACATCCTAATCGGGCGCGCTATCAATTTATTGGTAGTCACGACCGCGATTTGAGATTAGATTAACAATTGTTTTGGTAAAGGCTAGACATGAATGGAGATCCATGTAAATATAGGGGTTAAGAGTGGGAACCCTATTCCCTCCGAAAATCCTAAATCTACATGTATCACCGTCGATCTAGTTTTAAATCTATTAAAGGACAAAAGGAGTAATCTTTAATTAATCATCAATGACTACTAAATCTTAACGAACCCTACAAGCCTTTTTCTTATATAATTTACATCTGTAATTAATTTAGATCTTAAATAAACTATCCTCTTCTCTTCCTTTATTTTCTTCAACACGTCTAAAGTAAGATAAAAAGATTCCACGTTTCCCTACGGACGACCCATACTCATCTCGGCTAGCTACACGCGACACCTTTATTGATTGCGGTTATACTACTACACTTTTTCACATCAATCAACAGTACTCATCATAGAGCGCACCATATCTCATAGGGTGCGATACCTCCGCCCCGATACACCGTTGTGTTGTGGTGTACACGAAGGAGTAAGCTGAGAGAGAATCACATTCTTTGTTTTAGAAAATCCAGGAACTCCATGCCCAAGTATCGCCTCCTCGATCACATCGTAGGACTTTAATACTTCCACCCGTCTGGTTCTCAACTTCAAGCTTATATTCCTTGAATTTCTCAAAAGTTTCAGACTTATGTTTCAACAGGAACATATGTCCGAATCCTGAGAGATGATCAGTGAATATAATGAAATACTAAGAACCAACTTTGCCATTTGTAGACATAGGACCATATACATCATCATGTATCCGTCCTAAGAGTTCACTGACTCTTTCTCCGTTTCCAGTAAATGGAGCATTGGTCATTTTACCTTTGAGACAAGACTGGCAAGTATCATAAGATGAAAATTCGAATGGATTCTAATATTCATCCTTATGTAACTTAGCTGGTCGTGTCGTATTGACATGACCTAGTCTACAATACCATAAGAAGGATTCGTTCATTTCTGAACTACTCCTCTTGTGTGTGTTCTACATACTTTGAACCGTGATTTGATTTAGAACGTATATGCCATTTCATAACATGCATGATCCAATCAACTCTTGATTCAGGAAAATGTTCACAACATTATCCTCCAATACAGAATTATATCTTTCTTTAACTTAATAAAGAATCTGATGTAATGTTGTATATCAGGTTCGGTATTTAATAACATTCGTTCAGAATCAATGTATTTACCATTTGGTAATACAGAGTGATATTTGCCAACTGTTTTGGCTGCAACACTTGCATCATTCTCTACACTTAGAGACATATCACCCTATCTCAGTTCTCAACCTTTCTGTAGCCCATGTAACAAATTACATATGTGGGATCCTGATTCGGTATCTCATACCTAAGACGTAGAGGATACTGAGAAACAGTTCTCGGTAACGTACACACCCAAAGAATATGCATCAACATGATTAATCCTCGATAGGGTGGCATGGGAATCCGGATATTCCTCTATTTCCTACTCGAACTTGTAACAGTTATAAGATATGTTGGATATATGTATGCCCTAGAGGCCATTATGTGATAGTGGATGTATCTATACATGTATATATATATTCGGTTTGCATTCTTGCTCGACATGATAGTATGCTATCTGGTTCTTCTTTATCTGACATGTTGATTTGATCATGCTTTTATTCATTCATACATGCTGATAAAGCCCTAAGGATATCGGCTTGACTACTCTGATTATGATGGAGATCATACTAGTCGGACATCTGTAGTCTATAAGCATATCCTGAAATGTCCCTAGTCGGAGGTGTATCAAGACGGGGCATCGATATACCAGAGTAGACTAGCGTATATGATACTAGACCCATGTGATGGGCGATGGATGTTCCCACATTCATCGATGTTTGACATCAAGATCATATACGGGTGCTCAGTGGTGACTGGGTACACTGGACGGACTCGCCGAGAACTCCTATATGGAATTATATCTATCGTCGGATAGCAGTTCTCAGGTGACACTGGTACAGGTTAGTCTGTAGACCCGAGATCGTCATAGAGCCTTGTGTGTTCTCCCACTGTACTTTGATTACCACCCTACCACGGCTCTACTGAGTCGTGCAAGCAGGTGGCCGTTGGGTACAGTCCCGAGAAACACGAAGGCAATGAGCGATAGGAGGGGTTTCGTCTCTCCCGATATTGGGAGTTGATGCTGTACTGTGCCCGACTGGTTATAACAGCAAGTCCCTGGCCAGGGCTGCTGAGATTTGCTGATAAGTGTTATCAGTAGTTTCTCGATCTGTTATAGACCATTCACCGGCACGACTTATTGAGTTATTGGGGTCGACGTGACCATCCCTAGGCTCGATATGCAGCATATCTGACGAAGAGACCGGACTGTACGGTAGTGTTGCCGGATGGCTCGACGGGAGTTGTAACAGGTTCGCTTGTTTTCTTCTAATCGCTCAATACCCGGGTGGCCGTTACGTTTAGCTGACCGCTTGCGGCTTGGGGGTGCTTGATATGATCATCACCCGCTGCCGGCGTATTGATGAGTCTTGGAGTCCTACATAGGAGTTACCTAGTCCAGGCGAAAAGTTGTGGTGCGCATATGCGATATGCGTTTGGACCCGATTAAAATGCGTGTATAGGATACCGTATATTAATTGGGCGGCTTGCTAATGGTCGGGTCATATGTGATATGACCGTATTAGTGAATCAAGTGTTGATTCATCATTAGTTTCTCACTACAAATCCTATCTTGCTTATTTTGGCTGTATACATGCATGTATGCATTCATTCTTGTTCATGCACATATTGATGTGCAAGCACACATGCATACATACATCAATTTTTATCATGGTTGTTTATACAATGAGAATGGTGGATGTATAAGAATTACACCATGGTTATTTTTGGATTATTATTGGATTTAAATTAAAGCAAAAGAAAATGAAAAATGGGTTAAATCATTTAAGAGTTTCTACACTCTTCTAAACTCTACCATGCTCACCTAACTTTTAACCCATGGTTTATTTTCTTATTATGCTTTTAACTTAAATCAAATGATACCTTTAAATCTAACCATGGTTGGTTATGAGAAAGAAAAATATATATAGTCATTTTTCTTTTCTCTTTCATAGATAATTCATTCTCTTCTTCTACCATCTTCATCAACCTCCATGTTTTGCTCTCTAGTTCTTATGAGAGAGTAAAATATTCATAAAAATAGGATTTTGAAGTGAGATCCATAGCCACAACATCATTCTAATCAAGTTTAGCCAACTTGATTTGAGTGTTCTCTTTGGTTTTCAAAGTTGCAAGCTTGGACGGGAAACTCCGGGTGGATCGTCGTGGACGTCGGAGGAGTACAAGCGGACCTTCTTCCAACACCTTAGAGTCTAAGGAGTCAAGCAAAAAGGGAGCTTCAAAGGTTGTAGTCTCTAAACCCTAACTTTTGTTAGCTTAAAGTTTTGTAACCTTAATTTTCTAAGATCGATCCATATGCGTGTTAGTTTAGCACCTTAAAAATCATAACTTTTGGACATGTGATGCTTCAAAACTCTTCATAGGGTGCTAAACAAACCCTTCATTGGTATCAGAGCCGACCTAGAACGTTAGGCGACCTTTTTGCGAAGTAAAAAGTCCGATCGAACCAAAATACGGATTTATGGGATGCTCTCTGGAAATTTTTTAAAAACTGATATTTTTCAGAATTAAAAATTCTCAAAAAATAGAGCAGGTAAAAATAAGACAATCTGGAGAATTCGTGCCCATGAACAGTACATTTGGCCGCGGAAGCGCGGCATAAGTAAGCTTAGGCCGCGGATCCGCGGCCATATAAGGGGATCTTTGACCAATTTTTGCACAGTGTTTTTCTTTAACTGCTATAGTATATTTTGAGTATGTTTAATCTGAATCTACTGTTGAAAAATTCTGGAGATGTTTTTGGACTCGTGGTTTCGATCGGAATTTTCATTTCGTTTTCTTTTCCGGGTAAACTAGAAAGTATTGAAGTGTTTGAACGAATATCATTTACTCAATATTCACGGGGTTTAAATAGTTTGGAGATACGTGCAAGTCTTTTTGCGGTGGTCCCTCTAGAAGACAACAAACCTTAACTCGATTATGTGACCGTCTCGAACTGCCCTTTGAATCCTAGGGTTGGGGTAGTACGGCGTGCCACATGTGAGGCGTTGGCTTGACCCTTCTACGGCTGGACCGCCGCTACTGTGTCACACTGCAGATTTTTTTTTGAACCCTGCTCAAGTGTTGAGCTTTAGTGAATCTTGGGTGCTTGATTGTTCGTTCGAAAACCTTAATACTGTCTGTTTGTCTGGAATGTGATACAATATGTGGAATTCATATAGTGTAGGCATGAAATACGAAATATGTGATATTTCGCATTTATGATGTCTAAAGAGAATCTGGATTCCAAATATTGTAGTTTTACACTTTCTTTTCTGTGACCGTAAGTGTAGTATGTTAGATATCGCCGGTTTTGTTGCTATACATCAACGACAATCGGGATACGCATACTTACTTACGTTGATGATATGTGATATTATGTGTTGCTGAGGTATGATGTGTAGGATTGTCGCGATCGAATAGCCGGGGGTTTTTTGTGAGATGAAAGTTTTGTATTTTCATTCATGTAAATTCAAATGTAATGTAATATTCTTTTATTTGGGGCACTTCCAGGTTGCGGTTGTGTCACCAGTGTTGTATATTATTTACTTTCCGCATTAGGATGGACCCAAGGAGGGGAGCACAGGTGACCGGGTTCTGGGGTTCAGTGGGAGGCCATCTCGAGGAGTCGAGACCGGGTCTCCTAAACTCCAGGATTGGTAGGGTCACTTGCCGCTCTCGTAGGGGTCCAGGGTGTGGGCTTGGCTATTCATCGCGACTGTGGAATCCGTGTTTTCTATTCTGGCTAAATACTAAATACGGACGTCCTAGGATATCCCACGTTATATCTATGTTTCTGCTGCCTGTGTTCTGTGATATCTGAGACGAATGACTTATTATATATATGATATATAGTAGACGTTACTTATGTTTTACACCCGCGCAAGTCCCGTCCCGGTATGCCGTTAGTTAAGTAACCTAACGGTGCATAACGGAACATTGCGGCGAATGCGGATGGCATAAGCGTACGTGTTATTTTCGTTTCTTTTCTGTGATTAGCTTAAGGACTTAAATGATGGGATTACATTAATATGATTAATGTAAAGAAAATAAACCTAAAAGATGTTGTAGAATCGGATTTAAAAACTACTCGGCTTTTTATGAAAAAGCTACATTTCAAAACTGCGGAGCTTAAGCCACTCCTTTTGAAAACTGTTTGATTCTACAACGATATCAAGTTCAAAGCGTTAAAGATTTTCTTAAAAATCATTCGCAACCCTCCGTCATTTTAGGAAGTAGAGTACTTAGTATTCGTGCTACGTTTGTTGACTTTAGTTAAGGCGTAGTGTACGGTAGCTAAGTGATGTCTTCCTACAATGCATATGATGCAGATTAATTAGGACATTCATGCGACTTTGTTGACCATAGTTAAGGGTCATATGGGTGGGTCTAATTGATCAAGAAATGACGGGTAGAACTTGACTGGTACTTATGATTTGTTGACCATAGTTAAGGTCATAAGTACTAGGGGTAAAAATTACATCGGGAATTTCAAGAGTTGAAATTTGCAATGAGATTGCATACCTTCCATGTGATGGTTGGATCCCGATCCCACTGTAGGCAATAGTTGCTCCTAGGAGAGTTTTACAGTTTACAATTAGCTAACTCATTAGGTGTCTAGAAAGGTGTTAACGGGGCTCCGCCTCTGGGAAAACGAGGTTTACTCTAATTAGGTCCGTACGAAAGCACGGGGAACCTCCCTCAAAGTACCGACATTGGCCTGGCTGAACGGTTAGCGAAGTTGTAGACTGTAATTAATCCTGGCTAGTTTTTCTTTTTAAGGTTTGAAAGAAAAACTTGATAAAAAGCAGTGGGAAACATCGATTAGACAAGATAATAAACCAATCTAATCTATGCAAGAGCTTTCGCTGAGTGTATTCTTTTCTCTCTCTTAATGGCAGATACCAATGACTGGACTTAAGCTTCTACTAGATAAAAACAAACTGAATGGGACCAACTATAAAGACTGGCTAAGGAATCTGAAGATCGCCTTGACTTATGATAAAGTATCATATGTCCTCACGGCTTCAGCCCCGCCCGTCCCAGGTCCAAAATCCTCAGTTGCGGACATTGAAGTCCGCAAGACATGGGACGCTGACTGTGCCACGGCCACATGCCTCGCGCTTGCATCGATGGATAACACACATCAAAAGCAGCACGAGGACATGGACATTCACGGGATACTGCTCCATACAAAGGAGTTGTATGGGGAGCAATCCCGCGTATTACGATACGAAGCATCAAAGAAACTGTTTCAGATGCGAATGGCCCCTGGCACACCAGTAGGAGACCATGTGTTGAAGATGATAGCTCTTATAGAAGAGCTTGAGGACCTTGGATGGACAATGGACAATGAACAATATATAGATATTATTCTGCAGTCCCTCCCCTCCACCTTTGCTCAGTTCATAGTGAACTTCAACATGCATGGCATGGAGAAGGACCTCCCTGAACTCCTTAATATGTTAAGGAGTGCAGAGAGCACTATGAAGTCAGCAAAGACTCCCGTTATGACCATTGGACAGTCTTCTTCTTCTCGCCCAAAAGCTAAGGCCAAGGGAAAGAAAAAGAAGAAACCCACTAATCCTAAAGGCGGAGTCAAAAAGGTGAAGGGAAAGGGAAAGTCCACGGCTGGAGACCCAGGGAAAGGCGAGCGTTTTCATTGCCACAAGACAGGACATTGGAAGCGCAATTGCACGGAGTACCTAAGTCTCAAGAAGAAGCATGGTGATGCTTCTGCTTCAGGTGCGTTTGTGACTGAAAACTGTTTTTCTATAAATTCTGCTTCCTGGGTATTGGATACCAGTTCAGGTTCTCACATTTGCAATTCTATGCAGGGGCTAAGAAATAGCAAGGTTTTGAAGACAGGTGACCATACTCTCCGCGTTGGAAATGGTTCCAATGTACATACAGTCGCAGTGGGAGAGTATCACTTGGGGTTACCATCTGGATGTATTTTGATTTTGAATCCATGTTATTTTGTACCAAGTATGCTATGTAATATAATATCCGTTTCTTTGTTGGACAATGAAGGATATAATTTTGTGTTGCAGAACAATGTTATGAACATTCACCTAAATCAAATGTTGGTTGGGTATGGTACGCTTAATAACGGAATATATGTCCTAAATCAACACACAGTTTTCAGTATACAACACACTAATAAAAGAAAAAATTCAGAATTAAATTAAGCTTTTCTTTGGCACTGTAGACTTGGTCATATTAACGAAACAAGACTAAACAAGCTACACAAAGATGGATATTTAAACTCTTTTGAATATAAATCTTATGCAACTTGCCAGTCTTGTATCAAGGGTAAAATGACCAAAACTCCGTTTACCGGACACGGAGAAAGAGCTACTCAGCTCCTGGGCCTCATACATAGTGATGTATGTGGGCCTATGTCTACACAGGCTAGAGGCGGTTTTTCATACTTCATTACATTCACTGACGATTTCTCAAGATTCGGTCATGTATTTTTATTAAAGCACAAGTCCGACGCTTTCGAGAAATTCATTAAATATAAACAAGAAGTAGAAAAACAAACCGGCTTGAGTATTAAGATGCTTCGATCAGATCGAGGTGGTGAGTATCTCAGTACAGAATTTGCAAACTTCCTAAAAGAGAATGGGATTCTCTCTCAGCTCACTCCTCCTTACACACCACAGCACAACGGTGTGTCAGAACGACGGAATAGGACCCTATTAGATATGGTCCGGTCCATGATGAATGACGCTGAGTTACCAGTCTCGTTTTGGGGACATGCATTAGAGACTGCAGCGTTTCTGCTAAACAGGGTTCCAACCAAAGCCGTGTCTACCACGCCATATGAGATATGGAATGGGAAGAGACCATCTCTTAAAAGAATTAAGATTTGGGGTTGCCCGACCTATGTTAAAAAGCAGAATCCGGACAAACTCGAGACACGGTCAGTCATGTGTAACTTTGTGGGATATCCAAAGAATTCTTATGGATATCTGTTCTACCACAAAGAGGAACAAAAGGTGTTTGTTTCTCAGTATGCCACATTCTTGGAAAAAGAGTTTTTCACAGATAAAGATGATGGCAAGGTAGTAGATCTAGAAGAGGTTCTGGAGACACAAACTACAAATGACGATTTGGTTGAACCGGCTGTTGCAACAGAAACTGAAGAACCTCGGCCACTCCGTAGATCTGGTAGGACTTCTCGCCCACCGGAGAGGTACTACGGTTTCCTCATTGATGGTAACGAAGAAGATTGCATCATGGATGATGATGATCCTACCAGTTTTCAGCAAGCTATCACGAGTGGTGACTCTGTGAAGTGGCTGGATGCCATGAGATCCGAAATGGAGTCTATGTACACCAACAAAGTATGGACTTTGGACGTTGTACCCCCTGGGGTAAAACCTGTAGGGTGCAAATGGATCTTTAAAAGAAAGATTGGTGTGGATGGGCAGGTAGAGACCTATAAGGCAAGACTTGTGGCGAAAGGTTTTCGTCAAAGACCAGGTTTGGACTATGACGAAACTTTTTCGTCCGTAGCCATGCTTAAATCCATTCGGATCCTACTTGCTATTGCTGCTCACTACGACTATGAAATCTGGCAGATGGACGTTAAAACGGCATTTCTAAATGGAGATTTAGAAGAATGCGTTTATATGGATCAGCCAGAGGGCTTCATTGACAGTGGGAGCAGCGGGAAAGCATGTAGATTGCTTAAATCCATATATGGGTTAAAGCAGGCATCTCGGAGTTGGAACATCTGTTTCGATGATGTCATCAAAAAGTTTGATTTCATCAAAAATCCAGATGAACCTTGTCTTTATAAGAAGGCTGTAGGAAGAGCTGTCACATTCCTCGTATTGTACGTGGATGACATTCTTCTGATAGGAAATGATATTCCTATGCTACAGTCGGTCAAATCATTCTTATCACTACGGTTCTCCATGAAGGACCTGGGAGATGCCACATACATCCTGGGTATAAGGATCTATAGGGATAGATCCAAAAAGTTATTGGGACTGTCCCAAACCAGGTATATCAACACCATCCTAAAGAGGTTTAGTATGGAAGACTCCAAGCGGGGTGCCTTACCCGCTTGCCATGGAGTCACTCTCTCCAAGGATTCTTGTCCAAAGACCGATGAAGAGAGAGCTCGCATGAGCGTTATACCTTATGCTTCGGCAGTAGGGTCTATAATGTATGCGATGTTATGTACACGCCCAGATGTAGCTTATGCACTTAGTGTTGTAAGCAGGTATCAATCCAACCCAGGGGAGAACCACTGGACAGCTGTGAAGAACATTCTTAAGTACTTATGAAGGACTAAAGAATTGTTCTTGGTGTATGGTAATACAGATCTCCAAATAGAGGCCTTTACCGATTCGAGCTTCCAGAGTGATAAGGATGACAGCAAATCTATCTCAGGGTTTGTATTTACCCTCAATGGAGGGGCGGTAAGTTGGAAGAGTTCCAAACAAGATACCGTTGCAGACTCTACGATGGAAGCTGAGTACAATGCTGCGAATGATGCCGCCAAGGAAGCCGTCTGGATGAAGAAGTTCGTCTCGGAGCTAGGAGTAGTTCCAACCATTATTGATCCAATACCCTTGTATTGTGATAATAATGGGGCTATGGCGTTAGCCAAGGAGCCCAGATCCCATCAGCGGTCCAGACACATCCTGAGGCGATTTCATTTGATCCGGGAGATTGTAGATCGCCGCGAGATCGAGATTAAGAGAGTAGACACAAAGAACAACGCCGCGGATCCACTCACCAAGGCCCTCCCTCAGCCACAGCATGAGCGACTTTTTGAGATGTTGGGTATGAGATACGCCAATAACTGGCCTTAGTGCAAGTGGGAGATTGTTGGATATATGTATGCCCTAGAGGCCATTATGTGATAGTGGATGTATCTATACATGTATATATATATTCGGTTTGCATTCTTGCTCGACATGATAGTATGCTATCTGGTTCTTCTTTATCTGACATGTTGATTTGATCATGCTTTTATTCATTCATACATGCTGATAAAGCCCTAAGGATATCGGCTTGACTACTCTGATTATGATGGAGATCATACTAGTGGGACATCTGTAGTCTATAAGCATATCCTGAAATGTCCCTAGTCGGAGGTGTATCGAGACGGGGCATCGATATACCAGAGTAGACTAGCGTATATGATACTAGACCCATGTGATGGGCGATGGATGTTTCCACATTCATCAATGTTTGACATCAAGATCATATACGGGTGCTCAGTGGTGACTGGGTACACTGGACGGACTCGCCGAGAACTCCTATATGGAATTATATCTATCGTCGGATAGCAGTTCTCAGGTGACACTGGTACAGGTTAGTCTGTAGACCCGAGATCGTCATAGAGTCTTGTGTGTTCTCCCACTGTACTTTGATTACCACCCTACCACGGCTCTACTGAGTCGTGCAAGCAGGTGGCCGTTGGGTACAGTCCCGAGACACACGAAGGCAATGAGCGATAGGAGGGGTTTCGTCTCTCCCGATATTGGGAGTTGATGCTGTACTGTGCCCGACTGGTTATAACAGCAAGTCCCTGTCCAGGGCTGCTGAGATTTGCTGATAAGTGTTATCAGTGGTTTCTCGATCTGTTATAGACCATTCACCGGCACGACTTATTGAGTTATTGGGGTCGACGTGACCATCCCTAGGCTCGATATGCAGCATATCTGACGAAGAGACCGGACTGTACGGTAGTGTTGCCGGATGGCTCGACGGGAGTTGTAACAGGTTCGCTTGTTTTCTTCTAATCGCTCAATACCCGGGTGGCCGTTACGTTTAGCTGACCGCTTGCGGCTTGGGGGTGCTTGATATGATCATCACCCGCTGCCGGCGTATTGACGAGTCTTAGAGTCCTACATAGGAGTTACCTAGTCCAGGCGAAAAGTTGTGGTGCGCATATGCAATATGCGCTTGGACCCGATTAAAATGCGTGTATAGGATACCGTATATTAATTGGGCGGCTTGCTAATGGTTGGGTCATATGTGATATGACCGGATTAGTGAATCAAGTGTTGATTCATCATTAGTTTCTCACTACAAATCCTATCTTGCTTATTTTGGATGTATGCATGCATGTATGCATTCATTCTTGTTCATGCACATATTGATGTGCAAGCACACATGCATACATACATCAATTTTTATCATGGTTGTTTATACAATGAGAATGGTGGATGTATAAGAATTACACCATGGTTATTTTTGGATTATTATTGGATTTAAATTAAAGCAAAAGAAAATGAAAAATGGGTTAAATCATTTAAGAGTTTCTACACTCTTCTAAACTCTACCATGCTCACCTAACTTTTAACCCATGGTTTATTTTCTTATTATGCTTTTAACTTAAATCAAATGATACCTTTAAATCTAACCATGGTTGGTTATGAGAAAGAAAAATATATATAGTCATTTTTCTTTTCTCTTTCATAGATAATTCATTCTCTTCTTCTACCATCTTCATCAACCTCCATGTTTTGCTCTCTAGTTCTTATAAGAGAGTAAAATATTCATAAAAATAGGATTTTGAAGTGAGATCCATAGCCACAACATCATTCTAATCAAGTTTTGCCAACTTGATTAGAGTGTTCTCTTTGTTTTTCAAAGTTGCAAGCTTGGACGGGAAACTCCGGGTGGATCGTCGTGGACGTGGGAGGAGTACAAGCGGACCTTCTTCCAACACCTTAGAGTCTAAGGAGTCAAGCAAAAAGGGAGCTTCAAAGGTTGTAGTCTCTAAACCCTAACTTTTGTTAGGTTAAAGTTTTGTAACCTTAATTTTCTAGGATCGATCCATATGCGTGTTAGTTTAGCACCTTAAAAATCATAACTTTTGGACATGTGATGCTTCAAAACTCTTCATAGGGTGCTAAACAAACCCTTCAAGATAGAGCGGAACCAACGTTCTCCAGCTCAGTATAATAAGCCGGTTCGGTCAATGCAACCATATTATTATCTTGATTAAGGCATGACATGGTTGCTACCAGGAGAGAGAGAGAAGAAAACACTCAGCGTATGCTCTTGCAAGATCAGATTGGTTATGATTTTATCTAATCAGGATGGATCCCACTATTTTTATCAAATATTCCTTCAAACCCTAAAAGGTAAGACTACCCGGGATTAATTACACCCTACAAGTTCGCCAATCTTTCGGCCAGGCCGGTGTCGGTACTTTGAGGGAGGTTTCCCCGTGTTTTCGCACGGACCTAATTAAAATAAACCTCGTTTTCCCAGGGGCGTAACCCCGTTAACACCTTTCTAAACACCTACTTGATCGACTAATTGTAATGTGTAAAACTCTCCCAGGAGTAACTCTTACTCGCAGTGGGTATCGGGATCCAACTATCTCATAGAAGGTATCAATCTCATTGCAAATTTCAACACTTGAAATTCCCGATAATATTTTGCCCCTAACCTCCTATGACCTTGACAAAGGCCAACAAACCATAGGATGCTAGTCAAGTTCAAGCTGTCATTTTCTGATTGAATTAAACCCACCCGTACGACCCTTGACAAAGGCCAACAAGGTCACACGACTACCCTAATCCAATCGCATCATATGCTTAAGCAGATAAGCACTAATCAGCTACCGCACACTGCGCCTTGACAAAGGCCAACAAACGCAGCACGAATACTAAATAGTACTTATCTGAAATGACGGAGGGCTATGACAGGTTTTTAAGAAAACTTTTTGCGTAATGAACTTGATATCGTTGTAGAATCGAGTGATTTTGATAATGAGTGTTTTTGAGGGTTTTGCTAGTTTTGCTAAAGAGGTCACTCCCGGTGAAGGGATCTCATCTCTTTCCTCATCGAATGAGCTTCTGGATATTTCACAAATATCACTATGCAAAGCATGAACTAAAAAAGCAATCAAAAGACAAAACCGAGTGGGTTGTAGTATCTGCCAGTTTCGCTAAAGAGGTCATTCCCGGTGAAGGGATCTTGGCTCTTTCCTTATCGAATAAGGTGTTGGATATCCTATAAGGAATACCGCTATGCAAAGCAAGAACTAGTGCTACCAGTTTTTAAAACAAGATTCTGCAACATCTTTAGGTTTCTTTTATTTCATTAATCTCATTAATGAAGTACCATCAATTATGCTTCCTAAGTATCACAGAAGAAACGAAAGCAGCAATATTTATTATATATCATATATATAATATAAGAATTCGTCTCAACATATCAAGTGATCACATCACAGAATATCAGCAGCAGAAGAACGCATATGAAATATCGGATATACTAGGAATTCCGTGTTTTAATTAAGCCAATAAAAAACGCAGATTCCACGTTCGTGATGAATGGCCAAACCCACATCTTTAGACCCCTATGAGAGCGGCAAGCAACCCTACCAATTCTAGAGTTAGGAGACCCGGTCTCGACTCCTCGAGATGGTCTTCCAGTGGACTGTAGAACCCGGTTACTTGTGCTCTCCTCCTTGGGTCTATCCTAATACGGAAAAGTAAATAATATATATCAATGGTGACATCATCCTCAACCCGGAAGTGCCCCAATAAAAGAATATTACATACAAGCCTTTACATGAATGAAAATGAAAAACTCTCATCTCACATAATAACCCTGGCTATTCAAAACACGATGATCCAATATAACATATCACAACAACACATAACATCACATGTCATCAACGTAAGTAAATATGCGTATCCCAATTGTCGTTGACATATAGCAATGAAATCGGAGATACTGTTAGTGTATATGCCCTAGAGGCCATTACTGTATCATACTAGTTTGTATATTACTTAATGGAAGCTTGGGATATTCACAGTTGTATATACAATCTTGCTCGAAATGGTAGTATGCTACTTGGTTTGTCTCTGCTTTAATATGTGCATGTGTTTCTTTTAGCATATTGCTGGTATACATATTAGTAGAGCCCTTAGGATCTTTGCTTGATTACCAGCGTTGTGATGGCGCTCGCACTCGTGGGAGCTGGGTAATCTATAAGCACATCCTTATACAGGTCCCTGGTCGTTGGACTATCGAGACAGGGCATCGATACTCCGGAGTAGACTAGCGTATGCGCTTCTCATCCCAGTGTGGGAGACGGTCTATCCCACAGCCGTTAGTACGTCGTACTTGGGATAGTATGCGGGTGCTCGTTAGGTTACGAGTACACTGGACAGGACTCGTAGGGAACTGTTGGTTGGTAATATACCTATCGTCAGTTATCAGTTCCCAGGTGACATGAGTACAGCTTAGTCCGCTGACTTGACACTGTCACTTCGCCTTGAGTGTGTTCCCACTGCACTTTGATTACTACCCTACCACGGCTCAAAGGAGTCGTGCAAACAGGTAGTTCTTGGGTGCAGTCCCGAAGCACTTGGAGGCAGTGACGGTTAGACAGGATTCGTCTCTCCCGGTATTGGGGGTTGACATCGCGCTGTGTCCAGGAGAGCCATTACACGAGTAGTCCCTGGCCAGGGCAAGCGAGATATACTGGTAGGTTTCCAGTGTTATCTCAGGGTGTTCTGGGCTACACTCCGACACGACTTGTACCGCTATTAGGGGACTGACGTTCACCGCCCCCCTAGGCCCGCCATGCGATGTATCAGACGAACAGACCGGACTGTACGGAGACTGTCACATACAGGCTCAGTAGGAGTGCAGATGGGGTTCACCTCGTCAGTCTTCTTATCGACATCTACCTGGGGACCGTTACGTACAGCTAGTGCCGCTTGCGGTCTGTGGTTAAACCCACTGGCAGCGTAGTGTCGAGTCTTTAGAGTCCCATACAGAGAGCTATTCGCCTTTAGGCAAAATGAGTAGAGGTCGCATGGTTTTGCGACAGGGTTCGTTCGCATCCGCGCACTTGTGCGCGTTTGCTGTCCGGACAGTTTATACTAGCGGGCTTTGGTTTAAGCCGGATCCTAGTATATGTTTTGAGATTGGTTTTTCTCAGAGTATTCGTGTTCCTCGGATCACGAATGCGGGTGCGTATGCACAGTTGCTAGAGATTGAGGGAGAGGACCTTGTTTAGGGTTAATGACTATTGTCATTTTATTAACCCCATTGCTTTTGTGTGAATTATTGTTAATTGATAATTAGCTTAATAATTGTGCATGGTTGTTGTTGACAATTTGACTTCATTGACTTGTTGACCATGGTTGACACTTTGACCATCATCATTTCTTTTGGAAGATGCTCTTTGATCTTTGCAAAAATTGAAATGATAATGGTCATGTCATGATTTACCATGACAATTTTCAAGCTAATTATTCAATAAAAATTATTCACACATATTAGTGCGAATGGCTCACTAATAATTCATTCTCTCATATTATTTCTCTCTCTTGCTCATCCTCTCCCTCAAGCTCTCTCCCTCTCATGTGTTGAGAAACAAAAAGCTTGAGAAAAACCTTCACTTGATCCTCTCTACTCTCTTCTAGGGTTCAAGTCTTAGCATTTCTTGCACTCTAGTTACTCCTAGCTTGGAGTTGAAGCTAAAGGTGGTGGCTTTCGGGTGGATCCTTCTTTGACGGGAGAAGACAAGCAAGGTGAACTCTTTCAACCATTCCAAGGAGCAAGGAGAGAAGGACTTTGAGCTCAAGGTATAACCTTTCCATCACTTAGCTACTTTGTAGTTAGGGTTAGCAAGTTTATGTTTAGCAAAGATCCTCACAAGCAAGGTCCATGTTGCCTAAGTTCTTAAAAATCCGATTTTTATTATGTTTTCCGCCTCCCCGCAAGCACCGGGGTGGGCAACGTGGACTTACATTGGTATCAGAGACTAACTAAACCTAAACCAGCTAAGTAGTTAAGTGTAACGAAGTTTCGAAACCGGAAAATCGAAAAACCAAACTCGCAAAACCCTAAGTTTCTGTTAATTTTTTTTTCTGGTCAAAATAAAATTTGTTATATACCAAAAATTATCTCAGGGTTTTGTGTAAACAACCACCAAAGATGAACCAGAGAGGCGACTAGAGGACCGCGGATCCGCGGCAATAGGAAGCTCTTGCCGCGGAAGCGCATCCGTCTTGTCCCCTCTCTGCATCGTTTTTGGTGCAGTATGTTTCTGTGTTGGTTTTGGGATTTTTAGGATATGTTATATGTGCCCAGATTTTCCAGAACTAAAATTTACTTTTGGGGGCCTATAAATCCGTATTTTTCGGAACTTCACTACACTTTAACTATATCGGTTATATCTGTGATGCTTGTATGTATTGAACATCGGCTAATCGCTATAAGTCGATTAGTCGGGGTTATACATCTCTGTTATCTGTGATTGTTATTGGTTTGTGGATATGAATGGATTGGATTGTCGCGGGTGAATAGCCGGGGTGGATGTGAGATGAGCGTTATTTTTCTTTCATTCATTTGTAACATGTAAATTGATGTAATAATATTATTTGTATGGCCGCACAACCGGGTCGGGGTTGTAGCCGTCATTGTATAATTCTTTTTACTGTTTTTGCTCCTAGGATAGACCCATGGAGGGGGTGCACAAACTACCGGGTATCTCGAAGTGCCGAGTGGCCTACTCACGGTGGTGAGGGAGGTTGCTTCGCTTCGGGTGCTTGGCGGGTAGTTTGTCGCACCCGTAGGGGTCTTGGGTGGGGTATTGGCTATTCACCGCGACCGTGTAATCCGCTTTACGTTGCAGGCTCGAACGCATTGCGGATTCCTAGTATATCCAATGTATTCATCTGTGATCTGTAATGTCTATCATTGCTATATATTTATATATAATAACTATTTAGGCGTTGCTTATGTTTTACAGCCGCGCTAGCCCAGCCTCCGCTCTGTCGTTAGTTAAGTAACCTAACGGGTGATGACGGGGCCCCGTGGCGAATGCGAATGGCATAAGCGTACGTCATATTTTGGTTGTTTTCTGCAATGGTAGGATTAAATGATGGGACGCATTAAAAGAACTAATGCAAGAAATAAACCAAGTAAAAGTCGATTGGAACACTTTGAAAACCACTCGGTTCTTTTCAAAACTAAACTTTTAAACGCGGAGCTTGAACCACTCCTTTTAAAAGCTATCTCGCTCCATCGATTATATCAAGTTCACTACGTTCACGGTTTCGCCAAAACCATTCGTAGCCCTCCGTCATTCCACATGAATGGTCAAAAGTATTCAAGCTATGTATTTTGGCCAAAGTCAAGGCATAGTGATTGGTAGTGTTTGGGTACTCATGTGCAGCATAGATAGATGCGTTGATTTGGGACAGTCGTGCTGCGATTTTGGCCAAAGTCAAGGGTAGGTACGGGTGGGTCCAAATTAACCAGGAGAATGACGGGTAGAACTTGACATGTGACTTATGATATTTTGGCCAAAGTCAAGGTCATAAGAGCATGGGGCAAAAATCCACATCAGGAGTTTCATAAGTACTGAAACTTGCTAGCGTTGCATACCATTTGGAGTGTGATGATTCTGGTAGGATTCCTTCAGTTTTATCACGCGATGATATTTGGATCCCGATCCTACTGTGAGTATATGCTACTCCTCGAGAAAACTCTCACTTAACGATCAATGCTATAAACCTAGTAGGTGCCTAGAAAGGTGTTAGCGGGGCTACGCCCACAGGGAAAAGAGGTTACTTAATTAAGGAACTTCGCGAAAGCGTTGGAAAACCTCCCTCGAAGTACCGACACTGGCCTGGCTGAACGGTTAAGCAAGTATTGTACGGTGAGAATGATCCCGGCTAATCCTTTTTCTTTACGGTTTGAGAAGGGATTCGAGAGACAGTAGGAGCCATCCAGTTTAGACAAACTAAAAACCACTCTAAACTTGCAAGAGCATCATGCTAAAGTGTTTCTTTTCTCTCTCCTAATTGCAGCAACCATTCAAGATGACCGGACTTAAGTTACTATTAGATAAAAACATATTGACAGGGCCAAACTACAAAGATTGGCTCAGGAATGTCAAGATGGCTATCACTTATGACAAGCTGGGGTATATACTTACCACCAAAGCTCCCCCTGTCCCAGGTCCCACCTCCAGCGTCGCGGATGTAGAAATCCGTAAGACATGGGAGATAGATTGCGCGAGGGCCAGATGCCTCGTATTAGCCTCGATGGACAACGAACATCAGAGGAGGCACGAGAATATGGACCTGGAGTCCATATTTCTCCATACAAAAGAACTGTATGGAGAGCAGTCTCGTATCGCTAGATACGAAGTGTCGAAGAAGCTTTTTTCGGCAAGGTTGGCCGTCGGATCATCGGTAGCGGACCACGTGCTTAAGATGATCGGCTACATAGAGGAGCTCGCGGACCTTGGGACCACGTTGGAGAATGAACTCTATACTGATTTGATTCTCCAGTCCCTTCCTTCCACTTACGCCCAGTTCATTCTTAACTTCAACATGCAAGGAAAGGAGGTTGAACTTGCCGAACTTCTGAACATGTTGAGGACTACTGAGGGCACCCTACAGAAGGGTAAGGAGACATCCACTTTGTTTGTAGGAGGATTTTCCTCTTCTAAGTCCAGGGCGAAAGCCAAAGGCAAGAAGAAGAAAGCCCCCGCCAAACCAAGAGGCGGTGTCGGTAAAGTGGATACGAAGGGAAAGGGTAAAGCAACAAAGGTAGCGGGGAAGCTGGTGGGGAAGGAAGAATGCTTCTATTGTCACAAAAGTGGTCACTGGAAACAAGATTGCAAGGCTTGGAAAGCCAGAACACAGGATTTGAAGCGAGTTGCAGCTTCAGCTTCAGGTGTGTATGTTATTGAAAACTGTCTATCAATAAACTCTACATCCTGGGTATTGGATACCGGATCAGGATCTCATATCTGTAATTCTTTGCAGGCGTTGAGAAAGCGTAGAGTTTTGAAGGCCGGTGACATGACCCTCAGAGTTGCGAACGGTGCTAGCATGGATGCTGAGGCCGTGGGGGACTATCACCTGGGATTATCAGATGGACACTTTTTGGTTTTGCGTAGTTGTTATTATGTACCAAATGCAACCTGTAATATCATTTCTGTATCTTTATTATCTAAAGAAGGTTATGAATTTGCATTTGTAAGTAATGTAGTGAACATTCACCTTAATCAAGTTTTGATTGGGTCAGGTACATTGAACAACGGTATATACGTTTTAAACCAACCACAGATTTTCAATATCCAGAATGCACACAAAAGAAAGTCTCTAGAAATTAATAAAACTTTCTTATGGCATTGTAGACTGGGTCACATCAACGAGAGAAGATTGACTAAGTTACATACTGAAGGATATTTAGATTCGTTCGAATATCAATCGTATGCAACTTGTCAATCTTGTCTCAAAGGAAAGATGACAAAGGCTCCGTTTTCTGGACACGGAGAAAGAGCGAGCGAGCTCTTGGGACTCATACACAGCGACGTGTGCGGTCCAATGTATACACATGCGCGAAGCGGTTATTCTTACTTCATTACCTTTACGGATGATTTTTCAAGGTACGGTTATGTCTTCTTAATGAAACATAAATCCGAGGCTTTTGAAAAATTCCAGGAATATAAGAATGAAGTAGAAAAACAAACCGGCAAAAGTATCAAGATTCTAAGATCGGATCGAGGTAGAGAATACTTAAGTGCCGAATTCCTGAACTACTTAAAAGAGAATGGAATTATCTCTCAGCTTACTCCTCCATACACTCCGCAACATAACGGTGTATCGGAGAGACGGAACCGGACCCTATTGGATATGGTACGGTCCATGATGAGTAACGCTGAGTTACCGCGATCATTCTGGGGATATGCGCTAGAATCAGCAGCATACCTTTTGAACTGAGTTCCAACTAAGACTGTGCCTACTACACCATATCAAATGTGGTGTGGGAAGAGACCCTATCTTAATCACATTAAGACATGGGGATGTCCAGCTTTTGTGAAAAAGCAGCATGCGGACAAGCTCGAGGCACGCTCAGTACAGTGCAAGTTTGTGGGATATCCAAAGAACTCCAAGGGATATTACTTCTATTGCGAAGAGGAACAAAAAGTCCTTGTTTCTCGCCATGCCGACTTTCTAGAACATCAGTTCATAGAAAAAGAATTAAGTGGGAGCGCGATAAAATTGGAAGAAATTCCAGAACCGCAAGCTATTACTGAAAGCTTAGTAGAACCAGAGGGTTCGAAAGATCAAGACATTCCCATGCCACTCCGCAGGAGTAGTAGGCAGTCTCATCCGCCCGAGAGGTACTACGGTTTTCTCATTGACGGGGATAGAGAGGACTGCATCATAGATTGTGATGAGCCTACTAGCTTCCAGCAAGCCATTCAGAGCGTCGACTCGGTAAAATGGCTGGATGCAATGCGGACCGAAATGGAGTCCATGTACACCAACAAAGTATGGACGTTGGACATTGCTCTAGACGGGGTAAAACCCGTAGGATGCAAGTGGATCTTCAAAAGGAAGATTGGTGTAGATGGACAGGTTGAGACCTATAAAGCTAGACTGGTAGCAAAGGGTTTTTGTCAGCGACCTGGTTTGGACTATGACGAAACCTTTTCTCCAGTAGCTATGCTGAAATCCATTCGGATCCTTCTTGCCATCGCTGCTTTCCACGATTATGAGATTTGGCAGATGGACGTAAAGACAGCTTTTCTAAATGGTCATTTAGAGGAGTGTGTCTATATGGACCAGCCAGAGGGTTTCATTCAGGGTGGGAGCAGCGGAAAGGTGTGCAAGTTGCTCAAGTCCATTTATGGACTCAAGCAGGCATCGCGGAGTTGGAACATCTGTTTTGATGAGACGGTCAAAGAATTTGGCTTTATCAAAAATCCAGATGAACCATGCATCTATTGTAGATTTGTAGCGAGAACTGTAGTATTCCTCGTTTTATACGTGGATGACATTCTCTTAATAGGAAATGACATCCCTATGCTACAATCTGTCAAGGGGTTCTTGTCACACAGGTTCTCCATGAAAGACCTGGGTGATGCCTCATACATTCTGGGTATCCGGATCTACCGTGACAGATCCAAGAGGATATTAGGACTCTCGCAGTCCAGGTACATCGACACCATACTGAAGAGATTCAGTATGGAAGATTCCAAGCGCGGTAATCTACCGGCTTGTCACGGGATCACCCTCTCCAAAGAGATGTCTCCCAAGACTGATTTAGAGAGGGATCGCATGTCTATTATACCCTACGCTTCTGCGGTAGGCTCTATAATGTATGCGATGTTGTGTACCAGACCGGATGTGGCTTATGCACTGAGTGTGGTAAGCAGGTATCAGTCAAACCCAGGGGAGAAACATTGGATAGCAGTAATGAACATTCTCAAGTACCTGAGAAGGACTAAGGTGATGTTCTTGGTGTATGGCGGAAAAGACCTGCAGATTGAGGCATTTGCTGACTCCGGCTTCCAGAGTGACAAGGATGATTCCAAGTCCATGTCGGGTTCTGTCTTTACCCTCAATGGAGGGGCGGTGTGTTGGAAGAGCTCCAAACAGGAAACCGTTGCTGACTCGACTATGGAAGCGGAATACATCGCTGCATCTGATGCCGCAAAAGAAGCTGTCTGGATGAGGAAGTTCTTGAAAGAACTTCAGGTGGTTCCGTCCATTGTTGACCCAGTACCTCTGTATTGCGACAACAACGGGGCTATAGCTTTAGCGAAGGAACCCAGGTTGTTAGTTGTATGTATGCCCTAGAGGCCAGTATTGTACAGATGATGTATATTATATTGGATGCTTGGACATATATAGAGATGACTTTCTTGCTCGACATGATGGTATGCTATCTGGTTGCCATTTATCTTAACATGTACACTAGTCTCTTTATACTGTCTTATAGTTACATGTTGGTAAAGCCCTTAGGATTTGTACTTGACTACCTAGACTATGATGCAGATCATACTAGTGGGAACATGGTAGTCCATAAGTACATCCTTCAAGGTCCCTAGTCGTGGGTATCTCGAGACGGGGCATCGATTTACCAGAGTAGACTAGCGTATACGCTTCTCGACCCATGTGATGGGCGATGGATGATCCCATATCCATTGGTGTTTGACATCAGAGATGGTATACGGGTGCTCAGTGGAAACTGGGTACACTGGACGGACTCGCCGAGAACTCCCAGATGGTATTATACCTCACGTCAGATGGCAGTTCTCAGGTGACACTTGTACAGATTAGTCTGTAGACCCGAGATCGTCATAGAGTCTTGTGTGATTCCCACTGTGCTTTGATCTCCACCTTACCACGTCCATGAGGGCGTGCAAAACGGTGGTCTTTGGGTACAGTCCCGAATCACATGGAGGCAATGAGCGATAGGAGGGGTTTCGTCTCTCCCGGTATTGGGAGTTGATGTTGCGCAGTGCTCGATTGGCCGTAACAGGGAAGTCCCTGGCCAGGGCTGATCAGAGATTTGCTGGTAAGTGTTACCAGTAGTTTCTCGACCCGTTACGAGCCTCATATCAGCACGACTTATCGGGTTATTGGGGTCTGACGTATACCACCCCTAGACTTGATATGCGACGTATCTGACGAAGAGACTTGACTGTATGGTAAGTGTTACTGGTCGGATTCGTAGGAGTGTGAGCGGGCCAGCTCGTCGATCTTCTGATCGCTCAATACCCGGGTGGCCGTTACGTTTAGCAGACCGCTTGCGGCTTGTGGGTGCTTGATATGATCATCATCTGCTACCGGCGTATTGACGAGTCTTTAGAGTCCTACACAGAGGTTTCCTGGCTCAAGCGAAACGAAATAGGAGCGCATATGAGATATGTGCAGGACCGAGAATAATGCATGTATGTGATACCGCATTTCATTCTCGCGATATATGTTTCGAATGGTTATATTCGATATGACCTAGTTATCGAATCATTGATTCGATAAATCGATGCATTGAATACTAGTCGGTTATGTGCGACATGACCGGATCATTGAATCAAGTGTTGATTTAATGATTTAATGTATAATTATATATTTGATATATTACTTTGCATTAACTAGTATTGGTTCACTTTAAACGGATTTTTCTCACTTGGATTGCACATTGTATATGTGATATACTTTCGTGCACTTTTATGTATCATGTTTGATGATACTTGATCATTTAGTTAAGTGTATAAAATTAATCCATGGTTAATATGATAATTAGGGTTTTGCATTTTCATTTATTTATTTATTTGTTTATTTATTTATTTGGAAAATAATAAGATGAGTATGGTGGCTTTCTTTGTCATTTTGTTGAAGCTTCATGAAGCTTTGACTTTGCTAACCATCCTTATCTTCATGCTTAACCCTAACCCATCAAAGTGACCATGGTTAATTCTCTACACTTAACCCTAGTTCAAGTTATGATAAGTATTTGTTTTATATTTATTTTTAAGAGAACACTTATCATAATTTTTCTAGAGCTCATCTTCTTCTTCTTCTTCAAGCTTGCTACTCCAATGGCAACTTGAGCTTTAGTGAGTTAAATCCGAATCCAAAGTGAACCCACCTCCTATTTCTTCACCCTCTACCTCTTGCCAAGTTGTTTTGGGTGTTTACTTCACAAGTTTCACAAGTTTGTGAAGTCGGAGCTTGAGTTTGTGCAACCTCGACGTAGATCGTCTTTGACACAAAGCCGACGAGCTATTCCGCTTGCTTTCCCGATGAAGCCGATGATCGAGTCGAGGATTCATGATGGACAGCGAGGACATGACGTTGCGGAGCCGTGGAGGTGGAAATCCGGATCTACAAAGGTTGTATATCCGTATCATAGTAGTTAACTGTTAACTAGCTTTCTATTTCGCCTAAACATCTAGTTAAAGATCCGTAGTCTAGGGTTTCTCGGCACTAAAAATTTTAATTTGGCATGTTCAATGCCTTGTGAGAACCCACTAGGGTGCCTAGGAACCTTTCACTGGTATCAGAGCCAAGCTAGAGCCTTAGGCGAAGTCCCGACGACGTTTGAAGTCCGAACGAACTCGAAACCCTAGAATTTTAGAGCTCTCTGGACATTTTCATAAATCTGGGAATTTTTGATATTAAAAATGTCTAAAAAATTCAGCATAGAATTCTAAGCATTACTGTGCAAAACGATTCCCTGAACTGTTCATTCTGCCGCGGAAGCGCGGCAGAAGCATGCTTTCTGCCGCCCTTCCGCGGCCACATGGTGACGTCAGCCCTATTTAAAAGCACAGTAATACCTGATAAATTCCACTGAGTTTTCTGGATATTTTTAAATTTATTTAAGTGTTGAGTGCTCTGGAGTTATATTGGGAATCGATGAATTCGATCGGAATATCAAACTTTGTCTAAGTGTTTTTCCAGATAATTGTAGAATATGTTAAAGAGTTCGACCGGATATAAATACCCAGGTTTTCCCCTGCCAAAATATCCAAGTGTTGGATTATTGTGTGGTTAAAAGACGTTCTAAGTAGTGCAAGTAACGCGATGGTCCCTCTAGAAGACACAAACCTTAACTCGATTATGTGACCGTCTTGAACTGCCCTTTGAACCTTCGGGTTTGGGGCAGTACGGCGTGCCACATGTGAGGCGTTGGCTTGACCCTTCTACGGCTGGACCGTCGGTACTGAGGTATGAAGTGAATGTCTTTGAGCCTATTTCATGTGATGATCGGTGTCGGGAAAACTTGGGTGTTCGAATGTTCGATCGGAAAGTTTGATATATTCTATTTATCCGGAACTGGATACAATAATTGGAATTCACAAAAAGGTTATGAGATAACTGGATGGATGTTATAAATCTAGCGGTTTAGTTTCATTGGATATCGAAAAGAGTTTTCGATAATGGGACTAAAATGCGGGATTTATATCTGTTAGGCATGCGATGTCTAAAGAGGTTGCGGATTCCAATTGTTGTAGTTTTACACTTTCTTTTCTGTGACCGTAAGTGTAGTATGTTCATATCGCCGGTTTCGTTGCTATACGTCAACGACAATTGGGGTATGCATACTTACTTACGTTGATGACATGTGATGTTATGTGTTGCTGGATATGTTATATTGGATCGTCGTGTTCGAATAGCCGGGGTTTTTTTATGTGAGATGAGTGTTTTTCATTTTCATTCATGTAAAAACTTGTATGTAATATTCTTTTATTCGGGGCACTTCCAGGATGCGGGAGTTGTCACCCTTTGTATATTATTTACTTTTCTGCACTAGGATAGACCCAAGGAGGGGAGCACAAGTAACCGGGTTCTGGGGTCCAGTGGGAGACCAACTCGAGGTGTCGAGTCCGGGTCTCCTAACCCTAGAATTGGCAGGGTTGCTTGCCGCTCTCGTAGGGGTCTAGGGGTGTGGGATTGGCTATTCATCACGACCGTGGAATCCGTGTTTTATACTGGCTCGTATTGAAAACACGGACGTCCTAGTATATCCAATATTTCATATGTTTATTCTGCTGCGACATCTGTGATGTGATTGATGTGATGGATATAGTATTTAGTATATATGATATATTATATAGACGTTACTTATGTTTTACACCCGCGCTAGCCCTGCCCTGCTCTGTCGTTAGTTACCTAACCTAACGGTGCACGAGGGGACATCGAGGCGAATGCGGATGGCATAAGTGTACGTCATATCTATCTGAGATGTTTAGGTATTAAATGATGGGACTTCATTAATGTGATTAATGAAAGAAAAGAAACCTAAGATGTTATAGAATCAGATTTTAAATAAAACAGGTAGCTACAGTTTTTGCTTTGCACAGCGGTATATACGATATACCCCGCACCTCATTCGACGAGGAAAGGACCGAGATCCCTTCACCGGGAGTGACTCCTTTAGCAATAACTGGCAGATGCTACATACTCGGTTTGCTTTTGACTGCTTTTGCGTTTTTGCTTTGCACAGCGATATATATGATATATCCCGCACCTCATTCGACGAGGAAAGGACCGAGATCCCTTCACCGGGAATGACTCCTTTAGCAAAACTAGAAAAGCCTCAAAATCACTCCATTTCAAAACTTCATTTGATTCTACAACGATATCAAGTTCATTACGCTCATGGTTTTATGAAAACCTGCGTAGCCCTCCGTCATTTCAGATAAGTACTGGTTAGTATTCGTGCTACGTTTGTTGACTATGTTAAGGCGTAGTGTGCGGTAGCTAATTAGTGCTTATCTGTATAAGCATATGATGCGATTGGATTAGGGTAGTCGTGCGACTTTGTTGACTATGTTAAGGGTCGTGCGGGTGGGTTTAATTCAATCGGGAAATGACGGGTTGAACTTGACTAGCACTTATGATTTGTTGACTATGTTAAGGTCATATAGCTGCTAGGGGCAAAATATTATCGAGAATTTCAAGTGTTGAAATTTGCAATGAGATTGCATACCTTCTATGAGATAGTTGGATCCCGATACCCGCTGCGAGTAAGAGTTACTCCTGGGAGAGTTTTACACATTGCAATTAGCCGATCAAGTAGGTGTCTAGAAAGGTGTTAACGAGGTTACGCCTCTGGGAAAACGAGGTTTACATTAATTAGGTTCGTGCGAAAGCACGGGGGACCTCCCTCAAAGTACCGACACTGGCCTGGCTGAAAGATTGGCGAACTTGTAGTGTGTAATTAATCCCGGCTAGTCTTTCCTTTTAGGGTTTGGAGGAAGATTTGATAAAAAGCAGTGGGAGCCATCCTGATTAGATAAGATAAAAACCAATCTGATCTTGCACGAGCTTACGCTAAAGTGTTTTCTTCTCTCTCTCTCCAGGTAGCGACCATTTCATGCCTTAATAAAGATAATAAAATGGATGTATTGACCGAACCCGCATGTTATACTGTGCTGGGGAACGTTGGTTCCGTTCATTCTTATAAGAGTTATAGGAATGAACAGGATATAGGGGAATACCAGGATTCCCATGCCACCCGAATGAAGAAAGTACATGATGATGCATTTTCTTCGGGTGTGTTCGTTACTGAGAACTGTTTCTCCATTTGCTCTACGTCCTGGGTATTGGATACCGGGTCAGGATCCCATATATGTAATCAGTTACATGGGCTTAGGAAAGGTAGAGAACTTGGAGAAGGTGATAAAGACATAAGAGTTGGAAATGGTGCAATTGTTGCAGCTAAGACTGTCGGGGAATATCACCTTGTATTACCAACAGGTAATACATTGGTTCTGAACGAATGCTATTACATGCCGAACCTGATATGCAACATTATATCGGTTTCTTTATTAAGTAAAGAGGGATATAATTTTGTATTACAGGACAATGTTATGAACATTTTCCATAACCAAAAGTTGGTTGGATCAGGCACGTTGTGCAATGGCATTTACGTTCTAAACCAATCAACAGTCCTGAGCATAACAAACACACACAAGAGGAAGAGTTCTGAACTCAACGAATCCTTCTTGTGGCATTGTAGACTGGGTCACATCAATGTGACACGACTGGCTAAGTTGCATAAAGATGGATATTTGAAACCTTTCGAATTTTCATCTTATGACACTTGTCAGTCATGTCTCAAAGGCAAGATGACCAAGACTCCGTTTACGGGACACGGAGAAAGAGTTACCGAACTCTTAGGACTGATACATAGTGATGTATGCGGTCCCATGTCTACACATGCCAGGGATGGTTCTTCATACTTCATTACATTCACTGACGATCTCTCTAGATTCGGATATGTGTTCCTGATGAAACACAAATCAGAAGCTTTTGAGAAATTTAGAGAATATAAAAGGGAAGTCGAGAACCAAACCGGAAAAAGTATTAAAATCCTTCGATCAGATCGGGGAGGTGAATACTTGAGCAATGAATTCCTGGACTTCCTAAAAGAGAATGGGATTCTCTCTCAGCTAACTCCTCCATATACACCACAGCACAACGGTGTATCGGAGCGGAGGAACCGCACCCTATTAGATATGGTGCGCTCTATGATGAGCACAGCTGAGTTGCCTATTTCCTTCTGGGGTTATGCGCTGGAGACAGCAGCATACCTATTGATTCAAGTTCCATCTAAATCTGTACCTACCACACCATATGAGATATGGAGTGGGAAGAGACCATATTTTAAACGAGTTAAAATATGGGGTTGTCCGGCCTATGTCAAAAGACAAAATCCAGACAAACTCGAGGCACGGTCAGTTCTTTGCAAGTTTGTGGGATATCCTAGGAATTCCCAAGGATATTTATTCTACCATGCTGAAGAACAAAAAGTGTTTGTTTCTCAATATGCCACCTTTTTAGAAAAGGAATTTCTTGAAAAAGAAATTAGTGGCAAAGTGGTAGAGCTGGAAGAGGTTCCAGATACACAAACAGTAACTGAAGATTTAGTGGAACCAGAAGATTCAGTAGCTCCCAATGAACCTCAGCCTCTCCGCCGATCTAGTAGGGTTCCTCGCCAGCCTGAGAGATATTACGGTTTTCTCATGGATGGTGGGAGCGAGGATTGCATCATGGAGGATGATGACCCAACTAGCTTCGAGCAGGCCATCACGAGTGGGGACTCAGTGAAATGGCTGGATGCTATGCCGTCCGAGATGGATTCCATGTACACCAACAAAGTATGGACTTTGGAAGTTGCTCCTGAAGGGGTAAAACCCATTGGGAGCAAGTGGATCTTCAAGAAGAAACTTGGTGTAGATGGGAAAGTGGAGACTTTCAAAGCTAGACTTGTAGCAAAGGGTTTTCGTCAAAGACCAGGTGTGGACTATGACGAGACCTTTTCTCCAGTAGCTATGCTTAAATCCATCCGAATCATGCTTGCCATTGCTGCCTTTCATGACTACGAAATCTGGCAAATGGATGTTAAGACCGCCTTTCTAAATGGTGATTTAGAAGAGTGCGTGTACATGACTCAGCCAGAGGGCTTCGTAGACAGTGGGAGCAACGGGAAGGTGTGCAAGCTGCTTAAATCCATTTATGGATTAAAGCAAGCATCGCGGAGTTGGAACATCTGCTTTGACGTCATTATCAAAGAGTTTGATTTCGTCAAAAATCCAGATGAACCTTGTATCTACAAGAAGGTGGCAGAGAGTAAGGTTGTCTTCCTCGTATTGTACGTGGACGACATACTCTTGATAGGAAATGACATTCCTATGCTGCAATCGGTCAAGCTCTTCTTATCACAAAGATTCTCAATGAAAGATCTTGGTGATGCCTCCTGCATATTGGGGATCAGGATCTATAGAGATAGATCCAAACGGATTTTAGGATTGTCCCAATCCAGGTACATTGACACCATACTAAAGAGGTTTAGTATGGAAGAGTCCAAGCGTGGGAACTTACCCACGATCTCTGGAGTCACTCTCTCCAAAGAGATGTCTCCCAAGACTGATTTGGAGAGAGCTCGCATGCAAGGGATACCCTATGCTTCGGCAGTAGGCTCTATCATGTATGCGATGCTATGTACCAGACCCGATGTAGCATACTCACTAAGTGTAGTGAGCAGGTATCAAGCTGATCCTGGAGAGAGTCACTGGACAGCTGTGAAGAGCATTCTCAAGTACTTGCGAAGGACTAGAGATATGTTCTTGGTATATGGTAACGGAGAACTCCAAGTGGAGTCCTTTACCGATTCCAGCTTCCAAAGTGATAAGGACGACTCTAAGTCGCAGTCGGGTTTTGTCTTTACCCTTTACGGAGGGGCGGTTAGCTGGAAGAGTTCCAAGCAGGAAACCGTGGCAGACTCGACGATGGAGGCTGAATACATCGCTGCCAACGATGCTGCTAAAGAAGCTGTTTGGATCAAGAAGTTCATTACTGAACTTGGAGTGGTTCCATCCATTGAGCATCCAATACCTTTGTATTGCGATAACAATGGAGCGGTGGCTTTGGCCAAGGAACCCAGGTCCCATCAGCGGTCCAGGCATATTCTGAGGCGGTATCACCTGATCCGGGAGATAGTTGATCGCCGGGAGATCGAGGTCAGGAGAGTTGACACGAAGAACAACACGGCGGATCCACTCACGAAGGCCATTCCCCAGATACAGTTTGAGAGACTCTTCGGGATGCTCGGTATGAGATACTACAGCAGCTGGCCCTAGTGCAAGTGGGAGATTGTTAGTTGTATGTATGCCCTAGAGGCCAGTATTGTACAGATGATGTATATTATATTGGATGCTTGGACATATATAGAGATGACTTTCTTGCTCGACATGATAGTATGCTATCTGGTTGCCATTTATCTTAACATGTACACTAGTCTCTTTATACTGTCTTATAGTTACATGTTGGTAAAGCCCTTAGGATTTGTACTTGACTACCTAGACTATGATGCAGATCATACTAGTGGGAACATGGTAGTCCATAAGTACATCCTTCAAGGTCCCTAGTCGTGGGTATCTCGAGACGGGGCATCGATTTACCAGAGTAGACTAGCGTATACGCTTCTCGACCCATGTGATGGGCGATGGATGATCCCATATCCATTGGTGTTTGACATCAGAGATGGTATACGGGTGCTCAGTGGAAACTGGGTACACTGGACGGACTCGCCGAGAACTCCCAGATGGTATTATACCTCACGTCAGATGGCAGTTCTCAGGTGACACTTGTACAGATTAGTCTGTAGACCCGAGATCGTCATAGAGTCTTGTGTGATTCCCACTGTGCTTTGATCTCCACCTTACCACGTCCATGAGGGTGTGCAAAACGGTGGTCTTTGGGTACAGTCCCGAATCACATGGAGGCAATGAGCGATAGGAGGGGTTTCGTCTCTCCCGGTATTGGGAGTTGATGTTGCGCAGTGCTCGATTGGCCGTAACAGGGAAGTCCCTGGCCAGGGCTGATCAGAGATTTGCTGGTAAGTGTTACCAGTAGTTTCTCGACCCGTTACGAGCCTCATATCAGCACGACTTATCGGGTTATTGGGGTCTGACGTATACCACCCCTAGACTTGATATGCGACGTATCTGACGAAGAGACTTGACTGTATGGTAAGTGTTACTGGTCGGATTCGCAGGAGTGTGAGCGGGCCAGCTCGTCGATCTTCTGATCGCTCAATACCCGGGTGGCCGTTACGTTTAGCAGACCGCTTGCGGCTTGTGGGTGCTTGATATGATCATCATCTGCTACCGGCGTATTGACGAGTCTTTAGAGTCCTACACAGAGGTTTCCTGGCTCAAGCGAAACGAAATAGGAGCGCATATGAGATATGTGCAGGACCGAGAATAATGCGTGTATGTGATACCGCATTTCATTCTCGCGATATATGTTTCGAATGGTTATATTCGATATGACCTAGTTATCGAATCATTGATTCGATAAATCGATGCATTGAATACTAGTCGGTTATGTGCGACATGACCGGATCATTGAATCAAGTGTTGATTTAATGATTTAATGTATAATTATATATTTGATATATTACTTTGCATTAACTAGTATTGGTTCACTTTAAACGGATTTTTCTCACTTGGATTGCACATTGTATATGTGATATACTTTCGTGCACTTTTATGTATCATGTTTGATGATACTTGATCATTTAGTTAAGTGTATAAAATTAATCCATGGTTAATATGATAATTAGGGTTTTGCATTTTCATTTATTTATTTATTTGTTTATTTATTTATTTGGAAAAGAATAAGATGAGTATGGTGGCTTTCTTTGTCATTTTGTTGAAGCTTCATGAAGCTTTGACTTTGCTAACCATCCTTATCTTCATGCTTAACCCTAACCCATCAAAGTGACCATGGTTAATTCTCTACACTTAACCCTAGTTCAAGTTATGATAAGTATTTGTTTTATATTTATTTTTAAGAGAACACTTATCATAATTTTTCTAGAGCTCATCTTCTTCTTCTTCTTCTTCAAGCTTGCTACTCCAATGGCAACTTGAGCTTTAGTGAGTTAAATCCGAATCCAAAGTGAACCCACCTCCTATTTCTTCACCCTCTACCTCTTGCCAAGTTGTTTTGGGTGTTTACTTCACAAGTTTCACAAGTTTGTGAAGTCGGAGCTTGAGTTTGTGCAACCTCGACGTAGATCGTCTTTGACACAAAGCCGACGAGCTATTCCGCTTGCTTTCCCGATGAAGCCGATGATCGAGTCGAGGATTCATGATGGACAGCGAGGACATGACGTTGCGGAGCCGTGGAGGTGGAAATCCGGATCTACAAAGGTTGTATATCCGTATCATAGTAGTTAACTGTTAACTAGCTTTCTATTTCGCCTAAACATCTAGTTAAAGATCCGTAGTCTAGGGTTTCTCGGCACTAAAAATTTTAATTTGGCATGTTCAATGCCTTGTGAGAACCCACTAGGGTGCCTAGGAACCTTTCACAGGTCCCATCAGAAATCCAGACACATCTTAAGGCGGTATCACCTGATCAGGGAGATCGTGGATCGCCAGGAGATCGAGGTCCGGAGAGTTGCATCAGAGGATAACACAGCAGATCCATTCACAAAGGCCTTGCCCCAGACTCAGTTCGAGCGGCTGATCGAGATGATAGGTCTTCGATACGCCAGTACATGGTCTTAGTGCAAGTGGGAGATTGTTAGTGTATATGCCCTAGAGGCCATTACTGTATCATACTAGTTTGTATATTACTTAATGGAAGCTTGGGATATTCACAGTTGTATATACAATCTTGCTCGAAATGGTAGTATGCTACTTGGTTTGTCTCTTCTTTAATATGTGCATGTGTTTCTTTTAGCATATTGCTGGTATACATATTAGTAGAGCCCTTAGGATCTTTGCTTGATTACCAGCGTTGTGATGGCGCTCGCACTCGTGGGAGCTGGGTAATCTATAAGCACATCCTTATACAGGTCCCTGGTCGTTGGACTATCGAGACAGGGCATCGATACTCCGGAGTAGACTAGCGTATGCGCTTCTCATCCCAGTGTGGGAGACGGTCTGTTCCACAGCCGTTAGTACGTCGTACTTGGGATAGTATGCGGGTGCTCGTTAGGTTACGAGTACACTGGACAGGACTCGTAGGGAACTGTTGGTTGGTAATATACCTATCGTTAGTTATCAGTTCCCAGGTGACATGAGTACAGCTTAGTCCGCTGACTTGACACTGTCACTTCGCCTTGAGTGTGTTCCCACTGCACTTTGATTACTACCCTACCACGGCTCAAAGGAGTCGTGCAAACAGGTAGTTCTTGGGTGCAGTCCCGAAGCACTTGGAGGCAGTGACGGTTAGACAGGATTCGTCTCTCCCGGTATTGGGGGTTGACATCGCGCTGTGTCCAGGAGAGCCATTACACGAGTAGTCCCTGGCCAGGGCAAGCGAGATATACTGGTAGGTTTCCAGTGCTATCTCAGGGTGTTCTGGGCTACACTCCGACACGACTTGTACCGCTATTAGGGGACTGACGTTCACCGCCCCCCTAGGCCCGCCATGCGATGTATCAGACAAACAGACCGGACTGTACGGAGACTGTCACATACAGGCTCAGTAGGAGTGCAGATGGGGTTCACCTCGTCAGTCTTCTTATCGACATCTACCTGGGGACCGTTACGTACAGCTAGTGCCGCTTGCGGTCTGTGGTTAAACCCACTGCCAGCGTAGTGTCGAGTCTTTAGAGTCCCACACAGAGAGCTATTCGCCTTTAGGCAAAATGAGTAGAGGTCGCATGGTTTTGCGACAGGGTTCGTTCGCATCCGCGCACTTGTGCGCGTTTGCTGTCCGGACAGTTTATACTAGCGGGCTTTGGTTTAAGCCGGATCCTAGTATATGTTTTGAGATTGGTTTTTCTCAGAGTATTCGTGTTCCTCGGATCACGAATGCGGGTGCGTATGCACAGTTGCTAGAGATTGAGGGAGAGGACCTTGTTTAGGGTTAATGACTATTGTCATTTTATTAACCCCATTGCTTTTGTGTGAATTATTGTTAATTGATAATTAGCTTAATAATTGTGCATGGTTGTTGTTGACAATTTGACTTCATTGACTTGTTGACCAAGGTTGACACTTTGACCATCATCATTTCTTTTGGAAGATGCTCTTTGATCTTTGCAAAAATTGAAATGATAATGGTCATGTCATGATTTACCATGACAATTTTCAAGCTAATTATTCAATAAAAATTATTCACACATATTAGTGAGAATGGCTCACTAATAATTCATTCTCTCATATTATTTCTCTCTCTTGCTCATCCTCTCCCTCAAGCTCTCTCCCTCTCATGTGTTGAGAAACAAAAAGCTTGAGAAAAACCTTCACTTGATCCTCTCTACTCTCTTCTAGGGTTCAAGTCTTAGCATTTCTTGCACTCTAGTTACTCCTAGCTTGGAGTTGAAGCTAAAGGTGGTGGCTTTCGGGTGGATCCTTCTTTGACGGGAGAAGACAAGCAAGGTGAACTCTTTCAACCATTCCAAGGAGCAAGGAGAGAAGGACTTTAAGCTCAAGGTATAACCTTTCCATCACTTAGCTACTTTGTAGTTAGGGTTAGCAAGTTTATGTTTAGCAAAGATCCTCACAAGCAAGGTCCATGTTGCCTAAGTTCTTAAAAATCCGATTTTTATTATGTTTTCCGCCTCCCCGCAAGCACCGGGGTGGGCAACGTGGACTTACAGATACACCACATATTACACTTACGGTCACAAAAAAGAAAGTGAAAAACTAAATCAATTGGAATCCGCAACCGCCTTAGATATCATAAACCCAATGTATCACATACTTTGGATTTCATGCCTAACCAAATGAATTCCTTAGACATCACATCCCTAACAATTATAAACCCCGCATTTTAGTCTCGATATTGAAAACACTTTCCAATAACCAGTCGGGTAATTCAACAAGATTCCCGACAACCTGATCGAATGCTCGTCGGAAACTTTACTAAACGGCCGCACCCCAGATGCCATCGACGAAGTGCACTTAGGCGGAACACAGTGGCCGCGAGCACCCGAACGGATGCTTTTGGCGACGGGGTTCTCCTATAGTCTCTTGGTCGGGGCTATGAGGCATGGCTATCTAGTAAGGTTACCCGGCAAGTATCCGCGTACGCTACGTGATTGCGACGGACTTTTGATCCATATCAAAATTCCATGGCAACCGATCAAATGAGACTGAATTGCTAGATTTATAAAATTCAAATTAGTTTTCATAAAACTAAATATTGTGGATTCCAAGTATTGTATCACAATCACAGATAGCTAGACAATTTTAAACTTTTCGATCGAATCAACAAACACCCAAAATTTCCCAAAGAGCTCAACACTTGAGCGGAGTTTAAAAAGTACCGAGAACAAGCCACATCACCTATGGACCAACCGTAAAAGGGTCAACCCTTGCCTCACCTATGGCGCCGCGGAACTACCACAAACCCTAGGATTTGGTGGCGGTTCCGACGATCACAGAATTGAGTTAGGATTTTGTTCTTCTAGAGGGTCCACAGAAAACACCTGCATGATTTTCTGAAGATCTTAAACTTGGAAAAATCAACTCTTGGAAAATTTCCAGCAAGGGAAAAAATGGGTTATTGATATCCGTTCTAACTTTTTAACGCCGTCTAAAATAACCCGAAAAGAAGTTAGAATTACGACTACGAAACACTCTGAATTGCTTTTGCACAAAGATAACATTGTTAGTTATATGTATGCCCTAGAGGCCATTACTGTACATACGATGTATACTGTAGTGGATGCTTGGACATATATAGGGAGGACTTTCTTACTCGACATGATAGTACACTATCTGGTTGCTCTTTATCTTAACATGTACTCTGATTGTCTATATGTTACATGTTGATAAATCCCTTAGGATGAGTACTTCACTACCAGGACTATGATGCAGATCATACTAGTGAGGACAGTGTAGTCGCCAAGTACATCCTTCAAATGTTCCTAGTCGTGGGAGTACCGAGACAGGGCATCGATACTCCAGAGTAGACTAGCGTATGCGCTTCTTGACCCATATGATGGGCGATGGATGATCTCATATCCAGTGGTGTTTGACATTAGAGAAGGTATACGGGTGCTCAATGGAGACTGGGTACACTGGACGGACTCGCCGAGAACTCCCAGATGGTATTATACCTCATGTCAGATGGCAGTTCTCTGGTGACACTGGTACAGAGTAGTCTGTAGACCCGAGATCGTCATAGAGTCTTGTGTGATTCCCGTTGTGTTTTGATTTCCATCATACCACGTCCAAGAGGGCATGCAAAAAGGTGGCTTTTAGGTACAGTTCCGAATCACATAGAAGCAATGAGCGATAGGAGGGGATTCGTCTCTCCCGATATAGGGAGATGATGTTGCGCTGTGTTCGATTGGCTATAACAAGAAATCCCTGGCCAGGGTTGCTGAGATTTACTGGTAAGTGTTATCAGTAGTTTCTCGAACTGTTATAGACCTCATATCGACACGACTTATCAAGCTACTGGGGTCTGACGTTTACCACCCTTATGCGAGATATGTGACATATCAGACGAAGAGACCGGACTGTACGGGAGTGTTACTGACTGGATTCACAAGAGAATGTACAGGCTTTCTTGTTGATCTTCTGAGCGCTCAATACCTGGGTGGCTATTACGTTTAGCTGACCGCTTGCAGTTTGTGGGTGTTTGATATGATCATCACCTACGGCCGGCATATTGACGATTCTTTAGAGTCCTACACAGAGGTTTCTTGACTCAGGCAAAACGGAGTAGGGGCACATATGTGATATATGCGGGACCGAGAACAATACGTGTATGTGATACCGTATTAGATTCTCGCGATATGAGATATCGGCCGGGTGTATGTGATATATCCGGGTCATCGGATCAAGTGTTGATTCGATGAACTGATACAGATTATATTAGTCGGTTATTTGAAAAATAGCCGGATTATCGGATCAAGTGTTGATTCGATAATTTAATGTATAATAATATATTTGATATATTAAATTACATTAACTGATATAAGCTCACTAAAAGATTCATTTTCTCACTCGGGTAATACATTGATATATATGCGATATATGTTAATTGTATTATTTTATTTTGTTACAATAAATATTGTACATGTGATATATAATATTGTAACATGTTAGGGTTATTAATCCAACGTGGTTAGTAGAGATTAAACATGATTAAGGTTTGATTTGTGTTAATATTTTCTAGAAGCTTCTAGAAGGTTTTTCTTTTGTTTCTTGCTAAAGATATTTGTAAAGATATTTCTTATGATATTTATTAACCCAACACAACCCATGACCATGGTTAAGTCTCTACATGGGTTAAGTTATCATACTTAACCTTGTTAGTTATATGTATGCCCTAGAGGCCATTACTATACATAGGATGTATATTGTAGTGGATGCTTGGACATATATAGGAAGGACTTTCTTGCTCGACATGATAGTATGCTATCTGGTTGCTCTTTACCTTAACATGTACACTGATTGTCTCTCTGATACATGTTGGTAAAGCCCTTAGGATGTGTACTTGACTACCTGGACTATGATGCAGATCATACTAGTGGGGACATGGTAGTCCATAAGTACATCCTTCAAGGTCCCTAGTCGTGGGTGTATCGAGACGGGGCATCGATATACCAGAGTAGACTAGCGTATACCTTCTCGACCCATACAGATGGGCCATGGATGATCCCATATCCATTGGTGTTTGACATCAGAGATGATATACGGGTGCTCAGTGGAGACTGGGTACACTGGACGGACTCACCGAGAACTCCCAGATGGTATTATATCTTACGTCAGATGGCTGTTCTCTGGTGACACTGGTACAGAGTAGTCTGTTGACCCGAGATCGTCATAGAGTCTTGTGTGATTCCTACTGTTCTTTGATTTCTACCTTACCACATCCAAGAGGGCGTGCAAAACGGTGGTTTTTGGGTACAGTCCCGAATCACATGGAAGCAATGAGCGATAGGAGGGGATTCGTCTCTCCCGGTATAGGGAGTTGATGTTGCGTTGTGTTCGATTGGCTATAACCGGAAATCCCTGGCCAGGGTTGCTGAGATTTACTGGTAAGTGTTACCAGTAGTTTCTCGAACTGTTATAGAGCTCATATCGACACGACTTATCTAGCTGTTGGGGTCTGACGTTTACCACCCCTAGGCAAGATATGCGACATATCAGACGACGAGACCGGACTGTACGGTAAGTGTTACTGGTTGGATTCACAGGAGTATGAGCGGGCTTGCTCGTCGATCTTCTGATCGTTCAATACCGAGGTGGCCGTTACGTTTGGCAAACCGCTTGCGGCTTGTGGGTGTTTGATATGATCATCACCTACTGCCGGAGTATTGACGAGTCTTTAGAGTCCTACACAGAGGTTTCCTGGATCAAGCGAAACGAAATAGGAGCACATATGAGATATGTGCGGGACCGAGAATAATGCGTGTATGTGATACCGTATTCTATTCTCGCGATGAATGTATCGAATGGTTGTATGCGATATAACCTAGTTATCGAATCGAGGATTGATTCGATAAGCCGATACATTAGATATTAGTCGGTCATATGCGATATGACCGGATCGTTAAATCAAGTGTTGATTTAATGATTTAATGCATAATTATATATTTGATATATTACTTTGCATTAACTAGTATTGGTTCACTTAAGATGGATTTTCTCACTTGATGTGCACATTGTATATATGATATAGTTTTGTGCACTAGTTTGTATCATGTTTAATGATACATGCAAGCTTGGGTGTAGGTTTACTTTAAACCATGTTTAAGTGAATGGTTAGGGTTATGTTATCTTTTCTTAACTATTTATTTAGGGAAAGAAAAGATATGGTTGCTTCTTTTGTTTGTTTCTTTGAAGCTTCAAGAAGCTTTGACCATTCTTGTTTCTTTCCTAAACCTAACCATTCACCTAAACTTGGTTTATTCTCTACACTTAACCATGGTTGCTAAAATGATAAGGATGACTTTATTTCCATTTATTCTTATTCTTATCATATTCTTCTTCTTCTTCTTCTTCTTCTTCAAGAAGAAAGAAGCTTGCTAGCTTCAATGGTGACTTGAGAAAAAGAGTGAGAAATCCAATTCTAAAGTGAACCCACTTCCTATTTCTTCATCCTCTACCACTTGCCATGTAGTATAGGTTGTTTTCTTCACAAGTTTCATGACTTGGTGAAGTTGGAGCTTGATGTTGAGTTGCCTCGACGTAGATCATCTTGGGTATCGAAGTCGACGACCTAGCCCGATCTTTTCTCCGATGAAACCACCGCGAGAGTCTAGGATTCCGATGGGTACAGCGGAGGGACGTCATCACGGAGCTATGGAGGTGGAGGACCGGATCTATAAAGGTTGTATTTCCGTTCACTTAGTAGTTAAGTTGTTAACTATCATCTTTATCGCCTTACCTCTAGTCAACGATCCGTATTACGGTTTCTCGGCACATAGAAAATTTTGAATTGGCCATGTTTTATCTGTTGTGAAACCTCATGGGTGTGCCTTGGAACCGTACAGTGGTATCATAGCCTAGCTAGAGCATTAGGCGATGTGTTAACGAAGTTAAAACCCCGATCGAACCCGAATACGACATTTCAAACCCCTCTCTGTAAATTTTTTAAATTCTGGGTTTTTCCAGAATTAAAAATACCTAAAAAATTCAGCAGGTTAAAATAAGAATTATGGTGAAAAACAAGCCCCTAATTCCTCAAGATGGCCGCGGAACCGCGGCGATGACCCACCTTTAGCGGCGGTTCCGCGACAAGTTAAGGGTATTAGGGACGGATTTTTGCACAGTAATTCTTGTCTCTGTGGTTAATATTTTATGGGTATTTTTAATCTGACTCAAGTATTAAGTATTCTGGGGTTTGTTTTGTAATCGTCGATTCGATCGGGAATTTTGAATTCGTTATTGTTTTTCCGGATATTTTAGAACATGTTAAAAAGTTCGACCGGATATAAATACCCAATTTTTCCCCTGCCGGAAAATTTCCAAGTGTTGGATTTTTTCGTAGTTTAATGACGTTCTAAGTAGTGCAAGTAACGCGATGGACCCTCTAGAAGACAACAAACCTTAACTCGATTATGTGACCGTCTTGAACTGCCCTTTGAACCTCAGGGTTTGGGGCAGTACGGCGTGCCACATGTGAGGCGTTGGCTTGACCCTTCTACGGCTGGACCGTTGGTACTGAGGCATGAAGTGAATGTTCTTAAACCTATTTCATGTGTTGAACTGTTTCGGGAAAACTTGGGTGTTCGATTGTTCGATCGGAAAGTTTAACATTTTCTATTTATCCGGAATGTGATACAACATTTGGAATTCACAAGTAGTTATGAGATAACTGAATGAATGTTATAAACATAACAGTTTAGTCTCACTTGATCGGTTGCCACGGAATTTTGATGTGATCAAAAGTCCGTCGCAATCACGTAGCGTACGTGGATACTCGCCGGGTAAACTTAATAGACAGCCTCACCCCATAGCCCCGACCAAGTGACTGTAGGAGAACCCCGTCGCCGAAAGCATCTGTTCGGGTGCTCACGGCAGCGGTGTTCCGCCTTGGTGCATTTCGTCGACGGTATCGGGGGTGCGGCCGTCTACTAAAGTTTGCGACGAGCATTCGATCAGGATGTCAGGAATCTTGTTGAATTTCCCGACTTGACATTGAAAAGTGTTTTCGATAATGAGACTAAAATGCGGGGTTTATAATTGTTAGGCATGCGATGTCTAAGGAATTCATTTAATTAGACATGCGATGTCTATAAAGGTTGCGGATTCCAACTGTTGTAGTTTTACACTTTCTTTTCTGTGACCGTAAGTGTAATATGTGATATCGCCGGTTTCGTTGCTATATGTCAACGACAATTGGGATGGGCATATTTACTTACGTTGATGACATGTGATGTTATGTGTTGCTGGATATGTTACATTGGATCGTCGCGTTTGAATAGCCGGGGTTTTTTATGTGAGATGAGTGTTTTTCATTTTCATTCATGTAAAAACTTGTATGTAATATTCTTTTATTGGGGCACTTCCAGGTTGCGGAAGATGTCACCGTTAATGTATATTATTTTCTTTTCCACACTAGGATATGTAGGGTTCCTAGGCACTCTAATGAAGTCTCACAAGGTATCTACCATGCCAATTTCAAATTTTACGGGTGCCGAGAAACCCTAATACGGATCGTTGACTAGAAGTTTAGGCGAAACAAAAACAAGTAAACGACTTTACTCTAAGTGAACGAAAATACAACCTTTGTAGATCCGGTCCTCCACCTCCATGGCTCCGTGATGAAGTCCTCTCCGCTGTCCAAATGAAATCCCGGGCTCTAGCGTCGGCTTCATCGGAGAAATGGGTGGGCAAGGTCGTCGGCTTCGCGCCGAAGATGATCTACGTCGAGGCATCGCTAGATCAAGCTCCAACTTCACCAAGTCATGAAACTTGTGAAGAAAACACACTCTACTACTTGGCAAGAGGTAGAGGATGAAGAAATAGGAGGTGGGTTCACTTTAGAATTGGATTTCTCACTCATTTCATCAAGTTGCCATTGATGGAAGCATGCTTTCTTCAAGTGAAGAAGAAGAAGAAGAAGATGAATATTATGATAAGTTATTTAAAATCAAAAGAAAATGAATACTTATCATAATGTAAACCATGGTCAAGTATAGAGATTAAACTAGGGTTAAGTGGAATGGTTAAGGTTAAGCATGAGACAAAATGGTGACATAGTCAAAGCTTCATGAAGCTTCAAATACAAACAAAGAAAGCCACCATCTTTCCCATTTTCTTTTCCAAAATAAAATAAATGAAATAAATAAATAAATGAATAAGAAAATGAAAACCCTAACCATTACACAACCATGGTTTAATCTTTACACAAACCATAGTGAGCATGTTGTAGGGTTGCTAGGCACGCGCACAAGGGTCTACGAGGCATCAACCATGCCCGATTAAAAAATTAGCCGTGTCGAACAACCCGAATACGGATCTTTAAACTAGAGATTAGGCGAAAACAAACATGTTAACAACTTTAACACCAAGTGAGAGGGATTACAACCTTTGTAGATCCGGTCCTTCACTTCATATGCTCCGTGTTGTGGTCCCTTCGCTGCGATCATCGGGATCCGGACTCTCGAGAGGTTCCACGAAGAGAAAGATGCACCCTTTGCTTCCGATCTTCGATACTAAGATGATCTACCTTGAAGTTCCGTTAACACAAGCTAACACTCATGAAATGATGTGAACACCCTCATCTAAATGGCAAGGGAAGATGAGGATGATGAAGTAGGATTTTTTGCTCTCTTTATTTATCTTTTTCTCATATTTATTCATCACTTTGGAAAAATCAAGCAAGCTTTTTCATGAAAGAATGAAGGAAGAAGAAGAATAGTGATCCATTTTCTTTTGTGATGAATAAGAAAGGATTAATATGAAGAATAATGCAACCATGGTGGACTTAACCATTGTAGAGAATTGACTAGGGTTAGGGTTTGGGTTGGGTTAAAGCATGAGTCACTTACAAATATCTTTATCATGACAAAAAGAAAAGCTTCTAGAAACATGTAGAAAGCTTAACCCTAATCCAAACCCTAATCATGTTTAAACTCCACTAAACAAGTTGCATTAGTTATCATATCATGTTACAATATTATATATCACATATATAATATTTATCGTAACAAAATAAAATAATACATTTAACATATATCGCATATATATCAATGTATTACCCGAGTGAGAAAAAGAATCTTTTAGTGAGCAAATATTAGTTAATGTAATTTAATATATCATATATATTATTATACATTAAATTATCGAATCAACACTTGATCCGACAATCCGGCTATATCGGATATAACCGACTAATATTTATCCGTACCGATTCATCGAATCAACACTTGATCCGATGACCCGGCTGATATCAAATATCGCGAGAATATAACACGGTATCACATATCGCATTATCCTCGGTCCCGCACATATCACATATGTGCTCCTACTCCGTTTTGCCTGAGTCAAGAAACCTCTGTGTAAGACTCTAAAGAATCGTCAATACGCCGGCAGTAGGTGATGATCATATCAAACACCCACAAGCTGCAAGCGGTCAGCTAAACGTAACAGCTACCCAGGTATTGAGCGCTCAGAAGATCAACAAGCAAGCCTGTACATTCTCCTGTGAATCTAAACAGTAACACACCCGTACAGTCCGGTCTCGTCGTCTGATATGTTGCATATCTCGCCTAGGGGTGGTAAACGTCAGACCCCAATAGCTTGATAAGTCGTGTCGATTTGAGGTCTATAACAGTTTGAGAAACTACTGATAACACTTACCAGTAAATCTCAGCAACCCTGGCCAGGGATTTCCGGTTATAGCCAATCGAACACAGCACAACATCAACTCCCTATACCGGGAGAGACGAATCCCCTCCTATCGCTCATTGCCTCCATGTGATTCGGGACTGTACCCAAAAGCCACCTTTTTGCACGCCCTCTTGGACGTGGTATGATGGAAATCAAAGCACAGTGGGAATCACACAAGACTCTATGACGATCTCGGGTCAACAGACTACTCTGTACCATTGTCACCGGAGAACTGCCATCTGACGTATGGTATAATACCATCTGGGAGTTCTCAGCGAGTCCGTCCAGTGTACCCAGTCTCCACTGAGCACCCGTACACCATCCTTGATGTCAAACACCGATGGATATGGGATCATCCATCGCCCATCATATGGGTCAAGATGCGTATACGCTAGTCTACTCTGGTGTATCGATGCCCTGTCTCGATACACCCTCGACTAGGAATAGTTATAGGATGTACTCGTCGACTACCGTGGCCCCATTAGTATGATCTCATCATAGTCCCAGTAGTCGAGTACATATCCTAAGGGCTTTATCAACATGTAATATAGAGACAATCAGAGTACATGTTAAGATAAAGTACAACCAGATAGCATACTATCATGTCGAGCAAGAAAGTCCTCCCTATATATGTCCTAGCATCCACTACAATATACATCGTATGTACAGTAATGGCCTCTAGGGCATACATATAACTAACAATCTCCCACTTGCACTAGGGCCATCTGTTATGGTATCGCATACCCAACAATTAGCTGCCGTTGAAGTATCTCATACTCAACCATCCCATAAAAGTCTCTACTGGGAAAAAGGCCTTTGTGAATGGATCCGCGCTGTCGTCCTCTGTGTTTGCTCTCCTAACCTCGATCTCCCTGGAGATCAACCATCTCCATGATCAGGTGATACTGCCTAAGAATTATATCTGGATTTCTGATGGGACGGTAGTTCCTTGGCTAAAGCCACAACTCCATTGTCACACAATGGTAGGAACGAAGTTCATCTTATGAAATTATAAATATCCAGACTTCCTCTTTTGGTAACATCCTTGGTAACGATGTATCTTGCCTTTAATCATCTAGTATGTCACGGTATCTAGCTTGGAACTCTTCCAATATACCGTCCCTCCACTGAGGGTAAAGACAATGCCTACGACTGACATTCAGTCGTCCTTATCACCCTGGAACCTTTCCAGTGATTCTCCCCAGGATCGATTGATACCATCTCACTACAACTAGTGAGTATCCTAACATCCAATTAGATCTATCTCATAGATCCAAAACCTAGGATTTAGTAGGTATCACTTTGATCATATATGGAGAATCCTTGTGATAAGCGGAGATTGACCGAGCGTAGCATAGGAAACTCCTTTCCTATCAAGAGTATGTCATCCACGTACTCTATGAGGATCACCACCATACTCTCTACTACCTTTTTGTATGTATAAGGTTCATCTTCCAATTTGATGAAGTCAAACTCTTTGACTACCACATCAAAAACAGATGTTCCAACTCCGCGATGCCTGTTTTATTATATAAAACATCTTGCACACGTTTCCGCTGCTCCCACTGTCTACGAAGCCCTCTGGCTGTATACTTATAGACGCTATTTTCTAAAACATCATTTAGAAAAGCAGTCATGACACCCAACCACCAGATATCGTAGTCATGGTATGTAGCCGTGGCAAGTAGGATCTGGATGGACTTAAGCATAGCTTTGAAAGTCTCAACTTTTCCATGTACACCAAGTAATCTTCTCAAGATATACTTGCTCCTGATGGGGATTTAACACTTCAGATAAAGCAACCAAAGTCCATACTTTGTTGGTGTATAAGAATTCCATCTCAGATCGATAAGCATCCAGCCATTCTTACAGAGTCCCACTCCTGATGGCCAGCTCGAAAATAGTTGGGTCATCATCTCATGATGCAATCCTTGCTCCCACTGTCATAAAGAAACCGAAGTATCTCTCAGGTGGGTGAGGAACCCTGCTAGATCGGCGGAGAGGCTGAGGTTCGTTGGAAACTATTGAACCCTTTGGTTCTACCAAATCATCAGCTGCAGTTTGTATGGCTGGAACCATTCCAGTTCTACATAACAGACCTTGCCTCGAGCTTGTCCGGATTTTGCTTTTAAACATAGGCCGGACAACCCCAAATCTTAACTAACTTAAGATATGGGCTCTTCCCTTTCCATATCACATATGAAGCGGTAGGCAACTGATTTGATTTGAACCCTATTCAATAGGTATGCAGCTTCTCAAGTGCATAACTCCCAAAAGGAAATAGGAAACTCAGTAGTACTCATCATAGAGCACACCATATCACATAGGGTGCTATTGCTCCGCCCCGATACACCGACGTGCTATGGTGTATACGGAGGAGTAATGCTGAGAGAGAATCTCATTCTCCTTTAGAATAGTCCAGGACTTCCGTGCTCAAGTATTCTCCTCCTTGATCTCATCAAAGGACATAATACTTATACCCGTATTTTGGTTCTCTACTTCTAATTTATATTCTGTGAATATCTCAAAAGGTTCGAACTTGTGTTTCAGCAGGAACATATGTCTGAATCTTGAGAGATCATCAGAGAATGTAATGAAGTACAAAGAACCGGTCTTGGCATGTGTAGACAGGAGACTTTCATACATCAGCATGTATCAATTCCCAAGAGTTCACTAACTCTTTCTCTGTTTCCAATAAACAGAGCTGTGATCATCTTATCATTGTGACATGACCGGCAAGTTTCACAAGATGTAAATTCAAACTAATTTAAATATGCATCTAAAGGTAACTTCAGCCAGTCGGGTCGCATTGATATGACCTAGTCTACAATGCCTCAAGAAGTATTCATTTATTTCTGAACTCTTCCTCTTGTGTGTGTTCCGTATACTAAGAACTGTAGTTTGATTTAGAACGACAATGCTTTTAGATAACGTGCCTGAACCGATCAACTCTTGATATAGGAAATGTTCAAAACATTATCCAACAATACAAAATTATATCCTTTCTTTACTAATAAAGAGACTGATATGATTTTGTATATCAGGTTCGGTATCTAATAACATTTGTTCAGAATCAATGTATTCTGGTAATACAGGGTGACAGTGACCAACAGACTTGGCTGCAACACTTGCACCGTTTTCTATCTCATGAAACTTATCGCCCGTTCTCTGTGCTCTACCTATCTGTAGCCCATGTAACAGATTACATATGCGGGATCCTGATCTGGTATCACATACCCAGGATGTAAAGTATACTGAGAAACAGTTCTCTATAATGAACACACCCGAAGATGATGCATCAGCATGCACTTTCTTCGTTTGGGCGGCACGGGAAATCTGGTATTCCCAAATTTCCTGCTCTGTCCTATAACAATTATAAGTTGGAGCGGGACCAACGTTCCCCAGCTCAGTATAACAAGCGGGTTCAGTCAATATATCCGTTTTATTATCTTGATTAAGGCGTGATATGGTCGCTACCTGGAGAGAGAGAGAAGAAAACACTCAGCGTATGCTCTTGTAAGATTAGATTGGTTATATAATATATCTAATCAGGATGTTTCCCACTGTTTTAGTCAAATCTTCCTTCAAACCCTAAAATGAAAGACTAGCCGGGATTAATTACACGCTACAAGTTCGCCAATCTTTCAGCCAGGCCAGTGTCGGTACTTTGAGGGAGGTCCCCCCGTGCTTTCGCACGAACCTAATTAAAGTAAACCTCGTTTTCCCAGAGGCGTAACCCCGTTGACACCTTTCTAGACACCTACTTGATCGGCTAATTGTAATGTGTAAAACTCTCCCAGGAGTAACTCTTACTCGCAGCGGGTATCGGGATCCAACTATCTCATAGAAGGTATGCAATCTCATTGCAAATTTCAACTCTTGAAATTCCCAATAATATTTTACCCCTAGCGTCCTGTGACCTTGACGAAAGCCAACAAACTATAGGCTACTAGTCAAGTCCAACCCGTCATTTCTTGATTGAAATAAACCCACCCGCACGACCCTTGACGAAAGCCAACAAAGCCGCACGACTACCCTAATCCAATCACATCGTATGCAGCAGATAAGCAGCATATAGCTACCGCACACTACACCTTGACGAAAGCCAACAAATGTAGCACGAATACTATATACAACTTATCTGAAATGACGGAGGGCTACGACAGGTTTTTAAGAAAACCTATTGCGTAATGAACTTGATATCGTTGTAGAATCGAGTGATTTTAAATGGAGTGTTTTTGAGGCTTTTCTAGTTTTGCTAAAGGGGTCACTCCCGGTGAAAGGATCGTCGGCCCTTTCCTCATCGAATAAGGTGCAGGATATATCATATATACCACTATGCAAAGCAAGAACAATAGAAGCAATCAAAAGACAAACCGAGTTTGTAGCATCTGCCAGTTATTGCTAAAGGAGTCACTCCCGGTGAAGGGATCTCGGTCCTTTCCTTATCGAATAAGGTGCTGGATGTTCTACAAGGAACACCGCTATGCAAAGCAAGAACTAGAGCTACCAGTTTTTATAAACAAGTTTCTACAGCATCTTAGGTTTATTTTATTTCATTAATCTCATTAATGAAGTCCCATTTTATTATGCTTCATAAGCATCTCTTTTGAAACGAAATCTGCAATATAACATATATCTCGTATATATAAAATATAAACATTCGTCTCAAGCAGTAATATGATCTCATCACAGAACATTGCAGCAGAAGAACATATATGAAATATTGGATATACTAGGACGTCCGTGTTTTAGTACGAGCCTGTATAAAACACGGATTCCACGGTCGCGATGAATAGCCAAACCCACATCCCTAGACCCCTACGAGAGCGGCAAGTAACACTGCCAATTCTAGGGTTAGGAGACCCGGTCTCGACTCCTCGAGATGGTCTCCCACTGAACCCTAGAACCCGGTTACTTGTGCTCCCCGCCTTGGGTCTACCTAATGCGGAAAAGTAAATAATATACAACGGTGACATCTTCCGCTACCTGGAAGTGCCCCAATAAAAGAATATTACATACAAATGAATTTTACATGAATGAAAAAGAAAAGACTCTCATCTCACATAAAACCGCCGGCTATTCAAAAGCGACGATCCAATACAACATATCACAGCAACACATAATATCTCATATCATCAACGTAAGCAAGTATGCGTATCCCGATTGTCGTTGATGTATAGCAACTAAGCCGGCGATACACCACATACTATGCTTACGGTCACAGAAAAGAAAGTGTAAAACTACAACAGTTGGAATCCGCAACTTCCTTAGACATCGCATGCCTAACCAAATGAATTCCTTAGTCATCGCATGCCTAACAATTATAAACCCCACATTTTAGTCTCATTATCGAAAACTCTTTTCAATATCAAGTCGGGCAATTCAACAAGATTCCCGACGTCCTGATCGAATGCTCGTCGCAAACTTTAGTAGACGGCCGCACCCCCGATACCGTCGACGAAGTGCACCAAGGCGGAACACCGCTACCGGGAGCACCCGAATGGATGCTTTCGGCGACGGGGTTCTCCTACAGTCACTTGGTCGGGGCTATGGAGTGAGGCTGTCTATTAAGTTTACCCGGCGAGTATCCGCGTACGCTACGTGATTGCGACGGACTTTTGATCACATCAAAATTCTGTGGCAACCGATCATTTGAGACTAAAGTGCTATTTTTATAATATTCAAATTAGTTATCTCATAACTACCTGTGGATTCCAAATATTGTATCACATTCCAGATAAATAGAAAAAGTTAAACTTTCCGATCGAATCATCAAGCACCCAAGATTTCCCCAATATATCTCAACACTTGAAATCAGTTTAAAAACATCCATTACATGCCACAGTACCAATGGTCCAGCCGTAGAAGGGTCAAGCCAACGCCTCACATGTGGCACGCCGTACTGCCCCAAACCCTAAGGTTCAAATAGCAGTTCAAGACGGTCACATAATCGAGTTAAGGTTTGTTGTCTTCTAGAGGGTCCATCGAGTTACTTGCACGACTTAGAACATTCTTAAACATGAGGAAAAATCCAACTTTTGAATAATTTTCCGACAGGGGAAAAAGTGAGTTATTGATATCCGTTCGAACTTTTTAACAGTTTCTAAAATTTATCCGGAAAGCCACATAGACAAAATCTAATACTCCGATCGAAACATCGAATCCCTAAAACAACCCCAGAAAACTCAACAGGAGAATAAATATTAAAAATTCCCAGAAAATCCAGCATAATAAAATAGGAGTTACTGTGCAAACAGAAATTGATGACGTCATCATTGCGCGGCGGAACCGCGGCAGAGGCATGCCTTCTGCGGCGGTTCCGCGGCGTTTTGTACTGTTCATCAAATAATTTTTGTACCGTAATTCTTAGAATTCCCTGCTAAATTTTTTAAGCATTTTTAATATGGAAAAATCCCAGTTTTTAGAAAAAGTCCAGAGAGCGGGTTTTATCGGGGTTTCGGGTTTCGATCGGACTTTAAATTTCGTCTAGACTTCGCCTAAAGCTCTAGCTTGGCTCTGATGCCACTGTAGGGTTGCTAGGCACGCGCACAAGGGTCTACGAGGCATCAACCATGCCCGATTAAAAAATTAGCCGTGCCGAACAACCCGAATACGGATCTTTAAACTAGAGATTAGGCGAAAACAAACATATTAACAACTTTAACACCAAGTGAGAGGGATTACAACCTTTGTAGATCCGGTCCTTCACTTCATATGCTCCGTGTTGTGGTCCTTCGCTGCGATCATCCGGATCCGGATTCTCGAGAGGTTCCACGAAGAGAAAGATGCAACCTTTGCTTCCGATCTTCGATACTAAGATGATCTACCTTGAAGTTCCGTTAACACAAGCTAACACTCATGAAATGATGTGAACACCCTCATCTAAATGGCAAGGGAAGATGAGGATGATGAAGTAGGATTTTTTGCTCTCTTTATTTATCTTTTTCTCATATTTATTCATCACTTTGGAAAAATCAAGCAAGCTTTTTCATGAAAGAATGAAGGAAGAAGAAGAATAGTGATCCATTTTCTTTTGTGATGAATAAGAAAGGATTAATATGAAGAATAATGCAACCATGGTGGACTTAACCATTGTAGAGAATTGACTAGGGTTAGGGTTTGGGTTGGGTTAAAGCATGAGTCACTTACAAATATCTTTATCATGACAAAAAGAAAAGCTTCTAGAAACATGTAGAAAGCTTAACCCTAATCCAAACCCTAATCATGTTTAAACTCCACTAAACAAGTTGCATTAGTTATCATATCATGTTACAATATTATATATCGCATATATAATATTTATCGTACCAAAATAAAATAATACATTTAACATATATCGCATATATATCAATGTATTACCCGAGTGAGAAAAAGAATCTTTTAGTGAGCAAATATTAGTTAATGTAATTTAATATATCATATATATTATTATACATTAAATTATCGAATCAACACTTGATCCGACAATCCGGCTATATCGGATATAACCGACTAATATTTATCCGTACCGATTCATCGAATCAACAGTTGATCCGATGACCCGGCTGATATCAAATATCGCGAGAATATAACACGGTATCACATATCGCATTATCCTCGGTCCCGCACATATCACATATGTGCTCCTACTCCGTTTTGCCTGAGTCAAGAAACCTCTGTGTAGGACTCTAAAGAATCGTCAATACGCCGGCAGTAGGTGATGATCATATCAAACACCCACAAGCTGCAAGCGGTCAGCTAAACGTAACAGCTACCTAGGTATTGAGCGCTCAGAAGATCAACAAGCAAGCCTGTACATTCTCCTGTGAATCCAAACAGTAACACTCCCGTACAATCCAAACAGAAACGTCTGTATAGGACTCTAAAGAATCGTCAATACGCCGGCAGCAGGTGATGATCATATCAAACACCCACAAGCCGCAAGCGGTCTGCTAAACGTAACGGCCACCCAGGTATTGAGCGATCAGAAGATCGACGAGCAAGCCCACTCACACTCCTGTGAATCCAACCAGTAACACTTACCGTACAGTCCGGTCTCGTCGTCTGATATGTCGCATATCTCGCCTAGGGGTGGTAAACGTCAGACCCCAATAGCTCGATAAGTCGTGTCGATATGAGGTCTATAACAATTCGAGAAACTACAGGTAACACTTACCAGTAAATCTCAGCAACCCTGGCCAGGGATTTCCTGTTATAGCCAATCAAACACAGCGCAACATCAACTCCCTATACCGGGAGAGACGAATCCCCTCCTATCGCTCATTGCCTCCATGTGACTCGGGACTGTACCCAAAAACCACCATTTTGCACGCCCTGTTGGACGTGGTAAGGTGGAAATCAAAGCAAAGTAGGAACCACACAAGACTCTATGACGATCTCGGGTCAACAGACTACTCTTTACCAGTGTCACCAGAGAACTGCCATCTGACGTAAGGTATAATACCATCTGGGAGTTCTCGGCGAGTCCGTCCAGTGTACCCAGTCTCTACTGAGCACCCGTATATCATCTCTGATGTCAAACATCAATGGATATGGGATCATCCATCGCCCATCTGTATGGGTCGAGAAGGTATACGCTAGTCTACACTGGTATATCGATGCCCCGTCTCGATATACCCACGACTAGGGACCTTGAAGGATGTACTTATGGACTACCATGTCCCCACTAGTATGATCCGCATCATAGTCCAGGTAATCAAGTACACATCCTAAGGGCTTTACCAACATGTAACAGAGAGACAATCAGTATACACGTTAAGATAAAGAGCAACCAGATAGCATACTATCATGTCGAGCAAGAAAGTCCTCCCTATATATGTCCAAGCATCCACTACAATATACATCCTATGTATAGTAATGGCCTCAAGGCATACATATAACTAACAATCTCCCACTTGCACTAGGGCCATCTGATAGCAGTGGTTGTAGTATCTCATACTCAACCATCCCATAAAAGTCTCTCTCTGGGAAAAGGCCTTTGTGAGTGGATCCGCCGTGTTGTCCTCTGAGTCTGTTCTCCTAACCTTGATCACCCTGGAGATCAACCATCTCCATGATCAGGTGATACTGCCATAGATTATGTCTGGATCACTGATGGGACCGGCGTTCCTTGGCATAAGCCACAACTCCATTGTCTCACAATGGTAGGAACGTAGTTCATCTCATGAACCAATATACACCCAAACAGCCTCTTTGGTAGCATCTTAAGTAGCGATGTATCCAGCCTTTATCGTCTAGTATGTCACTGTATCTAGCTTGGAACTCTTCCAACATACCGTCCCTTTACTGAGGGTAAAGACAATGCTTGTGACTGACACTCAGTCGTCATTATCATCCTGGAACACTTCCAGTGATTCTTCCCAGGATCAATTGATACCATCTCACTACAGCTAGTGAGTATTCTAACATCCATTTAAATCTATCTCATAGGTCCAAAACCAAGGATTTAGTAGGTATCACTTTGATCCTATATGGAGAATCATTGTGATAGGCGGAGATTGATCGAGCGTAGCATATGAAACTCTTTCCCTATCAAGAGTATGTCATCCACGTACTCTACGAGGATCATCACCATACTCCCTACTACCTTTTTGTATATACAAGGTTCATCTACCATTTTGATGATGTCAAACTCTTTGACTAATTCATCAAAACAGACGTTCCAACTCCGCGATGCCTGCTTTATCCTATAAAACATCTTACACACGTTTCCGCTGCTCCCACTGTCTACGAGGCCCTCTGGCTGCGTACTTATAGACTCCCTCTTCTAAAACATCATTTAGAAAAGCTGTCATGACACCCAACCACCAGATATCGTAGTCATGGTATGTAGTCGTGGCAAGTAGAATCTGGATAGACTTAAGCATAGCTACTTGAAAAGGTTTCATCTGTAGGGTTCCTAGGCACTCTAGTGAAGTCTCACAAGTGATCAAACAAGCACAAATCAAATTTTACGGGTGCCTACAAACCCTAATACGGATCGTTTACTAGATATCTAGGCAAAGCAAGAAAGTAATCGAATTAAATGCTAAGGGAAAGTGACTACAACCTTTGTAGATCCGGTCTACCACCTCCTAGGCTCCGTGATGAAGTCCCTCCGCTGTCCAAAATGAACCCATGACTCTAGCATCGGTATCATCGAAGAATGGGCGAGCTTGATCGTCGGTTCGATGCCGAAGATGATCTACGTCGAGGTTTCGCAAGAACAAGCTCCAACTTCATCAAGCTTTGAAAACTTGTGAAGGAAACACCCTATACTACTTGGCAAGAGGTAAAGGATGAAGAAATAGGAATTGGGTTCACTTTAGAATTGGATTTCTCACTCAAATACTCAAGTTGCCATTGTTGAAGTAAAGTTTCTTCATGAAGAAGAAGAAGAGGAAGAAGATGATAAGTGTTATATGTCTTTTTCAAAATGAATAATAAAATGAATACTTATCATATCCTAACCTTGGTTAGGTGTAGAGAATAGACTAGGGTTAAATGAAGTGGTTAGGGTTAAGCATGAGACAAAATGGACACTTTGGTCAAATGTTCAAGAAGCTTCAACTAGAAAACAAATCTAGCAACCATTTTCTCTTTATGCTTTTCTTTTTCCAAAATGAATAAATAGATAAATAAATGAGAAAAGGAAATGAAACCCTAACCACTTAAGTAACCATGGTTTAATTCTTTACACAAACCCAAACTAGCATGCATCATCAAACATGATACAATCATGTGCACAAAAGTATATCATATATACAACTTGCACAATCCAAGTGAGAAAATCCATTTAAAGTGAACCGATACTAGTTAATGCAAAGTAATATATCAAATATATAATTATACATTAAATCATTAAATCAACACTTGATTCAATGATCCGGTCATGTCGCACACAACCGACTAGTATACAATGTATCGGCTTATCGAATCAACGCTTGAATCGATAACTAGGTTATATCGCATACAACCATTCGATACATTCATCGCGAGAATGAAATACGGTATCACATACACGCATTATTCTCGGTCCCGCACATATCTCATATGCGCACCTATTTCATTTCGCTTGAGCCAGGAAACCTCTGTGTAGGACTCTAAAGACTCGTCAATACGCCGGCAGCGGATGATGATCATATCAAACACCCACAAGCCGCAAGCGGTCTGCTAAACGTAACGGCCACCCGGGTATTGAGCGATTAGAAGATCGACGAGCAAGCCCGCTCACACTCCTGTGAATCCAACCAGTAACACTTACCGTACAGTCCGGTCTGTTCGTCTGATATGTCGCATATCTCGCCTAGGGGTGGTAAACGTCAGACCCCAGTAGCTCGATAAGTCATGCCGACTTGAGGTCCATAACATTCGTGAAACTACTGATAACTCTTACCAGTATATCACAGCAACCCTGGCCAGGGATTTCCTGTTATGGCTAGTCGAGCATAGCACAACATCAACCCCCAATACCGGGAGAGACGAATCCCCTCCTATCGCTCATTGTCTCCATGTGAATCGGGACTGTACCCAAAAACCACCTGTTTGCACAACTCAGTAGAGCCGTGGTAGGGTGGAAATCAAAGCACAGTGGGAGACACACAAGACTCTATGACGATCTCGGGTCAACAGACTAAGCTGTACCAGTGTCACCAGAGAACTGCCATCTGACGTGAGGTATAATACCATCTGGGAGTTCTCGGCGAGTCCGTTCAGTGTACCCAGTCTCCACTGAGCACCCGCATACCATCTTCGATGTCAAACACCAATGGATATGGGATCATCCATCGCCCATCGCATGGGTCGAGAAGATATGCGCTAGTCTACTCTGGAATATCGATGCCCCGTCTCGATATTCCCACGACTAGGAACAATGAAGGATGTACTCACTGACTACCCAGGCCCCACTAGTATGATCTTCATCATAGTCCTGGAAGTCGAGTACACATCCTAAGGGCTTTATCAACATGTAATCATAGAGACAGAAAGTATACATGTTAAGATAAAGAGCAACCAGATAGCATATTATCATGTCGAGCAAGAAAGTCCTACCTATATATGTCCCAGCATCCACTACAATATACATCCAATGTACAGTAATGGCCTCTAGGGCATACATATAACTAACATCATCATCATCCATACCTGGTCAATGATGTAGACCTTTATCAAGTCTAGCTTTGAAAGTCTCAACTTTTCCATCTACACCAAGTAATCTTCTCAAGATATACTTGCTCCTGATGGGGATTTAACCCTTCAGATATAGCAACCAAAGTCCATACTTTGTTGGTGTACATGGATTCCATCTCAGATCACTAAGCATCCAGCCATTCTTACAGAGTCCTACTCCCGATGGCCAGTTCGAAACTAGTTGGGTCATCATCTCATGATGCAATCCTCGCTCCCACTGTCATAGTGAAACCGAAGTATCTCTCAGGCGGGTGAGGAACCTTACTAGATCGGCGGAGAGGCTGAGGTTCGTTGGTAACTATTGAATCCTTTGGTTCTTTCAAATCACCTGCTGTAGTTTGCATAGCTGGAACATTTCCAGTTCTACATTACAGACCTTGCCTCGAGCTTGTCCGGATTTTGCTTTTCAGACATAGGCTGGACAACCCCAAATCTTAACTAACTTAAGAGATGGGCTCTTCCCTTATCATATCAAATATGAAGTGGTAAGCAACTGATTTGATTTGAACCCTATTCAATAGGTATGTAGCTTCTCAAGTGCATAACTCCCAAAAAGGAAATAGGTAACTCAGTAGTACTCATCATAGAGCACACCTTATCATATAGGGTGTGATTGCTCCACCCCGATATACCATCGTGCTATGGTGTATACAGAGGAGTAATGCTGAGAGAGAATCTCATTCTCCTTTAGAAAAGTCCAAGAATTTCGTGCTCAAGTATTCTTCTCCTTGATCTCATCATAGGACATAATACTTTTACCCGTATTTGGTTCTCTACCTCTAACATATATTCTGTGAATATCTCAAAAGGTTCGGACTTGTGTTTCAACAGGAACATAGGTCTGAATCTCGAAAGATCATCAGAGAATGTAATGAAGTACAAAGAACCGGTCTTGGCATGTGTAGACAGGGGACCTTACATACATCAACATGTATCATCCCAAGAGTTTACTAACTCTTTCTCTGTTTCCAATAAACAGAGCTGGTGTCATTATATCTTTGTGACATGACTGGCAAGTTTCACAAGATGTAGATTCAAACTGATTTAAATATGCATCTACATGTAACTTCAGCTAGTCGGGTCACAATGATATGACCTAGTCTACAATGCCTCAAGAAGGATTCGTTCATTTCTAAACTCTTCCTCTTGTGTGTGTTCCGTATACTAAGAACTGTAGTTTGATTTAGAACATTAATGCTTTTAGATAACGTGCCTGAACCGATCAACTTTTGATATAGGAAATGTTCAAAACATTATCCTACAATACAAAATTTTATCATTTCTTTACTAATAAAGAGACTTATATGATTTTGTATATCAGGTTCGGTATCTAATAACATCCGTTCAGAATCAATGTATTTGTAATACAGGGTGACAGTGACCAACAGACTTGGCTGCAACACTTGCCCCATTTTCTGCCTCATGAAACTTATCACCCGTTCTCAGTTCTCTACCTATCTGTAGCCCTATGTAATAGATTACATATCCGGGATCCTGATCCGGTATTATATACCCAGGACGTAAAGGACACTGAGAAACAGTTCTATATAATGAACACACCCGAAGATGATGCATCAGCATGCACTATCTTCGTTTGGGCGGCACGGGAATTCTGGTAATCCCCAATTTCCTGCTCTGTCTTATAACAATTATAAGTTGGAGCGGGACCAACGTTCCCCAGCTCAGTATAACAAGCGGGTTCGGTCAATAATCCGTATTATTATCTTGATTAAGGCGTGATATGGTCGCTACCTGGAGAGAGAGAGAAGAAAACACTCAGCGTGCGCTCTTGCAAGATAAGATTGGTTATTATTTTATCTAATCAGGATGGCTCCCACTGTTTTTATCAAATCTTCCTTCAAACCCTAAAAGGAAAGACTAGCCGGGATTAATTACACACTACAAGTTCGCCAATCTTTCAGCCAGGCCAGTGTCGGTACTTTGAGGGAGGTCCCCCGTGCTTTCGCACGAACCTAATTAATGTAAACCTCGTTTTCCCAGAGGCGTAACCTCGTTAACACCTTTCTAGACACCTACTTGATCGGCTAATTGTAATGTGTAAAACTCTCCCAGGAGTAACTCTTACTCGCAGCGGGTATCGGGATCCAACTATCTCATAGAAGGTATGCAATCTCATTGCAAATTTCAACACTTGAAATTCCCGATAATATTTTGCCCCAAGCAATCTATGACCTTGACTGAGTCAACAAACCATAGACCACAAGTAAAGTTCAACCCGTCATTTCTCGATTGAATTAAACCCACCCGCACGACCCTTGACTGAGTCAACAAGGACGCACGACTACCCTAATCCAATCGCATCATATGCTTTGCAGATAAGCACTAATCAGCTACCGCACACTACGCCTTGACTGAATCAATAAACGCAGCACGAATACTAACTAGGACTTATCTGAAATGACGGAGGGCTACGACAGGTTTTTAAGAAAACCTTTTGCGTAATGAACTTTATATCGTTGTAGAATCAAATAATTTTAAAATGGAATGCTTTTGAGGCTTTTCTAGTTTTGCTAAAGGAGTCACTCCCGGTGAAGGGATCGTCGGTCCTTTCCTCGTCGAATGAGGTGCGAGATATATCGTATATATCACTCTGCAAAGCAAAAACTCTTAAAAGCAATCAAAAGACAAACCGAGTGTGTAGCATCTGCCAGTTATTGCTAAAGGAGTCACTCCCGGTGAAGGGATCTCGGTCCTTTCCCTATCGAATAAGGTGCAGGATATATCATATATACCACTGTGCAAAGCAAGAACTGTAGCTACCTGTTTTATTTTGAAATTCGATTCTACAACATCTTTAGGTTTCTTTTATTTCATTAATCACATTAATGAAGTCCTATCATTTAAATACCTAAACATCACAGATAAATACGACGTACACTTATGCCATCCGCATTCGCCTCGATGTCCCCTCGTGCACCGTTAGGTTAGGTAACTAACGGCAGAGCGGGGCAGGGCTAGCACGGGTGTAAAACATAAGTAACATCTATATAATATATCATATATACTATATACAGTATCCATCACAGAACATATCACATGATCACATCACAGATATCGCAGCAGAAGAATCATATGAAATATTGTATATACTAGGACGTCCGTGTTTTCAATACGAGCCAGTATAAAACACGGATTCCACGGTCGTGATGAATAGCCAAACCCACACCCCTAGACCCCTACGAGAGCGGCAAGCAACCCTACCAATTCTAGAGTTAGGAGACCCGAACTCGACTCCTCGAGTTGGTTTCCCACTGGACTCCAGAACCCGGTTACTTATGCTCCCCTCCTTGGGTCTATCCTAGTGCAGAAAAGTAAATAATATACAAATGGTGACATCATCCGCAACCTGGAAGTGCCCCAATAAAATAATTACATACAAGTTTTTACATGAATGAAAATGAAAAACACTCATCTCACATAAAAAACCCCGGCTATTCAAACACGACGATCCAATATAACATATCCAGCAACACATAACATCATATGTCATCAACGTAAGTAAATATGCGCATCCCAATTGTCGTTGACATATAGCAACGAAACTGGTGATATCACATATTACACTTACGGTCACAGAAAAGAAAGTGTAAAACTACAACAGTTGGAATCCGCAACCTCTTTAGACATCGCATGCCTAATCAAATGAATTACTTAGACATCGCATGCCTAACAATTATAAACCCCGCATTTTAGTCTCATTATCGAAAACACTTTTCAATATCAAGTCGGGCAATTCAACAAGATTCCCGACATCCTGATCGAATGCTCGTCGCAAACTTTAGTAGGCGGCCGCACCCCTGATACCGTCGACGAAGTGCACCAAGGCGGAACACCGCTACCGCTAGCACCCGAACGGATGCTTTCGGCGACGGGGTTCTCCTACAGTCACTTGGTCGGGGCTATGGAGCGAGGCTGTCTATTAAGTTTATCCGGCGAGTATCCGCGTACACTACGTGATTGCGACGGAGTTTTGATCACATCAAAATTCCGTGGCAACCGATCAAGTGAGACTAAACTGCTATGTTTATAACATTCATTCGGTTATCTCATAACTTCTTGTGAATTCCACTTATTGTATCCCATTCCGGATAAATAGAAAATATTAAACTTTCCGATCGAACATTCGAACACCCAAGTTTTCCCGAAACCGTTCAACACATGAAATAGGTTCAAAGACATTCACTTCATACCTCAGTACCAACGGTCCAGCCGTAGAAGGGTCAAGCCCGAAGGTTCAAAGGGCAGTTCTAGACGGTCACATAATCGAGTTAAGGTTTGTTGTCTTCTAGAGGGACCATCGCGTTACTTGCACTACTTAGAACGTCGTTAAACTACAGAAAAATCCAACACTTGGAATTTTTCCGACAGGGGAAAGATTGGGTATTTATATCCGGTCGAACTTTTTAACATATTCAAAAATTATCCGGAAAGCCACATAGACAAAGTCTGATAATCCGATCGAATCTGCGAACTCCCAAAACACCCCAGAAAATTCAACTCTTGAATAAATATTAAAAATTCTCATAAAACTCAGCATTTAAATAAAGAAGTTACTGTGCAAAAATGGTTGACTGAAGAGACTAAATGGGCGCGGAACCGCCGCAATAGGCGGCTAATGCCGCGGATCCGCCGCGCTTTAGAGAGATCATTAGGTAATTTTGCACCGTAATTCTTAGAATTTCCTGCTGAATTTTTTAAGCATTTTTAATTTGGAAAAAACCCAGTTTTTGAAAAAAGTCCAGAGAGCATTTTCGGGTTAGGGTTTTGGTTCGATCGGACTTCAAACTCCGTCAATGCTTCGCCTAAGGCTCTAGCTAGGCTCTGATACCACTGTAGGGTTCCTAGGCACTCTAATGAAGTCTCACAAGGCATCTACCATGCCAATTTCAAATTTTACGGGTGCCGAGAAACCCTAATACGGATCGTTGACTAGAAGTTTAGGCGAAACAAAAACAAGTAAACGACTTTACTCTAAGTGAACGGAAATACAACCTTTGTAGATCCGGTCCTCCACCTCCATGGCTCCGTGATGAAGTCCTCTCCGCTGTCCAAATGAAATCCCGGGCTCTAGCGTCGGCTTCATCGGAGAAATGGGCGGGCAAGGTCGTCGGCTTCGCGCCGAAGATGATCTACGTCGAGGCATCGCTAGATCAAGCTCCAACTTCACCAAGTCATGAAACTTGTGAAGAAAAGACACTCTACTACTTGGCAAGAGGTAGAGAATGAAGAAATAGGAGGTGGGTTCACTTTAGAATTGGATTTCTCACTCATTTCATCAAGTTGCCATTGATGGAGGCATGCTTTCTTCAAGTGAAGAAGAAGAAGATGATGAATATTATGATAAGTTATTTAAAATCGAAAGAAAATGAATACTTATCATAATGTAAACCATGGTCAAGTGTAGAGATTAAACTAGGGTTAAGTGGAATGGTTAAGGTTAAGAATGAGACAAAATGGTGACATAGTCAAAGCTTCATGAAGCTTCAAATACAAACAAAGAAAGCCACCATCTTTCCCATTTTCTTTTCCAAAATAAAATAAATGAAATAAATAAATAAATGAATAAGAAAATGAAAACCCTAACCATTACACCACCATGGTTTAATCTTTACACAAACCATAGTGAGCATGTATCATCAAACATGATACAAACTTGTGTACAAAAGTATATCACATATACAATGTGCACAATCCAAGTGAGAAAATCCATTTAAATTGAATCAATACTAGTTAATGCAAATTAATATATCAAATATATAATTATGCATTAAATCATTAAATCAACACTTGATTTAACGATCCGGTCATATCGCATATAACCGACTAATATCAAATGTATCGGCTTATCGAATCAACCCTCGATTCGATAACTAGGTTATATCGCATATAACCATTCGATACATTCATCGCGAGAATAGAATACGGTATCACATACACGCATTATTCTCGGTCCCGCACATATCTCATATGCGCTCCTATTTCGTTTCGCTTGAGCCAGGAAACCTCTTTGTAGGACTCTAAAGACTCGTCAATACGCCGGCAGCAGGTGATGATCATATCAAACACCCACAAGCCGCAAGCGGTCTGCTAAACGTAACGGCCACCCGGGTATTGAGCGATCAGAAGATCGACGAGCAAGCCCGCTCACACTCCTGTGAATCCAACCAGTAACACTTACCGTACAGTCCGGTCTCGTCGTCTGATATGTCGCATATCTCGCCTAGAGGTGGTAAACGTCAGACCCCAACAGCTCGATAAGTCGTGTCGATATGAGGTCTATAACAATTCGAGAAACTACAGGTAACACTTACCAGTAAATCTCAGCAACCCTGGCCAGGGATTTCCTGTTATAGCCAATCAAACACAGCGCAACATCAACTCCCTATACCGGGAGAGACGAATCCCCTCCTATCGCTCATTGCCTCCATGTGACTCGGGACTGTACCCAAAAACCACCGTTTTGCACGCCCTCTTGGACGTGGTAAAGTGGAAATCAAAGCACAGTGGTAACCACACAAGACTCTATGACGATCTCGGGTCAACAGACTACTCTGTACCAGTGTCACCAGAGAACTGCCATCTGACGTAAGGTATAATACCATCTGGGAGTTCTCGGCGATTCCGTCCAGTGTACCCAGTCTCTACTGAGCACCCGTATATCATCTCTTATGTCAAACATCAATGGATATGGGATCATCCATCGCCCATCTGTATGGGTCGAGAAGGTATACGCTAGTCTACACTGGTATATCGATGCCTCGTCTCGATATACCCACGACTAGGGACCTTGAAGGATGTACTTATGGACAACCATGTCCCCACTAGTATGATCCGCATCATAGTCCAGGTAATCAAGTACACATCCTAAGGGCTTTACGAACATGTAACAGAGAGACAATCAGTATACACGTTAAGGTAAAGAGCAACCAGATAGCATACTATCATGTCGAGCAAGAAAGTCCTCCCTATATATGTCCAAGCATCCACTTCAATATACATCCTATGTATAGTAATGGCCTCTAGGGCATACATATAACTAACAGGATAGACCCAAGGAGGAGGGCACAAGTAACCGGGTTCTGGAGTCCAGTGGGAGACCAACTCGAGGAGTCGAGTCCGGGTCTCCTAACTCTATAATTGGTAGGGTTGCTTGCCGCTCTCGTAGGGGTCTAGGGGTGTGGGTTTGGATATTCATCACGACCGTGGAATCCGTGTTTTATACTGGCTCGTATTGAAAACACGGACGTCCTAGTATATCCAATATTTCATATGTTTCTTCTGCTGCGATATCTGTGATGTGATCATTCGATATGCTGTGATAAATACTGTATATAGTATATATGATATATTATATAGATGTTACTTATGTTTTACACCCGCGCTAGCCCTGCCCCGCTCTATCGTAAGTTACCTAACCTAACAGTGCACGAGGGGACATCGAGACGAATGCCGATGGCGTAAGTGTACGTCGTATTTATCTGTGATGTTTAGGTACTTAAATGATGGGACTTCATTAATGTGATTAATGAAAGAAAAGAAACATAAGATGTTGTGGAATCGAATTTCTAAACAAAACAGGTAGCTACAGTTTTTGCTTTGCACAGCGGTATATATGATATATCCTGCACCTTATTTGATGAGGAAAGGGCCGACGATCCCTTCACCGGGAGTGACCCCTTTAGCAATAACTTGCAGATGCTACACACTCGGTTTGTCTTTTGATAGCTTCTATAGTTTTTGCTTTGCACAGTGATATATATGATATATCCCGCACCTCATTCGACGAGGAAAGGGCCGACGATCCCTTCACCGGGAGTGACCCCTTTAGCAAAACTAGAAAAGCCTAAAAAACACTCCATTTCAAAATTCATTCGATCCTACAACGATATCAAGTTCATTACACAATAGCTTTTCAGAAAAACCTGTCGTAGCCCTCCGTCATTTCAGATAAGTACTAGTTAGTATTTGTGCTGCGGTAGTTTGGCATGCGTCAAGGCGTAGTGTACGGTAGCTAACTAGTGCTTATCTGCTAGCATACGATGCGATTGGATTAGGGTATTCGTACGGCGTTGTTTAGCATGCGTCAAGGGTCGTGCAGGTGGGTTTAATTCAATCATGAAATGTACGGGTTGAACTTGACTAGCGCACTATGGGTTGTTTGGCATGCGTCAAGGTCATAGCACGCTAGGGGCAAAATTATCGGGAATTTCAAGTGTTGAAATTTGCAATGAGATTGCATACCTTCTATGAGATAGTTGGATCCCGATACCCATTGCGAGTAAGAGTTACTCCTGGGAGAGTTTTACACATTACAATTAGCCGATCAAGTAGGTGTCTAGAAAGGTGTCGACGGGGTTACGCCTCTGGAAAAACGAGGTTTACATTAATTAGGTTCGTGCGAAAGCACGGGGGACCTCTCTCAAAGTACCGACATTGGCCTGGCTGAAAGATTGGCGAACTTGTAGTGTGTAATTAATCCCGGCTAGTCTTTCCTTTTAGGGTTTGAAGGAAGATTTGATAAAAATAGTGGGAGCCATCCTGATGAGATAAAAGATAACCAATCTGATCTTGCAAAAGCGCAGGCAGAGTGTTTTCTTCTCTCTCTCTCCAGGTAGTGACCATATCACGCCTTAATCAAGATAATAATACGGATGTATTGACCAAACCCGCTTGTTATACTAAGCTGGGGAACGTTGGTCCCGCTCCAACTTATAATTGTTATAAGACAGAGGAGGAAATTGGGGAATACCAGAATTCCCGTGCCACCCTAACGAAGAAAGTGCTTATTGACGCATCATCTTCGGGTGTGTTCATTATACATAACTGTTTCTCAGTATTCTTTACGTCCTGGATATGAGATACCGGATCAGGATCCCGCATATGTAATTTGTTACATGGGCTACAGATAGATAAAGAACTGAGAACGGGTGATAAGTTTCATGAGACAGAAAACGGGCAAGTGTTGCATCCAAGTCTGTTGGTAACTGCCACCCTGTATTACCAATACATTGATTCTGAACGAATGTTATTAGATACCGAACCTGATATACAAAATCATATCAGTCTCTTTATTAGTAAAGAAGGATATAATTTTGTATTGTTGGATAATGTTTTGAACATTTCCTATATCAAAAGTTGATCGGTTCAGGCACGTTATCTAAAAGTATTAATGTTCTAAATCAAACTATAGTTCTTAGTATACGGGACACACACAAGAGGAAGAGTTCAGAAATGAACGAATCCTTCTTGAGGTAATGTAGACTAGGTCATATCAATGCGACCCGACTAGCTTAGTTGCACAAAGATGCATATTTGAATCTGTTTGAATTTACATCTTGTGAAACTTGCCAGTCATGTCACATAGATAAGATGACCACAGCTCTATTTATTGGAAGCAGAGAAAGAGTTAGTGAACTCTTGGGATGATACCTGTTGATGTATGTAGGTCCCCTGTCTACACATGCCAAGACCGGTTATTTGTACTTCATTAAATTCTCTGATGATCTTTCGAGATTCAGACCTATGTTCCTGTTGAAACACAAGTCCGAACCTTTTGAGATATTCACAGAATATAAGTTAGAAGTAGAGAACCAAAATACGGGTATAAGTATTATGTCCTTTGATGAGATCAAGGAGGAGAATATTTGTGCATAGAATTCCTGGACTATTCTAAAGGAGAATGAGATTCTCTCTCAGCATTACTCCTCCGTATACACCATAGCACGATGGTATATCGGGGCGGAGCAATTGTACCCTATGTGATATGGTGTGCTCTATGATGAGTATTGCTGAGTTTCCTATTTCTTTTTGGTAGTTATGCACTTGAGAAGTTGCATACCTATTGAATAGGGTTCAAATCAAATCAGTTGCCTACCACTTCATATGTGATATGGAAAGGGAAGAGCCCACATCTTAAGTTGGTTAAGATTTGGGGTTGTCCGGCCTATGTCTAAATGCAAAATCCGGACAAGCTCGAGATAAGGTCAGTTATGTAGAACTGGAAAGGTTCCAGCTATACAAACTAAAGCAAATGATTTGGTAGTACCAATGGATTCACTAGAGACCAACGAACCTCAGCCTCTCCGCCAATCTAGTAGGGTTTCTCACCCACCTGAGAGATACTTCTGTTTCTCTATGACAGTGGGAGCGAGGATTGCATCATGTGATGATGACCCAACTAGTTTTGAGCTGGCCATCAGGAGTGCGACTCTGTAAGAATGGCTGGATGCTTAGTGATCTGAGATGGAATCTTTATACACCAACAAAGTATGGACTTTGGTTGCTATATCTGAAGGGTTAAATCCCCATCAGGAGCAAGTATATCATGAGAAGATTACTTGGTGTGCATGGAAAAGTCGAGACTTTCAAAGCTAGACTTGTTAAAGGTTTGCACCATTGACCAGGTATGGATTATGATGAAACCTTTTCTAAAGATCTATGCTTAAGTCCATCCAGATCCTACTTGCCACGGCTACATACCATGACTACAATATCTGGCGGTTGGGTGTCATGACTGCTTTTCTAAATGATGTTTTAGAAGAGAAAGTCTATAATTACACAGTCAGAAGGCTTCGTAGACAGTGGGAGCAGCGGAAACGTGTGCAAGATGTTTTATGTGATGAAGCAGGCATCGCGGAGTCGGAACATCTGTTTTGATGTGGTAGTCAAAGAGTTTGACTTCATCAAAATAGTAGATGAACCTTGTATATACAAAAAGGTAGTAGGGAGTATGGTGGTGATCCTCGTAGAGTACGTGGATGACATACTCTTGATAGGGAAGGAGTTTCCTATGCTACGCTCGGTCAATCTCCGCTTATCACAAGGATTCTCCATATAGGATCAAAATGATACCTCCTAAATCCTGAGTTTTCATCTATGAGATAGATGTAATTAGATGTTAGGATACTCACTAGATGTAGTGAGATGGTATCAATCGATCCTGGGGAGAATCACTGGAAGGGTTCCAGAGTGATAAAGACGACTGAATGTCAGTCACAGGCATTGTCTTTACCCTCAGTAAAGGGACGGTATGTTGGAAGAGTTCCAAGCTAGATACCGTGGCATACTAGACGATAAAGGCTGGATACATCGCTACTTAAGATGCTACCAAAGAGGCTGTCTGGGAGTATATTAGTTCATGAGATGAATGTTCCCCTCCGAACGGCGGCCAAGACACAGGACGTCTTGCCTGAGATTCGGGGCAGATGCTAATTGGTGCTATCCGTCCACCTCTCCGAAGATGCCAAGTTGATTTATGGCACCTTGTATCGAAGGTTTAAACGGATGCGTCCGATGTAGCAGACTTCGTCAGATTCCCCCTCGCTTGAGGGGTTTTTGATTGTGGGGACGCTCTTCACTGCAGGCGCAAGCCCCTGCAGTTAATTACGCTACCGCATCGTGGTAACAACTTTCTCCTTCTCCAGCTGGTCACTTCGTGTCGTGGGTATTTGTTTTGTTTGTGGTTGCCCGTGGATTGTATACGGAGACCAATTTATGTCGTCGCCCGTAGGACGTGGATTAGTCCAAATCCGTGTTTTCTTAGATTTGGGTTTGCGGTTTTTGTTTGAGGATACGTTAGCCATATTTGAGACTAAGATCAGCTCAAACGTTTGTTAAGGATACGTTAGTCTAATTTGAGACTAAGATCAACTTAACAGGATCGTTTAGATCCGACAAAAGAGCATTTGGGCTCTATTGTTCTAGTTTAGGGACATAGTGGTCCATTGAATGTATGGCCATCGGGACCCGTCACCTCTCTGACGACGTTGAAGGATTACAATGACAGATATCAGAGGAGTTCAGAGATGTACCCTTGAACCAAAGTTGATTGGGAGATCTATAGTCCAATTTGGGACTAAAGTCTGTTTGAAGGTTTAAGGATACGTTAGCCATATTTGAGGCTAAGATCAACTCAAACGTTTGTTAAGGATACATTAGTCCAGTTTGAGACTAAGATCAACTTAACGGGATCGTTTAGATCCGACAAAAGAGCGTTTGGGCTCTATTGTTCCAGTTTAGGGACATAATGGTCCGGTGCCAGTTTAGGGACATGGTGGTCCAATACCAGTTTAGGGACATGGTGGTCCAATACCAGTTTAGGGACATGGTGGTCCGATGGTAGTTTAAGGACGCATAAGTCCATGGGTTTAATGACCCCACAGTCCATATGGGTGTGTTTAAGGACGCATTAGTCCGTTAGTTTAAGGACGCATAAGTCCGCGGGTTTAAGGACCCCACGGTCCGTATCTTGGTTTAAGGACGCATAAGTCCATAAGTTTAAGGACCCCACAGTCCGTGTTGATGTGTGGTTGTCGGGACCCGTCACCTCTCTGAAGACGTTGAAGGATTACAACAACAAATATCAGAGGAGTTCAGAGATGTACCCTAAACCAATGAGTTGGTTGAAAGAGCAGATGTGCTCAGTTCAAGATGATTTGAGGACTTATGGCCAGTTTGGGCTAAGTCCAATTATGTTTGAAATATTGGCCCTCTGTTGGTCCATTGAAGGAGAGGCTTTGCCTCTAGAAACTTAGCCAATTGGGCTAAAGCTAGTGTTAAACACTAAAGACCAACAGTGTTGAACACTGGGAATAAGATTAGCAAGTTAGTGTTAAACACTAAAAGATAATCAGTGTTAAATACTGGGAACAGAGTTTTCAAATTAGTGTTAAACACTAAGCAAATCAGTGTTAAACACTGCCAATAGAGTTTTCCAAATTAGTGTTAAACACTAAGAAAATCAGTGTTAAACACTGAGGACAAAGTCTTCAGATTAGTGTTAAACACTAAGGAGAGAGGGGTCACGTGTGGACACGTGAGAGCGCCCTGATTCCCTTTATTTTATTCTCTAGATCAGTGTTTAACTCTTTTAATTTTGGTGGCCATCACGTGTGAGCACATGATGAAGGCCCCCGCTCTGGTCTGTTAGAATGCTCATTAGGGGTCACGTGGTGACACGTGAGGGCGCCCTAAATGTGGAGCCAGATCTCCTTTTGGTTTATCCTCAAATCTGCGAACAAGTGTTAAACACTTTTATTTTTATTTTAGAGCATCACGTGTTGGCACGTGATGGGGATCTATGCGCCAATTGTTAAAGCGTTTGCTGAGGGGTCACGTGATAACACGTGAGAGCGCCCAAAGCTTTCATTTCCTTTGCTTTTTCTTTCTGCGTTTCGGGGCCACGTGGAGCACGTGATGACATCAAAAAGTGGGGCGATGCTTCAAAGTTCTTTACAGGGGATCTTTTCAAGGGTCACGTGGGGGCACGTGACCCTGGTTCTTTTCATGAACAGAGATCTTTTAAGAATTGAATTCTTTGTAGGGTTAAACCCTAATTATGATTTTGGAGGAATTAAATTTCTATCGTGAAAGAATTAAATTCTTATTTAGGGTAAAACCCTAATTTTATCCCAAAGGAATTAAATTCCTATAATTTTGTGACCATTGAATTCTCAAAACTTAATTCCTCCTCTATGTTTTGGATCTGCATGGCAGGATCTTAACCCAATGAGAATTAAATTCTCAATTCATGGGGAGAAGTGCACTTTGCAGATCCTCTACCAGAGAAAGAACTAAGTTCTTTTCTTTATATAAGAGTTAAACTCTTTTGAGAATTAAATTCTCTTTTTAAACCTCTCATTTCTTACCTAGGGTTTTTCTTTTGTAGAGAATTAAATTCTCCTCTCTCTGTTTCTTCTCTCCCCAAGGTCCATCCCTTCTCTTCTCTTCTTGGCTCCTATTTATAGGAGAAGGAAGAGAATCAATTTGTTTAGCAAATCTCTCATTAAGAGATTTGATTTGTATGTTGAGAGATTTGATTTGCATTCATCATTAATCTGGGCCTTTAGATTGTTTAGTAAATTTTATTCACCATTGGATTTTAAAACCAAAGATATCCATTTGTTATCTCGGTCAGATTTAGGGGGGAAATCTTTCCAAGTCTAAGATTTTTCCATAAATTGGTGATTTTTAATCACCCTTGGATTTTTAATCCAACGGTCCCCATAATCCTTTTCCATTTGGAAAGATTTAGAAGCTTTTAGAATTTTAATTCTATTTCGAAAGATTTAAATGTTCTTTTTTTTTAATTTAATTCTGTTGAACAGCAAGGCTTTTACAGCCAGTCACGTGTTGCCACGTGACCCCCAATTGAGTCCTTTTCTCAGTGTTTGCTTACGCTTCAGTTGTAACCATCATGTGTCAACACGTGACCATTGGTCACGTGTGAGCACATGACATCTCATTAAGGTATTTCCTTCAGCTGTTTGTTTACGCTTCAGTTTTAACCATCACATGTCAACACGTGACCATTGGTCACGTGTGAGCACGTGATTCCTGATTTTTAATCAGGGAACAGATTTTAGAATTTAATTCTATTCATTATTTTAGAGGCCTTAAAAGCCCATCACGTGTCTGCACGTGACCCATGGTCACGTGTGAGCACGTGATGCCCCATTGGGGTCTTTTCTGAGTTTTTATTATATTTTTAACTCCTCCAGCCGGTTCTTAAAAGTCTATCACGTGTGGACACGTAATTCCTCATAACTTTTGATCCCGGATGAATTACGAGGCCCATAATATATCAAATCGATGGGTTTTTCGAGCCGCTTTCGATACCATCAGAATTTATATATTTCTCATTCGGAAGTTTGTCAAAAAACAGCCCGTAAGATACTGGTTCGCATTTCCTTAAGCATATCGCTGCCATTTGATGCCTTGGACTCTTTTGCGCAGAAATTTTTGGCGGGAACAAATGCCCCCCACTACTTTGACCACGTAAGTATATACGTGGGTAAAGTAGTGCAGAGTAATGCACGGCGTATGACCAGTTTCAGATTGGTATATAACTTTCAGGATCTTGATCTGAGAAGATAACGAGCGGACACAAGCGTCGTCATTTATCATTGACTCAAATCTTGACTCTTAAGAGATATAGTTCCAAACCCTTAACTCCATGAGCCGCACCCTTTTATCTCTTTATGTCTTACTCTGGCGTGGAGTAGTTTATACGCTTATGAGTAAGTTCTCCATTTCAGTGGCATGTAGCTTTGGCAAGTGTGGCTCATATATGGTCCATCTTGACATCTTTGCAGGGCAGTGATGGCTTAGGAGACAGGGTTAGGATCTGCCACCTAAGACTTTTCAACTTTATGAGCCGTGAGGGTCTCATAAAGACTTTTCTCCCTACGGATCGAGAGGATCTCGTAGGTGTATTTTCTCCTTAGGAGTCGTGAGGATTCCTAAGTGTGTTTCTCTTATAAGTCGTAAGGATCTTGTAAGAGAATTTTTCCCTCTTACGAGTCGAGAGGACCCGTAAGCGGTTGTTCCCCTCCTTGTCGAAATTCGACTTCGGACAGTGAGACCCGTGGATAGTATGCAAGAGACCATTTTGGGCCGACTTGCAGGATCCCAGTACTTAGGAAACAGGTTTTTTAATCCCTACTGCCTAAGGCTTTATCTCACGAGTCGAGATGAATCGAGATGTTCTCGCAAAGACATCAATTTCCTCACGAGTCGAAACGAATCGAGCAGATCTCGCAAGAATATCCTAACGTAACAGTTAACCTCTGCTCTTTACGACAGAAGTCCGTTAGGGTCTGTGGTACTTAGGGTTTTGGCCGTCGTACCGTCGCATGAGCTGATATATTCCTCGATAGGAAATCGTGCTGTTCGAGTAGCCCTGCGACTGCCGTGTCTCTGATCCCTTCGGGGGCTGGACAAGACGTCTTCAAGCAATCCTCCTTGGCAGTTTGACCGTCCGAAGAGCAAGCGTTAGGAATTTGCCATGCCGCTTTTTACTTGAGGTTAGGCTCATTTTGGAGAGCCCCGATGAGTCATAACCACTCTGCGCTGGTGTGGGATGATCTCCGATAGTCTTTCAGGCTTTATATGACTTGCCATTAAGACCCTGAAGCTAGGAATTTGGCCTTTGCTTCGTTTGCTGGCATTGCGTTCTCTGTATCGAGACGAATGTCGTGGTTGTCTCTAGGTTGCTGGTGAACCGTCGAGGTTTGGAACTAGGGATTTTGCCGTGGCTCCTTTTGGTGATGTTGCATCTGCTGTATCGAGACGAACGTCGAGGTGGTGACCACTCCGCACTGATGCGAGATAATCTCCGATTGTCTTTCAGGCTTTATATGACTTGCCGTTAAGATGCATGAAGCTAGGAATTTGGCCTTCGCTTCGTTTGCTGGCATCGCGTCCTCTGTATCGAGACGAATGTCATGGTTGTCTCTAGGTTGCTGGTGAACCGTTGAGGTTTGGAACTAGGGATTTTGCCGTGGCTCCTTTTGGTGATGTTGCGTCTGCTGTATCGAGACGAACGTCGAGGTGGTGACCACTCCGCACTGGTGCGAGATAATCTCTGATTGTCTTTCAGGCTTTATATAACTTGCCGTTAAGATGCATGAAGCTAGGAATTTGGCCTTCGCTTCGTTTGCTGGCATCGCGTCCTCTGTATCGAGACGAATGTCATGGTTGTCTCTAGGTTGCTGGTGAACCGTCGAGGTTTGGAACTAGGGATTTTGCCGTGGCTCCTTTTGGTGATGTTGCGTCTGTTGTATCAAGACGAACGTCGAGGTGGTGACCACTCCGCACTGGTGCGAGATAATCTCCGATTGTCTTTCAGGCTTTATATGACTTGCCGTTAAGACCCTGAAGCTAGGAATTTGGCCTTTGCATCATCTGCTTTGGTGTATCCGGATCCTGTTGGGGGAAGAACGCTGGGGTGACTTTTCATCTGTTGTATCGAGACGAATGTCGAGGTGGTGACCACTCCATGCGGGATGATCTCCGGTGGTCTTTCAGGCTTTATATGACTTGCCATCAAGATGTTGAAGCTAGGAACTTGGCCTTTGCTTCATTTGCTTTGGCGCGTCCGAATATTGCTGGAGGAAGGACGCTGTAGTGACATCTCATCTGCTGTATCGAGACGAACGTCGAGGTGATGATCACTCTATGCCGGTGTGAGATGATCTCTGATTGTCTTTCCGGTTTTATATGAGTTACCGTCAAGATGTTGAAGCTAGGAACTTGGCCTTCGCTTCATTTGCTTTAGTGTGTCAGAATCCTGTTGGAGGAAGGACATCTCGTTTGCTGTATCGAGATGAACGTAGAGGTGGTGATCACTCTATGCTGGTGTAAGATGATCTCCGATTGTCTTTCAGGCTTTATATGACTTGTCGTCAAGTCCCTGAAGCTAGGAATTTGGCCTTTGCTTCATTTACTTTGGCGCGTCCGAATCCTGCTGGGGGAATAACGCTCTGGGTGACATCTTATCTGCTGTATCGAGACGATTGTTGAGGTGGTGACCACTCCGCGCTGGTGCGAGATGATCTCCGATTGTCTTTCAGGCTTTATATGACTTGTCATTAAGACGCATGAAGCTAGGAATTTGGCCTTCGCTTCGTTTGTTTTGGCGCGTCCGAATCTTGCTGGAGGAAGGACACTGTAGTGACATATCATCTACTGTATCGAGACGAACGTCGAGGTGATGATCACTCTATGCTGGTGTGAGATGATCTCTGATTTTCTTTCCGGTTTTATATGAGTTACCGTCAAGATGTTGAAGCTAGGAACTTGGCCTTCGCTTCATTTGCTTTAGTGTGTCAGAATCCTGTTGGAGGAAGGACATCTCGTCTGCTGTATCGAGATGAACGTCGAGGTGGTGATCACTCTACGCTGGTGTAAGATGATCTCCGATTGTCTTTCAGGCTTTATATGACTTGCCGTCAAGACCCTGAAGCTAGGAATTTGGCCTTTGCTTCATTTGCTTTGGCGCGTCCGAATCCTGCTGGGGGAATAACGCTGGGGTGACATTTCATCTGCTGTATCGAGACGATCGTCGAGGTGGTGACCACTCCGCGCTGGTGCGAGATGATCTCCGATTGTCTTTCAGGCTTTATATGACTTGCCATTAAGACGCATGAAGCTAGGAATTTGGCCTTCGCTTCGTTTGTTTTGGCGCGTCCGAATCCTGCTAGGGGAAGAACGCTGGGGTGACATTTCATCTGCTGTATCGAGACGATCGTCGAGGTGGTGACCACTCTGCGCTAGTGCGAGATGATCTCCGATTGTCTTTCCGGTTTTATATGAGTTACCGTCAAGACGTTGAAGCTAGGAATGTGGCCTTCGATTCGTTTGCTTTGACTGTGTCCACTGTATCGAGACGAATGCTGAGGTAGAGCTGGGATTTTGCCGTCACTCCGCTTTGTTTCGACCATGAAGTCTTTTGTTGATGTTGCTTCTGCATCCTGATGAACCACGAAGGAACGCCATTGTTGATATTGAGTCTGCTGTAACGAGACGAATGCCAAGGTGGAGTTGGGATTTTTCCGTCACTCCGCATTGTTTCGATCATGGGGTCTCTTGTTGACGTTGCATCTACATCCTGCTGGACTGCGAAGGAACGCCGTTATTGACATTGCGTCTGTTGTATCGAGATGAATGCTGAGATGGAACTGGGATTTTTCCATCATTCCGCTTTGTTTCGACCATGGGGTCTTTTGTTGATGTTGCTTCTGCATCTTGTTGGACTGCGAAGGAACGCCGTTGTTGACATTGCGTCGTTGTTGGTCTCCGGGCTGCAGATGTGGCCATTGAGATTTGGAACTAGTGACTTTGGCATGGTTCCATTTCGTTGCGACTCTGAGGTCGATTGTTGACGTCATGTCTGTATCTGGTTGGAATGAGGAGAAACGCCGTTGGTGATCTCTAAGTCGTTGATGTTGGCGTCAAGACCGTGAAGCTCGGGATCTTCCTTTTGCCTCGTCTGTTGACATTATGTCTGCAATATTGTAACAAATGTCGAGGTTGTCTCTGGGTTGTCTATGAACCGTCGAGATTTGGCTTCACTTTCTGATGGAGCCCGTTGGGAAGGTATGGTTCTCTCTTTGTTTGTGCTCCTGGATCGTATACAGGGATCGATGTGATCTCACCTGTAGAGCATAAATTTCATTTCATATATTTTTTTTATTCCTTTCCGCGATGCTCTATCATTTCAGCTTTTCATATCGCGAAAATTGCGATTGCCCAATCATTTCAGCTATTTTTCGCGGTGCCCAATCATTTCGGCTATTTCTTTTATTTTTACTCGCTGTTTTTATTACGAATTGCCCAATCATTTCGGCTATTTCGTATGCATACATTTTTACTTGCTGATTCTGTTTGCAAGTTGCCCCATCCTTTCGGCTATTTCATATGCATTTTTTTTTCTGGCTCGCTGATTTTTTTCTCGCGAGTAGGGGATTTAGGATCTGATACCAATCTTGGCATCAGCATCGCTACAACTGGAATATTGCCAGGAGCGAATCATCATTTGCCATGAAAGGACTTGGAATTTGATACCGGTTTAGGCCTCAGCATCGCTACAACTGGGACATTGCCAAGAGCGAATCATCATTTGCCTCTATCGATGTTGATAAAAGGTGGCTTAGCGAACAGGGTTAGGATCCCGTCGACTAAGGCTTTTGACTTCATGAGCCGTAAGGGTCTCACAAAGATATTTCTCCATACAAGTCGTGAGGATCTCGTAGGTGTGTTTTCTCCTTAGGGATCGTGAGGATTCCTAAGTGTATGTTCCCCTGTAAGTCGTAAGGATCTTACAAAAGGGTTTTCTCCTTATAAGTCGAGAGGACTTACAAGGGTTGTTCACCGTATGGACATATCCCCAGTCACGGGTGGGACTTGGTTAGGGAAATGTTTATTCGCGCCCGTGGATTGTATGCAAGGGTAAGTATTGAGCCGCTTATAGGGCCGTATCGGAGGTTGTGGGGGTTGCTTAAGAACAGGTTCAGGTCTCTGTAACTTAAGACTTTCAAATCTTATGAGCCGTGAGGGTCCCATAAGAGAGTTATCCTTACGAGTCGTGAGGATCTCGCAACTGTAATTTCTCCTTAGGAATCGTGAGGATCCCCAAGTGTGTTGCTCCCTTGTGAGTTGTAAGGATCTCACGCAGGTGGTTTCTCCTTACATGGTCGAGAGGATCCTGTAAATGTCTTTTAACGAGGTTGCGCCCTTTCGGGTTTTCACAAACACTCGCCGGTAGCCCTGCTGTTTTTACTCACGGAGCCCTTTCGGGTTTTCATCCGTGCCCACTTTGCTTATGGACATACCGTTTTTTCTTATTCTTTTTTTTTTCTCTTTTTTTTTAACGAGGTCGCGCCCTTTTGGGTTTTCACGAACACTTGCCGGTAGCCCTGCTGTTTTTACTCACGGAGACCTTTCGGGTTTTCATCCATGCCCATTTTGCTTATGGACATACCGTTTTTTTTACCACGCCAGCCTGAAGATGTTGCGGGTTGGGAGTAGTTTAACGACGTTTCGGTCATTTGCAAGTTTTAGGACATTGCGGTCCGCCGTTAGTTTAAGGACGTTTCGGTCCGCCGTCGCCGTATTTGAGACGCGTCTCTAGTTTGCTGACTTTTCGGTCTATGGGGCTTTCCCAATGAATGAGCATGATGCCCCCGGCATATCCACCTTTTTCGGAGCATGTTGTTGTGGCGGGTTTACTTTCCACTTTTCGGGCAGCGCGAACTTGCCCTGTTGGTATTGGTCTTCAACCCAGTTTTTGAAGACGTAGCAATTTTCGAGTGGGTGACCCGTTACTCTGTGGTAGGGACAATAGTTAGGATTGTTAACGTCACCTGGTTGCAATGGACGTTTTGGATCTGGCAGAGTGATGAGCCCGCCGCTCACTGCTAGCTCGAACAATCTCTTCGTTTTATCTTTGGGAAACGAGTAAGGACGTTTCAACTTCTTATTGAGGTATCGCGGCTTGTTGTTTTGAGGACAACACGGTCTCGGGTTACTCGGCTGTTGTTGAGTGTTGGCAACAAAGGCCGTTTTTTCCTTTTCCTTTCTCATTTCGTTTGCTCCGTCGTTTGCGGGTCCGGGATTCTTTCCGGGTAGCGTGAGATTGTACGGCTGAACGTTCTCACAACTCTCCAATTCTTTTGTTTTAGAAATGAATTCCTTAAAGGGAGGATTGAGGGCGGCTTCTTCGTCAGAATCGCTTCCAAAGGTGAGAACTCGTGATCCCCGGGCTCGTCCCTATGACAATTGCCGGCAACTCTTTTATGCTCATCTGTCGTATTTTTTCGCTGTCTACGAGCTTCCCGCTTTATTCTATTGACGTGTTGTCTATGAGCGACATATCCTTGCCACCAACACTTAAAGGAGTTGCAGTCTTCAGTAGGATGTGCGATCCTCTGATGATATAAGCAGAAGTTAGGGTGTACGTCCGTTTCATCAAAATGTATACCACCAGGAGAATTTTCTCTGAAAGAGGGCGGCCTCATCCCCATTGATATGGCTTTGGCGAATCATTTCCTTGTCTTAATCCTGCTTTCATTTGCGGCGGATGTACCTTAATATAGTGGGAGTGTTTCGACCCTTTCGTCCAGTCGCCGGCGTTTGGCCTTTTCAAATATGGCCATCTCGCGCTCCCGATCAGCTTTACTTTTTAGACGAATCTCATCTAGAAAAGCGTCGATCATTTCGTCTGACGGCCACACGAATTCCGGCTCAGGCTCTGCCCCCAGTTTCTCAGTGCAAGGAGTTTTTTCATCGTCCGTAAATGAGTGGGAGATCACGTGACAAGTTGCCCCCAGTGCGTCCGTCTTCTTTGGAGTGTATGGCTGTGGTGGGTTTACTTTCCACTTTTCAGACAGCGCGGACTTGCCTTGTAGGTACTGATCTTCGATCCACCCTTTAAAGACGAAGCAATCCTCGATTGGATGGCTTACCGCTTGGTGATAAAGGCAATAATTGGGATCGTTGACATCGCCTGGCTGCAACGAACGTTTTGCACTCGGCAGATTGATGAGTCTGTTGCGCACGGCCAGCTCGAACAGTCTCCTCGTTTTATCCTGAGGAAACGAGTAAGGACGTCCTAGTCTCTCCTCGAGGGATAGGCGTAGACGCACGTTGCTTTGGCGAACAACCGTCTTTGAATTGCTCGGCCGTTGTTGAGTATTGGCAACAAAGGTTGCTTTCCCTTTGCCCTTTTCATTCCAAGGCTCTGTCTTTGAAGGAGATGGTTTATGGCCCACTTGGTCCATTTGGGCCAGCTTGTCAATCAAGGCCTGGAAGGTGGTCGGCTTAAAGAACATCATGAATTGGGAGATGGTCGCTTGAGGGTCGAAAGTACCCACGAACATGCCCACGGCAGGAGCTTCTTCGATGCGCTGCTCGCACTTCGACCATAGATTTCGCCATCGTATTGCGTATTGAACCCACGTTTCGCCTAGCCTTATCCTGGCGTTGATCAGTGCTGTTATCGGGGTGCGTTCACTATCACTCGCGAATCTTTGTGTAAACAGCAACTCCATCTCCGCAAATGTTTTGACAGAGTCGTTAGGTAGCTCCGAATACCATTCGAATGCCGTTTCTGCTAAGCTGCCGACAAATTGTCGAAGCAACAGTCTGTCATCGCCTCCAGTATTGCCGCATAAGGCCCTGAATTGAGCGACATGCTGATGTGGGTTCCCTGTCCCTTTATATACGTGGAACTTAGGGATCGTATATCCCGGCGGGTAACTGATTTGGTCATACCAGCCCGGATAGGGTCGTCCAGTTCTAACAATTTGCGCAGCCGCTTCATCCACTTGATGAGCCCATATTTGATGAGCTATATAGTCATCCAGCGCAGCCTTGGAAATGGTTTCATCTTTGGCTGTTGAAAGAGTCGGAGGCGGATTAGATGTCTCTCCTCTATCGTCTTCAGTAATGATCGGAGGGTCTTCAACTGGAGGGTCCGGCTGTAGCATCATCCCTACCATATCTTGGAAGAGGAGCGCCATTTGCTTTATGTTAGCCGCTTGCTCTGCGGCTTCTCTGTCCTTCTTTTCAAGGACTCTGCGTAAGAAGTCAGCATCAGTTTCTTGTTCGTGACACTGCTCTGATGATGCCTCCGGGCTTTCTTTTAGCTCGGTGAGTGCGGCCATTGCAATCATCATCTCCCGAAGCTTCTGTTGCTGCTCCTGGGTTTTCGTCATGGATCGGGTGAGCGGTCGGTGACCCATCGAAGCACGGCTTTCCTCCTTTCCAGAAGCCATGTATACGGTGTGCACCACCATGCCCACAGACTTGGGGCGTTTGGGCTTAGCGTCTTTGTGGTCTGCCACGTTTACTGGGGCTTTCTCTGGCCTCCTTCTTTTCTGAGTGGTTGACGTTGAAGGGGCCGTTGTCGTGAGCACCCAAGTAGTCGTCATCTTTTGTGGCTTAACAGAGTAGTCCTTCTCCTGCTGAACCTTCATCTTTTTCTGTCGGCGGAGATAGTCTTGATCCACTACGGAGTCCTGGACTTGATGCCAGACCTTGTAAATTTTAGAGGACAGCCATTGAGGGGGCTGCTCCGGCTTCTTCTCTGTAGCATTCTTCACAGGTGAAGGAAGTCTTTTCAGCACCGCAGTAGGGGAGTTTCTGCGTACCGTGTTCAGCAATTCAAAGCTGTTCCCGGTTGGAATAGCAGTATCGATCCCCACCGTTGGAGCTGGCGGAGTTATCCCAGAGGTGGAGTTTCCCCCAGCCTTCCTCACTCGGCGCCAGTGGCGACATCGAGCGTGTCTTGCAGATGGAGTCACCTCCATTGTTGGATAAGCTTCTTCATGCCCCCTGCTCTGGGTAGGGGAAGCAGCTATGAGGACCTCGCCTGGAGTAGCAACCGGAATGGCCAGCCTTGTAAAAACTGACTTCTCGGAAGGAGGAGCCTTTCCAATGATTTCGTCCGTTCGAGCCGGGATGGCTATCCGCTTTGGGATGGCCGCTTCGGGTATCACGGGCTTGTAGACGTTCTGGCCCAGTCTGTTGAAAACTGAGGTATTGAAGTTGGGCGACCCGTTGAGAGGGGTCGCGGCAGTGGTAAGTCGATCAAAGACCGGCTTCTTTGGAGCTTCTTGCGATGTCATTGGGGCATTGAAGCTCATCAGTAAGAGCATGGTCCCGAAGAATAGCCCAGTGGTGGCCTGAGTCACATATTCCACCAGCATAGTGAAGATGGAGGCCGCTTGGGGCCCGTAGGTTACTCCTCCAGTAAGGACTGAGTGAGAGTTGCTGTTGCAGTTAGTGCAGTTTGAAGCCATTGATCTTCTGTTTTCTGCACGGAGCAAGACACCAAATCTAAGTACCTCGAATCTACAGGAAACCACAGCGAACCGCAATTGGTTCGCGAACACGACACACGAAGTGTGGAGTGGAAAGAGGAAGAGGTCCCACCGGGCGTGCCAGAATCTGTTCCCCTCCGAACGGCGGCCAAGACACAGGACGTCTTGCCTGAGATTCGGGGCAGATGCTAATTGGTGCTATCCGCCCACCTCTCCGAAGATGCCAAGTTGATTTATGGCACCGTGTATCGAAGGTTTAAACGGATGCGTCCGATGTAGCAGACTTCGTCAGATTCCCCCTCGCTTGAGGGGTTTTTGATTGTAGGGACGCTCTTCCCTACAGGCGCAAGCCCCTGCAGTTAATTACGCTACCCCATCGCGGTAACAACTTTCTCCTTCTCCAGCTGGTCACTTCGTGTCGTGGGTATTTGTTTTGTTTGTGGTTGCCCGTGGATTGTATACGGAGACCAATTTATGTCGTCGTCCGTAGGACGTGGATTAGTCCAAATCCGTGTTTTCTTAGATTTGGGTTTGGGGTTTTGGTTTGAGGATACGTTAGCCATATTTGAGACTAAGATCAACTCAAACGTTTGTTAAGGATACGATAGTCTAATTTGAGACTAAGATCAACTTAACAGAATCGTTTAGATCCGACAAAAGAGCATTTGGGCTCTATTGTTCTAGTTTAGGGACATAGTGGTCCATTGAATGTATGGCCATCGGGACCCGTCACCTCTCTGACGACGTTGAAGGATTACAACGACAGATATCAGAGGAGTTCAGAGATGTACCCTTGAACCAAAGTTGATTGGGAGATCTATAGTCCAATTTGGGACTAAAGTCTGTTTGAAGGTTTAAGGATACGTTAGCCATATTTGAGGCTAAGATCAACTCAAACGTTTGTTAAGGATACATTAGTCCAGTTTGAGACTAAGATCAACTTAACGGGATCGTTTAGATCCGACAAAAGAGCGTTTGGGCTCTATTGTTCCAGTTTAGGGACATAGTGGTCCGATGCCAGTTTAGGGACATGGTAGTCCCACACCAGTTTAGGGACATGGTGGTCCAATACCAGTTTAGGGACATGGTGTTCCGATGGTAGTTTAAGGACGCATAAGTCCATGGGTTTAATGACCCCACAGTCCATATGGGTGTGTTTAAGGAAGCATTAGTCCTTTAGTTTAAGGACGCATAAGTCCGCGGGTTTAAGGACCCCGCAGTCCATATCTTGGTTTAAGGACGCATAAGTCCATGAGTTTAAGGACCCCACAGTCCGTGTTGATGTGTGGTTGTCGGGACCCGTCACCTCTCTGAAGACGTTGAAGGATTACAACGACAAATATCAGAGGAGTTCAGAGATGTACCCTAAACCAATGAGTTGGTTGAAAGAGCAGATATGCTCAGTTCAAGATGATTTGAGGACTTATGGCCAGTTTGGGCTAAGTCCAATTATGTTTGAAATATTGGCCCACTGTTGGTCCATTGAAGGAGAGACTTTGCCTCTAGAAACTTAGCCAATTGGGCTAAAGCTAGTGTTAAACACTAAAGACCAACAGTGTTGAACACTGGGAATAAGATTAGCAAGTTAGTGTTAAACACTAAAAGATAATCAGTGATAAACACTGGGAACAGAGTTTTCAAATTAGTGTTAAACACTAAGCAAATCAGTGTTAAACACTGCCAATAGAGTTTTCCAAATTAGTGTTAAACACTAAGAAAATTAGTGTTAAACACTGAGGACAAAACCTTCAGATTAGTGTTAAACACTAAGGAGAGAGGGGTCACGTGTGGACACGTGAGAGCGCCCTGATTCCCTTTATTTTATTCTGCAGATCAGTGTTTAACTCTTTTAATTCTGGCGGCCATCACGTGTGAGCACGTGATGAAGGCCCCCGCTCTGGTCTGTTAGAATGCTCATTAGGGGTCACGTGGTGACACGTGAGGGCGCCCTAAATGTGGAGCCAGATCTCCTTTTGGTTTATCCTCAAATCTGCGAACAAGTGTTAAACACTTTTATTTTTATTTTAGAGCATCACGTGTTGGCACGTGATGGGGATCTGTGCGCCAATTGTTAAAGCATTTGCTGAGGGGTCACGTGATAACACGTGAGAGCGCCCAAAGCTTTCATTTCCTTTGCTTTTTCTTTCTGTGTTTCGGGGGTCACGTGGAGCACGTGATGACATCAAAAAGTGGAGCGATGCTTCAAAGTTCTTTGCAGGGGATCTTTTCAAGGGTCACGTGGGGGCACGTGACCCTGGTTCTTTTCATGAACAGAGATCTTTTAAGAATTTAATTCTTTGTAGGGTTAAACCCTAATTTTGATTTTGGAGGAATTAAATTCCTATCGTGAAAGAATTAAATTCTTATTTAGGGTAAAACCCTAATTTTATCCCAAAGGATTTAAATTCCTATAATTTTGTGACCATTGAATTCTCAAAACTTAATTCCTCCTCTATGTTTTGGATCTGCATGGCAGGATCTTAACCCAATGAGAATTAAATTCTCAATTCATGGGGAGATGTGCACTTTGCAGATCCTCCACCAGAGAAAGAACTGAGTTCTTTTCTTTATATAAGAGTTAAACTCTTTTGAGAATTAAATTCTCTTTTTAAACCTCTCTTTTCTTACCTAGGGTTTTTCTTTTGCAGAGAATTAAATTCTCCTCTCTCTGTTTCTTCTCTCCCCAAGGTCCATCCCCTCTCTTCTCTTCTTGGCTCCTATTTATAGGAGAAGGAAGAGAATCAATTTGTTTAGCAAATCTCTCATTAAGAGATTTGATTTGTATGTTGAGAGATTTGATTTGCATTCATCATTAATCTGGGCCTTTAGATTGTTAAGTGAATTTTATTCACCATTGGATTTTAAAACCAAAGATATCCATTTGTTATCTCGGTCAGATTTAGGGGGAAAATCTTTCCAAGTCCAAGATTTTTCCATAAATTGGTGATTTTTAATCACCCTTGGATTTTTAATCAAACGGTCCCCATAATCCTTTTCCATTTGGAACGATTTAGAAGCTTTTAGAATTTTAATTCTATTTCGAAAGATTTAAACGATCTTCTTTTTTTAATTTAATTCTGTTGAACAGCAAGACTTTTACAGCCAGTCACATGTTGCCACGTGACCCCCAATTGAGTCCTTTTCTCAGTGTTTGCTTACGCTTCAGTTGTAACCATCACGTGTCAACACGTGACCATTGGTCACGTGTGAGCACGTGACACCTCATTGAGGTATTTCCTTCAGCTGTTTGTTTACGCTTCAGTTTTAACCATCACGTGTCAACACGTGACCATTGGTCACGTGTGAGCACGTGATTCCTGATTTTTAATCAGGGAACAGATTTTAGAATTTAATTCTATTCATTATTTTAGAGGCCTTAAAAGCCCATCACGTGTCTGCACGTGACCCATGGTCACGTGTGAGCACGTGATGCCCCATTGGGGTCTTTTCTGAGTTTTTATTATATTTTTTAACTCCTCCAGCGGGTTCTTAAAAGTCCATCACGTGTGGACACGTAATTCCTCATAACTTTTGATCCCGGATGAATTATGAGGCCTATAATATATCAAATCGAAGGGTTTTTCGAGCCGCTTTCGATACCGTAAGAATTTATATATTTCTCATTCGGGAGTTTGTCAAAAAACAGCCCGGAAGATACTGGTTCGCATTTCCTTAAGCATATCGCTGCCATTTGATGCCTTGGACTCTTTTGCGCAGAAATTTTAGGCGGGAACAATGAATTTAGTTCCTCCCATTGTGTGACAATGGAGTTGTGGCTTATGCCAAGGAACGTCCGTCCCATCAGTGATCCAGACATATTCTAAGGTAGTATCACCTGATCTTGGAGATGGTTGATCTCCAAGGAGATCGAGGTTAGGAGAGCAGACTCAGAGGACAACACGGCGGATCCACTCACAAAGGCCTTTTCCCAGAGAGAGACTTTTATGGGATGGTTAAGTATGAGATACTACAACCACTGCTATCAGATGGCCCTAGTGCAAGTGGGAGATTATTAGTTATATGTATGTCCTAGAGGCCATTGCTATACATAGGATGTATATTGAAGTGGATGCTTGGATATATATAGGGAGGACTTTCTTGCTCGACATGATAGTATGCTATCAGGTGGCTCTTTACCTTAACGTGTACACTGATTGTCTCTCTAATACATGTTGGTAAAGCCCTTAGGATGTGTACTTGACTACCTGGACTATGATGCAGATCATACTAGTGGGGACATGGTAGTCCATAAGTACATCCTTCAAGGTCCCTAGTCGTGGGTGTATCGAGACGGGGCATCGATATACCAGAGTAGACTAGCGTATACCTTCTCGACTCATACAGATGGGCGATGGATGATACCATATCCATTGGTGTTTGACATCAGAGATGATATACGGGTGCTCAGTGGAGACTGGGTACACTGGACGGACTCGCCGAGAACTCCCAGATGGTATTATACCTTACATCAGATGGCAGTTCTCTGGTGACACTGGTACAGAGTAGTCTGTTGACCCGAGATCGTCATAGAGTCTTGTGTGATTCCCATTGTGCTTTGATTTCCACCTTATCACGTCCAAGAGGGCGTGCAAAATGGTGGTTTTTGGGTACAGTCCCGAATCACATGGAGGCAATGAGCGATAGCAGGGGATTCGTCTCTCCCGGTATAGGGAGTTGATGTTGCGCTGTGTTCGATTGGCTATAACCGGAAATCCCTGGCCAGGGTTGCTGAGATTTACTGGTAAGTGTTACCAGTAGTTTCTCGAACTGTTATAGACCTCATATCGACACGACTTATCGAGCTGTTGGGGTCTGACGTTTACCACCCCTAGGCAAGATATGCGACATATCAGACGACGAGACCGGACTGTACGGTAAGTGTTACTGGTTGGATTCACAGGAGTATGAGCGGTCTTGCTCGTCGATCTTCTGATCGTTCAATACCCGGGTGGCCGTTACGTTTGTCAGACCGCTTGCGTCTTGTGGGTGTTTGATATGATCATCACCTACTGCCGGCGTATTGACGAGTCTTTAGAGTCCTATACAGAGGTTTCCTGGATCAAGCGAAACGAAATAGGAGCACATATGAGATATGTGCGGGACCGAGAATAATGCGTGTATGTGATACCGTATTCTATTCTCGCGATGAATGTATCGAATGGTTGTATGCGATATAACCTAGTTATCGAATCGAGGATTGATTCGATAAGCCGATACATTGGATATTAGTCGGTCATATGCGATATAACCGGATCATTAAATCAAGTGTTGATTTAATGATTTAATGCATAATTATATATTTGATATATTACTTTGCATTAATTAGTATTGGTTCACTTAAGATGGATTTTCTCACTTGATGTGCACATTGTATATATGATATAGTTTTGTGCACTAGTTTGTATCATGTTTGATGATACATGCAAGCTTGGATGTAGGTTTACTTTAAACCATGTTTAAGTGAATGGTTAGGGTTATGTTATCTTTTCTTAAATATTTATTTTGTTTTATTTATTTTAGGAAAAGAAAAGATATGGTTGCTTCTTTTGTTTGTTTCTTTGAAGCTTCAAGAAGCTTTGACCATTCTTGTTTCTTTCCTAAACCTAACCATTCACCTAACCTTGGTTTATTCTCTACACTTAACCATGGTTGCTAAAATAATAAGGATGACTTTATTTCCATTTATTCTTATTCTTATCATATTCTTCTTTTTCTTCTTCTTCTTCTTCTTCAAGAAGAAAGAAGCTTGCTAGCTTCAATGGTGACTTGAGAAAAAGAGTGAGAAATCCAATTCTAAAGTGAACCCACTTCATATTTCTTCATCCTCTACCACTTGCCATGTAGTATAGGGTGTTTTCTTCACAAGTTTCATGACTTGGTGAAGTTGGAGCTTGATCTTGAGTTGCCTCGACGTAGATCATCTTCGGCATCGAAGTCGACGACCTAGCCCGATCTTTTCTCCGATGAAACCACCGCGAGAGTCTAGGATTCCGATGGGTACAGCGGAGGGACATCATCACGGAGCTATGGAGGTGGAGGACCGGATCTACAAAGGTTGTATTTCCGTTCACTTAGTAGTTAAGTTGTTAACTAGCATCTTTATCGTCTTACCTCTAGTCAACGATCCGTATTAGGGTTTCTCGGCACATAGAAAATTTTGAATTGGTCATGTTTGATCTGTTGTGAAACCTCATGGGTGTGCCTAGGAACCCTACAAACCTATGGTTGCAATTCTAACCTCATGACAATTCATTATTCATCACAAAGAGATTTGTTCTTCTTCTTCCTTCTTCTTTCTTTCATGAAAAGCTTTCTAGCTTTTTATGAAGTGATGAAAATGAGTGAGTTAAAGAAAATAAATGAGAGCTAAAATCCTACTTCTTCATCCTAATCTATCCTAGCCATTTAGATTAGGGTGTTTACTTCATTAGATGGTGAGAGCTTGTGTTAAAGAAACTTTAAGGTAGATCATCTTTGTTATCGAGGATCGGAAGCAAGCATGCATCATTTTCTTCGTGGAACCTCTCTAGAGTCCGGGAAATCGATGATCGCAGCGAAGGGAGCTCAACACAGAGCTTTAGAAGTGAAGGACCGGACTACAAAGGTTGTAATCCCAAACTCTTAGTGTTAAAGTGTTTAACATGTTTTGTTTCGCCTAATCTCTAGTTTAAAGATCTTAGTTAGGGTTGTTCGGCATGTCTAAATTTTAAATCGGGTATGGTTGATGCCTTATAGACCCTTGTGAGAGTGTCTAGTAACCCTACAGTGGTATCAGGGCCAAGCTAGAGCTTTAGGCGAAGTCTAGACGAAGTTTAAAGTCCAATCGAACTCCGAATACCCGATAAAACCTAGTTTCTGGAAAAAAATTTAAAATGTTGATTTTTTCATATTAAAAATACTCAAAAAAATCAGCAGGGAAATACAAAAATTACTGTGAAACACGTGCCTTCAATACTATTAAAGTGCCGCGGAACCGCGGCCGTACCATGGCTTGCGCGGCGGTTCCGTGGCCAAACAGTAGAATCATGACACGTGTTTACACAGTAATGTCCGTAGGTGTTTCCTCATATTTCTGGGTATTTTTAATTTTACTCAAATGTTGAGTTTTCTGGAATGTATTGGGGACTCGTTGATTCGATCGGATAATTTAACTTCCTTTAAGTTTTTCCGGGTAATTTTAGAACGTGTTAAAAAGTTCGAACGGATATCAATAATTCACTTTTTCCCCTGTCGGAAAATTTTCAAAAGTTGGATTTTTTTCTTGAGTTTGAAACTTTCGGAAAATCGTGCAAGTAACGCGGTGGACCCTCTAGAAGAACACAAACCTTAACTCGATTATGTGACCGTCTGAACCGCCTCTAAAGCTTAGGGTTTGGCGCAGTACGGCATTGCCACATGTGAGGCGTTGGCTTGACCCTTCTACGGCTGGACCATTGGTACTGTGGCATGTGATGGATACTTTTTGAACTCCGCTCAAGTGTTGAGCTATTTGGGAAATCTTCGGTGTTTGTTTATTCGATCGAAAAGTTTAACACTGTCTTTTTATCTGGAATGTGATACAATATTTGGAATCCACAAGTAGTTATGAGATAACTAATTTGAATGTTATAAATCTAGCAGTTCAGTCTCAGATGATCGGTTGCCACGGAATTTTGATGTGATTAAAAGTCTGTCGCAATCACGTAGCATACGCGGATACTCGCCGGGTAAACTTAATAGACAGCCATGCCCCATAGCCCCGACTAAGTGACTGTAGGAGAACACCGTCGCCAAAAGCATCCATTCAGTTGCTCGCGGCAACGGTGTTCCGCCTTAGTGCACTTCGTCGACGGCATTCGGGGTGCGGCCGTCTACTAAAGTTTGCGACGAGCATTCGATCAGGATGTCGAGAATCTTGTTGAATTGCCCGACTTGGTATTGAAAAGTATTTTCGATAATGAGACTAAAATGCGGGGTTTATAATTGTTAGGCATGCGATGTCTAAGAAATTCATTTGGTTAGGCATGCGATGTCTAAGGAAGTTGCGGATTCCAACTGTTGTAGTTTTACACTTTCTTTTCTGTGACCGTAAGCGTAGTATGTAGTGTATTGCCGGCTTCGTTGCTATACATCAACGACAATCGGGATATGCATACTTGCTTACGTTGATGATATGAGATATTATGTGTTGCTGTGATATGTTATATTGGATCATCGCTTTTTGAATAGCCGGGGGTTTTATGTGAGATGAGGGTTTTTATTTTCATTCATGTAAAATTCATTTGTATGTAATATTCTTTTATTGGGGCACTTCCGGGCTGAGGATGATGTCACCATTGTATATTATTTACTTTTCCGCATTAGGTAGACCCAAGAAGGGGAGCACAAGTAACCGGGTTCTAGGGTCCAGTGAGAGACCATCTCGAGGAGTCGAGACTGGGTCTCCTAACCCTAGAATTAGCAGTGTTGCTTGCCGCTCTCGTAGGGGTCTAAGGATGTGGGTTTGGCTATTCATCGCGACCGTGGAATCCGTGTTTTATACAGGCTCGTATTAAAACACGGATGTCCTAGAATATCCAATATTTCATATATGTTCTTCTGCTGCAATGTTCTGTGATGAGATCATATTACTGCCTGAGACGAATGTTTATATTATATATATGAGATATATGTTATATTGCAGATTTCGTTTCAAATGTGATGCTTGTGAAGCATAATAAAATGGGACGTCATTAATGAGATTAATGAAACTGAAAGAAACCTAAAGATGTTGTAGAAACTTGTTTAAAAACTGGTTGCTCTAGTTCTTGCTTTGCATAGCGGTGTTCCATGTAGAACATCCAGCACCTTATTCGATTAGGAAAGAGCCGAGATCCCTTCACCGGCAGTGACCTCTTTAGCGAAACTAGCAGATGCTACAAACACGGTTTGTCTTTTGATTGCTTATATAGTTTTTGCTTTGCATAGTGATATTTGTGAAATATCCTGCACCTTATTCGATGAGGAAAGAGCCGACGATCCCTTCATTGGGAGTGACCTCTTTAGCAAAACTAGAAAAGGCCTAAAAACACTCCATTTAAAATCACTCGATTCTACAACAATATCAAGTTCATTACGCAAAGGGTTTTCTTAAAACCTGTCGTAGCCTTCCGTCATTTCAGATAAGTATTTCATAGTATTTGTGCTACGTTTGTTGGCCTGCGTCAAGGCGTAGTGTTCCGTAGCTATTTATGCTTATCTGTAAAAGCATATGATGCGATTGAGTTAGGGTAGTCATGCGACTTTGTTGGCCTGCGTCAAGGGTCGTGCGGGTGGGTTTAATTCAATCGGGAAATGACGAGTTGAACTTGACTAGCGGACTGTCACGACCCAAAGTTCGGCCCGTGACCGGCACTTAACCACGTAACGTCTACAGGCGTAACGCGACTAAGTGAACCGAAACCCAGAAATCAAACCAATAAAAGTATAGAGTATTATAAGTTTTAAAAAGAAAACACTTACTAACATGTTAAGAAATGTAAGTAACCAGTCACCAAGATAGCAATATACGACACCGTAGTGAAGATCAAGATCCACAAGTGGGAACATTACAGATAGAATAAACTGCAAGTACAGTCGGCTCACAACGAGCTCGACACCAGAATACAAGTAAATATACATCACCGTCCTCACACTGTCTCTAAGTCAAATACATACATGGTAGATGGAGAATACTAGATACAACAATGTACATAACTGAAAGATAAACAGATACCGCACAAAACCCACCTATCAGCAAAAGAGCTAGTACACCAACTATGGAGGTATCTGTGTCAAAAGATGCAAAACGCAGCCTGCCGCGACTACTCCGAAGGGCAACCTGCAAACACTGTGGCACAACGGGGGTGAGTTGCCAACTCGTGAATAGAGATAACATATAAAGGTAATCGCGAGCAAGCACGTACTGCGCTACTCTATCATATGCCAACAGATGACATCCATATGTGATAAGCAGCATGTGCAATAATCATGCAAGTGCTCTATCAGGTAATATAACTACAGGATGAGGTACAATAATAAATGTTGAGCATGGGCAATATAACATCTACACGGAATGTCAACGTGGAATATATAATCGATGTCCATCAATGCACCCAGATCCCCCAAATAGCTCAGGCTCCGGCACCCTCATCGGCCCTCAAATCCTGTAAATCTCTGAGACTCCCAAGTGCCCAACATCGGCACCCAAATATCATAAATACTCGTGTCCAGCATCGACACGCAAATCCTCATCCATCGGGCCCCGTCAGTCCGGGTCAGCCCACGGGCTCCGTCTGTGGTATCGGCCCTCGGCCCCGGCAGTACGGATCACCCCACATCCATCTATCGACTCTGATCAGTATCCTCCGGATAACTGTCAGGTCCAACTAATCACCGGTAGGTAGTAGTCCCTCTGTCAGGCTCACCGTCTACTACGCAGCGAAACCGTTCTCGCCCCGGGGTACCATACCGGGTCCACCATGTACCCGTAATCGGCCTCAACCAGCTCCTCGATTCGGGTTCACATATATCACTCTAGCACCGAGGAAACACATGGTGGACGCACCGAAATATCATATCAAGGGAACCGGGTTTTTTAAATGATTACATATTTGAAATAGCCACGGTTCCCAAATCCAGAAATCACATGTAATCCAAATCAATATGCAAGTCAATGATCCGATATGATATGTGCATCAAATATGAATATCATGTCAAGTCACATATAGATAAGCTACAATATTATGATCCGATGTGGTATATGCATCAAGTATGAATATCAAGTCATGTCACATATAGATGAGCTACAATATTATGATCCGATGTAAATTCTACAGTGCGAGTGTCATGGCAATTACTAACGGTGTGTGTGTAACATGCAGGATAGTGCTCGTGCAATATGGACCGTTAGTAATGGTGCGGTGTTCTATCAATTCTAGTTTATAACCATATAGCAGGGAATGCAGTATGCACTAAATAGTAGCCATGAACAGTCAATGTATGTGAATATAGCTATAAGGTCCTATCAGCCCTGACGTAGAACGCCATGCGGGCGATATCCCCGTAGATGTTAAATCAACTCACCGTAGTCTCTTGCTAGGTATAGCCAACAACTTGTTTCCCCCTCTGCGCGGCGTCCGCCGTACTCGCCTGCGAACCTAGAATTTCACAATATATCGTACATAAGCTTGCAGTCAGACAAACACGACATTAAGGCCGAACTAGTAACTCGTGTCGTGAACCAAGCGCGCGTGTGCGCGATACGCTAAAACGTGTGATTACGCGTCTGAAGTCACTCCGACGCGTCGCGATACGCAGAAACCCAAAACCCACAAACACGTATCACGCGTGTCGCGAAGACTAAAAATACGGGAAAATAGGTAATCACCTCCAGACTTTGATACAGAAAAGATATTGTAAAACTATATATACCAAAACAACCCACATAGCAGCAGACACCCACACCCTAAACCCCAACCCAAAACACCCCCATCTGGCCGCAATTTGCGGCCAGAATGCATATTTCGGCGGCCTGGGTAGGGAATTGGGCTCCCGGGTTTTGTGTGTGCACTCTATACCCCCCATACCTGCTACAGTAACATCTAGTTTCACTCTGAAAAATCTCGGGTAGCAGCAGATCCTACAGGGCCTTATTTCTAGTTAAAATCCACACTTTTGCACTAAAATGGAACTTTAGGGTATTTTTGTGCAAACCTGAAGTACAACCTGGTTAAAACAGCTCTAATAACACTTAAAGGAGCTAACTAAACTATGAGAACACAAATCTAACATATACTTCACAAATATCCTTTAATATCACTAATAATGCACATAAAACATGATTTTTAGCTAAGATACTATAAGATATAGAAAAGAGTGTTAAATATGAGCTATATACCTTCAAAAGACCCTAAGAACACCAAAAAGTTCCAGCTTCTCCTTTAAGTATGCAGATTTGCCTCCAAACACCTAAAAAACTCATTTTTCCTAAGGTTTTGTGAAGGAAATGTGTGGTTTTTGTGTAGGATGTGTAGAGATCAAAGAGACATGAAGAGGAGAAGAAAATATGAGGGAAGGCTAGGGTTTTGCTGCTGGAATGCTGCTGGATTTCAGAATGAGGGAAAGAGAGAGAAGAGAGAAGAAAAGGGGTCAAAAGTCAAAGTTCAATACCTAACACCATGGCTCATTTGTTTATTAGGATTTTGAATTATGAAAAAGGGTTTTGATATGAATAAAATGGTGGGAAAAAATTAGCAACCATGCAACAAAAGAAAAGAAATGGCTAACACTTTAACCTAGGTCAAAAATGGCTAAGTGTGCAAGTGTACACTAACACAAAATTTTCCAATTAGGGTAAACCCGACTAAAATAACTAATAATCTTATGAACACTAATATAATAACATGCACAAATACTAATTATCACAAAAACATTCTAACGGAAATACAAAGTTTTACAATCTACCCCCTTTAAAGAAATTCGGTCCCCGAATTTAAAAATCTAATCACACGCACCTTCAAAAAGATGGGGATACCTCTTCCTCATCTCGCTCTCAGTCTCCCAAGTGACCTCCTCGCCGCCCTAGCCACGCCAAAGTACCTTAACGGACGGTATCTCCTTCGACCTCAATTTCTTTACTTGTCGATCCAGGATCATCACCGGCTGCTCTGCATAGGAAAGGTCGCGCTCCAGCTGGATTGTCGGGTGCTGAATCGCATGCGAAGGATCATGAAAATATTTGCGGAGCATCGAAACGTGAAATACGGGGTGCACGTCTGGAAAACTGGGCGGAAGGGCTAATCGATATGCAACCGCACCAACACGCTCGAGGATCTCGAAGGGGCCCACAAATCTGGGGCTGAGCTTCCCCTTCTTCCCAAATCTCATCACACCTTTCATTGGGGAGACCCTCAAGAAAACATGATCACCAACAGAAAACTCAAGTCTGCGCCGACGACGGTCCGCATAAGATCTCTGCCTACTCTGGGCTGCTCTCATCCTATCATGAATCAACTGGATCTTAGCGGTCGTCTCCTCCACAATCTGCGGCCCTAAGATACTGCTCTCACTGAGCTCCGTCCAACAGGTGGGCGATCTGCATCTCCTCCCATAAAGAGGCTCAAACGGTGCCATCTGAATGGTCTCCTGGTAGCTGTTGTTGTAGGAGAACTCTACTAAGGGCAAATGATGATTCCAGCTACCTCTGAAATCTAATACGCATGCTCTGAGCATGTCCTCGAGAGTCTGAATAGTCCGCTCTGACTGTCCGTCGGTCTGCAGATGGAATGCTGTGCAGAAACTCAAACGAGTGCCCATAGCCTCCTGAAGCCTCTGCCATAGCCGGCTAGTAAACTGGGTGCCTCTATCGGACACGATACATGTTGGAACTCCGTGCAGTCGTACAATCTCATTAATGTAAATCTGGGCATACTGAGCAAATCCGAAAGTCGTCCTCACCGGTAGGAAGTGAGCCGCCTTCGTCAAACGATCCACGATCACCCAGATGGAGTCATACCCTCGACTAGTCCTGGGTAGACCCATAATGAAATCCATAGAGATTTGTTCCCATTTCCACTCCGGAATGGGTAACGGCTGTAGCTCTCCCACGGGCCTCTGGGGCCCAGCCTTGACTTGCTGACAAGTCAGGCATCTCGACACAAAATCTGCAATGTCTCCCTTCATTCCATCCCACCAGTAAACATCTCTCAAGTCATGGTACATCTTGGTGGAGCCGGGATGAACACTATATACCGACCGATGTGCCTCCTCAAGAATCTCGCGCCGCAATCCCTCAGCATCTGGTACGCACAGTCTAGCTCCAAATCGTAGTATCCCCTGATCATCGATCACGAACTCGGAAAATCTGCCATGTCCTATCTGTGTCTTGATCTCTGAAAAGCGTTCATCACTGTGCTGTGCCTCATATATATGGTCAAGCAACTGTGGGTGTGCACGAACATGTGCAATCTGTCCTCCGATCGGCGTAAACTCGAACTGTACCCGGCTGTCGCATAAGATCTGCCAATCCGCCGACGACTGCCTATGCACTGCGCTCAAGCAGGATAGACTACCCCCGGGCCTTCTGCTCAAAGCATCCGCCACTACATTCGCTCTGCCCGGGTGATACAAGATCTCACAATCGTAGTCCTTCACCAACTCCATCCATCGGCGCTGTATAAGGTTCAGGTCTCGCTGCTGAAATATATACTTTAAGCTCTTGTGGTCAGTGAATATCTGGCACGACTCTCCATACAAATAATATCGCCAGATCTTAAGTGCAAAGACCACTGCAGCCATCTCCAGATCATGAGTGGGGTAATTCTGTTCATGTTTCTTTAATTGCCGCGAAGCATACACGATCACCCTGTCATGCTGCATCAAAACGCACCCCAGCCCCACTCGTGAAGCATCACAGTATACCACAAATCCGCCTGATCCTGAAGGCAATGATAGCACTGGTGTCGTAGTCAGTAGAGCCCGTAGCTGCTGGAAACTGTGCTCACACTCCTCCATCCAATCGAAGCGAACTCCCTTCCGGGTCAACCCGGTCAAAGGTGTAGCAATGCGAGAGAAGTCCTGCACAAATCGCCTGTAATAGCCTGCCAGCCCTAGGAAGCTGTGAACCTCCGTCACTGACGTGGGTCTAGGCCAACTCCGAACTGCCTCGATCTTCCTCGGGTCTACACATATGCCATCTCGTGTAATCATGTTCCCCAAGAAGTCTACGCTGTCTAGCCAGAAAGCACACTTGGAAAATTTGGCGAAAAGCTGATGCTCCCTCAAAGTCTGCAGTGTAATCCGCAGGTGCTGCTCGTGCTCCTCTCTACTCCGAGAATACACCAAGATATCGTCAATGAACACTATGATGAACAGATCAAGATACGGCCGGAAAATGCGGTTCATCAAATCCATAAATGCTGCTGGCGCGTTGGTGAGTCCGAACGACATCACCAAAAACTCATAATGGCCGTAACGCGTGTGGAAAGCTGTCCTAGAAATATCCTCCTGTCGAACCCGCAGCTGATGGTAGCCTGATCGCAAATCAATCCTCGAAAAGTATCCTGCCCCCTGAAGCTGGTCAAACAAATCATCGATATGTGGCAAAGGATACCTGTTCCGCACTGTCACCCTGTTCAGCTGGCGGTAGTCAATACACAGACGCAAACTGCCGTCCTTCTTCTTGACGAACAGGACTGGAGCACCCCAAGGAGAAACGCTGGGTCAAATAAGTCCCTTATCCAGCAAATCTTGCAACTGACCCTTCAATTCTCTAAGTTCCGCCGGGGCCATCCGATAAGGCGGTACAGAAATAGGCCCCGCGCCAGGAACCAAATCAATACAGAAAGAAATATCACGCTCGGGCGGTAGCCCAGGAAGCTCGTCAGGGAACTCGCTAACAACCGGAACCTGATCCATCGGAACCTCGGTAGCTCTAGTATCGCAAACATAGGCAAGAAATCCCTGACATCCCTTCAGCAAAAGCTGTCCAGCGCGAAAAGAAGAAATCACACTGTGAGGGGTAACACCACGGTCCCCCAACACAACAACAACCGACTCGCCGGGAAAACAAAATCGAACTGTCTTCTCGCGGCAGTCAACAGAAGCATAGCACATGGCTAACCAATCCATGCCCAAAAGAACGTCGAAGTCCAACATCTCAAGAAGGATCAAATCGACCGGCAACTCTCTCTCGCCAATACGGACGGTACAGGATCGGAACACGTGCCTGGCAACAAACGACTCTCCCACAGGAGTAGTCACAACAAGCGGTTGGTCAAGCAAACCGGACTCTCTACCCAAACTCGGCACAAAGTGTGTGGATACGTACGAGTGCATGGATCCGGGATCGAATAACACGTGTGCATCAACCGAACATACAGGAAGGATACCTGAGACCACCGCATTGGAAGCCTGCGTGTCCTGATGCGTCAAAGCAAAAACTCGCGCCTGTCCTCCACCTGCAACTAACTGTCCCCTGTCGGCCGCTGGCTGCCCTCTGCCTCGGTCACCTCGTCCTCTATGAACAAATCCTCCGCGACTACAACCTCTCTGTGGATGCGTCTGACACGGAGTGACAGTAGGTACTATCGGCAATGCCGTCTGGGGTGGTGAAGGTGGTAATGTAACATGCGGTGCCGCCGCCCCACTCCGGGGTACCTCAGGACAATCTCGGACACGATGATAAGAACTCCCACAACGGTAACATCCCGATGATGGTCGCTGACCCTCCTGGGGATAGGAGCTAAATAACCGGCCTCGCCTCGGATCTCTGTCACCTGCAAGGTGCCTGTCACGACGCCGAAAAGGCCGTCTCTGCACTGACGTATCTGCACGAACTCTCTTCGGCTCTGGGACTGCCGAAGTCTCAGCAAGGCGCTCTTCAACTAATAATGCTGCATCTACTGCTGCTGTGTATGTCTCGTAATGCTGCGCGCTGATAGCAAGGAATAGTGGTGTAAGCAAGCCTCGGACAAATCTCTTAACTCGCAACTCCTCGGTAACCACTAGGTACGGAGGATAAACTGATAGCTCGGTGAACAGCACATCGTACTCTGCCACAGACATCTCTGGCGTCTGGCGTAAGGACTCGAACCTGCGTGCTCTAGCATCTCTGACACTCAGGGGAAGAAAGCGGGCAAGGAATAGCACCACGAACTCTGTCCAGGTCATATAAGGAAGACCTGCTGCTCTACCCTTCTCGACTGATTCGCACCATTTCTGCGCAAGACCTTCCAGGCGAAAGCTCGCGAACTCAACCCATCTCGCATCTGCGCATCTAAGTGAACGACATATCCGCGCCATCCGATCAATGAAAGACTGTGGGTCCTCGGCCACATCGGTGCCTGTGAAGACCGGAGGCTTCAGCCTCATAAACTCTGACAGCGATACTGTAATAACCTCTGTAGTCGCAGGTGCAATTGCCTGAACTGTGGGTACCAACGCGGTCTCTGAAACGGGTGGAACTACCTCTGGTCGCTGCGCTCGAAGTGTCTCAACTAGAGATCCCATCATCTGGCGCATCTCCTGCATACTGGATCCCATCGTCTGGCGTATCTCCTACACACCAGCCCCTAACATAGCAATCTGATCTGTCACGGCAGGAACAGCCTGCTCGGGCACAACCGGTGTACTACCCGGATCAGTCCTCGTCTCCGATGAGTCAACTCGAATCTCGGCCCTCGCGGCCGCTCTCTGCGCCCTCGTAGTCTTCGGCGGCATAATGGCTGAAAGGAATAATAGGATTCGATAAGGATACGGAAATCGAACCGCAAGAATGTATCTACTCAAGAAGGAATTTAAATCAACAATTCCTAAGGTCGCGTAGGCGGAGTACCGTATCGTGAGTATGCCGCGGAACATATACACGCTACGCTACCCTGCTGCAGCTACCTACTCTATCATACCAGGGTCATCCTACACTCCGAAAGGTAAAACCTACGCTCTGATACCAACTTTGTCACGACCCAAAGTTTGGCCCGTGACCGGCACTTAACCACGTAACGTCTACAGGTATAACGCGACTAAGTGAACCGAAAACCCAGAAATCAAACCAATAAAAGTATAGAGTATTATAAGTTTTAAAAAGAAAACACTTACTAACAAGTTAAGAAATGTAAGTAACCAGTCACCAAGATAGCAATATACGACGCCATAGCGAAGATCAAGATCCACAAGTGGGAACATCACAGATAGAATAAAGTGCAAGTACAGTCGGCTCACAACGAGCTCGACACCAGAATACAAGTAAATATACAACACCGTCCTCACACTGTCTCTAAGTCAAATACATACCTGGTAGATGGAGAATACTAGATACAACAATGTACATAACTGAAAGATAAACAGATACCGCACAAAACCCACCTATCAGCAAAAGAGCTAGTACACCAACTATGGGGGTATCTGTGTCAAAAGATGCAAAACGCAGCCTGCCGCGACTACTCCGAAGGGCAACCTGCAAACACTGTGGCACAACGGGGGTGAGTTGCCAACTCGTGAATAGAGATAACATATAAAGGTAATCGCGAGCATGCACGTACTGCGCTACTCTATCATATGCCAACAGATGACATCCATATGTGATAAGCAGTATGTGCAATAATCATGCAAGTGCTCTATCAGGTAATATAACTACAGGATGAGGTACAATAATAAATGCTGAGCATGGGCAATATAACATCTATACGGAATGTCAACGTGGAATATATAATCGGTGTCCATCAATGCACCCAGATCGCCCAAATAGCTCAGGCGCCGGCACCCTCATCGGCCCTCAAATCCTGTAAATCTCTGAGACTCCCGAGTGCCCAACATCGGCACCCAAATATCATAAATACTCGTGTCCAGCATCGACATACAAATCCTCATCCATCGGGCCCCGCCAGTCCGGGTCAGCCCACGGGCTCCGTCTGCGGTATCGGCCCTCGGCCCCGGCAGTACGGATCACCCCACATCCATCTATCAACTCTGATCAGTATCCCCGGATAACTGTCAGGTCCAACCAATCACCGGTAGGTAGTAGTCCCTCTGCCAGGCTCACCGTCTACTACACAGCGAAACCGTTCTCGCCCCGGGGTACCATACCGATTCCACCATGTACCCGTAATCGGCCTCAACCAGCTCCTCGATTCGGGTTCACATATATCACTCTAGCACCGAGGAAACACATGGTGGACGCACCGAAATATCATATCAAGGGAACCGGGTTTTTTAAATGATTATATATTTGAAATAGCCACGGTTCCCAAATCCAGAAATCACATGTAATCCAAATCAATATGCAAGTCAATGATCCGATATGATATGTGTATCAAATATGAATATCATGTCAAGTCACATATAGATGAGCTACAATATTATGATCCGATATGGTATATGCATCAAGTATGAATATCAAGTCATGTCACATATAGATGAGCAACAATATTATGATCCGACGTAAATTCTACAGTGCGAGTGTCATGGCAATTACTAACGGTGTGTGTGTAACATGCAGGATAGTGCTCGTGCAATATGGACCGTTAGTAATGGTGCGGTGTTCTATCAATTCTAGTTTATAACCATATAGCAGGGAATGCAGCATGCACTAAATAGTAGCCATGAACAGTCAATGTATGTGAATATAGCTATAAGGTCCTATCAGCCCTGACGTAGAACGCCATGCGGGCGATATCCCCGTAGATGTTAAATCTACTCACCGTAGTCTCTCGCTAGGTATAGCCAACAACTTGTTTCCCCCTCTGCGCGGCGTCCGCCGTACTCGCCTGCGAACCTAGAATTTCACAATATATCATACATAAGCTTGCAGTCACACAAAAACGACATTAAGGCAGAACTAGTAACTCGTGTCGTGAACCAAGCGCGCGTGTGCGCGATACGCTAAAACGTCTGATTACGCGTCTGAAGTCACTCCGACGCGTCGCGATACGCAGAAACCCAAAACCCACAAACACGTATCACGCGTGTCGCGAAGACTAAAAATACGGAAAATAGGTAATCACCTCCAGACTTTGATACAAAAAAGATATTGTAAAACTATATATACCAAAACAACCCACATAGCAGCAGACACCCACACCCCAAACCCCAACCCAAAACACCCCCATCTGGCCGCAATTTGCGGCCAGAATGCATATTTCGGCGGCCTGGGTAGGGAATTGGGCTCCCGGGTTTTGTGTGTGCACTCTATACCCTCCATACATGCTACAGTAACATCTAGTTTCACTCTGAAAAATCTCGGGTAGCAGCAGATCCTACAGGGCCTTATTTCTGGTTAAAATCCACACTTTTGCACTAAAATGGAACTTTAGGGTATTTTTGTGCAAACCTAAAGTGCAACCTGGTTAAAATAGCTCTAATAACACTTTAAGGAGCTAACTAAACTATGAGAACACAAATCTAACATATACTTCACAAATATCCTTTAATATCACTAATAATGCACATAAAACATGATTTTTAGCTAAGATACTATAAGATATAGAAAAGAGTGTTAAATATGAGCTATATACTTTCAAAAGACCCTAAGAACACTAAAAAGTTCCAGCTTCTCCTTTAAGTATGCAGATTTGCCTCCAAACACCTCAAAAACTCATTTTTCCTAAGGTTTTGTGAAGGAAATGTGTGGTTTTTGTGTAGGATTTGTTTAGAGATCAAAGAGACATGAAGAGGAGAAGAAAAGATAAGGGAAGGCTAGGGTTTTGCTGCTGGAATGCTGCTGGATTTCAGAATGAGGGAAAGAGAGAGAAGAGAGAAGAAAAGGGGTCAAAAGTCAAAGTTCAATACCTAACACCATGGCTCATTTGTTTATTAGGATTTTGAATTATGAAAAAGGGTTTTGATATGAATAAAATGGTGGGAAAAAGTTAGCAACCATGCAACAAAAGAAAAGAAATGGCTAACACTTTAACCTAGGTCAAAAATGGCTAAGTGTGCAAGTGTACACTAACAGAAAATTTTCCAATTAGGGTAAACCCGACTAAAATAACTAATAATCCTATGAACACTAATATAATAACATGCACAAATACTAATTATCACAAAAACATTCTAACGGAAATACAAAGTGTTACACGGACTATGGTTTGTTGGCCTGCGTCAAGGTCATAGGACGCTAGGGGTAAAATATTATTGGGAATTTCAAGTGTTGAAATTTGCAATGAGATTGCATACCTTCTATGAGATAGTTGGATCTTGATACCCGCTGCGAGTAAGAGTTACTCCTGGGAGAGTTTTACACACTACAATTAGCCGATCAAGTAGGTGTCTAGAATGGTGTTAACGGGGTTACGCCCCTGGGAAAACGAGGTTTACTTTAATTAGGTCCGTGCGAAAACGCGAGGAACCTCCCTCAAAGTACCGGTACTGGCCTGGCTGAAAGATTGGCGAACTTGTAGGGTGTAATTAATCCCGGCTTGTCTTTCCTTTTAGGATTTGAAGGAAGATTTGACTAAAACAGTGGGAGCCTTCCTGATTAGATAAATTGATAACCAATCTAATCTTGTAAAAAGCGCACGCTGAGTATTTTCTTCTCTCTTCTGGTTACGACTATGTCAAGCCTTAATCAAGATAAAAATACCGATGTATTAACCGAACCCGCTTGTTATACTGCACAAGGGAACGTTGGTCCCGCTCCAACTTATAATTGTTATAAGACAGAGCAGGAAATTGGGGATTACCAGAATTCCCGTGCCGCCTAAACGAAGAAAGTACATGTTGATGCATCTTCTTCGGGTGTGTTCATTACACAGAACTGTTTCTCAGTATCCTTTACGTCCTGGGTATGAGATACCGGATCAGGATCCCGTAAATGTAATTTGTTACATGGGTTCAAAATAGGTAGAGAACTGAGAACGGGCGATAAGTTTCATGAGATAGAAACGGTGCAAGTGTTGCAGCCAAGTCTGTTGGCAGTTATCACCCTGTATTACCAGAATACATTGATTCTGAACGAATGTTATTAGAAACCGAACCTGATATACAACATCATATCAGTCTCTTTATTAGTAAAGAAGGATATAATTTTGTATTGTTGGATAATGTTTTGAACATTTCCTATATCAAGAGTTGATCGGTTCAGGCACGTTATCTAAAAGCATAGACGTTCTAAATCAAACTACAGTTCTTAGTATACAGAACACACACAAGAGGAAGAGTTCAGAAATGAACGAATCCTTCTTGAGGTACTGTAGACTAGGTGATATCAATGTGACCCGACTAGCTGAAGTTATATTTAGATGCATATTTAAATTAGTTTGAATTTATATCTTGTGAAACTTGCCGGTCATGTCACAAAGATAAGATGACCACAGCTCTGTTTATTGGAAACAGAGAAATAGTTAGTGAACTCTTGGGATTGATACATATTGATGTATGAAAGTCCCCTGTCTACTCGTGCCAGGACCGGTTCTTTGTACTTCATTACATTCACTGATTATCTCTCAAGATTCGGACATATGTTCCTGTTGAAACACAAGTCTGGAACATTTGAGAAATTCAATGAATATAAGTTAGAAGTAGAGAACCAAAAACGGGTATAAGTATTATGTCCTTTGATGAGATCAAGGAGGAGAATACTTAAGCACGGAAATCCTGTACTATTCTAAAGGAGAATAAGATTCTCTCCCAGCATTACTCCTCCGTATACACCACAGCACGTAGGTGTATCGGGGCGGAGCAATCACACCCAATTAGATATGGTGCGCTCTGTGATGAGTACTACTGAGTTTCTTATTTCCTTTTGGGAGTTATGCACTTGAGAAGTTGCATACCTATTGAATAGGGTTCCAATCAAATCAGTTGCCACCACTTCATACGTGATATGGAATGGGAAAAGCCCATATCTTAAGTATGTTAAGATTTGGGATTGTCCAGCCTATGTCTAAAAGCATAATCCGGACAAGCTCGAGGCAAAGTCAGTTCTGTAGAAGTTTGTTAGATATCCCAAGCATTCGCAAGGGAATACCTTCTACCTAACCGAGGAACAAAAGATGTTTTGTTTCTCAACATGCCACTTTGTGAAAGGGAATTTCTTGTGAAGAAATTAGTGGTCATGAGGTAGAACTGGAAGGAGTTCCAGCTATACAAACTGTAACTGATGATTTGGTAGAACCAAAGGATTCAATAGATTCTAACGAACCTCGGCCTCTCCGCCGATCTAGTAGGGTTTCTCACCCACCTGAGAGATACTTCGGTTTCTCTATGACAGTGGGAGCGAGGATTGCATCATGAGATGATGACCCAACTAGTTTCGAGCTGACCATCAGGAGTGGGACTCTGTGAGAATGGCTGGATGCTTAGCGATCTGAGATGGAATCCTTATACACTAACAAAGTATGGATTTTGGTTGCTTTATCTGAAGGGTTAAATCCCCATCAGGAGCAAGTATATCTTGAGAAGATTACTTGGTATATATCGAAAAGTTGAGACTTTCAAAGCTATGCTTAAGTCCATCCAGATCCCACTTGCCCCGTCTACATACCATGACTACGATATCTGGCAGTTGGGTGTCATGACTGCTTTTCTAAATGTTGATTTGGAAGAGAGCGTCTATAAGTACACAGCCAGAGGACTTCGTAGACAGTGGGAGCAGCGGAAACGTGTGCAAGATGTTTTATGTGATAAAGCAGGCATCGCGGAGTTGGAACGTCTGTTTTGATGTGGTAGTCAAAGAGTTTGACTTCATCAAAATGGTAGATGAACCTTGTATATACAAAAAGGTAGTAGGGAGTATGGTGGTGATCCTCGTAGAGTACGTGGATGACATACTCTTGATAGGGAAGGAGTTTCCTATGCTACGCTCGATCAATCTCCACTTATCACAATGATTCTCCATATAGGATCAAAGTGATACCTCCTAAATCCTGGGTTTTGGATCTATGAGATAGATCTAATTGGATGTTAGGATTCTCACTAGTTGTAGTGAGATGGTATCAATCGATCCTGGGGAGAATCACTGGAAAGGTTCTAGGGTGTTAAGGACGACTGAATGTCAGTCGCAGGCATTGTCTTTACCCTCAGTAGAGGGACGGTATGTTGGAAGAGTTCCAAGCTAAATACCGTGACTTACTACACGATTAAAGCCAAGATACATCGTTACCAAGGATGCTACCAAAGAGGCGGTCTGGATATATAAGTTCATGAGATGAACTTCGTTCCTACCATTGTGTAACAATGGAGTTGTGGCTTAGGACAAGGAACCCCCGTCCCATCTGAAATCCAGATATAATTCTTAGGCAGTATCACCTGATCATGGAGATGGTTGATCTCCAGGAAGATCGAGGTTAGGAGAGTAGATACAGAAAACAACAGAGAGGATCCACTCACAAAGGCCTTTTTCCCAGTAGAGACTTTTATGGGATGGTTGAGTATGAGATACTTCAACCGCAGCTAATTGTTGGGTATGCGATACCACAATAGATGGCCCTAGTGCAAGTGGGAGATTGTTAGTTATATGTATACCCTAGAGGCCATTACTGTACATACGATGTATATTGTAATGGATGCTTGGACATATATAGGGAGGACTTTCTTGCTCGACATGATAGTACGCTATCTGGTTGCTCTTTATCTTAATATGTGCTCTGATTGTCTTTATGTTACATGTTGATAAAGCCCTTAGTATGAGTACTTGATTACCAGGAATTTGATGTGGATCATACTAGTGAGGAAAGTGTAGTCGCCAAGTACATCCTTCAAATGTTCCTAGTCGTGGGAGTACCGAGACAGGGCATCGATACTCCAGAGTAGACTAGCGTATGCGCTTCTTGACCCATATGATGGGCGATGGATGATCTCTTATCCATTGGTGTTTGACATCAGAGAAGGTATACGGGTGCTCAGTGGAGACTGGGTACACTGGACGGACTCGCCGAGAACTCCCAGATGGTATTATACCTCACGTCAAATGGCAGTTCTCTGGTGACACTGGTACAGAATAGTTTGTAGACCCGAGATCGTCATAAAGTCTTGTGTGATTCCCACTGTGCTTTGATTTCCATCATACCACGTCCAAGAGGGCGTGGAAAAAGGTGGCTTTTGGGTACAGTCCCGAATCACATGGAGGCAATGAGCGATAGGAGGGGATTCGTCTCTCCCGGTATAGGGAGTTGATGTTGCGCTGTGTTCGATTGGCTATTGTTAGTTGTATGTATGCCCAAGAGGCCAGTATTGTACAGATGATGTATATTATATTGGATGTTTGGACATATATAGAGATGACTTTCTTGCTCGATATGATAGTATGCTATTTGGTTGCTCTTTATCTTAACATGTACACTAGTCTCTTTAACATGTCTTATAGTTACATGTTGGTAAAGCCCTTAGGATGTGTACTTGACTACCTGGACTATGATGCAGATCATACTAGTGGGGACATGGTAGTCCATAAGTACATCCTTCAAGGTCCCTAGTCGTGGGTGTATCGAGACAGGGCATCGATATACCAGTGTAGACTAGCGTATACGCTTCTCGACCCATGAGATGGGCGTTGGATGATCCCATATCCATTGGTGTTTGACATCAGAGATGGTATACGGGTGCTCAGTAGAGACTGGGTACACTGGACGGACTCGCCGAGAACTCCCAGATGGTATTATACCTCACGTCAGATGGCAGTTCTCAGGTGACACTTGTACAGGTTAGTCTGTAGACCCGAGATCGTCATAGAGTCTTGTGTGATTCCCACTGTGCTTTGATCTCCACCTTACCACGTCCATGAGGGCGTGCAAAACGGTGGTCTTTGGGTACAGTCCCGAGTCACATGGAGGCAATGAGCGATAGGAGGGGTTTCGTCTCTCCAGGTATTGGGGGTTGATGTTGCGCAGTGCTCGATTGGCCGTAATAGGGAAGTCCCTGGCCAGGGATGATCAGAGATTTGCTGGTAAGTGTTACCAGTAGTTTCTCGACCCGTTATGAGCCTCACATCTCGGTTATTGGGGTCTGACGTATACCACCCCTAGACTTGATATGCGACATATCAGACGAACAGACCGGACTGTACGGTAAGTGTTACTGGTTGGATTCACAGGAGTGTGAGTGGGCTAGCTCGTCGATCTTCTGATCGCTCAATACCCGGATGGCCGTTACGTTTAGCAGATCGCTTGCGGCTTGTGGATGCTTGATATGATCATCATCTGCTACCGGCGTATTGACGAGTTTTTAGAGTCCTACACAGAGGTTTCCTGGCTCAAGCGAAACGAAATAGGAGCGCATATGAGATATGTGCAGGACCGAGAACAATGCGTGTATGTGATACCGCATTACATTCTCGCGATATATGTTTCGATTGGTTATATTTGTATGACCTAGTTATCGAATCATTCATTCGATAAATCGATACATTGGATTCTAGTCGGTTATGTGCGACATGACCGGATCATTGAATCAAATGTTGATTTAATGATTTAATGTATAATTATATATTTGATATATTACTTTGCATTAACTAGTATTGGTTCACTTTAAATGGATTTTCTCACTTGATGTACATGTTGTATATGTGATATACTTTTGTGCACATCTTTGTATCATGTTTGATGATGCATGTTCTTTGGTTTTGTGTTAAGACTTAAACCATGGTTATGATAATAGTTAGGGTTTTTATTCATTTACTTATTTATTTATCTATTCTTTTTTGATAAATAAATAAATGATAACAAAATGGTTTCTTTCATGAAGCTTGATGAAGCTTCATGAAGCTTTGACTAAAGTGACCATTTTGTCATCATCCTTAACCCTAACCATTCTCATTTGACCATGGTTTATTCTCTACACTTAACCAAGGTTAGAAGATGATAAGTATTGATTTTATTATTCTTTTTACACAATACTTATCATATTCTAGCTTCATCTTCTCCTTCTTCTTCAAGAAAGAAAACTAGATGCCATCAATGGCAACTTGAGCAAAAGTGAGTGAAATCCAATTCTAAAGTGAACCCACCTCCTATTTCTTCACCCTCTACCTCTTGCCAAGTTGTTTTGGGTGTTTTCTTCACAAGTTTCACAACTTGGTGAAGTTGGAGCTTGAACTTGTGCAACCTCGACGTAGATCATCTTCGGCACGAAGCCGACGACCTATTTCACTCATTCCTTTTGATGAAGCCGATGCGAGAGTCCGAGATCCGACTAGGACAGCGAGATGACGTCTACGTGGAGCCAAGGAAGTGGATAACCGGATCTACAAAGGTTGTAGCCTCTCTCCTTTAGTTAAAGTGTTAACTAGATTCGTATTTCGCCTAGAATTCTAGCCGACGATCCGTATTAGGGTTTCTCGGCACCAATAAAATTTGAAATAGGCATGGTTGATGCCTTGTGAGACCTCTATAGTGTTCCTAGGAACCCTACAGTGGTATCAGAGCCTAGCTAGAGCCTTAGGCGAAGTCCAGACGGAGTTTGAAGTCCGATCGAACCGAAACCCTAAAATCAATATTGCTCTCTGGACTTTTTCTAAAAACTGGGATTTTTCAGAATTAAAAATTTGCAGTAAATAGAGCAGGAAATTATAAGGGTTACTGCAGAAAACGAAACCCTAAATCCACTGTAGCGCCGCGGAACCGCGGCAATAGCCTCCTATTGCGGCGGTTCCGCGGCCGTTTGTACTAGTTAGGGATTCGTTTTGGTGCAGTAATGCCCGTATCTGTTTCCTCTGTTCTCTGGGAAGTTTTAATCTGCTTTCAAGAGTTGAATTTTCTGGGGTTGTTTTGGGGATTCGATGAATCGATCGGATTATTTAACTTTGTCTATTTGGGTTTCCGGATAAATTTGGAATATGTTAAAAGTTTCGACCGGATACAAATACCCAATCTTTCCCCTGCCAGGAAATTTCCAAGTGTTGGATTTTTCTGTAGTTTAACGATGTTCTAAGTAGTGCAAGTAACGCGATGGACCCTCTAGAAGACAACAAACCTTAACTCGATTATGTGACCATCTTGAACTGCCCTTTTAACCTTCGGGTTTGGGGCAGTACGGCGTGCCACATGTGAGGCGTTGGCTTGACCCTTCTGCTGCTGGACCGTTGGTACTGAGGCACGAACTGAATGTTGTTAGACTTATTTCATGTGTTGAGCTGTATCGGGAAAACTTGGGTATTCGACTGTTCGATCGGAAAGTTTAACATTTTCTGTTTATCTGGAATGTGATACAATAATTGGAATTCACAAACAGTTATGAGATAACTGAATGAAGGTTATAAATCTAGCGGTTTAGTTTCACTTGATATTGAAAAGAGTTTTCGATAATGAGACTAAAATGCGGGGTTTATAACTGTTAGGCATGTGATGTCTAAGTATTTCATTTGATTAGGCATGTGATGTCTAAAGAGCTTGCGGATTCCAACTGTTTTAGTTTTACACTTTCTTTTCTGTGACCGTAAATGTAGTATGTTCATATCGCCAGTTTCGTTGCTATACGTCAACGACAATTGGGGTATGTATACTTACTTACTTTGATGACATGTGATGTTATGTGTTGCTGGATATGTTATATTGGATCGTCGTGTTTGAATAGCCGGGGGTTTTCATGTGAGATGAGTATTTTTCATTTTCATTCATGTAAAAACTTGTATGTAATATTCTTTTATTGGGGCACTTCCAGGTTGCGGAAGTCGTCACCTTTTGTATATTATTTACTTTTCCGCATTAGGATAGACCCAAGGAGAGGAGCACAAGTAACCGGGTTCTGGGGTCCAGTGGGAGACCAACTCGAGGAGTCGAGTCCGGGTCTCCTAACCCTAGAATTGGAAGGGTTGCTTGCCGCTCTCATAGGGGTCTAGGGGTGTGGGATTGGCTATTCATCACGACCGTGGAATCCGTGTTTTATACTGGCTCGTATTGAAAACACGGACGTCCTAGTATATCCAATGTTTCATATGTTTCTTCTACTGCGATATCTGTGATGCGATCATGTGATGTTTCTTGATAGATACTTTATATAGTATATATGATATATTATATAGACGTTACTTATGTTTTACACCCGTGCTAGCCCTGCCCTGCTCTGTCGTTAGTTACCTAACCTAACGGTGCACGAGGGGACATCGAGGCGAATGCGGATGGCATAAGTGTACGTCGTATTTATCTGTGATGTTTAGGTATTTAAATGATGGGACTTCATTAATGTGATTAATGAAAGAAAAGAAACCTAAGATGTTGTAGAATCAAATTTTTAACAAAATAGGTAGCTACAGTTCTTGCTTTGCATAGCGGTACATGTGATATATCCTGCACCTTATTCGATGAGGAAAGGACCGAGATCCCTTCACCGGGAGTGACTCCTTTAGCAATAACTGGCAGATGCTACACACTCGGTTTGCTTTTGACTCCTTCTATAGTTTCTGCTTTGCATAGTGATATATATGATATATCCTGCACCTCATTTGACGAGGAAAGGGCCGACGATCCCTTCACCGGGAGTGACCCCTTTAGCAAAACTAGAAAAGCCTCAAAATCACTCCATTTCAAAACTTCATTTGATTCTACAACGATATCAAGTTCATTACGCTCATGGTTTTTTTTCTGAAAGAACCCGCGTAGCCCTCCGTCATTTCAGATAGATATTATTTAGTATTCGTGCTATGTTTGTTGACTTAGTCAAGGCATAGTGTATGGTAGCTAAATTATGTTTATCTGTAACAACATGAGATGTGATTGGATAAGAGCATTCGCACGGCCTTGTTGACTCAGTCAAGGGTCGTACGGGTGGGTTTAATTCAATCGGGAAATGTACGGGTTGAACTTGACTTGCGATTTATGGTTTGTTGACTTAGTCAAGGTCATAGATCGCTAGGGGCAAAAGCATTATCGGGAATTTCAAGTGTTGAAATTTGCAATGAGATTGCATACCTTCTATGAGATAGTTGGATCCCGATACCCACAGCGAGTAAGAGTTACTCCTGGGAGAGTTTTACACACTACAATTAGCCGATCAAGTAGGTGTCTAGAAAGGTGTCAACGGGGTTACGCCTCTGGGAAAACGAGGTTTACATTAATTAGGTTTGTGCGAAAGCACGGGGGACCTCCCTCAAAGTACCGACACTGGCCTGGCTGAAAGATCGACGAAATTGTAGGGTGTAATTATTCCCGGCTAGTCTTTCCTTTTAGGGTTTGAAGGAAGATTTGATAAAAAACAGTGGGAGCCATCCTGATTAGATAAGATAATAACCAATCTGATCTTGCACGAGCATATGCTAAAGTGTTTTCTTTTCTCTCTCTCCAGGTAGCGACCATTTCATGCCCTAATGAAGATAATAATATGGATGTATTGACCGAACCCGCATGTTATACTGTGCAGGGGAACGTTGGACCCGTTCTATCTTATAAGTGTTATAAGAATGAACAGGAAACAGGAGAATATCTGGATTCTCAAGCCGCCCAAAAGAACATGCATGTTGATGCATCTTCTACAGGTGTGTTAGTTATTGAGAACTGTTTCTCAGTTCACCCTACGTCCTGGGTATTAGATACCGGATCAGGATCCCACATATGTAAACAGTTACATGGGCTACGAAAAGGTAGAGAACTGGGAAAAGGTGATCATTCCGTTCAAGTAGGGAATGGGGCAAATGTTGCAGCCAAAGCAGTTGGCATATATCACCTGGTATTACCAAATGGTGATACACTAGTCCTGAATGAGTGCTATTATATACCGAACATGATGTGCAACATTATATCAGTTTCTTTACTAAGTAAAGAAGGATATAATTTTGTAGTAAAGGATAATGTTATGAACATATTCCTAGATCAAAAGTTGATTGCATCAGGCTCGCTACATAATGGCATATTCATTCTCAATCAAAATACAGTCTTCAATATACAAAACACACACAAGAGGAAAAGCTCAGAAATGAACGAATCCTTCTTGTGGCACTGTAGACTTGGCCATATCAATGAGACACGACTGGCTAAGTTGCATAAGAATGGATATTTGAATTCATTTGAATTATCATCTTATGACACTTGCCTTTCATGTCTCAAAGGAAAAATGACCAAAACTCCGTTTACGGGACACGGAGAAAGAGTTACTGAACTCTTGGGACTGGTGCATAGTGATGTATGCGGTCCTATGTCTACACACGCCAGAAATGGTTCTTCCTACTTCATTACATTCACTGACGATCTTTCTAGATACGGGCATGTGTTCCTGTTGAAACACAAGTCTGAAGCTTTTGAGAAATTCAAAGAATATAAGCACGAGGTAGAGAACCAAACGGGCAAAAGTATTAAGATTCTTCAATCTGATCGAGGAGGTGAATACTTAAGCAGTGAATTCCTGGATTATCTAAAAGAGAATGGGATTCTCTCTCAGCTTACTCCTCCTTATACACCACAGCACAACGGTGTATCGGAGCGAAGGAATTGCACCCTATTAGATATGGTGCGTTCAATGATGAGCAATGCTGAGTTACCTATTTCCTTTTGGGGGTATGCGCTTGAGACAGCCATATACCTATTGAATCTGGTTCCGTCTAAATCTGTACCTACCACACCATATGAGATATGGAGTGGGAAGAGACCATATTTAAAACGAATTAAGATATGGGGTTGTCCGGCCTATGTCAAAAAGCAAAATCCGGACAAACTCGAGGTACGATCAGTCCTTTGCAAGTTTGTGGGATATCCTAAGAATTCTCAAGGATATTTTTTCTACCAAGCTGAGGAACAAAGAGTGTTTGTTGCTCAATATGCCACCTTTTTGGAAAGGGAATTTCTTGCAAAAGAAATTAATGGCAAAGAGGTAGAACTGGAAGAGGTTCCAGCACCACAAACTGCAACTAATGATTTAGTAGAACCAGAGGATTCAGTGGTGCCCGACGTACCCCAGCCTCTCTGCCGATCTAGTAGGGTTTCTCGACCAGCTGAGAGATACTATGGTTTTCTCATTGATGGTGGCAGTGAGGATTGCATCATGGAGGATGATGACCCAACTAGCTTCGAGCAGGCCATCACGAGTGGGGACTCAGTGAAATGGCTTGATGCTATGCGGTCCGAGATGGAATCCATGTACACCAACAAAGTATGGACTTTGGAAGTTGCTCCTGAAGGGGTAAAACCCATTGGGAGCAAGTGGATCTTCAAGAAGAAACATGGTGTAGATGGGAAAGTGGAGACTTTCAAGGCTAGACTTGTAGTAAAAGGTTTTTCGTCAAAGACCAGGTGTGAACTATGACGAAACCTTTTCTCCAGTGGCTATGCTTAAATCCATCCGGATCATGCTTGCCATCGCTGCATATCATGATTACGAAATCTGGCAAATGGATGTTAAGACCGCCTTTCTAAATGGTGATTTAGAAGAGTGCGTGTACATGACTCAGCCAGAGGACTTCGTAGATAGTGGGAGCAGCGGGAAGGTGTGCAAGCTGCTTAAATCCATTTATGGATTAAAGCAAGCATCGCGGAGTTGGAACATCTGCTTTGACGTCGTTATCAAAGAGTTTGATTTCGTCAAAAATCCAGATGAACCTTGTATCTACAAGAAGGTGGCAGAGAGTAAGGTTGTCTTCCTCGTATTGTACGTGGACGACATACTCTTGATAGGAAATGATATTCCCATGCTGCAATCGGTCAAGCTCTTCTTATCACAAAGATTCTTAATGAAAGATCTTGGTGATGCCTCCTGCATATTGGGAATCAGGATCTATAGAGATAGATCCAAAAGGATATTGGGATTGTCCCAATCCAGGTACATTGACACCATACTAAAGAGGTTTAGTATGGAAGAATCCAAGCGTGGGAACTTGCCCACGATCTCTGGAGTCACTCTCTCCAAAGAGATGTCCCCCAAGACTGATTTGGAGAGAGCTCGCATGCAAGGGATACCCTATGCTTCGGCTGTAGGCTCTATCATGTATGCGATGCTATGTACCAGACCCGATGTAGCATACTCACTAAGTGTAGTGAGCAGGTATCAAGCTGATCCTGGAGAGAGTCAATGGACAGCTGTGAAGAGCATTCTCAAGTACTTGCGAAGGACTAAAGAAATGCTCTTGGTGTATGGTAACGGAGAACTCCAAGTGGAGTCCTTTACCGATTCGAGCTTCCAGAGTGATAAGGACGACTCTAAGTCGCAGTCGGGCTTTGTCTTTACCCTTTACGGAGGGGCGGTTAGCTGGAAGAGTTCCAAGCAGGAAACCATGGCAGACTCGACGATGGAGGCTGAATACATCGTTGCCAACGATGCTGCCAAAGAGGCTGTCTGGATCAAGAAGTTCATTACTGAACTTGGAGTGGTTCCATCCATTGAGCATCCAATACCTTTGTATTGCGATAACAATGGAGCGGTGGTTTTGGCCAAGGAACCCAGGTCCCATCAGCGATCCAGGCATATTCTGAGGCGGTATCACCTGATCCGGGAGATAGTTGATCGCCGGGAGATCGAGGTCAGGAGAGTTGACACGAAGAACAACACGGCGGATCTACTCACGAAGGCCATTCCCCAGATACAGTTTGAGAGACTCTTCGGGATGCTCGGTATGCGATACTACAGCAGCTGGCCCTAGTGCAAGTGGGAGATTGTTAGTTGTATGTATGCCCTAGAGGCCAGTATTGTACAGATGATGTATATTATATTGGATGCTTGGACATATATAGAGATGACTTTCTTGCTCGATATGATAGTATGCTATTTGGTTGCTCTTTATCATAACATGTACACTAGTCTCTTTAACCTGTCTTATAGTTACATGTTGGTAAAGCCCTTAGGATGTGTACTCGACTACCTGGACTATGATGCAGATCATACTAGTAGGGACATGGTAGTCCATAAGTACATCCTTCAAGGTCCCTAGTCGTGGCTGTATCGAGACAGGGCATCGATATACCAGTGTAGACTAGCGTATACGCTTCTCGACCCATGAGATGGGCGATGGATGATCCCATATCCATTGGTGTTTGACATCAGAGATGGTATACGGGTGCTCAGTGGAGACTGGGTACACTGGACGGACTCGCCGAGAACTTCCAGATGGTATTATACCTCACGTCAGATGGCATTTCTCAGGTGACACTTGTACAGGTTAGTCTGTAGACCCGAGATCATCATAGAGTCTTGTGTGATTCCCACTGTGCTTTGATCTCCACCTTACCACGTCTATGAGGGCATGCAAAACGGTGGTCTTTGGGTACAGTCCCGAGTCACATGGAGGCAATGAGCGATAGGACGGGTTTCGTCTCTCCCGGTATTGGGGGTTGATGTTGCGCAGTGCTCGATTGGCCGTAACAGGAAAGTCCCTGGCCAGGGCTGATCAGAGATTTGCTGGTAAGTGTTACCAGTAGTTTCTCGACCCGTTATGAGCCTCACATCGGCACGACTTATCGGTTATTGGGGTCTGACGTATACCACCCCTAGACTTGATATGCGACATATCAGACGAACAGACCGGACTGTACGGTAAGTGTTACTGGTTGGATTCACAAGAGTGTGAGCGGGCTAGCTCGTCGATCTTCTGATCGCTCAATACCCGGATGGCCGTTACGTTTAGCAGACCGCTTGCGGCTTGTGGATGCTTGATATGATCATCATCTGCTACCGGCGTATTGACGAGTCTTTAGAGTCCTACACAGAGGTTTCCTGGCTCAAGCGAAACGAAATAGGAGCGCATATGAGATATGTGCAGGACCGAGAACAATGCGTGTATGTGATACCGCATTACATTCTCGCGATATATGTTTCGATTGGTTATATTCGATATGACCTAGTTATCGAATCATTCATTCGATAAATCGATACATTGGATTCTAGTCGGTTATGTGCGACATGACCGGATCATTGAATCAAATGTTCATTTAATGATTTAATGTATAATTATATATTTGATATATTACTTTGCATTAACTAGTATTGGTTCACTTTAAATGGATTTTCTCACTTGGTGTACATGTTGTATATGTGATATACTTTTGTGCATATCTTTGTATCATGTTTGATGATGCATGTTCTTTGGTTTTGTGTTAAGACTTAAACCATGGTTATGATAATAGTTAGGGTTTTTATTCATTTACTTATTTATTTATCTATTCTTTTTTGATAAATAAATAAATGATAACAAAATGGTTTATTTCATGAAGCTTGATGAAGCTTCATGAAGCTTTGACTAAAGTGACCATTTTGTCATCATCCTTAACCCTAACCATTCTCATTTGACCATGGTTTATTCTCTACACTTAACCAAGGTTAGAAGATGATAAGTATTGATTTTATTATTCTTTTTACACAATACTTATCATATTCTAGCTTCATCTTCTCCTTCTTCTTCAAGAAAGAAAACTAGATGCCATCAATGGCAACTTGAGCAAAAGTGAGTGAAATCCAATTCCAAAGTGAACCCACCTCCTATTTCTTCACCCTCTACCTCTTGCCAAGTTGCTTTGGGTGTTTTCTTCACAAGTTTGACAACTTGGTGAAGTTGGAGCTTGAACTTGTGCAACCTCGACGTAGATCATCTTCGGCACGAAGCCGACGACCTATTTCGCTCATTCCTTTTGATGAAGCCGATGCGAGAGTCCGAGATCCGACTAGGACAGCGAGAGGACGTCTACGTGGAGCCAAGGAAGTGGATAACCGGATCTACAAAGGTTGTAGCCTCTCTCCTTTAGTTAAAGTGTTAACTAGATTCGTATTTCGCCTAGAATTCTAGCCGACGATCCGTATTAGGGTTTCTCGGCACCAATAAAATTTGAAATAGGCATGGTTGATGCCTTGTGAGACCTCTATAGTGTTCCTAGGAACCCTACAGCTATTGCTGGAAATCCCTGGCCAGGGTTGCTGAGATTTACTGGTAAGTGTTATCAGTAGTTTCTCGAACTGTTATAGACCTCATATCGACACGACTTATCATGCTACCGGGGTCTGAAGTTTACCACCCCTAGACAAGATATGTGACATATCAGACGAAGAGACCGGACTGTACGGGAGTGTTACTGACTGGATTCATAGGAGAATGTACAGGCTTGCTTGTTTATCTTCTGAGCGCTCAATACCTGGGTGACTGTTATGTTTAGCTGACCGCTTGCAGCTTGTGGGTGTTTGATATGATCATCACCTACTGCCGGCGTATTGACGATTCTTTAGAGTCCTACACAGAGGTTTCTTGACTCAGTAAAAACGGAGTAGGGGCACATATATGATATGTGTGGGACCGAGAACAATACGTGTATGTGATACCGTATTAGATTCTCGCGATATGAGATATCGTCCGGGTATATGTGATATAGCCGGGTCATCGGATCAAGTGTTGATTCGATGAACTGATACAGATTATATTAGTCCGTTATTTGAAAAATAGCCGGATTATCGGATCAAGTGTTGATTCGATAATTTAATGTATAATTATATATTTAATATATTAAATTACATTAACTGATATAAGCTCACTAAAAGATTCTTTTTCTCACTCGGGTAATACATTGATATATATGCGATATATGTTAATTGTATTATTTTATTTTGTTACAATAAATATTGTATATGTGATATATAATATTGTAACATGTTAGGGTTATTAATGCAACGTGATTAGTAGAGATTAAACATGATTAAGGTTTGATTTGGGTTAATATTTTCTAGAAGCTTCTAGAAGGTTTTTCTTTTGTTTCTTGCTAAAGATATTTGTAAAGATATTTCTTATGATATTTATTAACCCAACCCAACCCATGACCATGGTTAAGTCTCTACATGGATTAAGTTATCATACTTAACGTATGGTTGCAATTCTAACCTCATGACAATTCATTATTTATCACAAAGAGATTTGTTCTTCTTCTTCCTTCTTCTTTCTTTCATGAAAAGCTTTCTAGCTTTTTATGAAGTGATGAAAATGAGTGAGTTAAAGAAAATAAATTAGAGATAAAATCCTACTTCATCATCCTAATCTATCCTAGCCATTTAGATTTGGGTGTTCACTTCATTAGATGGTGAGAGCTTGTGTTAAAGAAATTTCAAGGTAGATCATCTTTGTTATCGAAGATCGGAAGTAAGCATGCATCTTTCTCTTCGTGGAACCTCTCTAGAGTCCGGGAAATCGATGATTGCAGCGAAGGGACTTCAACACGGAGCTTTAGAAGTGAAGGACCGGACTACAAAGGTTGTAATCCTAAACTCTTAGTGTTAAAGTGTTTAACATGCTTTGTTTCGCCTAATCTCTAGTTTAAAGATCTTGGTTAGGGTTGTTTGGCACGTCTAAATTTTAAATCGGGCATGGTTGATACCTTATAGACCCTTGTGAGAGTGCCTAATAACCCTGCAAACATCACATGCAATTTTAGCAGAAACAAGAAACATCTGAAACACCAAAACCCAGAGACTGGAACACCCCACCAAAACGAACCCAAAATTCCACAGAAAAACCGATCTGGCCGGTTTTTATAGCAATGTGGCCGGTCATTTTCTGGCGAAGGTGGTTCGTTTTCTTATGGTGTTCATGTTACATCTCATATAACATTCTGCAATTGCTTAAAAAATTATAGACACTCTGAAAAATTCGACAGAAACTGGGTTTATGTTTCGAGTGTTTCGGAGTTGTTTCGGTTTCGTAATACTACAACATCGTCTAATTCTCTAGCATGGCTCTGATACCACTGCTGGGTTCCCTAGTGTCGCCACTGGGTTTCTGGAGACATCGACCATGCCGTTTTCAAAAAAATGGCGTGCTAAAGAACCCTACGCTAGAATCTAAACTAGAGAATTAGACGAACAAGCATATAAACAGCTTTACATCTAAGTGAACAAGGAATACAACCTTTGTAGACCGGTCTTTCACTTCAATAGCTCCGTGTAGTCCCTTCGCTCCAAGTAGTGATCTTCCGGACTCTAGTGAGGCTCCACAAGGTGAAATGAACAAGTTTGCTTGAAGTCTTCGAGGTTGAAGATGATCTACGTCGAGGAGACATTAACTCAAGCTACCTCTTCACTAAGTGATGAACTTAGTGAAGAAATAACCCAATCTAAATGGTTAGTAGAGAAGAGGTTGATGAAGTAGGAATTTTTCTCACTTTAGAAATAATTTTCTCACTATATTTCTTCACCTCTCATGAAACTAGAGAGCTCTTGGAGATGAGGAAGAAGATGAAGTGTGAATGAAATAATGAGTGAGAATAGCAACCATGAGTTGGTTAGTATCATATACTAACTCATGTAGAGACTAAACCTTGGGTAAATAATAATGGTTGGGTTAATAAATATTTTCAAGTAAAACAAAATTAGTGGACTTGGTCAATGGTTCCATAAGCTTCTACAAGCTTCAACCATGTGACAATTTCTAACTAATTTGATTTACTTTAAGTAAATAAAACCCTCACATTATTATAAGAATGGTGTGAGTCTCATACACCCATGTAGCATGTGGCATCTAGTATGACACAAAAGATGTATATTAATATATATCACATATATACCAAGTGTACACTAGTGAGAAAAAGAAAACATAAGTTAGATAATATTAGTTAATGTAAGATAATATATCAAATATATATAATTATACATTAAATTATTAAATCAACACTTGATTTAATAATCCGGCTATAACGCATACAACCGACTAATATCAAATGTATCAATTTGTCGAATCAACACTTGATTCGACAGCCAGGCTATATCACATATAACCGGCCGATATCACATATCACGATAATAGAATACGGTATCACATACGCGTATTAATCTCGGTCCCGCACATATCACATATGTGCTCCTACTTCATTTCGCTTGAGCCAGGAAACCTCTGTGTAGGATTCTAAAGACTCGTCAATACGTCGGCAGTAGGTGGTGATCATATCAATCACCCACAAGCTGCAAGCGGTCTGCTAAACGTAACGGCCACTGGGGTATTAAGCGATCAGAAGATCAACAAGCAAGCCTGCTCATACTCCTGCGAATCCAATCAGTAAAACTACCGTACAGTCCGGTCCCTTCGTCAGATATGTCGCAAATCACTGCCTGGGGGTGGTATAACGGCGAACCCCAATAGCCTAATAAGTCATGCCGATGTGAGGCGCATAACGGTTCGAGAAACTACTGATAACACTTACCAGTAGATCTCAGCAATCCTGGCCAGGGATTTCCTGTTATGGCCAATCAAGCATAGTGCAACATCAACCCCCAATACTGGGAGAGACGAAATCCCCTCCTATCGCTCATTGCCTTCATGTTACTCGGGACTGTACCTAAAAACCACCATTTTGCACGATCTCTTGAACATGGTAAGGTGAAAATCAAAGTGCAGTGGTACTCACACAAGACTCTATGACGATCTCGGGTCGACAGACTAATCTGTACCAGTGTCACGAGAGAACTGCTATCTGACGATAGGTATAATACAATCTAGGAGTTCTCGGCGAGTCCGTTCAGTGTACCCAGTCTCCACTGATCACCCGTATACCATCTCTGATGTCAAACATGTTAGTTATATGTATGCCCTAGAGGCCATTACTGTACATTGGATGTATATTGTAGTGGATGCTGGGACATATATAGGTAGGACTTTCTTGCTCGACATGATAGTACGCTATCTGGTTGCTCTTTATCTTAACATGTATATTTTCTGTCTCTCTGTTACATGTTGATAAAGCCCTTAGGATGTGTACTCGACTTCCAGGACTATGATGTAAGTGCACGGCGGCGCCCCGGCCGTCAATCCGACGCCGGAATGCGGAAGCGGTGAAAAACTTTAATTTTGCGGACTTAGAAAACCGGCACCACCGCGCACTAAACACCCGGATCGTAACCATTAACTAGTCCTAGCTAACTACAAGAAAGGGAATAGAGATATACCGACGATCCAAGTCCTCCGGTCTTCTCGTCATCGTCCCGATCTCCTGCGGAATGTCCCGTCTCCTCCTCGTCGCCGGAAGTGCACCACATCGCCTACTTCTTTTATGGGCTCCCACCTCAATGCCGAGGCAACTCGGGCACGAAGCCGGCTACTCGACGTGCCCAAGATTCGCTGTAGAATGCGTAGAGAAGAAGTCTCATTTTGGGGTTAAGGAGGTGCCATTTTTGGTGGAGGAAATAAAGGATTTTGGAGATCAACTAGAGAGCTTTTTTCTTAGCACCATATGAACCAAAAATGCCACACCAAAAATCAATCAAAACCCCACCCTAAAGTGGCCGGCCCATGTAGGAAAGGGAGAGAGGGAAAAGTCAAGGGGGAGGTGACCATATCAATCATGCAAGAAAAAGAGAGAGGAATGGTTATCATAATCAACCATGATCACAAAGCAATGCCAACACTCCACACAACCATCATCAACAACCATGATGCTAACAAAGTCAAGCCATCATGAAGTATGAAGTCAAGCAAGTCAATGGATGGTGCACCATCATGAAGACTATCATGATGCTACAAAAAGCAAAGACCCCCTCCACAAATGCCTATTTGCAACAATGCAAATAAACCCTCCTCCACCAATCTTCGGCCAATGAACGGAACAAAGGAAATTGGCCGAAACGGAAAGCAAACTGGCAACTCCAAAAACTGGTCCCGTAATAAATTACAGGAAAACCCCAATACTGTGCATACACACCCGCATTTGTATTCCGACCGAAATACAAATGCAATGAGACAAAATCTACACTGTACTATACTAGGATCCGGCTTATACCAAAACCGGCTAGTAATATCTGTTCGATCCTGATCCGTGCAATACCGCACGTATCTGATCAAACCCTGCCATATAACCATACGGCCTATAGTACAAACTGTCCGATCCTGATCCGTGCAATACCGCACGTATCTGATCGGACCTTCCCATATCTCCATACGGCCTCTACAACCTTTCGCCCGAAAGCTGAGTAACTGAATGTGGGGGACTCTAAAGACTCGTCAACACCTTGGTTGTGGATATAACCACTAGCACGTCAGAGGTATAAGCCAATACGTAACGGGCTACCAGGTACTGACTAAAAGGGATGTCTGTGAGTGAACTCAGCCTGACAACCCTACTGAGCCTGTCAGTGACAATATCCGTACAGTCCGGTCCGTTCGTCTATGAGTATCGCATGGCAGGCCTAGGGGGTTGGTAAAAGTCAGACCCCCAAAAGCGGTACAAGTCGTGTCGGAGTGTAGCCCAGAACACCCTGAGATACTACTGGAATACCTACCAGTAAATCTCCTTGCCTTAGCCAAGGACTTTGTGTAATGGCTCTCCTAGACACAGCACGACCTCACCCCCAATACCGGGAGAGACGAACCCCTGAAGATACGCTCACTGCCTCCATGTGGCTCGGGACTGTACCCAACTAAAACCTGTTTGCACGACTCCTTTGAGCCGTGGTAGGGTAGTAATCAAAGTACAGTGGGAACTCACACGAGACAAATGACGATCCCCAGGTCGATGAACTAACCTGCACACATGTCACCAGGGAACTGCCATCTGACGTCTGGTATATGACCAACTAGCATGTTCCCGGCGAGTCCTGTCCGGTGTACTCATAACCCAATGAGCACCTGTATACATCTTAGGTGATCCAACTGACACCAGTGGCTTGTGAGACCGACCACCGCCCCTCGTCGGGGTCTCGACTGTATACACTAGTCTACTAATGGAGTATCGATGCCCAGTCTCGAAACTCCCACGACTAGGGACCTTTTAAGGATAAGCTTATAGACCCCCCAGCTCCCACTTATATGATCGCCCTCATACTGCTGGTGGTCAAGCAAGAATCCTAGGGGCTCTATCAACGTGTAATAGCGACGTGTCAGGTCACCTCAAGCAGTACACGATGATAAAGGTAAACCAGATAGCATACTATCATCTCGAGTAAGACTGTCCTACCGAGATAGGTCCTCCCTCTATCATTACAATCACGTACCTGTGACCTAATAATTGACTCTGAGGGCACTATCTCCAACAATCTCCCACTTGCACTCAAGGCTAATTATTGCGATGTCGCATACTCACAGCCCGTGTGATACCGTACATCCAACTCCTCTACTAGTCAGTCTCATAAAGCTCGTTTGCGGAACTATTGCGTTCGAGGAATAGCCTTAGTGAGTGGATCCGCTTTGTTGTTTCTTTCTATGTCTCTCTATATCTCAAGTTCGCGGAGAAAGCCATCTCCCGAAAAGAGCAATACCTGTCTCAGAATATGTCTGGATGTCTGATGGGACCTAGCTCATAAATGAACTCCAAATCCAAACTTCTTAGACTGTATCGTCAACTGAACTTAATCAGTAGCCTGCGCGCCATGCCTCCCTCAGTATTGCCTTGGACCACCTGTCCAAAATACTGCCCCTCATCAGAAGGAAAACTATAACTCTGACAACCTCCTTGTCGTCCATGTCACCTTGGAAGCCTGGAATGATAACTGTCTCCTGAATGAGGCTGTCGTTATCATATCCCTAGAACATCCACTTATGTTCTAAAACTGCTTCCGACTGTTTCTCCAGGATTGGATTAATGTCAACTTATTGCATCTAGTGCAAGAACAACATCTGGTGTGGTACTTGACATCTCACGATTGACTCAATTGCCTGAGCAAGTGATCTGCCAATCATGCCCGTCCCTCTCCCCTTTAGTCTGTAAGACACCTTTAGAGAGGGTGACTCCATTACATGCAGGTACACTACCGTGCCAGGAGTCGTCCATCCTAAATACTCTTAGAATGCTGTCAAGTACCCTGATTGGGAAACCACCCAAATCTAGATCTAAAACCATAGATCTAGTAACCAGTATGTCTGATATAAAATCCATTTCCTTTGTGGAGAAACAACTGTGTGACGACCAAAGTATAACCGATCGTAGTGTAGGAGTTTCTTTTCCTACTCTGTGTATATCATCCAAATACCAGGATATCACACCCTACTACCTTCTCAACAGATCCATCCCCTATTCTGACGAAGTCAAACCCATGACTGTCACGTCAGAAATAGATGATCTATCTCCGCTACATCTGCTCTAGTCTATAAATAGACATAAGCAACCTGTCCACCAATGCTTCCGCTGCTCCCACTGACTACGACAACCCTCTGGCAGATTCATATAGACGTACACTTCTAAAACTGGTTTAGAACGACGCTATACTCATCCTCCCCCCGGGTCTCGTAACCTGGAACAACAGTAATGGCAATTGTGGGTAAACAAGAACTTCCCTGTCACCGTCCTTGAGGCTACCGTAGTGCCTCTCGGGTGCCTGAAGTTACCCACCTTATCTGCGGAGTGGCCAATGGAATGTCAATCCAGATTGAATCTTTAGGTTCCTTATCAAATCTTCAATAATCGTTTGTGGTTCTGGAATCACTTCCAGTTCTACCATACTCCCACTACTGTTTTCTGAAAAAAATCCATTTTTAATAAAACTGTGGCGAGTCTAGAACAATATCGCTATTGTTCATCCAGATGGTAGAAAATCAACCCTCGTCATAGCCTGGGTCAACCCACAAACAGCCATTACAGAAACGTGCCTTGAGTTGTCCAGTGTCTGGTTTTAATCATAAACCGGACAACTCCCCGTACCTTAACATCGTTAAGATATGAACTGTTCTATATCCAATATAGAAACAGAGGCACTGATTTAATTGAACCAGATTCAAATCATGCACCTGTCTCCAGTGCATGTCAACTAAATGGAAGGAGGCCGATCAGTGTTACTCAACTTAGGAATACTTCCAATTATGAGTAACCTGAAAGAGAAGCAAGATCTTTTTATCATTACTATCAACTGAATACCATACACAAGTATCTACATCTTCGATCACTTTGAAGAATCCCGATACTTGCTACACCTGGTTCTCTACTCTATTCAAATACCTATAACTCCTCAAAACTTAGACCCTGTGTTTCAACGAAACACATGTCTAAGAACTAGAGAAGTTAAAAGTAAACAGAATATAGTATGAGGACTAACCCCTCTGTCCTAATGGACACTGGACAACATACAATACTCTGTATAAGTCCCTTGAGTCTGATAACTCTTTCACTGTGTGTCGTAGGTTGAAAACTGTACTTATGGTTAAGAAGAATTACACCGCTGTTTAATGCTCCTTACCTAACCATCCACTGATATAGGTAAATGTCGTAGACATAATTTCAGAAAAGTATATCTCACTCTATGAAAATAGACGTACAGATATATCAATTTGAAATTGGTGCATAACAGCGGATATTCAAAACCAAATATTTGCCGACCGGCAAACAGCCCAGGTGATTTCCTCAAATATCACTGATTACAACGAATCCCGATATAATGAGGATAATCACCCAATTCCCAATAACTTACTCCCACTCATCATCTGTAAAACCATACAGATGTGAGAATCGTACCTGGTAAATACATACCCTGGAGTAAGTATCTAATCGGGAAATCAGTTTTCTTTTAACATTACACAGTGAAACTGAAACATTGAAATGTTTCGATGGGGTATCCTGGTATTCCTAGTAATGCCTCTTCCAGATTCACGACTGTAACCGTATAGTTCTTTGCCACCTCTCCAAATCCCTTCATATGTCTTTAGTCTTTACCTTCTGTACACCCCTTTAGGCCAAATGGTTTTCTTCATTCCCTACCGTTCGGCACCAGCCTATGGTTTGGAAGAAGACTATCCAATAAGCATAATGGGTGTACTGTCCCAATCCTAGGAACACTCGCAATGAGAGAGGGTGAAGATAAAAGACAACCGAATAAACCTTATTCCTATTTCTCCTGAAACAGAATCCATCCCCGAACTGGAACCAGTTCCATTCGAGTTCGTATATAACCATACGATGGAGTATCCAAATAAACTGTGGATCTTCGTAGTGATACGGAGTGTTCTGGAGAAATACAAAGGTGATTTGGGAGTGGTAATGAAATACTTGGTTTGGTCGTGAATATCTGTTGCAATTTACTTTGCCCTCTTACTAATCCCTTGCTTTGTCTTAACTTAATACCTTCTGCACACCACCGTTATGCTAATTGGTTTCCTTCATTCCCTACCGGTCGGCACCTTCCTATGGTTTGGAAGAAGACTATCCAATTTGCGTAATAGGTGTACTATCTCCTAAACCAAGGAGTACTCACAACTTGAGAGAAGGTAAAAGGAAAAGACAACTGAATAATCCTATCCGTTTTCTCCAGAACCGGAAACCATCCTCGAATAAATTCTTTCGAGTTCGTATCTAACCATACGATGGTTTTGTCCAATGGAAGTGGACGTTCGTAGTAAAACGGGGTGTCCTGGAGAAAAGGGTAAAAGTAGGAGTGGCAATGAGGTTTGCAACTCTGATAATCCAAAAGCCGGTGTTTAAGAAGGTTCGGTCAACTTGGTCACTGAGTCAAAGTCTTAGGGTCGGGTCAATGGTCGCTGTCAAAGAGAGAGAGAAAAAAGAAACACTCAGCGTGCACTCTAACCTAGATCAGAATGGTTACCAATTTATCTAATCTGGAATCCTCCCACTGTACCTCAAATTCTCCTCCAAACCTGAAAGAAGAATTAGTCGGGGTCATCCGAGGAGTAAACTAACTCATCAGTGGGAATCGGGATCCAACTATCATCGCATGATAACGTGACGGAATCCGCTCACGGTATCACACTCCAGAAGGTATGCGCATATCTGGCAAGTTTCAGTTCTTTTGAAACTCCCGATGTGATTTCTGCCCCATGCTCTTATGACCTTGACTTTGGCCAACAAATCATAAGTCACATGTCAAGTTCTACCCGTCATTCTCCAGGTTGTTTTGAATCCACCCGTACATACCCTTGACTTTGGCCAACAAGGCAGTACGACTGTTCCAAACCAACGCATCTATCTATGCTGCATATGAATAACCAACAGCTACCAAACACTGTGCCTTGACTTTGGCCAACAAACACAGCTTGAATACTATTGACTATCCATATGAAACGACGGAGGGCTACGAATGGTTTCTAGCGAAAACCTTTAACGTAATGAACTTGATATCGTTGAAGGAACGGATAGATTTTAAAAATATAGTGACGAAAACCTTCGCTAAAGAGGTCACTCCCGGTGAAGGGATCTCGGCTCTTTCCCCGTAGAATGGGGTGCAGGATATTCCAACTGAATACCACGATGCAAAGCAAAAGTAATCGGCTATAGTGAAGTTAATGCCCTGACGCAAACTTTTTGTCCAAGGGGTCACTCCCGGTGAAGAGATCTCGGCCCTTGCCTCATCGACTGAGGAGCAGGATATTCCAAATGAATACCGCGATGCAAAACAAAAGTGAACGTCCTTGCAATAACAGCTTTTTGAAAAGTGTTCCAACAACATCAGATTAGGTTTGTTTTTAACTTGCATTGATCCGAATCAACGCAGTCCCATCAATTGATCACACCAAAAAGAACGAAAATATACTGATGTACGTATATGCCATCCGCATTCGCCACTGGGTCCCGTCATTACCCGTTAGGTTAGCTAACTAACGACAGAGCGGGGACTGGACTAGCGCGGATGTAAAACATATACAACATCTACTAATATATATACCAATATATTATATTCGCTCAAGGCGTGAATAAAATGCAACATCACAGAGAATGAACAGCATCACAGAAACAATACAGATATCTGGGATCCCCGGGTTTCACAGAGCCGCTGAAACCCGACGTTCCCCTGGTCGTGTGGATAGCCTGTGCAATGAAAACCTAGACCCCTACGGGCGCGGCAAGTCACCCGCCAAAACCTAAAGCGAGGCAGCCCCCTTCAGCACCGTGAATGGACCACCCAGCACTTCACGGAATCCGGCAACTTGGGCACCCCTCCTGGGTCAACCTGTACCCCCTACGAGTGCGACGAATAGCCCGCCAATCCTAGAGTGAAGCCCCCTCCGTCCCAATGCCATGAGATGCGGGCTTGCTGCCCTCTAGAACCCGGCTATCCGTGCACCCCTCCGCGGGGCAATCCTAGTACAGAAAGTAAAATATACATACAACGGGTACATCGACCGCAACCAGGTCGTGCCCCAAAAAAATAATACAAACAGGCAGTGACGGCAGTCCACAAGTCGGACGCTCGTCCCGCAAAATCAAATGTACATAATACCACCACAACTGTACTAGCATTGCATCCAGGCTATCCCTACGACCGATCCGCAACAACACAGCAAATACATAGAACATCAACGTGAAAGTCACGTTCGCAAATCCGTCTAACCGGGCTATAGCAGTTAGACAGGATTTACCGATCGAGTGACATTCACGGTCGCAGATATAATGTAAATACTGTGAAAAATGTGTTTAAAATTTTCCGATTGACCAAAAATTAACAAGTGGGCCACCAATCAAAACTGTAGCACTCACAGAAAACCTGGGCCCAATTTTAATATTCCAAAACCCATATTTTAAGCCCAGAAGGCCTCTGTAAAAAATTGGTGAAGTGACCTCCACAGTGTGCGGCGGAAGGGCGGCGGGAAGGTGGTTTTCGCGGCGGTTCCGCGCTCCCACTGTGGAGTTACTTCGTCGAATTTTTACAGAGCTCTTAGATTTTCCAGTACATCAATATTTTACAACCTGAAAAAATTTTGGGGACCAAATAGTTTCAACAGAAAACTGATGTGGGCAAATACGGGTTTTTGAACATTTCGATCGATCGGAACTGAAAAACACATTACACAAAGCTAGACTAAGTTAATGGGGAGGCTCTGATACCACTGTAAGTGCACGGCGGCGCCCCGGCCGTCAATCCGACGCCGGAATGCGGAAGCGGTGAAAAACTTTAATTTTAAGGACTTAGCAAACCGGCACCACCGCGCACTAAACACCCGGATCGTAACCATTAACTAGTCCTAGCTAACTACAAGAAAGGGAATAGAGATATACCGACGATCCAAGTCATCCGGTCTTCTCGTCATCGTCCCGATCTCCTGCGGAATGTCCCGTCTCCTCCTCGTCGCCGGAAGTGCACCACATCGCCTACTTCTTTTACGGGCTCCCACCTCAATGCCGAGGCAACTCGGGCACGAAGCCGGCTACTCGACGTGCCCAAGATTCGCTGTAGAATGCGTAGAGAAGAAGTCTCATTTTGGGGTTAAGGAGGTGCCATTTTTGGTGGCGGAAAGAAAGGATTTTGGAGATCAACTAGAGAGCTTTTTTCTTAGCACCATATGAACCAAAAATGCCACACCAAAAATCAATCAAAACCCTACCCTAAAGTGGCCGGCCCATGTAGGAAAGGGAGAGAGGGAAAAGTGAAGGGGGAGGTGACCATATCAATCATGCAAGAAAAAGAGAGAGGAATGGTTATCATAATCAACCATGATCACAAAGCAATGCCAACACTCCACACAACCATCATCAACAACCATGATGCTAACAAAGTCAAGCCATCATGAAGTATGAAGTCAAGCAAGTCAATGGATGGTGCACCATCATGAAGACTATCCTGATGCTACAAAAAGCAAAGACCCCCTCCACAAATGCCTATTTGCAACAATACAAATAAACCCTCCTCCACCAATCTTCGGCCAATGAACGGAACAAAGGAAATTGGCCGAAACGGAAAGCAAACTGGCAACTCCAAAAACTGGTCCCGTAATAAATTACAGGAAAACCCCAATACTGTGCATACACACCCGCATTTGTATTCCGACCGAAATACAAATGCAATGAGACAAAATCTACACTGTACTATACTAGGATCCGGCTTATACCAAAACCGGCTAGTAATATCTGTTCGATCCTGATCCGTGCAATACCGCACGTATCTGATCAAACCCTGCCATATAACCATACGGCCTATAGTACAAACTGTCCGATCCTGATCCGTACAATACCGCACGTATCTGATCGGACCTTGCCATATCTCCATACGGCCTCTACAACCTTTCGCCCGAAAGCTGAGTAACTGAATGTGGGGGACTCTAAAGACTCGTCAACACCTTGGTTGTGGATTTAACCACTAGCACGTCAGAGGTATAAGCCAATACGTAACGGGCTACCAGGTACTGACTAAAAGGGATGTCTGTGAGTGAACTCAGCCTGACAACCCTACTGAGCCTGTCAGTGACAATATCCGTACAGTCCGGTCCGTTCGTCTATGAGTATCGCATGGCGGGCCTAGGGGGTTGGTAAAAGTCAGACCCCCAAAAGCGGTACAAGTCGTGTCGGAGTGTAGCCCAGAACACCCTGAGATACTACTGGAATACCTACCAGTAAATCTCCTTGCCTTGGCCAAGGACTTTGTGTAATGGCTCTCCTAGACACAGCACGACCTCACCCCCAATACCGGGAGAGACGAACCCCTGAAGATACGCTCACTGCCTCCATGTGGCTCGGGACTGTACCCAACTAAAACCTGTTTGCACGACTCCTTTGAGCCGTGGGAGGGTAGTAATCAAAGTACAGTGGGAACTCACACGAGACAAATGACGATCCCCAGGTCGATGAACTAACCTGCACACATGTCACCAGGGAACTGCCATCTGACGTCTGGTATATGACCAACTAGCATGTTCCCGGCGAGTCCTGTCCGGTGTACTCATAACCCAATGAGCACCTGTATACATCTTAGGTGATCCAACTGACACCAGTGGCTTGTGAGACCGGCCACCGCCCCTCGTCGGGGTCTCGACTGTATACACTAGTCTACTAATGGAGTATCGATGCCCAGTCTCGAAACTCCCACGACTAGGGACCTTTTAAGGATAAGCTTATAGACCCCCAGCTCCCACTTATATGATCGCCCTCATACTGCTGGTGGTCAAGCAAGAATCCTAGGGGCTCTATCAACGTGTAATAGCGACGTGTCAGGTCACCTCAAGCAGTACACGATGATAAAGGTAAACCAGATAGCATACTATCATCTCGAGTAAGACTGTCCTACCGGGATAGGTCCTCCCTCTATCATTACAATCACGTACCTGTGACCTAATAATTGACTCTGAGGGCACTATCTCCAACATATGATGTAGATCATACTAGTGGGGCCTCGGTAGTCCATGAGTACATCCTTCAATGTTCCTAGTCGTGGGAATATCGAGACGGGGCATCGATATTCCAGAGTAGACTAGCGTATATCTTCTCGACCCATATGATGGGCGATGGATGATCCCATATCCATTAGTGTTTGACATCAGAGATGGTATGCAGGTGCTCAGTAGAGACTGGGTACACCGAACGGACTCGCCGAGAACTCCCAGATGGTATTATACCTCACGTCAGATGGCAGTTCTCTGGTGACACTGGAACAGCTTAGTCTGTTGACCCGAGATCATCATAGAGTCTTGTGTGTCTCCCACTGTGCTTTGATTTCCACCCTACCACGGCTCTACTGAGTCGTGCAAACAGGTGGTTTTTGGGTACAGTCTCGATTCACATGGAGGCAATGAGCGATAGGAGTGGATTCGTCTCTCCCGGTATTGGGGGTTGATGTTGCGCTATACACGACTGGCCATAACTGAAAGGTTCCTAGGCACTCTAGTAAGGTCTCACAAGGCATCGAACATGCCAATTTAAAAATTTTTGTGCCGAGAAACCCTAGACTACGGATCTTAAACTAGATGTTTAGGCGAAATGAAAACTTAGTTAACACTTAACTACTGGGATACGGAAATTACAACCTTTGTAGATCCGGATATCCACCTCCACGGCTCCGCAAGGGCGTCCTCTCGCTGTCCATCTTGAAGCTTGAACTCTCGTGACGGCTTCATCGGAGAAACGTGCGGAATAGGTCGTCGGCTTCATGTCAAAGACGATCTACGTCGAGGTTGCACAAACTCAAGCTCTGACTTCACAAACTTGAGAAACTTGTGAAGTAAACACCCAAAACAACTTGGCAAGAGGTAGAGGATGAAGAAATAGGAGGTGGGTTCACTTTAGATTTGGATTTCTCTCACTAAATCTCAAGTTGCCATTAGAGTAGCAAGCTTGAAGAAGAAGAAGAAGATGGAGCTCAAGAAAAGAATATGATAAGTCTTGTGATAAAAATAAATTTAAATCAAATACTTATCATAACTTGAACTAGGGTTAAGTGTAGAGAATTAACCATGGTCACTTGGATGGGTTAGGGTTAAGCATGAAGATAAGGATGGTTAGCAAAGTCAAAGCTTCATGAAGCTTCAATATAAAACAAATAAAGCCACCATTCTTATCTTAATCCATTTCAAATAAATAAACAAATAAATAAATAAATGAATATGCAAAACCCTAATTATCAAATTAACCATGGATTAATTCTATAAACTTAACTATATGATCAAGTATCATCAAACATGATACAAAGTAGTGCACTAAAGCATATCACATATACAATGTGCATCAAGTGAGAAAAATCCGTTTAAAGTGAACCAATACTAGTTAATGCAATGCAATATATCAAATATATAATTATGCATTAAATCATTAAATCAACATTTGATTCAACGATCCGGTCATGTCGCACATAACCGACTAGAATCCAATGTATCGATTTATCGAATCAATGATTCGATAACTAGGTCATATCGAATATGACCAATCGAAACATATATCGCGAGAATGAAATGCGGTATCACATACACGCATTATTCTCGGTCCCGCACATATCTCATATGCGCTCCTATTTCGTTTCGCTTGAGCCAGGAAACCTCTGTGTAGGACTCTAAAGACTCGTCAATACGCCGGTAGCAGATGATGATCATATCAAGCACCCACAAGCCGCAAGCGGTCTGCTAAACGTAACGGCCACCCGGGTATTGAGCGATCAGAAGATCGACGAGCTAGCCCGCTCACACTCCTGTGAATCCGACCAGTAACACTTACCATACAGTCCGGTCTCTTCGTCTGATACGTCGCATATCAAGTCTAGGGGTGGTAAACGTCAGACCCCAATAACCCGATAAGTCATGCCGATGTGAGGCTCGTAACGGGTCGAGAAACTACTGGTAACACTTACCAGCAAATCTCTGATCAGCCCTGGCCAGGGACTTCCCTGTTACGGCCAATCGAGCACAGCGCAATATCAACCCCCAATACCGGGAGAGACGAAACCCCTCCTATCGCTCATTGCCTCCATGTGACTCGGGACTGTACCTAAAGACCACCGTTTTGCACGCCCTCATGGACGTGGTAAGGTGGAGATCAAAGCATAGTGGGAATCATACAAGACTCTATGACGATCTCGGGTCTACAGACTAACCTGTACAAGTGTCACTTGAGAACTGCCATCTGACGTGAGGTATAATACCATCTGGGAGTTCTCGGCGAGTCCGTCCAGTGTACCCAGTCTCCACTGAGCACCCGTATACCATCTCTGATGTCAAACACCAATGGATATGGGATCATCCATCGCCCATCACATGGGTCGAGAAGCGTATACGCTAGTCTACTCTGGTATATCGATGCCCCGTCTCGATACACCCACGACTAGGGACCTTGAAGGATGTACTTATGGACTACCATGTCCCCACTAGTATGATCTGCATCATAGTCCAGGTAGTCAAGTACAAATCCTAAGGGCTTTACCAACATGTAACTATAAGACAGTATAAAGAGACTAGTGTACATGTTAAGATAAAGAGTAACCAGATAGCATACTATCATATCGAGCAAGAAAGTCATCTCTATATATGTCCAAGCATCCAATATAATATACATAATCTGTACAATACTGGCCTCTAGGGCATACATACAACTAACAATCTCCCACTTGCACTAGGGCCAGCTGCTGTAGTATCTCATACCGAGCATCCCGAAGAGTCTCTCAAACTGTATCTGGGGAATGGCCTTCGTGAGTGGATCCGCCGTGTTGTTCTTCGTGTCAACTCTCCTGATCTCGATCTCCCGGCGATCAACTATCTCCCGGATCAGGTGATACCGCCTCAGAATATGCCTGGATCGCTGATGGGACCTGGGTTCCTTGGCCAAAGCCACCGCTACATTGTTATCGCAATACAAAGGTATTGGATGCTCAATGGATGGAACCACTCCAAGTTCAGTAATGAACTTCTTGATCCAGACAGCCTCTTTGGCAGCATCGTTGGCAGCGATGTATTCAGCCTCCATCGTCGAGTCTGCCACGGTTTCCTGCTTGGAACTCTTCCAGCTAACCGCCCCTCCGTAAAGGGTAAAGACAAAGCCCGACTGCGACTTAGAGTCGTCCTTATCACTCTGGAAGCTGGAATCGGTAAAGGACTCCACTTGGAGTTCTCCGTTACCATACACCAAGAACATATCTCTAGTCCTTCGCAAGTACTTGAGAATGCTCTTCACAGCTGTCCAGTGACTCTCTCCAGGATCAGCTTGATACCTACTCACTACACTTAGTGAGTATGCTACATCGGGTCTGGTACATAGCATCGCATACATGATAGAGCCTACTGCCGAAGCATAGGGTATCCCTTGCATGCGAGCTCTCTCCAAATCAGTCTTGGGAGACATCTCTTTGGAGAGAGTGACTCCAGAGATCGTGGGCAAGTTCCCACGCTTGGACTCTTCCATACTAAACCTCTTTAGTATGGTGTCAATGTACCTGGATTGGGACAATCCCAAAATCCGTTTGGATCTATCTCTATAGATCCTGATCCCCAATATGCAGGAGGCATCACCAAGATCTTTCATTGAGAATCTTTGTGATAAGAAGAGCTTGACCGATTGCAGCATAGGAATATCATTTCCTATCAAGAGTATGTCGTCCACGTACAATACGAGGAAGACAACCTTACTCTCTGCCACCTTCTTGTAGATACAAGGTTCATCTGGATTTTTGACGAAATCAAACTCTTTGATAACGACGTCAAAGCAGATGTTCCAACTCCGCGATGCTTGCTTTAATCCATAAATGGATTTAAGCAACTTGCACACCTTCCCGCTGCTCCCACTGTCTACGAAGCCCTCTGGCTGAGTCATGTACACGCACTCTTCTAAATCACCATTTAGAAAGGCGGTCTTAACATCCATTTGCCAGATTTCGTAGTCATGAAAGGCAGCAATGGCAAGCATGATCCGGATGGATTTAAGCATAGCCACTGGAGAAAAGGTCTCATCATAGTCCACACCTGGTCTTTGACGAAAACCCTTTGCTACAAGTCTAGCTTTGAAAGTCTCCACTTTCCCATCTACACCAAGTTTTTTCTTGAAGATCCACTTGCTCCCAATGGGTTTTACCCCTTCAGGAGCAACTTCCAAAGTCCATACTTTGTTGGTGTACATGGAATCCATCTCGGACCGCATAGCATCCAGCCATTTCACTGAGTCCCCACTCGTGATGGCCTGCTCGAAGCTAGTTGGGTCATCATCCTCCATGATGCAATCCTCACTACCACCATCAATGAGAAAACCATAGTATCTCTCAGGTGGACGAGAAACCCTACTAGATCGGCGGAGAGGCTGCGGTTCGTCGGGAACTACGGAATCCTCTGGTTCCACCAGATCTTCTGTTGTAGCTTCTGCAGCTGGAACCTCTTCCAGTTCTACCTCATGACCACTAATCTCTTTTTCAAGAAATTCCTTTTCTAAAAAGGTGGCATGCCGAGAAACAAACACTCTTTGTTCCTCAGGGTGGTAGAAGATATACCCTTGAGAATTCTTGGGATATCCTACAAATTTGCATAGAACAGACCGTGCCTCGAGTTTGTCCGGATTTTGTCGTTTGACATAGGCTGGACAACCCCATATCTTAACATAGTTAAGACTTGGTCTCTTCCCTTTCCATATCTCATATGGAGTGGTAGGCACAGATTTGGTGGGGACCATATTCAATAGATGTATGGCTGTCTCAAGCGCATACCCCCAGAAGGAAATAGGTAACTCAGCTGTGCTCATCATAGAGCGCACCATATCTAATAAGGTGCGATTCCTCCGTTCTGATACACCGTTGTGCTGTGGTGTATATGGAGGAGTCAGCTGAGAGAGAATCCCATTCTCTTTTAGGAAGTCCAGGAATTCATTGCTCAAGTATTCACCTCCTCGGTCAGATCGAAGGATTTTAATACTCTTTCCGGTTTGGTTTTCGACTTGTTCTTTATATTCTCTAAATTTCTCAAAAGCTTCAGACTTGTGTCTTATTAAGTACACATGTCCGTATCTTGAGAGATCGTCAGTGAATGTAATGAAGTACGAAGAACCATCCCTGGCATGTGTAGACATGGGACCACATACATCACTATGTATCAGTCCCAAGAGTTCGTTAACTCTTTCTCCGTGTCCCGTAAACGGAGTTTTGGTCATCTTTCCTTTGAGACATGACTGGCAAGTGTCATAAGATGAAAATTCAAACGGATTTAAATATCCATCTTTATGCAACTTAGCTAGTCGTGTCACATTGATGTGACCCAGTCTACAATGCCACAAGAAGGATTCGTTCAGTTCAGAACTCTTCCTCTTGTGTGTGTTTGTTATGCTCAGAACTGTTGATTGATTTAGAACATAAATGCCATTGCATAACGTGCCTGATCCAACCAACTTTTGGTTACGGAAAATGTTCATAACATTGTCCTGTAATACAAAATTATATCCTTCTTTGCTTAATAAAGAAACCGATATAATGTTGCATATCAGGTTCGGCATGTAATAGCATTCGTTCAGAACCAATGTATTACCAGTTGGTAATACAAGGTGATATTCTCCGACAGTCTTAGCTGCAACAATTGCACCATTTCCAACTCTAATGTCTTTATCACCTTCTCCAAGTTCTCTACCTTTCCTAAGCCCATGTAACTGATTACATATATGGGATCCTGACCCGGTATCTAATACCTGTTAGTGTTTATGCCCTAGAAGGCCATTACTGTATCATACTAGCTTGTATATTACTTAATGGAAGCTTGGGATATTCACATGTATATAACAGTCTTGCTAAACATGGTAGTATGCTACTTGGTTTTTCTATCTTAATATGTTAGTGTACGTATTGATAGAGCTCTTAGGATCTTGCTTGTCTACCAGCGTTGTGATGGCAGTCACACTAGTGGGGGCTGGGTAGTCTACAAGCACATCCTTATTCAGGTCCCTGGTCGTTGGATTATCGAGACAGAGCATCGATACTCCGGAGTAGACTGGTGTGTACGCTTCTCATCCCAGTTGGGGAGATGGTCTGTCCCACAGCCGTCAGTACGTCGTACTGGAGATAGTATGCAGGTGCTCGTTAGGTTACGGGTACACCGGACAGGACTCACAGGGAACTGTTGGTTGGTTTGATACCAGTCGTCAGTGAACAGTTCCCAGGTGACATGAGTACAGCGTAGTCCGCAGACTTGACACTGCTACTTCGCCTCGAGTGTGTCCCACTGTTCTTAGATTGCTACCCTACCACGGCTCAAAGGAGTCGTGCAAGCAGGTAGCAGTTGGGTGCAGTCCCGAGCACTTGGAGGCAGTGGCGGTTAGACAGGATTCGTCCCTCCCGGTATTGGGAGTAGATATCGTGCTGTGTCAGAGAGCCATTACGCAAAGTCCCTGGCCAGGGCAAGCGAGATTTACTGGTAGGTTCCAGTAGTTTCTCAGGGTGTAATGGGCTTCACTCCGACACGACTTATACCGCTATTAGGGGACTGACGCTTGCCGCCCCCCTAGGCCCGATATGCGATAGTCTTGGACGAACGGACCGGACTGTATGGAGATTGTCACATCAGACTCAGTAGGAGTTCGGATGGGTTTACTCATCGGCCTTCTTATCGACAACTACCTGGGGACCGTTACGTACAGCTAGTGCCGCTTACGGTCTGTGGTTAAACCCACTGCCAGCGTAGTAGTCGAGTCTTTAGAGTCCCACACAGAGAGTTTCCTACTCCAGGCGAAACGATATAGAGGTTGCATGGTTTTGCGACAAAGGGTTCGGACGCATACGTGCGTTTACGCACGTATGACTTTCGGACAGTTTTTACCAGTCGGCTTTGGTTTAAGCCAGTTACTGGTATCCGGTTATTGGATTTTTACAGTCTAAAGTTTTTCCGTATTTTTTACGGATCGGGGGGCGTTCTCGTAATTGTACGAGAAGCTTCTAGAAGATGTGACTAAGGAGGTTTCTTTTGGATAAGAAAGTGAGTCATGGTGGTGATTCATTCATTTCATTAATGCACATTTATTGCTTAATGACTCATGCTAATGAATCACCACTAGATATTTCATGAAGCATGCTTATTCATTTCCTTTATTCATTTTTCTTAAAAAGAAATGCTTCATGATATATTATGATACACTCTCTCTCTTCTCTCATTATCTCATTCACATTCTCTCTCCTCAAGCTCTCATCTTCAAACCCTAATCCTTACACCTCATGAGTTGAGATCAAAGGATTAGTTAGACTAAACAATCCATAACCATCACTCTTTATCATCCTTTCATCTTTGATTAGCAATCAAAGTTGATTAGTTACCTCAAGTGAGAGGTTTAGCTTGGAGTTTTGCTCTCGGGTGGATCGTCTACTACCTAGAGAAGGCCGAGGAGAACAAGGAGATCGTAAAGACGAAGGACTAGTATCGATAGGTATAATCCCTTAACACTTTAGTTTAGTATAACTATGTGTTTGGTTATTAGTTGTTTAGCTTCGATTTAAGCGGTTAGTCGATGTTCGTTCTTTAAACTTGATCGTTTTTGAAAATTCCGCCTCCCCACAAGTACTGGGGTGTACTACATCGACTTACAGTGGTATCAGAGCCTCGCTAAACACTTAATAACTTAATTGCAAATTTGTACGAATTTCGAACGGAAAAACAAAGCCGGAAAACCCTAATTCTGTTCAGTTTCTGTCGAACTTAAAATGAAGTCCTAAAATTTTTCAGGTAAGCTCAGAAAGCTAGAAAAGAGTCCAGGAGAACACCCAAAAAATTTGGGCTTCTGATTCGTCTACAGTGCCGCGGAAGCGCGGCGGATCGCACCGATCCGCCGCGCAACCGCGGCCGAGTTGACGAGTCAGGAACTCGTTCTTTTTGGGTGGATCCCTTCTGGTGTTTGGGGTTCTCTGGAATATTTAATTATTGCTCAGGTTACTGTTTAACAGAGCAGATTTTGGAGCAATATTGATGTTGTTTATTCGATCGAAATTGTACAGTATTTGCATATGGATTATATCTGTGATTGTTTAATGTGTTCGTAAACCTCCCCTAACTGCTAGTATGTCGGTTGGCAGGGGGTTGCACATTTCTGAAATGGTTATATCTGTTTGTGCATATAAACTGTATTGGACTGTTGTGGTGTATAGCCGGGGTTTGCAATGGGTTATTGTTTAATTCATTTGTTGTAAATGTAATTTGTTGTAATATTATTTTTGCGGGGCACTTCCAGGTTGCGGTCGTAGCCACCGTTGTATTATTTCATTTTACTGTTTTTGCTCCTAGGACTGACCCAAGGTGGGGTACACAGACTGCCGGGTGGGTAGTTTGCCGTACCCGTAGGGGTCGAGGGTGGGGTAACGGCTATTCATCACAACTGTGTAATCTGTCTTTTCTTGCAGGCTCAAAAGAAATACAGATTGCTTGCATATCCAATATTGTTTATCTGTGTTCTGGAATGAATATCATTGCGTCAGACGAATGTAAAATATCTATATTTATTGTAGCTATTTAGACGTCACTTATGTTTTACACCCGCGCTAGCCCAGCCCCCGCTCTGTCGTTAGTTAAGTAACCTAACGGGTGATGACGGGACCCCGTGGCGAATGCGGATGGCATAAGAGGACGTTGTATTTTCGTTGTTTTCTGCAATGATAGGTTAATGATGGGACGCATTATCTGTAATGCAAAGAAAACAAACCAAAGTTTAAATCGTTGGAACAATTTAAAAGAAACCACTCGGTTATTTTTAAAACAGATATTTTTAAATGCGGAGATTTAACCACTCCTTTTAAAAGCTATCAGGTTCCTTCGGTTATATCAAGTTCACTACGTTCACGGTTTCGCCAAAACCATTCGTAGCCCTCCGTCATTTCATCTGGGTATTCAGTAGTATTCAAGCTATGTATTTTGACCTAACGCCAAGGCATAGTGTTTGGTAGCTACTGGGTATTCATTTGTTGCATAGATAGATGAGTTAGTTTGGGACAGTCGTATTATCATTTTGGCCGAACGTCAAGGATATATACGGATGGGTTCAAATTGACAAGATAATGATGGGCAGAACTTGACATGTGACTTATGACATTTTGACCTAACGCCAAGGTTATAAGAGCATGGGGCAAAAACTTATATCGGGAATTTCAAAAGAAACTGAAATTTGCAAAGAGATGCATACCATTTTGAGTTTGATGAATGTTGGTAGCATTCCTACAACATTATCAGACGATGATATTTGGATCCCGATCCTACTGTGAGTATATGCTACTTATCAGGATATTCGTCACTTAACGATCAATGCTATAAACCTAGTAGGTGTCCAGAAAAGTGTCAGCGGGGTTACGCCCCCAGAGAAAAGAGGTTATTTAATTAAGGAACTTCGCGAAAGCGTTGGAAAACCTCCCTCGAAGTATCGACACCGGCCTGGCTGAACGGTTAAGCAAGTATTGTACGGTGAGAATAGTCCTGGCTAATTCTTCTTTTATGGTTTGAGGAAGGATTCGAGAAACAGTGGGAGCCATCCAGTTTAGATAAACTAAAAACCACTCTAAACTTGCAAGAGCATCGTGCTAAAGTGTTTTCTTCTCTCTCTCCTAATTGCAGCGACCCTGAAAATGACTGGACTTAAGTTACTTTTAGAAAAGAATATACTGACGGGGCCAAACTATAAAGATTGGCTGCGGAATGTCAAGATGGCCTTGACCTATGACAAATTGGGGTACGTCCTCACCGCTACGGCACCTGCTGTCCCTGGTCCCAAATCCAGCAATGCGGATAAGGAAATCCGCAAAACCTGGGATTTAGATTGCGCGAGAGCCAAGTGCATCGTGCTTGCCTCGATGAACAATGAACATCAGAGGAGGCACGAGGATATGTCCCTAGATGGCATATTTCTCCATACAAAGGAACTTTATGGAGAGCAATCTCGTATTGCAAGATACGAGACCTCGAAGAAATTATTTCGAGCGAGGTTGGCTGTCGGGTCATCGGTAGGTGAACATGTCCTACAGATGATCGGCTATATTGAGGAGCTCGCAGACCTTGGGACGACTTTGGATAATGAGCTCTATACAGACCTTATTCTCCAGTCCCTTCCTCCCACCTACGCCCAGTTTATCCTCAACTTCAACCTTCAAGGAAAAGAAGTTGAACTTGCGGAACTCCTGAACATGTTAAGGAGTGCAGAGGGCACCTTACAGAAGGTAAGGGAAACACCCGCTATGTTTGTTGGCGGTTCATCTTCTTCAGGGTCCAAGGCTAGGGCCAAAGGAAGGAAGAAGAAGGCCGCACCCAAACCTAGAGGAGGTGTTAGTAAGGTGAGAGGGAAGGGAAAGATAAAGAAAGCAGTACCGATAGTTGGTCAGGATGAGTGCTTTCATTGTCACAGGAAAGGGCACTGGAAGAAGGATTGCAAGGCGTGGAACGCCAAGAACCAGGAACCGAAGCAAGCTGTGGCTTCGACTTCAGGTGTGTTTGTAATTGAGAATTGTCTGTCGATCAACTCTACTTCCTGGGTATTGGATACCGGATCAGGATCTCATATTTGCAATTCATTGCAGGCACTGAGAAACCGTAGAGTGCTGAAGGAAGGTGATATGATCCTCAGGGTTGCTAACGGAGCTAGCGTGGGAGCTGCGTCCGTCGGGGATTATCACCTAGGATTGACGAGTGGACATATTTTGGTTTTGCATAACTGTTATTTTGTACCCAGCTTAACGTGTAATATCATATCAGTTTCCTTGTTATCAAATAAAGGTTATGATTTCACGTTTGTAAGAGATGTTGTCAACATCCACCTTAATCATGGTTTGATTGGGTCCGGTACTCTAAATAACGGCATATATGTTTTAAACCAACTCCAAATTTTCAATGTCCAGAACACACTAAAAAGAAAGTCTCCAGATTTAAATAAAGCTTTCTTATGGCATTGTAGACTGGGTCACATCAATGAGAGAAGGTTAACTAAGTTGCATAGAGAAGGATATTTGGACACGTTTGAATATCAATCCTATGACACTTGTCAATCTTGTCTCAAAGGAAAGATGACAAAGACTCCATTTACTGGACAAGGAGTAAGAGCGAGCGAGCTCTTAGGACTCATACACAGTGATGTATGTGGTCCAATGTCTACACATGCGAGAGGTGGTTTTTCCTATTTCATTACTTTCACGGATGATTACTCAAGATACGGATTCATTTATCTGATGAAACATAAATCCGAGGCTTTTGAGAAATTCCAAGAGTATAAGAATGAAGTAGAAAACCAAACCGGCAAAAGTATTAAGACACTTAGATCTGATCGAGGTGGTGAATACTTGAGTGCCGAGTTCCTAGGTTACCTAAAAGAGAAAGGAATTCTCTCTCAGCTTACTCCTCCGTACACTCCACAGCATAACGGTGTATCGGAGAGACGGAATCGAACCCTATTGGATATGGTACGATCCATGATGAGTAATGCTGAGTTACCGCGATCTTTCTGGGGACATGCGCTAGAATCAGCGGCATATCTTTTGAACATGGTTCCTACCAAGACTGTGCCTACCACTCCATATCAGATGTGGAGCGGGAAGAAACCCCATCTACAGTATATAAAAATTTGGGGATGTCCAGCTTTTGTTAAAAAGCAGCATGTGGACAAGCTCGAGGCACGATCAGTAAAGTGTAAGTTTGTGGGATATCCAAAGCACTCCAGGGGATATCTATTCTATTACGCAGAGGAACAAAAGGTATTTGTTTCTCGTAATGCCCATTTTCTAGAACATCAGTATTTAGAAAAGGAATCAAGTGGGAGCGAAATAGAACTGGAAGAAATTCCAGAACCACAAACTGCTACTGAAAGTTTGGTAGAACCAGAGGTTCAAGAAGAACAGATCATTCCCGCACCCCTCCGCAGGAGTAGTAGGCCGTCTCATCCGCCTGAGAGATACTACGGTTTTCTCATAGACGGGGATAGAGAGGATTGCATCATAGATGATGATGAACCTACTGACTTCCAGCAGGCCATCCAGAGCGGCGACTCGGTACGATGGCTAGATGCAATGCGGACCGAGATGGAGTCCATGTACACCAACAAAGTATGGACTTTGGACTTTGCTCCAGATAGGGTAAAACCCATAGGATGCAAATGGATCTTCAAGAAAAAGATTGGTGTAGATGGACAGGTGGAAACCTATAAGGCTAGACTTGTTGCAAAGGGTTTTCGTCAAAGACCTGGTTTGGACTATGACGAAACTTTTTCTCCAGTGGCTATGCTCAAATCCATTCGGGTCCTTCTTGCTATTGCTGCCTTCCATGATTATGAAATCTGGCAGATGGACGTAAAGACGGCTTTTCTGAATGGAAATTTAGAAGAGAGCGTCTATATGGATCAGCCAGAGGGTTTCAATCAGAGTGGGAGCAGCGGGAAAGTATGCAAGCTGCTTAAGTCTATTTATGGACTAAAGCAGGCATCGCGGAGTTGGAACATCTGTTTTGATGAGACAGTCAAAGAATATGACTTTATCAAAAATCCAGATGAACCGTGCATATATAGTAAAGTTGTGGCCAGAAGTGTCGCATTCCTCGTCTTGTACGTGGATGACATTCTATTGATAGGAAATGACATTCCTATGCTACAATCTGTCAAAGGATTCTTGTCACACAGGTTCTCCATGAAAGACCTGGGTGATGCCTCTTACATTCTGGGGATCCGGATCTATCGTGATAGATCCAAGAGGATGTTGGGACTTTCGCAGTCCAGGTATATCGACACTGTACTGAAAAGATTCAGTATGGAAGATTCTAAGCGCGGTAATCTACCGGCTTGTCACGGAATCACCCTCTCCAAAGAGATGTCTCCCAAGACTGATTTGGAAAGGGAACGCATGTCTATTATACCCTACGCTTCTGCGGTAGGCTCTATAATGTATGCGATGTTGTGTACCAGACCAGATGTAGCTTACGCACTGAGCGTGGTAAGCCGGTATCAGTCTGACCCAGGGGAGAAACACTGGATAGCAGTAAAGAACATTCTCAAGTACCTGAGGAGGACTAAGGAGATGTTCTTGGTTTACGGCGCTAAAGACCTCAGGTTGGAGGCCTTTGCTGATTCCGGCTTCCAGAGTGATAAGGACGATTCCAAGTCCATGTCGGGTTATGTCTTTACCCTCAATGGAGGGGCGGTGTGCTGGAAGAGCTCCAAGCAGGACACCGTTGCCGACTCGACGATGGAAGCGGAGTATATAGCTGCTTGCGATGCCGCAAAAGAAGCAGTCTGGATGAAGAAGTTCCTAACAGAACTTCAAGTGGTTCCTACCATAGTTGATCCAATACCTCTGTATTGCGACAACAACGGAGCTATAGCTTTAGCGAAGGAACCAAGGTCCCATCAGAAGTCCAGACACATCTTGAGGCGGTATCACCTGATCAGGGAGATCATTGATCGTCAGGAGATCGAGGTTCGGAGAGTTGCTTCAGAAGAGAACATTGCTGATCCATTCACGAAGGCCCTTCCTCAGATTCAGTTCGAGAGGCTGCTCGAGATCATTGGTCTACGATATGCCAGTACATGGCCCTAGTGCAAGTGGGAGATTGTTAGTGTTTATGCCCTAGAAGGCCATTACTGTATCATACTAGCTTGTATATTACTTAATGGAAGCTTGGGATATTCACATGTATATAACAGTCTTGCTAAACATGGTAGTATGCTACTTGGTTTTTCTATCTTAATATGTTAGTGTACGTATTGATAGAGCTCTTAGGATCTTGCTTGTCTACCAGCGTTGTGATGGCAGTCACACTAGTGGGGGCTGGGTAGTCTACAAGCACATCCTTATTCAGGTCCCTGGTCGTTGGATTATCGAGACAGAGCATCGATACTCCGGAGTAGACTGGTGTGTACGCTTCTCATCCCAGTTGGGGAGATGGTCTGTCCCACAGCCGTCAGTACGTCGTACTGGAGATAGTATGCAGGTGCTCGTTAGGTTACGGGTACACCGGACAGGACTCACAGGGAACTGTTGGTTGGTTTGATACCAGTCGTCAGTGAACAGTTCCCAGGTGACATGAGTACAGCGTAGTCCGCAGACTTGACACTGCTACTTCGCCTCGAGTGTGTCCCACTGTTCTTAGATTGCTACCCTACCACGGCTCAAAGGAGTCGTGCAAGCAGGTAGCAGTTGGGTGCAGTCCCGAGCACTTGGAGGCAGTGGCGGTTAGACAGGATTCGTCCCTCCCGGTATTGGGAGTAGATATCGTGCTGTGTCAGAGAGCCATTACGCAAAGTCCCTGGCCAGGGCAAGCGAGATTTACTGGTAGGTTCCAGTAGTTTCTCAGGGTGTAATGGGCTTCACTCCGACACGACTTATACCGCTATTAGGGGACTGACGCTTGCCGCCCCCCTAGGCCCGATATGCGATAGTCTTGGACGAACGGACCGGACTGTATGGAGATTGTCACATCAGACTCAGTAGGAGTTCGGATGGGTTTACTCATCGTCCTTCTTATCGACAACTACCTGGGGACCGTTACGTACAGCTAGTGCCGCTTACGGTCTGTGGTTAAACCCACTGCCAGCGTAGTAGTCGAGTCTTTAGAGTCCCACACAGAGAGTTTCCTACTCCAGGCGAAACGATATAGAGGTTGCATGGTTTTGCGACAAAGGGTTCGGACGCATACGTGCGTTTACGCACGTATGACTTTCGGACAGTTTTTACCAGTCGGCTTTGGTTTAAGCCAGTTACTGGTATCCGGTTATTGGATTTTTACAGTCTAAAGTTTTTCCGTATTTTTTACGGATCGGGGGGCGTTCTCGTAATTGTACGAGAAGCTTCTAGAAGATGTGACTAAGGAGGTTTCTTTTGGATAAGAAAGTGAGTCATGGTGGTGATTCATTCATTTCATTAATGCACATTTATTGCTTAATGACTCATGCTAATGAATCACCACTAGATATTTCATGAAGCATGCTTATTCATTTCCTTTATTCATTTTTCTTAAAAAGAAATGCTTCATGATATATTATGATACACTCTCTCTCTTCTCTCATTATCTCATTCACATTCTCTCTCCTCAAGCTCTCATCTTCAAACCCTAATCCTTACACCTCATGAGTTGAGATCAAAGGATTAGTTAGACTAAACAATCCATAACCATCACTCTTTATCATCCTTTCATCTTTGATTAGCAATCAAAGTTGATTAGTTACCTCAAGTGAGAGGTTTAGCTTGGAGTTTTGCTCTCGGGTGGATCGTCTACTACCTAGAGAAGGCCGAGGAGAACAAGGAGATCGTAAAGACGAAGGACTAGTATCGATAGGTATAATCCCTTAACACTTTAGTTTAGTATAACTATGTGTTTGGTTATTAGTTGTTTAGCTTCGATTTAAGCGGTTAGTCGATGTTCGTTCTTTAAACTTGATCGTTTTTGAAAATTCCGCCTCCCCACAAGTACTGGGGTGTACTACATCGACTTACAATACCCAGGACGTAGAGCAAATGGAGAAACAGTTCTCTGTAACGAACACACCCGAAGAAAATGCATCAACATGTACTTTCTTCATTCGGGTGGCATGGGAATCCTGGTATTCCCCTATTTCCTGTTCATTCCTATAACTCTTACAGGAAAGAACGGAACCAACGTTCCCCAGCACAGTATAACATGCGGGTTCGGTCAATACATCCATATTATTATCTTGATTAAGGCATGAACTGGTCGCTACCTGGAGAGAGAGAGAAGAAAACACTTTAGCGTATGCTCGTGCAAGATCAGATTGGTTATTATCTTATCTAATCAGGATGGCTCCCACTGCTTTTTATCAAATCTTCCTCCAAACCCTAAAAGGAAAGACTAGCCGGGATTAATTACACATTACAAGTTCGCCAATCTTTCAGCCAGGCCAGTGTCGGTACTTTGAGGGAGGTCCCCCGTGCTTTCGCACGAACCTAATTAATGTAAACCTCGTTTTCCCAGAGGCGTAACCTCGTTAACACCTTTCTAGACACCTACTTGATCGGCTAATTGTACTGTGTAAAACTCTCCCAGGAGTAACTCTTACTCGCAGTGGGTATCGGGATCCAACTATCTCATAGAAGGTATGCAATCTTATTGCAAATTTCAACACTTGAAATTCCCGATAATGCTTTTGCCCCTAGCGTGCTATGACCTTGACGAAAGCCAACAAACCACAGCCCGCTAGTCAAGTTCAACCCGTACATTTCTTGACTGAATTAAACCCACCCGCACGACCCTTGACGAAAGCCAACAAAGCCGTACGACTACCCTAATCCAGTCGCATCATATGCAGCAGATAAACAGCACATAGCTACCGCACACTACACCTTGACGAAAGCCAACAAATGTAGCACGAATACTATATGTAACCTATCTGAAATGACGGAGGGCTACGCAGGTTTTTCTGAAAACCTATTGCGTAATGAACTTGATATCGTTGTAAAATCAAATGAAGTTTTAAAAATGGAGTGATTTTGAGGCTTTTCTAGTTTTGCTAAAGGAGTCACTCCCGGTGAAGGGATCTCGGTCCTTTCCTCGTCGAATGAGGTGCGGGATATATCATATATATCGCTGTGCAAAGCAAAAACACAAAAGCAGTCAAAAGCAAACCGAGTGTGTAGCATCTGCCAGTTATTGCTAAAGGAGTCACTCCCGGTGAAGGGATCTCGGTCCTTTCCTCATCGAATAAGGTGCGGGGTATATCATATATACCGCTGTGCAAAGCAAGAACTGTAGCTACTTGTTTTATTTTAAAATTCGATTCTACAACATCTTAGGTTTCTTATCTTTCATTAATCACATTAATGAAGTCCCATCATTTAAATACCTAAACATCACAGATAGATATGACGTACATTTATGCCATCCGCATTCGCCTCGATGTCCCCTCGTGCACCGTTAGGTTAGGTAACTAACGACAGAGCAGGGCAGGGCTAGCGCGGGTGTAAAACATAAGTAACGTCTATATAATATAACATATATACTATATACTATATCCATCACAGAATCACATCACAGATATCGCAGCAGAATAAACATATGAAATATTGGATATACTAGGACGTCCGTGTTTTCAATACGAGCCAGTATAAAACACGGATTCCACGGTCGTGATGAATAGCCAATCCCACACCCCTAGACCCCTACGAGAGCGGCAAGCAACCCTGCCAATTCTAGGGTTAGGAGACCCGGACTCGACTCCTCGAGTTGGTCTCCCACTGGACCCCAGAACCCGGTTACTTGTGCTCCCCTCCTTGGGTCTATCCTAATGCGGAAAAGTAAATAATATACAAAGGGTGACAACTTCCGCTACCTGGAAGCGCCCCAAATGAAAGAATATTACATACAAGTTTTTATACATGAATGAAAATGAAAAACACTCATCTCACATAAAAACCCCCGGCTATTCAAACACGACGATCCAATATAACATATCCAGCAACACATAACATCACATGTCATCAACGTAAGTAAGTATGCATACCCCAATTGTCGTTGACGTATAGCAACGAAACCGACGATATGAACATACTACACTTACGGTCACAGAAAAGAAAGTGTAAAACTACAACAATTGGAATCTGCAACGGCTTTAGACATCACATGCCTAATCAGATATAAATCCCGTATTTTAGTCTCATTATCGAAAACTCTTTTCAATATCATATGGGACTAAATTGTTATATTTATAACATTCATTCAGTTATCTCATAACTACTTGTGAATTCCAATTATTGTATCACATTCCAGATAAACAGAAAATGTTAAACTTTCCGATCGAACAATCTAACATCCAAGTTTTCCCAATACAGATCAACACATGAAATAAGTCTAACAACATTCAGTTCGTACCTCAGTACCAACGGTCCAGCCGTAGAAGGGTCAAGCCAACGCCTCACATGTGGCACGCCGTACTGCCCCAAACCCGAAGGTTCAATGGGCAGTTCAAGACGGTCACATAATCGAGTTAAGGTTTGTTGTCTTCTAGAGGGACCATCGAGTTACTTGCACTACTTAGAACGTCGTTAAACTACGGAAAAATCCAACACTTGGAAATTTCCCGACAGGGGAAAAATTGGGTATTTATATCCGGTCGAACTTTTTAACATATTCTAAAATTTATCCGGAAAGCCAAATAGACAAAATTTGATACCCCGATCGAAACACCGAATCACCAAAACAATTGCAGAAAATTCAACTCTTGAATCAATATTAAAAATTCCCAGAAAACTCAGCAGAATTTATCAGGAGTTACTGTGCAAACAAAGTGGGCTGACGTCACCAATTGGCCGCTGATCAGCCGCAGAATCCATGCTTCTGCCGCTGATCCGCCGCGAAAAACACTGTTCACCAGAAACTTTTTGCACCGTAATTCTTATTTTTTCCTGCTGAATTTTTTAGCAATTTTTAATTTGGAAAAATCCACTGTTTTCAAAAAAGTACAGAGAGCATATTTTGGGTTTCGGTTTTGGGTCGTTCGGACTTCAAATTCCGTCTACGCTTCGCCTAAGGCTCTAGCTAGGCTCTGATACCAGTGAAAGGTTCCTAGGCACTCTAGTAAGGTCTCACAAGGCATCGAACATGCCAATTTAAAATTTTTTGTGCCGAGAAACCCTAGACTACGGATCTTAAACTAGATGTTTAGGCGAAATGAAAACTTAGTTAACACTTAACTACTGGGATACGGAAATTACAACCTTTGTAGATCCGGATATCCACCTCCACGGCTCCGCAAGGGCGTCCTCTCGCTGTCCATCTTGAAGCTTGAACTCTCGTTACGGCTTCATCGGAGAAACGTGCGGAATAGGTCGTCTGCTTCGTGTCAAAGACGATCTACGTCGAGGTTGCACAAACTCAAGCTCCGACTTCACAAACTTCTGAAACTTGTGAAGTAAACACCCAAAACAACTTGGCAAGAGGTAGAGGATGAAGAAATAGGAGGTGGGTTCACTTTAGATTTGGATTTCTCTCACTAAATCTCAAGTTGCCATTAGAGTAGCAAGCTTGAAGAAGAAGAAGAAGATGGAGCTCAAGAAAAGAATATGATAAGTCTTGTGATAAAAATAAATTTAAATCAAATACTTATCATAACTTGAACTAGGGTTAAGTGTAGAGAATTAACCATGGTCACTTGGATGGGTTAGGGTTAAGCATGAAGATAAGGATGGTTAGCAAAGTCAAAGCTTCATGAAGCTTCAATATAAAACAAATAAAGCCACCATTCTTATCTTAATCCATTTCAAATAAATAAACAAATAAATAAATAAATGAATATGCAAAACCCTAATTATCAAATTAACCATGGATTAATTCTATAAACTTAACTATATGATCAAGTATCATCAAACATGATACAAAGTAGTGCACTAAAGCATATCACATATACAATGTGCATCAAGTGAGAAAAATCCGTTTAAAGTGAACCAATACTAGTTAATGCAATGCAATATATCAAATATATAATTATGCATTAAATCATTAAATCAACATTTGATTCAATGATCCGGTCATGTCGCACATAACCGACTAGAATCCAATGTATCGATTTATCGAATCAATGATTCGATAACTAGGTCATATCGAATATGACCAATCGAAACATATATCGCGAGAATGAAATGCGGTATCACATACACGCATTATTCTCGGTCCCGCACATATCTCATATGCGCTCCTATTTCGTTTCGCTTGAGCCAGGAAACCTCTGTGTAGGACTCTAAAGACTCGTCAATACGTCGGTAGCAGATGATGATCATATCAAGCACCCACAAGCCGCAAGCGGTCTGCTAAACGTAACGGCCACCCGGGTATTGAGCGATCAGAAGATCGACGAGCTAGCCCGCTCACACTCCTGCGAATCCGACCAGTAACACTTACCATACAGTCCGGTCTCTTCGTCTGATACGTCGCATATCAAGTCTAGGGGTGGTAAACGTCAGACCGCAATAACCCGATAAGTCGTGCCGATGTGAGGCTCGTAACGGGTCGAGAAACTACTGGTAACACTTACCAGCAAATCTCTGATCAGCCCTGGCCAGGGACTTCCCTGTTACGGCCAATCGAGCACAGCGCAATATCAACCCCCAATACCGGGAGAGACGAAACCCCTCCTATCGCTCATTGCCTCCATGTGACTTGGGACTGTACCCAAAGACCACCATTTTGCACGCCCTCATGGACGTGGTAAGGTGGAGATCAAAGCACAGTGGGAATCATACAAGACTCTATGACAATCTTGGATCTACAGACTAACCTGTACAAGTGTCACCTGAGAACTGCCATCTGACGTGAGGTATAATACCATCTGGGAGTTCTCGGCGAGTCCGTCCAGTGTACCCAGTCTCCACTGAGCACCCGTATACCATCTCTGATGTCAAACACCAATGGATATGGGATCATCCATCGCCCATCACATGGGTCGAGAAGCGTATACGCTAGTCTACTCTGGTATATCGATGCTCCGTCTCGATACACCCACGACTAGGGACCTTGAAGGATGTACTTATGGACTACCATGTCCCCACTAGTATGATCTGCATCATAGTCCAGTTAGTCAAGTACAAATCCTAAGGGCTTTACCAACATGTAACTATAAGACAGTATAAAGAGACTAGTGTACATGTTAAGATAAAGAGTAACCAAATAGCATTCTATCATGTCGAGCAAGAAAGTCATCTCTATATATGTCCAAGCATCCAATATAATATACATAATCTGTACAATACTGGCCTCTAGGGCATACATACAACTAACAATAACAGGAAATCCCTGGCCAGGGTTGCAGTGATATACTGGTAAGAGTTATCAGTAGTTTCACGAATGTTATGGACCTCACGTCGGCATGACTTATCGAGCTATTGGGGTCTGACGTTTACCACCCCTAGGCGAGACATGCGACATATCAGACGAACAGATCGGACTGTACGGTAAGTGTTATTGGTTGGATTCACAGGAGTGTGAGCAGGCTTGCTCGTCGATCTTCTGATCACTCAATACCCGGGTGGCCGTTACGTTTAGCAGACCGCTTGCGGCTTGTGGGTGTTTGATATGATCATCACCTGCTGCCGGCGTATTGACAAGTCTTTAGAGTCCTACACAGAGGTTTCCTGGCTCAAGCGAAACGAAATAGGAGCGCATATGAGATATGTGCGGGACCGAGAATAATGCGTGTATGTGATACCGTATTCTATTCTCGCGATGAATGTGTTGAATGGTTGTATGCGATATAACCTAGTTATCGAATCAAGGATTGATTCGATAAGACGATACATTGAATATTAGTCGGTCATATGCGATATGATCGGATCGTTAAATCAAGTGTTGATTTAATGATTTAATGTATAATTATATATTTGATATATTACTTTACATTAACCAGTATTTGTTCACTTAAGATGGATTTTCTTACTTGAAGTGCACATTGTATATATGATATAGTTTTGTGCACTAGTTTGTATCATGTTTGATGATACATGCAGACTTGGGTGGGTATGATTAAACCATGGTTATGTAATGGTTAGGGTTTTGATTTTCTTAACTATTTCTTTTATTTATTTATTTTTAGGACAAGAAACAAAATGGTGGCTTATTTTGTTGTTTCCTTGAAGTTTCAAGAAGCTTTGACCATTCTTGTTCTTTTCCTAAACCTAACCATTAAACCTAACCCTAGCTTATTCTCTACACTTAACCACAGTTGCTATATGATAAGAATCACTTATTTTCTATTTTCAAATAAGACTTATCATATTCTTTTCTTCTTCTTCTTCTTCTTCAAGATGAAGAAAACCTTGCATCCTTTAATGGTGTCTTGAGAAAAAGAGTGAGAAATCCAATTCTAGAGTGAACCCACTTCCTATTTCTTCATCCTCTACCACTTGCCAAGTAGTATAGGGTGTTTTCTTCACAAGTTTCATGACTTGGTGAAGTTGGAGCTTGATCTTGAGTTGCCTCGACGTAGATCATCTTCGGCATCGAAGTCGACGACCTAGCCCGCCCATTTCTCCGATGAAGCCGACGCTAGAGTCCAGGATCCGATGATCGCAGCGAGGGGACATCTTCACGGAGCTAAGGAAGTGGAGGACCGGATCTACAAAGGTTGTAGTCACTTTCCTTTAGCAATAATGTTGTTTACATGCTTGCATCGCCTTATCATCTAGTTAACGATCCGTATTAGGGTTTGTAGGCACATGAAATTTTTTGAATTGGGCATGTTTGATCTGTTGTGAGACCTCATTTGTGTGCCTAAGAACCCTTCAGTGGTATCAGAGCCTAGCTAGAGCCTTAGGCGATGCGTAGACGGAGTTAGAAGTCCGATCGAACCGAAAACCTAATCTCAAATTGCTCTCTGTACATTTTTTGAAATCGGGGATTTTTGAGAATTAAAAATATGCAGAAAAATCAGCAGGAGTTTCTAAGAATTACTGTGGAGCACGTGCTTCTGATTCGATCAAAGAGCGGCGGAACCGCGGCATTAGCATTACTAATGCGGCGGTTCCGCGGCCATTTTGTCTCTTCTTCCATTTATTTTTCTACAGTAATTCCTATATTGTGGTTCTGTATTTTCTGGGAATTTTTAAATCTTACTAAAGAGTTGAGTTTTCTGGGTTGTATTGGGAGTTCGGAGATTCGATCGGACTGTCTAATTTTGTCTGTGTTTTTTCCGGGTAATTTTAGAATATGTTAAAAAGTTCGACCGGATATAAATACCCACTTTTTCCCCTACCGGGAAATTTCCAATTGTTGGACTTTTCCGTAGTTTAATGACGTTCTAAGTAGTGCAAGTAACGCGATGGTCCCTCTAGAAGACAACAAACCTTAACTCGATTATGTGACCGTCTTGAACTGCCCTTTGAACCTTAGGGTTTGGGGCAGTACGGCGTGCCACATGTGAGGCGTTGGCTTGACCCTTCTACGGCTGGACCGTTGGTACTGAGGCATGAAGTGAATGTCTTTGAACCTATTTCATGTGTTGAGCTGTTTCGGGAAAACTTGGGTGTTCAATTGTTCAATCGGAAAGTTTAACATTTTCTATCTTATCCGGAATGTGATACAATAATTGGAATTCATAAATAGTTATGAGATAACTAATATGAATGTTATAAACATAGCAGTTTAGTCTCACTTGATCGGTTGCCACGAAATTTTGATGTGATCAAAAGTCCGTCGCAATCACGTAACGTACGCGAATACTCGCCGGGTAAACTTAATAGACAGCCTCACCCCATAGCCCCGACCAAGTGACTGTAGGAGAACCCCATCGCTGAAAGCATCCGTTCGGGTGCTCGCGGCAGCAGTGTTCCGCCTTGGTGCACTTTGTCGACGGCGTCGGGGGTGCAGCCGCCTACTAAAGTTTGCGACGAGCATTCGATCAGGATGTCGGGAATCTTGTTGAATTGCCCGACTTGATATTGAAAAGTGTTTTCGATAATGAGACTAAAATGCGGGGTTTATAATTGTTAGGCATGCGATGTCTAAGGAATTCATTTGATTAGGCATGCGATGTCTATGCAGGTTGCGGATTCCAACTGTTGTAGTTTTACACTTTCTTTTCTGTGACCGTAAGTGTAATATGTGATATCGCCGGTTTTGTTGCTATATGTCAACGACAATTGGGATGGGCATATTTACTTACGTTGATGACATGTGATGTTATGTGTTGCTGGATATGTTATATTGGATCGTCGTGTTTGAATAGCCGGTTTTTTTTATGTGAGATGAGTGTTTTTCATTTTCATTCATGTAAAAACTTGTATGTAATATTCTTTTATTGGGGCACTTCCAGGTTGCGGATGATGTCACCATTTGCATATTATTTACTTTTCCGCATTAGGATAGACCCAAGGAGGGGGCACAAGTAACCGGGTTCTAGGGTCCAGTGGGAGACCATCTCGAGGAGTCGAGTCCGGGTCTCCTTACCCTAGAATTGGTAGGGTTGCTTGTCGTTCTCGTAGGGGTCTAGGGGTGTGGGATTGGCTATTCATCACGACCGTGGAATCCGTGTTTTATACCGGCTCGTATTAAAAACACGGACGTCCTAGTATATCCAATATTTCATATGATACTTTCTGCTGCGTTATCTGTGATGTGATCATGTGATTTGTTCAGATAGATATTATATATAGTATATATGATATATTATATAGACGTTGCTTATGTTTTACACCCGCGCTAGCCCTGCCTCGTTCTGGCGTTAGTTACCAAACCTAAAGGTGCAGACGGGACATCGAGGCGAATGCGGATGGCATAAGCGTACGTTATATTTATCTGTGATGTTTAGGTGGACTTAAATGATGGGATATTCATTAATGAGATTAATGAAAGAAAATAAACCTAATTGATGTTGTGGAATCGAATTTCAAAAATAAAAAAGGTAGCTACAGTTCTTGCTTTGCATCGCGGTGTTCATTGTAGAACATCCTACACCTTATTCGATGAGGAAAGGACCGAGATCCCTTCACCGGGAGTGACTCTTTTAGCAATAACTGGCAGATGCTACACACTCGGTTTGTCTTTTGATTGCTTCTATAGTTTCTGCTTTGCACAGTGATATATATGATATATCCCGCACCTCATTCGACGAGGAAAGGGCCGACGATCCTTTCACCGGGAGTGACCCCTTTAGCAAAACTAGAAAAGCCTAAAAACATTCCATTTAAAAACCATTTGATTCCGCAACGAGATCAAGTTCAAAGCGTTAAAGGTTTTCATAAAAATCATTCGTAACCCTCCGTCATTTTAGGAAGCAGAGTACTTAGTACTCGTGCTGTGTTTGTTGACCATAGTCAAGGCACAGTGTACGGTAGCTAAGTGATGTCTTCCTATACCGCATATGATGCGATTAGTTAGGACAGTCGCGTGACTTTGTTGACCTTAGTTAGGGGTCATGTGGGTGGGTCTAATTAATTACGAAATGACGGGTAGAACTTGACTAGTGCTTATGATTTGTTCACCATAGTTAAGGTCATAAGTACTAGGGTTAAAAATCTTTATCGGGAGTTTCAAGTGTTGAAATTTGCAATGAGATTGCATACCTTCTATGTGATAGTTGGATCCCGATACCCATTGCGAGTAATTGTTACTCCTGGGAGAGTTTTGCACTTTGCAATTAGCCGATCAAGTAGGTGTCTAGAATGGTGTCAACGGGGTTACGCCTCTGGGAAAACGAGGTTTACGGTAATTAGGTCCGTGCGAAAGCACCGGGAACCTCCCTCAAAGTACCGACATTGGCCTGGCTGAAAGATTGGCGAACTTGTAGAGTGTAATTAATCCCGGCTAGTCTTTCCTTTTAGGGTTTGAAGGAAGATTTGATAAAAACAGTGGGAGCCATCCTGATTAGATAAAATATATAACCAATCTAATCTTTCAAGGGCGCACGCAGAGTGTTTTCTTCTCTCTCTCTCCAGGTAGCGACCACATCATGCCTTAATCAAGATAATAATATGGATGTATTGACCGAACCCGCTTGTTATACTGAGCTGGGGAATGTTGGTCCCGCTCCAACTTATAATTGTTATAAGACGGAGCAGGAAATAGGGGAATACCAGAATTCCTATGCCGCCCAAACGAAGAAAGTGCATATGATGCATCTCCTTCGGGTGTGTTCATTACAAAGAACTGTTTCTCAGTATCCTCTGCATCCTGGGTATTTGATACCGGATCAGGATCCCAGATATATAATCTGTTACATAGGGCTACAAAAAGATAGAAAAACTGAGAACGGGTGATATGTTTCATGAGACAGAAAACGGGGCAAGTGTTGCAGCCAAGTCTGTTGGTCACTGTCACACTGTATTACCAATACATTGATTCTGAACAAATGCTATTAGATACCGAACCTGATATACAAAATCATATCAATTTCTTTATTTATTAAAGAAATGATAAAATTTTGTATTGATGGATAATGTTTTGAACATTTCCTATATCAAAAGTTGATCGGTTCAGGCACGTTATCTAAAAGTATTGACGTTCTAAATCAAACTACAGTTGCTAGTATACAGAACACACATAAGAGGAAGAGTTCAGAAATGAACGAATCATTCTTGAGGCATTGTAGACTAGGTCATATCAATGCGACCCGACTGGCTGAAGTTACATTTTAGATGCATATTTAAATCAGTTTGAATTTACATCTTGTGAAACTTGCCAGTCATGTCACAAAGATTAGATGACCATAGCTCTGTTTATTGGAAACAGAGAAAGAGTTTGTAAACCCTTGGGATTGATACATGATGATGTATGTAAGATCCCCTGTCTACACATGCCAAGACCGGTTCTTTGTATTTCATTACATTCTCTGATAATCTCTCAAGATTTAGTCATATGTTCCTGTTGAAACATAAGTCCGAAGCTTTTGAGGTATTCACAGAATATAAGTTGGAAGTAGAGAACCAAAATACGGGTATAAGTATTATGTCCTATGATAAGATCATGGAGGAGAATACTTGTGCATGGAATTCTTGGACTATTCTAAAAGAAAATGAGATTCTCTCTCAGTATTACTCCTCTGAATGCACCACAGCACAACGGTGTATCGGGGCGGAGCAATCACACCCTATAGTAGGCGGCTGATAGGGTGTGCTCTATGATGAGTACTACTGAGTTACCTATCTCCTTTTGAGAGTTATGCGCTTGAGAAGCTGCATACCTATTGAATAGGGTTCCAATCAAATCGGTTGCCTACCACTTCATATGTGATATGGAAAGGGAAGAGCCCATATCTTAAGTTTGTTAAGATTTGGGGTTGTCCGGCCTATGTCTAAAGCAAAATCCGGACAAGATCGAGACAAGGTCAGTTCTGTAGAACTGGAAAGGTTCCAGCTATACAAAACTGCAGCTGATGATTTGACAGAACCAAAGGATTCAGTAGTCCCCGACGAACCTCAGCCTCTCCGCCGATCTGGTAGGGTTCCTCACCCGCCTGAGAGATACTTTGGTTTCTCGATGAAAGTGGGAGCGAGGAATGCATCATGAGATGATGACCCAACTAGATTCGAGTAGGTCATCGAGAATAGGGACTCTGTAAGAATGGCTGGATGCTTAGCGATCAGAGATGGAATCCATGTACACCAACAAAGTATGGACTTTGATTGCGATATCTGAAGGGTTAAATCCCCATCAGAAGCAAGTATATCTTGAGAAGATTACTTGGTGTAGATGGAAAAGTTGAGTCTTTCAAAGCTTGACTTGTTAAAGGTTTTTCGTCATCAACCAGGCGTGGACAATGATGAAACCTTTTCCAGGGATTATGCTTAAATCCATCTAGATCCTAATTGCCATTGCTACATACCATGAATACGATATCTGGTGGTTGGGTGCCATGACTACTTCTCTAAATAATGATTTAGATGAGAACGCCTATAAGTACACAGCCAGAGGGCTTCGTAAACAGTGGGAGCAGCGGAAACGTGTGCAAGTTGCTTTACAGGATAAAACAGGCATCGCGGAGTTGGAACGTCTATTTTGATGTGGTAGTCAAAGAGTTTGACTTCATCAAAATGGTAGACGAACCTTGTATATACAAAAAGGGTAGTAGATAGTAAGGTGGTCATCCTTATATTGTATGTGGACAACATACTCTTGATAAGAAAAGAGTTTCCTATGCTATGCACGGTCAATCTCCTCATATCACATGGATTCTCCATATAGGATAAAGTTGATACCTTCTAAATCCTGAGATTTGGGTCTATGAGATAGATCTAAATGGATGTTAGGATTCTCACTAGTTGTAGTGAGATGGTATCAGTTGATCCTGGGGAGAATCACTGGAAAGGTTCCAGGGTGATAAGGACGACTGAATGTCAGTCGTAGGCATTGTCTTTACCCTCAGTGGAGGGACGGTATGTTGGAAGAGTTCCAAGCTAGATACCGTGGCAAACTAGACGATAAAGGCTGGTAACATCGCTATTAAAGATACTACCAAAGAGGCAGTTTGGGTGTATATTGGTTCATAAGATGAACTAGGTTCCCACCATTGTGTGACAATGGAAGTATGGCTTTGGCCCAAGAACCCCGGTCCTATCAGTGACCCAGACATATTCTGAGGCAGTATCACCTGATCATGGAGATAGTTGATCTCCAGGGTGATCGAGATTAGGAGAGTAGACTCAGAGGACAACACGGCGGATCCACTCATAAAGGCCTTTTCCTAAAGAGAGACTTTTAGGGGATGGTTGAGTATTAGATACTACAACTACTGCTACAGATGGCCCTAGTGCAAGTGGGAGATTGTTAGTTATATGTATGCCCTAGAAGCCATTACTGTACATTAGATGTATATTGTAGTGGATGCTGGGACATATATAGGTAGGACTTTCTTGCTCAACATGATAGTACGCTATCTGGTTGCTCTTTATCTTAACATGTATATTTTCTGTCTCTCTGTTACATGTTGATAAAGCCCTTAGGATGTGTACTCGACTTCCAGGACTATGATGTAGATCATACTAGTGGGGCCTGGGTAGTCCATGAGTACATCCTTCAATGTTCCTAGTCGTGGGAATATCGAGACGGGGCATCGATATTCCAGAGTAGACTAGCGTATATCTTCTCGACCCATGTGATGTGCGATGGATGATCCCATATCCATTGGTGTTTGACAACAGAGATGGTATGCGGGTGCTCAGTGGAGACTGGGTACACCGAACGGACTCACCGAGAACTCCCAGATGGTATTATACCTCACGTCAGATGGCAGTTCTCTGGTGACACTGGTACAGCTTAGTCTGTTGACCCGAGATCGTCATAGAGTCTTGTGTGTCTCCCACTGTGCTTTGATTTCCACCCTACCATGGCTCTACCGAGTCGTGCAAACAGGTGGTTTTTGGGTACAGTCTCGATTCACATGGAGGCAATGAGCGATAGGAGGGGATTCGTCTCTCCCGGTATTGGGGGTTGATGTTGCGCTATGCACGACTGGCCATAACAGGAAATCCCTGGCCAGGGTTGCAGTGATATACTGGTAAGAGTTATCAGTAGTTTCACGAATGTTATGGACCTCACGTCGGTATGACTTATCGAGCTATTGGGGTCTGACGTTTACCACCCCTAGGCGAGACATGCGACATATCAGACGAACAGACCGGACTGTACGGTAAGTATTACTGGTTGGATTCACAGGAGTGTGAGCGGGCTTGCTTGTCGATCTTCTGATCGCTCAATACCCGGGTGGCCGTTACGTTTAGCAGACCGCTTGCGGCTTGTGGGTGTTTGATATGATCATCACCTGCTGCCGGCGTATTGACAAGTCTTTAGAGTCCTACACAGAGGTTTCCTGGCTCAAGCGAAACGAAATAGGAGCGCATATGAGATATGTGCGGGACCGAGAATAATGCGTGTATGTGATACCGTATTCTATTCTCGCGATGAATGTGTTGAATGGTTGTATGCGATATAACCTAGTTATCGAATCAAGGATTGATTCGATAAGCCGATACATTGAATATTAATCGGTCATATGCGATATGACCGGATCGTTAAATCAAGTGTTGATTTAATGATTTAATGTATAATTATATATTTGATATATTATTTTACATTAACTGGTATTTGTTCACTTAAGATGGATTTTCTCACTTGAAGTGCACATTGTATATATGATATAGTTTTGTGCACTAGTTTGTATCATGTTTGATGATACATGCAAACTTGGGTGTGTATGATTAAACCATGGTTATGTAATGGTTAGGGTTTTGATTTTCTTAACTATTTCTTTTATTTATTTATTTTTAGGGCAAGAAACAAAATGGTGGCTTATTTTGTTGTTTCCTTGAAGTTTCAAGAAGCTTTGACCATTCTTGTTCTCTACACTTAACCATGGTTGCTATATGATAAGAATCACTTATTTTCTATTTTCAAATAAGACTTATCATATTCTTTTCTTCTTCTTCTTCTTCAAAATGAAGAAAACCTTGTATCCTTTAATGGTGTCTTGAGAAAAAGAGTGAGAAATCTAATTCTAGAGTGAACCCACTTCCTATTTCTTCATCCTCTACCACTTGCCAAGTAGTATAGGGTGTTTTCTTCACAAATTTCATGACTTGGTGAAGTTGGAGCTTGATCTTGAGTTGCCTCGACGTAGATCATCTTCAGCATCGAAGTCGACGACCTAGCCCGCCCATTTCTCCGATGAAGCCGACGCTAGAGTCCAGGATCCGATGATCCCAGCGAGGGGACATCTTCACGGAGCTAAGGAAGTGGAGGACCGGATCTACAAAGGTTGTAGTCACTTTCCTTTAGCAATAATGTTGTTTACATGCTTGCATCGCCTTATCATCTAGTTAACGATCCGTATTACGGTTTGTAGGCACATGAAAAATTTTGAATTGGGCATGTTTGATCTGTTGTGAGACCTCATTAGTGTGCCTAGGAACCCTTCAAAACACCAATGGATATGGGATCATCCTTCGCCCATCATATGGGTCGATAAGCGTATATGCTAGTCTACTCTGGAATATCGATGCCCTGTCTCGATACCCCCACAACTAGGAACTTTTGAAGGATGTACTTACCGACTACCTCTGCCCCACTAGTATGATCTGCATCATAATCCTGGTAGTCAAGTACTCATCCTAAGGGCTTTATCAACATGTAAAGAGAGATAACAAGTGTACATGTTAAGATAAAGAGCAACCAGATAGCGTACTATCATGTCGAGCAAGAAAGTTCTCCCTATATATGTCCAAGCATCCACTATAATATACATCACATGTATAATAATGGCCTCTAGGGCATACATATAACTAACAGGCTCTTTCCTTATCGAATAAGGTGCTGGATATTCTACAAGGAATACCGCTATGCAAAACTAGAACTAGAGCTACCATTTTTTTTAAAACAAGATTCTACAACATCTTTAGGTTTCTTTTATTTCATTAATCTCATTAATGAAGTCCCATCAATTTATGCTTCCAAAGTATCACAGAAGAAACGAAAGCAGCAATATTTATTATATATCATATATATAATATAAGCATTCGTCTCAGAATTTCTAGTGATCACTGTTAGTTATATGTATGCCCTAGAGGACATTATTGTACATGTGATGTATATTATAGTGGATACTTGGATATATAGAGAGAGGACTTTCTTGCTCGACATGATAGTATGCTATCTGGTTGCTCTTAATCTTAACATGTTGACTTATATATGTGATGTTGTCTTGCTCTCACATGTTGATAAAGCCCTTAGGATGTGTACTTGACTACTAGGACTATGATGGAGATCATACTAGTGGGGGCCAAAGGTAGTCCACAAGTACACCCTAAAATTGTTCCTAGTCGAGGGTGTATCGAGACAGGGCATCGATATTCCGGAGTAGACTAGCGTATACGCATCTTGACCCATATGATGGGCGATGGATGATCCCACATCCATTGGTGTTTGACATCAAAGATGGTATATGGGTGCTCAGGGGAAACTGGGTATGTTAGTTGTATGTATGCCCTAGAGGCCATTATTGTACATGAGATGTATATGATAGTGGATGCTGGGACATATATAGGGAGGACTTTCTTGCTCGACATGATAGTACACTATCTGGTTGCTCTTTGTCTTAATATGTACACTTATTGTCTCTCTGTTACATGTTGATAAAGCCCTTAAGGATGTGTACTCGACTTCCAGGATTATGATGCAGATCATACTAGTGGGGCCTGGGTAGTCCATGATATATCCTTCAATGTTCCTAGTCGTGGGAATATCGAGACGGGGCATCGATATTCCCGAGTAGACTAGCGTATATCTTCTCGACCCATGTGATGGGCGATGGATGATCCCATATCCATTGGTGTTTGACATCAGAGATGGTATGCGGGTGCTCAGTGGAGACTGGGTACACTGAACGGACTCGCCGAGAACTCCCAGATGGTATTATACCTCACGTCAGATGGCAGTTCTCTGGTGACACTGGTACAGCTTAGTCTGTTGACCTGAGATGTGTGTCTCCCAATGTGCTTTGATTTCCACCCTACCACGGCTCTACCGAGTCGTGCAAACAGGTGGTTTTTGGGTACAGTCCCCAGTCACATGGAGGCAATGAGCGATAGGTGGGGATTCGTCTCTCTCGGTATTGGGGATTGATGTTGCGCTATGCTCGACTGGCCATAACTGGAAATCACTGGCCAGGGTTGCTGTGATTTACTGGTAAGTGTTATCAGAAGTTTCACGACCGTTATGGACCTTACATCGGCATGACTTATCAAGCTACTGGGGTCTGACGTTTACCACCCTTAGACGAGATATGCGACATATTAGACGAACAGACCGGACTGCGCGGTAAGTGCTACTGATTGGATTCGCAGGAGTGTGAGCAGGCTTGCTCGTTGATCTTCTGATCGCTCAATAACCGGGTGGCCGTTATGTTTAGCAGACCGCTTGCGGCTTGTGGGTGACTGATATGTCACCACCTACTGCCGGCATATTGACGAGTTTTTAGAGTCATACACAGAGGTTTCCTGGCTTAGGCAAAACGAAATAGGAGCGCATATTAGATATGTGCGGGACCGAGAATAATACGAGTATGTGATAGCGTATTCTATTCTCGCGGCTTGTATCATCGGTCGATTATATGCTGTAGGGATGCTAGGCATACGCACAAGGGTCTACGAGGCATCAACCATGCCCGATTTAAAATTTAGCCTTGCCGAACAACCCTAAACCAAGATCTTATACTACAGATTAGGCGAAAACAAGCATGTTAAACACTTTAACACTAAGTGAGAGGGATTACAACCTTTGTAGATCCGGTCCTTCACTTCTAAAGCTCCGTGTTGAGGTCCCTTCGCTGCGATCATCGTGTTCCGGACTCTCGAGAGGCTTCACGAAGAGAAAGATGCAGTCTTGCTTCCGATCTTCGATAACAAAGATGATCTACCTTGAAGCTTCATTAACACAAGCTAACACAAGCTAAATGAAGTGAACACTCTCATCTAAAGGGCAAGGATGGATGAGGATGATGAAGTAGGATTTTTGCTCTCATTTATAATCTTTTTCTCACACATAATCATCACTTAGAAAAAGCTAGAAAGCTTTTTCCATGAAGAGAAGAAGGAAGAAGAAGAGGCCTTAATCCTTTTGTGATGAATAATGCAAAGTAATCATAAGGTTAGAAATGCAACCATGGTTCAAGTAACCATTGTAGAGAATTAACCAAGGTTAAAAGGGTGTGGTTGGGTTAAGGAAATATCATGCAAAAATATCTAAACAAATATCTTTGCACAAAACAAAAAGAAAGCTTCTAGAAACTTCTAGAATAGCTTAACCCTAATCAAACCCTAACCATGTTTAATCTCCACTAAACATGTTGCATTAATAACCACATCATGTTACAATATTATATATCACATATATAATATTTATTGTAACAAAATAAAATAATACAATTAACATATATCGCATATATATCAATGTATAACCCGAGTGAGAAAAAGAATCTTTTAGTGAGCTAATATTAGTTAATGTAATTTAATATATCATATATATTATTATACATTAAATTATCGAATCAACACTTGATCCGACAATCCGGCTATATCGCATATAACCGACTAATATCTCATTTACCGATTCATCGAATCAATACGTGATCCGATGACCCGGCTGATATCAAATATCGTGAGAATAGAATACGGTATCATATATCGCATTATCCTCGGTTCCGCACATATCACATATGTGCTCCTACTCCGGTTTGCCTGAGTCAAGAAACCTCTGTGTAGGACTCTAAAGAATCGTCAATACGCCGGCAGTAGGTGATGATCATATCAAACACCCACAAGCTACAAGCGGTCGGCTAAACGTAACAGCCACCCAGGTATTGAGCGCTCAGAAGATCAACAAGCAAGCCCGTACATTCTCCTGTGAATCCAATCAGTAACACTCCCGTACAGTCCGGTCTCGTCGTCTGATATGTCGCATATCTCGCCTAGGGGTGGTAAACGTCAGACCCCAGTAGCTTGATAAGTCGTGTCGATTTGAGGTCTATAACAGTTCGAGAAACTACTGGTAACACTTACCAGAAAATCTCAGCAACCCTGGCTTGGGATTTCCAGTTATATCCAATCGAACACAGCACAACATCAACTCCCTATACCGGGAGAGACGAATCCCCTCCTATCGCTCATTGCCTCCATTTGATTCGGGACTGTACCCAAAAGCCACCATTTTGTACACCCTCTTGGACGTGGTATGATGGAAATCAAAGCACAGTGGGAATCACACAAGACTCTATGACGATCTCGGGTCAACAGACTACTCTGTACCAGTGTCACCGGAGAACTGCCATCTGAAGTGAGGTATAATACCATCTGGGAGTTCTCGGCGAGTCCGTCCAGTGTACTCAGTCTCCACTGAGCACTCGTATACCATCCTTGATGTCAAACACCGATGGATATGGGATCATCCATCGCCCATCATATGGGTCAAGATGCGTATACGCTAGTCTACTCTGGTGTATCGATGCCCTGTCTCGATAAACCCTCGACTAGAAACAGTTATAGGATGTACTCGTCGACTACCGTGGCCCCACTAGTATGATCTCATCATAGTCCCAGTAGTCGAGTACATAACCTAAGGGCTTTATCAACATGTAACATAAAGACAAGCAGAGTACATGTTAAGATAAAGAGCAACCAGATAGCATACTATCATGTCGAGCAAGAAAGTCCTCCCTATATATGTCCAAGCATCCATTACAATATACATCGTATGTACGGTAATGGCCTCTAGGGCATACATATAACTAACAATCTCCCACTTGCACTAGGGTCATCTGTTGTGGTATCGCATACCCAACAATTAGCTGCGGTTGAAGTATCTCATACTCAACCATCCCATAAAAGTCTCTACTGGGAAAAAGGCCTTTGTGAGTGGATCCGCACTGTTATCCTCTGTGTCTACTCTCCTAACCTCGATCTCCCTGGAGATCAACCATCTCAATGATCAGGTGATACTGCCTAAGAATTATATCTGGATCTTTGATGGGACGGGCGTTCCTTGGCATAAGCCACAAGTCCATTGTCACACAATGTTTGGAACGAAGTTCATCTCATGAACTTATATATATCCAGACTGGCTCTTTGGTAGCATCCTTGGTAACAATGTATCTTACCTTTTATCGTCCAGTATGTCACGGTATCTAGCTTGGAACTATTCCAACAAACCGCCCCTCCACTGAGGGTAAAGACAATGCCTACAACTGACATTCAGTCGTCCTTATCACCCTGGAACCTTTCCAGTGATTCTCCCCAGGATCGATTGATACCATCTCACTACAACTAGTGAGTATCCTAACATCCAATTAGATCTATCTCATAGATCCAAAACCCAGGATTTAGGAGGTATCACTTTGATCCTATATGGAGAATCTTTGTGATAAGCGGAGATTGACCGAGCGTTGCATAGGAAATTTCTTCCCTGTCAAGAGTATGTCATCCACGTACTCTACGAGGATCACCACCATACTCCCCACTGCCTTTTTGTATATACAAGGTTCATCTACCATTTTGATGAAGTCAAACTCTTTGACTACCACATCAAAACAGATGTTCCAACTCCGCGATGCCTGCTTTATCACATAAAACATCTTGCACACGTTTCCGCTGCTCCCACTGTCTACGAAGCCCTCTGGTTTTGTACTTATAGACGCTCTCTTCTAAAACATCATTTAGAAAAGCAGTCATGACACCCAACCACCAGATATCGTAGTAATGGTATGTAGCCGTGGCAAGCAGGATCTGGATGGACTTAAGCATAGCTTTGAAAGTCTCAACTTTTCCATGTACACCAAGTAATCTTCTCAAGATATACTTGCTCCTGATGGGGATTTAACCCTTCAGATAAAGCAACCAAAGTCCATACTTTGTTGGTGTACAAGGATTCCATCTCAGATCGATAAGCATCCAGCCATTCTTACAGAGTCCCACTCCTGATGGCCTGCTTGAGACTAGCTGGGTCATCATCTCATGACGCAATCTTCACTCCCACTGTCATAGAGAAAACCGAAGTATCTCTCAGGTGGGTGAGGAACCCAACTAGGTCGGTGGAGAGGCTGAGGTTCGTTGGAATCTATTGAATCCTTTAGTTCTACCAAATCATCAGCTGCAGTTTGTATAGTTGGAACCTTTTCAGTTCTACATAACAGACCTTGCCTCGAGCTTGTCCAGATTTTGCTTTTAGACATAGGCCGGACAACCCCAAATCTTAACAAACTTAAGATATGGGCTCTTCCCTTTCCATATCACATATGAAGTGGTAGGCAACTGATTTGATTTGAACCCTATTCAATAGGTATGCAACTTCTCAAGTGCATAACTCCCAAAAGAAAATAGGAAACTCAGTAGTACTCATCATAGAGCACACCATATCACATAGGGTGTGATAGCTCCGCCCCGATACATCGATGTGCTGTGGTGTATACGGAGGAGTAATGCTGAGAGGGAATCTCATTCTCCTTTAGAATAGTCCAGGAATTCCGTGCTCAAGTATTCTCCTCCTTGATCATATCAAAGGACATAATACTTATACCCGTTTTTGGTTCTCTACTTCTAACTTATATTCATTGAATTTCTCAAAAGTTCCAGACTTGTGTTTCAACAGGAACATATGTCCGAATCTTGAGAAATAATCAGTGAATGTAATGAAGTACAAAGAACCGGTCCTGGCATGTGTAGACAGGGGACTTTCATACATCAGCATGTATCAATCCCAAGAGTTCACTAACTCTTTTTCTGTTTCCAATAAACGGAGCAGTGGTCATCTTATCTCTGTGACATGACCGGAAAGTTTCACAAGATGTAAATTCAAACTAATTTAAATATGCATATATATGTAACTTCAGCTTGTCAGGTCACAATGATATGACCTAGTCTACAATACCTTAAGAAGGATTCGTTCATTTCTGAACTCTTCCTCTTGCGTGTGTTCTGTACGTTAAGAACTGTGGTTTGATTTAGAACGTCTATGCTTTTAGATAACGTGCCTGAACCGATCAACTCTTGATATAGGAAATGTTCAAAACATTATCCAACAATACAAAATTATATCCTTCTTTACTAATAAAGAGACTGATATGATGTTGTATATCAGGTTCGGTATCTAATAACATTCGTTCAGAATCAATGTATTCTGGTAATACAGGGTGATAGTGACCAACAGACTTAGCTGCAACACTTGCACCGTTTCTATCTCATGAAACTTATCACCCGTTCTCAGTTCTCTACCTATCTGTAGCCCATGTAACAAATTACATATATGGGATCCTGATCCGGTATCAAATACCCAGGACGTAAAGGAAACTGAGAAACAGTTCTCGGTAATGAACACACCCGAAGAAGATGCATCAACATGCACTTTCTTCGTTTGGGCGGCACGGGAATTCTGGTAATCCCCTATTTCCTGCTCTTGTCTTATAACAATTATAAGTTGGAGTGGGACCAACGTTCCCCTGCTCAGTACAATAAGCGGGTTCGGTCAATACATCCGTATTATTATCTTGATTAAGGCGTGACATGGTCGCTACGTAGAGAGAGAGAGAGAGAAGAAAACACTCAGCGTGCGCTTTTTACAAGATTAGATTGGTTATCAATTTATCTAATCAGGATGTCTCCCACTGTTTTAGTCAAATCTTCCTTCAAACCCTAAAAAGATAGAATAGCCGGGATTAATTACACCCTACAAGTTCGCCAATCTTTCAGCCAGGCCAGTGCTGGAACTTTGAGAGAGGTTCCCCGTGCTTTCGCACGGACCTAATTAAAATAAACCTCGTTTTCCTCGGGGCGTAACCCCGTTAACAACTTTCTAGACACCTACTTGATCGGCTAATTGTAATGTGTAAAACTCTCCCAGGAGTAACTCTTACTCGCAGCGGGTATCGCGATCCAACTATCTCATAGATGGTATGCAATCTCATTGCAAATTTCAACACTTGAAATTCCCAATAATATTTTACCCCTAGCATCCCATGACCTTGACGCAGGCCAACAAACTACAGTGCGCTAGTCAAGTTCAACTCGTCATTTCTTGATTAAATTAAACCCACCCGCACGACCCTTGACGCAGGCCAACAAAGTCGCACGACTACCTTAATCCAATCTGCATCATATGCATAAACAGATAAATACTAGTTAGCTACCGCACACTACGCCTTGACGCAGGCCAACAAACGTAGCACGAATACTAAGTAGGACTTATCTGAAATGACGGAGGGCTACGACAGGTTTTTAAGAAAACCCTTTGCGTAATGAACTTGATATCGTTGTAGAATCGAGTGATTTTAAATGGAGTGTTTTGAGGCTTTCCTAGTTTTGCTAAAGGGGTCACTCCCGGTGAAGGGATCGTCGGCCCTTTCCTCATCGAATAAGGTGCAGGGTATATCATATATACCACTATGCAAAGCAAGAACTATAGAAGCAATCAAAAGACAAACCGAGTTTGTAGCATCTGCTAGTTTGATCTTTTCTCCAGGGAAATCCATTCTAGAGTTCGGGACTACGATGATCGCAGCGAAGGGACGTCAACACGGAGCTTTAGAAGTGAAGGACCGGATCTACAAAGGTTGTATTTTCATTCACCTCTCTTTGTAATGTTGGATTACAAGTTTTGTTACCCTAGTTTTCTAGTATGATCTTTAGATTGATTGCTTAGCACCACCTTTAATTTTTGTTGTGGCATGTGTGATGCTTGCAAACCCTGGGCTAGGTGCTGAGGAATCCCAACATGGTATCAGAGCCTAACTAGAAACATAGACGATGTTAGATTAAAACGAAATTGAGACAAATCCGTATTACAATTTCTTCAGCCCTGTACATATGCTCTCTGTTGTTTTTCAAAAGTTCTAGAAAAATTTTGCAAACAAGTGCAGAGTGATGTATGTAATACCTATAGTGCACAGAGTAAAAACGAGACCAGGTGCTCGGATTTGACCCGAGCACTCTTCCCCAAAAACCGAGGAGGCCGGCCCCCTAGGCTCCTCTGGGTGTCATTTTTGTTTTGTGCTCTCGTGTGTGTATTTTGGGGTTTCAGGTATTGTTTGCTTGGTCCAAATTTTCATGTGATGCAAATTTTACTATAGGACCAAAACAGAGTGTCTCGTAGTCATATAATTAACATTGTGATGGTAACATAGGCTATGTTTGACAGTTCGAACGAACTTCAAACAGCACCCCATGACCCCCTCTAAAATTTCCAAGTGTTGGAATTTTTCTAAGTTAATTATATTCAATGTTCATGCAAGTAACTCTATGGACCCTCTAGAAAAATATAAACCTTAAGTGTAATATGTGGGGTATCGCCGGTTTAGTTGCTATACGTCAACGACAATTGGAATACGCATATTTACTTATGTTGATGACATGAGATGTTATGTATTGCTGGATATGTTATATTGGATCATCGTGTTTGAATAGCCGGGGTTTTTTTTATGTGAGATGAGTGTTTTTCATTTTCATTCATGTAAAAAGTTGTATGTAATATTCTTTTATTGGGGCACTTCCGGGTTGAGGAAGATGTCACCGTTGATGTATATTATTTACTTTTCCGCATTAGGATAGACCCAAGGAGGGGAGCATAAGTAACCGGGTTCTAGAGTCCAGTGGGAGACCATCTCGAGGAGTCGAGTCCCGGCCTCCTAACTCTAGAATTGGTAGGGTTGCTTGCCGCTCTCGTAGGGGTCTAAGGATGTGGGTTTGGCTATTCATCACGACCATAGAATCCGTGTTTTATATAGTCTCAAAATAAAACACGGACATCCTAGTATATCCAATATTTCATATGTTGTTTTCTGCTGCGTTATCTGTGATGTGATCATGTGATATGTTGAGATAGATACTGTATATGGTATATATGATATATTATATAGACATTGCTTATGTTTTACACCTGTGCTAGCCCTACCCCGCTCTGCCGTTAGTTACCTAACCTAACGGTGCATGACGGGACTTCGAGACAAATGCGGATGGCATAAGCGTATGTTGTATTTATCTGTGATGTTTAGGTGACTTAAATGATGGGACATTCATTAATGAGATTAATGAAAGAAAATAAACCTAAAAGATGTTGTGGAATCGAATTTCAAAAATTAGGTAGCTCTAGTTGTTACTTTGCTTAGCGGTATTCCTTATAGAATATCCAGCACCTTATTCGATAAGGAAAGTACCGAGATCCCTTCACCGTGAGTGACCTCTTTAGCAATAACTAGCAGATGCTACAACCCTTGGTTTTGTCTTTTGATTTCTTTTCTAGTTCTTGCTTTGCATAGTGGTATTGTGAATATCCTGCACCTCATTCGACGAGGAAAGAGCCGAGATCCCTTCACCAGGAGTGACCTCTTTAGCGAAACTAGCAAAAGCCTAAAAAACACTCCATTTTAAACCATTTGATTCTGCAACGAGATCAAGTTCAAAGCGTTAAAGGTTTTCTTAAAAACCATCCGCAACCCTCCGTCATTTTAGGAAGTAGAGTACTTAGTATTCGTGCTGTGTTTGTTGACCTTAGTTAAGGCACAGTGTACGGTAGCTAAATGATATCTTCCTACACAGCATATGATGCGATTAGTTAGGACAGTGATGTGACTTTGTTGACCTTAGTTAAGGGTCATGTCGGTGGGTCTAATTAATCACGAAATGACGGGTAGAGCTTGACTAGTGCTTATAATTTGTTGACAATAATTAAGGTTATAAGTACTAGGGGTAAAAACCATTATCAGGAGTTTTAAGTGTTGAAGTTTGCAATGAGATTGCATACCTTCTATATGATAGTTGGATCCTGATACCCACTGCGAGTAATTTTTACTCCTGGAAGAGTTTTGCACTTTACAATTAGCCGATCAAGTAGGTATTTAGAAAGGTGTCAACGGGGTTACGCCCCTGGGAAAACGAGGTTTATTTTAATTAGGTCCGTGCGAAAGCACGGGGAACCTCCCTCAAAGTACCGGCACTGGCCTGGCTGAAAGATTGGCGAACTTGTAGGGTGTAATTAAACCCGGCTACTCTTTCCTTTTAAGGTTTGAAGGAAGATTTGATAAAAACAGTGGGAGCCATCCTGATTAGATAAAATATATAACCAATCTAATCTTGCAAGAGTGCACGCAGAGTGTTTTCTTCTCTCTCTCTTCAGGTAGCGATCATGTCATGCCTTAATCAAGATAATAATATAGATGTATTGACCGAACCCGCTTGTTATACTGAGCTAGGGAACGTTGGTCCCGCTCCAACTTATAATTGTTATAAGACCGAGCAGGAAATAGGGGAATACCAGGATTCCCAAGGCGCCCAAACGAAGAAAGTGCATGATGATGCATCTTCTTCGGGTGTGTTCATTACATAGAACTGTTTCTCAGTATCCTCTACATCCTGGGTATTTGATACCGGATCAGGATCCCATATATGTAATCTGTTACATAGGCTACAGATAGGTAGAGAACTGAGAATGGGTGATAGGTTTCAAGAGTTGGAAATGGTGCAATAGTTGCAGCCAAGGTGTTGGCAGTTATCACCCTGTATTACCAAATACATTGATTCTGAACGAATGTTATTAGATACCGAACCTGACATACAACATCATATCAGTCTCTTTATTTAGTAAAGAAGGATATAATTTTGTATTGTTGGATAATGTTTTGAACATTTCCTATATCAAGAGTTGATCCGTTCAGGCACGTTATCTAAAAGTATATACATTCTAAATCAAACCACAGTTCCTAACATACAGAACACACACAAGAGGAAGAGTTCAGAAATGAACGAATCCTTCTTGAGGCATTGTATACTAGGTCATATCAATGCGACCCAACTAGCTAAGTTACATTTAGATGGATATTTAAATCAGTTTGAATTTACATCTTGTGAAACTTGCCAGTCATGTCACAAAGATAAAATGACCATAGCTCCGTTTACTTGAAACAGAGAAGGGGTTAGTGAACTCTTGGGACTGATACATGATGATGTATGTAGTCCCCTGTCTACACATGCCAGGACTGGTTCTTTATACTTCCTTATATTCACTGATGATCTCTCAAGATTCGGACACATGTTCCTGTTGAAACACATGTTTGAAGCTTTTGAGAACTTTAAAGAATATAAGATAGAAGTAGAGAACACATATACGTATAAGTATTATGTCCTTTGATGTGATCAGGGAGGAGAATACTAAGGCATGGAGATCCTGGACTATTCTAAAGGAGAATAAGATTCCCTCTCAGCATTATTCCTCCGTATACACCACAGCACAACGGTGTATCGGGGCTGAGCAATCGCACCCTATTTGATATGGTGCGCTCTATGATGAGTACTACTGAGTTACTTGTTTCTTTTTGGGGGTTATGCACTTGAGAAGCTGCATACCTATTGAATTGGGTTCCAATCAAATCAGTGCCTATCACTCCATATGTGATATGGTATGGGAAGAGCCCATCTCTTAAGCAAGTTAAGATTTGGGGTTGTCCGACCTATGTCTAAAAGCAAAATTCGGACAAGATCGAGGCAAGGTCAGTTCTGTAGAACTGGAAAGAGTTCCAGCTATACAAACTATAGCTGATGATTTGGTAGAACCAAAGGATTCAATAGTCCCCAACGAACCTCAGCCTCTCCGCCGATCTAGCAGGGTTCCTCATCCGCCTGAGAGATACTTCGGTTTCTCGATGATGGTGGGAGCGAGGATTGCATCATGAGATGATGACCCAACTAGTTTCGGGCTGGCCATCAAGAGTTGGGACTCTGTAAGAATGGCCGGATGCTAAGCGATCTGAGATGGAATCCATGTACACCAACAATGTATGGACTTTGGTTGCTATATCTGAAGGGTTAAATCCCCATCAGGAGCAAGTATATCTTGAGAAGATTACTTGGTGTTGATGGAAAGGTTGAGACTTTCAAAGCTAGACTTGTTAAAGGTTCTCATCATCGACCAGACGTGGATAATGATGAAACCTTTTTCCAGTGGTTGTGCTTAAGTCCATCCGGATCTTACTTGCCATTGCTACATAGCATGACTACGATATCTGGCGGTTGGGTGTCATGACTACTTTTCTAAATAATGATTTAGAAGAGAGCGTCTTTAAGTACACAACCAGAGGGCTTCGTAAATAGTGGGCGTAGCGAAAACGTGTTCAATTATAGGATAAAGCAGGCATCGCAGAGTTAGAACATCTGTTTTGATGTGGTAGTCAAAGAGTTTGACTTCATCAAAATGGTAGATGAACCTTGTATATATAAAAAGGTAGTAGAAAGTATGGTGGTATTCCTCGTACTGTATGTGGATGACATACTCTTGATAGGAAAAGAGTTTCCTATGCTGCGCACGGTCAATCTCCTCTTATCACATTGATTGTCCATATAGGATCAAGATGATACCTCCTAAATCCTGGGTTTTGGATCTATGAGATAGATTTAAGTGGATGTTAGGACTTTCACTAGGTGTAGTGAGATGGTATCAATCGATTCTGGGGAGAATCACTGGTTAGCTTCCAGGGTGGTATGGTTGACTGAATGTCAGTCACAGGCTTTGTCTTTACCCCTAGTGGAGGGCGGTATGTTGGAAGAGTTCCAAGCTAGATACCGTGGAAAACTAGACGATAAAGGTTGGATACATCTGTAAGTCTACGGTAGCACCCCGGCCGTCTGTCCGAGGCCAAAATGCGGAAAACAAAAACTTTTTCAAACTAGAAACCGGCGCTATCGTATGCATAAATCCCGGATCGAACCATTAACCTACAACTAGCTACTAGAGAAAGGGTTGGAAAGCTATACCGATCGATCCGTGTCCTTCGGTCTTTGGCCACCATCCTAAGCTCCCCGCGGCAACTCCGGTCTCGATCTCCTCATTGGAAAGGGCACTACATCTACGATTCTTTTTACGGGCTCCTGCTTCATCCGAAGCAACTCGGGCACGAAGTGTGCTAGCCGACATGTCCAAGGTGTTGTAGAGAATGTTTGTGATCACTTTGTCTCTTGCATCCATTGATTTGGATGGACGTTGAAGGTGTTGCCATTAATGAAAATGGTGAGCTAGAGAAGAAAGAGGAAGAAGAAGAAGAGAAGGCTTTCTCTTCTTTTCTTTTGTGATAATGTTATGACAAAAATAATAAGAGAGTGTAATAAAAATACAAGACCAAAACCACCACTCATGGAAGCCCCTCTCTCTCTCTTCTTATCATATCAACACACAACCATCAAATAATGTGACAAATACACATAAAAAGAGACCATGAGTCACTAATGAAGTCTATGTCACATTAAATGCTCAAAATGATGATTTCTAGCTCACAATTTCCATTTACAAACATTAATCCAAATGTTTACAACAATAAAAAGATACGGCAACATCTAAAGTAAACTCGTGACAGATCACAAGGATACCCCTCACCTGTATATACATACCTGCACCCACATTCTGACTGAATGCGAATGCGACGAGACTAAAGTAATCCAACAAATCTAATACTAGAATCCGGCTTAAACCAAAGCCCACTAGTATGATCCGTCCGATCAAGATCCGTGCAATACCGCACGTATAAGATCGAACCCTGCCATATATCATACGGCCTCTATAACGTTTCGCCCGAAACTTGAGAAACTGTCTATGGGGGACTCTAAAGACTCGTCAATACCTTGGCTGTGGATTTAACCACTAGCACGTCAGAGGTATTAGTCGTACGTAACAGTCTACCAGGTATTGACCAATAGGGAGGTCGATGAGCGAACTCATTCTGACACCCTACTAAGCCTGTCAGTGACAATATCCGTACAGTCCGGTCCGTTCGTCTATGAGCATCGCATGGCGGGCCTAGGGGATTGGTAAAAGTCAGACCCCCAAAAGCGGTACAAGTCGTGTCGGAGTGTAGCCCAGAACACCCTGAGATACTACTGGAATACCTACCATTAAATCTCCTGCCTTGGCCAAGGACTTCGTGTAATGGCTCTCCTAGACACAGCGCGATCTCACCCCTAATACCGGGAGAGACGAACCCCTGCCGATCCGCTCACTGCCTCCATGTGGCTCGGGATAGTACCCAACTAAAACCTGTTTGCACGACTCTATTGAGCCGTGGTAGGGTAGTAATCAAAGCACAGTGGGAACTCACACGAGACAAATGATGATCACAGGTCGATGAACTAATCTGTACACATGTCACCAGGGAACTGCTATCTGATGTCAGGTATAATACCAACTAGCATGTTCCCGGGGATTCCTGTCCGGTGTACTCATAACCCAATGAGCACCTGTATACATCTTAGGTGAACCAACTGACACCAGTGGCTTGTGAGACCGACCACCGCCCCTCGTCGGGGTCTCGACTGTATACACTAGTCTACTCCGGAGTATCGATGCCCTGTCTCGAAAACTCCCACGACTAGGGACCACTTTAAGGATGTGCTTATAGACCCCAGCTCCCACGTATATGATTGCCATCATACTGCTGGTCGTCAAGCAAGAATCCTAAGGGCTCTATCAGCGTGCAATAGCGATCTGTAAGGTCACCTAAAGCAGTGCACGATGATAAAGATAAACCATGGTAGCATACTATTCTCCATCAACATGTAATACTGAACCACAATGTCACCTAAAACATGTATACGATGATAAAGACAAACCAGATAGTATACAATCATCCTGAGTAAGATTGTCCTACCGGCATAGGTCCTCCCTCAATCATTGCAATCACGTGCCTTCGATCCAATAATTGACTCTGAGAGCACTATATCCAACAATCTCCCACTTGGACTCAAGGCTAATTATTGCGATGTCGCATACTCATAGCCCGTGTGATACCGAACACCCAACTCCTATACTGATCAGTCATACAAAGCCCGTTTGTGAAACTATTGCGTTCGAGGAATAGCCTCAGCTAGTGGATCCGCCCTGATGTTTCTTTCTATGTCTCTCTTTATCTCAAGTTCGCGGAGAAAGCCATCTCCCGAAATGAGTAATACCTGTCTTAGAATATGTCTGGATATCTGATGAGACCTAGTTCATAAATGAACTCCAAATCCAAACTTCTTAGACTGTATCGTCAACTGAAACCAATCAGTATCCTGCGCCATGCCTCCCTCAGTATCCGCTTGGACCACCTGTCCAAAATACTGCCCCTCGTCAGAGGGAAAACTATAACTCTGACAGCCACTCTATCATCCAGGTCACCTTGGAAGCCTGGAATGATAACCGTCCCCGAAAAAGGCTGTCGTTATCATATCCCTAGAACATCCACATATGTTCTAAAACTGCTTCCGAATGTTTCTCCAGGATTGGATCAATATCAACTTATTGCATCTACTGCAAAAACAACATCTGATGTGGTACTTGACATCTCATGATTGACTCAATTGCCTAAGTAAGTGATCTGCCAATCATGCACACCCCTCTCCCCTTTAGTCTGTAATACACCTTTAGAGAGGGTGACTCCATCACCTGCAGGTACACTACCATGCCTGGAGTCATCCATTCTAAATACCTTTAGAATGTTGTCTAAGTACCCTGATTGGGAAACTACCCAAATCTAGATCAAAAACCATAGATCTAGTAACCAGAATATCTGATATAATATCCATATCCTATATAGAGAAACCACTGTGTGACAACCAAAATATAACCGACCGTAGTATAGGAATTTCACTTCTTACCATATGTATGTCATCCAAATACCAGGACATCACACCCTACTACCTTCTTAACAGATCCATCCCCTATTCTGATGAAGTCAAACCTATGACTGTCACATCAGAAATAGATGATCTATCTCCGCTATATCTGCTTTAGTCTATAAATAAACATAAGCTACTTGTCCACTATGCTTCCGCTGCTCCCACTGACTACGACAACCCTCTGGCAGAGTCATATACAGGTGCACTTCTAAAGCTAGTTCAGAACGACGCTATACTCATCCTCCTGCCGGGTCTCACAGTCTGGAACAACAGTATCGGCAAGTCTGGGTAAACAAGAACTTCCCTGTCACCGTTCTTGAGGCTACCGGAGTACCTCTCGGGTGCCTGAGGTTACCCACCATATCTGCGGAGTGGCTAATGGAATGTCAAACCAGATTGAATCTTTAGGTTCTTATCAAATTTTCAGTAATCGTTTGTGGTTCTGAAATCACTTCAAGTTCTACCATACTCCCACTACTGTTTTCTGAAAAAATCCATTTTTATCAAAACTGTGGCGAGTCAAGAACAATATCACTATTGATCTTCCAGATGGTAGAAAATCAACCCACGTCATAGCCCGGGTCAACTCACAAACAACCATTATAGAAACGTGCCTTGAGTTATCTAGAGTCTGGTTTTAAGCATAAGCCGGACAACTCCCCGTACCTTAACATTGTTAAGATATGAACTATTCTATATCTAATATAGAAATAGAGGCACTGATTTAATTGGAACCAGATTCAAATCATGCAGCTGTCTCCAGTGCATGTCAACTAAATGGAAAGAGGCCGATCAGCATTACTTAACTTAGGAGTGCTTCCAATTATGAGTAACCTGAAAGAGAAGAAAGTTCTCTTAATCATTACTATCAACTGAATACCATACACAAGTATCTGCATCTTCGATCAACTTGAAGAATCCTGATACTTGCAATACCTGGTTCACTACTTTATTCTTATACCTATAACTTCTCAAAACTTTGACCTTGCATTTCTACGAAACACATGTCTAAGAACTAGAGAAGTCACAAGTAAACAGAATATAGTACGAGTACCAACCCCTCTGTCCTCATGGACACTGGACAACATACAATACTCTGTATAAGTCCCCTGAGTTTAATAACCCATTCCCTGTGTGTCGTAGGTTGAAAACTGTACTTATGGTTAAGAAGAATTACACCGCTGTTTAATGCTCCTTACCTAACCATCCACTGATATAGGTAAATGTCATAGACATAATTTCAAAAAGTTATATCTCACTTTATAAAAATAAACGTACAGATATATCAATTTGAAATTGGTGCATAACAACGGATATTCAAAACCAAATATTTGTCGTCCGGCAAACAACCCAGGCAATTTCCTCAAATATCACCAATTACAACGAATCCCGATATAATGAGGATAATCACCCAATTCCCAAAAACTTACTCCCACTCATCATCTGTAAAACCATACAGATGTGAGAATCAAACCTGGTAAATACATACCCTGGAGTAAGGGCTAATTGGGAAATCAGTTTTCTTTTAACAATACACAGTGAAACTGAAACATATAAATGTTTCTAAGGGGTATCCGGGTATTCCTAGTAATGCCTCTTCCATTATCAGATTCACAACCGTAACCGTATATTTCTTTGCAATCTCTCCAAATCTCTTTATATATCTTTAGTCTTTACCTTCTGTACACCCATTTAGGCCAAATGGTTTTCTTCCTTCCCTACCGTTTGGCACCAGCCTATGGTTTAGAAGAAGACTATCCAATAAGCATAATGGGTGTACTGTCCTATTCCTAGGAGCACTCGCAACCTGAGAGAAGGTGAAGATAAAAGACAACTGAATAAACCTTATTCCTATTTCTCCTGAACCGGAATCTATCCCCAAACTGGAACAAGTTCCTTCGAGTTCGTATATAACCATACGATGGAGTATCCAAATAGCTATGGATCTTTGTAGTGATACGGAGTGTTCTGGAGAAATACAAAAGTGATGTAGGATTGGCGAAGAAATACTTGGTTTGGTCGTGAATAGCAGTCGCAATTTACTTTGCCCTCTTACTAATCCCTTTATTTGTCTTAACTTATTACCTTCTGTACACCATCGTTAGGCTAAATGGTTTTCTTCCTTCCCTACCTTTCGGCACCTGCCTATGGTTTGGAAGAAGACTATCCAATAGCATAATAGGTGTACCGTCCTAACCCAAGGAGCACTCGCAACCTGAGAGAAGGTAAAAGGAAAAGACAACTGAATAGTCCTATTCGTTTTCTCCGGTACCGGAAACCATCCTCGAATCTGGAACAAGTTCCTTCGAGTTCGTATATAACCATACGATGGTTTTATCCAATGGAAGTGGATGTTCGTAGTAATACGGGGTGTTCTGGAGAAAAGTGTAAAAGTAGGAGTGGCAATGAGGTATGCAACTCTGACAATCCAAAAGCCAGTGTTTTAAGAAAGTTCGGTTAACTTGGTCACTAAGTCATAGTCAAGGGTCGGGTCATGGTCGCTGCCAAAGAGAGAGAGAAAAGAAACACTCAGCGTGCACTCTAACCTAGATCAGAATGGTTATCATTTTATCTAATCAGGAAACCTCCCACTGTAATCTTAAATTCTCCTCCAAACCTGAAAGAAGAATTAGTCGGGATCACCCGAGGAGTAAACCAACTCATCAGTGGAAATCGGGATCCAACTATCATTGCATGATAACGTGATGGAATCCACTCACGTTATCACACTCCAAAAGGTATGCGCATATCTGGCAAGTTTCGGTTTCTTTAGAAACTCCCGATATGATTTTTACCCCATACTCTTATGACCTTGACGAAGGTCAACAAATCATAAGTCACATGTCAAGTTCTACCTGTCATTGTCTAGGTTAATTCGAACCCACCCGTACAAGCCCTTGACGAAGGCCAACAAGGCTATACGACTGTCCCAAACCAACGCATCTATCTATGCAGCAGAAAAGTAACAAGCAGCTACCATTCACTATGCCTTGACGAAGGCCAACAAACATGGCATGAATACTAAGTGCTACCTTTCTGAAATGACGGAGGGCTACGAATGGTTTTTGGCGAAAAACCTTTAACGTAATGAACTTGATATCGTTGAAGGAACCAGATAACTTTTTATAAAAATATAGTGGCGAAAACCTTTGCTAAAGAGGTCACTCCCGGTGAAGGGATCTCAGCTCTTTCCCCGTAGAATGAGGTGCAGGATATTCCAACTGAATACCACGATGCAAAGCAAAAAGTAATCGGCTATAGTGAAGTTATTACCCTGACGCAAACTTCTGTCCAAGGGGTCACTCCCGGTGAAGGGATTTCGGCCCTTGCCTCGTCGACTGAGGTGCTGGATATTCATAACCGAATACCACTGTGCAAAACAAAAGAGAACGTCCTTGCAATAACAGCTTTTTTTGAAAAATGTTCCAACAACATCAGAATAGGTTTGTTTAGCTTGCATTGATCTGAATCAATGCAGTCCTATCAATTAATCACACCACAAAAGAACGAAAATACGATGTACGTATATGCCATCCGCATTCGCCACTGGGTCCCGTCATCACCCGTTAGGTTACTTAACTAACGACAGAGCGGGGACTGGACTAGCGCGGGTGTAAAACATATACAACATCTACTAGAATATATATCAATATATAATATTCTCTTAAGGCGTGATAAAATGCAACATCACAGAAATGTAATAAGCATCACAGAACAATACAGATAATCTGGGATTCCTGGGTTTCATAGAGCCGCTACTGAAACCCGACGTTCCCCTGGTCATGTGGATAGCCTGTGCAATGAAATCCTAGACCCCTACGGGCGTGGCAAGTTACCCGCCAAAACCTGAAGCGAGGCAGCCCCCATCAACAACGTGAATGGACCACCCAGTACTTCACGGAATCCGGTAACTTGAGCACCCCTCCTTGGGTCAACCTATACCCCCTACGAGTGCGGTGAATAGCCCGCTAATTCTAGAGTGAAGCCCCCTCCGTCTCAATGCCATGAGATGCGGGCCCGTTGCCCTCTAGAACCCGGCTATCCGTGCACCCCTCCGCAGGGTAATCCTAGTACAGAAAGTAAAACATATACAACGGGTACATCGACCTCAGCCCGGTCGTGCCCCAAAAGAATAATATACAAACAGGCAGTGACGGCAGTCCACATGTCGGACGCTCGCCCCGCAAAATCAAATATACAAATAATACCAAACTGTACTAACATTGCATCCAGGCTATCCACCACGACAAATCTGCAACATCACAGCACAACACAGAACATCAACATGAATGTTACGTTGGCAAATCCGTCTAAAAGAACTATAGCAATTAGATAGGATTTACCGATCAAATGACATTCACGGTCGCAGATATAATGTAAATACTATGAACTAACATGTTTAAAATTTTCGATCGACAAAAATTCTCGAAGTGGGCCCCAAGCACAATACCCAGTACACAAATAAATCTGGGCCCAAAATAAAATTACCAGAAACCCCTTTTTCAAGTCAGGAATCACTGTAGGAAAAATGGTCCAGAGACGATATTGTTCGGCGGCGGAACCGCGGCCAAAAGGGGGTTACGGCCACGGTTCCGCGGCACTACAGTGACATCATGCAACCATTTTTCTTTAGTGTTCTCTAAAAACCCTGCCTGATTTTCTGAAACACACCAAATAATTTTTTGACAACAGAAAAATTTCGACAGAAACTGATGACTTGGAAACGCGGTTTTTGGAATTTTTGTCCGATCGAAGTTCTAAACACGCTAGTGTAGGGTTCCTAGGCACACTAATGAGGTCTCACAAGGCATCAACCATGCCAAATTCAAAAATTTCCGGTGCCGAGAAACCCTAATACGATCGTTGACTAGAGATTAGGCGAAACATGCAACTAGTTAACAACTTAACTAAGAGTGAACGAAAATACAACCTTTGTAGATCCGGTCCTCCACCTCCATAGCTCCGTGATGATGTCCCCTCGCTGCGATCATCGGATCCTGGGCTCTAGCGTCGGCTTCATCGGAGAAATGGGCGGGCTAGGTCGTCGACTTCAATGCCGAAGATGATCTACGTCGAGGCAACACAAAATCAAGCTCCAACATCACCAAGTCATGAAACTTGTGAAGAAAACACCCTATACTACTTGGCAAGTGGTAGAGGATGAATAAATAGGAAGTGGGTTCACTTTGGATTTGGATTTCTCACTTGGAATCATCACTTAGAATTTTCTAGCCATGGTTTCTTCTCTTCATGAAGAAGATGAAGAAGAAGAAAGAAAAAGAATACCCACAAAAAGAAAATCCAAGTGATAGTTATTATAATGCAACCATGGTTAAGTGTAGAGAATAAACTAGGGTTAGGTGAATGGTTAGGGTTAAGGAAAGAAACAAAATGGTCAAGCTTTCAAAGCTTTATGAAGCTTCAACAAAAAACAAAAGTAGCAACCATTTCATTTCTTGTCCAAATATAAATGAAAAGAAATAAATAAATAAGTAAATCATTCAAAGCCCTAACCATTCACTTAACCATGGTTTAAAGTAAACATACACCCAAGCTTGCATGTATCATCAAACATGATACAAACTAGTGCACAAACATATATCATATATACAATGTGCACAATCAAGTGAGATAATCAATCTGAAGTGAACCAATACTAGTTAATGTAAAGTAATATATCAAATATATAATTATAAATTAAATCATTAAATCAACACTTGATTTAATGATCCGGTCATATCGCATATAACCGACTAATATCAAGTGTATCAATGTATCGAATCAACACTTGATTCGGTATCCCGGCTATATCATATATAACCGTCCAATGATACAAATCGCGAGAATAGAATACAGTATCACAAACTGATATTATTCTCGGTCCCGCACATATCTCATATGCGCTCCTATTTCGTTTCGCTTGAGCCAGGGAACCTCTGTGTAGGCCTCTAAAGACTCGTCAATACGCCGGCAGCAGGTGATGATCATATCAAACACCCACAAGCCGCAAGCGGTCTGCTAAACGTAACGGCCACCCGGGTATTGAGCGATCAGAAGATTGACAAGCAAGACCACTCACACTCCTGTGAATCCAACCAGTAACACTTACCGTACAGTCCGGTCTGTTCGTCTGATATGTCGCATATCTCGCCTAGGGGTGGTAAACGTCAGACCCCAGCAGCTCGATAAGTCATGTCGATATGAGGTCTATAACAGTTCGAGAAACTACTGGTAAGACTTACCAGTAAATCTCAGCAACCCTGGCCAGGGATTTCCGGTTATAGCCAATCGAACACAGCGCAACATCAACTCCCTATACCGGGAGAGACGAATCCCCTCCAATCGCTCATTGCCTCCATGTGATTCAGGACTGTACCCAAAAACCACCGTTTTGCACGCCCTCTTGGACGTGGTAAGGTGGAAATCAAAGCACAGTGGGAATCACACAAGACTCTATGACAATCTCGGGTCAACAGATTACTCTGTACCAGTGTCACCAGAGAACTGCCATCTGACGTAAGGTATAATACCATCAGGGAGTTCTCGGCGAGTCCGTCCAGTGTACCCAGTCTCCACTGAGCACCCGTATATCATCTCTGATGTCAAACACCAATGGATATGGGATCATCCATCGCCCATCTGTATGGGTCCAGAAGGTATACGCTAGTCTACACTGGTATATCGATGCCCTGTCTCGATACACCCACGAATAGGGACCTTGAAGGATGTACTTATGGACTACCATGTCCCCACTAGTATGATCCGCATCATAGTCCAGGTAGTCAATTACACATCCTAAGGGCTTTACCAACATGTAACAGAGAGACAATCAGTGTACACGTTAAGGTAAAGATCAACCAGATAGCATACTATCATGTCGAGCAAGAAAGTCCTCCCTATATATGTCCAAGCATCCACTACAATATACATCCTATGTATAGTAATGGCCTCTAGGGCATACATATAACTAACAATCTCCCACTTGCACTAGGGCCATCTGTAGCAGTGGTTGTGGTATCTCATACTCAACCATCCCATAAAAGTCTCTCTCTGGGAAAAGGCCTTTGTGAGTGGATCCGCCGTGTTGTCCTCTGAGTCTGCTCTCCTAACCTTGATCCCCTGGAGATCAACCATCTCCACGATCAGGTGACACTGCCTTAGAATATGTCTGGATCACTGATGGGACGGGCGTTCCTTGGCATAAGCCACAACTCCATTGTCACACAATGGGACGAACTAAGTTCATCTCATGAACCATTATACACCCAGACTGCCTCTTTGGTAGCATCTTAAGTAGCGATGTATCCAGCCTTTATCGTCTCGTAAGCCACGGTATCTAGTTTGGAACTCTTCCAACATACCTGTTAGTGTATATGCCCTAGAGGCCATTACTGTATCATACTAGTTTGTATATTACTTAATGGAAGCTTGGGATATTCACCTTGTATATACAATCTTGCTCAAAATAGTTGTATGCTACTTGGTTTGTTTCTACTTCAATGTGTACATGTGTTTATTTTTGTATATCACTTATGCACATTAATGGAGCCCTTAGGATCTTTGCTTGATTACCAGCATTGTGATGGCTGTCACACTAGTGGGGCTGGGTAATCTATAAGCACATCCTTATGCAGGTCCCTGGTCGCAGGACTATCGAGACAGGGCATCGATACTCCGGAGTAGACTAGCGCATGCGCTTCTCATCCCAGTGTGTGAGACGGTCTGTCCCACAGCCGTCGGTACGTCGTACTTGAGAGAGTATGCGGGTGCTCGTTGGGTTACGAGTACACTGGACAGGACTCGTCGGGAACTGACTAGTTGGTATTATGCCTATCGTCAGTTATCAGTTCCCAGGTGACATGAGTACAGCTTAGTCCGCTGACTTGACACTGTCACTTCGCCTCGAGTGTGTTCCCACTGTACTTTGATTACTACCCTACCACGGCTCAAAGTAGTCATGCAAACAGGTAGTCGTTGGGTGCAGTCCCGAAGCACTTGGAGGCAGTGACGGTTAGACAGTATTCGTCTCTCCCGGTATTGGGGGTTGACATCGCGCTGTGTCTAGGAGAGCCATTACACGAGTAGTCCCTGGCCAGGGCAATCGAGATATACTGGTATGCTTCCAGTGTTATCTCAGGGTGTTTTGGGCTTCACTCCGACACGACTTGTACCGCTATTGGGGGACTGACGTTTACCGCCCCCTAGGCCCGCCATGCGATGTATCAGACGAACAGACCGGACTGTACGGAGATTGTCACATTCAGGCTCAGCAGGAGTTCAGATGGGTTTCGCCTCGTCAGTCTTCTTGTCGGCATTACCTGGGGACCGTTACACACAGCTAGTGCCGCTTGCGGTCTGTGGTTAAACCCACTGCCAGCGTAGTGTCGATTCTTTAGAGTCCCACACAGAAAGCTTTTCGCCTTTAGGCAAAAGAGTAGAGGTCGCATGGTTTTGCGACAGGTCGCATGGTTTTGCGATAGGGTTCGGTCACATCCGTGCACTTGTGCACGTACAGTGTCCGGACAGTTTGCACTAGCGGGCTTTGGTTTAAGCCAGATCCTAGTGTACGTATTGGGATTGGATTTATCCAGTTTGTATTCGTGTTCCTCGGAACGCAGATGCGGGTGTGTATGCACAGTTGACGGAGAGACAGAGGCAGAGGATTCTCATTAGGGTTGTTGACCGTTGACTATTGACTTCTTGCTCAACCCTAATGAGAATATGATACATGATTAACAATTATATTAATTAAGTATTGTGGTGACATGGTAGTTAAGGGGTTGACTTTGTTGACTTGTTGACCTTTGTTGACTTGTTGACTTTGTTGACCGGTTGACTAGGATTGACTAGTTGACCATCATGATGACTATGGCTATCATTTCATGGAAAAGACTTTTTACTTGCTTGTTTCTTTTGTGAGAAATGAGTGCATGAAATGATTTAGCCATTTTAACTTGAACCATTTTACACAATACTTGATTATTATTTTTGTGATGATGGTTTTGGATTATGAGAGGGTGAAAGACAAAAGAGAGGCTCATTCTCACTTGACCATTCTCTCTCTTGTTCTTGAGCTCTCTTGTTTTTGCTCTCACCCTCTTCCTCTTGCTCCCTCTCTTGACTCTATGGTTCACTTGTCTCATGAGTTGAGAATCAAGAACCATAGATAAAATCCCATACAAACTCTTCTCTACTCACTCTAGTTTACAAGGTTTAGCAAACCGAGTGAACTAGTTTCTTCAAAGTTCGAAGAAGGAGCCAAAGGTTGGAGCTTTCAGGTGGATCTATCTTCGGCGTAAGGAGACGACGGGAAGAGGCCGATCCGGACCACCATCGGAGCTTGAAGACGAAGGAGTTCAAGACAAGCAAGGTATAACCCCCTAACCGAGTAGTTAGTAACTCGTAGTTAGGTTGTTAGTTAGATGTTTAACCAAGATCCGGGTTATAAGTCCATGTTACCACCTCTATAAAAATCGTTTTTTATCAAATTCCGCATGCCCGTAAGTACCGGGAGAGGTAGCATGGACTTACAGTGGTATCAGAGCCTAGTTAAACTCTATCTAACATGTTAGCAAGTAACTAGAAGATCGATCAAAGAAAAAGTCCCGAAACGAACCCCGGAATTTTAAAGTTTCTGTCGATTTTTAAAGTGCTGGAAATTTTTTTTGGGATACACCTAAAATCGACTCAGGGTTTTCTGTGAATACTGTAGAAATTTGGTCCAGTGATCCCATCAAACAGCCGCGGAAACGCGGCAATAGCTTGCTATTGCCGCGGTTCCGCGGCCGACTTGGCTCCTCTCTGTTCTTTCTTTGCTATAGTATTCTCATAGGGGTGTTTTAGGATTTTTGGAATATGTATTTTCAGCCCAGATTTTCCAGAACGAAAATTTTATTTTGGGGTCCTGAAAATCCGTATTTTTTATCGAACTTCTAAAAGACTTAAGCTAACGGGTTTTTCTGTAATGTGATATTTGTATTGAACGTCTACTAATCGCTATATGTCGATTAGTGGGGGTTATACAAATCTGTGATCTGTAATGTTGCTGGAATGTGTATATGAATATGTTGGATTGTCGCGGGTGAATAGCCGGGGGTTGTGAGACGAGAGTTTTTCTTTTCTTTCAATTCATGTAAATTTGTAAATTGATGTAATTATTATTTGTATGTCCGCACAACCGGGTCGGGGTTGTAGCCGTCATTGTATAATTTCTTTTTACTGTTTTTGCTCCTAGGATAGACCCATGGAGGGGGTGCACAAACTACTGGGTATGCCGAAGTGCCGAGTGGCCTACTCATGGAGATGAGGGAGGTTGCTTCGCTTCGGGTACTTGGCGGGTAGTTTGCCGCACCCGTAGGGGTCTTGGGTGGGGTATTGGCTATTCACCGCGACCGTGTAATCTGCTTTTTGTTACAGGCTCGTACGAATTGCAGGTTCCTAGTATATCCAATGTATTCATCTGTGATCTGAAATGTTTATCATTGCAGTATATCTATATATGATATTATTTAGGCGTTGCTTATGTTTTACAGCCGCGCTAGCCCAGCCCCCGCTCTGTCGTTAGTTAAGTAACCTAACGGGTAATGACGGGGCCCAGTGGCGAATGTGAATGGCATAAGCGTACGTCATATTTTGGTTGTTTTCTGCAATGGTAGGATTAAATGATGGGACGCATTAAAAGAACTAATGCAAGAATATCACGCATTAAAAGAACTAATGCAAGATAATAAACCAAGTTATAGTCGGTGGAACACTTTCGAAAAACCACTCGGTTCTTTTCAAAACCAACTTTTAAATGCGGAGCTTGAGCCACTCCTTTTAAAAGCTATCTCGTTCCATCGACTATATCAAGTTCACTACGTTCACGGTTTAGCCAAAACCATTCGTAGCCCTCCGTCGTTTCACATGAATAGTCAATAGTATTCAAGCTATGTATGTTGGCCAAAGTCAAGGCATAGTGATTGGTAGCTATTGGGTGTTCATGTGTAGCATAGATAGATGCGTTGGTTTGGGACAGTCGCACTGCCATTTTGGCCAAAGTCAAGGGTAGTGCGAATGGATCCAAGTTAACCTGGATAATGACGGGTAGAACTTGACATGTGACTTATGATATTTTGGCCAAAGTCAAGGTCATAAGAGCATGGGGCAAAAATCCACATCGGGAGTTTCATAAGTACTGAAACTTGCTAGATTTGCATACCATTTGGAGTGTGATGATTCTGGTAGGATTCCTTCAGTTTCGTCACGCGATGATATTTGGATCCCGATCCTACTGTGAGTATACGCTACTCCTCGGGAAATTTCTCACTTAACGATCAATGCTATAAACCAAGTAGGTGCCTAGAAAGGTGTTAGCGGGGCTACGCCCCCAGGGAAAAGAGGTTATTTAATTAAGGAACTTCGCGAAAGCGTTGGAAAACCTCCCTCGAAGTACCGACACTGGCCTGGCTGAACGGTTAAGCAAGTATTGAGCGGTGGGATTGATCCCGACTAATTCTTCCTTTATGGTTTGAGGAGGGATTCGAGAAACAGTGGGAGCCATCCTGTTTAGACAAACTAAAAACCATTCTAAACTTGCAAGAGCATCATGCTGAGTGTTTCTTCTTCTCTTTCCTAATTGCAGCGACCAATCGACATGACTGGACTTAAGTTACTCCTAGATAAAAACATACTGACAGGGCCAAACTACAAAGATTGGCTCAGGAATGTCAAGATGGCAATCACTTACGACAAGCTGGGGTATCTTCTTACCACCAAAGCTCCCCCTGTCCCTGGTCCCACTTCCAGCGTCGCGGATAAGGAAATCCGTAAGACCTGGGAGATTGATAGCGCGAAGGCCAAGTGCCTCGTACTTGCCTCGATGGACGATGAACATCAGAGGAGGCACGAGAATATGGACTTAGAATCCATATTTCTTCATACAAAAGAACTGTATGGAGAGCAATCTCGTATCGCAAGATACGAAGCGTCGAAAAAGTTATTTTCGGCAAGGATGGCCGTCGGATCATCAGTAGCAGAGCACGTGCTTAAGATGATCGGCTACATTGAGGAGCTCGCGGACCTAAGAACCACATTGGAGAGTGAGCTCTATACAGACTTAGTTCTCCAGTCCCTTCCTTCCACTTACGCCCAGTTTATACTGAACTTCAACCTATAAGAAAAGGAGGTTGAACTTTCAGAGCTCCTTAACATGCTGAGGAGCGCAGAGGGCACCCTACAGAAAGGTAGGGAAACATCCACTTTGTTTGTAGGAGGATCATCTTCTTCTAGGTCCAAGGCGAAAGCCAAGGGAAAGAAGAAGAAAGCCCCCGCCAAACCAAGAGGCGGTGTTAGTAAAGTGGATACGAAGGGAAAAGCAAAAGCAACAAAGAAAGTGGGGAAGCTTGTGGATAAGGAAGAATGCTTCTATTGTCATAAGAAAGGACACTTGAAGAATGATTGCAGGGCCTGGAAGGCCAGAACACAGGAATTGAAGCAGGTTGCAGCTTCAGCTTCAGGTGTGTATGTTATTGAAAACTGTCTTTCAATAAACTCTACTTCCTGGGTATTGGATACCGGATCAGGATCTCATATCTGTAATTCTTTGCAGGCGTTGAGAAACCGTAGGGTTTTGAAGGCAGGTGACATGACCCTCAGAGTTGCGAACGGAGCTAGCATGGATGCTAAAGCCGTGGGGGACTATCACCTGGGAATGTCAGATGGACATGTTTTGGTTTTGCGTAATTGCTTTTTTGTACCCAACGCAACTTGTAATATCATTTCTGTATCTTTAGTTTCTAAAGAAGATTATGAATTTGCGTTTGTAAGTAATGTTGTAAACATTCACCTTAATCAAGTTTTGATTGGGTCAGGTACATTGAGTAATGGTATATACATATTAAACCAACCACAGATTTTCGACGTCCAGAATACACACAAAAGAAAGTCTCCGGAAATAAATCAGACTTTCTTATGGCATTGTAGACTGGGTCACATCAATGAGAGAAGGTTGACTAAGTTACATACTGAAGGATATTTGGATTCGTTCGAATATCAATCGTATGCCACTTGTCAATCCTGTCTCAAAGGAAAGATGACAAAGACTCCGTTCACTGGACACGGAGTAAGAGCGAGCGAGCTCTTGGGACTCGTACACAGCGACGTGTGCGGTCCAATGTCTACACATGCGCGAAGCGGTTATTCTTACTTCATCACTTTTACGGATGACTTTTCAAGGTACGGTTATGTCTTCTTAATGAAACATAAGTCCGAAGCCTTTGGAAAGTTCCAGGAATATAAGAATGAAGTAGGAAAACAGACCGGCAAAAGTATCAAGATTCTAAGATCGGATCGAGGTGGAGAATACTTAAGTGCCGAGTTCCTGGACTATTTAAAAGAGAACGGAATTCTCTCCCAGCTTACTCCTCCATACACTCCGCAACATAACGGTGTATCGGAGAGACGGAACCGAACCTTATTGGATATGGTACGGTCCATGATGAGTAACGCTGAGTTACCGCGATCATTCTGGGGGTATGCGCTTGAATCAGCTGCATACCTTTTGAACCGAGTTCCTACTAAGACTATACCTACCACACCATATGAGATGTGGTGTGGGAAGAGACCCCATCTTAATCACATTAAGACATGGGGAAGTCCAGCTTTTGTCAAAAAGCAGCATGCGGACAAGCTCGAGGCACGCTCAGTACTGTGTAAGTTTGTGGGATATCCAAAGAATTCCAAGGGATATTTCTTCTACTGCGAAGAGGAACAAAAAGTCCTTGTTTCTCATCATGCCCACTTTCTGGAACACCAGTTTTTAGAAAAGGAAATTAGTGGGAGCGCAGTAGAACTGAATGAAATTCCAGAACCACAGACTATTACTGAAAGCTTAGTGGAACCAGAGGGTTCAACAGAACAGGACATTCATACGCCGCTCCGCAGGAGTAGTAGGCAGTCTCATCCACCCGAGAGATACTACGGTTTTCTCATAGACGGGGATAGAGAGGATTGCATCATAGATTATGATGAGCCTACTAGCTTCCAGTAGGCCATTCAGAGCGTTGACTCAGTGAAATGGCTGGATGCAATGCGGACCGAAATGGAGTCCATGTACACCAACAAAGTATGGACGTTAGACATTGCTCCAGACAGGGTAAAACCCGTAGGATGCAAGTGGATCTTCAAAAGGAAGATTGGTGTAGATGGACAGGTTGAGACCTATAAAGCTAGACTTGTAGCAAAGGGTTTCCGTCAAAGACCTGGCTTGGACTATGGCGAAACCTTTTCTCCAGTGGCTATGCTGAAATCCATTCGGATCCTTCTTGCCATTGCTGCCTTCCACGATTATGAGATCTGGCAAATGGACGTAAAGACCGCTTTTCTAAATGGAAATTTAGAGGAGTGTGTCTATATGGACCAGCCAGAGGGTTTCATTCAGAGTGGGAGCAGCGGAAAAGTGTGCAAGTTGCTTAAGTCCATCTATGGACTAAAGCAGGCATCGCGGAGTTGGAACATCTGTTTTGATGAGACGGTAAAGGAATTTGGCTTTATCAAAAATCCAGATGAACCATGCATCTATAGTAGATTTATAGCGAGAACTGTAGTATTCCTCGTTTTATACGTGGATGACATTCTCTTAATAGGAAATGACATTCCTATGCTACAATCTGTCAAGGGGTTCTTGTCGCACAGGTTCTCCATGAAAGACCTGGGTGATGCCTCATACATCCCGGGGATCCGGATCCATCGTGATAGATCCAAGAGGATATTAGGACTTTCACAGTCCAGGTACATCGACACTATACTGAAGAGATTCAGTATGGAATATTCCAAGCGCGGTAACCTGCCGGCTTGTCACGGGATCACCCTCTCTAAAGAGATGTCTCCCAAGACTGATTTGGAGAGGGATCGCATGTCTATTATACCCTACGCTTCTGCGGTAGGCTCTATAATGTATGCGATGTTGTGTACCTGGCCGGATGTAGCTTATGCACTGAGTGTGGTAAGCCGGTATCAGTCAAACCCTGGGGAGAAACACTGGATAGCGGTAAAGAACATTCTCAAGTACCTGAGAAGGACTAAGGAGATGTTCTTGGTGTATGGCGGAAAAGACCTCCAGATCGAGGCCTTTGCTGACTCCAGCTTCCAGAGTGACAAGGATGATTCCAAGTCCATGTCGGGTTTTTTCTTTACCCTCAATGGAGGGGCGGTGTGTTGGAAGAGTTCCAAACAGGAAACCGTTGCAGACTCGACGATGGAAGCGGAATACATCGCTGCATCTGATGCCGCAAAAGAAGCCGTCTGGATGAGGAAGTTCTTGAAAGAACTTCAGGTGGTTCCGTCCATTGTTGATCCAATACCTCTGTATTGCGACAACAACGGGGCTATAGCTTTAGCGAAGGAACCCAGGTCCCATCAGAGATCCAGACACATCTTGAGGCGGTATCACCTGATCAGGGAGATCGTAGATCGCCAGGAGATCGAGGTTCGGAGAGTCGCTTCAGAAGATAACACTGCAGATCCATTCACCAAGGCCCTGCCCCAGACTCAGTTCGAGCGGCTGATCGAGATGATAGGTCTTCGATACGCCAGTACATGGCCTTAGTGCAAGTGGGAGATTGTTAGTGTATATGCCCTAGAGGCCATTACTGTATCATACTAGTTTGTATATTACTTAATGGATGCTTGGGATATTCACCTTGTATATACAATCTTGCTCAAAATAGTAGTATGCTACTTGGTTTGTTTCTACTTCAATGTGTACATGTGTTTATTTTTGTATATCACTTATGCACATTAGTGGAGCCCTTAGGATCTTTGCTTGATTACCAGCATTGTGATGGCTGTCACACTAGTGGGGCTAGGTAATCTATAAGCACATCCTTATGCAGGTCCCTGGTCGCAGGACTATCGAGACAGGGCATCGATACTCCGGAGTAGACTAGCGTATGCGCTTCTCATCCCAGTGTGGGAGACGGTCTGTCCCACAGCCGTCAGTACGTCGTACTTGAGAGAGTATGCGGGTGCTCGTTGGGTTACGAGTACACTGGACAGGACTCGTCAGGAACTGACTACTTGGTATTTGTTAGTTATATGTATGCCCTAGAGGCCATTACTGTACATAGGATGTATATTGTAGTGGATGATGGGACATATATAGGGAGGACTTTCTTGCTCGACATGATAGTATGCTATCTGGTTACACTTTACCTTAACGTGTATGCTGATTGTCTCTCTGTTACATGTTGGTAAAGCCCTTAGGATCTGTACTTGACTACCTGGACTATGATGCGGATCATACTAGTAGGGACATGGTAGTCCATAAGTACATCCTTCAAAGTCCCTAGTCGTGGGTATATCGAGACGGGGCATCGATATGCCAGAGTAGACTAGCGTATACCTTCTCGACCCATACAGATGGGCGATGGATGATCCCATATCCATCGGTGTTTGACATCAGAGATGACATACGGGTGCTCAGTAGAGACTGGGTACACTGGACGGACTCGCCGAGAACTCCCAGATGGTATTATACCTCACGTCAGATGGCAGTGCTCTGGTGACACTGGTACAGAGTAGTCTGTTGACCCGAGATCGTCATAGAGTCTTGTGTGGTTCCCACTGTGCTTTGATTTCCATCTTACCACGTCCAAGAGGGCGTGCAAAACGGTGGTTTTTGGGTACAGTCCCGAGTCACATGAAGGCAATGAGCGATAGGAGGGGATTCGTCTCTCCCGGTATAGGGAGTTGATGTTGCGCTGTGTTCGATTGGCTATAACAGGAAATCCCTGGCCAGGGTTGCTGAGATTTACTGGTAAGTGTTACCAGTAGTTTCTCGAACAGTTATAGACATCATATCGACACGACTTATTGAGCTATTGGGGTCTGACGTTTACCACCCCTAGGCGAGATATGCGACATATCAGACGATCAGACCGGACTGTACGGTAGTGTTACTAGTCGGATTCACTGGAGTGTGAGCGGGCTTGCTCGTCGATCTTCAGATCACTCAATACCCGGGTGGCCGTTACGTTTAGCAGACCGCTTGCGGCTTGTGGGTGTTTGATATGATCATCATCTGCTGCCGGCGTATTGACGAGTCTTTAGAGTCCTACACAGAGGTTTCCTGGCTCAAGCGAAACGAAATAGGAGCGCATATGAGATATGTGCGGGACCGAGAATAATGCGTGTATGTGATACCGTATTCTATTCTCGCGATAAATATATCGAATGGTTGTATGCGATATATCCTAGTTATCGATTCAAGCGTTGATTCGATAAGCCGATATATTGTATACTAGTCGGTTGTGTGCGACATAACCGGGTCATTGAATCAAGTGTTGATTTAATGATTTAATGCGTATTTATATATTTGATATATTACTTTGCATCAACTAGTATCGGTTTACTTAAGATGGATTTTCTCACTCGGATGGGCGCATTGTATATGCGATATACTTTTGTGCACTTGATTGTATCATGTTTGATGATACAAGTCAAGCTAGGGTTCAAGTGTAAAGATTAAACCTTGGTTAATGAAATGGTTAGGGTTTATTATTTATTATTCATTTATCTTATTTAATTATCCTTTTTATTTTTGATAAATGAATAAAAGAAAAGAGAAAAGAATGGTGGCTAATTTTGTTCTTTAGTTGAAGCTTCATGAAGCTTTGTTCAAGTCAACCATTCTTATCTCATTCTTAACCCTAACCATTCCCACTAACCATGATTCATTCTCTACACTTGACTCTAGTTAAAATTATGATAAGAATTCATTTTCTTTTCTTATTCTTTTAACTTATCATAAGCTTCTTCTTCTTCTTCCATGACTTCAAGAAGAAAAGCTTCACCTCCATCAATGGTGAATTGAGCAAACAAGTGAGAAATCCAATTCAAAAGTTAACCCAACTCCTATTTCTTCATCCTCTACCTCTTGCCAAGTAGTAGAGTGTGTTTACTTCACAAGTTTCATGACTTGGTGAAGTTGTGAGCTTGATCTAGCGATGCCTCGACGTAGATCATCTTCGGCATGGACATCGACGACCTAGCTTGCCCATTCTCCGACGAAGCCGATCCTAGAGCCCGGATTTGACTTGGACAGCGGAGAAGACCTCGTTGCGGAGCTATGGAGGTGGAGCACCGGATCTACAAAGGTTGTATTTCCGTTTTCTCATTAGTTAAGTGTTAACTAGTTCATTGTTCGCCTAGACATCTAGTTATCGATCCGTAGTTTAGGGTTTGTAGGCACCATAATTTTTGAAATTGCCATGGTTGATGGCTTGGGAGACCTCACTAGCGTGCCTAGGAACCCTACAGTGGTATCAGAGCTACTAGACATTGGATGTCGACCTATGGGGGGTTCTCACTGTGTGACAGTGTGGCGAAGCATAGGCTCTTACCCCCAGGGTGTCCCGAGACCGGAAGGTGTTCCGGCGGGTTGTAGTCCTCGCGAGGGGGCATGCGTAAAAAGTAGCGGCTGAGGGACCCGTTGGTGCCACGGCGACCCTATTGGATGGGGTGGCTGCCTGACCTACAGTGGTATCAGAGCCTAGCTAGAGCCTTAGGCGAAGTCCAGACGGAATTTGAAGTCCGATCGAACCAAAACTTAACCCGGAAAATTGCTCTCTGTACTTTTTTCAAAAACAGTGATTTTTCATGATTAAAAATATGCAGAGAAATAAGTAGGAAAATATAAGAATTACGGAGCAAAATTGAAGTGATGAACAGTGTAACATGGCGCGGAACCACGGCATTTGCCTACCTCAGGCGGCGGTTCCGCGGCATATTAATGACGTCATCAATTATAAATTGCACAGTAATTCATTGTTTTCAGTGCTGAGTTCTCTGGATATTTTTAAATGTTATTCAAGAGTTAAATTTTCTGGAGTTGTTTTGGGAATTCGGTGTTTCGATCGGGATATCAAATTTTGTCTGTGTGGCTTTCCGGATAAATTTTAGAATATGTTAAAAAGTTCGACCGGATATAAATACCCAATTTTTCCCCTGTCGGGAAATTTCCAAGTGTTGGATTTTTCCGTAGTTTAACGACGTTCTAAGTAGTGCAAGTAACTCGATGGTCCCTCTAGAAGACACAAACCTTAACTCGATTATGTGACCGTCTTGAACTGCCCTTTGAACCTTCGGGTTTGGGGCAGTACGGCGTGCCACATGTGAGGCGTTGGCTTGACCCTTCTACGGCTGGACCGTTGGTACTGAGGTACGAACTGAATGTTGTTAGACTAGTTTCATGTGTTGATCTGTATCGGGAAAACTTGGGTGTTAGAATGTTCGATCGGAAAGTTTAACATTTTCTATTTATCTGGAATGTGATACAATAATTGGAATTCACAATAAGTTATATGATAACTGAATGAATGTTATAAACGTAGCAATTTAGTCTCACTTGATCGGTTGCCACGGAATTTTGATGTGATCAAAAGTCCGTCGCAATCACGTTATGAACGCGGATACTCGCCGGGTAAACTTAATAGACAGCCTCACTCCATAGCCCAGACCAAGTGACTGTAGGAGAACCCCGTCGCCGAAAGCATCCGTCCGGGTGCTCGCGGTAGCGGTGTTCCGCCTTGGTGCACTTCGTCGACGGTATCGGGGGTGCGGCCGTCTACTGAAGTTTGCGACGAGCATTCGATCAGGATGTCGGGAATCTTGTTGAATTGCCCGACTTGGTATTGAAAAGAGTTTTCGATTTTGAGACTAAAATGCGGGGTTTATAATTGTTAGGCATGCGATGTCTAAGTAATTCATTTGGTCGGGCATGCGATGTCTGAGGTGGTTGCGGATTCCAACTGTTGTAGTTTTACACTTTCTTTTCTGTGACCGTAAGAGTAATATGTGATATCGCCGGTTTCGTTGCTATATGTCAACGACAATTGGGATGCGCATATTTACTTACGTTGATGACATGTGATGTTATGTGTTGCTGGATATGTTATATTGGATCGTCGTGTTTGAATAGCCGGGGGTTTTTATGTGAGATGAGTGTTTTTAATTTTCATTCATGTAAAAACTTGTATGTAATATTCTTTTATTGGGGCGCTTCCAAGTTGCGGGAGTTGTCACCTGTTGTATATTATTTACTTTTCCGCACTAGGATAGACCCAAGGAGGAGGGCACAAGTAACCGGGTTCTGGAGTCCAGTGGGAGACCAACTCGAGGAGTCGGGTCCGGGTCTCCTAACTCCAGAATTGGTAGGGTTGCTTGCCGCTCTCGTAGGGGTCTAGGGGTGTGGGTTTGGCTATTCATCACGACCGTGGAATCCGTGTTTTATACTGGCTCGTATTGAAAACACGGACGTCCTAGTATATCCAATATTTCATATGTTTCTTCTGCTGCGATATCTGTGATGTGATCATGTGATGTTCTGTGATAGATATAGCATATAGTATATATGATATATTATATAGACGTTACTTATGTTTTACACCCGCGCTAGCCCTGCCCTGCTCTGTCGTTAGTTACCTAACCTAACGGTGCACGAGGGGACATCGAGGCGAATGCGGATGGCATAAGTGTACGTCATATCTATCTGTGATGTTTAGGTACTTAAATGATGGGAATTCATTAATGTGATTAATGAAATTAAAAGAAACCTAAGATGTTGTAGAATCGAATTTCAAAATAAAAACAGATAGCTACAGTTCTTGCTTTGCATAGCGGTATATGTGATATATCCTGCACCTCATCCGACGAGGAAAGGACCGAGATCCCTTCACCGGGAGTGACTCCTTTAGCAATAACTGGCAGATGCTACACCCTCGGTTTGTCTTTTGATTGCTTTTAAGAGTTTTTGCTTTGCACAGTGATATATATGATATATCCCGCACCTCATTCGACGAGGAAAGGACCGACGATCCCTTTACCGGGAGTGACTCCTTTAGCAAAACTAGAAAAGCCTCAAAAGCACTCCATTTCAAAATTCATTCGATCCTACAACGATATCAAGTTCATTACGCAATAGGTTTTCAGAAAAACCTGTCGTAGCCCTCCGTCATTTCAGATAAGTACTGGTTAGTATTCGTGCTACGTTTGTTGACCTTAGCCAAGGCGTAGTGTGCGGTAGCTGATTAGTGCTTGTCTGTATAAGCATATGATGCGATTGAGTTAGGGTAGTCGTGCGACTTTGTTGACCTTAGCCAAGGGTCGTGCGGGTGGGTTTAATTCAATCGGGAAATGACGGGTTGAACTTGGCTAGCACTTATGATTTGTTGACCTTAGCCAAGGTCATAAGCTGCTAGGGGCAAAACATTATCGGGAATTTCAAGTGTTGAAATTTGCAATGAGATTGCATACCTTCTATGAGATAGTTGGATCCCGATACCCGCTGCGAGTAAGAGTTACTCCTGGGAGAGTTTTATACATTACAATTAGCCGATCAAGTAGGTGTCTAGAAAGGTGTCAACGGGGTTACGCCTCTGGGAAAACGAGGTTTACATTAATTAGGTTCGTGCGAAAGCACGGGGGACCTCCCTCAAAGTACCGACACTGGCCTGGCTGAAAGATTGGCGAACATGTAGTGTGTAATTAATCCCGGCTAATCTTTCCTTTTAGGGTTTGAAGAAAGATTTGATAAAAAGCAGTGGGAGCCATCCTGATTAGATAAAATAATAACCAATCTATTCTTGACAGAGCGCACGCTGAGTGTTTTCTTCTCTCTCTCTCCAGGTAGCGACCATATCACGCCTTAATCAAGATAATAATACGGATTATTGACCGAACCCGCTTGTTATACTGAGTTGGGGAACGTTGGTCCCGCTCCAACTTATAAATGTTATAAGACAGAGCAGGAAATTGGGGATTACCAGAATTCCCGTGCCGCCCAAACGAAGAGAGTGCATGCTGATGCATCATCTTCGGGTGTGTTCATTACAGAGAACTGTTTCTCAGTATCCTTTACGTCCTGAGTATGTGATACCAGATCAGGATCCCAGATATGTAATCTGTTACATAGGGCTACAGATAGGTAGAGAACTGAGAACGGGTGATAAGTTTCATGAGGCAGAAAACGGGGCAAATGTTGCAGCCAAGTCTGTTGGTCACTGTCACCCTGTATTACCGATACATTGATTCTGAACGAATGTTGTTAGATACCGAACCTGATATACAAAATCATATCAGTCTCTTTATTAGTAAAGAAAGGATATAATTTTGTATTGTTGGATAATGTTTTGAACATTTCCTATATCAAAAGTTGATCGGTTCAGGCACGTTATCTAAAAGCGTTGATGTTCTAAATCAAACTACAGTTCTTACTATATGGAACACACACAAGAGGAAGAGTTCAGAAATGAACGAATTCTTCTTGAGGTATTGTAGACTAGGTCAGATCAATGTGACCCGACTAGCTAGAGTTACATAAAGATGCATATTTAAATTAGTTTGAATTTACATCTTGTGAAACTCGCCAGTCATGTCACAAAGATAAGATGACCATAGCTCCGTTTACTGGAAACAGAGAAAGAGTTACTGAACTCTTGGGATGACACATGTTGATGTATGTAAGGTCCCCTGTCTACACATGCCAGGACTGGTTCTTTGTACTTCATTACGTTCTCTGATAATCTTTCGAGATTCAGACCTATGTTCCTGTTGAAACACAAGTCCGAACCTTTTGAGATATTCACAGAATATAAGTTAGAAGTAGAGAACCAAAATACGGGTATAAGTATTATGTCCTATGATGAGATCAAGGAGGAGAATACTTGAGCACGGAATTCCTGGACTATTCTAAAGGAGAATGAGATTCTCTCTCAGCATTACTCCTCCGCATACACTATAGCGCGATGGTATATCGGGGCGGAGCAATCACACCCTATATGATAAGGTGTGCTCTATGATGAGTACTGCTGAGTTACCTTTTTCCTTTTGGGGAGTTATATACTTGAGAAGCTGCATACCTATTGAATACGGTTCCAATCAAATCAGTTGCCTACCACTTCATATGTGATATGGAAAGGGAAGGGCCCATGTCTTAAGCTAGTTAAGATTTGGGGTTGACCGGCCTATGTCTAAAAGCAAAATCCGGACAAGCTCGAGGCAAGATCTGTTATGTAGAACTGGAAATGTTCCAGCTATACAAGCTACAGCAGATGATTTGGTACAACCAAAGGATTCAGTAGATACCAACGAACCTCAGCCTCTCCGCCGATCTAGTAGGGTTCCTCACCCACCTGAGAGACACTTCGGTTTCTCTATGACAGTGGGAGCGAGGATTGCATCATGAGATGATGACCCAACTAGCTTCGAGCTGGCCATCGAGAGTAAGACTCTGTAAGAATGGCTGGATGTTTAGCGATCTGAGATGGAATCCTTATACACCAACAAAGTATGGACTTTGGTTGCTATATCTGAAGGGTTAAATCCCCATCAGGAGCAAGTATATCTTGAGAAGATTACTTGGTGTAGATGGAAAAGTTGAGACTTTCAAAGCTAGACTTGATAAAGCTTTTCGTCATCGACCAGGCGTGGATTACGATGAAACCTTTTCAAGTGACTATGCTTAAGTCCATCCAGATCCTACTTGCCACGGCTACATACCATGACTACGATATCTGGCGGTTGGGTGTCTTGACTGCTTTTCTAAATGATGATTTGGAAGAGAGCGTCTATAATAAGTACACAGCCAGAGGGCTTCGTAGACAGTGGGAGCAGCGGAAACGTGTGCAAGATGTTTTATAGGATAAAGCAGGCATCGCGGAGATGGAACATCTGTTTTGATGTGTTAGTCAAAGAAGTTGACATCATCAAAATGGTAGATGAACCTTGTATAAACAAGAAGGTAGTAGGGAGTATGGTAACGGTCCTCGTAGAGTACGTGGATGACATACTCTTGATAGGGAAGGAGTTTCCTATGCTACGCTCGATCAATCTCCGCTTATCACTATGATTCTCCATATAGGATCAAAATGATACCTACTAAATCCTGGGTTTTGGATCTATAAGATAGATTTAAATGGATGTTTGGATACTCACTAGATGTAGTGAGATGGTGTCAATCGATCCTGAGGAGAATCACTGGAAGTGTTCCAGGGTGATAAAGACGACTGAGTGTCAGTCGCAGGCATTGTCTTTACCCTCAGTAAAGGGACGGTATGTTGGAAGAGTTCCAAGCTAGATACCGTGGCATACTAGACGATAAAGGCTGGATACATCGCTACTTAAGATGCTACCAAAGAAGCTGTTTGGGTGTATATAGATTCATGAGATGAACTATGTTCCAACCATTGTGAGACAATGGAGTTGTGGCTTATGCCAAGGAACGTCCGTCCCATCAGTGATCCAGACATATTCTAAGGCAGTATCACTTGATCATGGAGATGGTTGATCTCCAGGGAGATCGAGGTTAGGAGAGTAGATTCAAAGGACAACACAGCGGATCCACTCACAAAGGCCTGTTCCCAGAGAGAGACTTTTATGGGATGGTTGAGTATGAGATACTTCAAACCACTGCTACAGATGGCCCTAGTGCAAGTGGGAGATTGTTAGTTATATGTATGCCCTAGAGGCCATTACTGTACATAGGATGTATATTGTAGTGGATGCTGGGACATATATAGGGAGGACTTTCTTGCTCGACATGATAGTATGCTATCTGGTTACACTTTACCTTAACGTGTATGCTGATTGTCTCTCTGTTACATGTTGGTAAAGCCCTTAGGATCTGTACTTGACTACCTGGACTATGATGCGGATCATACTAGTGGGGACATGGTAGTCCATAAGTACATCCTTCAAAGTCCCTAGTCGTGGGTGTATCGAGACGGGGCATCGATATGCCAGAGTAGACTAGCGTATACCTTCTCGACCCATATAGATGGGCGATGGATGATCCCATATCCATCGGTGTTTGACATCAGAGATGACATACGGGTGCTCAGTAGAGACTGGGTACACTGGACGGACTCGCCGAGAACTCCCAGATGGTATTATACCTCACGTCAGATGGCAGTTCTCTGGTGACACTGGTACAGAGTAGTCTGTTGACCCGAGATCGTCATAGAGTCTTGTATGGTTCCCACTGTGCTTTGATTTCCATCTTACCACGTCCAAGAGGGCGTGCAAAACGGTGGTTTTTGGGTACAGTCCCGAGTCACATGAAGGCAATGAGCGATAGGAGGGGATTCGTCTCTCCCGGTATAGGGAGTTGATGTTGCGCTGTGTTCGATTGGCTATAACAGGAAATCCCTGGCCAGGGTTGCTGAGATTTACTGGTAAGTGTTACCAGTAGTTTCTCGAACAGTTATAGACATCATATCGACACGACTTATTGAGCTATTGGGGTCTGACGTTTACCACCCCTTGGCGAGATATGCGACATATCAGACGATCAGACCGGACTGTACGGTAGTGTTACTAGTCGGATTCACTGGAGTGTGAGCGGGCTTGCTCGTCGATCTTCAGATCGCTCAATACCCGGGTGGCCGTTACGTTTAGCAGACCGCTTGCGGCTTGTGGTTGTTTGATATGATCATCATCTGCTGCCGGCGTATTGACGAGTCTTTAGAGTCCTACACGGAGGTTTCCTGGCTCAAGCGAAACGAAATAGGAGCGCATATGAGATATGTGCGGGACCGAGAATAATGCGTGTATGTGATACCGTATTCTATTCTCGCGATAAATATATCGAATGGTTGTATGCGATATATCCTAGTTATCGATTCAAGCGTTGATTCGATAAGCCGATATATTGTATACTAGTCGGTTGTGTGCGACATAACCGGGTCATTGAATCAAGTGTTGATTTAATGATTTAATGCGTATTTATATATTTGATATATTACTTTGCATCAACTAGTATCGGTTTACTTAAGATGGATTTTCTCACTCGGATGGGCGCATTGTATATGCGATATACTTTTGTGCACTTGATTGTATCATGTTTGATGATACAAGTCAAGCTAGGGTTCAAGTGTAAAGATTAAACCTTGGTTAATGAAATGGTTAGGGTTTATTATTTATTATTCATTTATCTTATTTAATTATCCTTTTTATTTTTGATAAATGAATAAAAGAAAAGAGAAAAGAATGGTGGCTAATTTTGTTCTTTAGTTGAAGCTTCATGAAGCTTTGTTCAAGTCAACCATTCTTATCTCATTCTTAACCCTAACCATTCCCACTAACCATGATTCATTCTCTACACTTGACTCTAGTTAAAATTATGATAAGAATTCATTTTCTTTTCTTATTCTTTTAACTTATCATAAGCTTCTTCTTCTTCTTCCTTGACTTCAAGAAGAAAAGCTTCACCTCCATCAATGGTGAATTGAGCAAACAAGTGAGAAATCCAATTCTAAAGTTAACCCAACTCCTATTTCTTCATCCTCTACCTCTTGCCAAGTAGTAGAGTGTGTTTACTTCACAAGTTTCATGACTTGGTGAAGTTGTGAGCTTGATCTAGCGATGCCTCGACGTAGATCATCTTCGGCATGGACATCGACGACCTAGCTTGCCCATTCTCCGACGAAGCCGATCCTAGAGCCCGGATTTGACTTGGACAGCGGAGAGGACCTCGTTGCGGAGCTATGGAGGTGGAGCACCGGATCTACAAAGGTTGTATTTCCGTTTTCTCATTAGTTAAGTGTTAACTAGTTCATTGTTCGCCTAGACATCTAGTTATCGATCAGTAGTTTAGGGTTTGTAGGCACCATAATTTTTGAAATTGCCATGGTTGATGGCTTGGGAGACCTCACTAGCGTGCCTAGGAACCCTACAGTATTATGCCTATCGTCAGTTATCAGTTCCCAGGTGACATGAGTACAGCTTAGTCCGCTGACTTGACACTGTCACTTCGCCTCGAGTGTGTTCTCACTGTACTTTGATTACTACCCTACCACGGCTCAAAGGAGTCGTGCAAACAGGTAGTAGTTGGGTGCAGTCCCGAAGCACTTGGAGGCAGTGACGATTAGACAGGATTCGTCTCTCCCGGTATTGGGGGTTGACATCGCGCTGTGTCTAGGAGAGCCATTACATGAGTAGTCCCTGGCCAGGGCAATCGAGATATACTGGTAGGCTTCCTGTGTTATCTCAGGGTGTTTTGGTCTTCACTCCGACACGACTTGTACCGCTATTGGGGGACTGACGTTTACCGCCCCCTAGGCCCGCCATGCGATGTATCAGACGAACAGACCGGACTGTATGGAGATTGTCACATTCAGGCTCAGTAGGAGTTCGGATGGGTTTCGCCTCGTCAGTCTTCTTGTCGGCATTACCTGGGGACCGTTACGCACAGCTAGTGCCGCTTGCGGTCTGTGGTTAAACCCACTGCCAGCGTAGTGTCGAGTCTTTAGAGTCTCACACAGAAAGCTTTTCGCCTTTAGGCAAAAGAGTAGAGGTCGCATGGTTTTGCGACAGGTCGCATGGTTTTGCGACAGGGTTCGGTCACATCCGTGCACTTGTGCACGTACAGTGTCCGGACAATTTGCACTAGCGGGCTTTGGTTTAAGCCAGATCCTAGTGTACGTATTGGGATTGGATTTATCCAGTTTGTATTCGTGTTCCTCGGAACGCGGATGCAGGTGTGTATGCACAGTTGACGGAGAGACAGAGGCAGAGGATTCTCATTAGGGTTGTTGACCGTTGACCGTTGACTATTGACTTCTTGCTCAACCCTAATGAGAATATGATACATGATTAACAATTATATTAATTAAGTATTGTGGTGACATGGTTGTTGAGGGGTTGACTTTGTTGACTTGTTGACTTTTGTTGACCGGTTGACTAGAATTGACTAGTTGACCATCATGATGACTATGGCTATCATTTCATGACAAAGACTTTTTACTTGCTTGTTTCTTTTGTGAGAAATGAGTGCATGAAATGATTTAGCCATTTTGACTTGAACCATTTTACACAATACTTGATTATTATTTTTGTGATGATGGTTTTGGATTATGAGAGGGTGAAAGACAAAAGAGAGGCTCATTCTCACTTGACCATTCTCTCTCTTGTTCTTGAGCTCTCTTGTTTTTGCTCTCACCCTCTTCCTCTTGCTCCCTCTCTTGACTCTATGGTTCACTTGTCTCATGAGTTGAGAATCAAGAACCATAGATAAAATCCCATACAAACTCTTCTCTACTCACTCTAGTTCACAAGGTTTAGCAAACCGAGTGAACTAGTTTCTTCAAAGTTCGAAGAAGGAGCCAAAGGTTGGAGCTTTCAGGTGGATCTATCTTCGGCGTAAGGAGACGACGGGAAGAAGCCGATCCGGACCACCATCGGAGCTTGAAGACGAAGGAGTTCAAGACAAGCAAGGTATAACCCCCTAACCGAGTAGTTAGTAACTCGTAGTTAGGTTGTTAGTTAGATGTTTAACTAAGATCCGGGTTATAAGTCCATGTTACCACCTCTATAAAAATCGTTTTTTATCAAATTCCGCATGCCTGTAAGTACCGGGAGAGGTAGCATGGACTTACAATACCGTCCCTTTACTGAGGGTAAAGACAATGCCTGTGACTGACATTCAGTCGTCCTTATCACCGTGGAACCTTTCCAGTGATTCTCCCCAGGATCAACTGATACCATCTCACTACAACTAGTGAGTCTCCTAACATCCAATTAGATCTATCTCATAGATCCAAAATCCAGGATTTAGGAGGTATCACTTTGATCCTATATGGAGAATCATTGTGATAAGCGGAGATTGATCGAGCGCAGCATAGGAAACTTCTTTCTTATTAAGAGTATGTCATCCACGTACTCTACGAGGATCGCCACCATACTCCCTACTACCTTTTTGTATATACAAGGTTCATCTACCATTTTGATGAAGTCAAACTATTTGACTACTACATCAAAACAGATGTTCCAACTCCGCGATGCCTGCTTTATCCTATAAAGCATCTTGTACACGTTTCCGCTGCTCCCACTGTTTACGAAGCCATCTGGCTGTGTACTTATAAACGCCCTCTTCTAAAACATCATTTAGAAAAGCTGTTATGACACCCAACCACCAGATATCGTAGTCATGGTATGTAGCCATGGCAAGTAGGATCTGGATGGACTTAAGCATGGTCCCCAGAAAAGGTTTCATCATTATCCACGCCTGGTTGATGATGAAAACCTTTAACAAGTCTAGCTTTGAAAGTCATAACTTTTCCATCTACACCAAGTAATCTTCTCAAGATATACTTGCTCCTGATGGGGATTTAACCCTTCATATATAGCAACCAAAGTCCATACTTTGTTGGTGTATAAGGATTCCATCTCAGATCGCTAAGCAACCAGCTATTCTTACAGAGTCCCTACTCTCGATGGCCTGCTCGAAACTAGTTGGGTCATCATCTCATGATGCAATCCTCGCTCCCACTGTCATCGAGAAACTAAAGTATCTCTTAGGTGGGTGAGGAACCCTACTAGATCGGCGGAGTGGCTGAGGTTCGTTGGTAACTATTGAATCCTTTGGTTATACCAAATCATTAGCTGTAGTTTGTATATCTGAAACATTTCCAGTTTTACATAACAGATCTTGCCTCGAGCTTGTCCGGATTTTGCTTTTAGACATAGGCCGGACAACCCCAAATCTTAACTAACTTAAGATATGGGCTCTTCCCTTTCCATATCACATATGAAGTGGTTGGCAACTGATTTGATTTGTACCCTATTCAATAGGTATGCAGCTTCTCATGTGCATAACTCCCTAAAAGGAAATAGGTAGCTCAGTAGTACTCATCATAGAGCGCACCATATCGAATAGGGTGCAATTGCTCCACCCCGATATACCATCGTGCTATGGTGTATACGGAGGAGTAACGCTGAGAGAGAATCTCATTCTCCTTTAGGATAGTCCAGGAATTCTATGCACAAGTATTCTCCTCCCTGATCGCATCAAAGGACATTATACTTATACCCTTATTTTGGTTCTCTACTTCTAACTTATATTCTGTGAATATCTCAAAAGTTTCGGACTTGTGTTTCAACAGGAACATATGTCTGAATCTAAAGAGATCATCAGAGAATGCAATGAAGTACAAAGAACCGGTTCTGGCATTTGTAGACGGGGGACCTTACATACATCAACATGTATCAATCCCAAGAGTTCACTAACTCTTTCTCTGTTTCCAATAAACGGAGCTATAGTCATCTTATCTCTGTGACATGACTGGCAAGTTTCACAAGATGTAAATTCAAACTAATTTAAATATGCATCTATATGTAACTTCAGCTAGTCGGGTCGCATTGATATGACCTAGTCTACAATACCTCAAGAAGGATTTGTTCATTTCTGAACTCTTCCTCTTGTGTGTGTTCTATATACTAAGAACTGTAGTTTGATTTAGAACATCAATGCTTTTAGATAACATGCCTGAACCGATCAACTTTTGATATAGGAAATGTTCAAAATATAATCCAACAATACAAAATTATATCCTTTCTTTACTAATAAAAAGACTGATATGATTTTGTATATCAGGTTCGGTATCTAATAACATTCGTTCAGAATCAATATATTGGTAATACAGGGTGACAGTGACCAACAGACTTGGCAACAACACTTGCCCCGTTTTCTGTCTCATGAAACTTATCACCCGTTCTCAGTTCTCTTCCTTTCTGTAGCCCATGTAACAGATTACATATGCGGGATCCTTATCCGGTATCACATACTCAGGAAGTAAAGTATACTGAGAAACGGTTCTTTGTAATGAACGCACCCGAAGGAGATGCATCTTATGCACTTTATTCGTTTGGGCGGCATGGGAATCCTGGTATTCCCCAATTTCCTACTCTGTCTTATAACAATTATAAGTTGGAGCGGGACCAACGTTCCCCAGCTCAGTATAACAAGCGGGTACGGTCAATATATCCATTTTATTATCTTGATTAAGGCGTGAAATGGTCGCTACCTGGAGAGAGAGAGAAGAAAACACTCAGCGTATGCTCTTGCAAGATTAGATTGGTTATGTATTTTATCTAATCAGGATGGCTCCCACTGTTTTTATCAAATCTTCCTTCAAACCCTAAAAAGAAAGACTAGCCGGGATTAATTACACGCTACAAGTTCGCCAATCTTTCAGCCAGGCCAGTGTCGGTACTTTGAAGGAGGTCCCCCGTGCTTTCGCACGAACATAATTAATGTAAACCTTATTTTCCTAGAGGCGTAACCCCGTTGACACCTTTCTAGACACCTACTTGATCGGCTAATTGTAATGTGTAAAACTCTCCCAGGAGTAACAATTACTCGCAGTGGGTATCGGGATCCAACTATCTCATAGAAGGTATGCAATCTCATTGCAAATTTCAACACTTGAAATTCCCGATAATATTTTGCCCCTAACCTCCTATGACCTTGACAAAGGCCAACAAACCATAGGATGCTAGTCAAGTTCAACCCGTCATTTCCTGATTGAATTAAACCCACCCGCACGACCCTTGACAAAGGCCAACAAGGTCGCACGACTACCCTAACCCAATCTGCATCATATGCATAAGCAGATAAGCACCAGTTAGCTACCGCACACTATGCCTTGACAAAGGCCAACAAACGCAGCACGAATACTAACTACTACTTATCTGAAATGACGGAGGGCTACGACAGGTTTTTCTGAAAACCTATTACGTAATGAACTTGATATCGTTGTAGAATCAAATGATTTTAAAATGGAGCGTTTTTTAGGCTTTTCTAGTTTTGCTAAAGGGGCCACTCCCGGTGAAGGGATCGTCGGCCCTTTCCTCGTCAAATGAGGTGCGGGATATATCATATATATCACTGTGCAAAACAAAAACAATAGAAACAATCAAAAGACAAACCGAGGGTTGTAGAATCTGCCAGTTATTGCTAAAGGAGTCACTCCCGGTGAAGGGATCTCGGTCCTTTCCTTATCGAATAAGGTGCAGGATGTTCTACTAGGAACACCGCGATGCAAAGCAAGAACTGTAGCTACCTGTTTTTGAAAATTCGATTCCACAACATCTTTAGGTTTCTTTTATTTCATTAATCTCATTAATGAAGTCCCATCATTTAAGTACCTAAACATCACAGATAAATACGACGTACACTAACATAAGTAACGTCTATATAATATATCATATATACTATATACTGTATCTATCACAGAACATCACATAATCACATCACAGATATCGCCGCAGAAGAATCATATGAAACATTGGATATACTAGGACGTCCGTGTTCTCAATACGAGCCAGTATAAAACACGGATTCCACGGTCGTGATGAATAGCCAAACCCACACCCCTAGACCCCTACGAGAGCGGAAAGCAACCCTACCAATTCTAGAGTTAGGAGACCCGGACTCGACTCCTCGAGTTGGTCTCCCACTGGACTCTAGAACCCGGTTACTTGTGCCCTTCTCCTTGGGTCTATCCTAGTGCTGAAAAGTAAATAATATACAAAGGGTGACATCTTCCGCAACCTGGAAGTGCCCCAATAAAAGAATATTACATACAAGTTTTTACATGAATGAAAATGAAAAACACTCATCTCACATAAAAAAAACCCGGCTATTCAAACACGACGATCCAAAATAACATATCCAGCAACACATAACATCACATGTCATCAACGTAAGTAAATATGCCCATCTCAATTGTCGTTGACATATAACAACGAAACCGGCGATATCACATATTACACTTATGGTCACAGAAAAGAAAGTGTAAAATTACAACAGTTGGAATCCGCAACCTCCTTAGACATCACATGCCTAATCAAATGAATTCTTTAGACATCGCATGCCTAAAATTATAAACCCCGCATTTCAGTCTCATTATCGAAAACACTTTTCAATATCATGTCGGACAATTCAACAAGATTCTCGACATTTTGATCGGATGCTCGTCGCAAACTTTAGTAGACGGCCGCACCCCCGATACCGTCGACGAAGAGCACCAAGGCGGAACACCGCTACCGCGAGCACCCGAATGGATGCTTTCGGCGACGGGGTTCTCCTACAGTCACTTGGTCGGGGCTATGGGGTGGGGCTGTCTATTAAGTTTACCGGCGAGTATCCGCGTACGCTACGAGATTGCGACAGACTTTTGATCACATCAAAATTCCGTGGCAACCGATCAAGTGAGACTAAAGTGCTATGCTTATAACATTCATATCAGTTATCTCATAACTACTTGTGGATTCCAAGTATTGTATCCCATTCTAGATAAATAGAAAATGTTAAACTTTCCGATCGAACATTCAAACACCCAAGTTTTCCCGAAACAAATCAACACATGAAATAGGTTTAAAAACATCCAGTTCATGCCTCAGTACCAACGGTCCAGCCGTAGAAGGGTCAAGCCAACGCCTCACATGTGGCACGCCGTACTGCCCCAAACCCTAAGGTTCAAAGGGCAGTTCAAGACGGTCACATAATCGAGTTAAGGTTTGTTGTCTTCTAGAGGAACCATCGCGTTACTTGCACTACTTAGAACGTTATTAAACCACGGAAAAATCCAATATTTGGAAATTTCCCGGCAGGGGAAAAAGTGGGTATTTATATCCGGTTGAACTTTTTAACATATTCTAAAATTATCCGGAAAAATACATAGACGAAAATAAATAAACCGATCGAATAATCGAATCCCCAAAACAACCCCAAAAAACTCAACTCTTGAGTAAAGATTAAAATTACCCAGAAAATTCAGGAGTCAAATAGAAACATTACTGTGCAAATTTTGGTCAACGATGCAAATAATAGCCGCGGAACCGTCGCGCCACGTGGGGTAAGGCCGCGGTTCCGCGGCGGTTTGATGGAATTAGGACCTCGTTTTGCACAGTAATTCTTATAATACCCTGCTTATTTTTCTGCATATTTTTAATCATGAAAAATCCACAGTTTCAAAAATTGTACAGAGAAGGGGTCGGATTAGGGTTTCGGGTTCGTTCGGGTTTCTAACTTCGTCTACGCATCGCCTAAGGCTCTAGCTAGGCTCTGATACCACTGTAGGATTCCTAGGCACACTAATGAGGTCTCACAAGGCATCAACCATGCTAAATTCAAAAATTTCCGATGCCGAGAAACCCTAATGCGATCGTTGACTAGAGATTAGGCGAAACATGCAACTAGTTAACAACTTAACTAAGAGTGAACGAAAATACAACCTTTGTAGATCCGGTCCTCCACCTCCATAGCTCCGTTATGATGTCCCCTCGCTGCGATCATCGGATCCCGGGCTCTAGCGTCGGCTTCATCAGAGAAATGGGCGGGCTAGGTTGTCGACTTCGATGCCGAAGATGATCTACGTCGAGGCAACACAAGATCAAGCTCCAACTTCACCAAGTCATGAAACTTGTGAAGAAAACACCCTATACTACTTGGCAAGTGGTAGAGGATGAAGAAACAGGAAGTGGGTTCACTTTGGATTTGGATTTCTCACTTGGAATCATCACTTAGAATTTTCTAGCCATGGTTTCTTCTCTTCATGAAGAAGATGAAGAAGAAGAAAGAAAAAGAATACCCACAAAAAGAAAATCCAAGTGATAGTTATCATAATGCAACCATGGTTAAGTGTAGAGAATAAACTAGGGTTAGGTGAATGGTTAGGGTTAAGGAAAGAAACAAAATGGTCAAGCTTTCAAAGCTTCATGAAGCTTCAACAAAAAACAAAAGTAGCAACCATTTCATTTCTTGTCCAAATATAAATAAAAAGAAATAAATAAATAAGTAAATCATTCAAAGCCCTAACCATTCACTTAACCATGGTTTAAAGTAAACATACACCCAAGCTTGCATGTATCATCAAACATGATACAAACTAGTGCACAAACATATATCATATATACAATGTGCACAATCAAGTGAGATAATCAATCTTAAGTGAACCATCACTAGTTAATGTAAAGTAATATATCAAATATATAATTATACATTAAATCATTAAATCAACACTTGATTTAATGATCCGGTCATATCGCATATAACCGACTAATATCAAGTGTATCAATGTATCGAATCAACACTTGATTCGGTATCCCGGCAATATCATATATAACCGTCCAATGATACAAATCGCGAGAATAGAATACAGTATCACATACTGATATTATTCTCGGTCCCGCACATATCTCATATGCTCTCCTATTTCGTTTCGCTTGAGCCAGGAAACCTCTGTGTAGGACTCTAAAGACTCGTCAATACGCCGGCAGCAGATGATGATCATATCAAACACCCACAAGCCGCAAGCGGTCTGCTAAACGTAACGGCCACCCGGGTATTGAGCGATCAGAAGATCGACGAGCAAGCCCGCTCACACTCCTGTGAATCCAACCAGTAACACTTACCGTACAGTCCGGTCTGTTCATCTGATATGTCGCATATCTCGCCTAGGGGTGGTAAAGGTCATACCCCAGCAGCTCGATAAGTCGTGTCGATATGTGGTCTATAACAGTTCGAGAAACTATTGGTAACACTTACCAGTAAATCTCAGCAACCCTGGCCAGGGATTTCCGGTTATAGCCAATCGAACACGGCGCAACATCAACTCCCTCTACCGGGAGAGACGAATCCCCTCCTATCGCTCATTGCCTCCATGTGATTCGGGACTGTACCCAAAAACCACCATTTTGCACGCCCTCTTGGACGTGGTAAGGTGGAAATCAAAGCACAGTGGGAATCACACAAGACTCTATGACGATCTCAGGTCAACAGACTACTCTGTACCAGTGTCACCAGAGAACTGCCATCTGACGTAAGGTATAATACCATCTGGGAGTTCTCGGCCAGTCCGTCCAGTGTACCCAGTCTCCACCGAGCACCCGTATATCATCTCTGATGTCAAACACCAATGGATATGGGATCATCCATCGCCCATCTGTATGGGTCCAGAAGGTATACGCTAGGCTACACTGGTATATCGATGCCCTGTCTCGATACACCCACGACTAGGGACCTTGAAGGATGTACTTATGGACTACCATGTCCCCACTAGTATGATCCGCATCATAGTCCAGGTAGTCAAGTACACATCCTAAGGGCTTTACCAACATGTAACAGAGAGACAATCAGTGTACACGTTAAGCTAAAGATCAACCAGATAGCATACTATCATGCCGAGCAAGAAAGTCCTCCCTATATATGTCCAAGCATCCCCTACAATATACATCCGATGTATAGTAATGGCCTCTTGGGCATACGTATAACTAACAGCTAGAGCAAGCTAGAAATGGTTAATGGCGTGGCTCTGATACCATGTAAGTCTACGGTAGCGTCCCGGGCATCTGTCCAAGGCCAAAATGCGGAAAACAAAAACTTTTTCAAACTAGAAACCGGCGCTATCGTATGCTTAAATCCCGGATCGAACCATAACCTACAACTTGCTACTAGAGAAAGGGTTGGAAAGCTATACCGATCGATCCATGTCCTTCGGTCTTTGGCCACCATCCCAAGCTCCCCGCGGCAACTCCGGTCTCGATCTCCTCGTCGGAAAAGGCACCACATCTACGAGTCTTTTTACGGGCTTCCGCTTCATCCGAAGCAACTCGGGCACGAAGTGTGCTAGCCGACGTGTCCAAGGTGTTGTAGAGAATGTTTGTGATCACTTTGTCTCTTACATCCATTGATTTGGATGGAGGTTGAAGGTGTTGCCATTAATGAAAATGGTGAGCTAGAGAAGAAAGAGGAAGAAGAAGAAGAGAAGGCTTTCTCTCCTTTTCTTTTGTGATGATGTTATGATAAAAATAATACGAGAGTGTAATAAAAATACAAGACCAAAACCGCCACTCATGACAGCCCCCCCTCTCTCTCTTCTTATCATATCAACACACAACCATCAAATAATGTGACATATATATATAAAAAGAGACAATGAGTTACTAATGAAGTCTATGTCACATTAAATGCTCAAAATGATGATTTCTAGCTCACAATTTCCATTTACAAACATTAATCCAAATGTTTGCAACAATAAAAAGATACGGTAACATCTAAAGTAAACTTGTGACGGATCACAAGGATACCCCTCACCTGTATATACATACCAGCACCCGCATTCCGACTGAATGCGAATGCGACGAGACTAAAGTAATCCAACAAATCTAATACTAGGATCCGGCTTAAACCAAAGCCCACTAGTATGATCCGTCCGATCAAGATCCGTGCAATACCGCATGTATAAGATGAAACCCTGCCATATATCATACGGCCTCTACAACGTTTCGCCCGAAACTTGTGAAACTATCTATGGGGGACTCTAAAGACTCGTCAATACCTTGGCTATAGATTTAACCACTAGCACGTCGGAGGTATTAGCCGTACGTGACGGGTTACCAGGTATTGACCAAAAGGGAGGTCGATGAGCGAACTCATCCTGACACCCTACTGAGCCTGTCAGTGACAATATTCGTGCAGTCCGGTCCATTCGTCAATCGCATGGCGGGCCTAGGGGGTTGGTAAAACTCCGACCCCCAAAAGCGGTACAAGTCGTGTCGGAGTGTAGCCCAGAACACCCTGAGATACTACTGGAATACCTACTGGTAAATCTCCTGCCTTGGCCAAGGACTTCGTGTAATGGCTCTCCTAGACACAGAGCGATCTCACCCCTAATACCGGAAAAGACGAACCCCTGCCGATCCGCTCACTGCCTCCATGTGGCTCGGGACTGTACCCAACTAAAACCTGTTTGCACGACTCCTTTGAGCCGTGGTAGGGTAGTAATCAAAGCACAGTGGGAACTCACACGAGACGAATGAAGATCTCAGGTCGATGAACTAACCTGTACACTGCAAGGTTCCTAGGCACCCTAATGAGGTCTCACAAGGCATCAACCATGCCAATTTCAAATTTACGGTGCCGAGAAACCCTAAACTACGGATCGTTGGCTAGATGTCTAAGCGAAAAACAAACTAGTTAACACTTAACTACAAGAATACGGAAATACAACCTTTGTAGATCCGGTCCTCCACCTCCACGGCTCCGTAATGAAGTCCTCTCCGCTGTCCAAATCGAACCATGACTCTCACGGTGGTTTCATCGGAGAAAAGACCGGGCTAGGTCGTCGACAACGTGCCGAAGATGATCTACGTCGAAGCATCACTAGATCAAGCTCCACCTTCACCAAGCCATGAAAGCTTATGAAGGAAACACACTCTACTACTTGGCAAGAGGTAGAGGATGAAGAAATAGGAAGTGGGTAGATTTTAGAATTGGATTTCTCACTCTAATTCATCAATCACCATTGATGAAGCAAGCTTTTTCTTCATTGAAGAAGATGAAGAAGAAGATAGAAATATTATGATAAGTTATTAGAATAGAATAGAAAATCAATACTTATCATAATTCTAACTATGGTTATGTGTAGAGAATTGACCAAGGTTAAAGCAATGGTTAGGGTTAAGGATGAGATAAGAATGGTGGACTAGGTCAAAGCATCATGAAGCTTCAACTAAACAACAAATAAAGCCACCATTCTTTTCTCTTTTCCATTTATTTTCCAAAATATATAAACAAATAAATAAATGAATAAATGAGTAATGGAAAAATAAAACCCTAATAATATGTTTAACCATGGTTTAATTCTTTACACTTAACCAAGTAAACATGTATCATCAAATATGATACAATCATGTGTACAAAAGTATATCACATATACAATGTGCACAAACCGAGTGAGAAAATCCATTTAAACCGAGTGAGAAAATCTATTCTAATAACTTATCATAATATTTCTATCTTCTTCTTCATCTTCTTCAATGAAGAAAATGTAAGTGCACGGCGGTGCCCCGGCCGTCAATCCGACGGCCAAATACGGAAACGGTAATAAACATTAATTTTGCGAACTAAGCAAACCGGCACCACCGCGCACTAAACCCCGGATCGGGCCATTAAACTAGATCTAGCTAACGACAATACGGGTTAGAGATATACCGAGTGATCCGAGTCCTCCGGTCTTCTCGTCATCGTCCCGATCTCTCGCGGAAACTCCGGTCGCCGCCTCCTCGCTGGAAGGGCACCACATCGCCTGCATCTTTTACGGGCCCCCGCCTCAATACCGAGGCAACTCGGGCACGAAGCTGGCAAGTCGACGTGCCCAAGACTTGCTGTAGGATGTGTAGAGACTATGTCTCATTGGGGTTTTGGTTGCCATGAAGGATGAAGAGAATCATGAACTTTGGAGAGGGTTTTTGAGAATTTGGCAAGCATGAAAAGGAGATGTGAATTAATCCCTCATACAAAAATTATCCCTCTCATTTTCCTCCCCTCTCAATATATGGCCGGCCAAGTTACCAAGTGAGAATGGTGGAGTGATCAAATACAAATACAAGAGGGAGGTAAGTGTAGGAGATAGAAATGGTGACCATATCATAAAGCAAAGAACAACAACCATACTTATCACTCCATACCCTTTCAAATCTCATTTAATACACCATCATGGATGAAAGATTCTAAACATATCATAATGAATGTATTTGCAAGAAACCCCCTTCCACAAATGTTATTTGCACAATTGCAAATAACCCCCTCCACCGGAAAAGCCCGGCCGGGAAAGAACAAAGGAAAACCGGCCGGAACGGAATGCAAAATGGCAACTCCAGAAAACTGGTCCCGTAATAAATTACAGGAAAAACCCCGATACTGTGCATACACACCCGCATCTGTATTCCGACCGGATACAAATGCAATGAGACAAAATCTACACTGTACTATACTAGGATCCGGCTTAAACTAAAGCCGGCTAGTAATATCCGTCCGATCCTGATCCGTGCAATACCGCACGTATCTGATCGAATCCTGCCATACATCTATATGGCCTCTAGTACAAACCGTCCGATCCTGATCCGTGCAATACCGCACGTATCTGATCGGACCCTGCCATATCTCCATACGGCCTCTACAGCGTTTCGCCCGAAAGCTGAGTAACTGAATGTGTGGTGGACTCTAAAGACTCGTCAATACTATGGCTGTGGATTTAACCACTAGCACGTCAGAGGTATAAGCCAATACGTGACGGGCCACCAGCTATTGACTAAAAGGGACGTCGATGAGTGAACTCATCCTGACACCCTACTGAGCCTGTCAGTGACAATATCCGTGCAGTCCGGTCCGGTCCGTTCGTCTACGAGCATCGCATGGCGGGCCTAGGGGGTTGGTAAAAGTCAGACCCCCAAAAGCGGTACAAGTCGTGTCGGAGTGTAGACCAGAACACCCTGAGATACTACTGGAATACCTACCAGTAAATCTCCTGCCTTGGCCAAGGACTTCGTGTAATGGCTCTCCTAGACACAGCGCGACCTCACCCCCAATACCGGGAGAGACGAACCCCTGAAGATCCGCTCACTGCCTCCATGTGGCTCGGGACTGTACCCAACTAAAACCTGTTTGCACGACTCCTTTGAGCCGTGGTAGGGTAGTAATCAAAGCACAGTGGGAACTCACACGAGACAAATGACGATCTCAGGTCGATGAACTAACCTGTACACATATCACCAGGGAACTGCTATCTGACGTCAGGTATAAGACCAACTAGCAGGTTCCCGGCGAGTCCAGTCCGGTGTACTCATAACCCAGTGAGCACCTGTATACATCTTAGGTGAACCAACTGACACCAGTGGCCTGTGAGACCGGCCACCGCCCCTCGTCGGGGTCTCGACTGTATACACTAGTCTACTCTGGAGTATCGATGCCCTGTCTCGAAACTCCCACGACTAGGGACCATTTAAGGATGTGCTTATAGACTACCAGCTCCCACTTATATGATCACCCTCATACTGCTGGTGGTCAAGCAAGAATCCTAGGGGCTTTATCAACGTGTAATAGCGACCTGTAAGGTCACCTAAAGCAGTACACGATGATAAAGGTAAACCAGATAGCATACTATCATCTCGAGTAAGACTGTCGTACCGGGATAGGTCCTCCCTCAATCATTGCAATCACGTGCCTGTGATCCAATAATTGACTCTGAGGGCACTATCTCCAACAATCTCCCACTTGCCCTCAAGGCTAATTATTGCGATGCCGCATACTCACAGCCCGTGTGATACCGAACATCCAACTCCTCTACTAGTCAGTCTCACAAAGCCTGTTTGCGAAACTCTTGCGTTCGAGGAATAGCCTCAGCGAGTGGATCCGCTCTGAAGTTTCTTTCTATGTCTCTCTCTATATCTCAAGTTCGCGGAGAAAGCCATCTCCCGAAATGAGCAATACCTGTCTTAGACTGTCTGGATGTCTGATGGGACCTAGCTCATAAATGAACTCCAAATCCAAACTTCTCAGACTGTATCGTCAACTGAACTTAATCAGTATCCTGCGCCATGCCTCCCTCAGTATTGCCTTGGATCACCTGTCCAGAATACTGCCCCTCGTCAGAAGGAAAACTATAACTCTGACAACCTCCTTGTCGTCCATGTCACCTTGGAAGCCTGGAATGATAACTGTCTCCCAATGAGGCTGTCGTTATCATATCCCTAGAACATCCACTTATGTTCTAAAACTTCTTCCGACTGTTTCTCCAGGATTGGATCAATGTCAACTTATTGCATCTCGTGCAAGAACAACATCTGGTGTGGTACTTGACATCTCATGATTGACTCAATTGCCTAAGCAAGTGATCTGTCAATCATGCACTTCCCTCTCTACTTTAGTCTATAAGACACCTTTAGAGAGGGTGACTCCATCACCTGCAGGTACACTACCGTGCCAGGAGTCGTCCATTCTAAATACTCTTAGAATGTTGTCGAAGTACCCTGATTGGGAAACCACCCAAATCTAGATCTAAAACCATAGATCTAGTAACCAGTATGTCTGATATAAAATCCATTTCCTTTGTGGAGAAACCACTGTGTGACGACCAAAGTATAACCGATTGTAGTATAGGAGTTTCTTTTCCTACTCGGTGTATGTCATCCAAATACCAGGATATCACACCCTACTACCTTCTCAACAGATCCATCCCCTATTCTGATGAAGTCAAACCTATGACTGTCACGTCAGAAATAGATGATCTATCTCCGCTACTGGTGCTTCAGTCTATAAATAGACATAAGCTACCTATCCACCAATGCTTCCGCTGCTCCCACTGACTACGACAACCCTCTGGCAGAGTCATATACACGTACATTTCTAAAACCAGTTTAGAAAGACGCTATACTCATCCTCCTGCCGGGTCTCACAGTCTGAAACAACAGCAATGGTAAGTCTGGGTAAACAAGAACCTCCCTGCTACCGTCCTTGAGGCTACCGGAGTACCTCTCGGGTGCCTGAGGTTACCCACCGTATCTGCGGAGTGGCCAATGGAATGTCAATCCAGATTGAATCTTTAGGTTCCTTGTCAAATCTTCAGTAATCGTTTGTGGTTCTGGAATCACTTCCAGTTCTACCATACTCCCACTACTGTTTTAGAAAAAAAATCCATTTTTGATAAAACTGTGGCGAGTCTAGAACAATATTGCTATTGTTCATCCAGATGGTAGAAAGTCAACCCTCGTCATAGCCTGGGTCAACCCACAAACAGCCATTACAGAAACGTGCCTTGAGTTGTCCAGTGTCTGGTTTTAATCATAAGCCGGACAACTCTCCGTACCTTAACACCATTAAGATATGAACTGTTCTATATCCAGGCACTGATTTAATTGAACCAGATCCAAATCATGCAGCTGTTTCCAGTGCATGTCAACTAAATGGAAGGAGGCCGATCAGCGTTACACAACTTAGGAACATTTCCAATTATGAGTAACCTGAAAAAGAAGCAAGATCTCTTTATCATTACTATCAACTGAATACCATGCACAAGTGACTACATCTTCGATTGCTTTGAAGAATCCCGATACTTGCTATACCTGGTTCTCTACTCTATTCAAATACCTATAACTTCTCAAAATTCAGACCCTGTGTTTCCGCGAAACACCTGTCTAAAAACTAGAGAAGTCATAAGTAAACCGAATATAGTACGAGGACCAACCCCTCTGTCCTGATGGACACTGGACAACATACAATACTCTGTTTAAGTCCGCTGAGTTTAACAACTCTTTCACTGTATGTCGCAGGTTGAAAACTGTACTTATGGTTAAGAAGAATTACACTGCTGTTTAATGCTCCTTACCTAACCATCCACTGATATAGGTAAATGTCATCGACATAATATCAAAAGGTATATCTTACTCTATGAAAATAGACGTACAGATATAACAATTTGAAATTGGTGCACAACAGCGGATATTCAAAACCAAATATTTGCCGACCGGCAAACAGCCCAGGTGATCTCCTCAAATATCACCGATTATAACGAATCTCGATATAATGAGGATGATCACCCAATTCCCAATAACTTACTCCCACTCCATATCTGTAAAACCATACAGATGTGAGAATCAAACCTGGCAAATACATACCCTGGAGCAAGTGTCTAATCGGGAAATCAGTTTTCTTTTAACAGTACACAGCTGAACTGAAACATTGAAATGTTTCGATGGGGTATCCTGGTATTCCTAGTAATGCCTCTACCATTATCCAGATTCACAACTATAACCGTATAATTCTTTGCCACCTCTCCAAATCCCTTTATATGTCTTTAGTCATTACCTTCTGCACACCCATTTAGGCCAATTGGTTTTCTTTCCCTCCCTGCCGTTCGGCACCAGCTTATGGCTTGGAAGAAGACTATCCAATAAGCATAATGGGTGTACTGTCCTAATCCTAGGAGCACTCGCAATGCGAGAGAAGGTGAAGATAAAAGACAACTGAATAAACCTTATTCCTATTTCTCCTGGACCAGAATCCATCCCCGAACTGGAACAAGTTCCTTTCGAGTTCGTATATAACCATACGATGGATTATCCAATAAACTGTGGGTCTTCGTAGTGATACTGAGTGTCCTGGAGAAATACAAAGGTGATTTAGGATTGGCGAAGAAATACTTGGTTTGGTCGTGAATATCAGTCGCAATTTACTTTGCCCTCTTACTAATCCCTTGCTTTGTCTTAATCTTAATACCTTCTGCACACCGTTTAGGCTAATTGGTTTTCTTCATTCCCTACCGGTCGGCACCAGCCTAAGGTTTGGAAGAAGACTATCCAATTTGCATAATAGGTGTACTATCTCCTAAACCAAGGAGTACTCACAACTTGAGAGAAGGTAAAAGGGAAAAGACAACTGAATAATCCTATCCGTTTTCTCCAGAACCGGAAACCATCCTCGAATTCCTTCGAGTTCGTATCTAACCATACGATGGTTTTGTCCAATGGAAGTGGACGTTCGTAGTAATACGGGGTGTTCTGGAGAAAAGGGTAAAAGTAGGAGTGGCAATGAGGTCTGCAACTCTGACAATCCAAAAGCCAGTGTAAAGAAGGTTCGGTCAACTTGGTCTCTGAGTCATGGTCTAGGGTCGGGTCAATGGTCGCTGCTATAGAGAGAGAGAAAAGAAACACTCAGCGTGCACTCTAACCTAGATCAGAATGGTTACCAATTTATCTAATCTGGAAACCTCCCACTGTACCTCAAATTCTCCTCCAAACCTAAAAGAAGAATTAGTCGGGGTCACCCGAGGAGTAAACCAACTCATTAGTGGGAATCGGGATCCAACTATCACCGCATGATAACGTGACGGAATCCGCTCACGTCATCACACTCCAGAAGGTATGCGCATACCTGGCAAGTTTCAGTTCTTTTGAAACTCCCGATGTGATTTCTACCCCATGCTCTTATGACCTTGACTTTGGCCAACATATCATAAGTCACATGTCAAGTTCAACCCGTCATTCTCCAGGTTAATTTGAGCCCACCCGTACATAACCTTGACTTGGGCCAAAATGGTAGTATGACTGCCCCAAACCAACACATCTATCTATGCTGCATATGAATAACCAACAGCTACCAAACACTGTGCCTTGACTTTGGCCAACATACACAGCTTGAATACTATTGACTATCCATATGAAACGACGGAGGGCTACGAATGGTTTCTGGCGAAAACCTTTAACGTAATGAACTTGATATCATTGAAGGAACGGATAGCTTTTTAGAAAATATAGTGACGAAAACCTTTACTAAAGAGGTCACTCCCGGTGAAGGGATCTCGGCTCTTTCCCCGTAGAATGAGGTGCAGGATATTCCAACTGAATACCACGATGCAAAGCAAAAGTAATCGGCTATAGTGAAGTTAATGCCCTGACGCAAACTTCTATCCAAGGGGTCACTCCCGGTGAAGGGATCTCGGCCCTTGCCTCGTCGACTGAGGAGCAGGATATTCCAAATGAATACCACGATGCAAAACAAAAGTGAACGTCCTTGCAGTAACAGCTTTTTGAAAAGTGTTCCAACAACATCAGAAAAGGTTTGTTTATCTTGCATTGATCCGAATCAACGCAGTCCCATCAATTGATCACACCACAAAGAACGAAAATATACTGACGTACGTATATGCCATCCGCATTCGCCACTGGGTCCCGTCATCACCCGTTAGGTTAGCTAACTAACGGCAGAGCGGGGACTGGACTAGCGCGGATGAAAAACATATACAACATCTACTAATATATATACCAATATATTATATTTCGCTCAAGGCGTGAATAAAATGCAACATCACAGAAATGTACAGCATCACAGAATAATACAGATATCTGGGATCCCCGGGTTTCACAGAGCCACTACTGAAACCCGACGTTCCCCTGGTCGTGTGGATAGCCTGTGCAATGAAAACCTAGACCCCTACGGGCGCAGCAAGTTACCCGCCAAAACCTGAAGCGAGGCAGCCCCCTTCAGCACCGTGAATGGACCACCCAGCACTTCACGGAATCCGGTAACTTGGGCACCCCTCCTGGGTCAACCTGTACCCCCTACAAGCGCGGCGAATAGCCCGCCAATTCCAGACTGAAGCCCCCTCCGTCCCAATGCCATGAGATGCGGGCTTGTTGCCCTCCAGAACCCGGCTATCCGTGCACCTACCGCGGGGTAAACCTAGTACAGAAAGTAAAATATACATACAACGGGTACATCGACCGCAACCAGGCCGTGCCCCAAAAGAATAATACAAACAGGCAGTGACGGCAGTCCACATGTCGGACGCTCGCCCCGCAATATCAAATGTACATAATACAACAGAACAGTACTAGCATTGCATCCAGGCTACCCCCACGACCGATCCACAACATCACAGCAAAAACACAGAACATCAACGTGAAAGTCACGTTCGCAAATCCGTCTAACCGGGCTATAGCAGTTAGACCGGATTTACCGATCAAGTGACATTCACGGTCGCAGATATAATGTAAATACTGTGAAATAATATGTTTAAAATATCCGATCGATCAAAAATTAACAAGTGGGCCCCCAAGCATACTGTAGCACTCACAGAAAATCTGGGCCCAATTTTAATATTCCAAAACCCCTATTTTTAGCCCACAAGCCCACTGCAAAAAAATGATGACATGATCCCTCATCCATGCGGCGGATCCGCGGCCTCCAGAGTGGTAATGGCCGCGGTTCCGCGATCGTACGGAGGGATCGTGTTGTTGAATTTTTCCAGTGCTCTTAGAACTCCCTGCACATCATTCTGAGACAACCTGAAAAATTTTTCGAGACCAAAAAATTTCAACAGAAAACTGATGTGAACAAAAATGCAAGTTTTGGAATTTTGGTCAATCGGAAATGTAAAACACATCAAACAAAGCTAAACGAAGTTAATGGCGAGGCTCTGATACCACTGTAAGTGCACGGCGGCGCCCCGGCCGTCAATCCAACGGCCAAATGCGAAAACGGTGATAAACTTTAATTTTGCGAACTAAGCAAACCGGCACCACCGCGCACTAAACCCCGGATCGGGCCATTAAACTAGATCTACCTAACGACAATACGGGTTAGAGATATACCGAGTGATCCGAGTCCTCCGGTCTTCTCGTCATCGTCCCGATCTCTCGCGGAAACTCCGGTCGCCGCCTCCTCGCTGGAAGGGCACCACATCGCCTGCATCTTTTACGGGCTCCCGCATCAATACCGAGGCAACTCGGGCACGAAGCTGGCAAGTCGACGTGCCCAAGACTTGCTGTAGGATGTGTAGAGACTATGTCTCATTGGGGTTTTGGTTGCCATGAAGGATGAAGAGAATCATGAACTTTGGAGAGGGTTTTTGAGAATTTGGCAAGCATGAAAAGGAGATGTGAATTAATCCCTCATACAAAAAGTATCCCTCTCATTTTCCTCCCCTCTCAATATATGGCCGGCCAAGTTACCAAGTGAGAATGGTGGAGTGATCAAATACAAATACAAGAGGGAGGTAAGTGTAGGAGATAGAAATGGTGACCATATCATAAAGCAAAGAACAACAACCATACTTATCACTCCATACCCTTTCAAATCTCATTTAATACACCATCATGGATGAAAGATTCTAAACATATCATAATGAATGTATTTGCAAGAAACCCCCTTCCACAAATGTTATTTGCACAATTGCAAATAACCCCCTCCATCGGAAAAGTCCGGCCGGGAAAGAACAAAGGAAAACCGGCCGGAACGGAATGCAAAATGGCAACTCCAGAAAACTGGTCCCGTAATAAATTACAGGAAAAACCCCGATACTGTGCATACACACCCGCATCTGTATTCCGACCGGATACAAATGCAATGAGACAAAATCTACACTGTACTATACTAGGATCCGGCTTAAACCAAAGCCGGCTAGTAATATCCGTCCGATCCTGATCCATGCAATACCGCACGTATCTGATCGAATCCTGCCATACATCTATACGGCCTCTAGTACAAACCGTCCGATCCTGATCGGTGCAATACCGCACGTATCTGATCGGACCCTGCCATATCTCCATACGGCCTCTACAGCGTTTCGCCCGAAAGCTGAGTAACTGAATGTGTGGTGGACTCTAAAGACTCGTCAATACTATGGCTGTGGATTTAACCACTAGCACGTCAGAGGTATAAGCCAATACGTGACGGGCCACCAGCTATTGACTAAAAGGGACGTCGATGAGTGAACTCATCCTGACACCCTACTGAGCCTGTCAGTGACAATATCCGTGCAGTCCGGTCCGTTCGTCTACGAGCATCGCATGGAGGGCCTAGGGGGTTGGTAAAAGTCAGACCCCCAAAAGCGGTACAAGTAGTGTCGGAGTGTAGCCCAGAACACCCTGAGATACTACTGGAATACCTACCAGTAAATCTCTTGCCTTGGCCAAGGACTTCGTGTAATGGCTCTCCTAGACACAGCGCGACCTCACCCCCAATACCGGGAGAGACGAACCCCTGAAGATCCGCTCACTGCCTCCATGTGGCTCGGGACTGTACCCAACTAAAACCTGTTTGCACGACTCCTTTGATCCGTGGTAGGGTAGTAATCAAAGCACAGTGGGAACTCACACAAGACAAATGACGATCTCAGGTCGATGAACTAACCTGTACACATGTCACCAGGGAACTGCTATCTGACGTCAGGTATAAGACCAACTAGCAGGTTCCCGGCGAGTCCTGTTCGGTGTACTCATAACCCAATAAGCACCTGTATACATCTTAGGTGAACCAACTGACACCAATGGCCTGTGAGACCGGCCACCGCCCCTCGTCGGGGTCTCGACTGTATACACTAGTCTACTCTGGAGTATCGATGCCCTGTCTCGAAACTCCTACGACTAGGGACCATTTAAGGATGTGCTTATAGACTACCAGCTCCCACTTATATGATCGCCCTCATACTGCTGGTGGTCAAGCAAGAATCCTAGGGGCTCTATCAACGTGTAATAGCGACCTGTAAGGTCACCTAAAGCAGTACACGATGATAAAGGTAAACCAGATAGCTTACTATCATCTCGAGTAAGACTGTCGTACCGTGATAGGTCCTCCCTCAATCATTGCAATCACGTGCCTGTGATCCAATAATTGACTCTGAGGGCACTATCTCCAACAGAAAAAGCTTGCTTCATCAATGGTGATTGATGAATTAGAGTGAGAAATCCAATTCTAAAGTCTACCCACTTCCTATTTCTTCATCCTCTACCTCTTGCCAAGTAGTAGAGTGTGTTTCCTTCACAAGCTTTCATGGCTTGGTGAAGGTGGAGCTTGATCTAGTGATGCTTCGACGTAGATCATCTTCGGCACGTTGTCGACGACCTAGCCCGGTCTTTTCTCCGATGAAACCACCGTGAGAGTCATGGTTCGATTTGGACAGCGGAGAGGACTTCATTACGGAGCCGTAGAGGTGGAGGACCGGATCTACAAAGGTTGTATTTCCGTATTCTTGTAGTTAAGTGTTAACTAGTTTGTTTTTCGCTTAGACATCTAGCCAACGATCCGTAGTTTAGGGTTTCTCGGCACCGTAAATTTGAAATTGGCATGGTTGATGCCTTGTGAGACCTCATTAGGGTGCCTAAGAACCCTGCAGTGGTATCAGAGCTACTAGGCATTGGATGTCAACCTAGGGGGGGTTCTCACTGTGTGACAGTGTGGCGAAGCATAGGCTCTTACCCCCAGGGTGTCCCGAGACCGGAAGGTGTTCCGGCGGATTGTAGTCCTCGCGAGGGGGCATGCGTAAAAAGTAGTTGCTGAGGGACCCGTGGGTGCCACGGTGACCCCATTGGATGGGGTGGCTGCCTGACCTACAGTGGTATCAGAGCGCATTTTGGAAATGGGTTTTCGGGTTCGTTCGGATCTCAAACGTCGTCTAGACTTCGCCTAAGGCTCTAGCTAGGCTCTGATACCACACATATCTCATATGCGCTCCTATTTCATTTCGCTTGAGCCAGGAAACCTCTGTGTAGGACTCTAAAGACTCGTCAATACGCCGGCAGCAGATGATGATCATATCAAGCATCCACAAGCCGCAAGCGGTCTGCTAAACGTAACGGCCACCCGGGTATTGAGCGATCAGAAGATCGACGAGCAAGCCCGCTCACACTCCAGTGAATCCAATCAGTAACACTACCGTACAGTCCGGTCTGATCGTCTGATATGTCGCATATCTCGCCTAGGGGTGGCAAACGTCAGACCCCAATAGCTCGATAAGTCGTGTCGATATGAGGTCTATAACTATTCGAGAAACTACTGGTAACACTTACCAGTAAATCTCAGCAACCCTGGCCAGGGATTTCCGGTTATAGCCAATCGAAAACAGCGCAACATCAACTCCCTATACCGGGAGAGACGAATCCCCTCCTATCGCTCATTGCCTCCATGTGACTCGGGACTGTACCCAAAAACCACCATTTTGCACGCCCTCTTGGACGTGGTAAGATGGAAATCAAAGCACAGTGGGAACCACACGAGACTCTATGACGATCTTGGGTCAACAGACTACTCTGTACCAGTGTCACCAGAGAACTGCCATCTGACGTAAGGTATAATACCATCTGGGAGTTCTCGGCGAGTCCGTCCAGTGTACCCAGTCTCTACTGAGCACCCGTATATCATCTCTGATGTCAAACACCAATGGATATGGGATCATCCATCGCCCATCTGTATGGGTCGAGAAGGTATACGCTAGTCTACTCTGGTATATCGATGCCCCGTCTCGATACACCCACGACTAGGGACTTTGAAGGGTGTACTTATAGACTATCTGTCCCCACTAGTATGATCTGCATCATAGTCCAGGTAGTCAAGTACACATCCTAAGGGCTTTACCAACACGTAACAGAGAGACAATCTGTGTACACGTTAAGGTAAAGAGCAACCAGATAGCATACAATCATATCGAGCAAGAAAGTCCTCCCTATATACGTCCTAGCATCCACTACAATATACATCATATGTACAGTAATGGCCTCTAGGGCATACATATAACTAACAAACACATGTCACCAGGGAACTGCTATCTGACGTTAGGTATAATACCAACTGGCATGTTCCCGGCGAGTCCTGTCCGGTGTACTCATAGCCCAATAAGCACCTGTATACATCTTAGGTGAACCAACTGACACCAGTGGCTTGTGGGACCGGCCACCGCCCCTCGTCGGGGTCTCGACTGTATACACTAGTCTACTCCGGAGTATCGATGCCCTGTCTCGAAAACTCCCACGACTAGGGACCACTTTAAGGATGTGCTTATAGACCCCAGCTCCCACGTATATGATCGCCATCATACTGCTGGTCGTCAAGCAAGAATCCTAAGGGCTCTATCAGCGTGCAATAGCGATCTGTAAAAGTCACCTAAAGCAGTACACGATGATAAAGTTAAACCATGGTAGCATACTGTTCTCCATCAACATGTAATAGTGAACCACAATGTCACCTAAAACATGTACACGATGATAAAGACAAACCAGATAGTATACAATCATCCTGAGTAAGATTGTCCTACAGGCATAGGTCCTCCCTCAATCATTGCAATCATGTGCCTGCGATCCAATTATTGACTCTAAGGGCACTATATCCAACAACATCGCTACCAAAGATGCTGCCAAAGAGGTAGTCTGGGTGAATATTTGTTCATAAGATGAACTAGGTTCCTACCATTATGTGATAATGGAGGTGTGGGTTTGGCCCAGGAACCCCGGTCCCATCAGTGACCCAGACGCATTCCAAGGCAATATCACCTGATCATGGAGATAGTTGATCTCCAGGGAGATCAAGCTTAGGAGAGTAGACTCAGAGGACAACACGGCGGATCCGCTCACAAAGGCCTTTTCCCAGAGAGAGACTTTTATGGGATGGTTGAGTATGAGATGTTGGGTTGCTAGGCACTGCCACAAGGGTCTACGAGGCATCAACCATGCCCGATTAAAAATTTAGTCGTGCCGAACAACCCTTAACAAGATCTTTAAACTAGAGTTTAGGCGAAAACAAGTATGTTAAACACTTTAACACTAAGTGAGAGGGATTACAACCTTTGTAGATCCGGTCCTTCACTTCTTAAGCTCCGTGTTGAGGTCCCTTCGCTGCGATCATCGTGTTCCGAACTCTCGAGAGGCTCCGCGAAGAGAAAGGTACAAGCTTGCTTCCGATCTTCGATAACAAAGATGATCTACCTTGAAGTTTCGTTAACACAAGCTATCACTCATGAAATGATGTGAACACCCTCATCTAAATGGTAAGGATAGATGAGGATGATGAAGTAGGATTTTTGCACTCATTTGTTTTCTTATTCTCACTCATTTTCCATCACTTAGAAAAATCTAGAAAGCTTTTTCATGAAAAGAAAGAAGGAAGAAGATGAATGAATCAATTAGAATCCTTTTGTGATGAATAATGAAAAGATAAATATGATGAATAATGCAACCATGGTCAACTAAACCCATGTAGATAATTAACTAGGGTTAGGGTTTGGGTTGGGTTAAAGCATGAGTCATTTGAAAATATCTTTGCAAAAACAAAAGAAAACCTTCTAGAAATATCTAGAAAGTATTAACCCAAATCAAACCCTAATCTTGTTTAATCTCTACTAAACATGTTGCATTAGTTATCATATCATGTTACAATATTATAAATCACATATATAATATTTATTGTAACAAAAGAAAATAATACAATTAACATATATCGCATATATATCAATGTATTACCCGAGTGAGAAAAAGAATCTTTTAGTGAGCTAATATTAGTTAATGTAATTTAATATATCATATATATTATTATACATTAAATTATCGAATCAACACTTGATCCGACAATCCGGCTATATCGCATATAACCGACTAATACGATGACCCGGCTATATCACATATACCCGGCCGATATCTCATATCGCGAGAATCCAATACGGTATCACATACCGCATTATCCTCGGTCTCGTCGTCTGATACATTCTCCTGTCTCGTCGAAGCAAGCCTGTACATTCTCCTGTGAATCCAATCAGTAACACTCCCGTACAGTCCGGTCTCGTCGTCTGATATGTTGCATATCTCGCCTAGGGGTGGTAAATGTCAGACCCCAATAGCTTGATAAGTCGTGTCGATATGAGGTCTATAACAGTTCGAGAAACTACTGATAACACTTACCAATAAATCTCAGCAACCCTGGCCAGGGATTTCCGGTTATAGCCAATCGAACACAGCGCAACATCAACTCCCTATACCGGGAGAGACGAATCCCCTCCTCTCGGTCATTGCCTCCATGTGATTCGGGACTGTACCAAAAAGCCACCTTTTTGCATGCCCTCTTGGACGTGGTATGATGGAATTCAAAGCACAGTAGGAATCACACAAGACTCTATGATGATCTCGGGTGAACAGACTACTCTGTACCAGTGTCACCGGAGAACTGCCATCTGACGTGAGGTATAATACCATCTGGGAGTTCTCGGCGAGTCCGTCCAGTGTACCCAGTCTCCACTGAGCACCCGTACACCATCCTTGATGTCAAACACCGATGGATATGGGATCATCCATCTCCCATCATATGGGTCAAGATGCGGATACGCTAGTCTACTCTGGTGTATCGATGCCCTGTCTCGATACACCCTCGACTAGGAACAGTTATAGGATGTACTCGTCGACTACCGCGGCCCCACTAGTATGATCTCATCATAGTCCCAGTAGTCGAGTACATATCCTAAGAGCTTTATCAATATGTAATATAGAGACAATCAGAGTACATGATAAGATAAAGTACAACCAGATAGCATACTATCATATCGATGAAGAAAGTCCTCCCTATATATGTCTTAGCATCCATTACAATATACATCGTATGTACAGTAATGGCCTCTAGGGCATACATATAACTAACAATCTCCCACTTGCACTAGGGCCATCTGTTGTGGTATCGCATACCCAACAATTAGCTGTGGTTGAAGTATCTCATACTCAACCATCCCATAAAAGTCTCTACTGGGAAAAAGGCCTTTGTGAGTGGATCTGTGCTGTTATCCTCTGTGTCTACTCTCCTAACCTCGATCTCCATGGAGATCAACCATCTCCATGGTCAGGGGATACTGCCAAAGAATTATATCTGGATTTCTGATGGGACGGGGGTTCCTTAGCCAAAGCCACAACTCCATTGTCACACAATGGTAGGAACGAAGTTCATCTCATGAACTTATATGTATCCAGACTGCCTCTTTGGTAGCATCCTTGGTAACGATGTATCTTGCCTTTAATCGTCTAGTATGTCACGGTATCTAGCTTGGAACTCTTCCAACATACCGTCCCTCCACTGAGGGTAAAGACAATGCCTGCGACTGACATTCAGTCGTCCTTATCACCCTGGAACCTTTCTAGTTATTCTCCCCGGGATCGGTTGATTCCATCTCACTACAACAAGTGAGTATCCTAACATTCAATTAGATCTATCTCATAGATCCAGAACCCAGGATTTAGGATGTATCATTTTGATCCTATATGGAGAATCATTGTGATAAGCGGAGATTGACCGAGTGTAGCATAAGAAACTCCTTCCCTATCAAGAGTATGTCATCCACGTACTCTACGAGGATCACCACCATACTCTCCACTACCTTTTTGTATATACAAGGTTCATCTACCATTTTGATGAAGTCAAACTCTTTGACTACTACATCAAAACAGACGTTCCAACTCCGCGATGCCTGCTTTATCACATAAAACATCTTGCTCACGTTTCCGCTGCTCCCACTGTCTACGAAGCCCTCTGGCTGTGTACTTATAGACGCTCTTTTCTAAAACATCATTTAGAAAAGCAGTCATGACACCCAACCGCCAGATATCGTAGTCATGGTATATAGCCGTGGCAAGTAGGATCTGGATGGACTTTAAGCATAGCTTTGAAAGTCTCAACTTTTCCATGTACACCAAGTAATCTTCTCAAGATATACTTGCTCCTGATGGGGATTTAACCCTTCAGATAAAGAAACCAAAGTCCATACTTTATTGGTGTATAAGGATTCCATCTCAGATCCCTAAGCATCCAGCCATTCTCACAGAGTCCCACTCCTGATGGCCATCTCGAAACTAGTTGGGTCATCATCTCATGATGCAATTCTCGCTCCCACTGTCATAGAGAAACCGAAGTATCTCTCAGGTGGATGAGGAACCCTACTAGATCGGCGGAGAGGCTGAGGTTCGCTGGAAACTATTAAATCCACATTCAATAGGTATGCAGCTTCTTAAGTGCATAACTTCCAAAAGGAAATAGGAAACTCAGTAGTACTCATCATAGAGCTCACCATATCAAATAGGGTGTGATTGCTCCGCCCCGATATACCATCGTGCTATGGTGTATTCGGAGGAGTAATGCTGAGTGAGAATCTCATTCTCCTTTAGAATAGTCCAGAAATTCCGTGCTCAAGTATTCTCCTCCTTGATCTCATCAAAGGACATAATACTTATACCCGTATTTTGGTTCTCTACTTCTGACTTATATTCTGTGAACATCTCAAAAGTTTCGGACTTGTGTTTCAATAGGAACATATGTCTAAATCTTAAGAGATTATCAGAGAATGTAATGAAGTACAAAGAACCGGTCTTGGCATGTGTAGACAGTGGACCTTCATACATCAGCATGTATCAATCCCAAGAGTTCACTAACTCTTTCTCTGTTTCCAATAAACAGAGCTGTGGTCATCTTATCTTTGTGACATGACCGGCAAGTTTCACAAGATGTAAATTCAAACAGATTTAAATATGCATCTATGTGTAACTTCAGCTAGTCGGGTCGCATTGATATGACCTAGTCTACAATGCCTCAAGAAGGATTCGTTCATTTCTGAACTCTTCCTCTTGTGTGTGTTCTATACGTTAAGAACTATGGTTTGATTTAGAACGTCAATGCTTTTAGATAACGTGCCTGAACCGATCAAATCTTGATATAGGAAATGTTCAAAACATTATCCAACAATACAAAATTATATCCTTTCTTTACCAATAAAGAGACTGATATGATGTTGTATATCAGGTTCGGTATCTAATAACATTCGTTCAGAATCAATGTATTCTGGTAATACAGGGTGATAGTGACCAACAGACTTGGCTGCAACACTTGCACCGTTTTCTGTCTCATGAAACATATCATCCGTTCTCAGTTCTCTACCTATCTGTAGCCCATGTAACAGATTACATATGCGGGATCCTGATCCGGTATCTCATACCAAGGACGTAAAGGATACTGAGAAACAGTTCTCTGTAATTAACACACTCGAAGATGATGCATCAACATGCACTTTCTTCGTTTGGGTGGTACAGGAAATCTGGTATTCCCCTATTTCCTGCTCTGTCTTATAAAAATTATAAGTTGGAGCGGGACCAACGTTCCCCAGCTCAGTATAATAAGCGGGTTCGGTCAATACATCCATATTATTATCTTGATTAAGGCGTGATATGGTCGCTACCTGGAGAGAGAGAGAAGAAAACACTCAGCTTGCGCTTTTACAGGATTAGATTGGTTATCAATTTATTTAATCAGGATGTCTCCCACTGTTTTAGTCAAATCTTCCTTCAAACCCTAAAAGGAAAGACTAACCGGGATTAATTACACGCTACAAGTTCGCCAATCATTCAGCCAGGCCAGTGCCGGTACTTTGAGGGAGGTTCCCCGTGCTTTCGCACGGACCTAATTAAAGTAAACCTCGTTTTCCCAGGGGCGTAACCTCATTGACACCTTTCTAGACACCTACTTGATCGGCTAATTGTAATGTGTAAAACTCTCCCAGGAGTAACTCTTACTCGCAGCGGGTATCGGGATCCAACTATCTCATAGAAGATATGCAATCTCATTGCAAATTTCAACACTTGAAATTCCCAATAATATTTTACCCCTAGCACTTATGACCTTAACTAAGGTCATCATATCATAAGCACTAGTCAAGTTCTACCCATCATTTCATGATTAATCAGACCCACCCTACATGACCTTCAACTATGGTCGATATAATCACATGAATGTCCTAAGTAATCGCATCATATGCTGTGTAGGAAGACATCACTTAGCTACCGTACACTACGCCTCAACAAAAGTCGACATACGCAGCACGAATACTAAGTACTCTACTTCCTAAAATGACGGAGGGCTACGACAGGTTTTTTAAGAAAACCTTTTTGCATAATGAATTATCGTTGTAGAATCGAGTGATTTTAAATGGAGTGTTTTTGAGGCTTTTCTAGTTTTGCTAAAAAGGTCACTCCCGGTGAAGGGATCGTCGGCTCTTTCCTCATCGAATAAGGTACAGGATATTTCACAAATATCACTATGCAAAGCAAGAACTATAGAAGCAATCAAAAGACAAACTGAGTTTGTAGCATCTACTAGTTTCACTAAAGAGGTCACTCCCGGTGAAGGGATCTCGGCTCTTTCCTTATCGAATAAGGTGCTGGATGTTCTACAAGGAACACCGCTATGCAAAGCAAGAACTAGAGCTACCAGTTTTTAAACAAGTTTCTACAACATCTTAGGTTTCTTTTATTTCATTAATCTCATTAATGAAGTCCCATTTTATTTTGCTTCATAAGCATCACATGTGAAACGAAATCTGCAATATAACATATATCTCATATATATAATATAAACATTCGTCTCAGGCAGTAATATGATCTCATCACAGAACATTGCAGCAGAAGAACATATATGAAATATTGGATATACTAGGACGTCCGTGTTTTAGTACGAGCCTGTATAAAACACGGATTCCACGGTCGCGATGAATAGCCAAACCCACATCCCTAGACCCCTACGAGAGCGGCAAGCAACTCTGCCAATTCTAGGGTTAGGAGAGATGGTCTCCCACTAGACCCTAGAACCCGGTTACTTGTGCTCCCCGCCTTGGGTCTACATAATGCGGAAATGTAAACAATATACAACGGTGATAACATCCTCAGCCCGGAAGTGCCCCAATAAAAGAATATTACATACAAATGAATTTTACATGAATGAAAAAGAAAAAACTCTCATCTCACATAAATCCCCCGGCTATTCAGAACGCGACGATCCAATATAACATATCACAGCAACACATAATATCTCATATCATCAATGTAAGCAAGTATGCGTATCCCGATTGTCGTTGATGTATAGCAACGAAGCCGGCGATACACCACATACTACGCTTACGGTCACAGAAAAGAAAGTGTAAAACTACAACAGTTGGAATCTGCAACCTCCTTAGACATCGCATGCCTAACCAAATGAATTTCTTAGACATTGCATGCCTAACAATTATAAACCCAGCATTTTAGTCTCATTATCGAAAACTCTTTTCAATATCAAGTCGGGCAATTCAACAAGATTCCCGACATTCTGATCGAATGCTCGTCGCAAACTTTAGTAGACGGCCGCACCCCCGATGCCGTCGACAAAGTGCACTAAGGCGGAACACCGCTGCCGCGAGCATCCGAACGGATGCTTTTGGCGACGGGGTTCTCCTACAGTCACTTGGTCGGGGCTATGGGGCATGGCTGTCTATTAAGTTTACCCGGCGAGTATCCGCGTACACTACGTGATTGCGACGGACTTTTGATCACATCAAAATTCCGTGGCAACCGATCATCCGAGACTGAACTGCTTTGTTTATACCATTCAAATTAGTTATCTCATAACTACTTGTAGATTCTAAATATTGTATCACATTCCAGATAAATAGACAATGTTAAACTTTCCGATCGAATAATCAAACACCCAAGTTTTCCCAAATTGTTCTCAACACTTGAGCAGAGTTTAAAAATATCCATCACATGCCACAGTACCGATGGTCCAGCCGTAGAAGGGTCAAGCCAACGCCTCACATGTGGCACGCCGTACTGCAACAAACCCTAAGGTTTAGAGACAGTTCAAGACGGTCACATAATCGAGTTAAGGTTTGTTGTCTTCTAGAGGGTCCACCGCGTTACTTGCACGACTTAGAACGTTCTTAAACTCGAGAAAAAATCCAACTTTTGAAAAAATTTCCGGCAGGGGAAAAAGTGAGTTATTGATATCCGTTCGAACTTTTTAACACATTCTAAAAATTACCTGGACAATACTAAACGAAGTTAAATTATCCGATCGAATCAACGAGTCCCCAATACAACCCTAGAAAACTCAACACATGAGTGGAATTAAACAATTCCCAGAAAAAAATAACAAGAAAGGACCTAAGAATAAATATATGAATTTCCAGGGACTAATTCACAATTTTGGCCGCGGAACCGCCGCCAAACACTTGGTTTGGCCGCGGTTCCACGGTCAAATCAGAGAATTAAAAGTCCGTACTTCACAGTAATTCTTAGTTTTTCCTGCTTAATTTTCTGAGCATTTTTAATTCAGAAAAAATCACTTTTTTAGAAAAAATCCAGAGAGGGATAAATATCGGGGATTCCGGGTTCGATCGGACTTTAAACTTCGTCCAGACTTTGCCTAAAGCTCTAGCTTGGCTCTGATACCACTGTTGGGTTGCTAGGCACTGCCACAAGGATCTACAAGGCATCAACCATGCCCGATTAAAAATTTAGTCGTGCCGAACAACCCTTAACAAGATCTTTAAACTAGAGTTTAGGCGAAAACAAGTTTGTTAAACACTTTAACACTAAGTGAGAGGGATTACAACCTTTGTAGATCCGGTCCTTCACTTCTTAAGCTCCGTGTTGACGTCCCTTCGCTGCGATCATCGTGTTCCGAACTCTCGAGAGGCACCGTGAAGAGAAAGCCACAAGCTTGCTTCCGATCTTCGATAACAAAGATGATCTACCTTGAAGTTTCGTTAAGACAATCTATCACTCATGAAATGATGTGAACACCCTCATCTAAATGGAAAGGATAGATGAGGATGATAAAGTAGGATTTTTGCTCTCATTTGTTTTCTTATTCTCACTCATTTTCCATCACTTAGAAAAAGCTAGAAAGCTTTTTCATGAAAAGAAAGAAGGAAGAAGATGAATGAATCAATTAGAATCTTTTTGTGATGAATAATGAAAAGATAAATATGATGAATAATGCAACCATGGTCAACTAAACCCATGTAGAGAATTAACTAGGGTTAGGGTTTGGGTTGGGTTAAAGCATGAGTCATTTGAAAATATCTTTGCAAAAACAAAAGAAAACCTTCTAGAAACATCTAGAAAGTATTAACCCAAATCAAACCCTAATCTTGTGTAATCTCTACTAAACATGTTGCATTAGTTATCAAATCATGTTACAATATTATAAATCACATATATAATATTTACTGTAACAAAAGAAAATAATACAATTAACATATATCGCATATATATCAATGTATTACCCGAGAGAGAAAAAGAATCTTTTAGTGAGCTAATATTAGTTAATGTAATTTAATATATCATATATATTATTATACATTAAATTATCGAATCAACACTTGATCCGACAATCCGGCTATATCGCATATAACCGACTAATACGATGACCCGGCTATATCACATATACCCGGCCGATATCTCATATCGCGAGAATCCAATACGGTATCACATACCGCATTATCCTCGGTCCTGCACATATCACATATGTTCTCCTACTCCATTTTCCCTGAGCCAAGAAACCTCTGTGTAAGACTCTAAAGAATCGTCAATACGCCGGCAATAGGTGATGATCATATCAAACACCCACAAGCTGCAAGCGGTCAGCTAAACGTAACAGCCACCCAGGTATTGAGCACTCAGAAGATCAACAAGCAAGCCTGTACATTCTCCTGTGAATCCAATCAGTAACACTCCCGTACAGTCCGGTCTCGTCGTCTGATATGTTGCATATCTCGCCTAGGGGTGGTAAATGTCAGACCGCAATAGCTTGATAAGTCGTGTCGATATGAGGTATATAACAGTTCGAGAAACTACTGATAACACTTACCAATAAATCTCAGCAACCCTGGCCAGGGATTTCCGGTTATAGCCAATCGAACACAGCGCAACATCAACTCCTTATACCGGGAGAGACGAATCCCCTCCTATCGCTCATTGCCTCCATGTGATTCAAAACTGTACCCAAAAGCCACCTTTTTGCATGCCCTCTTGAACGTGGTATGATGGAAATCAAAGCACAGTGGGAAACACACAAGACTCTATGACGATCTCGGGTCAACAGACTACTCTGTCTATGACGATCTCGGGTCATCAGACTACTCTGTTCCAGTGTCACCGGAGAACTGCCATCTGACGTGAGGTATAATACCATCTGGGAGTTCTCGGCGAGTCCGTCCAGTGCACCCAGTGTCCACTGAGCACCCGTACACCATCCTTGATGTCAAACACCGATGGATATGGGATCATCCATCGCCCATCATATGGGTCAAGATGCGTAAACGCTAGTCTACTCTGGTGTATCGATGCCCTGTCTCGATACACCCTCGACCAGGAACAGTTATAGGATGTACTCGTCGACTACCGCGGCCCCACTAGTATGATCTCATCATAGTCCCAGTAGTCGAGTACATATCCTAAGGGCTTTATCAACATGTAATATAGAGACAATCAGAGTACATGTTAAGATAAAGTACAACCAAATAGCATACTATCATGTCGATCAAGAAAGTCCTCCCTATATATGTCCAAGCATCCATTACAATATACATCGTATGTACAGTAATGGCCTCTAGGGCATACATATAACTAACATGAGATACTACAACCACTGCTATATGATGGCCCTTGTGCAAGTGGGAGATTGTTAGTTGTATGTGTGCCCTAAAGGCCATTGTACATGAGATGTATATGATAGTGGATGCTGGGACATATATAGGGAGGATTTTCTTGCTCGACATGATAGTACGCTATCTGGTTGCTCTTTATCTTAACATGTACACTTATTATCTCTCTGTTACATGTTGATAAAGCCCTTAGGATGTGTACTCGACTTCCAGGATTATGATGCAGATCATACTAGTGGGGCCTGGGTAGTCCATGAGTACATCCTTCAATGTTCCTAGTCGTGGCAATATCGAAATAGGGCATCGATATTCCAGAGTAGACTAGCGTATATCTTCTCGACCCATGTGATGGGCGATGGATGATCCCATATTCATTAGTGTTTGACATCAGAGATGGTATGTGGGTGCTCAGTGCAGACTGGGTACACTGAACGGACTCGCCGAGAACTCCCAGATGGTATTATACCTCACGTCAGATGGCAGTTCTCTGGTGATACTGGTACAGCTTAGTCTGTTGACCCGAGATCGTCATAGATTCTTGTGTGTCTCCCACTGTGCTTTGATTTCCACCCTACCACGGCTCTACTGAGTCATGCAAATAGGTGGTTTTTGGGTACAGTCCCGAGTCACATGGAGGCAATGAGCGATAGAAGGGGATTCGTCTCTCCCGGTATTGGGGGTTGATGTTGCGCTATGCTAGACTGGCCATAACTGGAAATCCCTAGCCAGGGTTGCTGTGATTTACTGGTAAGTGTTATCAGTAGTTTCACGACCGTTAAGGACCTTACATCGGCATGACTTATCAAGATACTGGGGTCTGACGTTTACTACCCCTAGGCGAGATATGCGACATATTAGACAAACAGACCGGACTGTGCGGTAAGTGTTACTGATTGGATTCGCAGGAGTGTGAGCAGGCTTGCACGTTGATCTTCTGATCGCTCAATACCCGGGTGGCCGTTATGTTTAGCAGATTGCTTGTGGCTTGTGGGTGACTGATATGATCACCACCTATTGCCGGCTTATTGACGAGTCTTTAGAGTCCTACACAGAGGTTTCCTGGCACAGGCGAAACGAAATAGGAGCACATATGAGATATGTGCGGGACCTAGAATAATACGAGTATGTGATACCGTATTCTATTCTCGCGGCTTGTATCATCGGTCGGTTATATGCGATATAGCCGGGTTATCGAATCAAGTGTTGATTCGATATATTGATACACTAGATATGAGTCAGTTATATGCGATATAACCGGATCATTAAATCAAGTGTTGATTTAATGATTTAATGTATAATTATATATTTGATATATTACTTTACATTAACTAGTATTGGTTCACTTAAGATTGTATCATGCTTGATGATACATGCAAACATGGGTGGGTGGGTGACATGGGTAGGTGGGTGACATACACCATGCTAATTATAATTTAAGTGAAGAAATATGGGTGGGTGACATACACCATGCTATTCTCTCACTTGATTTGCACATGATGTGTATGTGATATATGTTTTTGTAAATGATTGTATCATGCTTGATGATACATGCAAACATGGGTGGGTAGGTGACATACACCATACTAATTATAATTTAGGTTTTTATTTATCTTAATTATTCAAAATGGTGGCTTCTTTTGTCATGGCTCAAAGCTTCATGAAGCTTAAAGCATCTATGACAAAGTCCACTCATTTTGTCTTAATCAAGATATTTCCTAACCAAACCATTATAATTAGCCATGGTTATGTCTCTACAATAGTTAGTGGATAAAAACTAACTCACCCATGGTTGCATTAAGAGCATTCACTTCACTTCATCTTGTTCTTCTTCTTCTCCTTCATCCAAAAGAAAAAGGTTGCTAGATTTTTTTTAAGTGAAGAAATAAAGTGAGAAATCAAAATCTAAAGTGAACCCATTTCCTATTTCATCATCCTCTACTACTTTCCATTTAGTTTAGGGTGTTCTTTTCACAAAGTTCTTGACCAAGTGAAGAGAGAGCTTGAGTTTGAGTCACCTCGACGTAGATCATCTTCGGCCTCGAAGTCAACGAGCTAGTTTGATCATTTCTCCGGGGAAATTCATTCTAGAGTTCGGGTCTACGATGATCGCAGTGAAGGGACGTTAACACGGAGCTTTAGAAGTAAAGGACCAGATCTACAAAGGTTGTATTTTCATTCACTTCTCTTTGTAATGTTGGATTACAAGTATTGTTACCCTAGTTTTCTAGTATTATCTTTAGGTTAATTGCTTAGCAACACCTTTAATTTTTGTTGTGGCATGTGTGATGCTTGCAAACCCTAGGCTAGGTGCTGAGGAATCCTAATAGGGTACACTGAACGGAATCGCCGAGAACTCCTAGTTGGTATTATACCTATCATCAGATAGCAGTTCTCTGGTGACACTGGTACAGGGTAGTCTGTAGACCCGAGATCGTCATAGAGTCTTGTGTAATTCCCACTGTGCTTTGATTTCCACCTTACCACGTTCAAAAGAACGTGCAAAATGGTGGCTTTTGGGTACAGTCCCGAATCACATGGAGGCAATGAGCGATAGGAGGGGATTCGTCTCTCCCAGTATTGGGGGTTGATGTTGCGCTATGTTCGATTGGCCATAACAGGAAGTCCCTGGGCAGGGCTGATACGGAGATTTACTAATAAGTGTTATCAGTAGTTTCTCGAACCGTTATGAGCCTCACATCGGCACGACTTATCGATTATTAGGGTCCGATGTTTACCACCTTTATACTGGATATGCGACATATCAGACGAAGAGACCGGACTGTACGGTAGTGTTACTGATAGGCTTTTGCAGGAGTTAGAGCGGGCTTGCTTGCTGATCTTCTGATTGTTCAATATCCGGGTAGCCGTTACGTCCAGCTAGTACCGTTGACGGCTTGTAGGTGCTTGATGTGATCATCACTTACTGCCAGTATATTGACGAGTCTTTAGAGTCATACACAGAGGTTTCACTGGCTCAAGCAAAACGAAGTAGGAGCACATATGTGATATGTGCGGGACCGAGATTAATACGAGTATATGATACCGTATTCTATTCTCGCGATATACGGTATCGATCGGTTATATGATATATAGCCGGGTTATAGAATCAAGTGTTGATTCGATAAGTCGATACTGTACCACTCGGTTATATGAGATATAGCCGGGTTATCGAATCAAATGTTGATTCGATAAGTTGATACAAATAATATTAGTCGGTCATATGATATATAGACGGATTATTAAATCAAGAGTTGAATTAATAATTTAATGTATAATTATATATTTGATATATTAATTTACATTAACTAATATTAGCTCACTTAAGCATTTCCTTTTCTCACATGTGCACACTTAATATATATATGATATATATATTAATTGTGTTTTATTTAAGTGTCATGGTTGATGATACATGCAACATGGGAGTATGAGACTTACACCATGATAATGATAATGAAGGGTTTATTTATTTAGTGTAAATCAATTATTAGTTGGATAATGGTCACATGGCATGAAGCTTGCAGAAGCTTGGAGACCCATTGACTAGTCCACTAGTTTTGTCTTATACTAAATATTTGTTAACCCAACCATTATCTAAACTCGTGGTTAAGTATCTACATGAGATATATTAGATATTTTCTCACCCATGGTTGCCATTCACTCTCTCATCCATTATTTGCTTCTTCTTCCTCAAGCTCAAGAGAGAGCTCTTTAGGTTTTTTAGAGGAGCTTAAAATTAGTGAGAAAAGTAATTCTAAAGTGAGCAAAAATCCTACTTCATCATCCTCTACTAGATTAACACTTTAGTATAGGGTGTTAGCTTCACTAATCCCACATTAGTGAAGAGGTAGCTTGGGTTAGTGACTCCTCAACGTAGATCATCTTCGGCCTCGAGGACTTCATGCAAGCTCGTTGGTTTATTCTTGTGGAGCCGTTCAAGAGTCCGTAAGATCACTACTTGGAGCGAAGGGACTACTACAAAGAGCTAAGAAGTGAAGGACCGGACTACAAAGGTTGTAATCCCTACTCACTTAGATGTAAAGTAGTTTACAAATTGTATTGTTAAATCTTTAATTAAGATTCTAGGGTTAGGATTGTTTTGTACGGCAATTTTTTGAAAATGGCATGGACGATACCTGCCGGAACCTTGTTGTCGTACCAAGTAATCCTACAGTGGTATCAGAGCCAAGCTAGAGATTTAGACGATGTTTGTAGAATTACGAAAACGAATCGACTTCGAAACACTACAAACTAAAAACCCAGTTTCTGTCCTTTTTTTAAAGTCGCCAAAAAATTTTTTTAAACAGCTGCAGAATGTTATATGAGATGTAACATGAACACTGAACAAATACGAGCTCATTTGGCCGGTTTTGACCCGAGCACACACCCCTATAAACCGATCTGGCTGGCCCAAAGAAGAGTTCTGGAGTTCGTATTTTTTTGGTGTTCTGATCTCTGGATTTGGAGTTTCAGGTGTTGTTTGTTTTTGTAAATTTGCATGTGATGTTAACTTTCTGCAAAGGCAATTCAGAATATTTCTTAGTCGTAATTATAACATGTTTTCGGGTTGTTTAGACGGTGTTAAAAAGTTCGAACGGATATCAAATACCCACTTTAACCCTTGAAGGAAAACTTTCCAAGAGTTGGATTTTTTCCGAGTTAAAGAACATTCAAATATCATGCAAGTAATGCGGTGAAGCAAGGCTTGACCCTTCTATGGTTGGTCCATTGGTACTGTGGCATGTGATGAGTATTTTTAAACTGTGCTCAAGTGTTGAGCTTTTTGGGAAATTTTGGGTGTTTGTTGATTCGATCGGAATGTTTAACGTTGTCTAGCTTTTTCTGTAATGTGATACAATTTGTGGAATTCATATAGTTAGGCATGAAATCCAAAGTATGTGATATTTTGGGTTTATGATGTCTAAGGTGATTATGGATTCCAAATGTTGTAGTTTGACATTTTCTTTTCTGCGACCATAAGTGTAAATATGTCAACAACAATTTTGATACACATATTTACTTATGTTGATGATATGTGATGTTATGTGTTGCTATGATATGTTATATTGGATCGTCGTGTTTCGAATAGCCGGGGGTTTTATGTGAGATGAGAGTTTTTATTTTCATTCATGTAAAATTTATTGTATGTAATATTCTTTTATTGGGGAACTTCTGGGTTGAGGATGATGTCACCATTGTTGTATATTATTTACTTTTCCACATTAGGATAGACCCAAGGAGGGGAGAACAAGTAACCGGGTTCTAAAGTCCAGTAGGAGTCAATCTCGAGGAGTCGAGTCCGGGTCTCCTAACTCTAGAATTGGTAGGGTTGCTTGCCGCTCTCGTAGGGGTCTAGGGATGTGGGTTTGGCTATTCATCGCGACCGTGGAATCCGTGTTTTATACTGGCTTGAAATAAAACACGGAATTTCTAGTATATCCAATATTTCATATGTTATCTTCTGCTGCTGATATTCTGTGATGTGATCACTTTATATATTTGAGACGAATACTTTATTATTGTATATATGATATATAATAAACGTTGCTTATGTTTTACACCCGCGCTAGTCCCGCCCCGCTATGTCATTAGTTAAGTAACCTAACGGTGCATAACAGGACACTGTGGCGAATGCGGATGGCATAAGCGTACGTTGTATTTTCGTTTCTTCTGTGATGCTTAGGAAGCATAAATGATGGGAATTCATTAATGAGATTAATGAAATAAAAGAAACCTAAAAGATGTTGTAGAATAATATTTTCAAAAAGGGTAGCTCTAGTTTTTGCTTTGCATAGCGGTATTCCTTGTAGAATATCCAGCACCTCATTCGATGAGGAAAGAGCCGAGATCCCTTCACCGGGAGTGACCTTTTTAGCAAAAGCTAGCAGATACTACAACCAACTCGGTTTTGTCTTTTGATTGCTTCTTTTAGTTTTTGCTTTGCATAGCGGTATTTATGAAATATTCTACACCTTATTCGATAAGGAAAGAGCCGAGATCCCTTCACCGGGAGTGACCTCTTTAGCAAAACAAGTAAAAAGCCTAAAAAAATCCTTTTTCAAAAATTATTAGTTTTTACAACGATATCAAGTTCATTACACTCATGGTTTTCTTAAAAACCTGCGTAGCCCTCCATCATTTCAGATAAGTGCTATTTCAGTATTCGTGCTATGGTAGTTTGGCCTGCGTCAAAGCGTTGTGTACGGTAGCTGATTAGTACTTATCTGCAGCATAAGATGTGATTGGATTAGGATATCCGTACGACGTTTTTGGCCTGCGTCAAGGGTCGTACGGGTGGGTTTAATTCAATCAGGAAATGTACGGGTTGAACTTGACTAGCGGACTATGGGTTGTTTGTCCTGTGTCAAGGTCATAGGACGCTAGGGGTAAAAGATTTATCGAGAATTTCAAGTGTTGAAATTTGCAATGAAATTGTATACCTTCTATGAGATAGTTGGATCCCGATACCCACTGTGAGCAAAAGTTGCTCCCAGGAGAGTTTTGCACTTTACAATTAGCTAACTCATTAGGTGTCTAGAAAAGTGTTAACGGGGCTACGCCTCTGGAAAAATGACGTTTATTTTAATTAGGTTCGTGCGAAAGCACGGGGAACTTCCCTCAGAAGTACCGACACTGGCATGGCTGAACGGTTAGCGAAGTTGTAGAATGCAATTAATCCTAGCTGAATTTTCTTTTTAAGGTTTGAAGGAAAATTTGAGAATAACAGTGGAAGACATCGATTAGATAAGATAAATAACCACTCTGATCTTTGCAAGAGCATACGCTAAGTGTTTTCTTCTCTCTCTCTCTCCAGGTAGAGACCATGTCAGGCCTTAATCAAGATAATAATATGGATGTATTGACCGAACCCGCTTTTTATGCTGAGCATGGGAACGTTGGTTCCGCTGCAACTTATAATTGTTATAAGTCCGAGCAAGAAATAGGAAAATATCCGTATTTCCACGCCACCAAAACGAAGAATAAGTATGTTGATGCATATTCTTCGGATGTGTTAGTTACCGAGAACTGTTTCTCAGTTCACTCTACGTCCTGGGTATTAGATACTGGATCGGGATCCCACATATGTAATATGTTATATGGGCTAAGGAAAGGTAGAGAACTGGGAGAAGGTGATCATTCCGTAAGAGTGGGGAATGGTGCAAATGTTGCAGCCAAGGTAGTTGGCGAATATCACCTAATATTACCAAATGGTAATACATTGATTCTGAACGAGTGCTATTACATACCGACCCTGATATGCAATCTTATATCAGCTTCTTTATTAAGTAAAGAAGGATATAATTTTGTAGTACAGGATGATATTATGAACATCTTCCTGAATCAAAAGTTGATTGGATCAGGCTCGTTAAATAATGGCATATACGTTCTAAATCAAACCACAGTTCTTAACATACAAAACACACACAAGAGGAAGAGTTCAGAAAAGAACGAATCCTTCCTGTGACATTGTAGACTAGGTCATATCAATGCGACACGACTAGCTAAGTTACATGAGGATGGATATTTGAATCCGTTCGAATTTTCATCTTATGACACTTGCCAGTCATGTCTCAAAGGCAAGATGATCAAAACTCCGTTTAGTGGATACGGAGAAAGAGTTATGGAACTCTTGGGACTAATACATAGTGATGTATGTGGTTCCATGTCTATACATGCCAGGAATGGTTCTTCATACTTCATTACATTCACTGACGATCTCTCTAGATACAGACATGTGTTCCTAATGAAACACAAGTCTGAAGCTTTTAAGAAATTCAAATAATATAAGCACGAAGTCGAGAACCAAACGGGTAAAAGTATTAAAATCTTACGATCTGATCGAGGAGGAGAATACTTGAGCATGGAATTCCGTGACTATCTAAAAGAGAATGTGATTCTCTTTCAGCTTACTCCTCCGTATACACCACAGCACAACGGTGTATCGGAGCGGAGGAATCACACTCTATTAGATATGGTGCGCTCTATGATGAGTTATGCTGAGTTACCTATTTCCTTTTAGGGTCATGCACTGGAAACAGCTGCAGACCTATTGAATATGGTTCCAACCAAATCTGTGTCAACCACTCCATATGAGATATGGAAAGGTAAGAGACCATATTTTAATTATGTTAAGATATGGGGTTGTCCGGCATATATAAAAATACAAAATCCGGACAAGCTCGAGACAAGGTCAGTTCTGTGTAAGTTTATAGGATATCCCAAACATTCGCGAGGGTATATCTTCTACCACTCCGAGGAACAAAAGGTGTTTGTTTCTCGACATGCCACCTTTTTAGAAAAGGGTTTTCTTATGAAAGAAATTAGTGGGAAGGAGGTAGAACTGGAAGAAGTTCAGCTATACAAACTACGATGGAAGATTTGGTAGAACCAGAGGATACGATAGCTCCCAACGAACCTCAGCCTCTCCGCCGATCTAATAGGGTTCCTCATCCACCTGAGAGATACTACGGTTTTCTCATAGACGGTGGGAGCGAGGATTACATCATGGTAGATGATGACCCAACTAGCTTCGAGCAGGCCATCACAAGTGGGGACTCTGTGAAATCGCTGGATGCAATGCGGTCTGAGATGGAATCTATGTACACCAACAAAGTATGGACTTTGGAAGTTGCTCCCGAAGGGGTAAAACCCATCGGGAGTAAATGGATATTTAAGAAGATACTTGGTGTAGATAGAAAATTTAAGACTTTCAAAGCTAGACTTGTTGCAAAAGGTTTTCGTCAACGACCAGGTGTGGACTATAATAAAACCTTTTCTCAAGTAACTATGCTTAAGTCCATCCGGATCCTGCTTTCCATCGCTGCATACCATGACTACGAAATCTGGAAAATGGATATTAAGACCGCCTTTCTAAATGGTGATTTAGAAGAGTGCGTGTACATGACCCAGCTAGAGGGCTTCGTGGACAGTGGGAGCAGCGGGAAGGTGTGCAAGCTGCTTAAATCCATCTATGGGTTGAAGCAGATATCGCGGAGTTGGAACATCTGTTTTGATGTGGTAGTCAAAGAGTTTAACTTCATCAAAAATGTAGATGAACCTTATATATACAAGAAGGTAGAAGAGAGTAAGGTCGTCTTCTTCGTATTGTACTTGGATGACATACTCTTGATAAGAAATAATGTTCCTATGCTGCAATCGGTAAAGCTCTTCTTATCACAAAGATTCTCAATGAAAGATCTAGAGGATGCCTCCCACATCTTGGGGATTAAGATCTATAGAGATAGATCTAAACGGATACGGGGATTGTCCCAATCCAGGTACATTGACACCATACTAAAGAGGTTTAGTATGGAATAATCCAGGCGTGGGAATCTACCCACGATAATAGGACTCACTCTCTCCAAAGAGATGTCTCCTAAGATTGATTTGGAGAGAGCTCGCATGCAAGGGATACCCTATGCTTCGGCAGTAAGCTCTATCATGTATGCGATGTTATGTACCAGATCCGATGTAGCATACTCCCTAAGTGTAAGGAGTAGGTATCAAGCAGATCCAGGAGAGAGTCACTGGACAGCTGTGAAGAACATTCTCAAGTACCTGAGAAGGACTAAAGAGATGTTCTTGGTGAATGGTAACGAAGAACTCCAAGTGGAGTTCTTTACCGATTCGAGCTTCCAAAGTGATAAGGACGACTGTAAGTTGGTCTTGGGATTTGTCTTTACCCTCAATGGAGGGGAGGTTTGTTGGAAGAGTTCCGAACAGGAAACCGTGGCAGACTCGAAGATGGAAGCTGAATACATCGCTTCCAACGATGCTGCCAAAGAGGCTGTCTGGATGAAGTTCATAACTGAACTTGGAGTGGTTCCGTCCATTGAGCATCCAATACCTTTGTATTGCGATAACAATGGAGCAGTGGCTTTGGCCAAGGAACCCAGGTCCCATCAGCGATCTAGGCATATTCTGAGACGGTATCACCTGATCCGAGAGATAGTTGATCGCCGGGAGATCGAAGTCAGGAGAGTTAACACGAAGGACAACACAGCGGATCCACTCGCAAAGGCCATACCCCAGATACAATTTGAGAGACTCTTCGGGATGTTGGGTATGAGATACTACAACAACTGACCTTTGTGCAAGTGGGAGATTGTTAGTTATATGTATGCCCTAGAGGCTATTATTGTACATGTGATGTATATTATAGTGGATGCTTGGATATATAGAGAGAGGACTTTCTTATTCGACATGATAGTATGCTATCTTGTTGCTCTTTATCTTAACATGTTGACTTGTATATGTGATGTCTTTCTTGCTCTCACATGTTGATAAAGCCCTTAGGATGTGTACTTGACTACTAGGACTATGATGGAGATCATACTAGTGGGGGCCAAGGGTAGTCCATAAGTACACCCTAAAATTGTTCCCAGTCGAGGGTGTATCGAGACAGGGCATCAATATTCTGGAGTAGACTATCGTATACGTATCTTGACCCATATGATAGGCGATGGATGATCCTACATCCATTGGTGTTTGACATCAAAGATGGTATAAGGGTGCTCAATGGAGACTGGGTACACTGAACAGACTCGCCGAGAACTCCTAGTTGGTATTATACCTATCGTTAGATAGCAGTTCTCTGGTGACACTGGTACATGTTAGTCTGTAGACCTGAGATCGTCGTAGAGTCTTGTGTGATTCCCACTGTGCTTTGATTTCCACCTTACCACGTTCAAAAGAACATGCAAAACGGTGGCTTTTGGGTACGGTCCCGAATCACATGGAGGCAATGAGCGATAGGAGGGGATTCGTCTCACCCGGTATTGGGGGTTGATGTTGCGCTGTGTTCGATTGGCCATAATAGGAAGTCCCTGGCCAAGGCTGATACAGAGATTTACTGATAAGTGTTATCAGTAGTTTCTCGACCCGTTATGAGCCTCACATCGGCATGACATATCGGTTATTGGGGTCCGACGTTTACCACCCTATACTGGATATGCGACATATCAGACGAAGAGACCGAACTGTACGGTAGTGTTACTGATAGGCTTTTGCAGGAGTTAGAGCGGGCTTGCATGCTGATCTTCTGATCGTTCAATACTCAGGTAGCCGTTACGTCCAGCTAGTACCGCTGATGGCTTGTGGGTGTTTGATGTGATCATCACTTACTGCCGGCATATTGACGAGTCTTTAGAGTCCTACAAAGAGGTTTCACTGGCTCAGGCAAAACGAAGTAGGAGCACGTGTTTGATATGTGCGGGACCGAGATTAATACGAGTATATGATACCGTATTCTATTCTCGCGTTATATGATATATAGCAGGGTTATCGAATCAAGTATTGATTCGATAAGTCGAAACTGTATCACTCGGTTATATGAGATATAGCCGGGTTATCGAATCAAGTGTTGATTCGATAAGTTGATACAAATAATATTAGTCGGTCATATGATATATAGTCGGATTATTAAATCAAGAGTTGATTTAATGATTTAATGTATAATTATATATTTGATATATTAATTTACATTAACTAATATTAGCTCACATAAGCATTTCCTTTTCTCACATGTGCACACTTAATATATATGTGATATATATTAATTGTGTTTTATTTATGTGTCATGGTTGATGATACATGCAACATGGGAGTATGAGACTTACACCATGATAATGATAATGAAGGGTTTATTTATTTAGTGTAAATCAATTATTAGTTGGATAATGGTCACATGGCATGAAGCTTGTAGAAGCTTAGAGACCCATTGACTAGTCCACTAGTTTTTTCTTATACTGGATATTTATTAACTCAACCATTATCTAAACTCATGGTTAAATCTCTACATGAGATATATTAGATATTTTCTCACCCATGGTTTCCATTCACTCCCTTATCAATTATTTGCTTCTTCTTCCTCAAGCTCAAGAGAGAGCTCTCTAGTTTTTGAGAGGAGCTTAAAATTAGTGAGAAAAGTAATTCTAAAGTGAGCAAAAATCCTATTTCATCATCCTCTACTAGATTAGCACTTTAGTATAGGGTGTTAGCTTCACTAATCCCACATTAGTGAAGAGGTAGCTTGGGTTAGTGACTCCTTGACGTAGATCATCTTCGGCCTCGAGGACTTCGTGCAAGCTCGTTGGTTTATTCTTGTGGAGCCGTTCAAGAGTCCGCAAGATCACTACGTGGAGCGAAAGGACTACTACAAGGAGCTCAAGAATTGAAGGACCGGACTACAAAGGTTGTAATCCCTACTCACTTAGATGTAAAGTAGTTTACACATTGTATTGTCTAAATCATTAGTTAAGATTCTAGGGTTAGGATTGTTTTGTACGGCAATTTTTTGAAAATGGCATGGACGATGCCTCCCGAAACCTTGCTATCGTGCTAAGTAATCCTACAATCACATCACAAAATATCAGCAACAGCAGAACACATATGAAATATTGGATATACTAAGAATTCCGTGTTTTAAATTAAGCCAGTAAAAAACGCGGATTCCACGGTCGTGATGAATAGCCAAACCCACATCCCTAGACCCCTACGATAGAGGCAAGCAACCCTACCAATTCTAGAGTTAGGAAACCCGGTCTCGAATCCTCGAGATGGTCTCCCACTGAACTCTAAAACCTGATTACTTGTGCTCTCCTCCTTAGGTCTATCCTAATGCGGAAAAGTAAATAATATACATCAAATGGTGACATCATCCTCAACCCGAAAGTGCCACAATAAAAGAATATTACATACAAGTTTTTACATGAATGAAAATGAAAAACTCTCATCTCACATAAAAAAAACCCGGCTATTCAAAACACGACGATCCAATATAACATATCACAGCAGCACATGACATCACATGTTATCAACGTAAGTAAATATGCGTATCCCAATTGTCGTTGACATATAAAAACGAAACCGGCGATACACCACATATTACACTTACTGTCGCAGAAAAGAAAGTGAAAAACTACAACAATTGGAATCCGCAACCACCTTAGACATCATAAATCCAATGTATCACATACTTTGGATTTCAAGCCTTACCAAATGAATTCCTTAGACATCACATGCCTAACAATTATAAACCCCGCATTTTAGTCTCGATATTGAAAACACTTTCCAATAACCAGTCGGGTAATTCAACAAGATTCCCGACAACCAGATCGAATGCTCATCGGAAACTTTAGTAAACGGCCGCATCCCCGATGCCGTCGACGAAGTGTACTAAGGCGGAACACCACGGCCCCATGCTCCCGAACGGATGCTTTTAGCGACGGGGTTCTCCTACAGTCACTTGGTCGGGGCTATGGGGCGTGGCTATCTTGTAAGGTTACCCGGCGAGTATCCGCGTACGCTATGTGATTGCGACGGACTTTTGATCCACATTAAAATCCCATGGCAACCGATCAAATGAGACTGAATTGCTAGATTTATAAAATTCAAATTAGTTTTCATAAAACTAAATTATATGGATTCTAAATATTGTATCACGATCACAGATAGCTAGACGATGTTAAACTTTACGATCGAATAATCAAACACCCAAAATTTTCCAAAGAGCTCAACACTTGAGCGGAGTTTAAAAAGTACCCAGAACATGCCACAGCACCTATGGACCAACCGTAAAAGGGTCAACCCTTGCATCGCCTATGGCGCCGCGGAACTACCGCAAACCCTATGGTTTGATGGCGGTTCCGACGGTCACATAATCGAGTTAGGGTTTTGTTCTTCTAGAGGGTCCATAGAAAACACCTGCACGATTTTCTGAAGATTTTAAATTTGGAAAAATCCAACTCTCGGAAAATTTCCAGCAAGGGAAAAAAACGGGTTATTGATATTTGTTCGAACTTTTTAACGTCGTCTAAATAACCCGAAATGATGTTAGAATTACGATTATGAAACACTCCGAATTGCCTTTACAGAAAGATAACATCACATGCAATCTTAGCAAAAATAAGCAACACCTGAAATACCAAAACCCAGAGACTGGAACACCATAAAAAATTCAACCCAAAACTATCCTAAAAAACCGAGCAGGCCGGTTTTTACTGCTATGTGGTCGGCCAAAATCCGGCGAGGGGGGCTAAATTTTCTGTGGTGTTCATGTTACATCTCATATAACATTCTGCAATTGCTTTAAAAAAAATTTAGACACTCTGAAAATTTCGACAGAAACTAAGTTTTTATTTCATGTGTTTCAGAGTTGTTTCGGTTTCATAATCCTACAAACCTCGTCTAATTCTCTGGCATGGCTCCGATACCACTGCAGGGTTCCCTAGTATCGCCGCTGGATTTCGGGAGGCATCGACCATGCCGTTTTCAAAAAAAATGGCGCGCTAAAGAACCCTAACGCTAGAATCTAAACTAGAGAATTAGACGAACAAGCATGTAAACATCTTTACATCTAAGTGAACAAGGAATACAACCTTTGTAGACCGGTCCTTCACTTCAATAACTCCGTGTAGTAGTCCCTTCGCTCCAAGTAGTGAATTTCTAGACTCTAGAAAGGCTCCACAAGATGAACGGAACAAGCTTGCTTGAAGTCTTCGAGGCCGAAGATGATCTATGTCGAGGAGACACCAACACAAGCTATCTCTTCACTAATTAGGATTTAGTGAAGCAAACACCCTAAACTAAATGGATAGTATATTAGAGGATGATGAAGTAGGAATTTTGCTCACTTTAGATTTATTTTCCTCACAATATTTCTTCACTTTGAGAAAAGCTAGAAAGCTTTCTCTTGATGAAGAAGAAGATGAAATGGAGAAGAGAATGAAACTCATGAGGTGAGAATAGCAACCATGGGTGAGTTTGTATCATATACTAACTCATGTAGAGACTAAACTATGGCTAAGGATAATGCTTAGGTTAATAAATATGTTAAGTAAAACAAATTAGTAGACTAAGTCAATGGACACTACAAGCTTCTACAAGCTTCAACCATGACTAATTCCACCAATTTGTGAATTACTAAAATAAATAAAAACCTTTAATTATCAAGAGCATGGTGTGAGTCTCATACACCCATGTAACATGTATCATCTAGCATGACACAAAATAATGTACATTAATATATATCACATATATACTAAGTGTACACAAGTGAGAAAAAGAATTCTTAAGTGAGCTAATATTAATTAATGTAAGATAATATATCAAATATATAATTATACATTAAATTATTAAATCAACACTTGATTTAATAATCCGGCTATATCACATACAACCGACTAATATCAAATGTAACAACTTATCGAACCAACACTTGATTCGATAACTCGGCTATATCAAATGTAACCGACTGATATCACATATCGCGAGAATAGAATACGGTATCACATACTCGTATTAATCTCGGTCTCGCAAATATCACATATGTGCTCCTACTTCGTTTCGCTTGAGCCAGGAAACCTCTGTGTAGGACTCTAATGACTCGTCAATACGCCGACACTATGTCGTGATCATATCAGTCACCCACAAGCCACAAGCGGTCTGCTAAACGTACCGTCCACCCGGGAATTGAGTGATTAGAAGATCAACAAGAAAGCCTGCTCATACTCCTGCGAATCCAATAAGTAACACTACCGTATAGTCCGGTCTCTTCATCTGATATGTCGCATATCACAGCCTGGGGGTGGTATAACGTCAGACCCCAATAGCCTGATAAGTCATGCCGATGTGAGGCTCATAACGGTTCGAGAAACTACTGATAACACTTACCAGTAGATCTCAGCAACCCTGGCCAGGAATTTCCTGTTATGGCCAATCAAGCATAGCGCAATATCAACCCCCAATACCGGGAGAGACGAAATCCCCTCCTATCGCTCATTGCCTCCATGTGAATCGGGACTGTACCCAAAAACCACCATTTTGCACGATCTCTTGAATGTGGTAAGGTGGAAATCAAAGCACAGTGGGAATAACACAAGACTCTATGAGGATCTCGGGTCGACAGACTAACCTGTACCAGCGTCACCAGAGAACTGCTATCTGACGATAGGTATAATACCATCTACGAGTTCTCGGCAAGTCCGTTCAGTGTACCCAGTCTCCACTGAGCACCCATATACCTTCTTTGATGTCAAACACCAATGGATATGGGATCATCCATCGCCCATTATATGGGTCAAGAAGAGTATACGCTACTCTACTCTGGAATATTGATGCCCCGTCTCGATACTCCCAGACTAGGAACAATTGAAGGATGTACCTACCGACTACCTCTGCCCCACTAGTATGATCTGCATCATAATCCTGGTAGTCAAGTACTCATCCTAAGGGCTTTATCAACATGTAATAGAGAGACAATAAGTGCACATGTTAAGATAAAGAGCAACCAGATAGCATACTATCATGTCAAGCAAGAAAGTCCTCCTTATATATGTCCAAGCACATGTATAATAATGGCCTCTAGGGCATACATATAACTAACAACTTGTACATTCTTTTAGCTGTTGATTATGTCTCCAAATGGGTCGAGGCTGTGCCGAGCCGAACGAACGACAACAAGGTTGTCGTTAGATTCAGAAAACATCTTTTCCCGGTTCGGGCACCCTCGCGCTATCATTAGCGACAATGGGACACATTTCTGTAATAGGTCTTTTGAGGCCTTGATGCGGAAATACTCGATTAATCACAAGTTATCCACACCCTACCATCCCCAAACATGTGGGCAAGCCGAAGTTTCAAATCGGCAAATCAAGGAAATATTGGAGAAAACGGTTTCTAGGAACCGTAAAAATTGGTCTTTGAAATTAATTGATGCCTTATAGGCATTTCGAACTGCGTACAAGACTGATCTTGGCTTGTCTCCCTATCGGCTTGTGTATGGAAAGGCTTACCATCTCCCTGTGGAAATCGAGTATCGTGCATTTTGGGCGATCAAAGAGCTGAACTTTAACCATGAAGATGCGGACAGCTATCGAAAGCTGCAACTTAATGAATTGAACGAGCTTCGGGATGAGACTTACGAAAACGCGGTCGTTATAAAGAACTGAACAAAGGTGTTTCATGATAAACACTTTATGCGCAAAAATTTCACGCCTGGACAACAGGTACTTCTTTACGACACCAGACTCCATTTCCATCCTGGTAAGCTTCGATCCTGCTGGAAGGGACATTTTCTTGTGCAGTGTTGTATACCCGCACGGCGCGGTGGATTTGGAGAATCCGAAGGACGGTTCACTATTCAAAGTGAACGGACACAGAGTAAAACCGTTCCTTACCGCAGAACTATCAGAGGAGCTCCTGATGTTGCAGGAGCCGGTTTACATTACCTAATCTTCTTCCATTTACCACCAAACATTGGTTATCCAGCCATAAATAGTGGAAACCCTGTTTCAAATAAGTTTGGGGGTATGTATATACTATCTTGTATATATATATGGATATTCTTGTCCAGTGCATATCCATTTCGTTTTGTTCTTCTGACGAGCATCCTGGTCTTATAAATGCTCGGTTTTATGTGTCGGGATATTTCTTGCCTAGTGAAATTCCCTTTTGTAAAATAAATAAAAGGAATAAAAAAAAAGAAAAATGGAGCAGGTTCTTCTGTAAATATTCAAGAATATGTGAGAATAGGACAATTCTTAAAAAAATCAAAATTTTAGAGGCGTTTTAGTGCAAATAAGGACCCTTTTTTACCAACCTTTGACTCCCCCTTTAGAAATCCCTCTTCTCTTCTTTGTCCACAACCCGGGTCTTCATCCCCTATTTCTCACAAATCCCTAGCAGCCACCAAAAGCTCCACCAGAGATCCAACGAATCAACCGCAGAACCGCCGCCGGACGCTCCCCTGACCGCGCATCCGCCGCCGTTTCAACGTCACCCTCTGAAAATTTCAGAGGAGGTTGTTTCCACAATACTTTCTCTCTAGAATTGTTAAACCTGTATTTTCTGTTCAATGGCTTACAGTTTTCAATTTGAGAGGGATTTCTCTGCAATGTTCGCCCACGACCTGTATGGTAGTTATTTTGGTGACGAAATCCGAAAACGCGGATGAATTACTTATTGTACAACCATCGAAGCGCATTCGCGATTGCGGATCTCGTTGATCGTTTTTTTGAAAGCATGGAGGAGAGATGTTTAGCCAATTATGGGTATATACGCTTGTTTTGGGGGGATCGGGAAATTGTGGTAGATAGGAACTTGATTCATGAAGTAACTTTGATACCCCGTATCCCCACTCACGACCAACCCCTCCGATTTGAGGATTACATGATATTTATGGGCGATAGTTGTTGTAGGGAACCCAAGAAAGGAATTCTTGGACATACGCTATATGCGAATGTATTAACCGTGTGCCGTTGGGCACAAAATAATATTTTTGGTAGTTCGCATAACACCACTTTTTTCACTCCATCTCTACACATTGTGCACACACTGGTGATGAAAGACCCAAACTATGACATGTGCACCGTACTGTTACACTCGATTGGCACCGGCAAAGGGGCGGCCAATTATTCGTGTCTAACATTAGTGTGTTAGTTATATGTATGCCCTAGAGGCCATTACTGTACATGGGATATATATTGTAGTGGATGCTTGGACATATATAGGGAGGATTTTCTTACTCGACATGATAGTATGCTATCTGGTTGCACTTTATCTTAACATGTTGACTTGTATAAGTAATGTTGTCTTGCTCTCACATGTTGATAAAGCCCTTAGGATGTATACTTGACTACCAGGACTATGATGGAGATCATACTAGTGGGGACAAGGGTAGTCCAAAAGTACACCCTATAATTGTTCTTAGTCGTAGGAGTATCGAGACAGGGCATCGATACTCCAGAGTAGACTAGCGTATGCGCTTCTTGACCTATATGATGGGCGATGGATGATCCCACATCCATTGGTGTTTGACATCAGAGAAAGTATACGGGTGCTCAGTGGAGACTGGGTACACTGGACGGACTCGCCGAGAACTCCTAGATGGTATTATACCTATCATCAGATAGCAGTTCTCTGGTGACACTGGTATAGGTTAGTCTGTCGCCCCGAGATCTTCATAGAGTCTTGTGTGATTCCCACTGTGCTTTGATTTTCACCATAACATGGTCAAGAGATCGTGTAAAAAAGGTGGTTTTTGGGTACAGTCCCGAGTCATATGGAGGCAATGAGCGATAGGAGGGGATTCGTCTCTCCCAGTATTGGGAGTTGATGTTGCGCTATACTCGATTGGCCATAACATGAAATCCCTGGCTAGGGTTGCTGAGATTTACTGGTAAGTGTTATCATTAGTTTCTCGAACCGTTATGGACCTTGCATCGGCATGACTTATCAGGCTATTGGGGTCTGACGTTATACCACCCCCAGGCTGTGATATGCGACATATCAGACGAAGAGACCGGACTGTACAGTAGTGTTACTGATTGGATTCGCAGGAATATAAGCAGGCTTGCTTGTTGATTTTCTGATCGCTCAATACCCGGGTGACCGTTACGTTTAGCAGACCGCTTGCGGCTTGTGGGTGTTTGATATGATCATCACCTACTGCCGGCGTATTGACGAGTCCTTAGAAACCTACACAGAGGTTTCCTGGTTCATGCGAAACGAAATAGGAGAACATATGTGATATGTGCAGGACCGAGATTAATGCGCGTATGTGATACCGCATTCGATTCTCGCGATATGTGATGTCAGTCGGTTATATGCGATAAAGCCGGGTTATCGGATCAAGTGTTGATTTGATAGATTGATCCATATGATATTAGTCGGTTGTCTGGGATATAGCCGGATTATTAAATCAAGTGTTGATTTGATAATTTAATGTGTAATTATATATTTGATATATTAACATCCATTAACTAATATTTGCTCACAAAGTATTCTTTTTCTCACTTGTGTGCATATAATATATATGTGATATGTATTGATGTACATTTTATTGTGTCATGCTTGATGATACATGATACAAGGGTGTATGAGACTTACACTATAGTTAGGATAATGTAGGGTTTATATTTATCTAAGTAATTCAAAAATAGATGGATTTTTGTCATGGCTACAAGCCTGTAGAAGCTTATGGAAACATTGACCAAGTCCACTCTTTTTGTTTCATTTATAGATATTTATTAACCTAACCATAAACCCTAGCCCTAGTTAAGTCTCTACATGAGTTAGTGCATGACACTAACTCACCCATGGTTCATATTCTCACCTCATGAATTCATTCTTTCATCATCACTCCATCTTCTTCTTCATGAGAAAAAGCTTGCTAGCTTTCTTCTTAGTGAGTATATATTGTGAGAAAAATAAATCCAAAGAGAGCTCATTGCCTACTTCATCATCCTCTACTATTAGCCATTTAGTTTAGGATGTTTGCTTCACTAATCCACATATTAGTGAAGAGGTAGCATGAGCTTGAGTCTCCTCGACGTAGATCATCTTCGGCCTCGAAGACTTCGAGCAAGTTTGCATCTTTCATCTTGTGGAGCCTCTCAAGAGTTCGGGAGATCATTACCCGCAGCGAAGGGACTTCTACATGGAGCATTTGAAGTGAAGGACCGATCTACAAAGGTTGTATTCCGCATTCACTTCGATGTTATGATGTTAACATGTTGGTTCGTTTAAAACTCTAGTTTAGATTCTAGGGTTAGGGTTCTTTAGTTCGGCAAAAATTTGAAAACGGTATGGACGATGCCTTCTGAAACCTTGCTGCTGACCTAGGTAACCCTACAGTGGTATCAGAGCCAGGCTAGAGATTTAAATGATGTTTGTTAGATTACGAAACCGAAAAAACTCCGAAACTTGAAACTACGAAATCCAGTTTCTGTCGAATTTTTAAAGGGCTCTAAAAATTCTTTTAGCAACTGCAGAATGTTGTATGAGATATGACATGAACACCAAGAAAATTTGAGGGGGTTTTGTGGAAAAGTGGTCGGTCACATCATGCTAAAAACCGGCCTCCTCGGGTCAATTTTGGAATTTTGGCTTCAAATTTTCATGGTGTTCCAGAGTCTGGGTTTTGGTGTTTCAGGTGTTATTTGTTTTTGGTAAATTTGCATTTGATGTTAACTTTCTGCAAAGGCAATTCCGAGTGTTTCATAATCTTAATTCTAACATGTATTCGGTTTATTTAGACAATGTTAAAAAGTTCGAACGGATATCAATAACCCAATTTTTCCCTCGCTGAAATTTTCCAATAGTTGGATTTTTTCAAGTTTAAAATTTTCAGAAAATCATGCAAGCGATTCTGTGGACCCTCTAGAAGAACGATACCCAAACTCGACTTTTTGGTTCGCGGAACCGCGGTATTACCTTAAGGTTTGCAGCAATTCCGTGGCAACATGAGTGAGGCATGGGTCGGCCCTTCTACGGATAGTTCATAGGAGCTATGGCATGTTCTGGGTACTTTTTGAACTCCGCTCAAATGTTGAGCTTGTTGGGAAATTTTGGGTGCTTGCTTATTCGATCGAAAAGTTTAACTTCGTCTAGCTTTTTGTGATTGTGATACAATATTTGGAATCTACATAATTAGTTATGATATAACTAGTTTGAATTTTATAGATCTAGCAGTTTAGTCTCATTTGATCAGTTGCCACGGGATTTTGATGTTGATCAAAAGTCCATCGCAATTACGTAGTGTACGCAGATACTCGCCGGGTAATCTTACTAGATAGTCGTGCCCCATAGCCCCGACCAAGTGACTGTAGGAGAACCCCATCGCCAAAAACATCCGTTCGGGTGCTCGCGGCCACGGTGTTCCGCCTTAGTGCACTTCGTCGACGGCATCGGGGGTGCGGTCGTCTACTAAAGTTTCCGACGAGTATTCGATCAGGTTATCGGGAATCTTGTTGAATTACCCGACAAGTTATTAAAAAGTATTTTCAATATCGAGACTAAAATGCGGGGTTTATAATTGTTAGGCATGAGATGTCTAAGGAATTCATTTGGTAAGGCATGAAATCTAAAGTATGTGATACATTGCGTTTATGATGTCTAAGGTGGTTGCGGATTCCAATTGTTGTAGTTTTTCACTTTCTTTTCTGCGACCGTAAGTGTAATATGTGGTGTATCGCCGGTTTCGTTGCTATATGTCAACGAAAATTAGTATACGCATATTTACTTATGTTGAGTCTTATAAATGCTCGGTTTTATGTGTCGGGATATTTCTTGCCTGGTGAAATTCCCTTTTGTAAAGTAAATAAAAGGAATAAAGAAAAGAAAAAAAGGAACGGGTTCTTCTGTAAATATTCAAGAATATGTGAGAAGAGGACAATTCTTAAAAAAAATCAAAATTTTATAGGGGTTTTAGTGCAAATAAGGTCCCTTTTTAACCAACCTTTGACCCCCCCTTTAAAAATCCCTCTTCTCTTCTTTATCCACAACCCGAGTCTTCAGCCCCTATTTCTCACAAATCCCTAGCAGCCACCAAAAGCTCCACCAGAGATCCAACGAATCAACCGCAGAACCGCCGCCAGACGCTCCCCTGACCGCGCATCCATCGCCGTTTCAACGTCACCCTCTGAAAATTTCATAGGAGGTTTGTTTCCTCGATACTTTCTCTCTAGAATTGTTAAACCTGTATTTTCTGTTCAATGGCTCACAGTTTTCAATTTGAGAGGGATTTCTCTGCAATGTTCGCCCACGACCTGTATGGTAGTTATTTTGGCGACGAAATCCGAAAACGCGAATGAAATTACTTATTGTACAACCATCCAAAAGCATTCGCGATTCCGGATCTCGTTGATCGTTTTTTTTGAAAGCATGGAGGAGAAATGTTTAGCCAATTATGGGTATATACGCTTGTTTTGGGGGGATCAGGAAATTGTGGTAGATAGGAACTTGATTCATGAAGTAACTTTAATACCCCGTATCCCCACTCACGACCAACCCCTCCGATTTGAGGATTACATGCTATTGATGGGCGATAGTTGTTGTAGGGAACCCAAGAAAGGAATTCTTGGACATACGCTATATGCGAATGTATTAACCGTGTGCCGTTGGGCACAAAATAATATCTTTGGTAGTTCGCATAACACCACTTTTTTCACCCCATCCCTACACATTGTGCACACACTGGTGATGAAAAACCCAAACTATGACATGTGCACCGTACTGTTACACTCGATTGGCACCGGCAAAATGGCGGCCAATTACTCATGTCTAATATAAGTATGTTAATTATATGTATGCCCTAGAGGCCATTACTGTACATGGGATGTATATTGTAGTGGATGTTTGGACATATATAGGGAGGACTTTCTTGCTCAACATGATAGTATGCTATCTGCTTGCACTTTATCTTAACATATTGACTTGTATAAGTAATGTTGTCTTGCTCTCACATGTTGATAAAGCCCTTAGGATGTGTTCTTGACTACCAGGACTATGATGGAGATCATACTAGTAGGGCCAACGGTAGTCCACAAGTACACCCTATAATTGTTCCTAGTCGTAGAAGTATCGAGACAGGGCATCGATACTACAGAGTAGACTAGCGTATGCGTTTCTTGACCTATATGATGGGCGATGGATGATCCCACATCCATTGGTGTTTGACATCAGAGAAGGTATACAGGTGCTCAGTGGAGACTGGGTACACTGGACGGACTCGCCGAGAACTCCTAGATGGTATTATACCTATCGTCAGATAGCAGTTCTATGGTGACACTGGTACAGGTTAGTCTGTCGACCCGAGATCGTCATAGCGTCTTGTGTGATTCCCACTGTGCTTTGATTTCCATTATACTACGGTCAAGAGATCATGCAAAAAGGTGGTTTTTGGGTACAGTCCCGAGTCACATGGAGGTAATGAGCGATAGGAGGGGATTCGTCTCTCCTGGTATTGGGAGTTGATGTTGCGCTATGCTCGATTGGCCATAACATAAAATCCCTGACCAGGGTTGCTGAGATTTACCGGTAAGTGTTATCAGTAGTTTCTCGAACTGTTATGGACCTTGCATCGGCATGACTTATCAGGCTATTGTGGTCTGACGTTATACCACCTCCAGGCTGTGATATGCGACATATCAGACGAAGAGACCGGACTGTACGGTAGGGTTACTGATTGGATTCGCAGGAGTATGAGCAGGCTTGCTTGTTGATCTTCTGATCGCTCAATACCCGGATGGCCGTTACGTTTAGCAGACTGCTTGCGGCTTGTGGGTGTTTGATATAATCATCACCTACTGCCGCAGTATTGATGAGTCTTTAGAGCCCTACACAGAGGTTTCCTGGTTCATGCGAAACGAATGTGATATGTGCAGGACCGAGATTAATGCGCGTATGTGATACCGCATTCGATTCTCGCGATATGTGATATCGGTCGATTATATGTGATATAGCCAGATTATCGGATCAAGTGTTGATTCGATAGATTGATCCATATGATATTAGTCGGTTGTATGGGATATAGCCGGATTATTAAATCAAGTGTTGATTTGATAATTTAATGAACAATTATATATTTGATATATTAACTCATTAACTAATATTTGCTCACTAAGTATTCTTTTTCTCATTTGTGTGCATATAATATATATGTGATATATATTGATGTACATTTTATTATGTCATGCTTGATGATATATGATACATGGGTGTATGAGACTTACACTATAGTTAGGATAATGTAGGGTTTATATTTATCTAAGTAATTCAAAAATAGATGGATTTTTATCATGGCTACAAACTTGTAGAAGCTTGTGGAAATATTGACCAAGTCCACTCTTTTTGTTTCATTTATAGATATTTATTAACCTAACCATAAACCCTAGCCCTAGTTAAGTCTCTACATGAGTTAGTGCATGATACTAACTCACCCATGGTTCATATTCTCACCTCATGAGTTCATCACTTCATCTTCTTCTTCATGAGAAAAACCTTGCTAGCTTTTTTCTTAGTGAGAATATATTGTGAGAAAAAAATCCGAAGAGAGCCAATTTCCTACTTCATCATCCTCTACTATTAGCCATTTAGTTTAGGCTGTTTGCTTCACTAATTCACATATTAGTGAAGAGGTAACATGAGCTTGAGTCTTCTCGACGTAGATCATCTTCGGCCTCGAAGACTTCGAGCAAGTTTGCATCTTTCATCTTGTGGAGCCTCTTAAGAGTTCAGGAGATCATTACTCGCGGCGAAGAGACTTCTACACGGAGCATTTGAAGTGAAGGACCGGTCTACAAAGGTTGTATTCCTCATTCGCTTAGATGTTAACATGTTGGTTCGTTTAATACTCTAGTTAAGATTCTAGGGTTAAGGTTTTTTAGTTCGGCAAAAATTTGAAAACGGCTTGGACGATACCTCCCGAAACCTTGCTGCCGACCTAGGTAACCCTACATAGTAACACAATTGTGTTGCTATTTTCTCCCTATAAAGGAGTTTGATACTTTTATGCATATAGGGGTTCCTATTTGACCCCTAGTTGAGGGTGTGTCCACGTCATACACTAGACTTCACGAGTTATGGTCGCGCACCGAGCCGGCCGAGGATGTGATGGCAGAGACCCCCGGATCGAGTTCCACAGCGAGCGATGAGGAGCTCACCCCCGTCGATTAAGCACGCTTGCTGCGGCACACTCATAGGGGGGTCGAGAAAGTGTTAAGGATGCTGACGACTTTTGATCAGCATATTTCGAGTCTAGAGCATGGGTTGTCTACCATGTTGGCACAGGGTGAGAGAGCGAGATCGAGGGGTCGTGGTGCTGACACCAGCGGAGCTGGCATGAGTAGTGCTGGCATGAGTGGTACTGCGTCTGGTTCTAGGAGACATAGTAGGCAGCAATGAGGGCACTGTTGTGAGTAAGTTTGGGGGTGGGTTTTGTTGTAAATACCTATCCATGCATTCTGGATTTGCACGTTTTTTTGTAAATATTTGTTCTTTTGTTTGCATGTTTAAATTCCGCATCGCATCTTGTTTATATTTCTGCATTGCATTGTTATCCCTAAAACCCATAAAATTTGAAACTTAAAAAAACATCGCATCATATTTATATTTCTGCATTGCATTGATATCCCTAAAAACCAAAAAAAAATTGAATCTTAAAAAAATACCAAAAAAATGTGTCAAAGCTGGCCATTTAGACTCAAGTTCGACATGATGGTTAACTAGTTAGAAATAACTAAATCCTAAACTTAGTAATTGAAAACCCTAAAAATAATCCTCCTTGAAGTATAACTATAGTAAATATACGTCCTTGCAGTTTGTTTAGAAGTAAGTGATCTTGAGTTCAGTTCTTGAGTTAAGTTGAAATTAAGAGAAAGTATTGAAAGATTTATTGAAGAATAAGTCTGAAAAATAGTTTCTATTCTCATGTCCAAATTCAGAAAGTATATACCCTACAAACTACACTTACACACATGTTAAAACTTAGGATAGTAGAGAATACCTAGAAATACTCTTCCCTGAAAACCTACTATGAAAGAAAAAATGGTATTTGTAACTAACCACCAAAAAGAGCGTCGTTGAAAAATATATCCGGTCTTGAAAAAAAAGGAAAAAGGAAAAAAGAAATATTGTGTATATTACAAGACCTGGAAACTGCTATTTATGCCTTAATAAGCTCACACACTCGGTAATTGGCTGATTAGTGCCTCAGGAAGCAGTAGTAGTCGCATGAAAAGAGTGTGAGAAAATCCGCCCATCATTAATAAAAAGAAGTAGTACTGGGTATTAGAGCAAGGGTACTATAGCTTGAATTGAATTGCTAAGTGAAGGGATGAAATTACACACACGTAGGGGTATATGATCGATGTTTGGAGGAGAGATAGGAATGAAGAACAGGGCTTATATCTTCCTTAAAGATGATAGAAATTCCGGATTAGAGACTACGCTTTAGAAAGAAAACTCAAGAGAAGCTTAGATCTTTATAAACTAACAAAACGTATAGGATTTTAAGTTAAATGAATAGGAGGTGTGAAGAATAAGGGATAGATATTTCTAACTTAGGATGATAAAGTTTCTAGCTAGAATGTTGAACTGTAGGATTAAAGTCGACGACCAACTTGACAGGATTTTATGGGTAGTATCCGCTGAAAACACTCAGGAGACAAAATTCCTCCTCTAGGGCAACCTAGTGGTTTAACGGCTTGTTGCATACGATAAGTGCAACTGTGATGCCTACAAAAGTGAGCTTTTTGGAAATAAAATGGTTTTGCTCGGGACGAGCAAAAGATAAGTTTAGGGGTATTTGTTCATATCAGAATTTTGCACATTTATACCACACATTCTTGATCGCATTATATATAGATGGGTACTTTTGATCCGTGTTTGCTACATAATTACAGGTTATAGATTCTCAGTCCAAAACAATAAAAATCATGAACAGCCACGACAAATTCAGGACAACTGCCAACAACGGATAAAAATACGGGTTCCGCTCACCATCCGCCAGGTGCCGCTTACCAGTTCAGGAGACAAGATCAAGCGAGGGTCATTCGGGTATCAAACAAGCACAGAGCATGAGAGAGGCAGCACAAGAATCAAGAAGGAAACGCGAAGCTCGAGAAAAATCAAGGCAAAAGTCCACTCATTTTCATGTTTGGGGACTGTTGTAAATCTGGGAGTATTTTGGAATGATTCTGCAAAAACAAGTGAACTAAACAAAGTAATAAAGCAACACAAGACAGCCCAAGAAAAATGGAGCTTCAAATCATCAAAAGGACCGCGGTTCCGTGGTCTAAGACACCTATTGGCGGCGGATCCACGGCCACTACGTGGCGTCTCGCACCAAATTCTCAGGGGTAGTTTTGACATTTTGTAAAGGCTCAGAAAAAGACCCTAGGGCTTCACTTCACTGCCTATAAATACTCCAGATCAGAGCCATATCAAGGATGTACATTTTCACTGGTTTTTTTGTTAGAATTTAGTGTAACTTCTCCTTCTTCATCATCTTTCCTCCATTAAAATTGTAGCGAGAGCTTTTAAGTGGATGATAAATGAAGAGGAGAGTTTTTATATGCATGTCTTGTAAAATTGTTAACTAATTTTTATATATTGCTTGTTCTTTTCTTTGTTAAGTAGTTGTTGGTTTTCTTGTTCTTTTTCTTCTTCTCTTTTCTTTTATCCTTGCAACCATAATGCTCAAGTGTAATCCTTGCCTAGGTGAGGTCCCAAGTAGCTAGTTGTAATTTTCTACCTCATTTCTTTCTATCTTCTTTGCTTGTTTTTATTTTCTTTTTTCTCAGAATGAGTGAGTATTTTCTACCTCATTTCTTTCTATCTTCTTTGCTTGTTTTTATTTTCTTTTTTTTCTCATAATGAATGGGTAGTTTTCACACTTGTTAGGGTAGGACACGAAAAGTTTGAGAGAAGGAAATCTCCCTCATTCTTTCCTTTGCTCAACAACTTGACTCGAACTCCCGTCAAGGCAACCACAATCCGCTCCCTACGGCATCCTATTCTATATGATAGCGGTGACACCCTAGCAAGACCGGTTGTGGTTGAATTGACCGGAGGTTATGGATAAGAGCCAAGAACGGACGGACAAGGACCAAAAGGAAGGAACTAAGCGTTGGAAAGCCTAGCTTATACTCGCAAGTTTCCTTACTAGTCGTGCTAATCCCCGTTGATGCCGATTACCTTAATATCGATATCAAGAGTGGCAAATGAAAGAAGTGAGCGAACTCCTAACTTAAACTAACCTAATCCTAACCCTAACAAGCTTCCTTTAACATACATATCTAAGCACATAGTCAATTTTGAACAAACTCGAACAATTTGGACTTAACTCGTTAAAACACTAAGAAAAAGATTCCCATCTCTCCGTGGATCGACCCGTACTCAACCGGCTTGCTACCAAGCGAAACCGTCTTGATTGCGGTAATTAGAACTAGCATAAAATCATAACAATCAACCATGTATATAAAAAAAAAGTAGTAGAAAGTAAGGTCATATTCCTCGTATTGTACGTGGATGGCATACTCTTGATAGGAAATAATGTTTCTATACCGCACTCGGTCAAACTCTTCCTATCACAAAAGTTCTCCATGAAAGATCTGGGTGATGCCTCCTACATCCTGGGGATAAAGATCTATAGGGATAAATCTAAAGGATGTTGGGATTGTCCCAATCCAGGTACATAGATACTATACTAAAGAGGTTTAGTATGGAAGATTCCAAGCGTAATAACTTACCCGCTTGCTCAGGAATCACTCTCTCCAAAGATATGTCTCCCAGGACCGATTTGGAAAGTGTAGGGTTCCTAGGCACTCTAGTGAGGTCTCACAAGGCATCGAACATGCGGATTTAAAAAAAATGGTGCCGAGAAACCCTAGACTACGGATCGTTGCTAGAAATCTAGGCGAAAAGTAAACTAGTTAACACTTAACTACAAGGATAAGGAAATTACAACCTTTGTAGATCCGGATATCCACCTCCACGGCTCCGCAACGAAGTCTCCTCGCTGTCCTTGTCGAACCCCGGGCTCTAGCGTCGGCTTCATCGGAGAATGAACGGGCTTGGTCATCGACGACGATGCCGAAGATGATCTACGTCGAGGCATCGCTAGATCAAGCTCTCTACTTCACAAAGTGATGAAACTTGTGAAGGAAACACACTCTACTACTTGGCAAGAGGTAGAGGATGAAGAAATAGGAGGTGGGTTCTCTTTAGAATTGGATTTCTCACTCTCAAGCTCAAGTTGCCATTGATGGCCTCAAGGTTTCAAACTTGAAGATGAAGAAGAAGATGAGCTAGAAATATGATAAGTCTTTTTAAAATAAAAAGAAAAAGGAATACTTATCATAATTCTTACTAGGGTTAAGTGTAGAGAATAGACCATGGTTAATGGATGGGTTAGGGTTAAGCATGAGTCAAAACTTCATGAAGCTTCAACTAAAAGACAAAGAAAGCCACCATTCTTTTTTAAATCATTTCCAAATAAATAAAAGAACAAGTAAATAAATGAATATGCAAAACCCTAATCAACACTTAACCATGGTTTTAATTCTTTACACTTAACTAAATAATCAAGTATCATCAAACATGATACAAGTATGTGCACGAAAATATATCACATATACAACTTGCACATCAAGTGAGAAAATCCATATAAAGTGAACCAATACTAGTTAATGTAAAATAATATATCAAATATATAATTATACATTAAATCATTAAATCAACATTTGATTCAATGATCCGGTCATGTCGCACATAACCGACTAGTATTCAATGTATCGATTTATCGAATGAATGATTCGATAACTAGGTCATATCGAATATAACCAATCGAAACATTTATCGCGAGAATGAAATGCGGTATCACATACACGCATTATTCTCGGTCCTGGACATATCTTATATGCGCTCCTATTTCGTTTCGCTTGAGCCAGGAAACCTCTGTGTAGGACTCTAAAGACTCGTCAATACGCCGGTAGCAGATGATGATCATATCAAGCATCCACAAGCCGCAAGCGGTCTGCTAAACGTAACGGCCTCCCGGGTATTAAGCGATCAGAAGATCGACGAGCTAGCCCGCTCACACTCCTGCGAATCCGACCAGTAACACTTACCGTACAGTCCGGTCTCTTCGTCTGATATGTCGCATATCAAGTCTAGGGGTGGTAAACGTCAGACCCCAATAACCCGATAAGTCGTGCCGATGTGAGGCTCGTAACGGGTCGAGAAACTACTGGTAACACTTATCAGCAAATCTCTGATCAGCCCTGGCCAGGGACTTCCCTGCTACGGCCAATCGAGCACTGCGCAACATCAACCCCCCATACCGGGATAGACGAAACCCCTCCTATCGCTCATTGCCTCCATGTGACTCGGGACTGTGCCCAAAGACCACCGTTTTGCACGCCCTCATGGGCGTGGTAAGGTGGAGATCAAAGCACAGTGGGAATCACACAAGACTCTATGACGATCTCGGGTCTACAGACTAACCTGTACAAGTGTCACCTGAGAACTGCCATCTGACGTGAGGTATAATACCATCTGGGAGTTCTCGGCGAGTCTGTCCAGTGTACCCAGTCTCCACTGAGCACCCGTACACCATCTCTGATGTCAAACACCAATGGATATGGGATCATCCATCGCCCATCTCATGGGTCGAGAAGCGTATACGCTAGTCTACTCTGGTATATCGATGCCCCGTCTCGATACACCCACGACTAGGGACCTTGAAGGATGTACTTATGGACTACCATGTCCCCACTAGTATGATCTGCATCACAGTCCAGGTAGTCAAGTACATATCCTAAGGGCTTTACCAACATGTAACTATAAGACAGTATAAAGAGACTAGTATACATGTTAAGATAAAGAGTAACCAGATAGCATACTATCATATCGAGCAAGAAAGTCATCTCTATATATGTCCAAGCATCCAATATAATATACATCATCTGTACAATACTGGCCTCTAGGGCATACATACAACTAAAAATCTCCCACTTGCACTAGGGCCAGCTGCTGTAGTATCGCATACCGAGCATTCCGAAGAGTCTCTCAAACTGTATCTGGGGAATGGCCTTCGTGAGTAGATCCGCGGTGTTGTTCTTCGTGTCAACCCTCCTGACCTCGATATCCCGGCGATCAACTATCTCCCGGATCAGGTGATACCGCCTCAGAATATGCCTGGATCGCTGATGGGACCTGGGTTCCTTGGCCAAAGCCACCGCTCCATTGTTATCGCAATACAAAGGTATTGGACGCTCAATGGATGGAACCACTCCAAGTTCAGTAATGAACTTCTTAATCCAGACAGCCTCTTTGGCAGCATCGTTGGCAGCGATGTATTCAGCCTCCATCGTCGAGTCTGCCACGGTTTCCTGCTTGGAACTCTTCCAGCTAACCGCCCCTCCGTAAAGGGTAAAGACAAATCCCGACTGCGACTTAGAGTCGTCCTTATCACTCTGGAAGCTCGAATCGGTAAAGGACTCCACTTGGAGCTCTCCGTTACCATACACCAAGAACATATCTCTAGTCCTTCGTAAGTACTTGAGAATGCTCTTCACAGCTGTCCAGTGACTCTCTCCAGGATCAGCTTGATACCTGCTCACTATACTTAGTGAGTATGCTACATCGGGTCTGGTACATAGCATCGCATACATGATAGAGCCTACTGCCGAAGCATAGGGTATCCCTTGCATGCGAGCTCTCTCCAAATCAGTCTTGGGAGACATCTCTTTGGAGAGAGTGACTCCAGAGATCGTGGGCAAGTTCCCACGCTTGGACTCTTCCATACTAAACCTCTTTAGTATGGTGTCAATGTACCTGGATTGGGACAATCCCAAAATCCGTTTGGATCTATCTCTATAGATCCTAATTCCCAATATGCAGGAGGCATCACCAAGATCTTTCATTGAGAATCTTTGTGATAAGAAGAGCTTGACCGCTTGCAGCATAGGAATATCATTTCCTATCAAGAGTATGTCGTCCACGTACAATACGAGGAAGACAACCTTACTCTCTGCCACCTTCTTGTAGATACAAGGTTCATCTGGATTTTTGACGAAATCAAACTCTTTGATAACGACATCAAAGCAGATGTTCCAACTCCGCGATGCTTGCTTTAATCCATAAATGGATTTAAGCAGCTTGCACACCTTCCCGCTGCTCCCACTTTCTACGAAGCCTTCTGGCTGAGTCATGTACACGCACTCTTCTAAATCACCATTTAGAAACGCGGTCTTAACATCCATTTGCCAGATTTCGTAGTCATGAAAGGCAGCAATGGCAAGCATGATCCGGATGGATTTAAGCATAGCCACTGGAGAAAAGGTCTCGTCATAGTCCACACCTGGTCTTTGACGAAAACCCTTTGCTACAAGTCTAGCTTTGAAAGTCTCCACTTTCCCATCTACACCAAGTTTCTTCTTAAAGATCCACTTGCTCCCAATGGGTTTTACCCCTTCAGGAGCAACTTCCAAAGTCCATACTTTGTTGGTGTACATGGATTCCATCTCGGACCGCATTGCATCCAGCCATTTCACAGAGTCACCACTCGTGATGGCCTGCTCGAAGCTATTTGGGTCATCATCCTCCATGATGCAATCCTCGCTTCCACCATCAATGAGAAAATTGTAGTATCTCTCAGGTGGACGAGAAACCCTACCAGATCGGCGGAGAGGCTGAGGTTCGTCGGGTACTACTGAATCTTCTGGTTCCACTAAATCTTCAGTTATAGTTTGTGTTTCTGGAACTTCTTCCAGTTCTACCTCAGAGCCACTAATCTCTTTTGCAAGAAATTCCTTTTCTAAAAAGGTGGCATGTTGAGCAATAAACACCTTTTGTTGTTCACTGTGGTAGAAATAATATCCATTTGAATGTTTAGGATATCCCACAAACTTACATAAAACTGACCGTGCCTCGACTTTGTCTGGATTTTGCCTTTTGACATAGGCCAGACAACCCCATATCTTAACTCGTTTAAGACATGGTCTCTTCCCACTCCATGTCTCATATGGTGTGGTAGGTACAGATTTAGTTGGAACTTGATTCAATAGGTATGCCGCTGGCTCAAGCGCATACCCCCAGAAGAAAATAGGTAACTCAGCTGTACTCATCATAGAGCGCACCATATCTAATAGGGTGTGATTCCTCCGCTCCGATACACCGTTGTGCTGTGGTGTATAAGGAGGAGTAAGCTGAGAGAGAATCCCATTCTCTTTTAGGAAGTCCAGGAATTCTATGCTCAAGTATTCACCTCCTCGATCAGATCGAAGGATTTTAATACTTTTTCCGGTTTGTTTCTCGACTTCTTATTTATATTCTCTGAATTTCTCAAAAGCTTCAGACTTGTGTCTTATCAAGTACACATGTCCGTATCTTGAGAGATCGTCAGTGAATGTAATGAAGTACGAAGAACCATCCCTGGCATGTGTAGACATGGGACCGCATACATCACTATGTATTAGTCCCAAGAGTTCGGTAGCTCTTTCTCCGTGTCCCGTAAACGGAGTTTTGGTCATCTTGCCTTTGAGACATGACTGGCAAGTGTCCTAAGATGAAAATTCGAATGGTTTCAAATACCCATCCTTATGCAATTTAGCCAGTCGTGTCGCATTGATGTGACCCAGTCTACAATGCCACAAGAAGGATTCGTTGAGTTCAGAACTCTTCCTCTTGTGTGTGTTTGTTATGCTCAGAACTGTTGATTGATTTAGAACATAAATGCCATTGCATAACGTGCCTGATCCAACCAACTTTTGGTTATGGAAAATGTTCATAACATTGTCCTGTAATACAAAATTATATCCTTCTTTGCTTAACAAAGAAACCGATATAATGTTGCATATCAGGTTCGGCATGTAATAGCATTCGTTCAGAACTAATGTATTACCAGTTGGTAATACAAGGTGATATTCTCCGACAGTCTTAGCTGCAACAATTGCACCATTTCCAACTCTTATGTCTTTATCACCTTCTCCAAGTTCTCTACCTTTCCTTAGCCCATGTAACTGATTACATATATGGGATCCTGACCCGGTATCTAATACCCAGGACGTAGAGCAAATAGAGAAACAGTTCTCTGTAACGAACACACCCGAAGAAAATGCATCAACATGTACTTTCTTCATTCGGGTGGCATGGGAATCCTGGTATTCCCCTATATCCTGTTCATTCCTATAACTCTTATAAGAAAGAACGGAACCAACGTTCCCCAGCACAGTATAACATGCGGGTTCGGTCAATACATCTATATTATTATCTTTATTAAGGCATGAAATGGTCGCTACCTGGAGAGAGAGAGAAGAAAACACTTTAGCGTATGCTCGTGCAAGATCAGATTGGTTATTATCTTATCTAATCAGGATGGCTCCCACTGCTTTTTATCAAATCTTCCTTCAAACCCTAAAAGGAAAGACTAGCCGGGATTAATTACACACTAAAAGTTCGCCAATCTTTCAGCCAGGCCAGTGTCGGTACTTTGAGGGAGGTCCCCCGTGCTTTCGCACGAACCTAATTAATGTAAACCTCGTTTTCCCAGAGGCGTAACCCCGTTGACACCTTTCTAGACACCTACTTGATCGGCTAATTGCAATGTGTAAAACTCTCCCAGGAGTAACTCTTACTCGCAGCGGGTATCGGGATCCAACTATCTCATAGAAGGTATGCAATCTCATTGCAAATTTCAACTCTTGAAATTCCCGATAATATTTTGCCCCTAGTGTACCATGACCTTGACAGAGGTCAACAAATCATAGTGCACTAGTCAAGTTCAACCCGTCATTTCTTGATTGAATCAAACCCACCCGCACGACCCTTGACAGAGGTCAACAAGGTCGCACGACTACCCTAATCCAATCACATCACATGCTTTGCAGATAATTACTAGTTAGCTACCGCACACTACGCCTTGACAGAGGTCAACAAACGCAGCACGAATACTAAATAGTCTTTATCTGAAATGACGGAGGGCTACGTCAGGTTTTTCTGAAAACCTATTGCGTAATGAACTCGATATCGTTGTAGAATCAAATGAAGTTTTGAAATGGAGTGATTTTGAGGCTTTTCCAGTTTTTCTAAAGAGGTCACTCCCGGTGAAGGGATCGTCGGCCCTTTCCTCGTCGAATGAGGTGCGGGATATATCATATATATCACTGTGCAAAGCAGAAACTATAAAAGTAATCAAAAACAAACCGAGTGTGTAGCATCTGCCAGTTATTGCTAAAGGAGTCACTCCCGGTGAAGGGATCTCGGTCCTTTCCTCATCGAATAAGGTGCGGGGTATATCATATATACCGCTATGCAAAGCAAGAACTGTAGCTACCTGTTTTATTTAAAATCTGATTCTACAACATCTTAGGTTTCTTTTCTTTCATTAATCACATTAATGAAGTCCCATCATTTAAATACCTAAACATCACAGATAGATATGACGTACACTTATGCCATCCGCATTCGCCTCGATGTCCCCTCGTGCACCGTTAGGTTAGGTAACTAACGACAGAGCAGGGCAGGGCTAGCGCGGGTGTAAAACATAAGTAACGTCTATATAATATATCATATATACTATATACTATATCCATCACAGAAACATCACATGATCTCATCACAGATATCGCAGTAGAAGAAACATATGAAATATTGGATATACTAGGACGTCCGTGTTTTCAATACGAGCCAGTATAAAACACGGATTCCACGGTCGTGATGAATAGCCAATCACACACCCCTAGACCCCTACGAGAGCGGCAAGCAACCCTGCCAATTCTAGGGTTAGGAGACCCGGACTCGACTCCTCGAGTTGGTCTCCCACTGGACCCCAGAACCCGGTTACTTGTGCTCCCCTCCTTGGGTCTATCCTAATGCGGAAAAGTAAATAATATACAAAGGGTGACAACTTCCGCTACCTGGAAGTGCCCCAAATAAAAGAATATTACATACAAGTTTTTACATGAATGAAAATGAAAAACACTCATCTCACATAAAAACCCCCGGCTATTCGAACACGACGATCCAATATAACATATCCAGCAACACATAACATCACATGTCATCAACGTAAGTAAGTATGCATACCCCAATTGTCGTTGACGTATAGCAACGAAACCGGCGATATGAACATACTACACTTACGGTCACAGAAAAGAAAGTGTAAAACTACAACAATTGGAATCCGCAACTTCTTTAGACATCACATGCCCAATCAAATGAAATACTTAGACATCACATGCCTAACAGATATAAATCCCGCATTTTAGTCTCATTATCGAAAACTCTTTTCAATGTCAAATGAAACTAAACCGCTAGATTTATATCATTCATTCAGTTATCACATAACTGTTTGTGAATTCCAATTATTGTATCCCATTCCAGATAAATAGAATATATTAAACTTTCAGATCGAACATTCGAACACCCAAGTTTTCCCGAAACCATCCAACACATGAAATAGGTTCAAAGACATTCGTTTCATGCCTCAGTACCAACGGTCCAGCCGTAGAAGGGTCAAGCCAACGCCTCACATGTGGCATGCCGTACTGCCCCAAACCCGAAGGTTCAAAGGGCAGTTCAAGACGGTCACATAATCGAGTTAAGGTTTGTTGTCTTCTAGAGGGACCATCGCGTTACTTGCACTACTCAGAACGTCTTTAAACCACACAATAATCCAACACTTGGATATTTTTGGCAGGGGAAAGATTGGGTATTTATATCCGGTCGAACTTTTTAACATATTCAAAAAATTATCCGGAAAACACATAGACAAAGTTCGATAATCCGATCGAATCGTTGATTCCCAACACAACCCCAGAATACTCAAACCTGGAGTCAAATTAAAATTCCCAGAAAACTCAGAACAATTAATCAGGAATTACTGTGCAAAAACCAAGGGCTGACGTCACTATTTAGCCGCGGAACCGCCGCAGAAGCCTAGCTTCTGCCGCGGTTCCGCCGCACTTTACACTGTTCACAGGAAACGTTTTGCACAGTAATTCTTAGATTTTAGTGCTGAATTTTTTAAGCAATTTTAATTGACAAAAAACCACAAATTCGTAAAATTTCCAGAGAGCTATTTTGGGGTTGGGTTTTCGGTTCGTCCGGGTTTCAAACTCCGTCTAGACTTCGCCTAAGGCTCTAGCTAGGCTCTGATACCACTGTAGGGTTCCTAGGCACTCTAGTGATGTCTCACAAGGCATCGAACATGCGGATTTAAAAAAAATGGTGCCGAGAAACCCTAGACTACGGATCGTTGCTAGAAATCTAGGCGAAAAGTAAACTAGTTAACACTTAACTACAAGGATAAGGAAATTACAACCTTTGTAGATCCGGATATCCACCTCCACGGCTCCGCAACGAAGTCTCCTCGCTGTCCTTGTCGAACCCCGGGCTCTAGCGTCGGCTTCATCGGAGAATGAACGGGCTTGGTCATCGACGATGATGCCGAAGATGATCTACGTCGAGGCATCGCTAGATCAAGCTCTCTACTTCACAAAGTGATGAAACTTGTGAAGGAAACACACTCTACTACTTGGCAAGAGGTAGAGGATGAATAAATAGGAGGTGGGTTCTCTTTAGAATTGGATTTCTCACTCTCAAGCTCAAGTTGCCATTGATGGCCTCAAGGTTTCAAACTTGAAGATGAAGAAGAAGATGAGCTAGAAATATGATAAGTCTTTTTAAAATAAAAAGAAAAAGGAATACTTATCATAATTCTTACTAGGGTTAAGTGTAGAGAATAGACCATGGTTAATGGATGGGTTAGGGTTAAGCATGAGTCAAAACTTCATGAAGCTTCAACTAAAAGACAAAGAAAGCCACCATTCTTTTTTAAATCATTTCCAAATAAATAAAAGAACAAGTAAATAAATGAATATGCAAAACCCTAATCAACACTTAACCATGGTTTTAATTCTTTACACTTAACTAAATAATCAAGTATCATCAAACATGATACAAGTATGTGTACGAAAATATATCACATATACAACTTGCACATCAAGTGAGAAAATCCATATAAAGTGAACCAATACTAGTTAATGCAAAGTAATATATCAAATATATAATTATACATTAAATCATTAAATCAACATTTGATTCAATGATCCGGTCATGTCGCACATAACCGACTAGTATTCAATGTATCGATTTATCGAATGAATGATTCGATAACTAGGTCATATTGAATATAACCAATCGAAACATTTATCGCGAGAATGAAATGCGGTATCACATACACGCATTATTCTCGGTCCTGCACATATCTTATATGCGCTCCTATTTCGTTTCGCTTGAGCCAGGAAACCTCTGTGTAGGACTCTAAAGACTCGTCAATACGCCGGTAGCAGATGATGATCATATCAAGCATCCACAAGCCGCAAGCGGTCTGCTAAACGTAACGGCCACCTGGGTATTGAGCGATCAGAAGATCGACGAGCTAGCCCGCTCACACTCCTGCGAATCCGACCAGTAACACTTACCGTACAGTCCGGTCTCTTCGTCTGATATGTCGCATATCAAGTCTAGGGGTGGTAAACGTCAGACCCCAATAACCCGATAAGTCGTGCCGATGTGAGGCTCGTAACGGGTCGAGAAACTACTGGTAACACTTACCAGCAAATCTCTGATCAGCCCTGGCCAGGGACTTCCCTGCTACGGCCAATCGAGCACTGCGCAACATCAACCCCCAATACCGGGAGAGACGAAACCCCTCCTATCGCTCATTGCCTCCATGTGACTCGGGACTGTACCCAAAGACCACCGTTTTGCGCGCCCTCATGGACGTGGTAAGGTGGAGATCAAAGCACAGTGGGAATCACACAAGACTCTATGACGATCTCGGGTCTACAGACTAACCTGTACAAGTGTCACCTGAGAACTGCCATCTGACGTGAGGTATAATACCATCTGGGAGTTCTCGGCGAGTCCGTCCAGTGTACCCAGTCTCCACTGAGCACCCGTACACCATCTCTGATGTCAAACACCAATGGATATGGGATCATCCATCGCCCATCTCATGGGTCGAGAAGCGTATACGCTAGTCTACTCTGGTATATCGATGCCCCGTCTCGATACACCCACGACTAGGGACCTTGAAGGATGTACTTATGGACTACCATGTCCCTACTAGTATGATCTGCATCACAGTCCAGGTAGTCAAGTACATATCCTAAGGGCTTTACCAACATGTAACTATAAGACAGTATAAAGAGACTAGTTTACATGTTAAGATAAAGAGTAACCAGATAGCATACTATCATATCGAGCAAGAAAGTCATCTCTATATATGTCCAAGCATCCAATATAATATACATCATCTGTACAATACTGGCCTCTAGGGCATACATACAACTAACAGAAAGGGCTCGCATGAACATGATACTTTATGGTTCTGCAGTTGAGTCTATCATGTACGCGATGTTATGCACCAGACCGGATGTAGCTTACGCACTTAGTGTAGTAAGTAGGTATCAATCAGACCCAGGGGAGAAGCACTGGACAGCTGTGAAGAACATTCTTAAGTACTTGCAAAGAACTAAAGATATAGTGTATGATAACGGAGAACTCCAAGTAGAGTCCTTTACCGATTCGAGCTTCCAGAATGATAAGGATGACAGCAAGTCTGTCTCGAATTTTATCTTCACCCTCAATGGAGGGGCGGTATGTTGGAAGAGTTCCAAGAAAGATACCGTTGCAAACTCAACGATGGAGGCTGAATACATCGCTGCCAACGATGCTGTTAAAGAGGCTGTCTGGATATAGAAGTTCATAATTGAAATTGTTGTGGTTCTATCCATTGAAGATCCAATGCCCTTGTATTGTGATAACAATAGATCTGTGGCTTTGACCAAGGAACCGTGGTACTATCAGCGATCCAGACATATTATGAGGCAGTATCACCTGATCCGGGAGATACTTGATCGCCCCGAGATCGAGCTCAGGAGAGTAGACACGAAGGAAAATACGGCGGATCCACTCATAAAAGCCCTCCCCCAGACACGGTTGAAAAGACATTTTAGGATGATGGGTATGCGATACTACAACAACTGGCCTTAGTGCAAGTGGAGGATTGTTAGGAATATGTATGCCTTAGAGGCCATTATTGTATATTATAGTGGATGCTTGGACATATATATAGAGGACTTTCTTGCTCAACATGATAATGTGCTATCTGTGTTAGTGTATATGCCCCAGAGGCTATTATTGTATCATACTAGCTTGTATATTACTTAATGGAAGCTTGGGATATTCACAGTTGTATTAACAGTCTTGCTCAACATAGTAGTATGCTACTTGGTTTATATCTATCTTAATATGTGTATATGTTTCTTTTAGCATATCATGAATACATATTGATAGAGCCCATAGGATTTTGCTTGACTACCAGCGTTGTGATGACAGTCACACTAGTGGGGGCTAGGTAGTCTCCAAGCACATCCTTTTTCAGGTCCCTAGTCGTAGGATTATCGAGACAAGGCATTGATACTCCGGAGTAGACTAGTGTGTACGCTTCTCGTCCCAGCAGGGGAAATGGTCTGTCCCACAGCCATTAGTACGTTGTACTGGAGATAGTATACAGGTGCTCGTTGGGTTATAGGTACATCGGACAGGACTCGCAAGGAACTGTTGGTTGGTATTATACGCGTCGTCAGTTAACAGTTCCCAGGTGACATGAGTATAGCATAGTCCGTAGACTTGACACTGCTGCTTCGCCTCGAGTGTGTTCCCACTGTTCTTAGATTGCTACCCTACCACGGCTCGACTGAGTCGTGCAAACATGTAGCAGTTGAGTGCAGTCCCGAAGCACTTGGAGGCAGTGGCGGTTAGATAGGATTCATCTCTCCCGGTGTTGGGGGTTGATATCGCGCTATGTTTGGAGAGCCCTTACGCAAGGTCCCTGGCCAGGGCAAGCGAGATTTGTTAGTTATATGTATGCCCTAGAGGCTATTACTGTATATTGGATGTATATTGTAGTGGATGCTTGGACATATATAGGGAAAACTTTCTTGTTCGACATGATAGTATGCTATCTGGTTACTCTTTACCTTAACGTAACACTGATTGTCTCTCTATTACGTGTTGGTAAAGCCCTTAGAATGTGTACTTGACTACCTGGACTATGATGCGGGTCATACTAGTGGGGACATGGTAGTCCATAAGTACATCCTTCAAGGTCCCTAGTCGTGGGTGTATCGAGACGGGGCATCGATATACCACAGTAGACTAGCGTATACCTTCTCGACCCATACAGATGGGCGATGGATGATCCCATAACCATTGGTGTTTGACATCAGAGATGATATACGGGTGCTCAGTGGAGACTGGGTACACTGGACGGACTCGCTGAGAACTCCCAGATGGTACTATACCTTACGTCAGATGGCAGTTCTCTGGTGACACTGGTACAGGTTAGTCTGTAGACCCGAGATCATCATAGAGTCTTGTATGATTCCCACTGTGCTTTGATTTCCACCTTACCACGTCCAAGAGGGCGTGCAAAACGGTGGTTTTTGGGTACAGTCCCGAATCACATGGAGGCAATGAGCGATAGGAGGGGATTCGTCTCTCCCGGTATAGGGAGTTGATGTTGCACTGTGTTTGATTGGCTATAACCGAAAATCCCTGGCCAGGGTTGCTGAGATTTACTGGTAAGTGTTACCAGTAGTTTCTCGAACTGTTATAGACCTCATATCGACACGACTTATCGAGCTATTGGGGTCTGACGTTTACCACCCCTAGGCGAGATATGCGACATATCAGACGACGAGACCGGACTGTACGGTAAGTGTTACTGGTTGGATTCACAGGAGTATGAGCCGGCTTGCTCGTCGATCTTTTGATCGTTCAATACCCGGGTGGCCGTTACGTTTAGCAGTCCGCTTGCGGCTTGTGGGTGTTTGATATGATCATCACCTGCTGCCAGCGTATTGACGAGTCTTTAGAGTCCTACACAGAGGTTTCCTGGCTCAAGCGAAATGAAATAGGAGCGCATATGAGATATGTGCGGGACCGAGAATAATGCGTGTATGTGATACCGTATTCCATTCTCGCGATGAATGTATCGATTGGTTGTATGCGATATAACCTAGTTATCGAATCAAGGATTGATTCGATAAGCCGATACATTGAATATTAGTCGGTTGTATACGATATGACCGGATCGTTAAATCAAGTATTGATTTAATGATTTAATGCATAATTATATATTTGATATATTACTTTGCATTAATTAGTATTGGTTCACTTAAATTGGAGTTTCTCACTTGATGTACACAAGTTGTATATGTGATATACTTTTGTGCACTTGTTTGTATCATGTTTGATGATACATGCTAACTTGGGTTTGTGTAAAGAATTAAACCATGGTTATGTTAATGGTTAGGGTTTTGATTTACTTATCTATTCATTTATTTATTTATTCATTTTGAAAGATATATAGAATGGTGGCTTATTTTGTTTCTTTCATGAAACTTCTTGAAGTGTTGAAAGCTTGACCATTTTGTTTGTTTTCTTTAACCTAACCATTCAACCTAACCATGGTTCATTCTCTACACCTAACTATGGTTGCCATTATGATAAGTATTCATTTTATTTTCTATTTTGAAAATACATATGATATTCCTTCTTCTTTTTCTTCAACAAAGAAGAAAACCTTGCCTCCATCAATGGCAACATGAGAAAAAGAGTGAGAAATCCAATTCTAAAGTGAACCCACTTCCTATTTCTTCATCCTCTACCACTTTCCAAGTAGTATAGGGTGTTTTCTTCACAAGTTTCATGACTTGGTGAAGTTGGAGTTTGATCTTGAGTTGCCTCGACGTAGAACATCTTCGGCATCGAAGTCGACGACCTAGCCCGCCCATTTCTCCGATGAAGCCGACGCTAGAGTATGGGATCCGATGATCGCAGAGAGGGTACACCGTCACGGAGCTATGGAGGTGGAGGACCGGATCTACAAAGGTTGTATTTCCGTTTACTCTTTATTTAAGTTGTTAACTAGCTTCTAGTTTCGCCTAAAATCTAGTCAACGATCCGTATTAGGGTTTCTCGGCACTTGTAAAATTTGAAATTTGCATGGTTGATACCTTGTGAGACCTCCTTAGAGTGCCTAGGAACCCTACAGTGGTATCAGAGCCTAGCTAGAGCCTTAGGCGATGCGTAGACGGAGTTAGAAGCCCGATCGAACCGAAACCCTAATCTCAAATCGCTCTCTGAACATTTTTTGAAAACTGAGATTTTTAAAAATTAAAAATATGCAGAAAAATCAGCAGGAGTTTCTAAGAATTACTGTGAAATTCGAACGGCCAATTCGTCTAAAGTGCGGCGGAACCGCGGCACGAGCATGGCTCGTGCGGCGGTTCCGCGGCCAATTTGTCACATCACCACTTGAAAATTGCACAGTAATTCCTATCTTTTAGTGCTGTATTTTTTGGGAATTTTTAAATTATACTCAACAGTTGAGTTTTCTGGGGTTGTTTTGGGAATTCGAAGTTTCGATCGGGAAGTTTAACTTCGTCTGTGTTTTTCCGGATAATTTTTGAATATGTTAAAAAGTTCGACCGGATATAAATACCCAACTTTTCCCCTGTCAGGAAATTTCCAAGTGTTGGATCTTTCCGTGGTTTAATAACGTTCTAAGTAGTGCAAGTAACTCGATGGACCCTCTAGAAGACAACAAACCTTAACTCGATTATGTGACCGTCTCGAACTACCCTTTGAATCTTAGGGTTTGGGGCAGTACGGCGTGCCACATGTGAGGCGTTGGCTTGACCCATCTACGGCTGGACCGTTGGTACTGAGGCATGAAGTGAATGGTTTTAAACTTGTTTCATGTGTTGAGCTGTTTCGGGAAAACTTGGGTGTTTGACTGTTCGATCGGAAAGTTTAACATTTTCTGTTTATCCGGAATGTGATACAATAATTGGAATTCACAAGTTGTTATGAGATAACTGAATGAATGTTATAAACATAGCAGTTTAGTCTCACTTGATCGGTTGCCACGGAATTTTGATGTGATCAAAAGTCCGTCGCAATCACGTAGAGTACGCGGATACTCGTCGGATAAACTTATTAGACTGCTACATCCCTTAGCACCGACCAAGTGACTGTAGGAGAACCCCGTCGCCGAAAGCATCCGTTCGGGTGCTCGCGGTAGCGGTGTTCCGCCTTGGTGCACTTCATCGACGGTGTCGGGGGTGCGGCCGCCTACTGAAGTTTGCGACGAGCATTCGATCAGGATGTCGGGAATCTTGTTGAATTGTCCGACATGATATTGAAAAGTGTTTTCGATAATGAGACTGAAATGCGGGGTTTATAATTGTTAGGCATGCGATGTCTAAAGAATTCATTTGATTAGGCATGCGATGTCTAAAGAGGTTGCGGATTCCAACTGTTGTAGTTTTACACTTTCTTTTCTGTGACCGTAAGTGTAATATGTGATATCGCCGGTTTCGTTGCTATATGTCAACGAAAATTGGGATACACATGTTTACTTACGTTGATGACATGTGATGTTATGAGTTGCTGGATATGTTATATTGGATCGTCGTTTTTGAATAGCCGGGGGGGTTTTATGTGAGATGAGTGTTTTTCATTTTCATTCATGTAAAAACTTGTATGTAATATTTTCTTATTGGGGCACTTCCAGGTTGCGGAAGATGTCACCTTTTGTATATTATTTACTTTTCCGCACTAGGATAGACCCAAGGAGGGGAGCACAAGTGACCGGGTTCTAGGGTCCAGTGGGAGACCAACTCGAGGAGTCGAGTCCGGGTCTCCTAACTCTAGAATTGGTAGGGTTGCTTGCCGCTCTCGTAGGGGTCTAGGGGTGTGGGTTTGGCTATTCATCACGACCATGGAATCCGTGTTTTATACTGGCTCGTATTGAAAACACGGACGTCCTAGTATATCCAATATTTCATATGTTTCTTCTGCTGCGATATCTGTGATGTGATCATGTGATGTTCTGTGATAAATACTGTATATAGTATATAAGATATATTATATAGACGTTACTTATGTTTTACACCCGCGCTAGCCCTGCCCCGCTCTGCCGTTAGTTACCTAACCTAACGGTGCACGAGGGGACATCGAGGCGAATGCGGATGACATAAGTGTACGTCGTATTTATCTGTGATGTTTAGGTATTTAAATTATGGGACTTCATTAATGAGATTAATGAAGTAAAAGAAACCTAAAGATGTTGTAGAATCGAATTTCAAAAATAAAACAGGTAGCTACAGTTCTTTCTTTGCACAGCGATATATATGATATATCCTGCACCTTATTCGATAAGGAAAGGACCGAGATCCCTTCGCCGGGAGTGACTCCTTTAGCAATAACTGGCAGATGCTACAACCCTCGGTTTGTCTTTTGATTGCTTCTATAATTTCTGCTTTGCACAGTGATATATATGACATATCCGGCACCTCATTCGACGAGGAAAGGACCGACGATCCCTTCACCGGGAGTGACTCCTTTAGCAAAACTAGAATAGCCTCAAAAACACTCCATTTCAAAATTCATTCGATCCTACAACGATATCAAGTTCATTACGCAATAGGTTTTCAGAAAAACCTGACGTAGCCCTCCGTCATTTCAGATAAGTACTAGTTAGTATTCGTGCTGCGGTAGTTTGGCCTCCGTCAAGGCGTAGTGTTCGGTAGCTAACTAGTGCTTATCTGCTAGCATATGATGCGATTGGATTAGGGTATTCGTACGGCGTTGTTTGGCCTCCGTCAAGGGTCGTGCGGGTGGGTTTAATTCAATCAGGAAATGATGGGTTGAACTTGACTAGCGGACTATAGGTAGTTTGGCCTCCGTCAAGGTCATAGGACGCTAGGGGCAAAAATTATCGGGAATTTCAAGTGTTGAAATTTGCAATGAGATTGCATACCTTCTATGAGATAGTTGGATCCCGATACCCACTGCGAGTAAGAGTTACTCCTGGGAGAGTTTTACATATTACAATTAGCCGATCAAGTAGGTGTCTAGAAATGTGTTAACGAGGTTATGCCTCTGGGAAAACGAGGTTTACATTAATTAGGTTCGTGCGAAAGCACAGGGGACCTCCCTCAAAGTACCGACACTGGCCTGGCTGAAAGATTGGCGAACTTGTAGTGTGTAATTAATCCCGGCTAGTCTTTCCTTTTAGGGTTTGAAGGAAGATTTGATAAAAACAGTGGGAGCCATCCTGATTAGATAAATAATAACCAATCTGATCTTGTAAGAGCACACGCTGAGTGTTTTCTTCTCTCTCTCTCCAGGTAGCGACTATATCACGCCTTAATCAAGATAATAATACGGAATTTTGATCGAACCCGCTTGTTATACTGAGCTGGGGAACGTTGGTCCCGCTCCAACTTATAATTGTTATAAGACAGAGCAGAAAATTGGGGATTACCAGAATTCCCGTGCCGCCTAAATGAAGAGAGTGCATGCTGATACATCATCTTCGGGTGTGTTCATTACAAAGAACTGTTTCTCTGTATCCTCTACGTCCTGGGTATGTGATACCAGATCAGAATCCCAGATATGTAATCTGTTACATAGGGCTACAGAAAGGTAGAGAACTGAGAACGGGTGATAAGTTTCATGAGGCAGAAAACGGGGCAAGTGTTGCAGCCAAGTCTGTTGGTCACTGTCACCCTGTATTCCAAATACATTGATTCTGAACGAATGTTATTAGATACCGAACCTGATATACAAAATCATATCAGTCTCTTTATTAGTAAAGAAATGATAAAATTTTGTATAATGTTTTGAACATTTCCTATATCAAAAGTTGATCGGTTCAGGCACGTTATCTAAAAACATTGATGTTCTAAATCAAACTACAGTTCTGAGTATACAGAACACACACAAGAGGAAGAGTTCAGAAATGAACGGATCCTTCTTGAGGTATTGTAGACTAGGTCATATCAATGCGACCCGACTAGCTTAAGTTACATAGTAGATGCATATTTAAATCAGTTTGAATTTACATCTTATAAAACTTGCGAGTCATGTCACAAAGATATAATGACCTCAGCTCTGTTTATTGGAAACAGAGAAAGAGTTAGTGAACTCTTGGGATGATACATGTTGATGTATAAAGGTCCCCTGTCTACACATGCCAAGACCGGTTCTTTGTACTTCATTACATTCTCTGATGATCTCTCAAGATTCAGACATATGTTCCTGTTGAAACATAAGTCCAAACCTTTTGAGATATTCACGGAATATAATTTAAAAGTAGAGACCCAAAATGAGGGTATAAGTATTATGTCCTTTGATGTGATCAGGGAGGAGAATACTTGAGCCCGGAATTCCTGGACTATTCTAAAGGAGAATGAGATTCTCTCTCAGGATTACTCCTCCGTATACACCATAGCACGATGGTATATCGGGGCGGAGCAATCACACCCTATATGATAAGGTGTGCTCTATGATGAGTACTACTGAGTTACCTATTTCCTTTTTGGGAGTTATGCACTTATGAAGCAGCATACCTATTGAATAGGGTTCCGATCAAATCAGATGCCTACCATTTCATATGAGATATGGAAAGGGAAGAGCCCATCTCTTAAGTCAGTTAAGATTTGGGGTTGTCCGGACTATGTCTAAAAGCAAAATCCGGACAAGCTCGAGGCAAGATCTGTTATGTAGATCTGGAAAGGTTCCAGCTATACAAACTAAAGCAGATGATTTGGTAGAACCAAAGGATTCAATAGCAACCAACGAACCTCAGCCTCTCCACCGATCTAGTAGGATTCCTCACCCACTTGAGAGATACTTCGGTTTCTCTATGACAGTGGGAGCAAGGATTGCATCATGAGATGATGACCCAACTAGTTTCGGGCTGGCCATCAGGAGTAGGACTCTGTAAGAATGGCTGGATGTTTAGCGATCTGAGATGGAATCCTTATACACCAACAAAGTATGGACTCTGGTTGCTATATCTGAAGGGTTAAATCCCCATCAGGAGCAAGTATATCTTGAGAAGATTACTTGGTGTACATGGAAAAGTTGAGACTTTCAAAGCTAGACTTGTTAAAGGTTTTTTCGTCATCAACCAGGCGTGGATAATGATGAAACCTTTTCCAGTGGCTATGCTTAAGTCCATCCGGATCCTATTTTCCACGGCTACATACCATGACTACGATATCTGGTGGTTGGGTGTCATGACTGCTTTTCTAAATGATGTTTTAGAAGAGAGCGTCTATAAGTACACAGCCAGAGGGCCTCGTAGACAGTGGGAGCAGCGGAAACGTTAGCATGTTTTATATGATAAAGCAGGCATCGCGGAGTTGGAACATCTGTTTTGATGTAGTAGTCAAATAGTTTGACTTCATCAAAATGGTAGATGAACCCTTGTATATACAAAAAGGTAGTAGGGAGTATGGTGGCGATCCTCGTAGAGTACGTGGATGACATACTCTTGATAGGGAAGGAGTTTCCTATGCTACGCTCGATCAATCTCCGCTTATCACAATGATTCTCCACAAAGGATCAAAGTGATACCAACTAAATCCTGGGTTTTGGATCTATGAGATAGATCTAAATGGATGTTAGGATTCTCACTAGATGTAGTGAGATGGTATCAATTGATCCTGGGAAGAATCACTGGAAGTGATCCAGGGTGATAAGGACGACTGAATGTCAGTCACAGGCATTGTCTTAACCCTCAGTAAAGGGACGGTATGTTGGAAAAGTTCAAAGCTAGATACCGTGGCATACTAGACGATAAAGGCTGGATACATCGCTATTTGAGATGCTACCAAAGAGGAAGTCTGGGTGTATATTAGTTCATGAGATGAACATCGTTCCTACCATTGTGAGACAATGGAGTTGTGGCTTATGCCTAGGAATGCCCGTCCCATCAGTGATCCAGACATATTCTAAGGCAGTATCACCTGATCACGGAGATGGTTGATCTCCAGGGAGATCGAGGTTAGGAGAGTAGACTCAGAGGACAACACGGCAGATCCACTCACAAAGGCCTTTTCCCAGAGAGAGACTTTTATGGGATGGTTGAGTATGAGATACTGCAACCACTGCTACAGATGGCCCTAGTGCAAGTGGGAGATTGTTAGTTATATGTATGCCCTAGAGGCCATTACTGTACATTGGATGTATATTGTAGTGGATGCTTGGACATATATAGGAAGGACTTTCTTGCTCGACATGATAGTATGCTATCTGGTTACTCTTTACCTTAACGTGTACACTGATTGTCTCTCTGTTACATGTTGGTAAAGCCCTTAGGATGTGTACTTGACTACCTAGACTATGATGCGGATCATACTAGTGGGGACATGGTAGTCCATAAGTACATCCTTCAAGGTCCCTAGTCGTGGGTGTATCGAGACGGAGCATCGATATACCAGAGTAGACTAGCGTATACCTTCTCGACCCATACAGATGGGCGATGGATGATCCCATATCCATTGGTGTTTGACATCAGAGATGATATACGGGTGCTCAGTGAAGATTGGGTACACTGGACGGACTCGCCGAGAACTCCCAGATGGTACTATACCTTACGTCAGATGGCAGTTCTCTGGTGACACTGGTACAGGTTAGTCTGTAGACCCGAGATCGTCATAGAGTCTTGTGTGATTCCCACTGTGCTTTGATTTCTACCTTACCACGTCCAAGAGGGGGTGCAAAACGGTGGTTTTTGGGTACAGTCCCGAATCACATGGAGGCAATGAGCGATAGGAGGGGATTCGTCTCTCCCGGTATAGGGAGTTGATGTTGCACTGTGTTCGATTGGCTATAACCGAAAATCCCTGGCCAGGGTTGCTGAGATTTACTGGTAAGTGTTACCAGTAGTTTCTCGAACTGTTATAGACCTCATATCGACACGACTTATCGAGCTATTGGGGTCTGACGTTTACCACCCATAGGCGAGATATGCGACATATCAGACGACGAGACCGGACTGTACGGTAAGTGTTACTGGTTGGATTCACAGGAGTATGAGCGGGCTTGCTCGTCGATATTTTGATCGTTCAATACCCGGGTGGCCGTTACGTTTAGCAGACCGCTTGCGGCTTGTGGGTGTTTGATATGATCATCACTTGCTGCCGGCGTATTGACGAGTCTTTAGAGTCCTACACAGAGGTTTCCTGGCTCAAGCGAAACGAAATAGGAGCGCATATGAGATATGTGCGTGACCGAGAATAATGCGTGTATGTGATACCGTATTCCATTCTCGCGATGAATGTATCGATTGGTTGTATGCGATATAACCTAGTTATCGAATCAAGGATTGATTCGATAAGCCGATACATTGGATATTAGTCGGTTGTATACGATATGACCGGATCGTTAAATCAAGTATTGATTTAATGATTTAATGCATAATTATATATTTGATATATTACTTTGCATTAACTAGTATTGGTTCACTTAAATTGGATTTTCTCACTTGATGTACACAAGTTGTATATGTGATATACTTTTGTGCACTTGTTTGTATCATGTTTGATGATACATGCTAACTTGGGTTTGTGTAAAGAATTAAACCATGGTTATGTTAATGGTTAGGGTTTTGATTTACTTATCTATTCATTTATTTATTTATTCATTTTGGAAGATAAATAGAATGGTGGCTTATTTTGTTTCTTTCATGAAACTTCTTGAAGTGTTGAAAGCTTGACCATTTTGTTTGTTTTCTTTAACCTAACCATTCAACCTAACCATGGTTCATTCTCTACACCTAACTATGGTTGCCATTATGATAAGTATTCATTTTATTTTCTATTTTGAAAATACATATGATATTCCTTCTTCTTCTTCTTCAACAAAGAAGAAAACCTTGCCTCCATCAATGGCAACATGAGAAAAAGAGTGAGAAATCCAATTCTAAAGTGAACCCACTTCCTATTTCTTCATCCTCTACCACTTGCCAAGTAGTATAGGGTGTTTTCTTCACAAGTTTCATGACTTGGTGAAGTTGGAGTTTGATCTTGAGTTGCCTCGACGTAGATCATCTTCGGCATCGAAGTCGACAACCTAGCCCGCCCATTTCTCCGATGAAGCCGACGCTAGAGTCTGAGATCCGATGATCGCAGTGAGGGTACACCGTCACGGAGCTATGGAGGTGGAGGACCGGATCTACAAAGGTTTTATTTCCGTTTACCCTTTAGTTAAGTTGTTAACTAGCTTCTAGTTTCGCCTAAAATCTAGTCAACGATCCGTATTAGGGTTTCTCGGCACTTGTAAAATTTGAAATTGGCATGGTTGATGCCTTGTGAGACCTTCTTAGAGTGCCTAGGAACCCTACAAGATTTACTGGTAGGTTTTCCAGTAGCTTTTCAAGGAGTAATGGGCTTCACTCCGACACGACTTATACCGCTATTAGGGGACTGACGCTTGCCGCCCCTAGGCCTGATATGCGACAGTCTTAGACGAACAGACCGGACTGTACGGAGATTGTCACATCAGGCTCAGTAAGAGTTCGGATGGGTTTCCCCATCGACCTTCTTATCGACATCTACCTGGGGACCGTTACGTACAGCTAGTACCGCATGCGGCCTATGGTTAAACCCACTGCCAGCGTAGTGTCGAGTCTTTAGAGTCCCACACAGAGGGTTTTCCTCCTTCAGGTGAAACGATATAGAGGCCGTATGGTTTTACGACAGGGTTCCGACATATACGTGTACTTATGCACGTGTGATGTTCGGACAGATTATACTAGCAGGCTTTGGTTTAAGCCAGATTCTAGTATTGGATTATTGGATTTATGCAGTCCCAGTATATCCATGTTTTTCGTAAATACGGATGGGAGGGGTATTCTCGTAATTAGTCAAGAAGCTTCTAGAAGATAGGTGACTCATTTAGTTTTAATTCATTTATGAGTTAAACTTAATGAGGTGGAGAGATGATATGCTATTTTCATTAATTGCACCATGAGTCATGAGGTGATTCACCTCAAGGTAATTAATGAACCATGGTTGTTGATTTTATATATTATTGTTTAGATATTTTGTTATGCTTCATTATTTATCCAAATGACTTAAGATTCAATTCATTATCACATACACATTCTCTCTCCTCAAGCTCTCATCTTCTTCATCCTAACCCTAATCCTCTCATGTGTTGAGAACCCTAGGGTTAGCAAGACTAATATATCCTTAATCAATATATATATCCTCTAGGACACTTGGATTAGCAATCCTAACCACTTAGTTACCTCAAGTTAGAGGTTAAAGCTTGAAGAAGGAACTCTCGGGTGGATCTTCTATTACATCGAGGAGGCCGACGAGAAAGTGAACAACAAGAACAAGAAGGACTAGTATCTTAAGATATAATCATCTATCTGTTAGTTGTATGTATGCCCTAAAGGCCAGTATTGTATAGATGATGTATATTATATTGGATGCTTGGATATATATAAAGATGACTTTCTTGCTCGATATGATAGTATGCTATCTGGTTGAAATTTATCTTAACATGTATACTAGTCTCTTTAAACTGTCTTATAGTTACATGTTGATAAAGCCCTTAGGATGTGTACTTGACTACCTGGACTATGATGCATATCATACTAGTGGGGACATGGTAGTCCATAAGTACGTCCTTCAAGGTCCCTAGTCGTGGGTGTATCGAGACGGGGCATCGATATACCAGTGTAGACTAGCGTATATGCTTCTCGACCCATGAGATGGGCGATGGATGATCCCATATCCATTGGTGTTTGACATCAGAGATGGTATACGGGTGCTCAGTGGAGACTGGGTACACTGGACGGACTCGCCGAGAGCTCCCAGATGGTATTATACCTCACGTCAGATGGCAGTTCTCAGGTGACACTTGTGCAGGTTAGTCTGTAGACCCGAGATCGTCATAAGGTCTTGTGTGATTCCCACTGTGCTTTGATCTCCACCTTACCACGTCCATGAGGGCGTGCAAAACGGTGGTCTTTGGGTACAGTCCCGAGTCACATGGAGGCAATGAGCGATAGGAGGGGTTTCGTCATTGGCCGTAACAGGGAAGGCCCTGGCCAGGGCTGATCAGAGATTTGCTGGTAAGTGTTACCAGTAGTTTCTCGACCCGTTATGAGCTCATATCGGCATGACTTATCGATTATTGGGGTCTGACGTTTACCACCCCTAGACTTGATATGCGACATATCAGACGAACAGACCGGACTGTACGGTAAGTGTTACTGGTTGGATTCACAGGAGTGTGAGCGGGCTGGCTCGTCGATCTTCTGATCGCTCCATACCCGGATGGCCGTTACGTTTAGCAGACCGCTTGCGGCTTGTGGGTGCTTAATATGATCATCATCTGCTACCGGCGTATTGACGAGTCTTTAGAGTCCTACACAGAGGTTTCCTGGCTCAAGCGAAACGAAATAGGAGCGCATATAAGATATGTGCGGGACCAAGAATAATGCGTGTATGTGATACCGTATTTCATTCTCGTGATGAATGTTTCGATTGGTTGTATGCGATATAACCTAGTTATCGAATCAAAGATTGATTCGATAAGTCGATTCATTAAATACTAGTCGGTTATGTGTGACATGACCGGATCATTGAATCAAGTGTTGATTTAATGATTTAATGTATAATTATATATTTGATATATTACTTTGCATTAACTAGTATTGGTTCATTTTAAAAGGATTTTCTCACTTGAAGTGCACATTGTATATGTGATATATTTTGTGTGCACTTGAATGTATCATGTTTGATGATACATACTTACTTGGCTTTGTGCAAAGAATTAAACCATGGGTTATGATAATGGTTAGGGTTTTGAGTTATTCAATTATTTATTTATCCATTCTTTTATGAGAAATAGATAAAATGAAAAACAAAATGGTTTCTTTTTATCATGAAGCTTGTTGAAGCTTCATGAAGCTTTGACTAAAGTGACCATTTTGTCTTCATCCTTAACCTTAACCATTCCCACTAACCATGATCTATTCTCTACACCTAACCAAGGTTAGAAGATAATAAATACTCATTTTATTATTCTTTTTAAAGATATACTTATCATATTCTAGCTTGAGCATCTTCTTCTTCTTCAAGAAAAAGCTTGCCATCATCAATGGCTTCTTGAATAAAAGTGTGAGAAATCCAATTCTAAAGTGAACCCACCTCCTATTTCTTCACCCTCTACCTCTTGCCAAGTAGTATAGGGTGTTTTCTTCACAAGTTTCACAACTTGGTGAAGTTGGAGCTTGATCTTGTGTAACCTCGACATAGATCATCTTCGGCATCGTAGCCGACGACTAGTCCGTTCATTTCTCCGATGAAGCCGATGCTAGAGTCCGAGATCCGACTTGGACAGCGAGAGGACGTCTACATAGAGCTAAGGAAGTGGAGAACCGAATCTACAAAGGTTGTAGTTTCTTACCTTTAGTTAAGTTGTTAACTAGTTTATCTTTTCGCCTAAAATTCTAGTTAACGATCCGTATTAGGGTTTCTCGGTACCGGTAAAATTAGAAATTGGCATGGTTGATTCCTTGTGAGACTTCAAAAACTGGGTTTTTTCCATATTAAAAATTCTTAAAAAATTCAGCAGGGAATTCTAAGAATTACAGTGCAAATTTTACCAAGAGATGCGTTCAAAGCACGGCGGAACCGCGGCAGAAGCCTGGCTTCTGCGGCGGTTCCGCGGCCATATGATGACATCATCATTCGATTTTTGCACAGTAATTCCTACTTTATGATGCTGAGTTTTCTGGGAATTTTTAATTTGACTCAAGAGTTGAGTGTTCTGGGGTTGCATTGGGAATCGTTGATTCGATCGGATTATTAAACTTCGTCTATGTGTTTTTCCGGATAACTTTAGAATATGTTAAAAAGTTCGACCGGATATAAATACCCAACTTTTCCCCTGCCGGAAAATTTCCAAGTGTTGGATTTTTCTGAGGTTTAAAGACGTTCTAAGTAGTGCAAGTAACGCAATGGTCCCTCTAGAAGACAACAAACCTTAACTCGATTATGTGACCGTCTTGAACTGCCCTTTGAACCTTCGGGTTTGGGGCAGTACGGCGTGCCACATGTGAGGCGTTGGCTTGACCCTTCTACGGCTGGACCGTTGGTACTGAGGCATGAAGTGAATGTCTTTGAACTTATTTCATGTGTTGAACGGTTTCGGGAAAACTTGGGTGTTCGAATGTTCGATCGGAAAGTTTAATATTTTCTATTTATCCGGAATGGGATACAATAATTGGAATTCACATACAGTTATGAGATAACTGAATGAATGTTATAAATCTAGCGGTTTAGTCTCACTTGATATTGAAAAGAGTTTTCGATAATGAGACTAAAATGCGGGGTTTGTAATTGTTAGGCATGTGATGTCTAAGTATTTCATTTGATTAGGCATGCGATGTCTAAAGAGGTTGCGAATTCCAACTGTTGTAGTTTTACACTATCTTTTCTGTGGCCGTAAGTGTAATATGTGGTATCGCCGGTTTCGTTGCTATATGTCAACAACAATTGGGATGCGCATATTTACTTACGTTGATGACATGTGATGTTATGTGTTGCTGGATATGTTATATTGGATTGCCGTGTTTGAATAGCCGGGGGTTTTTATGTGAGATGAGTGTTTTTCATTTTCATTCATGTAAAAACTTGTATGTAATATTCTTTTTTTGGGGGCACTTCCAGGTTGCGGAAGTTGTCACCCTTTGTATATTATTTACTTTTCTGCACTAGGATAGACCCAAGGAGGGGAGCACAAGTAACCGGGTTCTAGGGTCCAGTGGGAGACCATCTCGAGGAGTCGAGTCCGGGTCTCCTAACCCTAGAATTGGTAGGGTTGCTTGCCGCTCTCGTAAGGGTCTAGGGTTGTGGGATTGGCTATTCATTACGACCGTGGAATCCGTATTTTATACTGGCTCGTATTGAAAACACGGACGTCCTAGTATATCCAATGTTTCATATATTTCTTCTGCTGCGATATCTGTGATGTGATCATGTGATGTTCTGTGATAGATACAGTATATAGTATATATGATATATTATATATACGTTACTTATGTTTTGCACCCGCACTAGCCCTGCCCCGCTCTGCCGTTAGTTACCTAACCTAACGGTGCACGAGGGGACATCCAGGCGAATGCGGATGGCATAAGTGTACGTCGTATTTATCTGTGATGTTTAGGTGACTTAAATGATGGGACTTCATTAATGTGATTAATGAAAGAAAAGAAACCTAAGATGTTGTAGAATCAAATTTTAAACAAAACAGGTAGCTACAGTTCTTGCTTTGCATAGCGGTATATATGATATACCCTGCACCTTATTCGATGAGGAAAGGACCGAGATCCCTTCACCGGGAGTGACTCCTTTAGCAATAACTGGCACATGCTACACACTCGGTTTGACTTTTGATTGCTTCTATAGTTTCTGCTTTGCACAGTGATATATATGATATATCCCGCACCTCATTCGACGAGGAAAGGGCCGACGATCCCTTCACCGGGAGTGACCCCTTTAGCAAAACTAGAAAAGCCTCAAAATCACTCCATTTCAAAACTTCATTTTGATTCTACAACGATATCAAGTTCATTACGCTCATGGTTTTCAGAAAAACCTGCGTAGCCCTCCGTCATTTCAGATAAGTACTACTTAGTATTCATGCTGCGGTAGTTTGGCCTCCGTCAAGGCGTAGTGTATGGTAGCTAACTAGTGCTTATCTGCCAGCATATGATGCGATTGGATTAGGGTATTCGTACGGCGTAGTTTGGCCTCCGTCAAGGGTCGAACGGGTGGGTTTAATTCGATCAAGAAATGACGGGTTGAACTTGACTAGCGCCTTGTGGGTAGTTTGGCCTCCGTCAAGGTCACAGGACGCTAGGGGCAAAAGTATTATCGGGAATTTCAAGTGTTGAAATTTGCAATGAGATTGCATACCTTCTATGAGATAGTTGGATCCCGATACCCACTGCGAGTAAGAGTTACTCCTGGGAGAGTTTTACACATTGCAATTAGCTGATCGAGTAGGTGTCAAGAAAGGTGTCAACGGGGTTACGCCTCTTGGAAAATGAGGTTTACATTAATTAGGTTCGTGCGAAAGCACGGGGGACCTCCCTCAAAGTACCGACACTGGCCTGGCTGAAAGATTGGCGAACTTGTAGTGTGTAATTAATCCCGGCTAGTCTTTCCTTTTAGGGTCTGAAGGAAGATTTGATAAAAACCAGTGGGAGCCATCCTGATTAGATAAGATAATAACCAATCTGATCTTGCACGAGCTTACGCTAAAGTGTTTTCTTCTCTCTCTCTCCAGGTAGCGACCATGTCATGCCCTAATCAAGATAATAATATGGATGTATTGACCGAACACGCATGTTATACTGTGCAGGGGAACGTTGAACCCGTTCTATCTTATAAGTGTTATAAGAATGAACAGGAAACAAGAGAATATCTGGATTCTCACACCGCCCAAACGGAGAACATGCATGTTGATACATCATCTTCGGGTGTGTTTGTCATTGAGAACTGTTTCTCAGTTCACCCTACGTCCTGGGTATTAAATACCGGATCAGGATCCCACATATGTAAGATGTTACATGGGCTGCGGAAAGGTAGAGAACTGGGAAAAGGTGATCATTCCGTTCAAGTTGGGAATGGGGCAAATGTTGCAGCCAAAGCAGTTGGCGAATATCACCTAGTATTACCAAGTGGTGATACACTGATTCTAAATGAATGCTATTATATACCGAACATGATGTGCAACATTATATCAGTTTCTTTATTAAGTAAAGAAGGATATAATTTTGTAGTAAAGGATAATGTTATGAACATATTCCTAGATCAAAAGTTGATTGCATCAGGCTCGATGTATAATGGCATATTCATTCTCAATCAAAATACAGTCCTCAATTTACAAAACACACACAAGAGGAAGAGTTCTGAACTGAACGAATCTTTCTTGTGGCATTGTAGACTGGGTCACATCAATGCGACACGACTAGCTAAGTTGCATAAGGATAGATATTTAAATTCGTTTGAATTTTCATCTTATAACACTTGCCAGTCATGTCTCAAAGGCAAGATGACCAAAACTCCGTTTACTGGACACGGAGAAAGAGTTACCGAACTCTTAGGACTAATACATAGTGATGTATGCGGTCCCATGTCTACACATGCCAGGGATGGTTCTTCGTACTTCATTACATTCACTGACGATCTCTCTAGATTCGGAAATGTGTTCCTGATGAAACACAAATCAGAAGCTTTTGAGAAATTTAGAGAATATAAACAAGAAGTAGAGAACCAAACGGGCAAAAGTATTAAGATCCTTCGATCTGATCGAGGAGGAGAATACTTAAGTAACGAATTCAGAGATTATCTAAAAGAGAATGGGATTCTCTCTCAGCTTACTCCTCCTTATACACCACAGCACAATGGTGTATCGGAGCGGAGAAATCGCACCCTATTAGATATGGTGCGCTCTATGATGAGTGCGGCTGAGTTACCTATTTCCTTCTGGGGATATGCACTGGAGACTGCTGCATACCTATTGAATAGAGTTCCAACCAAATCAGTGCCTACCACTCCATATGAGATATGGAATGGCAAGAGACCATGTCTTAATTTTATTCAGATATGGGGTTGTCCGGCCTATGTTAAAACACAAAATCCGGACAAGCTCGAGGCAAGGTCTGTTCTATGTAAGTTTGTTGGATATCCCAAACATTCGCGAGGGTATATCTTCTACCACTCCAAGGAACAAATAGTGTTTGTTTCTCGACATGCCACTTTCTTATAAAAGAGTTTTCTTATGAAACAGACAAGTAGCATTCAGGTAGAACTGGAAGAGGTTCCAGCAACACAAACAGAAGACTTGATAGAACCAGAGGATTCAGTAGAACTCGACGAACCCCAGCCTCTCCGCCGATCTAGTAGGGTATCTCGTCCACCTGAGAGATACTACGGTTTTCTCATTGACGGTGGAAGCGAGGATTGCATCATGGAGGATGATGACCCAACTAGCTTCGAGCAGGCCATCACGAGTAGGGACTCAGTGAAATGGTTGGATGCTATGCGGTCCGAGATGGAATCCATGTACACCAACAAAGTATGGACTTTGGAAGTTGCTCCTGAAGGGGTAAAACCCATTGGGAGCAAGTGGATCTTCAAGAAGAAACTTGGTGTAGATGGGAAAGTGGAGACTTTCAAAGCTAGACTTGTTGCAAAGGGTTTTCGTCAAAGACCAGGTGTGGACTATGACGAAACCTTTTCTCCAGTGGCTATGCTTAAATCCATCCGGATCATGCTTGCCATCGCTGCATATCATGACTACGAAATCTGGCAAATGGATGTTAAGACCGCCTTTATAAACGGTGATTTAGAAGAGTGCGTGTACATGACTCAGCCAGAGGGCTTCGTAGATAGTAGGAGCAGCGCGAAGGTGTGCAAGCTGCTTAAATCCATTTATGGATTAAAGCAAGCATCGCGGAGTTGGAACATCTTCTTTGACGTCGTTATCAAAGAGTTTGATTTCGTCAAAAACCCAGATGAACCTTGTATCTACAAGAAGGTAGCAGAGAGTAAGGTTGTCTTCCTCGTATTGTACGTGGACGACATACTCTTGATAGGAAATGATATTCCTATGCTGCAATCGGTCAAGCTCTTCTTATCACAAAGATTCTCGATGAAAGTTCTTGGTGATGCCTCCTGCATATTGGGAATTAGGATCTATAGAGATAGATCCAAACGGATATTGGGATTGTCCCAATCCGGGTACATTGACACCATACTAAAGAGGTTTAGTATGGAAGAATCCAAGCGTGGGAATTTACCCACGATTTCTGGAGTCACTCTCTCCAAAGAGATGTCTCCCAAGACTGATTTGGAGAGAGCTCGCATGCAAAGGATACCCTATGCTTCGGCTGTAGGCACTATCATGTATGCGATGCTATGTACCAGACCCGATGTAGCATACTCACTAAGTATAGTGAGCAGGTATCAAGCTGATCCTGGAGAGAGTCACTGGACAGCTGTGAAGAGCATTCTCAAGTACTTGCGAAGGACTAAAGAGATGCTCTTGGTGTATGTAATGGAGAACTCCAAGTGGAGTCCTTTACCGATTCAAGCTTCCAGAGTGATAAGGACGACTCTAAGTCGCAGTCGGGATTTGTCTTTACCCTTTACGGAGGGGCGGTTAGCTGGAAGAGTTCCAAGCAGGAAACCGTGGCAGACTCGACGATGGAGGCTGATTACATCGCTGCCAACGATGCTGCTAAAGAGGCTGTCTGGATCAAGAAGTTCATTACTAAACTTGGAGTGGTTCCATCCATTGAGCATCCAATACCTTTGTATTGCGATATCAATGGAGCGGTGGCTTTGGCCAAGGAACCCAGGTCCCATCAGCGATCCAGGCATATTCTGAGGCGGTATCACCTGATCCGGGAGATAGTTGATCGCCGGGAGATCGAGGTTAGGAGGGTTGACACGAAGAACAACATGGCGGATCCACTCACGAAGGCCATTCCCCAGATACAGTTTGAGAGACTCTTCGGGATGCTCGGTATGCGATACTACAGAACCTGGCCCTAGTGCAAGTGGGAGATTATTAGTTGTATATATGCCCTAGAGGCCAGTATTGTACAGATGATGTATATTATATTGGATGCTTGGACATATATAGAGATGACTTTCTTGCTCGATATGATAGTATGCTATCTGGTTGCAATTTATCTTAACATGTATACTAGTCTCTTTAAACTGTCTTATAGTTACATGTTGATAAAGCCCTTAGGATGTGTACTTGACTACCTGGACTATGATGCAGATCATACTAGTAGGGACAGGGTAGTCCATAAGTACATCCTTCAAGGTCCCTAGTCGTGGGTGTATCGAGACGGGGCATCGATATACCTGTGTAGACTAGCGTATATGCTTCTCGACCCATGAGATGGGCGATGGATGATCCCATATCCATTGGTGTTTGACATCAGAGATGGTATACGGGTGCTCAGTGGAGACTGGGTACACTGGACGGACTCGCCGAGAGCTCCCAGATGGTATTATACCTCACGTCAGATGGCAGTTCTCAGGTGACACTTGTGCAGGTTAGTCTGTAGACCCGAGATCGTCATAGGGTCTTGTGTGATTCCCACTGTGCTTTGATCTCCACCTTACCACGTCCATGAGGGCGTGCAAAACGGTGGTCTTTGGGTACAGTCCCGAGTCACATGGAGGCAATGAGCGATAGGAGGAGTTTCGTCTCTCCCGGTATTGGGGGGTTGATGTTGCGCTGTGTTCGATTGGCCGTAACAGGGAAGTCCCTGGCCAGGGCTGATCAGAGATTTGCTGGTAAGTGTTTCCAGTAGTTTCTCGACCCGTTATGAGCCTCATATCGGCATGACTTATCGGTTATTGGGGTCTGACGTTTACCACCCCTAGACTTGATATGTGACATATCAGACGAACAGACCGGACTGTACGGTAAGTGTTACTGGTTGGATTCACAGGAGTGTGAGCGGGCTGGCTCGTCGATCTTCTGATCGCTCAATACCCGGATGGCCGTTACGTTTAGCAGACCGCTTGCGGCTTGTGGGTGCTTGATATGATCATCATCTGCTGCCGGCGTATTGACGAGTCTTTAGAGTCCTACACAGAGGTTTCCTGGCTCAAGCGAAACGAAATAGGAGCGCATATGAGATATGTGCGGGACCGAGAATAATGCGTGTTTGTGATACCGTATTTCATTCTCGCGATGAATGTTTCGATTGGTTGTATGCGATATAACCTAGTTATCGAATCAAAGATTGATTCGATAAGTCGATTCATTAAATACTAGTGGGTTATGTGTGACATGACCGGATCATTGAATCAAGTGTTGATTTAATGATTTAATGTATAATTATATATTTGATATATTACTTTGCATTAACTAGTATTGGTTCATTTTAAAAGGATTTTCTCACTTGAAGTGCACATTGTATATGTGATATATTTTGTGTGCACTTGAATGTATCATGTTTGATGATACATACTTACTTGGCTTTGTGCAAAGAATTAAACCATGGGTTATGATAATGGTTAGGGTTTTGAGTTATTCAATTATTTATTTATCCATTCTTTTATGAGAAATAGATAAAATGAAAAACAAAATGGTTTCTTTTTATCATGAAGCTTGTTGAAGCTTCATGAAGCTTTGACTAAAGTGACCATTTTGTCTTCATCCTTAACCTTAACCATTCCCACTAACCATGGTCTATTCTCTACACCTAACCAAGGTTAGAAGATGATAAGTACTCATTTTATTATTCTTTTTAAAGATATACTTATCATATTCTAGCTTGAGGCTCTTCTTCTTCTTCAAGAAAAAGCTTGCCATCATCAATGACTTCTTGAATAAAAGTGTGAGAAATCCAATTCTAAAGTGAACCCACCTCCTATTTCTTCACCCTCTACCTCTTGCCAAGTAGTATAGGATGTTTTCTTCACAAGTTTCACAACTTGGTGAAGTTGGAGCTTGATCTTGTGTAACCTCGACGTAAATCATCTTCGCCATCGTAGCCGACGACTTGTCCGTTCATTTCTCCGATGAAGCCGATGCTAGAGTCTGAGATCCGACTTGGATAGCGAGAGGACGTCTACGTGGAGCTAAGGAAGTGGAGAACCGGATCTACAAAGGTTGTAGTTTCTTACCTTTAGTTAAGTTGTTAACTAGTTTATCTTTTCGCCTAAAATTCTAGTTAACGATCCATATTAGGGTTTCTCGGCACCGGTAAAATTAGAAATTGGCATGGTTGATGCCTTGTGAGACTTCATTAGCGTGCCTAGTAACCCTACACTATCATAGTAGTTAACTAGTTCTAGATAGTTTGTTAGTTAGGGTTTAGCAAAGATATGTTTGATAGTCGATGTTATTTTGAACAAAATGATTGTTTTTCCTATTCCGCCTCTCCGCATCTAGTGGGGTGTGTAACGTTGACTTACAGTGGTATCAGAGCCTAGCTAAAGCATAAGTAACATGTTAGAAAAGTCTTTAGAAATTCGATCGCGATTTAATCCCGAAAATAAACGACATTTTCACCAAGTTTCTGCCGATTTTAAATTGGGGTCTAAAAATATTTCAGGGACCTTAAAAAATACAAGCAGGGTTTTTTAAGAATTGTGAAGAAATTTGGGATCGTGACTCGTCCAAACCGCCGCGGAACCGCGGCCGATCCAAGCTATCCGCGGTTGAGTTGACACCGAGTCAACCCAAATTTGCTCAGTTATTTTTCTGTGTTGATGTTGGATTTTCTGAGATATTTTGTTTCTGCTCAGGTTTTATGTGCACAGAGAAATATTTGGAGTAGATTCAAATGTTGTGATTGATCGAAATTCTAAGAATTTTGGCTAACTGGATTATATCTGTGTTGTGTTTAATGTGTTCGTAAACCTCCCCTAATTGCTAGTATGTCGGTTAGCAGAGGGTTGCACATTTCTGTAATGGTTACTTTATGTTTGTGGATATGAACTTGTTGGATTGTCGTGAATGGTTAGCCGGGGATATGAGACGAGTGTTTCTTTCATTCAAATGTAAATTGTTATTTTTTGTAATATTCTTTTGCGGGGCACATCCGGGTTGAGGTTGTAGCCACCGTTGTATTATTTCATTTACTGTTTTCTGCTCTTAGGATAAACCCAAGGTGGGGTGCACAAACTACCGGGTACTTTGAAGTGCTTAGTGGCCTACTCACGTCGTTGAGGGAGACCGCTTCATTTCGGGTACTTGACGGGTAGTTTGCCGTACCCGTAGGGGTCTAGGGTGGGGTTGGCTATTCATCACGACTATGTAATCCGTCTTTCATTGCAGGCTCAAAGGAAATGTGGATTCCTAGAATATCCAATATGTTCATCTGTGATCTGGAATGTCTATTATTGCGTCTGACGAATGTTTTGCATCCGCGCTAGCCCAGCCCAGCCCCCGCTCTGTCGTTAGTTAAGTAACATAACAGGTGAATGACGGGGCCCAGTGGCGAATGCGGATGGCATAAGAGGACGTCGTATTTTCGTTGTTTTCTGCAATGATAGATTAATTGATGGGATGCATTATATTAATGCAAAGAAAATAAACCAAACTTGAATCGTTGGAACAATTTAAAAGAGACCACTCGGTTATTTTAAAACGGCAGATTTTTAATTGGGGAGCTTAAATCACTCCTTTTAAAAGCTATCAGGTTCCTTCGATTATATCAAGTTCACTACGTTCACGGTTTCGCCAAAAACCATTCGTAGCCCTCCGTCATTTCATTTGGGTATTCAGTAGTATTCAAGCTATGTATTTTGACCAATGTCAAGGCATAGTGTTTGGTAGCTGCTGGGTATTCATCTGTTGCATAGATAGATAAGTTGGTTTGGGACAGTCGTACTATCATTTGGCCAACGTCAGAGATATATACGGGTGGGTTCAAATTAACAAGATAATTATGGGTAAAACTTGACATGTGACTTATGACATTTTGGCCAACGTCAAGGTCATAAGAGCATGGGGCTAAAATACACATCGGGAGTTTCTAAAGAAATTGAAACTTGCTAGAGTTGCATACCATTTGGAGTGTGATAATTTTGGTAGGATTCCTTCAGCTTTATCACACAATGATATTTGGATCCTGATCCTAATGAGAGTATATGCTACTCATCGGGAGATTCTTTCACTTAAACAATCAATGTTGTAAACCAAATAAGTGTCGAGAAAGGTATCAGTGGGGCTACGCCCCCAGGGAAAAGAGGTTATTTAATTAAGGAACTTCGCGAAAGCGTCGTAAAACCTCCCTCGAAGTACCGACACCGGCCTGGCTGAACCGTTAAGCAAGTATTGTACAGTAAGAATAGTCCTGACTAGTTCTTCCTTTTTGGTTTGAGGAAGGATTTGAGAAACAGTGAGAGCCATCCTGTTTAGATAAACTAAAAACCACTCTAAACTTGCAAGAGCATCATGCTAAAGCGTTTTCTTCCCTCTCTCCTAATTGCAGCGACCAAGAACATGACGGGCCTTAAGTTATTATTAGATAAAAATATTTTGACAGGGCCAAACTATAAAGATTAGTTCCGGAATGCCAAGATGGCAATCACCTATGACAAATTGGGGTATGTCCTTACTACTAAGGCCCTTGCCGTCCCAGATCCAGAATCCAGTATCGCGGATAAGGAAATCCATAAGACCTGGGAGTTAGACTACGCGAAGGCCAAATGTATCGTGCTTGCCTCTATGGATAATGAACACCAGAGGAGGCACGAGAATATGGATCTTGAATCCATATTTCTCCACACCAAGGAACTGTATGGAGAGCAGTCTCGTATAGCTAGATACGAGACCTCGAAGAACTTGTTTCAGTCGAGGCTGGCCGTCGGATCATCTGTAGGGGAACATGTCCTTAAGATGATTGGCTACATTGAGGAGCTCGCGGATCTCGGGACAACATTAAAGAACGAGCTGTATACAGACTTAGTTCTTCAGTCCCTTCCTTCCACCTACGCCCAGTTTATCTTCAATTTTAATATTCAAGGTAAAGAAGTTGAACTTCCAGAACTCCTTAATATGTTGAGGAGTGCAGAGGGCATCTTGCAGAAAGCAAGAGATACACCCGCTATGTTTGTTCGTGGTGCTTCCTCTTCTAGGTCCAAAGCAAGGGCCAAAGGAAGGAAGAAGAAGGCCGCTACCAAACTGAGAGGTGGTGTTGGTAAGGTGGGAGTCAAGGGAAAGGCAAAAGTTGCGATGCCGGTAGTAGCAAAGGACGAGTGCTTCCACTGTCGTAGGAAAGGCCATTGGAAGAAGGATTGCAAAGCTTGGATTGCCAAGAACCAGAACCCGAGGCAAGTTGTGGCTTCAGCTTCAGGTGTGTTTGTAATTGAAAATTGTCTGTCAAACAACTCTACTTCCTGGGTATTGGATGTAAGTGCACGGCGGCGCCCCGGCCGTCAATCCGACGGCCAAATGCGGAAGCGGTGATAAACTTTAATTTTGCGAACTTTGCAAACCGGCACCACCGCGCACTAAACTCCGGATCGGGCCATTAAACTTGTCCTAGCTAACTAACAAGATAAGGAAGAGATATACCGAATGATCCGAGTCCTTCGGTCTTCGTCTCCACTCCGATCTCCCGCGGATGCTTCGTCCGTCATCTCCTCGTTGTCGCCTCTTCGCCGGAAGGGCACCACATCGCCTGCATCTTTTACGGGCTCCCACCTCAATACCGAGGCAACTCGGGCGTGAAGCTGGCGAGTCGACGCGTCCAAGATTTGCTGTAGAAAGTGTAGTGTAGAGCTTATGTCTCATTTGGGGTTTGTTGCCTTTGTAGATGATGGAGGAATCAAGATAAGAAAAATGGTGCTTGCATTTTTCTAGCATGAAAAGAGATGAACGAATTTTCCCTCTTGAAAATGATCCTCTCTTCTTCTTCCCTCAAGTATGAAAAACTTATTCTTTTAGAAAATGGTGGAGGAAAGAATATGAAGCATGAAGGGAGGTGATGGTAGGAGCACAAGTGGTGACCACATCCAAAACATCATCATAACAAATTCACATCAACCTCTAATCACCTCAAATCACCAAAAAGCAAGTGATGATGATAGAAAAGAATGGTATCAAAAGATGCTTTCATAATTAATACATTTGCAAGAAACCCCTCCACAATGTGTTATTTGCAAACTTGCAAATAACACCCTCCATCGGAAAAGTCCGGCCGGGAAAAAACAAAGGAAAACCGGCCGGAACGGAATGCAAACTGGCAACTCCAGAAAACTGGTCCCGTAATAAATTACAGGAAAACCCCGATACTGTGCATACACACCCGCATCTGTATTCCGACCGGATACAAATGCAATGAGACAAAATCTACACTGTACTAAACTAGGATCCGGCTTAAACCAAAGCCGGCTAGTAATACCCGTTTGATCCTGATCCGTGCAATACCGCACGTATCCGATCGAACCTTGCCATATAATCATACGGCCACTAGTACAAACTGTCCGATCCTGACCCGTGCAATACCGCACGTATCTGATCGGACCCTGCCATATCTCCATACGGCCTCTACAGCGTTTCGCCCGAAAGCTGAGTAACTGAAAGTGCGGTGGACTCTAAAGACTCGTCAATACAAAGGCCGTGGATTTAACCACTAGCACGTCAGAGGTATAAGCCAATACGTAACGGGCCACCAGCTATTGACCAAAAGGGACATCGATGAGCGAACTCATCCTGACACCCTACTGAGCCTGTCAGTGACAATATCCGTACAGTCCGGTCCGTTCGTCTATGAGCATCGCATGTCGGGCCTAGGGGGTTGGTAAAAGTCAGACCCCCAAAAGCGGTACAAGTCGTGTCGGAGTGTAGCCCAGAACACCCTGAGATACTACTGGAATACCTACCAGTAAATCTCCTGCCTTGGCCAAGGACTTCGTGTAATGGCACTCCTAGACACAGCGCGACCTCACCCCCAATACCGGGAGAGACAAACCCCCGAAGATCCGCTCACTGCCTCCATGTGGCTCGGGACTGTACCCAACTAAAACCTGTTTGCACGACTCCTTTGAGCCGTGGTAGGGTAGTAATCAAAGCACAGTGGGAACTCACACGAGACAAATGACGATCCCCAGGTCGATGAACTAACCTGTACACATGTCACCTGGGAACCGCTATCTGACGTCAGGTATAAGACCAACTAGCATGTTCCCGGCGAGTCCTGTCCGGTGTACTCATAACCCAATGAGCACCTGTATACATCTTAGGTGAACCAACTGACACCAGTGGCCTGTGAGACCGGCCACCGCCCCTCGTCGGGGTCTCGACTGTATACACTAGTCTACTCTGGAGAATCGATGCCCTGTCTCGAAACTCCCACGACTAGGGACTTTTAAGGATATGCTTGTAGACCCCAGCTCTCATGTATATGATCGCCCTCATACTGCCGGCAGTCAAGCAAGAATCCTAGGGGCTCTATCAACGTGCAATAGCGACCTGTCAGGTCACCTAAAGCAGTACACGATGATAAAGGTAAACCAGATAGCAAACTATCATCTCGAGTAAGACTGTCGTACCGGGATAGATCCTCCCTCAATCATTGCAATCACGTGCCTGTGATCCAATAATTGACTCTGAGGGCACTATCTCCAACATTGGATACCGGATCAGGATCTCATATATGCAATTCATTGCATGCACTGAGAAGCCGTAGAGTGCTGAAGCCTGGTGATATGACCCTGAAAGGTTCGAACGGAGTGAGCGTGGATGCTGTGTCCGTAGGGAATTATCACCTTGGATTGACCAGTGGACATATTTTGGTTTTGCGCAACTGTTTTTGTGTACCTAGTTTAACGTGTAATATCATATCAGTATAGTTGTTATCGAAAGAAGGTTATGATTTCACGTTTGTAAGCGATATTGTTAACATCCACCTTAATCATGGTTTGATTGGGTCCGGTACACTAGATAATGGTATATACGTGTTAAACCAATTGCAGATTTTCAATGTCCAGAACACACTAAAAACAAAGTCTCCAGATATAAATCAGGCTTTCTTATGGTATTGTAAACTAGGTCACATCAATGAAATAAGGTTAACTAAGTTATATAAAGAAGGATATTTGGATCCGTTCGAATATCAATCTTATGCCACTTGTCAATCATGTCTCAAAAGAAAGATGACAAAGACTCCGTTCGCTTGACACGGAGTAAGAGCGAGTGAGCTCTTAGGACCCATACACAGCGATGTATGTGGTCCAATGTCTACACATGCAAGAAGCGGTTTTTCATATTTCATTACTTTTATATGATTTCTCTAGGCATGGATTCATTTTCTTGATGAAACATAAATCCGAGGCCTTTGACATATTCCGAGAATATAAGAATGAAGTAGAAAACCAAACCGGCAAAAGTATCAAGACACTGAGATCTGATCGAGGTGGTGAATACTTAAGTGCCGAGTTCCTGGGTTACCTAAAAGATAACGGAATTCTCTCTCAGCTTACTCCTCCATACACTCCACAACACAACAGTGTATCGGAGAGACAGAACCGAACCCTATTGGATATGGTATGTTCCATGATGAGTAATGCTGAGTTACCGTGATCTTTCTGGGGTTATGCACTAGAATCAGCTGCATATCTTTTAAACAGAGTTCCTACCAAGACTGTGCCTACCACACCATATCAGATGTGGAGTGGGAAGAAACCCTATCTTCAGTATCTCAAGATATGGGGATGTCCAGCTTTTGTTAAAAAGTAACATGCGGACAAACTCGAGGCACGCTCAGTACAGTGTAGGTTTGTGGGATATCCAAAGAACTCCAAAGGGGTATTTTTTCTATTACGCAGAAGAACAAAAGGTTTTTGTTTCTCGTAATGCCCATTTTCTAGAATAGCAGTTGTTAGAAAAGGAAACAAGTGGGAGCGCAATAGAACTGGAAGAAATTCCAGAACCACAAGCTACTACTGAAAGCTTGGTAGAACCAGAAGTTCCAGAAGAACAGGACATTCTCGCACCCCTCCGCAGGAGTAGTAGGTCGTCTCATCCGCCTGAAAGATACTACGGTTTTCTCATAGACGAGGATAGAGAGGATTGTGTCATTGATAATGATGAACCTACTAGCTTCCAGCAGGCCATCCAGAGCGGCGACTCAGTAAGATGGCTGGATGCAATGCGGACCGAGATGGAGTTCATGTACACTAACAAAGTATGGACTTTGTACTTTGCTCCAAATGGGGTAAAACCCATAGGATGCAAGTGGATCTTCAGAAATAAGATTGGTGTAGATGGACAGGTGGAAACCTATAAGGCTAGACTTGTTGCAAAGGGTTTTCGTCAAAAGCCTGGCTTCGACTATGACGATGCAGGGTTACTAGGTACTCTCACAAGGGTCTATAAGGCATCAACCATGCCCGATTTAAAATTTAGACGTGTCGAACAACCCAAACCAAGATCTTTAAACTAGAGATTAGGCGAAACAAAGTATGTTAAACACTTTAATATCTAAGAGTTTGGGATAACAACCTTTATAGTCCGGTCTTTCACTTCTAAAGCTCCGTGTTGAGGTCTCTTCGCTGCGATCATCGAGTTTCCGGACTCTAGAGAGGCTCCACGAAGAGAAAGATGCATGCTTGCTTTCGATCTTCGATAACAAAGATGATCTACTTTGAAGTTTCATTAACACAAGCTCTCACTTACTAAATGAAGTGAACACCCTAATCTAAATGGCTAGGATAGATTAGGATGATGAAGTAGGAATTTAGCTCTCATTTATTTTCTTTAACTCACTCATTTTCATCACAAAATCATAAGCTAGAAAGCTTTCATGGAAGAAGAAGAATCAATTTACTTTGTGATGAATAATGAATTCATATAAGGTTAGAATTGCAACCATGGGTTAAGTATGATAACTTAACCCATGTAGAGACTTAACCATGGTCATGGGTTGGGTTGGGTTAATAAATATCTATGCAAAATATCCAAGTCAAAGTCAAAAGCTTCTAGAAAGCTTCATGAAGACTTAACCCTAATCCAAACCCTAACCTCAATTAAACTCCACAAAACATGTTGCATTTATAACCATAACATGTTGCAATATTATATATCATATATACAATATTTATTGTAACAAAATAAAATAATACTATTAACATATATCACATATATATAAATGTATTACCCAAGTGAGAAAAAGAATCTTTTAGTGAGCTTATATTAGTTAATGTAATTTAATATATCAAATATATAATTATACATTAAATTATCGAATTAACACTTGATCCGATAATCCGGCTATTTCACAAATAACCGACTAATATAATCTGTATTAGTTCATCGAATCAACTCTTGATCCGATGACCCGGCTATATCACATATACCCGGCAGATATCTCATATCGCGAGAATCTAATACAGTATCACATACACGTATTGTTCTCGGTCCCGCACATATCATATATGTGCTCCTACTCCGTTTTTCCTGAGCCAAGAAACCTCTGTGTAGGACTCTAAAGAATCGTCAATACGCCGGCAGTAGGTGATGATCCATTCAAACACCTACAAGTTGCAAGCAGTCAGCTAAACATAACAGCCACCCAGGTATTGAGCGCTCAGAAGATCAACAAGAAAGCCTGTACAATCTCCTGTGAATCCAGTCAGTAACACTCCCGTACAGTCCGGTCTCTTCGTCCGATATGTCGCATATCTCTCCTAGGGGTGGTAAACGTCAGAGCTCAATAGCTTGATAAGTCGTGTCGATATGAGGTCTATAACAGTTCGAGAAACTACTGATAACACTTACCAGTAAATCTCAGCAACCCTGGCCAGGGATTTCCAGTTATAGCCAATCGAACACAGCGCAACATCAACTCCCTATACCGGGAGAGACGAATCCCCTCCTATCGCTCATTGCTTCCATGTGATTCGGGACTGTACCCAAAAGCCACCTTTTTGCACGCCCTCTTGGACGTGGTATGATGGAAATCAAAGCACAGTGGGAATCACACAAGACTCTATGACGATCTCGGGTCTACAGACTACTCTGTACCAGTGTCACCAGAGAACTGCCATCTGGGAGTTCTCGGCGAGTCCGTCCAGTGTACCCAGTCTCCACTGAGCACCCGTATACCTTCTCTGATGAACACTAATGGATATGAGATCATCCATCGCCCATCATATGGGTCAAGAAGCGCATACGCTAGTCTACTCTGGAGTATCGATGCCCTGTCTCGGTACTCCCACGACTAGGAACATTTGAAGGATGTACTTGGCGACTACACTGTCCTCACTAGTATGATCCGCATCATAGTCCTAATAGTCAAGTACTCATCCTAAGGGCTTTATCAACATGTAACATAGAGACAATCAGAGTACATGTTAAGATAAAGAGCAACCAGATAGCGTGCTATCATGTTAAGCAAGAAAGTCCTCCCTATATATGTCTAACCATCCACTACAATATAGATCGTATGTACAGTAATGGCCTCTAGGGCATACATATAACTAACAGACGAAACTTTTTCTCCAGTGGTTATGCTCAAATCCATTCGGATCCTTCTTGCCATTGCTGTCTTCCATGATTATGAGATCAGGCAGATGGACGTAAAGATAACTTTTCTAAATGGAAATTTGGACGAGTGCGTCTATATGGATCAGCCAGAAGGTTTCAATCAGAGTGGGAGCATCGGGAAAGTGTGCTAGTTTTTTAAGTCCATTTATGGACTAAAGCAGGCATCGCGGAGTTGGAACATCTGTTTTGATGAAACGGTCAATGAATATGACTTTATAAAAAATCCAGATGAGCCATGTATATATAGTAAGATTGTAGCATGAACTGTCGTATTTCTCGTCTTGTACGTGAATGACATTCTCTTGATAGGAAATGACATTCCTATGCTACAATCTGTCAAAGGATTTTTGTCACACAGGTTCTCAATGAAAGACCTGGGTGATGCCTCTTACATTCTGGGGATCCAGATCTATCGTGATAGATCTAAGAGAATGTTGGGACTTTCGCAGTCCAGGTATATCAACACTATACTGAAAAGATTCAGTATGGAAGATTCTAAGCGCGGTAATTTACCGGCTTGTCACGGAATCACCCTCTCCAAAGATATGTCTCCCAAGACTGATTTGGAAAGGGATCGCATGTCGATTATACTCTACGCTTCTGCGGTAGGCTCTATAATATATGCGATGTTGTGTATCAGACCAAATGTAGCTTACGCACTAAGCGTGGTAAGCCGGTATCAGTCAGACCCAGGGGAGAAGCACTGGATAGCAGTAAAGAACATTCTCAAGTACCTGAGAAGGACTAAGGATGTAGGGTTACTAGGCACTGTCACAAGGGTCTATCAGGCATCAACCATGCCCGATTTAAAATTTAGAAGTGCCGAACAACCTAAAGCAAGGATCTTTGCTAGATAATTAGGGTTAAACATGCATGTAAACATCTTTACATCTAAGAGAGAAGGATTACAACCTTTGTAGTCCGCTCCTTCGCTTCATAAGCTCCGAGTAGTAGTCCCTTCGCCGCGATCCATAATCTCCCGGACTCAAGAGAGGCTCCACAACCCGAATGATCCATGCTTGCTTGAAGTCTTCCTTTTCGAAGATGATCTACCTTGAAGTTTCTTTAACTCAAGCTCTCACTTCTCTAATCAAGTATTAGAGAAATGAACACCCTAATCTAAGTGGCTAGAATAGATGAGGATGATGAAGTAGGAATTTATCTCTCTTTTGTTTTCAAAATCTCACACTAATTCATCACAAAACCAAAAGCTTGAAAGCTTTTCAAGGAGGAAGAAGAAGATCAAGTCTTTTGTGATAAATAACGATTTGTTATTCTAATTACAAATACAACCCATGGTTAATAATGAAAGGGCTAACCATTGTAGAGATTTAACTAGGGTAAAGGATTTGGGTTGGGTTAGGAAATATCTCAAAAATATCAACACATAATATCTTAGCTTAAAACAAAACAAAAGCTTCTAGAAACTTCATGAAAAAGCTAACCCAAATCAAACCCTAATCATGTTTAATCTCCACTAATCATGTTGCATTAGTAATCATAACTTGTTACAATATTATATATCACATATATAATATATTTTTGTAACAAAAGAAAATAATACAATTAACATATATCGCATATATATCAATGTATTATCCGGTGAGAAAATGAATCAATAAAGCGAGCCAATATTAGATAATGTAATGTAATATATCACATATATAATTATACATTAAATTATCGAATCAACACTTGATCCGACAATCCGGCTATTTCGCATATAACCGACTAATATATCATGTACCAATTCATCGAATCAACACTTGATCCGACGACCCGACTGATATCAAATATTGCGAGAATAAAATACGGTATCTCATATCGTATTATTCTTGATCATGCACATATCACATATGTGCTCCTACTCCGTTTTGCCTGAGTCAAGAAACCTCTGTGTAGGACTCTAAAGAATCATCAATACGCCGGCAGTAGGTGATGATCATATCAAACACCCACAAGCTGCAAGCGGTCAGCTAAACGTAACAGCCACCCAGGTATTGAGCGATCAGAAGATCAACAAGCAAGCTTGTACATTCTCATGTGAATCCAATCAGTAACACTACCGTACAGTCCGGTCTCTTCGTCTGATATGTCGCATATCCAGTCTAGGGGTGGTATGCGTAAGACCCCAGTAACCGATAAATCGTGTCGATGTGAGGCTCATAACAGGTCGAGAAACTACTGATAACACTTACCAGTAGCACTCTATATCAGCCCTGGCCAGGGACTTCCAGTTATAGCCAATCGAACACTGCACAACATCAACTCCCTATATCAGGAGAGACGAAACCCCTCCTATTGCTCATTGCCTCAATGTGATTCGGGACTGTACCCAAAAGCCACCGTTTTACACGCCCTCTTAGACGTAGTAAGGTAGAAATCAAAGCACAGTGGGAATCCCACAAGACTCTATGACGATCTCGGGTCTACAGACTACCTTGTACCACTGTCACCAGAGAACTGCCATCTGACGTGAGGTATAATACCATCTGGGAGTTCTCGGCGAGTCCGTTCAGTGTATCCAGTCTCCACTGAGCACCCGTACACCATCTTTAATGTCAAACACCGATGGATATGGGATCATCCATCGCCCATCATATGGGTCAAGATGCGTATACGCTAGTCTACTCTGGTGTATCGATACCCTATCTCGACACACCCTCAACTAGGAACAGTTATAGGATGTACTCGTTGACTACCCTGGCCCCACTAGTATGATCTCATCATAGTCCCAGTAGTTGAGTACGTATCCTAAGGGCTTTATCAACATGTGAGAGCATGACAGTAAACTAATATAAATCAACATGTTAAGATAAAGTGAAACCAAATAGCATACTATCATGTCGAGCAAGAAAGTCCTCTCTATATATATCCAAGCATCCATTATAATATACATCATATGAACAACAATGGCCTCTAGGGCATATATATAACTAACAATCTCCCACTTGCACTAAGGGCAGCTGTTGTAGTATCTCATACCCAGCATCCCGAAGAGTCTCTCAAATTGTATCTGGGGTATGGCCTTCGTGAGTGGATCTGCAGTGTTGTCCTTCGTATCAACTCTCCTGACCTCGATCTCCCGGCGATCAACTATCTCCCGGATCAGGTGATACCGCCTCGGAATATGTCTGGACTTCTGATGGGTCCTGGGTTCCTTGGCCAAAGCCACAGCTCCATTATTATCGCAATACAAAGGTATTGGATGATCAATGGACGGAACCACACCAAGTTCAGTGATGAACTTCTTCATCCAGACAGCCTCTTTTGCAGCATCGTTGGCAACGATGTATTCAGCCTCCATCGTCGAGTCTGCAACGGTTTCCTGTTTGGAACTCTTCCAACACACCGCCCCTCCATTGAGGGTAAAGAAAAATCCCGAGTGCGAATTAGATTCGTCCTTATCACTTTGGAAGCTTGAATCGGTAAAGGACTCCACCTGGAGTTCTCCGTCACCATACACCAAGAACATCTCTTTAGTCCTTCTCAAGTACTTGAGAATGTTCTTCACAGCTATCCAGTGACTCTCTCCAGGATCTTCTTGATACCTACTCACTATACTTAGTGAGTATGCTACATCAGGTCTAGTACATAACATCACGTACATGATAGAGCCCACTGCCGAAGCATAGGATATCCCTTGCATGTGAGCTCTCTCCAAATCAGTCTTGGGAGACATCTCTTTGGAGAGAGTGAGTCCAGAGATCGTGGGTAGGTTCCCACACTTGTATTCTTCCATACTAAACCTCTTTAGTATGGTGTCAATGTATCTGGATTGGGACAATCCCAGTATCCGTTTAGACCTATCTCTATAGATCTTTATTCCCAGTATACACGAGGCATCACCTAGATCTTTCATTGAGAATCTTTGCGATAAGAAGAGCTTGACCGAGTGCAGCATAGGAACATCATTCCCTATCAAGAGTATGTCATCCACGTACAACACAAGGAAGACAACCTTACTCTCTGCAACCTTTTTATATATACAAGGTTCATCTACGTTTTTTATGAAGTCAAACTCTTTGACTGCAACATCAAAGCAGATGTTCAAACTCCGCGATGCCTGCTTTAACCCGTAAATGGATTTAAGCAGCTTGCACACCTTTCCGCTGCTCCCACTATCTATGAAGCCCTCTGGCTGAGTCATGTACACGCACTCCTCTAAATTACCATTTAGAAAGGCGGTCTTAACATCCATTTGCCAGATTTCGCAGTCATGGTATGCAGCAATGGCAAGTAATATCCGGATGGACTTAATCATAGCCACTGGAGAAAAGATTTCGTCATAATCCATACCAGGTCGTTGACAAAAACCCTTTGCAACAAGTCTAGCTTTGTAAGTCTCAACTTTTCCATCTATACCAAGTTTCTTCTTAAAGATCCATTTGCTCCCAATGGGTTTTACCCCTTCAGGAGCTACTTCCAAAGTCCATACTTTGTTGGTGTACATGGATTCCATCTCAGATCGCATTGCATCCAGCCACTTCACAGAGTCCCCACTCGTGATGGCCTGCTCGAAGCTAGTTGGGTCATCATCTTCTATGATGCAATCCTCGCTCCCACCATCAACGAGAAAACTGTAGTATCTCTCAGGTGGATGAGAAACCCTACTAGATCGGCGGAGAGGCTGGGGTTCGTCAGGAACTACTGAATCTTCTGGTTCCATCAAATCTTCTGTTGTAGTTTGTTCTGCTGGAACTTCTTCCGGTTCTACCTCAGAGCCACTAATCTCTTTTACAAGAAATTCCTTTTCTAAAAAGGTGGCGTGTTAAGCAACAAACATCCTTTGTTCCTCACTATGGTAGAAGATATACCCTCGCGAATGCTTGGGATATCCAACAAACTTACACAAAACAGATCTTGTCTCGAGTTTATCCGGTTTTTGTCTTTTGACATAGGCCGGGCAACCCCATATCTTAACAAAATTAAGATATGGTCTCTTCCCTTTCCATATCTCATATGGAGTGGTAGGCACAGATTTGGTAGGAACTTTATTCAGTAGGTATGCCGCTGTCTCAAGCGCATATCCCCAGAAGGAAATAGGTAACTCAGCATTGCTCATCATAGAGCGCACCATATCTAATAGGGTGCGATTCCTCCGCTCTGATACACCGTTGTGCTGTGGTGTATAAGGAGGAGTAAGCTGAGAGAGAATCCCATTCTCTTTTAGATAGTCCAGGAACTCATTGCTCAAGTATTCCCCTCCTCGATCATATCGAAGGATCTTAATACTTTTGCCCGTTTGTTTCTCTACTTCGTGCTTATATTCCCTGAATTTCTCAAAAGCTTCAGACTTGTGTTTCATCGGGAACACATGTCCGTATCTTGAGAGATCGTCAGTGAATGTAATGAAGTAGGAAGGACCGGTCCTGGCATGTGTAGACATGGGACCACATACATCACTATGTATCAGTCCTAAGAGTTCTGTAACTCTTTCTCCGTGTCCACTAAACAGAGTTTTGGTCATCTTGCCTTTGAGACATGACTGGCAAGTATCATAAGATGATAATTCAAACGGATTCAAATATCCATCCTTATGTAACTTAGCTAGCCGTGTCGCATTGATATGACCTAGTCTACAATACCAGAAGAAGGATTCATTCATTTCTGAACTTTTCCTCTTGTTTGTGTTTTGAATATTAAGGACTATAGTTTGATTGAGAACGTATATGCCATTATATAACGAGCCTGATCCAATCAACTTTTGATTTAGGAAGATTTTCATAACATTATCCTGTATTACAAAATTATATCCTTCTTTACTTAATAAAGAAACTGATATAATGTTGCACATCATGTTCGGTATATAATAGCACTCGTTTAGAATCAATGTATTACTACTTGGTAATACAAGATGATATTCGCCAACAGCTTTGGCTGCAATATCTGCACCATTCCCTACTCTTACGGAATGATCACCCATTCCCAGTTCTCTACCTTTACGTAGCCCACGTAACATATTACATATGTGGGATCTCGATCCGGTATCTAATACCTAGGACGTAGAGTGAACTGAGAAACAGTTCTCGATAACTAACACACCTGAAGAAGATGCATCAACATGCCTATTCTTCATTTGGGTGGCGTGAGAATCCAGATATTCTCCTATTTTCTGCTCAGTCTTACAACACTTATAAGAAAGAACGGGATCAACGTTCCCCTGCTCAGTATAATAAGCGGGTTCAGTCAATACATCCATATTATTATCTTGATTAAGGCCTGACATGGTCACTACCTGGAGAGAGAGAGAGAAGAAAACACTTTAGCGTATGCTCTTGCAGGATTAGATTGGTTATTATCTTATCTAATCAGGATGTCTCCCACTGTTTTTATCAAATCTTCCTTCAAACTCTTAAAAGGAAAAACTAGCCGGGATTAATTACACCTTACAAGTTCGCCAATCTTTCGACCAGGCCAGTGTTGGTACTTTGAGGATGGTTCCCCGTGCTTTCGCACGGACCTAATTAAAATAAATCTCATTTTCCCAGAAGCATAACCCCATAAACACCTTTCTAGTCACTTACTTGATCGGCTAATTGTCCTGTGTAAAAGTCTCCCAGGAGTAACTTTTACTCGCGGTGGGTATCAGGATCCATCTATCTCATAGAAGGTATGCAATCTCATTGCAAATTTCAACACTTGAAATTCCCGATAATATTCTGCCCCAAGCATCCCATGACCTTGACGGAGGTCAACAAATCATATGGTGCTAGTCAAGTTCAACCCGTCATTTCTTGATTAAATCAGACCCACCCGCACGACCCTTGACGGAGGTCAACAAGGCCGTACGACTACCCTAATCCAATCTGCATCATATGCATTAAAAAGATATATACTAGTTAGCTACCGTACACTACGCCTTGACGGAGGTCAACAAACGTAGTACGAATAGTAAGTAGGACTTATCTGAAATGACGGAGGGCTACGACAGGTTTATCAGAAAACCTATTGTGTAATGAACTTGATATCGTTGTAGAAACAAGTGATTTTGAAAAGGAGTGTTTTTTAGGCTTATCTAGTTTCGCTAAAGAGGTCACTGTAGGGTTACTAGGCACTCTAATAAGGTTCTACAAGGCATCAACCATGTCAGATTAAAAATTTAGCCGTGCCGAATAACTCTAAACAAGATCTTTGCTAGAAAGTTAGGGTTTCACATGCAAGTAAATCACATTTACACTAAGTGAATACGAAATACAACCTTTGTAGATCGGTCCTTCACTTCTTAAGCTCCTTGTAGTAGTCCCTTCGCTGCGATCATCGAACACCCGGACTCTAGGACGGCTCCATGAGAAGAGGCAACGGTATTGCTTGAAGTCTTCGAGGCCGAAGATGATCTACATCGAGGGAATACGAACTCAAGCTTCTACTTCACTAACTAGAGAATTAGTGAAGCAAACACCCTAAACTAAAATGCTAGTCTAGTTGAGGATGATGAAATAGGAAATGGGTATACTTTAGAATTTGTTTTCTCACTTTGTATCTCTCTCTTTTTCAAACCCTAGAAAGAAAATCAAGGAGGAAGAAGATGAGCTCAAAATGAATATGAAAACTAATCAAGAGAGTGAGAGAGCTAACCATGGTGAGTGAATATCGTATACTAACTTATGTAGAGACATTACCATGGCTAATTATAATGGTTAGGTTAACTAATATCTTAAGTAAAACAAAACTAGTGGACTAAGTCAATGCAACCATAAGCTTCATGAAGCTTCATGCATATGAGCTCATTATCCACTAATTTTAGAATTACTTTAGATATTAAAACCCTACCAATATAATTAGTATGGTGTATGTCTCATACACCCATGATAGTTGTATCAACAACCATGATACAAAAATGTGAACACAAATAAATATAAATCACATATATATTAAGTTGTGTACAAGTGAGAAAAACAAATGCTTAAGTGAACCAGTGTTAGTTAATGTAAATTAGTATATCATATATACAATTATACACTAAATTATTAAATCAACTCTTGACTTAATAATCCAGTTATATCACATATAACCGACTAACATCCAATGTATCGACTTATCGAATCAACCCTTGATTCGATAACCTGGTTATATCGCATATAACCGATCGATACAAACATCGCGAGAATAGAATACGGTATCACATACTCGCATTATTCTCGGTCCCGCACATATCACATATGCGCTCCTATTTCGTTTTGCCTGAGCCAGTAAAACCTCTATGTAGGACTCTAAAGACTCGTCAATATGCCGGCAGTAGGTGATGATCATATCAAGCACCCACAAGCCGTCAGCGGTACTAGCTGGACGTAACGGCTACCCGGGTATTGAGCGATCAGAAGATTAGCAAGCAAGCCCGCTCCAACTCCTGCAAAAAGCCTGACAGTGACACTACCATACAGTCCGGTCTCCTCGTCTGATATGTTGCATATCAAGTCTAGGGGTGGTAAACGTCAGACCCCAAAAACCGATAAGTCATGCCGATATGAGGCTCATAACGGGTCGAGAAATTACTGGTAACACTTACCAGTAAATCTCTAAACCAGCCCTGGCCAGGGACTTCCCTGTTATGGCCAATCGAGCATAGCGCAACATCAACCCCCAATACCGGGAGAGACGAAACCCCTCCTATCGCTCATTGCCTCCTTGTGACTCGGGACTGTACCCAAAAACCACCGTTTTGCACGCCCTCTTGGACGTGGTAAGGTGGAAATCAAAGCACAGTGGGAATCACACAAGACTCTATGACGATCTCGGGTCTACAGACTAACCTGTACCAGTGTCACCAGAGAACTGCCATCTGACGTAAGGTATAATACCATCTGGGAGTTCTCGACGAGTCTATCCAGTGTACCCAGTCTCCACTGAGCACCCGTATATCATCTCTGATGTCAAACACCAATGGATATGGGATCATCCATTGCCCATCTATATGGGTCGAGAAGGTATACGCTAGTCTACTCTGGTATATCGATGCCCCATCTCGATACACCCACGACTAGGGACCTTGAAGGATGTACTTATGGACTACCATGCCCCTACTAGTATGATCCGCATCATAGTCCAGGTAGTCAAGTACACATCCTAAGGGCTTTACCAACATGTAACAGAGAGACAATCAGTGTACACGTTAAGGTAAAGAGTAACCAGATAGCATACTATCATGTTGAGCAAGAAAGTCCTCCCTATATATGTCCAAGCATCCACTACAATATACATCACATGTATAGTAATGGCCTCTGGGGCATACTTATAACTAATAATCTCCCACTTGCACTAGGGCCATCTGATAACAGTGGTTGAAGTATCTCATACTCAACCATCCCATAATAGTCTCTCATTGGGAAAAGGCCTTCGTGAGTGGATCCGCCGTGTTGTCCTCCGAGTCTACTCTCCTGACCTCGATCCCCTGGAAGGAGTTTCAGCTATACAAACTACAGCAGATGATTTGGTAGAACCAAAGGATTCAATAGTAACCAACGAACTTCTACAGAACAGACTTTGCCTCGAGCTTGTCCGGATTATGCTTTTAGACATATGCTGGACAACCCCAAATCTTAACAAACTTAAGATATGGGCTCTTCCCTTTCCATATCTCATATGGAGTGGTAGGCAACTGATTTGGTTGGAACCCTATTCAATAGGTATGCAACTTCTCCAGTGCATAACTCCCAAAAGGAAATAGGTAACTCAGTAGTACTCATCATAGAGCACACCTTATCATATAGGGTGTGATTGCTCCGCCCCGATACACCGACGTGCTGTGGTGTATACGGAGGAGTAATGCTGAGAGAGAATCTCATTCTCCTTTAGAATAATCCAGGAATTCCGTGCTCAAGTATTCTCCTCCTTGATCATATCAAAGGACATAATACGTGTACCCGTTTTAGTTCTCTACTTCTAACTTATATTCTGTGAATATCTCAAAAGGTTCGGACTTGTGTTTCAACAGGAACATATGTCTGAATCTTGAGAGATCATCAGAGAATGTAATGAAGTACAAAGAACCGGTCTTGGCATGTGTAGACAGAGGACCTTCATACATCAACATGTATCATCCCAAGAGTTCACTAACTCTTTCTCTGTTTCCTATAAACAGAGCTATGGTCATTTTATCTCTGTGACATGACTGGAAAGTTTCACAAGATGTAAATTCAAACTAATTTAAATATGCATCTATATGTAACTTCAGCTAGTCGGGTCACATTGATATGGCCTAGTCTATAATACCTCAAGAAGGATTCGTTCATTTCTGAACTCTTCCTCTTGTATGTGTTCTGTATACTAAGAACTGTAATTTGATTTAGAACGTCAATGCTTTTAGATAACGTGCCTGAACCGATCAACTCTTGATATAAGAAATGTTCAAAACATTATCCAACAATACAAAATTATATCCTTCTTTACTAATAAAGAGACTGATATGATGTTGTATATCAAGTTCGGTATATAATGACATTCGTTCAGAATCAATGTATTCTGGTAATACAGGGTGATAGTGACCAACAGACTTGGCTGCAACACTTGCACCGTTTTCTATCTCATGAAACTTATCACCCGTTCTCAGTTCTCTATCTATCTGTAGCCCATGTAACAGATTACATATGCGGGATCCTGATCCGGAATCTCATACCCAGGACGTAAAGGATACTGAGAACAGATCTCTGTAATGAACGCACCCGAAGAAGATGCATCATCATGCACTTTCTTCGTTTGGGCGGCACGGGAATTCTGGTAATCCCCTATTTCCTGCTCTGTCTTATAACATTTATAAGTTGGAGCGGGACCAACGTTCCCCAGCTCAGTATAACAAGCGGGTTCAGTCAATACATCCGTATTATTATCTTGATTAAGGCGTGATATGGTCGCTACCTTGAGAGAGAGAGAAGAAAACACTCTGCGTGCGCTCTTGCAAGATCAGACTGGTTATTATTTTATCTAATCAGGATGGCTCCCACTGTTTTTATCAAATCTTCCTTCAAACCCTAAAAGGAAAGACTAGCCGGGATTAATTACACCCTACAATTTTGCAATTCTTTCAGCCAGGCCAGTGTCGGTACTTTGAGGGAGGTTCCCCGTGCTTTCGCACGGACCTAATTAAAGTAAAGCTCGTTTTCCCAGAGGCGTAACCCCGTTGACACCTTTCTAGACACTTACTTGATCGGCTAATTGTAATGTGTAAAACTCTCCCAGGAGTAACAATTACTCACAGTGGGTATCGGGATCCAATTATCTCATAAAAGGTATGCAATCTCATTGCAAATTTCAACACTTGAAATTCCCAATAATATTTTTCCCCTAACGTGCTATGACCTTGACGAAACCCAACAAACCATAGCCCGCTAGTCAAGTTCAACCCGTACATTTCTTGACTGAATCAAAACCACCCGCACGACCCTTGACAAAAGCCAACAAAGCCATATGACTACCCTAATCCAATCGCATCATATGCAGCAGATAAGCAGCATATAGCTACCGCACACTACACCTTGACGAAAGCCAACAAATGTAGCACGAATACTATATACAACTTATCTGAAATGACGGAGGGCTACGACAGGTTTTTCTGAAAACCTATTGCGTAATGAACTTGATATCGTTGTAGAATCAAATGATTTTAAAATGGAGTGTTTTTTAGGCTTTTACTAGTTTCCCTAAAGAGGTCACTCCCGGTGAAGGGATCTCGGCTCTTTCCTCGTCGAATGAGGTGCACGATATATCATATATATCACTGTGCAAAGCAAAAACTCCAAAAAGCAATCAAAAGACAAAACCGAGGGGTGTAGCATCTGCCAGTCATTGCTAAAGGGGTCACTCCCGGTGAAGGGATCTCGGCCCTTTCCTTATCGAATAAGGTGCAGGATGTTCTACAAGGAACACCGCTATGCAAAGCAAGAACTGTAGCTACCTGTTTTTGAAAATTCGATTCCACAACATCTTTTAGGTTTCTTTTCTTTCATTAATCACATTAATAAAGTCCCATCATTTAAGACACCTAAACATCACAGATAAATACGACGTACACGTATGCCATCCGCATTCGCCTCGATGTCCCCTCGTGCACCGTTAGGTTAGGTAACTAACGGCAGAGCGGGGCAGGGCTAGCACGGGTGTAAAACATAAGTAACATGTATATAATATATCATATATACTATATACAGTATTTATCACATCACATCACATGATCACATCATAAATATCGCAGCAGAAGAAACATATGAAACATTGGATATACTAGGACGTCCGTGTTTTATTTTGAGCCTCTATAAAACACGGATTCCACGGTCGCGATGAATAGCCAAACCCACACCCCTAGACCCCAACGAGAGCGGCAAGCAACCCTTCCAATTCTAGAGTTAGGATATCCGGACTCGACTCCTCGAGTTGGTCTCCCACTGGACTCCAGAACCCGGTTACTTGTGCTCTCCTCCTTGGGTCTATCCTAGTGCGGAAAAGTAAATAATATACAAATGGTGACATCGACCTCATCCCGGAAGTGCCCCAATAAAAGAATATTACATACATTTAATTTTACATAAATGAAAATAAAAACTCTCATCTCACATAAAAAAAACCCGGCTATTCAGAACGCGACGATCCAATATAACATATCCAGCAACACATAACATCACATGTCATCAACGTAAGTAAATATACGTATCCCAATTGTCATTGACATATAGCAACGAAACCGGCGATATCACATATTACACTTACGGTCGCAGAAAAGAAAGTGTAAAACTACAATATTTGGAATCCACAATCTCTTTAGACATCGTAAATCCGAAATATCACATACTTCGCATTTCATGCCTAATTGTATGAATTCCACATATTGTATCACATTCCAGATAAATAGACAGTATTAAACTTTCCAATCGAATAATCAAATACCCAAGATTTCCAAAATAGCTCAACACTTGAGCGAAGTTCAAAAATTCCAGAATACGTCACAGTAGCAACGGTCCAGCCGTAGAAGGGTCAAGCCAACGCCTCATATGTGGTACGCCGTACTGCCTCAAACCCTAAGGTTCAAAAGACAGTTCAAGACGGTCACATAATCGAGTTAAGGTTTGTTGTCTTCTAGAGGGTCCATCGCGTCACATGCAAGTTTTTCCGAAAGATTTAAACCCGAGAAAAATTCAACACTTGAATGTTTTTCGTGCCGGGAAAAATTGAGTTAATGATATTCGTTCGAACATTTTAATACTTTCTAAATTATCCCGAAAAACATAACAAAAATTAAATTCTCCGATCGAATCGGCGATTACAAAATAAACCCCAAAATACTCAACACTTGAGTCAGTTTAAAAATATCCAGAAAAATATAGGAATAGCTACGGAGGTTACTGCATAAAATACTATTCATGATTCACTTTCCCTGCCGCGGAACCGCCGCAAATAGTGGGTTAGGGCCGCGGTTCCGCGGTGGTTGTACCGAATTACGATCTCGAATTTTATGGTAACTCTAAGAATTCCCTGCTGATTTTTTTAGGCGTTTTTAATTCAGAAAAAATCACATTTTTAGAAATTGTACAGAGAGGGGGTTAAATTGACGTATTCGGGTTCGTTCGGAGTTTTAACTTCGTTAACACATCGTCTAATGCTCTAGCCAGGCTCTGATACCACTGTAGGGTTACTAGGCACTCTAATAAGGTTCTACAAGGCATCAACAATGCCGGATTAAAAATTTAGCCGTGCCGAATAACTCTAAACAAGATCTTTGCTAGAAAATTAGGGTTTCACATGCAAGTAAATCACATTTACACTAAGTGAATACGAAATACAACCTTTGTAGATCGGTCCTTCACTTCTTAAGCTCCTTGTAGTAGTCCCTTCGCTGCGATCATCGAACAACCGGACTCTAGGACGGCTCTATGAGAAGAGGCAACGGTATTGCTTGAAGTCTTCGAGGCCGAAGATGATCTACGTCGAGGGAATACGAACTCAAGCTTCTACTTCACTAACTAGAGAATTAGTGAAGCAAACACCCTAAACTAAAGTGCTAGTCTAGTTGAGAATGATGAAATAGGAAATGGGTACACTTTAGAATTTGTTTTCTCACTTTGTATCTCTCTCTTTTTCAAACCCTAGAAAGAAAATCAAGGAGGAAGAAGATGAGCTCAAAATGAATATGAAAACTAATCAAGAGAGTGAGAGAGCTAACCATGGTGAGTGAATATCATATACTAACTTATGTAGAGACATTACCATGGCTAATTATAGTGGTTAGGTTAACTAATATCTTAAGTAAAACAAAACTAGTGGACTAAGTCAATGCAACCATAAGCTTCATGAAGCTTCATGCATATGAGCTCATTATCCACTAATTTTAGAATTACTTTAGATATTAAAACCCTACCAATATAATTAGTATGGTGTATGTCTCATACACCCATGATAGTTGTATCAACAACCATGATACAAAAATGTGAACACAAATAAACATATATCACATATATATTAAGTTGTGTACAAGTGAGAAAAACAAATGCTTAAGTGAACCAATGTTAGTTAATGTAAATTAGTATATCATATATACAATTATAAACTAAATTATTAAATCAACTCTTGACTTAATAATCCAGTTATATCACATATAACCGACTAACATCCAATGTATCGACTTATCGAATCAACCCTTGATTCGATAACCTGGTTATATCGCATATAACCGATCGATACAAACATCGCGAGAATAGAATACGGTATCACATACTTGCATTATTCTCGGTCCCGCACATATCACATATGCGCTCCTATTTCGTTTTTCCTGAGCCAATAAAACCTCGATGTAGGACTCTAAAGACTCGTCAATACGCCGGCAGTAGGTGATGATCATATCAAGCACCCACAAGCCGTCAGCGGTACTAGCTGGACGTAACGGCTACCCGGGTATTGAGCGATCAGAAGATTAGCAAGCAAGCTCGCTCCAACTCCTGCAAAAAGCCTGACAGTGAACTACCATACAGTCCGGTCTCCTCGTCTGATATGTTGCATATCAAGTCTATGGGTGGTAAACGTCAGACCCTAATAACCGATAAGTCATGCCGATATGAGGCTCATAACGGGTCGAGAAACTACTGGTAACACTTACCAGTAAATCTCTAAACCAGCCCTGGCTAGGGACTTCCCTGTTATGGCCAATCGAGCATAGCGCAACATCAACCCCCAATACTGGGAGAGACAAAACCCCTCCTATCGCTCATTGCCTCCAAGTGACTCGGGACTGTACCCAAAAACCACCGTTTTGTACGCCCTCTTGGACGTGGTAAGGTGGAAATCAAAGCACAGTGGGAATCACACAAGACTCTATGACGATCTCGGGTCTACAGACTAACCTGTACCAGTGTCACCAGAGAACTGCCATCTGACATAAGGTATAATACCATCTGGGAGTTCTCGGCGAGTCCGTCCAGTGTACCCAGTCTCCACTGAGCACCCGTATATCATCTCTGATGTCAAACACCAATGGATATGGGATCATCCATCGCCCATCTATATGGGTCGAGAAGGTATACGCTAGTCTACTCTGGTATATCGATGCCCCGTCTCGATGCACCCACGACTAGGGACCTTGAAGGATGTACTTATGGACTACCATGTCCCCACTAGTATGATCCGCATCATAGTCCAGGTAGTCAAGTACACATCCTAAGGGCTTTACCAACATGTAACAGAGAGACAATCGGTGTACACGTTAAGGTAAAGAGGTACCAGATAGCATACTATCATGTTGAGCAAGAAAGTCCTCCCTATATATGTCCAAGCATCCACTACAATATACATCACATGTATAGTAATGGCCTCTAGGGCATACATATAACTAACAGTCACTCCCGGTGAAGGGATCTCGGCTCTTTCCTCATCGAATAAGGTGGAGGATATTTCATAAATACCGCTGTGCAAAGCAAGAACTATAGAAGCAATCAAAAAAAAACCGCGAGTTTGTAGCATCTGCCAATTTTGCTAAAGAGGTCACTCCCGGTGAAGGGATTTCGGCTCTTTCCTCATCAAATAAGGTGCAGGGTATATCATATATACTTCTATGCAAAGCAAGACTGTAGTTACCCTTTTTATAAAGTTTTGATTTTACAATATCTTTTAGTTTTCTTTTCTTTTATTAATCTCATTAATAAATTCCATCAATTATGCTTCCTAAGCATCACAGAAGAAACGAAAGCAGTAATATTTATATATCAACATATATATATAGTATAAGCATTCATCTCAGGCAGTAATATGATCTCATCACAGAACATTGCAGCAGAAGATAACATATGAAATATTGGATATACTAGGACGTCCGTGTTTTTATATCGAGCCTGTATAAAACACGGATTCCACGGTCGCGATGAATAGCCAAACCCACATCCCTAGACCCCTACGAGAGCGGCAAGTAACACTGCCAATTATAGAGTTAGGAGACCCGGTCTCGACTTCTCGAGATGGCTTCCCATTGGACCCTAGAACCCGGTTACTTGTGCTCCCCTCCTCGGGTCTACCTAATGCGGAAAAGTAAATAATATACAATGGTGACAACAACCTCAACCCGGAAGTGCCCCAATAAAAGAATATTACATACAAATGAATTTTGCATGAATGAAAATAAAAACCCTCATCTCACATAAAACCCCCGACTATTCAAAATACGACGATCCAATACAACATATCACAGCAACACATAATATCTCATATCATCAACGTAAGAAAGTATGCGTATCCCGATTGTCGTTGATGTATAGCAACGAAGCCGGCGATACACCACATACTACGCTTACGATCACAAAAAAGAAAGTGTAAAACTACAACATTTGGAATCCATAATCACTTTAGACATCTTAAATCCAAAATATCACATACTTCGCATTTCATGCCTAACTATATGAATTCCACATACTGTATCATATTCCAGATAAATAGACAAAGTTAAACTTTCCGATCGAATAATCAAACACCCAAGAATTCCCAAATAGCTCAACACTTGAGCGGGGTTCAAAAAACCCAGAACATGTCACCGCCCCAATGAACCAGCCGTAGAAGGGTCAAACCAACGTCTCACATGTGGCAACGCTAAACTACCACAAACCCAAAGGTTCAGTGACAGTTTTGACGGTCACATAATCGAGTTAAGGTTACGTTCTTCTAGAGGGTCCACAGATATGCTTGCATGTTTTTCCGAAAGTTTTAAACTCAAGAAAAATTCAACACTTGAAAGTTTTTCGTGTCGGGAAAAAGTGAGTTATTGATATTTGTTCAAACATTTTAACACGTTTTAAATTATCCGGAAGACTAAACGAAGTTAAACTTTCCGATCGAATCAACGAATACAAAAGATCTCCAGAAAACTCAACACTTGAGTAAAATTAAAAATTCCCAGAAGCATGTAGTAATACCTATGGATTAACCCTATAAATACGAGTCCTTAATTCCCAAGTACGACCACGGAACCGCCGCGCAAAGCATGTTCTTGCCGCGGTTCCGCGGCGACTTGAGGGTATTCGGGGATCGTATTTTACAGTAATCCATAGAATCACCTGCTGAATTTTCTGAGTATTTTTAATACGGAAAAAACCAACTTTTTAGAAAATTTCCAGAGAGGGGTCAAAATCGACGTTTCGGGGTTCGATCGGACTTTTAACTTCGTATACACGTCGCCTAATGCTCTAGCTAGGCTCTGATACCACTATAGGGTTACTAGGCACTGTCACAAGGGTCTATCAGGCATCAACCATGCCCGATTTAAAATTTGGAAGTGCCGAACAACCTAAAGCAAGGATCTTTGCTAGATAATTAGGGTTAAACATGCATGTAAACATCATTACATCTAAGAGAGAGGGATTACAACCTTTGTAGTCCGCTCATTCGCTTCATAAGCTCCGAGTAGTAGTCCCTTCGCCGCGATCCATGATCTCCCGAACTCAAGAGAGGCTCCACAACCCGAATGATCCATACTTGCTTGAAGTCTTCCTTTTCGAAGATGATCTACCTTGAAGTTTCTTTAACTCAAGCTCTCACTTCTCTAATCAAGTATTAGAGAAATGAACACCCTAATCTAAGTAGCTAGAATAGATGAGGATGATGAAGTAGGAATTTATCTCTCTTTTGTTTTCAAAATCTCACACTAATTCATCACAAAACCAAAAGCTAGAAAGCTTTTCAAGGAGGAAGAAGAAGATCAAGTCTTTTGTGATGAATAACGAATTGTTATTCTAATTACAAATGCAACCCATGGTTAATAATGAAAGGGATAACCATTGTAGAGATTTAACTAAGGTAAAGGGTTTGGGTTGGGTTAGGAAATATCTCACAAATATCAACACATAATATCTTAGCTTAAAACAAAACAAAATCTTCTAGAAGCTTCATGAAAAAGCTAACCCAAATCAAAACCTAATCATGTTTAATCTCCACTAATCATGTTGCATTAGTAATCATAACTTGTTACAATATTATATATCACATATATAATATATTTTTGTAACAAAAGAAAATAATACAATTAACATATATCTCATATATATCAATGTATTATCCGGTGAGAAAATGAATCAATAAAACGAGCCAATATTAGATAATGTAATGTAATATATCATATATATAATTATACATTAAATTATCGAATCAACACTTGATCCGACAATCCGGCTATATCGCATATAACCGACTAATATATCATGTACCGATTCAACGAATCAACACTTGATCCGACGGCACGGCTGATATCAAATATTGCGAGAATAGAATACGGTATCTCATATCGTATTATTCTCGGTCCCGCACATATCACATATGTGCTCTTACTCCGTTTTTCTTGAGTCAAGAAACCTCTGTGTAAGACTCTAAAGAATCGTCAATACACCAGCAGTAGGTGATGATCATATCAAACACCCACAAGCTGCAAGCGGTCAGCTAAACGTAACAGCCACCCAGGTATTGAGCGATCAGAAGATCAACAAGGAAACCTGTACATTCTCCTGTGAATCCAATCAGTAACACTACCGTACAGTCCGGTCTCTTTGTCTAATATGTCACATATCCAGTCTAGGGGTGGTATACGTCAGACCCCAGTAATCGATAAGTCGTGTTGATGTGAGGCTCATAACAGGTCGAGAAACTACTGATAACACTTACCAGTAGCACTCTATATCAGCCCTGGCCAGGGACTTCCAGTTATAGCCAATCGAACACTGCACAACATCAACTCCCTATACCGGGAGAGACGAAACCCTCCTATCGCTCATTGCCTCCATATGATTCGGGACTGTACCCAAAAGCCACCGTTTTACACGCCCTCTTGGACGTAGTAAGGTGGAAATCAAAGCACAGTAGGAATCCCACAAGACTCTATGACGATCTCGGGTCTACAGACTACCCTGTACCAGTGTCACCAGAGAACTGCCATCTGACGTGAGGTATAATACCATCTGGGAGTTCTCGGCGAGTCCGTTCAGTGTACCCAGTCTCCACTGAGCACCCGTACACCATCGTTAATGTCAAACATCGATGGAAATGGGATCATCCATCGCCCATCATATGGGTCAAGATGCGTATACGCTAGTCTACTCTGGTGTATCGATGCCCTGTCTCGACACACCCTCAACTAGGAACAGTTATAGGATGTACTCGCTGACTACCCTGGCCCCACTAGTATGATCTCATCATAGTCCCAGTAGTCGAGTATGTATCCTAAGGGCTTTATTAACATGTGAGAGCAAGACAGTAAACTAATATAAGTCAACATGTTAAGATAAAGTGAAACCAAATAGCATACTATCATATCGAGCAAGAAATTCCTCTCTATATATATCCAAGCATCCATTATAATATACATCATATGTACAACAATGGCCTCTAGGGCATATAAATAACTAACAAAGGATATGTTCTTGGTTTACGGCGGAAAAGACCTCCAGATCGAGGCTTTTGCTGACTCCAGCTTCCAGAGTGACAAGGATGACTCCAAGTCCTTGTCAGGTTATGTCTTTACCCTCAATGGAGGGGCGGTGTGCTGGAAGAGTTCCAAGCAGTACACCGTTGCTGACTCGACGATGGAAGCGGAGTATATCGCAGCTTCTGATGCCGCAAAAGAAGCAGTCTGGGTAAAGAAGTTCTTAACAGAACTTCAGGTAGTTCCATCCATTGTTGATCCAATTGTTAGTTATATGTAAGCCGTAGAGGCCATTACTATACATAGGATGTATATTGTAGTGGATGCTTGGACATATATAGGGAGGACTTTCTTACTCGACATGATAGTATGCTATCTAGTTGCTCTTTACCTTAACGTGTACACTGATTGTCTCTCAATTACATGTTGGTAAAGCCCTTAGGATGTTTACTTGACTACCTGGACTATGATGCGGATCATACTAGTGGGGACATGGTAGTCCATAAGTACATCCTTCAAGGTCCCTAGTCGTGGGTGTATCGAGACGGGGCATCGATATACCAGAGTAGACTAGCGTATACCTTCTCGACCCATACAGATGGGCGATGGATGATCCCATATCCATTGGTGTTTGACATCAGAGATGATATACGGGTGCTCAGTGGAGACTGGGTACACTGGACGGACTCGCCGAGAACTCCCAGATGGTATTATACCTTACTTCAGATGGCAGTTCTCTGGTGACACTGGTACAGGTTAGTCTGTAGACCCGAGATCGTCATAGAGTCTTGTGTGATTCCCACTGTGCTTTGATTTCCACCTTACCACGTCCAAGAGGGCGTGCAAAACGGTGGTTTTTGGGTACAGTCCCGAATCACATGGAGGTAATGAGCGATAGGAGGGGATTCGTCTCTCCCGGTATAGGGAGTTGATGTTGTGCTGTGTTCGATTGGCTATAACCGGAAATCCATGGCCAGGGTTGCTGTATTCATAAAATTCAGCAGGGAATTGTAGGAGTTACTGTGCAGCACGTGACCACAACTCGACCAAAGCGCCGCGGAACCGCGGCCCCACCCTGGCTCAAGCGAAACAAAATAGGAGCACATATGAGATATGTGCGGGATCGAGAATAATACCAGTATGTGATACTGTATTCTATTCTCGCTATATGTATCATTGGACGGTTATATGAGATATAGCCGGGTTACCGAAACAAGTGTTGATTCGATACATTGATACACTTGATATTAGTTGGTTATATGCATTATGACCGGATCATTAAATCAAGTGTTGATTTAATGATTTAATGTATAATTATATATTTGATATATTACTTTACATTAACTAATATTGGTTCATTTAAGATTGATTATCTCACTTGATTGTGCACATTGTATATATGATATATGTTTGTGCACTAGTTTGTATCATGTTTGATGATACATGCAAACTTGGGTGTGTATGCTTTAAACCATAGTTTAGGTTAATGGTTAAGGTTTTATTTATTTATTTATTTATTTAATTTGGCATGGTTGATGCCTTGTGGAACCTCATGAGTGTGCCTAGGAACCCTACAGTGGTATCAAAGCAGGGTTTACAATTAGGGTTTCGGGTTCGATCGGACTTCTAACATCGTCTACACTTCGTCTAAAGCCAGGAAACCTCTGTGTAGGACTCTAAAGACTCGTCAATACGCCGGCAGTAGGTGATGATCATATCAAACACCCACAAGCCGCAAGCGGTCTACTAAACGTAACGCCCACCCGGGTATTGAGCGATCAGAAGATCAACGAGCAAGCCCGCTCACACTCCTGTGAATCCAACCAGTAACACTTACCGTACAGTCCGGTCTCGTCGTCTGATATGTCGTATATCTCGCCTAGGGGTGGTAAACGTCAGACCCCAGTAGCTCGATAAGTCGTGTCGATATGAGGTCTATAACAGTTCGAGAAACTACTGGTAACACTTACCAGTAAATCTCAGCAACCCTGGCCAGGGATTTCCGGTTATAGCCAATCGAACACAGCACAACATCAACTCCCTATACCGGGAGAGACGAATCCCCTCCTATCGTGCTACGTTTGTTGGCCTGCGTCAAGGCGTAGTATGCGGTACCTAACTAGTATTTATCTGTTTATGCATATGATGCAGATTGGATTAGGGTAGTCGTGCGACTTTGTTGGCCTGCATCAAGGGTCGTGCGGGTGGGTTTAATTCAATCAAGAAATGACGGGTTGAACTTGACTTGCGGACTATGGTTTGTTGGCCTGCATCAAGGTCATAGGACGCTAGGGGTAAAATATTATCGAGAATTTCAAGGGTTGAAATTTGCAATGAGATTGCATACCTTCTATGAGATAGTTGGATCCCGATACCCACTGCGAGTAATTGTTACTCCTGGGAGAGTTTTACACATTGCAATTAGCCGATCAAGTAGGTGTCCAGAAAGGTGTTAACGAGGTTATGCCTATGGGAAAACAAGGTTTACATTAAATAGGTTCGTGCGAAAGCACGGGGGACCTCCCTCAAAGTACCGACACTGGCCTGGCTGAAAGATTGGCGAACTTGCAGTGTGCAATTAATCCCGGCTAGTCTTTCTTTTTAGGGTTTGAAGGAAGATTCGATAAAAACAGTGGAAGCCATCCTGATTAGATAAAATAATAACCAATCTAATCTTTCAAGAGCGCACGCAGAGTGTTTTCTTCTCTCTCTCTCTCCAAGTAGCGACCATATCACGCCTTAATCAAGATAATAATACGGATACATTGACCGAACCCGCTTGTTATACTGAACTGGGGAACGTTGGTCCCGCTCCAACTTATAATTGTTATAAGACAGAGCAGGAAATAGGGGATTACCAGGATTCCCATGCCGCCCAAACGAAGAAAGTGCATATGATGCATCTCTTTCGGGTGTGTTCATTATAAAGAACCGTTTCTCAATGTCCTCTACGTCCTAGGTATTAGATACCGGATCAAGATCCCGCAAATGTAATCCGTTACATGGGCTACAGACAGGTAGAGAACTGAGAACGGGTGATAAGTTTCATGAGACAGAAAACGGTGCAAGTGTTGCAGCCAAGTCTGTTGGTCACTGTCACCCTGTATTACCAGAATACATTGATTCTGAACAAATGTTATTAGATACCGAACCTGATGTACAAAATCATATCAGTCTCTTTATTAGTAAAGAAAGGATATAATTTTGTATTGTTGGATAATGTTTTGAACATTTCTGTCACGACCCGAAAGTACGGAACGTGACCGGCACTTAGATTACGAAACGTCTAGAGGCGCAACGTAACCTATGTAAGCCGAAGCCCAGAAATCTAAACCATGAAAAAGAAGAAGAAGCAGTAAAAGAAAACATGAAGGAACAAGTTTAAAACATCAGCAAATTTTCTCAAAAATTTCGGCAGAGTCTCCTCTATAAAAACTGGCCCCCAAACGGGTACAACAAGTATAATATACATAAACAATAAAAAGCATCCCCAACGGGAGCTAGCATCAACGCCAACAGGCGGAAACAACCACAACAAGCATAATAATATACAACGCCAAAGGGAGAGGCTCAAAACTCAAAGAAAACAAAACCACCATATCAGAATAATACATGCGCGACTCTAAGGTCGAAAAAAAAATACTGGTCCAATAAACTTATCAAGTAATACAAGTATGGTTGATGGAGCTTACTAGATACAAATAAAAGAATAAAAATACAATGGTGGTTCAGATACAAATGAACCAACCTACCGTGCAAATCACCCTGAAGAAAAGATGTGCCAGCAAGCTGCCAGGGAAACCTGTACATCGAACCTGTAATAAATTTGGCACAACGGGGGTGAGTTGCCAACTCGTGAGTAGAAGACATCTATGAAAAGAAATCGAATGCACGACGCTATCCTAGGTCATAATAATACACTACTAAGTCCCAATCATCTAGTAATAGCAGGGTAATACTACGTGTAAGTGCAGATACTCCGTGCTCGTGTCAGTGCCTCATATAGTACTATGTCATATGAATGGATATGCATGCACCATGAATGTAAAATAACCAATCCTGAAATCCAGGTATATCTGTATAAGAAATCTTTAGCTGTTATCATAGGAAAACGGGTATAGAAACCGGAAATATCAACAATGAAATCCATGGAAATCCGTGTCAAGCATCAACATAAACATGTAAATCTCAAGTCTCATAGTCTCAATATCTCGGGCTCCGTCAGTCCGGATCGGCCCATATCATCAAATCTCACGACAACGGTCGGTATCCTTCGGATATCCGCCGCGCCAGACATCACCGGTAGGTAGCCTTCCCCTGCCAGGCTCATCGTCTACAACTCGATCTTCTTGCCCCGGGGTACCATACCGGGCCCACCATGTACCCGAGACGGTTCATCCACTCCTCGAATCGGATCTCGAAATCCATCAGAAAACATGAAATCTCATGGTGGACGACACATACATCACGAGAAAACCGCATCTTATGTTTTTAAATAGAGAGGAGGAGGAGAGAGAGAAGTTTTTATATATTCTTGCGGTTTTCCCCAAAATCCAGAAATCTCATAGAAATCGAAATCTCAAAATCATGAGTAAGTAAATGATAAGTGTCGGCATATGCCCCATAAAACTGCATGATAACATGAGAATATGAATGCATGAATGTCTAAGTAATAAATGCCATGTCTATACTAGCATCTGAGAGTAATCACAATATTATATATCGATCTAGTTGCTAGCTGATTCTATCAATAAAAGATAATAAGATCTAAAGTGTACGTGACATAGCAATTACCGATGATGATGTGTGTGAGCCGGCAAATAAGTGTGCGTGGAATATGCGCATCATCGGTAATGGTGCTGGTGTCCTAACAGGTAAAGTTTATACTGATTATAGCAACATATGAATGAACATGCAACATTATGATTACAGTGTGAAAGTAAAGACGGATGTGTGTTATCCATTCATTTGATATATAATTATCACTACCACTATATGACTCGAACCTAACCTAGTGTCAATCTAACCTCCTGAGGAACTAAACCTAAGAAACTAGTCATTAAGAAATAAGAGTCTACCTAGGTCTGAATCAATATCTCCAATAGTCGGCGATCCAGCCTCAATAGCGTCACGTACGTAGTACGGCTTCCTCGAATCAAGAGTGCGGATCAATCATCATATCTATGCCTCGTACGGTAAAATCCATCATACGGCATCCCAATATCGGGGTACGGGTCAAGTATCTCCTAGGTGTCTCATCATTAGCATAATGTCATCATCAACGCATCTCATGATCAAGGTGCTAAACTGTGATCGCATACATCAATCATATACCATTGCCATCATAATAAGCATCATTAGTTTATCCTCAGAAATATCATGTCATATGTATCATATTGTGATTAAGTCATACTGATATCATATCTTCCTCAAGTCACACCTATATGATATCGACATCAGGTCACACCTATATGATGTCGTAATCAAGTCATACATATCCCATATCGTGATCAATCACAAGTTACAGTCCGGGTACTATTTTAGAGTCCCATGTACCTCAATATCATCACCACCCATTATAATTTAAGTATACATGTTCATTATCTCATTCTCTAATGATCCGCTAACACTTAATACGACTGTATAGCCAAGAATCACGGCATCAAGCCCAGTTACACTGTTTCATCATACCTCGGATATCATATCACATCAATGTATCCCATATACGTGTTGTATATATATATATACCTATACCTCGTCCTATATATATATACACATGCACGTATACACCATGTCGTGTTTCAGTGTGTGCGAGTGTGTGTTTCTACCTGAAACCTACGAACCTCTTCCAAGGTATTCATCTTCTGATATGTCTTCCTAAATCAGTCTAGTCCAGCCTAGGGTCATTACTAGGGCCCTACTCATTAAGAATCTAGGGTCACATCTGGTTTCTTAATGTCAATAAGTACTATTCCTATTCTACGTTGCGAGGGTGCTAAACGCCATCCACCCGACTTTCCCCCGTAGATATGCATCTACTCACCTGGTCCATGTCTGCCAAAGACGGTGTCGCCATCCTCCTCTTCATCGCCCGCAGTCCACGTAAGGGGTACCTAAACGTAAACATATAAATAGTATCGTAAACTGGATCACATACGAAAGTCAAACGATACAAGGAACAAGCATAGGTTAAAACCTATGTCCCGTCCACGCAAAAGAACCAAATATCACTCGATATCGGCGTACAAACTCCGATGGATCGAGATAAACATCAACAAATAACTCATAGTTTTAAAACATATTACTTATATTATAAAACATGATTAAATCCATCGAAACCCAAAAATCCATCAAACCGTCCAATTTCGTAAAACCCGAAAACGCCAATTTACCGTTTTTCATCAAAACTTGACATTTAAATGAAATCAATGGTCATAAAACTCATTAAATAGCATAACTAGACTATACAAACCATTACTATATTTTTATTACACAAATTTGTATTAATTTGAAATTTCTAGTTTGCAACCTTTAACAATTTTCAACATTTTTCAAGCAAAATACCATAATTCCACCACAAAACGTGATTTTGCATGAATTAATGTATTAAACCACAGTTCATGATGATAATGATTTAATGAAACCATAAATTATATTTTTAATCTCATTTATTTAGGAATTTCTAAAATCTAGTTTACAAAATAGCAATTTTTATCACAATTTATCAATTATCAATAGAAACTAGCAATCAATTTAAGTTTCCATTCCACCAACAAGTTAATACCCTTATTAAGACTACAATCTAGTGTTACAAATATTAATTTCAATTTTATTTCACCAAAAATTATGTTTTATAAAAACCTAGTTAGCAAAATTCCTAATTTAAACAATTTTAAATGAAAAATTTACAATTCAACAACCATGCAAGATTTTCCAATTCTAAAAGTGTTAAACTAACTATTATAACCCTAATTAATTAATAAAAATCATAACTTGAATTTACAACCCTAACTTGAATTTTAAAAATTGAACATAGAATTAATTCATTAAATCTAAACATGCTTAAAAGAAACATCTAATAACAAATAAACAAAAGAAGGAAATTTATACCTCCAAAATATGAAATCCAAACAAGAAAATGAGCCTCCAAAATTCATGCTTTCCATCTCCAAATTCCATATAAATATGAGCAAGGAATAAAGGGTAGGAAATAAATAGGATTTTGTGGATTTTTAATTGAATTTTTAAAGGATTTTTGATGAATTTTGGAGCAAAATAAAATGAGGAAAATGGGGGCTACCATGGGGGGTGAGGCCGGCCATTTTTTTGGAGGTGAGGGAGAGAAAGAAGAGGGTGAGAAAATGTGTAGAAGTCTCCACCAAAATATCACTTAATTATGTCTTTTCATGCATTTATTTATTTTTCTTTTATTTCTTTACTATAGCAACTCAAGAAAACTCTAGAAAATAGGAAAAATTTGCAAATAAATTTTTCATGATACACACTAAATTCTAACATGCCATGGTTCATTTTTACAAATTAAAACCATTCAAATTTTTAATTTACACTAATTTAGTGTAAAAATAAAGCTTATGTTAATATTTAAAATAATTAATTTAGGAAAAATATTTAATTAAACTAAAAATTTATAAGTGGCTAAATAAACACCATTTACTAGTAATTACATAATTAAAATAGGTATTTTTGAAATTATAATGAAAAACAATCACGGTTTAGTTTTTATGAAAAATACATTTTACTTTACCGAAAATCACAAAATTCACTTAAACAATTTTATTCGTTTAATTATTTATTTAATTATTTTTAAAACGTTACAATTTCCTATATCAAAAGTTGATCGGTTCAGGCACGTTATCTAAAAGCATTGGCGTTCTAAATCAAACTACGGTTCTTAGTATACAGAACACACACAAGAGGAAGAGTTCAGAAATGAACAAATCCTTCTTGAGGTATTGTAGATTAGGTCATATCAATGTGACCCGACTAGCTGAAGTTACTTATAGATGCATATTTAAATTAGTTTGAATTTACATCTTGTGAAACTTGCCAGTCATGTCACAGAGATAAGATGACCACAGCTCTGTTTATTGGAAACAGAGAAAGGGTTAGTAAACTCTTGGGACTGATACATGATGATGTATGTAAGGTCCCCTGTCTACACATGCCAGAACCGGTTCTTTGTACTTCATTACATTCTCTGATAATCTCTCAAGATTCAGACATACGTTCCTGTTGAAACACAAGTCCGAAACTTTTGAGATATTCACAGAATATAAGTTAGAAGTAGAGAACCAAAATACAGGTATAAGTATTATGTCCTTTGATGAGATCAAGGAGGAGAATACTTGAGCACGGAAATCCTGGACAATTCTAAAGGAGAATAGGATTCTCTCTCAGCATTACTCCTCCGTATACACCATAGCACGATGGTATATCGGGGCGGAGCAATAGCACCCTATGTGATATGGTATGCTCTATGATGAGTACTACTGAGTTTCTTATTTCCTTTTGGGAGTTATGCACTTGAGAAGCTACATACCTATTGAATAGGGTTTCGATCAAATCAGATGCCTACCACTTCATATGTGATATGGAAAGGGAAGAGCCCATATCTTAAGTTGGTTAAGATTCGGGGTTGTCCGGGCTATGTCTAAAAGCAAAATCCGGACAAGCTCACGGCAAGATCTGTTATGTAGAACTGGAAAGGTTCCAGCTATACAAACTACAGCAGATGATTTGGTAGAACCAAAGGATTCAGTAGATTCCAACGAACCTCAGCCTCTCTGCCGATCTAGTAGGGTTCCTCACCCACCTGAGAGATACTTCGGTTTCTCTATGACAGTGGGAGTGAGGATTGCATCATGAGATGATAACCCAACTAGTTTCGAGCAGGCCATCGAGAGTGAGACTCTTTAAGAATGGCTGGATGCTTAGCGATCTGAGATGGAATCCATATACACCAACAAAGTATGGATTTTGGTTGCTATATCTGAAGGGTTAAATCCCCATCAGGAGCAAGTAAATCTTGAGAAGATTACTTGGTGTACATGGAAAAGTTAAGACTTTCAAAGCTAGACTTGTTAAAGGTTTGCATCATTGACCAGGTATGGATTATGGTGAAACCTTTCCTATGAGGCTATGCTTAAGTCCATCCAGAACCTACTTGCCACGGCTACATACCATGACTACGATATCTGGTGGTTGGGTGTCATGACAGCTTTTCTAAAATGATGTTTTAGAAGAGAGCGTCCATAAGTACACAGCCAGAGGGCTCGTAGACAGTGGGAGCAGCGGAAACGTGTGCAAGTTGCTTTACATGATAAAGCAGGCATCGCAGAGTTGGAACATCTGTTTTGATGTGGTAGTCAAAGATTTTGACTTCATCAAAATGGTAGATGAACCTTGTACATACAAAAAGGTAGTAGAGAGTATGGTAAAGATCCTCGTAGAGTATGTGGATAACATACTCTGGATAGGGAAAGAGTTTCCTATGCTACGCTCGGTCAATCTCCGCTTATCACAAAGATTCTTCATATAGGATCAAAGTGATACCTACTAAATCCTGGTTTTTGGATCTATGAGATAGATCTAATTGGATGCTAAGACTCTCACTAGTTGCATTGAGATGGTATCAATCAATCCTGGGGAGAATCACTGGAAATGTTCCAGGGTGATAAGGATGACTGAATGTCAGTCACAGACATTGTCTTTACCCTCAGTAGAGGGACGGTATGTTGCAAGAGTTCCAAGCTAGATACCGTGACATACTAGACGATTAAAGGCAAGATACATCGTGACCAAAGATGCTACCAAACAGGAAGTCTGAGTGTATATTAGTTCATAAGATGAACTTAGTTCCTCCCATTGTGTGACAATAGAGTTGTGGCTTATGCCAAGGAACGTCCGTCCCATCAGTGATCCAGACATATTCTAAGGCAGTATCACCTGATCATGGAGATGGTTGATCTCCAAGGAGATCAAGGTTAGGAGAGTAGACTCAGAGGAATGTTGGGTTTACCTAGCACCTCATGAAGGGTTTGGAAGCATCACATGTACCAAATATTAAATTTTTAGGGTGCTAAGTAAGCATACAAAGAATCATTCCTAGAAAAATTAGGGTTTCAAAAACAACACTTCATCACAAGTAGGTTAAGCTAGGGTCTTGAGGGTACAACCTTTGTAGCTCCCTACGCTAGACTCCTCGGCTACTTGGGGTTTGGAAAAGGTCCACTTGAACTCCTCTAGGTCCACGATGATCCACTCGGAGTCCGCTTTGTCCAAGCTTGCAACTCCCTACGCTATGCAAAGCAAGACTGTAGCTACCCTTTTATTTGAAAATTTGATTCTACAACATCTTTTAGGTTTCTTTTCTTTCATTAATCACATTAATGAAGTCCCATCATTTAAGTCACCTAAACATCACAGATAAATACGACGTACACTTATGCCATCCGCATTCGCCTCGATGTCCCCTCGTGCACCGTTAGGTTAGGTAACTAACGACAGAGCAGGGCAGGACTAGTGCGGGTGTAAAACATAAGTAACGTCTATATAATATATCATATATACTATATATACTGTATCCATCATAACATATCAAATGATCACATCACAGATATCGCAGCAGAAACATAGATATAATGTGGGATATACTAGGACGTCCGTATTTAGTATTTAGCCAACAATAGAAAATACGGATTCCACAGTCGCGATGAATAGCCAAGCCCACACCCTGGACCCCTACGAGAGCGGCAAGCGACCCGACCAATTTTTGAGTTTAGGAAACCCGGTCTCGACTCCTCGAGATGGCCTCCTACTGAACCCCAGAACCCGGTCACCTGTGCTCCCCTCCTTGGGTCCATCCTAATGCGGAAAAGTAAATAATATACAACACTGGTGGCATGAACCTCAACCCCGAAGTGCCCCAAATAAAAGAATATTACATTACATTTGAATTTTACATGAATGGAAAAAAACTCTCATCTCACATAAAAAAAACCCGGCTATTCGATCGCGACAATCCTGCACATCATATCTCAGCAACACATAATATCATATATCATCAACGTAAGTAAGTATGCGTATCCCAATTGTCGTTGATGTATAGCAACGAGACCGGCGATATCGACATACTACACTTACGGTCACAAAAAAGAAAGTGTAAAACTACAATATTTGGAATCCACATTCTCTTTAGACATCGTAAATGCGAAATATCGCATACTTCGTATTTCATGCCTAACTATATGAATTCCACATATTGTATCACATTCCAGATAAATAGACAGTATTAAAGTTTTCGAACGAATTATCAAATACCCAAAATTCCCTAAAGCTCAACACTTGAGCAGAGTTCAAAAACCCGGAGTGTGCCACAGTAGTAGCGGTCCAGCCGTAGAAGGGTCAAGCCAACGCCTCACATGTGGCACGCCGTACTGCCCCAAACCCTAAGGTTCAAAAGGCAGTTCAAGACGGTCACATAATCGAGTTAAGGTTTGTTGTCTTCTAGAGGGTCCACCACAAACAAACTTGAACGTATTTCCGAAAGATTTAAACCCCGTGAAAAAGTGAGTAAATGATACCCATTCAAACAATTCAATACTTTCTAAATTACCCGGAAAGAAACACGAAATCAAAATTCCGATCGAATTGTAGAGTCCAAAACCATCCCCAGAACATTCAGCACTAAATTCAGATTAAAAATACCTAAAAATATATAAATACAGTTCTAAACATTACTGTATAAAAACGAGTCATCATCTCTTGTGTACTGCCGCGGAACCGCGGCCCAAGCAAGCTATTGCCGCGGTTCCGCGGTGATATTTACTGTTCATGTCCTCGTATTTGACAGTACTGCTTAGATTTGCCTGCTGTATTTTTTACATATTTTTAATTCTGAAAAACAACAGTTTTGAAAAAATGTCCAGAGAGTGCTAAAAATCCGTATTTTCCGGTTCGATCGGAGTTTTTACTTCGCTAAAGTGTCGCCTAATGTTTTAGGTCAGCTCTGATACCAATGTTGGGTTTACCTAGCACCTCATGAAGGGTTTGGAAGCATCACATGTACCAAAGATTAAATTTTTAGGGTGCTAAGTATACAAAGAATCATTCCTAGAAAAATTAGGGTTTCAAAAACAACACTTCATCACAAGTAGGTTAAGCTAGGGTTTTGAGAGTACAACCTTTGTAGCTCCCTACGCTAGACTCCTCGGCTACTTGGGGTTTGGAAAAGGTCCACTTGAACTCCTCTAGGTCCACGATGATCCACCCGGAGTCCGCTTTGTCCAAGCTTGCAACTTCACTTAATCAAGAGAAAGAAATGAAGCTAACACTCTAAACAAGTGGGCAAGACTTGTGTAGAATGATGTTGTGGTGGCTTTTCTCACTTCAAAATCCTAACTTGGTGAGTGTTTTGCTCACTAGAAAAATCTAGAGAGCAAAGGAAGAAGGAGGAAGAAGATGATGGCCTTTTAGAACAAGAGAGAAAGATAATCCCCTTTGAAAAATAGAAAATATATGAATATATATTTTCCACTTCTCATCTCAAACCATGGTTAAACAATAAAGATATTATTGAACTTGAGTTAAAACACAAAAGGATAGTTAATCCATGGTTAAATGGTGGGTGAGCATGGTTAGGTCAAAGAAGCGTGTAGAAAGAAACCATGAATTATCCTTTCCTTTTTCTATTTGTTATAAAACAAATGCAATAATAATACATATATATAAAACCATGGTGTGAGTCTTATATTGCCACCATTTTCTATGTATATACAACCATGAAGGATGATGTATGTATGTATGTGTACATGCACATCCATATGTGCATGAATCAAGAAAGAATGCATACATGCATGCATACATCCAAAAATACAAGAAAGGATTTCTAGTGAGAAACTAATGGTTAAATGATAAATCAACTCTTGATTTATCAATCCAGCCATATCACATACGACCCAACCAAAAGCAAGCCGCCCGATTAATATACAGTATCTTATACGCGCATTTTAACCAGGTCCATGCGCATATCGCATACGCGCACCACAACGTTTCGCCTGGACTAGGTAACTCCTTTGTGGGACTCTAAGACTCGTCAATACGCCGGCAGTGGGTGATGATCATATTAAGCACCCCCAAGCCGCAAGCGGTCAGCTAAATGTAACGGCCACCCGGGTATTGAGCGATCAGAAGAAAACAAGCGAACCTGCTACAACTCCCGTCGAGCCAACCGGCAACACTACCCGTGCAGTCCGGTCTCCTCGTCTGATATGTCGCTTATCAAGTCTAGGGATGGTAAACGTCAGACCCCAATAACCGATAAGTCGTGCCGATGTGAGGCCCATAACGGGTCGAGAAACTACTGGTAACACTTACCAGTAAATCTCTAAAACAGCCCTGGCCAGGGACTTCCCTGTTACGGCCAATCGAGCACAGCGCAACATCAACCCCCAATACCGGGAGAGACGAAACCCCTCCTATCGCTCATTGCCTCCATGTGACTCGGGACTGTACCCAATAACCACCATTTTGCACGCCCTCATTGACGTGGTAAGGTGGAAATCAAAGCACAGTGGGAATCACATAAGACTCTATGACGATCTCGGGTCTACAGACTAACCTGCACAAGTGTCACCTGAGAACTGCCATCTGACGTGAGGTATAATACTATCTGGGAGTTCTCGGCGAGTCCGTCCAGTGTACCCAGTCTCCACTGAGCACCCGTATACCATCTCTGATGTCAAACACTAATGGATATGGGTTCATCCATCGCCCATCTCATGGGTCGAGAAGCGTATACGCTAGTCTACACTGGTATATCGATGCCCCGTCTCGATACACCTACGACTAGGGACCTTGAAGGATGTACTTATGGACTACCATGTCCCCACTAGTATGATCCGCATCATAGTCCAGGTAGTCAAGTACACATCCTAAGGGCTTTACCAACATGTAACTATAAGACAGTATAAAGAGACAAGTATACATGTTAAGATAAAGAGCAACCAGATTGCATACTATCATATCGAGCAAGAAAATCATCTCTATATATGTCCAAGCATCCAATATAATATACATCATCTGTACAATACTGGCCTCTAGGGCATACATACAACTAACAATCTCCCACTTGCACTAGGGCCAGCTGCTGTAGTATCGCATACCGAGCATCCCGAAGAGTCTCTCAAACTGTATCTGAGGAATGGCCTTCGTGAGTGGATCCGCTGTGTTATTCTTCGTGTCAACCCTCCTTACCTCGATCTCCCGGCGATCAACTATCTCCCGGATCAGGTGATACCGCCTAAGATGTGCCTGGATCGCTGATGGGACATGGGTTCCTTGGCCAAAGCCACCGCTCCATTGTTATCGCAATACAAAGGTATTGGATGCTCAATGGATAGAACCACTCCAAGTTCAGTAATGAACTTCTTGATCCAGACAGCCTCTTTGGCAGCATCGTTGGCAGCGATGTATTCAGCCTCCATCGTCGAGTCTGCCACGGTTTCCTGCTTGGAACTCTTCCAGCTAACCGCCCCTCCGTAAAGGGTAAAGACAAATCCCGACTACGACTTAGAGTCGTCCTTATCACTCTGGAAGCTCGAATCGGTAAAGGACTCCACTTAGAGTTCTCCGTTACCATACACCAAGAGCATCTCTTTAGTCCTTCGTAAGTACTTCAGAATGCTCGTCACTGCTGTCCAGTGACTCTCTCCAGGATCAGCTTGATACCTGCTCAATATACTTAGTGAGTATGCTACATCGGGTCTGGTACATAGCATCGCGTACATGATGTTGGATATAGTGCCCTCAAAGTCAATTATTGGATCGCAGGTACGTGATTGCAATGATTGAGGAGGACCTATGCCGGTAGGACAGTCTTACTCGAGATGATAGTATGCTATCTGGTTTGCCTTTATCAGTTGTGTATAGGTTCAGGTGACTGTTCACGATTACACTTTGATAGAGCCCTTAGGATCTTGATTGACTACCAACAGTATGAGGGTGATCATATAAGTGAGAGTTGGGTGATCTATAAGCATATCCTTAATAGTGGTCCCTAGTCGTGGGAGTTTCGAGACAGGGCATCGATACTCCGGAGTAGACTAGTGTATACAGTTGAGACCCCGACGAGGGGCGGTGGCCGGTCTCACAAGCCACTGGTGTCAGTTGGTTCACCTAAGATGTATACAGGTGCTCATTGGGTTATGAGTACACCGGACAGGACTCGCCGGGAACCTGCTAGTTGGTATTATACATATCGTCAGATAGCAGTTCCCTGGTGACATGTGTACAGGTTAGTTCATTGACCTGAGGTCGTCATTTGTCTCGTGTGAGTTCCTACTGTGCTTTGATTTCTACCCTACCATGGCTCAAAGGAGTCGTGCAAACAGGTAGTTTTTGGGTACAGTCCCGAGCCACATGGAGGCACGTGAGCGGATCGGCAGGGGATTCGTCTCTCCTGGTATTGGGGGTAGAGGTCGCGCTGTGTCTAGGAAAGCCATTACACCAAGTCCTTGGCCAAGGCAGGTAAGATTTACTGGTAGATACTCCAGTAGTATCTCAGGGTGTTCAGGGCTTGTCTCTGACACGACTTATACAGCTATTGGGGGTCTGACGTTACTAGCCCCCTAGGCCGGATATGCAATACTCATAGACGAACGGACCGGACTGTATATACATTGTCACTGTTAGGCTCAGTAGGGTTTCTGGATGAGTTCGCTCATCAGCCTCCCTTGAGGTCAGTCCATGGGCAGCCGTTACGCATAGCTAGTGCCGCTGACGGCTTGTAGTTAAACCCACTGCCAGGGTACTGACGAGTCATTAGAGTCCCCCACAGACAGTTTCCCAAGTTCGGGCGAAACGTTGTAGAGGCCGTATGGTTTTATGGCAGGGTTCGGAAAATGCACGTGCATTTACGCGCGTGTCATATTTCGGGCAGATAATACTGGCGGGCTTTGGTTTAAGCCGGATCCATGTATTATACAGAGTAGATATAATATCTTTGTCTCAGTTGCATTTGTATTCGGTCGTAATACAAATGCGGGTATATTTATACAGTTACGGGGTTATCCTGAAATTCGTTTCGGGATCACTTTTGGAAGTTCCCAGTTTCCAGTTTTCTATCAGCCGTATTTAACATTTGGTTAAATACGGATTTATCTTTTCTTGAGATGAGTGTGGAAGCTTCTAGAAGGTTCTAGAAGTGGTGAGGTGTTTAGTGAGTCATGGTTGCATTTATTGATTCCATTAATGCTTGATGACTAGGTTAATGATTCATCATTTCATTAAGTGTGTTCACACTTTGTGTTTACACTAGAGATATTTTCTTATTGTCACCTCCCCCTCTCCTACACTCACCCCCCACCTCCATATATGTTGCCGGCCCTCCTCCTCTCTCAAAAACTCTCACTTTGTAAGAAAAAGAAATGGTTGTTGGTTAAAAGATTATGATAGTTTTCGGTGTATGGAATTTCACAGCTCATTTCATTCCATCACCCGATTCCCATGGCAACTTCATTAACCGTTCGTCCATGGCTTTGGACAAAGCGAGACAAAGTATTCCACTCGTTCTCTACATCACTCTTGGTCATCTCTTCTAGCAAACTTGATGACCGAGTTGCCTCGAGTCAGAGGCTGGAGCCCGTTTAAAGATCCGACGATGTGGTGCCACCTGGACGAGGAGATCGGAGATCGACGAGATCGGAGCAGCCGCAACGGAGCGTGGGATGATGGTTAAAGAACGAAGGACTCGGATCGTTCGGTATAACCTTTCTTCCCTCTTTGTAGATTGTTAGTTTAGCGTTAATGGCAGATCCGGGTTATTGTATGCGATAGCGCCAGTTATAAAAATTTTTGTTCCGCATTTTGGCGTCTGAAAGACGGCCGGGGCGCTACCGTAGACTTACATGGTATCAGAGCCACGCCATTAAGCTTTACTAACTTGTTCTAACGCGTTTAAAAGATCGATCGAACGGATTTTCAAAAACTACAATTTTCAAGTCTAAAGTTTCTGTTGAATTTAAATCTGGTCTAAAATTATTTTTGAGCATCTCAGAAATTCAAGCAGGCTTTTTAAAGAACACAGAAAAAATTTGACCCACTGATCCGACCGTACGGCCGCGGAACCGCCGCCAAAGCCATGCTTTGGCCGCGGAACCGCGGCCGTCTAGGTGAATCAGTGGACCATATTTCTTCTGTGGATTCTACTTGGGAAATTGTGGTTTCTGGAACTGTTTTTTTGGGCCCAGGATTTTTTACTGTACAGCAGATTTGCGTGGGGCCCACTTCGGGAAATTTAGTCGATCGAAATTTAAACGTGTTAGTTTACAGTGCTTACATTATATCTCTGACCGGGAATGTCATTTGATCGGTAAACCGCGTCTGATTGCTATAGTTCTTTTAGACGGGTTTGCGAACGTGACATTCGCGTTGATGTTCTGTGTTGTGCTGTGATGTTGCGGATTTGTCATGGTGGATAGCAGTGTGTAATGATAGTGCAGTTTGGATTTATTTGTACATTTGATATTGCGGGGCGAACGTCCAACTTGTGGACTGCCGTCACTGCCTGTTGTATAATATTCTTTTGGGGCACGACCAGGTTGCGGTCGATGTACCTGTTGTACTATTTTTCCATTTCTGTACTAGGTTTTACCCCGCGACGGAGTGCACAGATAGCCGGGTTCTGGGGGGCAACGGGTCCGCATCTCATGGCTTTGAGAGGCAGAGGGGTCTCACTCTAGAATTGGCAGACTATTCGCCGCACTCGTAGGGGGTACAGGTTGACCCAAGGAGGGGTGCCCAAGATTACCGGATTCCGTGAAGTGCAGGGTGGTCCATTCACTATGCTGTAGGGGGCTGCCTGTTAGTGTATATGCCCTAGAGGCCATTACTGTATCATACTAGTTTGTATATTAGTTAATGGAAGCTTGGGATATTCACCTTGTATAAACAATCTTGCTCAATATAGTAGTATGCTACTTGGTTTGTTTCTACTTCAATGTGTACATGTGTTTATTTTGCGATATCACCTATACGCATTAGTGGAGCCCTTAGGATCTTTGCTTGATTACCAGCGTTGTGATGGCAGTCACACTAGTGGGGGCTGGGTAATCTATAAGCACATCCTTATACAGGTCCCTAGTCGCAGGACTATCGAGACAGGGCATCGATACTCCGGAGTAGACTAGCGTATGCGCTTCTCATCCCAGTGTGGGAGTTGGTCTGTCCCACAGCCATCAGTACGTCGTACTGGAGATAGTATACGGGTGCTCGTTAGGTTACGAGTACACTGGACAGGACTCGTCGGGAACTGACAGGTTGGTATTATACCTATCGTCAGTTATCAGTTCCCAGGTGACATGAGTACAGCTTAGTCCGCTGACTTGACACTGGCACTTCGCCTCAAGTGTGTTCCCACTGCACTTTGATCACTACCCTACCATGGCTCAAAGGAGTCGTGCAAACAGGTAGTGGTTGGGTGCAGTCCCGAAGCACTTGGAGGCAGTGACGGTTAGACAGGATTCGTCTCTCCCGGTATTGGGGGTTGACATCGCGCTGTGTCTAGGAGAGCCATTACACGAGTAGTCCCTGGCCAGGGCAAGCGAGATATACTGGTAGGCTTCCAGTGTTATCTCAGGGTGTTTTGGGCTTCACTCCGACACGACTTGTACCGCTATTGGAGGACTGACGTTTTACCGCCCCCTAGGCCCGACATGCGATGTATCAGACGAACAGACCGGACTGTACGGAGAATGTCACATTCAGACTCAGTAGGAGTTCAGATGGGGTTCACCTCGTCAGCCTTCTTGTCGGCATCTACCTGGGGACCGTTACGCACAGCTAGTGCCACTTGCGGTCTGTGGTTAAACCCACTGCCAGCGTAGTGTCGAGTCTTTAGAGTCCCACATAGAGGGTATTCGCCTCTGGGCAAAACAGAGTAGAGGTCGCATGGTTTTGCGACGGGGTTCGTTCTCATCCGCGCACTTGTGCACGTTTGGAGTCCGGACGGATATTGCCAGCGGGCTCTGGTTTGAGCCGGATACTGGTATATGTTTTGGGGTTGCTTTTATATCTCGGTATTCTTGTTCCTCGGAACGAGAATGCAGGTGTGTATGCACAGTTGCTTGAGGCGGAGGATGAGGTATTTCATTAGGGTTTCGGAACGGGTGCGTATGCACAGCCGACAGTCGTCATTTTCCAAACCCTAATAGATTTATGAAATATCAATTAATAATAGTAATTAAATGAAATATTGTTATGGTTGATTTTGTTGACTTGTTGACCATGGTTGACTTGTTGACCATGGTTGAATGTTGACCACCATCATGCTTTGCAAGGATTCTCCTTGATTCTTGCTTACACTCATTTATTGAAAGTTATGATAGTGGTCATTCCAAATACAACCATCAACTATTTCATTTTTTATTTATTATTATTAATTAGATATAATTCCTTTTCTTTTAGTTATGGTTGCAAAAGAAAAGAGCTCATTCTATCATAATCATTCTCTCTCCTCATTTCATCTTCTTCTTCCTCAAGCTCAAGGTGATTCCTTCTCATGTGTTGAGAATCCCTCACCTTGAAAAAGAAAGCACCCCATAGATACTCTCTACTCTCTCTAGGGTTCAAGGTTTCGCAAGCCGGAGATCCTAGTTCACTCAAAGTTCGAGGAAGAGCCCGAAGGTTGAACCCTCAGGTGGATCCATCTTCGACGGAAGAAGGCGACGAGGAAAGAACCATCAACCTCTACAAAGTTTGAAGAAGAAGGAGTTCAAGTTTAGGTATAACCATCTTTCCGAGTAGCTAACTCTCTTTAGCTAGTTTGCTAGTTTTAGTTTAGGAAAAGATCCCGACTTTGTTAGTCCATATTGCCCCATGCGCTAAAAATTTGATTTTTATACCGTTTCCGCCTCCCCGTAAGAACCGGTGGTCGCAACGTGGACTTACAGTGGTATCAGAGCCTAACTAAACTTAAACTAGCTTGGTAGTGAAGTGTAACGAAGTTCGGAACCGAAAAAATCCAAAATCCAAACTTTTACAAAACCCTAGTTTCTGTTAAAAAATTTTCTAGTCAAAACAAGATTTGTTATACACCTAAAATCGGCTCAGGGTTTTGTGTGAACACCCAAGAAAAATGATCCCCTAATTCATTCAAACCGCCGCGGATCCGCGGCCTCACCTATTCTTAGCGCCGCGGATCCGCCGCCGTTTGGAGTCTTCTGGTGATCGGGTTTCATGCAGTGTGTTTCTGTGTTGGTTTTGGGATTTTTAAAATATGTTATATGTGCCCAGATTTTCCAGAACAGAAATTTACTTTTGGAATCCTATAATTCCGTATTTTTTTTCGAACTTCACTGCACTTTTACTATGATGGTTATATCTGTGATGTTTGCATGTATTGAACGTCGGCTAATCGCTATAAGTCGATTAGTCGGGGTTATACATCTCTGTGATCTGTGTTTGATATTGGAATGTGTATATGAATGTGTTGGACTGTCGCGGGTGAATAGCCGGGGTGGATGTGAGATGAGCTTTTGTTTTTCTTTCATTCATTTGTAAATGTAAATTGATGTAATAATATTATTTGTATGGCCGCACAACCGGGTCGGGGTTGTAGCCATCATTGTATAATTCTTTTTACTGTTTTTGCTCCTAGGATAGACCCATGGAGGGGTGCTCAAACTACCGGGTACTTGGCGGGTAGTTTGCCGCACCCGTAGGGGTCTTGGGTAGGGTATTTGCTATTCACCGCGACCGTGTAATCCGCTTTTCGTTGCAGGCTCGAATGGATTGCGGATCACTAGTATATCCAATATTTTCATCTGTGATCTGTAATGTCTATCATTGCTTTATATTTAGGCGTTGCTTATGTTTTACAGCCGCGCTAGCCCAGCCCCCGCTCTGTCGTTAGTTAAGTAACCTAACGGGTGATGACGGGACCCCGTGGCGAATGCGAATGGCATAAGCGTACGTCATATTTTGGTTGTTTTCTGCAATGGTAGGATTAAATGATGGGACGCATTAAAAGAACTAATGCAAGAATATCACGCATTAAAAGAACTAATGCAAGATAATAAACCAAGTTAAAGTCGTTGGAACACTTTCGAAAAACCACTCGGTTCTTTTCAAAACTAACTTTTAAATGCGGAGCTTGAGCCACTCCTTCTAAAAGCTATCTCGTTCCATCGATTATATCAAGTTCACTACGTTCACGGTTTTACCAAAACCATTCGTAGCCCTCCGTTGTTTCACATGAATAGTCAATAGTATTCAAGCTGTGTTTGTTGGCCAAAGTCAAGGCATAGTGATTGGTAGCTATTAGATATTCATGTGCAGCATAGATAGATGCGTTGATTTGGAACAGTCGTACTGCCTTGTTGGCCAAAGTCAAGGGTATGTACGGGTGGATTCAAATTAACCTGTGTAAGTGCACGGCGGCGCCCCGGCCGTCAATCCGACGCCGGAATGCGGAAGCGGTGATAAACTTTAAATTTTGCGGACTTTGCAAACCGGCACCACCGCGCACTAAACTTCGGATCGTAACCATTAACAAGTCTAAGCTAACTAGAATACGGGTTAGAGATGTACCGACTGATCCGAGTCCTCCGGTCTTCATCTCCACTCCGATCTCCTCGCGGGATCTCCGTCCGTCTCCTCCTCGTCGGAAAGGGCACCACATCGCCTGTAGCTTTTACGGGCTCCCACCTCAATACCGAGGCAACTCGGGCGCGAAGCTGGCGAATCGACGCGTCCAAGATTAGCTGTAGGAAGTGGTGTAGAATACGCTTTGTCTCAATGAGGTTTGAAGTTGCCTTGATGGAGGAATCAAGATGATACGAACTTGGGGATTTTTGTGGCAATGAAAATGATATGAATGATTAATTTTCCCACACCAAAATGAAGCCTCTCATTTTTCTCCCACGCACTCAAATTTGTGGCCGGCCAAACATATGTAGGAAATGGTGGTGGTGGAAAACAAAAACCAAAGAGGGAGGTTATTGTAGTAAAAGCAAGTGGTGATCCTAAACAAACATGAACCATGCTTATTACTTACACCCACCCATACCCTTTCCAATCACAATTAAAAGCAAGCATGGATGAAAGAGAACAAAGATATCATAATCAATCTTTATGCATATAAAACCTCCACAAAGTGTTATTTGCAAACTTGCAAATAACCCCCTCCATCGGAAAAGTCCGGCCGGGAAAGAACAAAGGAAAACCGGCCGGAACGGAATGTAAACTGGCAACTCCAGAAAACTGGTCCCGTAATAAATTACAGGAAAACCCCGATACTGTGCATACACACCCGCATCTGTATTCCGTCCGGATACAAATGCAAAGAGACAAAATCTACACTGTACTGAACTAGGACCGGCTTAAACCAAAGCCGGCTAGTAATATCCGTCCGATCCTGATCCGTGCAATACCGCACGTATCTGATCGAACCCTGCCATATAACCATACGGCTACCAGTACAAACCGTCCGATCCTGATCCGTGCAATACCGCACGTATCTGATCGGACCCTGCCATATCTCCATACGGCCTCTACAGCGTTTCGCCCGAAAGCTGAGTAACTGAAAGTGTGGTAGACTCTAAAGACTCGTCAATACTATGGCTGTGGATTTAACCACTAGCCCGTCAGAGGTATAAGCCAATACGTAACGGGCCACCAGCTATTGACTAAAAGGGACGTCGATGAGCGAACTCATCCTGACACCCTACTGAGCCTGTCAGTGACAATATCCGTGCAGTCCGGTCCGTTCGTCTAAGAGTATCGCATGGCGGGCCTAGGGGGTTGGTAAAAGTCAGACCCCCAAAAGCGGTACAAGTCGTGTCGGAGTGTAGCCCAGAACACCCTGAGATACTACTGGAATACCTACCAGTAAATCTCCTTGCCTTGGCCAAGGACTTTGTGTAATGGCTCTCCTAGACACAGCACGACCTCACCCCCAATACCGGGAGAGACGAACCCCTGAAGATACGCTCACTGCCTCCATGTGGCTCGGGACTGTACCCAACTAAAACCTGTTTGCACGACTCCTTTGAGCCGTGGTAGGGTAGTAATCAAAGTACAGTGGGAACTCACACGAGACAAATGACGATCCCCAGGTCGATGAACTAACCTGCACACATGTCACCAGGGAACTGCCATCTGACGTCTGGTATATGACCAACTAGCATGTTCCCGGCGAGTCCTGTCCGGTGTACTCATAACCCAATGAGCACCTGTATACATCTTAGGTGATCCAACTGACACCAGTGGCTTGTGAGACCGGCCACCGCCCCTCGTCGGGGTCTCGACTGTATACACTAGTCTACTAATGGAGTATCGATGCCCGGTCTCGAAACTCCCACGACTAGGGACCTTTTAAGGATAAGCTTATAGACCCCAGCTCCCACTTATATGATCGCCCTCATACTGCTGGTGGTCAAGCAAGAATCCTAGGGGCTCTATCAACGTGTAATAGCGACGTGTCATGTCACTTAAAACAGTACACGATGATAAAGGTAAACCAGATAGCATACTATCATCTCGAGTAAGACTGTCCTACCGGGATAGGTCCTCCCTCAATCATTACAATCACGTACCTGTGACCTAATAATTGACTCTGAGGGCACTATCTCCAACAACCTGGAGAACGACGGGAAGAACTTGACATGTGACTTATGATTTGTTGGCCAAAGTCAAGGTCATAAGAGCATGGGGCAAAAATCCACATCGGGAGTTTCATAAGTACTGAAACTTGCTAGATTTGCATACCATTTGGAGTGTGATGATTCTGGTAGGATTCCTTCAGTTTCGTCACGCGATGATATTTGGATCCCGATCCTACTGTGAGTATATGCTACTCCTCGGGAAATTTCTCACTAAACGATCAATACTATAAACCTAGTAGGTGCCTAGAAAGGTGTTAGCGGGGCTACGTCCCCAGGGAAAAGAGGTTCTTAAATTAAGGAACTTCGCGAAAGCGTTGGAAAACCTCCCTCGAAGTACCGACACTGCCCTGGCTGAACGGTTAAGCAAGTATTGTACGGTGGGATTGATCCCGACTAATTCTTCCTTTGTGGTTTGAGGAGGGATTCGAGAGACAGTGGGAGCCATCCTGTTTAGACAAATTAAAAACCATTCTAAACTTGCAAGAGCATCGTGCTAAGTGTTTCTTCTCTCCCCCTGTAGCGACCAAATCGAAATGACTGGACTTAAGTTACTTCTAGATAAAAACATACTGACAGGGCCAAACTACAAAGATTGGCTCAGGAATGTCAAAATGGCAATCACTTACGACAAGCTGGGGTATCTTCTTACCACCAAAGCTCCCCCCGTCCCAGGTCCCACCTCCAGCGTCGCGGATAAGGAAATCCGTAAGACTTTGGAGATTGATTGCGCGAAGGCCAGGTGCCTCGTGCTTGCCTCTATGGACAACGATCACCAGAGGAGGCACGAGAATATGGACTTGGAGTCCATATTTCTCCATACAAAAGAACTGTATGGACAGCAGTCTCGTATCGCAAGATACGAAGTGTCGAAGAAGTTATTTTCGACAAAGTTGGCCGTCGGATCATCGGTAGCGGACCACGTGCTTAAGATGATTGGCTACACTGAGGAGCTCGCGGAACTTGAGACCACGTTGGACAGTGAACTTTATACGGATTTAATTCTCCAGTCCCTTCCATCCACTTACGCCCAGTTCATACTGAATTTCAACTTGCAAGAAAAGGAAGTTGAACTTTCAGAACTCCTCAACATGCTGAGGAGCGCAGAGGGCACCCTACAGAAGGGTAGGAAAACACCCGCTTTGTTTGTAGGAGGATCTTCTTCCTCTAAGTCCAAGGCGAAAGCCAAGGGAAGGAGGAAGAAAGCCCCCGCCAAACCAAGAGGCGGTGTTAGTAAAGTGGGTACGAAGGGAAAGGAAAAGGCAACAAAGATTGCGGGGAAGCTTGTTGGTAAAGAGGAATGCTTCTATTGTCACAAGAGTAGACACTGGAAGAAAGATTGCAGGGCTTGGAAGGCCAGGACACAGGAACTGAAGCAGGTTGCGGCTTCAGCTTCAGGTGTGTATGTTATTGAAAACTGTCTTTCTATAAACTCTACTTCCTGGGTATTGGATACCGGATCAGGATCTCATATCTGTAATTCTTTGCAGGCGTTGAGAAACCGTAGGTTTTTGAAGGCAGGTGACATGACCCTCAGAGTTGCGAACGGAGCTAGCATGGATGCTAAAGCCGTGGGGGACTATCACCTGGGAATGACAGATGGGCATGTTTTGGTTTTGCGTAGTTGCTTTTTTGTACCCAACGCAACTTGTAATATCATTTCTGTATCTTTGGTTTCTAAAGAAGGTTATGAATTTGCGTTTGTAAGAAATGTTGTAAACATTCACCTTAATCAAGTTCTGATTGGGTCAGGTACATTGAGCAATGGTATTTACGTATTAAACCAACCACAGATTTTCAATGTCCAGAATACACACAAAAGGAAGTCTCCAGATATCAATCAGGCTTTCTTATGGCATTGTAGACTAGGTCACATCAATAAGACACGGTTGACTAAGTTACATAAAGAAGGATACTTGGATCCGTTCGAGTATCAGTCTTATGCCACTTGTGAATCTTGTCTCATGGGAAAGATGACAAAAACTCCGTTCACTGGACACGGAGAAAGAGCGAGCGAGCTCTTGGGACTCATACACAGTGACGTGTGTGGTCCAATGTCTACACATGCGCGAAGCGGTTATTCATACTTCATTACTTTCACAGATGATTTCTCTAGGTATGGACATGTCTTCTTAATGAAGCACAAATCGAGGCCTTTGAGAAATTTCGGGATTACAAGAATGAAGTTGAAAAACAGACCGGCAAAAGTATCAAGATTCTAAGATCGGATCGAGGTGGAGAATACTTAAGTGCCGAGTTCCTGAATTACTTAAAAGAGAATGGAATTCTCTCTCAGCTCACTCCTCCATACACTCCGCAACACAACGGTGTATCGGAGAGACGGAACCGAACCCTATTGGATATGGTACGGTCCATGATGAGTAACGCTGAGTTACCGCGATCTTTCTGGGGCTATGCACTAGAATCAGCTGCATACCTTTTGAACCGAGTTCCTACTAAGACTGTGCCTACTACACCATATGAGATGTGGTGTGGGAAGAGGCCCCATCTCAGTCACATTAAGACTTGGGGATGTCCAGCTTTTGTTAAAAAGCAGCATGCGGACAAGCTTGAGGCACGCTCAGTACAGTGCAAGTTTGTGGGATATCCAAAGAACTCCAAGGGATATTTCTTCTACTGTGAAGAGGAACAAAAAGTTCTTGTTTCTCATCATGCCTACTTCTTGGAAACTGAGTTTTTGGAAAACCAGATAAGTGGGAGCACAGTAGAACTGGAAGAAATTCCAGAACCTCAGACTATTACTGAAAGCTTAGTGGAACCAGAGGGTTCGAAAGAACAGGACATTCCTACGCCGCTCCGCAGGAGTAGTAGGCAGTCTCATCCGCCCGAGAGATACTACGGTTTTCTCATAGACGGGGATAGAGAGGACTGCATCATAGATTATGATGAGCCTACTAGCTTCCAGCAGGCCGTTCAGAGCGTTGACTCGGTAAAATGGCTGGATGCAATGCGGACCGAAATGGAGTCCATGTACACCAACAAAGTATGGACGTTGGACATTGCTCCAGACGGGGTAAAACCCGTAGGATGCAAGTGGATCTTCAAAAGGAAGATTGGTGTAGATGGACAGGTTGAGACCTATAAAGCTAGACTTGTAGCAAAGGGTTTCCGTCAAAGACCTGGCTTGGACTATGACGAAACCTTTTCTCCAGTGGCTATGCTGAAATCCATTCGGATCCTTCTTGCCATTGCTGCCTTCCACGATTATGAGATTTGGCAGATGGACGTAAAAACCGCTTTTCTAAATGGAAATTTAGAGGAGTGTGTCTATATGGATCAGCCAGAGGGTTTCATTCAGAGTGGGAGCAGCGGAAAGGTGTGCAAGTTGCTTAAGTCCATCTATGGACTAAAGCAGGCATCGTGGAGTTGGAACATCTGTTTTGATGAGACGGTCAAGGAATTTGGCTTTATCAAAAATCCAGATGAACCATGCATCTATAGTAGATTTGTAGCGAGAACTGTAGTATTCCTCGTTTTATACGTGGATGACATTCTCTTAATAGGAAATGACATTCCTATGCTACAATCTGTCAAGGGGTTCTTGTCACAAAGCTTCTCCATGAAAGACCTGGGTGATGCCTCATACATCCTGGGGATCCGGATCCATCGTGATAGATCCAAGAGGATATTAGGACTTTCACAGTCCAGGTACATCGACATGTACTAAAAAGATTCAGTATGGAAGATTCCAAGCGCGGTAACCTACCGGCTTGTCATGGGATCACCCTCTCTAAAGAGATGTCTCCCAAGACTGATTTGGAGAGGGATCGCATGTCTATTATACCCTACGCTTCTGCGGTAGGCTCTATAATGTATGCGATGTTGTGTACCAGACCGGATGTAGCTTATGCACTGAGTGTAGTAAGCCGGTATCAGTCAAACCCTGGGGAGAAACACTGGATAGCAGTAAAGAACATTCTCAAGTACCTGAGAAGGACTAAGGAGATGTTCTCGGTGTATGGCAGAAAAGACCTCCAGATCGAGGCCTTTGCTGACTCTAGCTTCCAGAGTGACAAGGATGATTCCAAGTCCATGTCGGGTTTTGTCTTTACCCTCAATGGAGGGGCGGTGTGTTGGAAGAGTTCCAAACAGGAAACCGTTGCAGACTCGACGATGGAAGCGGAATACATCGCTGCATCTGATGCCGCAAAAGAAGCTGTCTGGATAAGGAAGTTCTTGAAAGAACTTCAGGTGGTTCCGTCCATTGTTGACCCAATACCTCTGTATTGCGACAACAACGGGGCTATAGCTTTAGCAAAGGAACCCAGGTCCCATCAGAGATCCAGGCACATCTTGAGGCGGTATCACCTGATCAGGGAGATCGTGGATCGCAAGGAGATCGAGGTTCGGAGGGTTGCTTCAGAAGAAAACACTGCAGATCCATTCACCAAGGCCCTACCCCAGACTCAGTTCGAGCGGCTGATCGAGATGATAGGTCTTCGATACGCCAGTACATGGCCTTAGTGCAAGTGGGAGATTGTTAGTGTATATGCCCTAGAGGCCATTACTGTATCATACTAGTTTGTATATTACTTAATGGAAGCTTGGGATATTCACCTTGTATAAACAATCTTGCTCAATATAGTAGTATGCTACTTGGTTTGCTTCTACTTCAATGTGTACATGTGTTTATTTTGCGATATCACCTATACGCATTAGTGGAGCCCTTAGGATCTTTGCTTGATTACCAGCGTTGTGATGGCAGTCACACTAGTGGGGGCTGGGTAATCTATAAGCACATCCTTATACAGGTCCCTAGTCGCAGGACTATCGAGACAGGGCATCGATACTCCGGAGTAGACTAGCGTATGCGCATCTCATCCCAGTGTGGGAGATGGTCTGTCCCACAGCTATCAGTACGTCGTACTGGAGATAGTATACGGGTGCTCGTTAGGTTACGAGTACACTGGACAGGACTCGTCGGGAACTGACAGGTTGGTATTATACCTATCGTCAGTTATCAGTTCCCAGGTGACATGAGTACAGCTTAGTCCGCTGACTTGACACTGGCACTTCGCCTCAAGTGTGTTCCCACTGCACTTTGATCACTACCCTACCACGGCTCAAAGGAGTCGTGCAAACAGGTAGTGGTTGGGTGCAGTCCCGAAGCACTTGGAGGCAGTGACGGTTAGACAGGATTCGTCTCTCCCGGTATTGGGGATTGACATCGCGCTGTGTCTAGGAGAGCCATTACACGAGTAGTCCCTGGCCAGGGCAAGCGAGATATACTGGTAGGCTTCCAGTGTTATCTCAGGGTGTTTTGGGCTTCACTCCGACACGACTTGTACCGCTATTGGGGGACTGACGTTTTACCGCCCCCTAGGCCCGACATGCGATGTATCAGACGAACAGACCGGACTGTACGGAGAATGTCACATTCAGACTCAGTAGGAGTTCAGATGGGGTTCACCTCGTCAGCCTTCTTGTCGGCATCTACCTGGGTACCGTTACGCACAGCTAGTGCCGCTTGCGGTCTGTGGTTAAACCCACTGCCAGCGTAGTGTCGAGTCTTTAGAGTCCCACACAGAGGGTATTCGCCTCTGGGCAAAACAGAGTAGAGGTCGCATGGTTTTGCGACGGGGTTCGTTCTCATCCGCGCACTTGTGCACGTTTGGAGTCCGGACGGATATTGCCAGCGGGCTCTGGTTTGAGCCGGATACTGGTATATGTTTTGGGGTTGCTTTTATATCTCGGTATTCTTGTTCCTCGGAACGAGAATGCAGGTGTGTATGCACAGTTGCTTGAGGCGGAGGATGAGGTATTTCATTAGGGTTTCGGAACGGGTGCGTATGCACAGCCGACAGTCGTCATTTTCCAAACCCTAATTGATATATGAAATATCAATTAATAATAGTAATTAAATGAAATATTGTTATGGTTGATTTTGTTGACTTGTTGACCATGGTTGACTTGTTGACCATGGTTGAATGTTGACCACCATCATGCTTTGCAAGGATTCTCCTTGATTCTTGCTTACACTCATTTATTGAAAGTTATGATAGTGGTCATTCCAAATACAACCATCAACTATTTCATTTTTTATTTATTATTATTAATTAGATAATTCCTTTTCTTTTAGTTATTGTTGCAAAAGAAAAGAGCTCATTCTATCATAATCATTCTCTCTCCTCATTTCATCTTCTTCTTCCTCAAGCTCAAGGTGATTCCTTCTCATGTGTTGAGAATCCCTCACCTTGAAAAAGAAAGCACCCCATAGATACTCTCTACTCTCTCTAGGGTTCAAGGTTTAGCAAGCCGGAGATCCTAGTTCACTCAAAGTTCGAGGAAGAGCCCGAAGGTTGAACCCTCAGGTGGATCCATCTTCGACGGAAGAAGGCGACGAGGAAAGAACCATCAACCTCTACAAAGTTTGAAGAAGGAGTTCAAGTTTAGGTATAACCATCTTTTCGAGTAGATAACTCTCTTTAGCTAGTTTGCTAGTTTTAGTTTAGGAAAAGATCCCGACTTTGTTAGTCCATGTTGCCCCATGCGCTAAAAATTTGATTTTTATACCGTTTCCGCCTCGCCGTAAGAACCGGTGGTCGCAACGTGGACTTACACTGCCTCGCTTCAGGTTTTGGCGGGTAACTTGCTGCACCCGTAGGGGTCTAGGTTTCATTGCACAGGCTATCCACACGACAGGGGAACGTCGGGTTTCAGCAGCGGCTCTGTGAAACTCGGGGATCCCAGATTATCTGTATTGTTCTGTGATGCTTATTACTTTTCTGTAATGTTGCATATTATCACGCCTGGAGCAATTATTGTATATTGGTTTATATACTATTAGATGTTGTATATGTTTTACACCCGCGCTAGTTCAGTCCCCGCTCTGTCGTTAGTTAAGTAACCTAACGAGTGATAACGGGACCCAGTGACGAATGCGGATGGCATATACGTATATTTTATTTTCGTTCTTTTCTGGTGTGATTATTGATGGGACTGCGTTGATTCTGATCAATGCAAAGTAAAACAAACCTGTTTGGATGTTGTTGGAACAATTTAAAAAGTGTTATTACAAAGACGTTTCCTTTTGTTTTGTACAGTGGTATTCGGTTGGAATATCCTGCACCTCATTCGACGGGGCAAGGGCCGATATCCCTTCACCGGGACTGACCCCTTGGGCAGAAGTTTGCGTCAGGGTAATAACTTCACTATAGTCGATTACATGTTGCTTTGCATCGCGGTATTCAGTGGAATATCCTGCACCTCATTCCACGAGGAAAGAGCCGAGATCCCCTCACCGAGAGTGACCTCTTTAGCAAAAGGTTTTCGCCACTATACTTTTATAAAAAGCTATCAGGTTCCTTCAACGAGATCAAGTTCATTACGTTAAAGGTTTTTCGCCAAAAACCAGCCGTAGCCCTCCGTCATTTCTTATGGATGGTCAGTAATATTCAAGCTATGTTTGTTGGCTTTCGTCAAGGCATAGTGTTTGGTAGTTGATGGGGTATTCATTTGTTACATAGATAGATGAGTTGGTTTGGGACAGTCGTATTACCTTGTTGGCTTTCGTCAAGGGTATGTACGGGTAGGTTCGAATTAACAAGATAATGGGGCAGAACTTGATATGTGACTTATGATTTGTTGGCTTTCATCAAGGTCATAAGAACATGGGGTAAAAATCATATCGGGAGTTTCTAACGAAACTGAAACTTGCCAGGCATGCGCATACCTTCTGGAGTGTGATAACGCGAGTGGATTCCGTCACGTTATCATGCGATGAGAGTTGGATCCCGATTCCCACTGATGAGTTGGTTTACTCTTCGGGTGATCCCGATTGATTCTTCTTTCAGGTTTGGAGGAGAATTTGACAGTACAGTGGGAGGTTTCCGGATTAGATAAAGTGATAACCATTCTGATCTTGGTTAGAGTGCACGCAGAGTGTTTCTTTTCTCTCTCTCTCTTTGGCAGCGACCTTTGACCGACCCTAGACTATGACTCAGTGACCAAGTTGACCGAACCTTCTTAAAATACTGGCTTTTGTATTGTCTGAGTTGCATAAGTCATTGTCACTCCTTCTTTTACCCTTTGCATTTCTCAGAACACCCGTATTACTACGGACATCCACTTCCATTGGATAGATCCATCGTATGGTTATATACGAACTCGAAGGGACTTCTTCGAGGATGGATCAAGGTTCAGGAGAAAAAGAATTGGTTTATTCAGTTGACTTTTATTATCACCTTCTCTCAGGTTGCGAGGGCTCCTTGGTTTAGGAGAGTACACCTATTACGCTTATTGTATAGTCTTCTTCCAAACCATAGGCAGGTGTCGAAAGGTAGGGAATGAAGAAAACCAATTAGCCTAAGTAGGGTGTACAGAAGGTAATATGTAAAGGCAAAATAAAGGGATTAGAAAGAGAGCAAAATAAGTTGCGACTGTTATCATTCATGACCAAACCGCGTACTTCATCGCCATTCCTATTTCACCTTTAAAAGAATAAGGTATTATTCAGTTGTCTTTTATCATCACCTTCTCTCAGTTGCGAGTACTCCTTGGTTTAGGAGGGTACACCTATTATGCTTACTGGATAGTCTTCTTCCAAACCATAGGCTGGTGCCGAATGGTAGGGAAGGAAGAAAACCATTTAGCCTAACGATGGTGTACAGAAGGTAACGACTAAAGACAAATAAAGGGATTTGGAGAGATGGCAAAGAAATATACGGTTAAAGTCATGAATTGGATTATGGAAGAGGCATTACTATGAATACCAGGATACCCCTACGAAACATTTTTCATGTTTCAGTGCATTGTTAATGGAAAACTGTTTTCCAGATTAGATACTTACTCCAGGGTGTGTATTCACCAGGTTTCATTTTCATATCTGTATGGTTTTACAGATGATGAGTGGGAGGAAGTTATTGGGAATTAGGTGATCATCCTCATTATATCGCAATGTAATTGGTGATATTTGAGGAAATCGCCTGGGTACAGTTTTCAACCTACGACGCACAGATTTTGAGTTATTCAACTCAGCGGACTTATACAGAGTATTGTATGTTGTCCAGTGTCCATCAGGACAAAGGGGTAGGTCCTCGTACTATGTTCTGTTTACTTATGACTTCTCTAGTTTTTAGACAAGTGTTTCGTAGAAATACAAGGTATAAGTTTTAAGAAGTTGTGGGTATAAGAATAAAGTAGAGAACCAGGTGTCGCAAGTATCGGGATTCTTCAAAGAGATCGAAGATGTAGATTCTTGTGATTGGTATTCAGATGATAGTAAAAGTTTTGAGAAACTTGTTTCTCTTTCGGGTTACTCATAATTGGATGGATTCCTAAGTTGAGTAATGCTGATTCGCCTCTCTCCATTAAAGTTGATATGCACTAGAGACAGTTGCATGATTAGAATCTGATTCCAATTAAATAAGTGCCAAAGTTTCTATATTGGATATAGAATGGATCATATCTTAACGTTGTTAAGGTACGGGGAGTTGTCCGGCTTATGCTTAAAACCAAACTCTGGATAACTCAGGGCACGTTTCTGTAATGGCTGTTTGTGGGTTGGCCCAGGCTATGACGAGGGTTGACTTTCTACCATCTGGAAGATCAATAGTGATATTATTCTTAACTCGCCACAGTTTTAGTAAAATGGATTTTTTCAGAAAACAGTAGTGGGAGTATGGTAGAACTGGAAGTGATTCCAGAACCGTAAACGATTACGGAAAATTTAATAGGACCTACGGATTCAATAAGGTTTGACATTCCATTAGCCACTCCACAGATTTCGTGGGTAACCTCAGACACCCGAGAGGTACTTCGGTAGCCTCAAGGACGGTGACAGGGAGGTTCTTATCTACCCAGACTTGACACTACTGTTGTTCCAGGCTATGAGACCCGGTAGGAGGGTTGTTGTGGTCAGTGGGAGCAGCGGAAGCATAGTGGGCAAGCAGCTTATGCCTATTTATAGACTAGAGCAGTTATAGCGGAGATTGATCATCTAATTTTGATGTGACAGTCATGGGTTTGACTTCATCAGAATAGGGGATGGATCTGTTAAGAAGGTAGTAGGGTGTAATGTCCTGGTATTTTGATGACATACACAGAGTAGGAAGTAAAATTCCTATACTACGATCGGTTGTACTGTGGTCGTCACACAGTTGTTTCTCCAGACAGGATATGGATATAATATCAGACATTCTGGTTTCTAGATCTATGGTTTTAGATCTGGATTTGGATAGTTTCCCAATGTGGGTACTTTGACAGTATTCTAATAGTTTTTAGAATAGTTGACTCCTGGCATGGTGGTGTACCTGCAGGTGATAGAGTCACCCTCTCTAAAGGTGTCTTACAGACTAAAGGGGAGAGGGATGTGCATGATTGGCAGATCACTTGCTTAGGCAACTGAGTCAATCATGAGATGTCAAGTACCACACCAGATGTTGTTTTTGCACTAGATGCAATAAGTTTGTATTAATCCAATCCTGGAGAAACATAAGGAAGCAGTTTTAGAATATAAGTGCATGTTCTACGGATTTGATGACGGCAGCCTCCTTCGGGAGACAGTTATCATTCCAGGCTTCAAAGGTGACATGGATAACAGAGTGATTGTCAGAGTTATAGTTTTCCCTCTGACGAAGGGGGCAGTATTATGGACAGATGGTCCAAGAGGATACTGTAGGAGGCATGGTGCCGGATACTGATTAGGTTCAGTTATCGATACAGTCTAAGAAGTTTGGATTTGGAGTTCATTTATGAACTAGGTCCCATCAGATATCCAGACATATTCTAAGACAGGTATTACTCGATTCGGGAGATGGCTTTCTCCGCGAACTTGAGATTAAGAGAGACAGAAAGAAACATCAGGGCGGATCCACTCACTGAGGCTATTTCTCGAACACAATAGTTTTACAAACGGGCTTTGTGAAACTGATTAGTAGAGGAGTTGGGTGTTGGTTTCACACGGGCTGTGAGTACGCGACATCGCAATAATTAGCCTTAAGTGCAAGTGGGAGATTGTTGGATATAGTGCCCTCAAAGTCAATTATTGGATCGCAGGTATGTGATTGCAATGATTGAGGAGGACCTATACCGGTAGAACAGTCTTACTCAAGATGATAGTATGCTATCTGGTTTGCCTTTATCAGTTGTGTATAGGTTCAGGTGACTGATCATGATTACACTTTGATAGAGCCCTTAGGATCTTGCTTGACTACCAACAGTATGAGGGCGATCATATAAATGAGAGTTGGGTGGTCTATAAGCATATCCTTAATAATGGTCCCTAGTTGTGGGAGTTTCGAGACAGGGCATCGATACTCCGGAGTAGACTAGTGTATACAGTCGAGACCCCGACGAGGGGCGGTGGCGGTCTCACAAGCCACTGGTGTCAGTTGGTTCACCTAAGATGTATACAGGTGCTCATTGGGTTATGAGTACACCGGACAGGACTCGCCGGGAACCTGCTAGTTGGTATTATACATATCGTCAGATAGCAGTTCCCTGGTGACATGCGTACAGGTTAGTTCATTGACCTGAGGTCGTCATTTGTCTCGTGTGAGTTCCCACTGTACTTTGATTTCTACCCTACCACAGCTCAAAGGAGTCGTGCAAACAGGTAGTTTTGGGTACAGTCCCGAGCCACATGGCGGCACGTGAGCAGATCGGCAGGGGATTCGTCTCTCCCGGTATTGGGGGTGGAGGTCGCGCTGTGTCTAGGAAAGCCATTACACCAAGTCCTTGGCCAAGGCTGGTGAGATTTACTGGTAGGTACTCCAGTAGTATCTCAGGGTGTTCAGGGCTTGTCTCTAACACGACTTATACAGCTATTGGGGGTCTGACGTTACTAGCCCCCTAGGCCGGATATGCGATACTCATAGACGAACCGACCGGACTGTATATACATTGTCACTGTTAGGCTCAGTAGGGTTTCTGGATGAGTTCGCTCATCAGCCTCCCTTGAGGTCAGTCCATGGGCAGCCGTTACGCATAGCTAGTGCCGCTGACGGCTTGTGGTTAAACCCACTGCCAGGGTACTGACAAGTCATTAGAGTCCCCCACAGACAGTTTCCTAAGTTCGGGCAAAACGTTGTAGAGGCCGTATGGTTTTATGGCAGGGTTCGAAAAATGCATGTGCGTTAAACGCACGTGTCATATTTCGGGCAGATAATACTGGTGGGCTTTGGTTTAAGCCGGATCCATGTATTGTACAGAATAGATATAATATCTTGTCTCAGTTGCATTTGTATTCGGTCGTAATACAAATTCGGGTATATTTTTACAGTTACGGGGTTATCCTGAAATTCGTTTCGGGATCACTTTTGGAAGTTGCCAGTTTCCAGTTTTCTATCAGCCGTATTTAACATTTGGTTAAATACGGATTTATCTTTTCTTGAGATGAGTATGGAAGCTTCTATAAGGTTCTAGAAGTGGTGAGGTGTTTAGTGAGTCATGGTTGCATTTATTGATTCCATTAATGCTTGATGACTAGGTTAATGATTCATCATTTCATTAAGTGTGTTCACACTTTGTGTTCACACTAGAGATATTTTCTTATTGTCACCTCCCCCTCTCCTACACTCACCCCCCACCTCCATATATGTGGCCGGCCCTCCTCCTCTCTCAAAAACTCACTTTGTAAGAAAAAGAAATGGTTGTTGGTTAAAAGATTATGATAGTTTTCGGTGTATGGAATTTCACAGCTCATTTCATTCCATCACCCGATTCCCATGGCAACTTCATTAACCGTTCGTCCATGGCTTTGGACGAAGCGAGACAAAGTATTCCACTCGTTCTCTACATCACTCTTGGTCATCTCTTCTAGCAAACTTGATGACCGAGTTGCCTCGAGTCAGAGGCGGGAGCCCGTTTAAAGATCCGACGATGTGGTTCCACCTGGACGAGGAGATCGGAGATCGACGAGATCGGAGCAGCCGCAACGGAGCGTGGGATGATGGTTAAAGAACGAAGGACTCGGATCGTTCGGTATAACCTTCGTCCCTCTTTGTAGATTGTTAGTTTAGCGTTAATGGCAGATCCGGGTTATTGTATGCGATAGCGCCAGTTATAAAGTTTTTGTTCCGCATTTTGGCGTCTGAAAGACGGCCGGGGCGCTATCGTAGACTTACACATGATAGAGCCTACAGCCGAAGCATAGGGTATCCCTTGCATGCGAGCTCTCTCCAAATCAGTTTTGGGAGACATCTCTTTGGAGAGAGTGACTCCAGAGATCGTGGGTAAGTTCCCATGCTTGGATTCTTCCATACTAAACCTCTTTAGTATGGTGTCAATGTACCTGGACTGGGACAATCCTAATATCCTTTTAGATCTATCTCTATAGATCCTAATTCCCAATATGCAGGAGGCATCACCTAGATCTTTCATTGAGAATCTTTATGATAAGAAGAGCTTAACCGATTGCAGCATAGGAATGTCATTTCCTATCAGGAGTATGTCGTCTACGTACAATACGAGGAAGACAACCTTACTCCCTGCTACCTTCTTGTAGATAGAAGGTTCATCTACGTTTTTGACGAAATCAAACTCTTTGATAACGACGTCAAAGCAGATGTTCCAACTCCGCGATGCTTGCTTTAATCCATAAATGGATTTAAGCAGCTTGCACACCTTCCCGCTGCTCCCACTATCTACGAAGCCCTCTTGTTGAGTCATGTACACGCACTCTTCTAAATCACCGTTTAGAAAGGCGGTCTTAACATCCATTTGCCAGATTTCGTAGTCATGATATGCAGCGATGGCAAGTATGATCCGGATGGATTTAAGCATAGCCACTGGAGAAAAGGTTTCGTCATAGTCCACACCTGGTCTTTGACGAAAACCCTTTGCAACAAGTCTCGCTTTGAAAGTCTCCACTTTCCTATCTACACCAAGTTTTTTCATGAAGATCTACTTGCTCCCAATGGGTTTTACCCCTTCAGGAGCATCTTCCAAAGTCCATACTTTGTTGGTGTACATGGATTCCATCTCGGACCGCATTGCATCCAGCCATTTCACTGAGTCCCCACTCGTGATGGCCTGCTCGAAGCTAGTTGGGTCATCATCCTCCATGATGCAATCCTCGCTCCCACCATCCATGAGAAAACCGTAGTATCTCTCAGGTGGGTGAGGAACCCTACAAGATCGGCGGAGAGGTTGAGGTTCGTTGGGAGCTACTGAATCCTCCGGTTCAACCAAATCTTCTGTCGTAGTCTGTATTGCTGGAACCTCTTCCAGTTCTACCTCCTTGCCACTAATCTCTTTTTCAAGAAATTCTTTTTCTAAAAAGGTGGCATGTCGAGAAACAAACACCTTTTGTTCCTCAGTATGGTAGAAGATATACCCTCGCGAATGTTTGGGATATCCAATAAACTTACACATAATGGACCTTGCCGCGAGTTTGTCCGGATTCTGCGTTTTTACATATGCCGGACAACCCCATATCTTAACATAATTAAGACATTGTCTCTTTTCTTTCCATATCTCATATGGAGTGGTTGGCACGGATTTGGTGGGAACCATATTCAATAGGTCTGCAGCTGTTTCCAGTGCATATCCCCAGAAGGAAATAGATAACTCAGCTGTGCTCATCATAGAGCGCACCATATCTAATAGGGTGCGGTTCCTCCGTTCCGATACACCGTTGTGCTGTGGTGTATATGGAGGAGTCAGCTGAGAGAGAATACCATTCTCTTTTAGGAAGTCCAGGAATTCATTGCTTAAGTATTCACCTCCTCGATCAGATCGAAGGATTTTAATACTTTTTCCGGTTTGGTTCTCGACTTCTTGTTTATATTCTCTAAATTTCTCAAAAGCTTCTGATTTGTGTTTCATCAGGAACACATATCCAAATCTAGAGAGATCGTCTGTGAATGTAATGAAGTACGCAGAACCATTCCTGGCATGTGTAGACATGGGCCCGCATACATCACTATGTATCAGTCCCAAGAGTTCGGTAACTCTTTCTCCGTGTCCCGTAAACAGAGTTTTGGTCATATTGCCTTTGAGACATGACTGGCAGGTTTCATAAGATGAAAATTCGAACGGATTCAAATATCCATCCTTATGCAACTTAGCTAGTCGCGTCGCATTGATGTGACCCAGTCTACAATGCCATAAGAACGATTCGTTCAGTTCTGAACTTTTCCTTTTGTGTGTGTTTGTTATGCTCAGAACTGTTGATTGATTTAGAACATAAATGCCATTGCACAACGTGCCTGATCCAACCAACTTTTGGTTACGGAAAATGTTCATAACATTATCCTGTAATACAAAATTATATCCCTCTTTACTCAACAAAGAAACCGATATAATGTTGCATATCAGGTTCGGCATGTAATAGCATTCGTTCAGAATCAATGTATTACCAGTTGGTAATACAAGGTGATATTCCCCGACGGTTTAAGCTGCAACAATTGCACCATTCCCAACACTTATGTCTTTATCACCTTCTCCAAGTTCTCTACCTTTCTTAAGCCCGTATAACTGATTACATATATGGGATCCTGACCCGGTATCCAATACCCAGGACGTTGAGGAAATGGAGAAACAGTTCTCTGTAACGAACATACCCGAAGAAAATGCATCATCATGTACTTTCTTCATTCGGGTGGCATGGGAATCCTGGTATTCCCCTATGTCCTGTTCAGTCCTATAACTCTTATAAGAAAGAACGGAACCAACGTTCCCCAGCACAGTATAACATGCGGGTTCGGTCGATACATCCATATTATTATCTTGATTAAGGCATGACATGGTCGCTACCTGGAGAGAGAGAGAAGAAAACACTTTAGCATATGCTCTTGCAAGATCAGATTGGTTATTATCTTATCTAATCAGGATGGCTCCCACTGTTTTTATCAAATCTTCCTTCAAATCCTAAAAGGAAAGACTAGCCGGGATTAATAACACCCTACAACTTCGCCGATCTTTCAGCCAGGCCAGTGTCGGTACTTTGAGGGAGGTTCCCCGTGCTTTCGCACGGACCTAATTAAAGTAAACCTCGTTTTCCCAGAGGCGTAACCCCGTTGACACCTTTCTAGACACCTACTTGATCGGCTAATCGTCCTGTGTAAAACTCCCCCAGGAGTAACAATTACTCGCAGTGGGTATCGGGATCCAACTATCTCATAGAAGGTATGCAATCTCATTGCAAATTTCAACACTTGAAATTCCCGATAATATTTTGCCCCTAGCGTCCCATGACCTTGACGCAGGCCAACAAACTATAGTGCGCTAGTCAAGTTCAACCCGTCATTTCTTGATTGAATTAAACCCACCCGTACGACCCTTGACGCAGGCCAACAAAGTCGTACGACTACCCTAATCCAATCTGCATTATATGCACAAACAGATAAATACTAGTTAGCTACCGCACACTACGCCTTGACGCAGGCCAACAAACTTAGCGCGAATACTAAGTAGGACTTATCTGAAATGACGGAGGGCTACGACAGATTTTTCTAAAAACCTATTGCGTAATGAACTTGATATCGTTGTAGAATCATGTGAATTTTGAAATGGAGTGATTTTAAGGCTTTTATTAGTTTTGCTAAAGAGGTCACTCCCGGTGAAGAGATCTCGGCTCTTTCCTCATCGAATAAGGTGCGGGATATATCATATATATCACTGTGCAAAGAAAAACTCCAAAAGCAATCAAAAACCAAACCGAGTTTTGTAGCATCTGCCAGTTTTGCTAAAGAGGTCACTTCCGGTGAAGGGATCTCGGCTCTTTCCCCATCGAATAAGGTGCAGGGTATATCACATATACCGCTATGCAAAGCAAGACTGTAGCTATCCTTTTATTTGAAAATTTGATTCTACAACATCTTTTAGGTTTTTTTTCTTTCATTAATCACATTAATGAAGTCCCATCATTTAATTTACCTAAACATCACAGATAAATACGACGTACACTTATGCCATCCGCATTCGCCTTGATGTCCCCTCGTGCACCGTTAGGTTAGGTAACTAACGACAGAGCAGGACAGGACTAGTGCGGGTGTAAAACATAAGTAACATCTATATAATATATCATATATACTATATATACTGTATCCATCATAACATATCAAATGATCACATCACATATATCGCAGCAGAAACATAGATATAATGTGGGATATACTAGGACGTCCGTATTTAGTATTTAGCCAACAATAGAAAATACGGATTCCACAGTCGAGATGAATAGCCAAGCCCACACCCTGGACCCCTACGAGAGCGGCAAGCGACCCTACCAATTCTTGAGTTTAGGAGACCCGGTCTCGACTCCTCGAGATGGCCTCCCACTGAACCCAAGAACCCGGTCACCTGTGCTCCCCTCCTTGGGTCCATCCTAATGCGGAAAAGTAAATAATATACAACACTGGTGGCATCAAGCTCAACCCGGAAGTGCCCCAAATAAAAGAATATTACATTACATTTGAATTTTACATGAATGGAAAAAAACTCTCATCTTACATAAAACCCCCCGGCTATTCGATCGCGACAATCCTGCACATCATATCTAAGCAACACATAATATCATATATCATCAACATAAGTAAGTATGCGTACCCCAATTGTCGTTGATGTATAGCAACGAAACCGGCGATATCGACATACTACACTTACGGTCACAGAAAAGAAAGTGTAAAACTTCAATATTTAGAATCCACATTCTCTTTAGACATCGTAAATGCGAAATATCACATACTTCATATTTCATGCCTAACTATATGAATTCCACATATTGTATCACATTCCAGATAAATAGACAGTATTAAAGTTTTCGAACGAATTATCAAATACCCAAAATTCCCTAAAGCTCAACACTTGAGCGGAGTTCAAAAACCCGGAGTGTGCCACAGTAGTAGCGGTCCAACCGTAGAAGGGTCTAGCCAACGCCTCACATGTGGCATGTCGTACTGCCCCAAACCCTAAGGTTCAAAAGGCAGTTCAAGACGGTCACATAATCGAGTTAAGGTTTGTTGTCTTCTAGAGGGTCCACCACAAACAAACTTGCACGTATTTCCGAAAGATTTAAACCCCGTGAAAAAGTGAGTAAATGATACCCGTTCGAACAATTCAATACTTTCTAAATTACCCGGAAAGAAACACGAAATCAAAATTCCGATCGAATTGTAGAGTCCAAAACCATCCCCAGAACATTCAGCACTAAATTCAGATTAAAAATACCTAAAAATATATAAATACAGTTCTAAACATTACTGTATAAAAACGCGTCATCATCTCTTGTGTACGGCCGCGGAACCGCGGCCCAAGCAAGCTATTGCCGCGGTTCCGCGGTGATATTTACTATTCATGTCCTTGTATTTCACAGTACTGCTTAGATTTGCCTGCTGTATTTTTTACATATTTTTAATTCTGAAAAGCGACAGTTTTGAAAAAATGTCCAGAGAGTGCTAAAAATCCGTATTTTCCGGTTCGATCGGAGTTTTTACTTCGCTAAAGTGTCGCCTAATGTTCTAGGTCGGCTCTGATACCAATGTTGGGTTTACCTAGCACCTCATGAAGGGTTTGGAAGCATCACATGTACCAAAGATTAAATTTTTAGGGTGCTAAGTAAGCATACAAAGAATCATTCCTAGAAAAATTAGGGTTTCAAAAACAACACTTCATCACAAGTAGGTTAAGCTAGGGTTTTGAGAGTACAACCTTTGTAGCTCCCTACGCTAGACTCCTCGGCTACTTGGGGTTTGGAAAAAGTCCACTTGAACTCCTCTAGGTCCACGATGATCCACCCGGAGTCCGCTTTGTCCAAGCTTGCAACTTCACTTGATCAAGAGAAAGAAATGAAGCCAACACTCTACACAAGTGGGCAAGACTTGTATAGAATGATGTTGTGGTGGCTTTTCTCACTTCAAAATCCTAACTTGGTGAGTGTTTTGCTCACTAGAAAAATCTAGAGAGCAAAGGAAGAAGAAGGAAGAAGATGATGGCCTTTTAGAACAAGAGAGAAAGATAATCCCCTTTGAAAAATAGAAAATATATGAATATATATTTTCCACTTCTCATCTCAAACCATGGTTAAACAATAAAGATATTATTGAACTTGAATTAAATTACAAAAGGAAAGTTAATCCATGGTTAAATGGTGGGTGAGCATGGTTAGGTCAAAGAAGAGTGTAGAAAGAAACCATGAATTATCCTTTCCTTTTTCTATTTGTTTTAAAACAAATGCAATAATAATACATATATATAAAACCATGGTGTAAGTCTTATATTGCCACCATTTTCTATGTGTATACAACCATGAAGGATGATGTATGTATGTATGTGTACATGCACATCTATATGTTCATGAATCAAGAAAGAATGCATAAATGCATGCATACATCCAAAAATACAAGAAAGGATTTCTAGTGAGAAACTAATGGTTAAATGATAAATCAACTCTTGATTTATCAATCCGGACATATCTCATACGACCCAACCAAAAGCAAGCCGCCCGATTAATATACAGTATCTTATACGCATATTTTAACCGGGTCCATGCGCATATCGCATACGCGCACCACAACGTTTCGCCTGGACTAGGTAACTCCTTTGTGGGACTATAAGACTCGTCAATACGCCGGCAGTGGGTGATGATCATATCAAGCACCCCCAAGCCGCAAGCGGTCAGCTAAACATAACGGCCACCCGGGTATTGAGCGATCGGAAGAAAACAAGCGAACCTGCTACAACTCCCATCGAGCCAACCGGCAACACTACCCGTGCAGTCCGGTCTCCTCGTCTGATATGTCGCATATCTCGCCTAGGGGTGGTAAACGTCAGACCCCAGTAGCTCGATAAGTCATGTCGATATGAGGTCTATAACAGTTCGAGAAACTACTGGTAACACTTACCAGTAAATCTCAACAACCCTAGCCAGGGATTTCCGGTTATAGCCAATCGAACACAGCACAACATCAACTCCCTATACCGGGAGAGACGAATCCCCTCCTATCGCTCATTGCCTCCATGTGATTCGGGACTGTACCCAAAAACCACCGTTTTGCATGCCCTCTTGGACGTGGTAATGTGGAAATCAGATCACAGTGGGAATCACACAAGTCTCTATGACTATCTCGGGTCTACAGACTAACCTGTACCAGTGTCACCAGAGAACTGCCATCTGACGTAAGGTATAATACCATCTGGGAGTTCTCGGTGAGTCCGTCCAGCGTACCCAGTCTCCACTGAGCACCCGTATATCATCTCTGATGTCAAACACCAATGGATATGGGATCATCCATCGCCCATCTGTATGGGTCGAGAAGCGTATACGCTAGTCTACACTGGTATATCGATGCCCCGTCTCGATACACCTACGACTAGGGACCTTGAAGGTTGTACTTATGGACTACCATGTCCCCACTAGTATGATCTGCATCATAGTCCAGGTAGTCAAGTACACATCCTAAGGGCTTTACCAACATGTAACTATAAGACAGTATAAAGAGACAAGTATATATGTTAAGATAAAGAGCAACCAGATAGCATACTATCATATCGAGCAAGAAAGTCATCTCTATATATGTCCAAGCATCCAATATAATATACATCAACTGTACAATACTGGCCTCTAACGCATACATACAACTAACAAGGACAACACGGCGGATCCACCCACAAAGGCCTTTTCCCAGAGAGAGACTTTTATGGGATGGTTGAGTATGAGATACTACAACCACTGCTATCAGATGGCCCTAGTGCAAGTGGGAGATTGTTAGTTATATGTATGCCCTAGAGTCCATTACTATACATAGGATGTATATTGTAGTGGATGCTTGGACATATATAGGGAGGACTTTCTTGCTCGACATGATAGTATGCTATCTGGTTGCTCTTTACCTTAACGTGTACACTGATTGTCTCTCAGTTACATGTTGGTAAAGCCCTTAGGATGTGTACTTGACTACCTGGACTATGATGCGGATCATACTAGTGGGGACATGGTAGTCCATAAGTACATCCTTCAAGGTCCCTAGTCGTGGGTGTATCGAGACGGGGCATCGATATACCAGAGTAGACTAGCGTATACCTTCTCGACCCATACAGATGGGCGATGGATGATCCCATATCCATTGGTGTTTGACATCAAAGATGATATACGGGTGCTCGGTGGAGACTGGGTACACTGGACGGACTCGCCGAGAACTCCCAGATGGTATTATACCTTACGTCAGATGGCAGTTCTCTGGTGACACTGGTACAGGTTAGTCTGTAGACCCGAGATCGTCATAGAGACTTGTGTGATTCCCACTATGCTTTGATTTCCACCTTTCCACGTCCAAGAGGGCATGCAAAACGGTGGTTTTTGGGTACAGTCCCAAATCACATGGAGGCAATGAGCGATAGGAGGGGATTCGTCTCTCCCGGTATAGGGAGTTGATGTTGTGCTGTGTTCGATTGGCTATAACCGGAAATCCCTGGCCAGGGTTGCTGAGATTTACTGGTAAGTGTTACCAGTAGTTTCTCGAACTGTTATAGACCTCATATCGACACGACTTATCGAGCTACTGGGGTCTGACGTTTACCACCCCTAGGCGAGATATGCGACATATCAGACAACGAGACCGGACAGTACGGTAAGTGTTGCTGGTTGGATTCACAGGAGTGTGAGCGGGCTTGCTCGTTGATCTTCTGATCGCTCAATACCCGGGTGGCCGTTACGTTTAGCAGACCGCTTGCGGCTTGTGGGTGTTTGATATGATCATCACCTACTGCCGGCATATTGACGAGTCTTTCGAGTCCTACACAGAGGTTTCCTGGCTTTAGGCGAAGTGTAGACGATGTTAGAAGTCCGATCGAACCCGAAACCCTAATTGTAAACCCTGCTTTGATACTACTGTAGGGTTCCTAAGCACACTCATGAGGTTCCACAAGGCATCAACCATGCCAAATTAAAAAATTTATGTGCCGAGAAACCCTAATGAAGATCGTTAACTAGAGATTAGGCGAAACATGCAAGTAAACAACTTTATTGCTAAGTGAAAGGGACTACAACCTTTGTAGATCCGGTCCTCCACTTCTCTAGCTCCGTGTTGACGTCCCTCCGCTGCGATCATCGGAATCCCGGACTCTAGCGTCGGTTTCATTGGAGAAATGGGCGGGCTAGGTCGTTGACTTCGATGCCGAAGATGATCTACGTCGAGGCGACTCTAACTCAAGCTCCCTCTTCACATGGTCATGAACCTTGTGAAGAAAACACCCTATACAACATGGCAAGTGGTAGAGGATGAAGAAATAGGAAGTGGGTTCACTTTGGATTTGGATTTCTCACTTGGATTTCAACACTTGGAATTTTCTAGCAATGGTTTTCTTTCTTCATGAAGAAGAAGAAGAAGAAAGAAAAGAATGAATATTCTACTTAGAAAATTCAAGTGATGCTTATCATTTAGCAACCATGGGTGAGTTAACTTGTATAGAGAATAAACTAGGGTTTAGGTTGATGGTTAGATTGGGCAAAAACCAAAATGGTGGCTTTATTTGTTTTCTTGCTTGAAGCTTCATGAAGTTTCTTTTAAGCATCTTTGAAAAATCAAACCATTTTGTTTTATGCCTTAATCTAACCATCAACCTAAACCCTAGTTTATTCACTACACAAGTTAACTCACCCATGGTTGCTAAATGATAAGCATCACTTGAATTTTCTAAGTAGAATATTCATTCTTTTCTTTCTTCTTCTTCTTCTTCATGAAGAAAGAAAACCATTGCTAGAAAATTCCAAGTGTTGAAATCCAAGTGAGAAATCCAAATCCAAAGTGAAACCACTTCCTATTTCTTCATCCTCTACCACTTTCCATGTTGTATAGGGTGTTTTCTTCACAAGGTTCATGACCATGTGAAGATGGAGCTTGAGTTAGAGTCGCCTCGACGTAGATCATGTAAGTCCGCGGGGGCGCCCCGGCCGTCGATCCGACGCCGGAAACGCGGAAACAAAAACTTTCAAAAACTAGCAAACCGGCACCACCGCGCACTTTTCACCCAGATCGGGCCATTAACCTAGCGACTAGCAAACTAGAAAAGAGTAGAGAAGCTATACCAAGCGATCCGTGTCCTTCGGTCTTCGTCTCCACTCCGATCTCCTGCGGAATCTCCGTCCGTCACGTCCTCGTCGGAAAGGGCACCACGTAGCCGGAATCTTTTACGGGCTCCCACCTCTTGACCGAGAGTTGGCTAGCCGACGCGTCCAAGGGATGCTGTAGAATAGTGTAGTAACCATGTCTCTCTTTTGGGGTATGTGAAGTTGCCTTTGATGGAGGAAAAGAGAGAAAAGGCTATGAAGGAAAAAGGTGCTCTCAATTTTGCAAAGAAGATGAGATGAAGAATAATCACATAACAAATGAACCTCTCATCCTCCCAAAATTATGGCCGGCCCCCCCTTTCTCAAGTGAGTGGAAAAATTGTGAATCATGGAGAATCAAATTAATCAAGAGGAGAAAAAGAATATCAATCAATAAGAAAAATGGTCACCTCATTACAAATCCAAATCCTTTCCATATCTCATCTCATGAAAGCAAGTGATGAGATTAAAAAGGAATCTCATGATGACAAAACAATCATGGAGCCACACAAATGCAAGAAAGCCCCTCACTAGTAAGTTAATTGCAAACTTGCAATTAACACCCTCCATCAGAAAGTCCGGCCGCGAAGGAACAAAGAAAAACCGGCCGGAACGGAATGCAAACTGGCAACCCCAGAAAACCGATCCCGTAATAAATTACAGGAAAACCCCGCTACTGCAAATACATGCCCGCATTTGTATTCCCACTGAACACAAATGCAAAGAGACAAAACTACACTATCTAAAACTAGAATCCGGCTTAAGCCAAAGCCGTCTAGTAGAAACCGTCCGATCACGATCCGTGCAATACCGCACGTATCTGATCGAACCCTGCCATATCTCCATACGGCCTCTACAGCGTTTCGCCCGAAACCTGAGTAACTGTGTGTGTGGTGGACTCTAAAGACTCGTCAATACTTTGGCTGTGGATTTAACCACTAGCACGTCAGAGGTATAAGCCAATACGTGACGGGCTACCAGGTATTGACCAAAAGGGACGTCGATGAGCCCACTCATCCTGACACCCTACTGAGCCTGTCAGTGACAATATCCGTACAGTCCGGTCCGTTCGTCTATGAGCATCGCATGGCTGGCCTAGGGGGTTGGTAAAAGTCAGACCCCCAAAAGCGGTACAAGTCGTGTCGGAGTGTAGCCCAGAACACCCTGAGATACTACTGGAATACCTACCAGCAAATCTCCTTCCTTGGCCAAGGACTTTTCATGTTCTGGCTCTCCTAGACACAGCGCGACCTCACCCCCAATACCGGGAGAGACGAACCCCTGCAGATCCGCTCACTGCCTCTATGTGGCTCGGGACTGTACCCAACTAAAACCTGTTTGCACGACTCCTTTGAGCCGTGGTAGGGTAGTAATCAAAGCACAATGGGAACTCACACAGGACAAATGACGATCTCAGGTCAATGAACTAACCTGTACACATGTCACCAGGGAACTGCTATCTGACGTCTGGTATAATCCCAACTAGCAGGTTCCCGGCGAGTCCTGTCCAGTGTACTCATAACCCAATGAGCACCTGTATACATCTTAGGTGAACCAACTGACACCAGTGGCTTGTGAGACCGGCCACCGCCCCTCGTCGGGGTCTCGACTGTATACACTAGTTTACTCTGGAGAATCGATGCCCTGTCTCGAAACTCCCACGACTAGGGACCATTTAAGGATGTGCTTATAGACTACCAGCTCCCACGTATATGATCGCCCTCATACTGCTGGCAGTCAAGCAAGAATCCTAGGGGCTCTATCAACGTGCAATAGCGACTCGTAAGGTCACCTAAAGCAGTACACGATGATAAAGGTAAACCAGATAGCATACTATCATCTTGAGTAAGACTGTCCTACCGGGATAGGTCCTCCCTCAATCATCGCAATCACGTGCCTGTGATCCAATAATTGACTCTGAGGGCACTATCTCCAACAATCTCCCACTTGCACTCAAGGCTAATTATTGCGATGTCGCATACTCACAGCCCGTGTGATACCGAACACCCAACTCCTCTACTGGTCAGTCTCACAAAGCTCGTTTGCGAAACTATTGCGTTCGAGGAATAGCCTCAGTGAGTGGATCCGCTATGGTGTTTCTTTCTATGTCTCTCTTTATCTCAAGTTCGCGGAGAAAACCATCTCCTGAAATGAGCAATACCTGTCTTAGAATGTCTGGATGTCTGACGGGACCTAGTTCAGAAATGAACTCCAAATCCAAACTTCTTAGGCTGTATCGTCAACTGAACTTAATCAGTATCCTGCGCCATGCCTTCCCTCAGTGTCCACCTGGACCACCTGTCCAAAATACTGCCCCTCGTCAGAGGGAAAACTATAACTCTGACAGCCACTCTGCCATCAAGGTCACCTTGGAAGCCTGGAATGATAACCGTCTCCTAAAGGAGGCTGCCGTTATCAATTCCATAGAACATCAACTTATGTTCTAAAGCTGCTTCCGATTGTTTCTCCAGGATTGGATTAATATCAACTTATTGCATCTACTGCAAGAACAACATCTGGTGTGGTACTTGACATCTCATGATTGACTCAATTGCCTAAGCAAGTGATCTGCCAATCATGCACATCCCTCTCCCCTTTAGTCTGTAAGACACCTTTAGAGAGGGTGACTCCATCTCCTGCAGGTATACTACCGTGCCAGGAGTCGTCCATTCTAAATACTCATAGAATGCGGTCAAAGTACCCAGATTGGGAAACCACCCAAATCTAGATCTAAAACCATAGATCTAGTGACCAGAATGTCTGATATAATATCCAAGTCCTATGTAGAGAAACTACTGTGTGACGACCAAAATATAACCGATCGTAGTATAGGAATATCACTTCCTACTCGGTGCATGTCATCAAATACCAGGACATCACACCCTACTACCTTCTCAACAGATCCATCCCCTATTCTGATGAAGTCAAACCTATGACTGTCACATCAGAAATAGATGATCTATCTCCGCAATATCTGCTCTAGTCTATAAATAGACATAAGCCTGATGTCCACCAATGCTTCCGCTGCTCCCACTGACTACGACAACCCTCTGGCAGAGTTATATAGACGTGCACTTCTAAAGCCAGTTTAGAACGACGCTATACTCATCCTCCTGCCGGGTCTCACAGTCTGGAACAACAGCAATGGCAAGTCTGGGTAAACAAGAACCTCCCTGTCACCGTCCTTGAGGCTACCGAAGTACCTCTCGGGTACCTGAGGTTACCCACTTTATCTGCGGAGTGGCTAATATAATGTCAAACCAGATTGAATCTTTAGGTTCTTACAAATCTTCAGTAATCGTTTGCGGTTCTGGAATCACTTCCAGTTCTACCATACTCCCACTACTGTTTTCTGAAAAAATCCATTTTTATTAAAACTGTGGCGAGTCAAGAACAATATCACTATTGATCTTCCAGATGGTAGAAAATCAACCCTCGTCATAGCCCGGGTCAACCCACAAACAGCCACTACCGAAACATGCCTTGAGTTATCCGGAGTCTGGTTTTAAGCATAAGCCGGACAACTCCCCGTATCTTAACAATGTCAAGATATGAACTGTTCTATATCCAATATAGAAACAGAGGCACTGATTTAATTAAATCAGATTCAAACCATGCAGCTGTCTCCAGTGCATGTCAACTAAATGGAAAGAGGCAGATCAGCGTTACTCAACTTAGGAGTACTTCCAATTATGAGTAACCTGAAAGAGAAGCAAGTTCTCTTAATCAATACTATCAACTGAATACCATATACAAGTATCTACATCTTCGATCACCTTGAAGAATCCCGATACTTGCAATATCTGGTTCTCTACTTTATTCTTATACATATAACTTCTCAAAATTCGGACCCTGTGTTCTACGAAACACCTGTCTAAAAATCAGAGAAGTCATAAGTAAACCGAATATAGTACGAGGACCAACCCCTCTGTCCTAATGGACACTGGACAATATACAATACTCTGTATAAGTCCGCTGAGTCTTACAGCTCATTCACTGTGTGTCGTAGGTTGAAAACTGTACTTATGGTTAAGAAAAATTACACCGCTGTTCAATGCTCCTTACCTAACCATCCACTGATATAGGTAAATGTCATGTACATAATCTCAAAAAGGTATATCTCACTCTATAAAAATAGACGTACAGATATATCAATTTGAAATTGGTGCATAACAACGGATATTCAAAACCAAATATTTACCGACCGGCAAACAACCCAGGTGATTTCCTCAAATATCACCAATTACAACGAATCCCGATATAATGAGGATGATCACCTAATTCCCAATAACTTACTCCCACTCATCATCTGTAAAACCATACAGATGTGAGAATCCAACCTGGTAAATACATACCCTGGAGCAAGTGTCTAATCGGGAAATCAGTTTTCTTTTAACAGTACACAGTGATATCGAAACATTGAAATGTTTCGATGGGGTATCCTGGTATTCATAGTAATGCCTCTTCCATCATCCAGATTCACAACTATAACCGTATAATTCTTTGCCATTTCTCCAAATCCCTTTATATGTCTTTAGTCATTACCTTCTGTACACCCTTTTAGGCCAATTGGTTTTCTTCCTTCCCTACCGTTCGGCACCAGCCTATGGTTTGGAAGAAGACTATCCAATAAGCGTAATGGGTGTACTGTCCCAGTCCTAGGAACACTCGCAATGCGAGAGAAGGTGAAGATAAAAGACAACCGAATAAACCTTAGAAATAGGTGATTTAGGATTGGCGAAGAAATACTTGGTTTGGTCGTGAATAGCAGTCGCAATTTACTTTGCCCTCTTACTAATCCCTTTCTTTGTCTTAACTTAATACCTTCTGTACACCATTTAGGCTAATTGGTTTTCTTCATTCCCCACCGTTCGGCACCAGCCTAAGGTTTGGAAGAAGACAGTCCAATTTGCGTAATAGGTGTACTATCTCCTAAACCAAGGAGTACTCGCAACCTGAGAGAAGGAAAAAGGAAAAGACAACTGAATAGTCCTATTCGTTTTCTCCTGAACCGGAAACCATCCTCGAATTCCTTCGAGTTCGTATATAACCATACGATGGCTTTGTCCAATGGAAGTGGACGTTCGTAGTAATACGAGGTGTCCTGGAGAAAAGGGTAAAAGTAGGAGTGGCAATGAGGTCTGCAACTCTGACAATCCGAAAGCCAGTGTTAAGAAGGTTCGGTCAACTTGTTCACTGAGTCATAGTCTAGGGTCGGGTCAATGGTCGCTACCAAAGAGAGAGAGAGAAAAGAAACACTCAGCGTGCACTCTAACCTAGATCAGAATGGTTATAACTTTATCTAATCTGGAAACCTCCCACTGTAACGTCAAATTCTTCCCCAAACCTGAAGGAAGAATTAGCCGGGATCACCCGAGGAGTAAACCAACTCATCAGTGGGAATCGGGATCCAACTCTCATCGCATGATAACGTGACGGAATCCGCTCACGTTATCACACTCCAGAAGGTATGCGCATATCTGGCAAGTTTCAGTTCTTTTGAAACTCCCGATGTGGATTTCTGCCCCATGCTCTTATGACCTTGACTTTGGCCAACATATCATAAGTCACATGTCAAGTTCTACCCGTCATTCTCCTGGTTAATTTGAACCCACCCGTACCTACCCTTGACTTTGGCCAAAATGGCAGTACGACTGTCCCAAACCAACGCATCTATCTATGCTGCATATGGATACCCAACAGCTACCAAACACTGTGCCTTGACTTTGGCCAACATACACAGCTTGAATACTATTGACTATCCATATGAAACGACGGAGGGCTACGAATGGTTTCTGGCGAAAACCTTTAACGTAATGAACTTGATACCGTTGAAGGAACTGATAGCTTTATAAAAATATAGTGACGAAAACCTTTGCTAAAGAGGTCACTCCCGGTGAAGGGATCCGGCTCTTTCCCCGTAGAATGAGGTGCAGGATATTCCAACTGAATACCACGATGCAAAGCAAAAGTAATCGGCTATAATGAAGTTATTGCCCTGACGCAAACTTTTGTCCAAGGGGTCACTCCCGGTGAAGGGATCTCGGCCCTTGCCTCGTCGACTGAGGAGCAGGATAGTCCAACTGAATACCACGATGTAAAGCAAAAGAGAACGCCCTTGCAATAACAGCTTTTTGAAAAAGTGTTCCAACAACATGAAATAGGTTCGTTTATCTTGCATTGATCTGAATCAACGCAGTCCCATCAATTGATCACACCGCAAAGAACGAAAATATACTGACGTACGTATATGCCATCCGCATTCGCCACTGGGTCCCGTTATCACCCGTTAGGTTAGCTAACTAACGACAGAGCGGGGACTGGACTAGCGCGGATGCAAAACATATACAACATCTACTAGTATATATATATATATACAATATAATTTTCGCTCAAGGCGTGATAAAAATGCAACAGCACAGAAATATACAGCATCTCAGAACAATACAGATATCTGGGATCCCCGGGTTTCATAGAGCCGCTACTGAAACCCGACGTTCCCCTGGTCGTGTGGATAGCCTGTGCAATGAAAATCCTAGACCCCTACGGGCGCGGCAAGTTACCCGCCAAAACCTGAAGCGAGGCAGCCCCCTTCAGCAACGTGAATGGACCACCCAGCACTTCACGGAATCCGGTAACTTGGGCACCCCTCCTGGGTCAACCTGTACCCCCTACGAGTGCGGCGAACAGCCCGCCAATTTTAGAGTAAAGCCCCCTCCATCTCAATGCCATGAGATGCGGGCTCGTTGCCCTCTAGAACCCGGCTATCCGTGCACCCCTCCTTGGGGTAATCCTAGTACAGAAAGTAAAATATACATACAACGGGTACATCGACCGCAACCTGCTCGTGCCCCAAAAGAATTATACAAACAGGCAGCGACGGCAGTCCACATGTCGGACGCTCGCCCCGCAAAAACAAATGTACATAAAAACAAAACTGTACTAATATTGCATCCAGGCTATCCCCCACGACCGATCCGCAACATCACAGCAACACACAGAACATCAACGTGAATGTCACGTTCGTAAATCCGTCTAACCGGGCTATAGCAGTTAGACGGGATTTACCGATCAAGTGACATTCACGGTCGCAGATATAATTTAAATACTGTGAACTGGCATGTTTAAAATGTCCGATCGAACAAATTCTATCAAGTGGGCCCCAAGCAGTACTGTAGCACATACAGAAAATCTGGGCCCAAAAATAATATCCCAAAACCCCTATTTCCTATTCAAAAGCCCACTGGAAAAATTTTGTGCAATGAAGACACCTTCCCACCGCGGAACCGCGGCCAAACCAGGGGTTTGGCCGCATTTCCGCGGCCGTACTAAGCGATCACTGCATCAAATTTTACCAGAAGTCTTAGAATTTCATGCTTGTCTTTCTGCAATGACCTGAAAAATTTTTGGAGCAGAAAAAATTTCGACAGAAACACGATGCATTGGAAAATACGGTTTTTGGGGATTTTTTGTTCGATCGAGTTCTAAACATACAAGAGCAAGCTAGGCATGGTTAATGGCGTGGCTCTGATACCAATGTAAGTCCGCGGGGGCGCCCCGGCCGTCGATCCGACGCCGGAAACGCGGAAACAAAAACTTTCAAAAACTAGCAAACCGGCACCACCGCGCACTTTTCACCCGGATCGGGCCATTAACCTAGCGACTAGCAAACTAGAAAAGAGTAGAGAAGCTATACCAAGCGATCCGTGTCCTTCGGTCTTCGTCTCCACTCCGATCTCCCGCGGAATCTCCGTCCGTCACGTCCTCGTCGGAAAGGGCACCACGTAGCCGGAATCTTTTACGGGCTCCCACCTCTTGACCGAGGCAACTCGGGCGCGAAGTTGGCTAGCCGACGCGTCCAAGGGATGCTGTAGGATAGTGTAGTAACCATGTCTCTCTTTTGGGGTATGTGAAGTTGCCTTTGATGGAGGAAAAGAGAGAAAAGGCTATGAAGGAAAAAAGGTGCTCTCAATTTTGCAAAGAAGATGAGATGAAGAATAATCACATAACAAATGAACCTCTCATCCTCCCAAAATTATGGCCGGCCCCCCCTTTCTCAAGTGAGTGGAAAAATTGTGAATCATGGAGAATCAAATTAATCAAGAGGAGAAAAAGAATATCAATCAATAAGAAAAATGGTCACCTCATTACAAATCCAAATCCTTTCCATATCTCATCTCATGAAAGCAAGTGATGAGATTAAAAAGGAATCTCATGATGACTAAACAATCATGGAGCCACACAAATGCAAGAAAGCCCCTCACTAGTAAGTTAATTGCAAACTTGCAATTAACACCCTCCATCAGAAAGTCCGTCCGCGAAGGAACAAAGAAAAACCGGCCGGAACGGAATGCAAACTGGCAACCCCAGAAAACCGATCCCGTAATAAATTACAGGAAAACCCCGCTACTGCAAAATACATGCCCGCATTTGTATTCCCACTGAACACAAATGCAAAGAGACAAAACTACACTATCTAAAACTAGAATCCGGCTTAAGCCAAAGCCGTCTAGTAGAAACCGTCCGATCACGATCCGTGCAATACCGCACGTATCTGATCGAACCCTGCCATATCTCCATACGGCCTCTACAGCGTTTCGCCCGAAACCTGAGTAACTGTGTGTGTGGTGGACTCTAAAGACTCGTCAATACTTTGGCTGTGGATTTAACCACTAGCACGTCAGAGGTATAAGCCAATACGTGACGGGCTACCAGGTATTGACCAAAAGGGACGTCGATGAGCCCACTCATCCTGACACCCTACTGAGCCTGTCAGTGACAATATCCGTACAGTCCGGTCCGTTCGTCTATGAGCATCGCATGGCGGGCCTAGGGGGTTGGTAAAAGTCAGACCCCCAAAAGCGGTACAAGTCGTGTCGGAGTGTAGCCCAGAACACCCTGAGATACTACTGGAATACCTACCAGCAAATTGTTAGTTATGTATATGCCCTAGAGGCCATTGTTGTACATATGATGTATATTATAATGGATGCTTGGTTATATATAGAGAAGACTTTCTTGCTCGTCATGATAGTATGCTATTTGGTTTAACTTTATCTTAACATGTTGACTTGTATTGGTTTACTATTTTACTCTCACATGTTGATAAAGCCCTGAGGATCTGTACTCGACTACTGGGACTATGATGAGATCATACTAGTGGGGCCACGATAGTCGATGACTACATCCTATAACTGTTCCTAGTCGAGGGTATATCGAGACAGGGCATCGATACACCAGAGTAGACTAGCGTATACGCATCTTGACCCATATGATGGGCGATGGATGATCCCATATCCATCGGTGTTTTGACATCAGAGATGGTGTACGGGTGCTCAGTGGAGACTGGGTACACTGGACGGACTCGCCGAGAACTCCCAGATGGTGATATACAACACGTCAGATGGCAGTTCTCCGGTGACACTGGTACAGGGTAGTCTGTAGACCCGAGATCCTCATAGAGTCTTGTGTGATTCCCACTGTGCTTTGATTTCCACCTTACCACGTCCAAGAGGGTATGCAAAACGGTGGCTTTTGGGTACAGTCCCGAATCACATGGAGGCAATGAGCGATAGGAGGGGATTCGTCTCTCCCGGTATAGGGAGTTGATGTTGTGCTGTGTTCGATTGGCTATAACTGGAAGTCCCTGGCCAGGGCTGATATAGAGATTTACTGGTAAGTGTTACTAGTAGTTTCTCGACCCGTTATGAGCCACACATCGACACGACTTATCGGTTACTGGGGTCTGACGTATACCACCCCTAGACTTGATATGCGATATATCAGACGAACAGATCGGACTGTACGGGAGTGTTACTGGTTGGATTCACAGGAGAACGCACAGGCTAGCTTGTTGATCTTCTGATCGCTCAATACCTGGGTGGCTGTTACGTTTAGCTGACCGCTTGCAGCTTGTGGGTGTTTGATATGATCATCACCTGCCACCGGCGTATTGACGATTCTTTAGAGTCCTACACAGAGGTTTCTTGGCTCAGGCGAAACAGAGTAGAGGCACATATGTGATATGTGCAGGACCGAGAATAATGCGATATGAGATACCGTATTATATTCTCGCGATATTTTGATATGAACCGGGTCATCGGATCAAGTGTTGATTCGATGAATCGGTACATGATATATTGGTCGGTTATATTTGATATAGCCGGATCGTCGGATCAAGTGTTGATTCGATGATTTAATGTATAATAATATATATGATATATTATTACATTATCTAATATTGGCTCGCTTTATTATTTCATTTTCTCACTGGATGATACATTGATATATATGCGATATATGTTAATTGTATTATTTTCTTTTGTTGCAAATAAATAATATATATGTGATATATATTATTGTGACATGATATGATTTATTATTAAACATGTTTAAGGATGATTAAATGAGGTTAGGGTTTGATTAGGGTTAGTTGCTTCATGCACCTTCTAGAAGCAACTTCTTTTGTCATGGTTAAGATATTTTGTAATGACACATTTTAACCCAACCAAACCCTAACTCTAGTTGTTTCTCTACACATTATTATTCACTCATCCTTGACCATGGTTAATACTTCAATCATATACTTTTATTTCTATTCATCACAAAAGGAAAAATCATTATCTATTTCCATTATCATCTTCTTCTCTCTTGAAAAGCTTGCTAGAAAATCCTTAAGTGATGAATAAATATGAGAAAATGATATAAAAAGAAAGCAAAATTACTACTCTCTCGTCCTCATCTCATCTAGCCCATGGGATTAGTGTGTTCATCTCTTTTGAGTGAGAAAGCTTGAGTCTTTGCAACTTCGAGGTAGATCATCGGAGATTTGGAATACTTCGAGCTAGCATAGATCGTTCGAGTCGTGGAGCCTCTCATGAGTCCGGGAGATCGTGGATCGCGGCAAAGGGACTTCTACTCGGAGCTTGTGAAGTGAAGGAGCGGACTACAAAGGTTGTAATCCCTCACACTTAGATAAAAGTTATCATCTTGCATGTTAAACCCTAATAATCTAGCAAAGATCCCGGCTTTGGGTTGTTCGGCACGTCTAAATTTTTATCCGGGCATGTTTGATGCCTTATGAACCTTCAGAAGAGTGCCTAGGAACCCTACAGTGGTATCAGAGCCTAGCTAGAGCATTAGGCGATGTGTTTACGAAGTTAAAACTCCGATCGAACCCGAAACGACGAAACTAGACCCCTCTCTGGAAATTTTCTAAATTTTGGGATTTTTCTGAATTAAAAATATGTAAAAAAATCAGCAGGGAATTCTAAGAATTACCATAAAACCCGAGCCCCCAATTCGATCAAAGGGCGGCGGAACCGCGGCGCAAGCATGCCTTGCGCGGCGGTTCCGCGGCGGATTGATAGGATTGTGACACGTGGCTTTTATGGTAATGTCCGTAGGTGCTTGTTGATACTTCTGGGTATTTTTAATCTGTTTCAGGTGTTGAAAATTCTGGGGTTTGTTTTGTAATAGTAGACTCGATCGGAAATTTTAAATTCGTATTTCTTTCCGGATATTTAGAAACTGTTAAACTATTTGAACGGATATCATTAACTTACTGTTTCCCGGTACGGCAAATTTTCAAGTGTTGAAATTTTTCCGGTTTTTAAATCTTTGGGACAAATTGTACAAGTTAAGCAGTGGACCCTCTAGAAGACAACAAACCTTAACTCGATTATGTGACCGTCTTGAACTGCCTTTTGAACCTTCGGGTTTGGGGCAGTACGGCGTGCCATATGTGAGGCGTTGGCTTGACCCTTCTACGGCTGGATCACCGGTACTGTGACATATTCTGGGATTATTTGAACTCCGCTCAAGAGTTGAGCACTTTGGGAAATTTTGGGTATTTGATTATCTGTTCGGAAAGTTTAATACTGTCTATTTATCTGGAATGTGATACAATATGTGGAATTCATAGAGTTAGGCATGAAATGCGAAGTATGTGATATTTCGGATTTACGATGTCTAAAGTGATTGTGGATTCCAAATGTTGTAGTTTTACACTTTCTTTTCTGTGACCGTAAGTGTAATATGTGATATCGTCGGTTTCATTGCTATATGTCAACGACAATTGGGATGCGCATATTTGCTTACGTTGATGATATGTGATATTATGTGTTGCTGTGATATGTTATATTGGATCATCGCGTTCAGAATAGCCGGGGGTTTTATGTGAGATGAGGGTTTTTATTTTCATTCATGTAAAATTCATTTGTAATGTAATATTCTTTTATTTGGGGCACTTCCAGGTTGCGGTTGCTGTCACTAGTGTATATTATTTACTTTTCCGCATTAGGTAGACCCAAGGAGGGGAGCACAAGTAACCGGGTTCTAGGGTCCAGTGGGAGGCCATCTCGAGGAGTCGAGACCGGGTCTCCTAACCCTAGAATTGGCAGTGTTACTTGCCGCTCTCGTAGGGGTCTTGGGATGTGGGTTTGGCTATTCGTCGCGACCGTGGAATCCGTGTTTTATACAGGCTCGTATTGAAAACACGGACGTCCTAGTATATCCAATATTTCATATATGTTCTTCTGCTGCAATGTTCTGTGATGAGATCATATTACTGCCTGAGACGAATGCTTATACTATATATATATATATATATGTTGATATATAAATATTACTGCTTTCGTTTCTTCTGTGATGCTTAGGAAGCATAAGCTGATGGGATATTTATTAATGAGATTAATAAAAAGAAAAGAAACCTAAAGATGTTGTAGAATCAGAAACTTTATAAAAGGGGTAGCTACAGTTTTGCTTTGCACAGTGATATATACGATATATCCTGCACCTTATTCGATGGGGAAAGAGCCGACGATCCCTTCACCGGGAGTGACCTCTTTAGCGAAACTGGCAGATGCTACAAAACGCGGTTTGTCTTTTGAATGCTTTTAGTGTTTTTCTTTGCATAGCGGTATATATGATATATCCTGCACCTTATTCGATGAGGAAAGGGCCGCCGATCCCTTCACCGGGAGTGACCCCTTTAGCGAAACTAAGAAAAGCCTCAAAAACACTCCTTTTCAAAACTTCACTCGATTCTACGACGATATCAAGTTCATTACGCTCAGGGTTTTCTGAAAGACCTGCGTAGCCCTCCGTCATTTCAGATAGGTAATATTTAGTATTCGTGCTATGTTTGTTGACTTAGTCAAGGCGTAGTGTACGGTAGCTAAGTAGTGTTTATCTGCTAAAACATGAGATGTGATTGGATTAGGGTATTCGCACGGCCTTTTTGACTCAGTCAAGGGTCGTACGGGTGGGTTTAATTCAATCAAGAAATGTACGGGTTGAACTTGACTTGCGATTTATGATTTGTTGACTTAGTCAAGGTCATAGATCGCTAGGGGCAAAATATTATCGGGAATTTCAAGTGTTGAAATTTGCAATGAGATTGCATACCTCCTATAAGATAGTTGGATCCCGATACCCACTGCGAGTAAGAGTTACTCCTGGGAGAGTTTTACACAGGACAATTAGCCGATCAAGTAGGTGTCTAGAAAAGTGTTAACGGGGTTACGCCTCTGGGAAAACGAGGTTTACTTTAATTAGGTCCGTGCGAAAGCACGGGGAACCTCCCTCAAAGTACCGACACTGATCTGGCTGAAAGATTGACGAAATTGTAAGGTGTAATTAATCCCGGCTAATCTTACCATTTAGGGTTTTAAGGTAGATTTGATAAAAACAGTGGGAGACATCCTGATTAGATAAGATAATAACCAATCTAATCTTGCAAGAGCATACGCTAAAGTGTTTTCTTCTCTCTCTCTCCAGGTAGCGACCATGTCAGGCCATAATCAAGATAATAATATGGATGTATTGACTGAACCCAATTATTGTACTGAGCTAGGGAATGTTGGACCCGTTCTTTCTTATAAGAGTTATAAGACTGAACAGGAAACAGGAGAATATCTGGATTCTCACGCCGCCCAAAAGAACATGCATGTTGATGCATCTTCTTCGGGTGTGTTAGTTATTGAGAACTGTTTCTCAGTTCACCCTACGTCCTGGGTATTAGATACCGGATCAGGATCCCACATATGTAAACAGTTACATGGGCTACGTAAAGGTAGAGAACTGGGAAAAGGTGATCATTCCGTTCAAGTAGGGAACGGTGCAAATGTTGCAGCCAAAGCAGTTGGGGAATATCACCTGGTATTACCAAGTCGTAATACACTGATTCTAAATGAGTGCTATTATATACCGAACATGATGTGCAACATTATATCAGTTTCTTTATTGAGTAAAGAGGGATATAATTTTGTAGTACAGGATAATGTTATGAACATATTCCTAGATCAAAAGTTGATTGCATCAGGCTCGTTACATAATGGCATATTCATTCTAAATCAGAATACAGTCCTGAATATACAAAACACACACAAGAGGAAAAGTTCAGAAGTGAACGAATCCTACTTGTGGCATTGTAGACTTGGTCATATCAATGCGACACGACTGGCTAAGTTACATAAGGATGGTTATTTGAATCCGTTCGAATTATCATCTTATGATACTTGCCATTCATGTCTCAAAGGAAAAATGACCAAAGCTCCGTTTAGTGGACACGGAGAAAGAGTTACTGAACTCTTAGGACTAATACATAGTGATGTTTGTGGTCCCATGTCTACGCATGCCAGGAACGGTTCTTCCTACTTCATTACATTCACTGACGATCTCTCTAGATACGGACATGTGTTTCTGTTGAAACACAAGTCTGAAGCTTTTGAGAAATTCAGAGAATATAAGCACGAAGTAGAGAACCAAACGGGCAAAAGTATTAAGATTCTTCGATCTGATCGAGGAGGCGAATACTTAAGCAATGAGTTCCTAGATTATCTAAAAGAGAATGGGATTCTCTCTCAGCTTACTCCTCCTTATACACCACAGCACAACGGTGTATCAGAACGTAGGAATCGGACCCTATTAGATATGGTGCGATCTATGATGAGCGATGCTGAGTTACCTATTTCCTTCTGGGGGTATGCGCTTGAGACAGCCATATACATATTGAATCTAGTTCCGTCTAAATCTGTACCTACCACACCATATGAGATATGGAGTGGGAAGAGACCATATTTTAAACGAGTTAAGATATGGGGTTGTCCGGCCTATGTCAAGAGACAAAATCCGGACAAGCTCGAGGCACGATCAGTCCTTTGCAAATTTGTGGGATATCCAAAGAATTCTCAAGGATATTTTTTCTACCACACTGAGGAACAAAAAGTGTTTGTTGCTCAACATGCCACCTTTTTGGAAAAAGAATTTCTTGCAAAAGAAATTAGTGGCAGAGAGGTAGAACTGGAAGAGGTTCCAGCACCACAAACCGCAACTGATGATTTGTTGGAACCAGAAGATTCAGTAGTACCCAACGAACCCCAGCCTCTCCGCCGATCTAGTAGGGTTTCCCGTCCACCTGAGAGATACTACGGTTTTCTCAATGATGGTGGAAGCGAGGATTGCATCATGGATGATGATGACCCCACTAGTTTCGAGCAGGCCATCACGAGTGGTGACTCTGTGAAATGGCTGGATGCAATGCGATCTGAGATGGAATCCATGTACACCAATAAAGTATGGATTTTGGAAAATGCTCCTGAAGGGGTAAAACCCATTGGGAGCAAGTGGATTTTTAAAAAGAAATTTGGTGTAGATGGAAAAGTTGAGACTTTCAAAGCTAGACTTGTAGCAAAGGGTTTTCGTCAACGACCAGGTGTGGATTATGACGAAACCTTTTCTCCAGTGGCTATGCTTAAGTCCATCCGGATCTTACTTGCCATTGCTGCATACCATGACTACGAAATCTGGCAAATGGATGTTAAGACCGCCTTTCTAAACGGTGATTTAGAAGAGAGCGTGTACATGACTCAGCCAGAGGGCTTCGTAGATAGTGGGAGCAGCGGAAAGGTGTGCAAGCTGCTTAAATCCATTTATGGGTTAAAGCAAGCATCGCGGAGTTGGAACATCTGTTTTGATGTTGTAGTCAAAGAGTTTGACTTCATCAAAAATATAGATGAACCTTGTATCTATAAGAAGGTAGCAGAGGGTAAGGTTGTCTTCCTCGTATTGTACGTGGATGACATACTCTTGATAGGAAATGATATTCCTATGCTGCAATCAGTCAAGCTCTTCTTATCACAGAGATTCTCAATGAAAGATCTAGGTGATGCCTCCTGCATATTGGGAATCATGATCTATAGAGATAGATCTAAACGGATACTGGGATTGTCCCAATCCAGGTACATTGACACCATACTAAAGAGGTTTAGTATGGAAGAATCCAAGCGTGGGAACCAACCCACGATCTCTGGACTCACTCTCTCCAAAGAGATGTCTCCTAAGACTGATTTGGAGAGAGCTCGCATGCAAGGGATACCCTATGCTTCGGCAGTAGGCTCTATCATGTATGCGATGCTATGTACCAGACCCGATGTAGCATACTCACTAAGTGTATTGAGTCGGTATCAAGCAGATCCTGGAGAGAGTCACTGGACAGCTGTGAAGAACATTCTCAAGTACTTACGAAGGACTAAGGAGATGTTCTTGGTGTATGGTAACGGAGAACTCCAGGTGGAGTCCTTTACCGATTCCAGCTTCCAAAGTGATAAGGACGACTCTAAGTCGCATTCGGGTTTTGTATTTACCCTCAATGGAGGGGCGGTATGTTGGAAGAGTTCCAAACAGGATACCGTTGCAGACTCGACGATGGGGGCTGAATACATCGCTGCTAACGATGCTGCCAAAGAGGCTGTCTGGATCAAGAAGTTCATTACTGAACTTGGAGTGGTTCCATCCATTCAGCATCCAATACCTCTGTATTGCGATAACAATGGAGCTGTGGCTTTAGCCAAGGAACCCAGGTCCCATCAAAAGTCCAGACATATTCTGAGGCGGTATCACCTGATCAGGGAGATAGTTGATCGCCGGGAGATCGAGGTCAGGAGAGTAGATACGAAGGACAACACTGCGGATCCATTCACGAAGGCTATTCCCCAGATACAGTTTGAGAGATTATTCGGGATGATAGGTATGCGATACTACAGCAGCTGGCCTTAGTGCAAGTGGGAGATTGTTAGTTATGTATATGCCCTAGAGGCCATTGTTATACATATGATGTATATTATAATGGATGCTTGGTTATATATAGAGAATACTTTCTTGCTCGTCATGATAGTATGCTATTTGGTTTAACTTTATCTTAACATGTTGACTTGTATTGGTTTACTGTTTTACTCTCACATGTTGATAAAGCCCTTAGGATCTGTACTCGACTACTGGGACTATGATGAGATCATACTAGTGGGGCCACGATAGTCGATGAGTACATCCTATAACTGTTCCTAGTCGAGGGTATATCGAGACAGGGCATCGATACACCAGAGTAGACTAGCGTATACGCATCTTGACCCATATGATGGGCGATGGATGATCCCATATCCATCGGTGTTTTGACATCAGAGATGGTGTACGGGTGCTCAGTGGAGACTGGGTACACTGGGCGGACTCGCCGAGAACTCCCAGATGGTGATATACAACACGTCAGATGGCAGTTCTCCGGTGACACTGGTACAGGGTAGTCTGTAGACCCGAGATCGTCATAGAGTCTTGTGTGATTCCCACTGTGCTTTGATTTCCACCTTACCACGTCCAAGAGGGCGTGCAAAACTGTGGCTTTTGGGTACAGTCCCGAATCACATGGAGGCAATGAGCGATAGGAGGGGATTCGTCTCTCCCGGTATAGGGAGTTGATGTTGTGCTGTGTTCGATTGGCTATAACTGGAAGTCCCTGGCCAGGGCTGATATAGAGATTTACTGGTAAGTGTTACTAGTAGTTTCTCAACCCGTTATGAGCCACACATCGACACGACTTATCGGTTACTGGGGTCTGACGTATACCACCCCTAGACTTGATATGCGACATATCAGACGAACAGACCGGACTGTACGGGAGTGTTACTGGTTGGATTCAAAGGAGAACGCACAGGCTAGCTTGTTGATCTTCTGATCGCTCAATACCTGGGTGGCTGTTACTGTTAGTTATATGTATGCCCTAGAGGCCATTACTGTACATAGGATGTATATTGTAGTGAATGCTGGGACATATATGGGGATGACTTTCTTGCTCGACATGATAGTATGCTATCTGGTGGCTCTTTACCTTAACGTGTACACTGTTTGTCTCTCTGTTACATGTTGGTAAAGCCCTTAGGATGTGTGCTTGACTACCTGGACTATGATGCGGATCATACTAGTGGGGACATGATAGTCTATAAGTACATCCTTCAAAGTCCCTAGTCGTGGGTGTATCGAGACGGGGCATCGATATACCAGAGTAGACTAGCGTATACCTTCTCGACCCATACAGATGGGCGATGGATGATCCCGTATCCATTGGTGTTTGACATCGGAGATGATATACGGGTGCTCAGTAGAGACTGGGTACACTGGACGGACTCGCCGAGAACTCCCAGATGGTATTATACCTCACGTCAGATGGCGGTTCTCTGGTGACACTGGTACAGAGTAGTCTGTTGACCCGAGATCATCATAGAGTCTTGTGTGGTTCACACTGTGCTTTGATTTCCATCTTACCACGTCCAAGAGGGCGTGCAAAACGGTGGTTTTTGGGTACAGTCCCGAGTCACATGGAGGCAATGAGCGATAGGAGGGGATTCGTCTCTCCCGGTATAGGGGGTTGATGTTGTGCTGTGTTCGATTGGCTATAACAGGAAATCCCTGGCCAGGGTTGCTGAGATTTACTGGTAAGTGTTACCAATAGTTTCTCGAATTGTTATAGACCTCATATCGACACGACTTATTGAGCTATTGGGGTCTGACGTTTACCACCCCTATGCGAGATATGCGACATATCAGACGATCAGACCGGACTGTACGGTAGTGTTACTGGTCGGATTCACTGGAGTGTGAGCGGGCTTGCTCGTCGATCTTCAGATTGCTCAATACCCGGGTGGCCGTTACGTTTAGCAGACCGCTTGCGGCTTGTGGATGTTTGATATGATCATCATCTGCTGCCGGCGTATTGACGAGTCTTTAGAGTCCTACACAGAGATTTCCTGGCTCAAGCGAAACGAAATAGGAGCGCATATGAGATATGTGCGGGACCGAGAATGATGCGTGTATGTGATACCGTATTTCATTCTCGCGATGTGACATTGATCGGTTATATGCGTTATAGCCGGGTTATCGGATCAAGTGTTGATTCGATAAGTTGTTACTGTAGATACCAGTCGGTTATGTGCGACATGACCGGATCATTGAATCAAGTGTTGATTTAATGATTTGATGCATAATTATATATTTGATATATTATTTTGCATTAACTAGTATCGGTTCGCTTTAAATGGATTTTCTCGCTCGGGTGTGCGCATTCCATATGCGATATGATTTTGTGCACTTGATTGTATCATGTTTGATGATACATGCTTTTTGGTTAAGTGTAAAGTATCAAACCTTGGTTAATGAAATGGTTAGGGTTTACTATTTCCTTATTCAATTATTCATTTATTTATTCTTTTTGGAAATTGATAAGCATTAAGAGAAAATGGTGGCTTAATTTGTTTTCTAGCAAAAGCTTCTTGAAGCTTTGACCAAAGTCACCCTTTTTGTCTCATGCTTAACCCTATCCACTTCACTAACCCTAGTTCACTCTCTACAACTAACCATGGTTCACTTATGATAAGAATGGATTATTCTTTTCATTTTAATTATTCTTATCATAACTCTTTCTTCTTCTTCTTCATCTTCTTCTTTGAAGAAGCTTGAGGTCATCAATGGTGATTGATGCAAATGAGTGAGAAATCCAATTCTAAAGTCTACCCACTTCCTATTTCTTCATCCTCTACCTCTTGCCAAGTAGTAGAGTGTGTTTCCTTCACAAGTTTTCATGGCTTGGTGAAGGTGGAGCTTGATCTTGCGATGCTTCGACGTAGATCATCTTCGGCACGTCGTCGACGACCTAGCCCGTCCATTCTCCGATGAAGTCGACGCTAGAGCCCGGATTAGATTTGGACAGCGGAGAGGACCTCATCTCAGAGCCGTGGAGGTGGAGGACCGGATCTACAAAGGTTGTATATCCGTATTCTCATAGTTAAATGTTAACAAGATTGTTTTTCACCTAGACCTCTAGCAAACGATCCGTAGTCGGGTCTCTCGGCACCTAGATTTTTTGAAATTGGCATGGTTGATGCCTTGTGAGACCTCATTAGTGTGCCTAGGAACCCTACAGTGGTATCAGAGCCTAACTAGAGCCTTAGGCGAAGTCTAGACGGATTTTGAATTCCAAACGAACCCGAAACCCTATAACAAATTGCTCTCTGGACTTTTTCCGAAAATGCGGATTTTTGTGTATTAAAAATGCCTAAAAAATTCAATAAATAATTATAAGAATTACTGTGCAAACTCAGGCGAATGATTCATCTAAACGGCGGCAGAACCGCGGCATAAGCCCTGCTTATGCGGCGGTTCCGCGGTCCCCTGGTGACGTCATCACATCTTTTCTGCACAGTAATTCCTATTTAATTATTCTGGATTTTCTGGGAATATTTAAAATTTATTCCAGAGTTGAATGTTCTGGGTTGTTTTGGGGATTCGATTGTTCGATCGGATTATCAGATTTTGTCTATGTGGCTTTCCGGATAATTTTTAGAATATGTTAAAAAGTTCGACCGGATATAAATACCCAACTTTTCCCCTGTCGGGAAATTTCCAAGTGTTGGATCGTTCCGTAGTTTAACGACGTTCTAAGTAGTGCAAGTAACGCGATGGACCCTCTAGAAGACAACAAACCTTAACTCGATTATGTGACCGTCTTGAACTGCCCTTTGAACCTTCGGGTTTGGGGCAGTACGGCGTGCCACATGTGAGGCGTTGGCTTGACCCTTCTACGGCTGGACCGTTGGTACTGAGGCACGAACTGAATGTTGTTAGACTTATTTCATGTGTTGATCTGTATTGGGAAAACTTGGGTGTTCGATTGTTCGATCGGAAAGTTTAACATTTTCTAATTATCTGGAATTTGATACAATAATTGGAATTCACAAAGAGTTATGAGATAACTAAATGAATGTTATAAACATAGCAGTTTAGTCTCACTTGATCGGTTGCCACGGAATTTTGATGTGATCAAAAGCCCATCGCAATCACGTAGGGTACGCGGATACTCGTCGGGTAAACTTAATAGACAGCCTCACTCCATAGCCCCGACCAAGTGACTGTAGGAAAACCCCGTCGCCGAAAGCATCCGTTCAGGTGCTCGCGGCAGCGGTGTTCCGCCTTGGTGCACTTCGTCGACGGTATCGGGGGTCCGGCCGCCTACTAAAGTTTGCGACGAGCATTCGATCAGGCTGTCGGGAATCCTGTTGAATTGCCCGACTTGATATTGAAAAGAGTTTTCGATAATGAGACTAAAATGCGGGGTTTATAATTGTTAGGCATGCGATGTCTAAGTAATTCATTTGATTAGGCATGCGATGTCTATGCAGCTTGCGGATTCCAACTGTTGTAGTTTTACACTTTCTTTTCTGTGACCATAAGTGTAATATGTGATATCGCCGGTTTCGTTGCTATATGTCAACGACAATTGGGATGCGCATATTTACTTACGTTGATGATATGTGATGTTATGTGTTGCTGGATATGTTATATTGGATCGTCGTGTTTGAATAGCCGGGGGTTTTTATGTGAGATGAGTGTTTTTCATTTTCATTCATGTAAAAACTTGTATGTAATATTCTTTTATTGGGGCACTTCCAGGTTGCGGAAGTTGTCACCGTTGTTGTATATTATTTACTTTTCTGCACTAGGATAGACCCAAGGATGGGAGCACAAGTAACCGGGTTCTGGGGTCCAGTGGGAGACCAACTCGAGGAGTCGAGTCCGGGTCTCCTAACCCTAGAATTGGTAGGGTTGCTTGCCGCTCTCGTAGGGGTCTAGGGGTGTGGGATTGGCTATTCATCACGACCGTGGAATCCGTGTTTTATACTGGCTCGTATTGAAAACACGGACGTCCTAGTATATCCAATATTTCATATGTTTCTTCTGCTGTGTTTTATCTGTGATCATGTGATGTTCTGTGACAGGTATTATATATAGTATATATGATATATTATATAGACGTTGCTTATGTTTTACACCCGCGCTAGCCCTGCCCCGCTCTGCCGTTAGTTACCTAACCTAACGGTGCAGACGGGACATCAAGGTGAATGCGGATGGCATAAGCGTACGTTATATTTATCTGTGATGGTTAGGTGGACTTAAATGATGGGATATTCATTAATGAGATTAATGAAAGAAAATAAACCTAATTGATGTTGTGGAATCGAATTTCAAAATAAAAACAGGTAGCTACAGTTCTTGCTTTGCATCGCGGTGTTCATTATAGAACATCCTGCACCTTATTCGATGAGGAAAGGACCGAGATCCCTTCACCGGGAGTGACTCCTTTAGCAATAACTGGCAGATGCTATAACCCTCGGTTTGTCTTTGATCGCTTCTATAGTTTCCGCTTTTCACAGTGATATATATGATATATCCCGCACCTCATTCGATGAGGAAAGGGCCGACGATCCCTTCACCGGGAGTGACCCCTTTAGCAAACTAGAAAAGCTTCAAAAACATTCCATTTAAAAACCATTTGATTCCGCAACGAGATCAAGTTCAAAGCGTTAAAGGTTTTCACAAAAACCAGCCGCAACCCTCCGTCATTTTAGGAAGTAGAGTACTTAGTATTCGTGCTACGTTTGTCGACCATAGCCGAGGCGTAGTGTGCGGTAGCTAAGTGATGTCTTCCTACACCGCATATGATGCGATTAGTTAGGACAGTCATGTGGCTTTGTTGACCTTAGCCAAGGGTCATGTGGGTGGGTCTAATTAATCACGAAATGACGGGTAGAACTTGACTAGTACCTATGATTTGTTGACCTTAGCCAAGGTCATAGGTGCTAGGGGTAAAAACCATTATCGGGAGTTTCAAGTGTTGAAATTTGCAATGAGATTGCATACCTTCTATGTGATAGTTGGATCCCGATACCCACTGCGAGTAATTGTTACTCCTGGGAGAGTTTTATACATTACAATTAGCCGATCAAGTAGGTGTCTAGAAAGGTATCAACGGGGTTACGCCTCTGGGAAAACGAGGTTTACATTAATTAGGTTCGTGCGAAAGCACGGGGCACCTCCCTCAAAGTACCGACACTGGCCTGGCTGAAAGATTGGCGAACTTGTAGTGTGTAATTAATCCCGGCTAGTCTTTCCTTTTATGGTTTGAAGGAAGATTTGATAAAAAGCAGTGGGAGCCATCCTGATTAGATAAAATTATAACCAATCTATTCTTGCAAAAGCGCACGCTGAGTGTTTTCTTCTCTCTCTCTCCAGGTAGCGACCATATCACGCCTTAATCAAGATAATAATACGGATACATTGACCGAACCCGCTTGTTATACTGAGCTGGGGAACGTTGGTCCCGCTCCAACTTATAATTGTTATAAGACAGAGCAGGAAATTGGGGATTACCAGAATTCCCGTGCCGCCCAAACGAAGAGAGTGCATGATGATGCATCATCTTCAGGTGTGTTCATTACACAGAACTGTTTCTCAGTATCCTTTACGTCCTGGGTATGTGATACCAGATCAGGATCCCAGATATGTGATCTGTTACATAGGGCTACAGAAAGGTAGAGAACTGAGAACGGGTGATAAGTTTCATGAGGCAGAAAACGGTGCAAGTGTTGCAGCCAAGTCTGTTGGTCACTGTCACCCTGTATTACAAATACATTGATTCTGAACAAATGTTATTAGATACCGAACCTGATATACAAAATCATATCTATCTCTTTATTAGTAAAGAAATGATAAAATTTTGTATAGTTGGATAATGTTTTGAACATTTCCTATATCAAAAGTTGATAGGTTCAGGCACGTTATCTAAAAGCATTAATGTTCTAAATCAAACTGCAGTTCTTAGTATACAGAACACACACAAGAGGAAGAGTTCAGAACTGAACGAATCCTTCTTGAGGTATTGTAGACTAGGTCAGATCAATGTGACCCGACTAGCTAGAGTTACATAAAGATGCATATTTAAATCAGTTTGAATTTACATCTTGTGAAACTCGCCAGTCATGTCACAAAGATAAGATGACCATAGCTTTGTTTATTGGAAACAGAGAAAGAGTTAATGAACTCTTGGGATGATACATGTTGATGTATGTAAGGTCCCCTGTCTACACATGCCAAGATCGGTTCTTTATACTTCATTACATTCTCTGATGATCTTTCGAGATTCAGACCTATGTTCCTGTTGAAACACAAGTCCGAACCTTTTGAGATATTCACAGAATATAAGCGAGAAGTAGAGAACCAGAATACGGGTATAAGTTTTATGTCCTATGATGAGATCAAGGAGGAGAATACTTGAGCACAGAAATACTGGACTATTCTAAAGGGGAATGAGATTCTCTCTCAGCATTACTCCTATGTATACACCATAGCACGATGGTATATCAGGGCGGAGCAATCACACCCTATATGATAAGGTGTGCTCTATGATGAGTACTACTGAGTTACCTGTTTCCTTTTGGGGGTTATGCACTTGAGAAGCTGCATACCTATTGAATAGGGTTCAAATCAAATCAGTTGCCTACCATTTCATATGTGATATGATAAGGGAAGAGCCCATATCTTAAGTTAGTTAAGATTTGGGGTTGTCCGGCCTATGTTTAAAAGCAAAATCCGGACAAGCTCGAGGCAAGGTCTGTAATGTAGAACTGGAAAGATTCCAGCTATACAAACTACAGCAGATGATTTGATAGAACCAAAGGATTCAGTAGATACCGACGAACCTCAGCCTCTCCGCCGATCTAGTAGGGTTCCTCACCCACCTGAGAGATACTTCGGTTACTCTATGACAGTGGGAGCGAGGATTGCATCATGGGATGATGACCCAACTAGTTTCGAGCTGGCCATCAGGAGTGGGACTCTGTAAGAATGGCTGGATGCTTAGCGATCTGAGATGGAATCCTTATACACCAACAAAGTATGGACTTTGGTTGCTATATCTGAAGGGTTAAATCCCCATCAGGAGCAAGTATATCTTGAGAAGATTACTTGGTGTACATCGAAAAGTTGAGACTTTCAAAGCTAGACTTGTTAAAAGTTTGCATCATTGACCAGCTGTGGATAATGATGAAACCTTTTCAAGTTCCTATGCTTAAGTCCATCCAGATCCTACTTGCCACGGCTATATACCATGACTACGATATCTGGTGGTTGGGTGTCATGACAGCTTTTCTAAATGATGTTTAGAAGAGAGCGTCTATAAGTACACAGCCAGAGGGCCTCGTAGACAGTGGGAGCAGCGGAAACGTGTGCAAGATGCTTTATAGGATAAAGCAGGCATCGCGGAGTTGGAACATCTGTTTTGATGGATTAGTCAAAGAAGTTGACATCATCAAAATGGTAGATGAACCTTGTATATACAAAAAGGTAGTAGGGAGTATGGTGGTGATCCTCGTAGAGTATGTGGATGACATACTCTTGATAGGGAAGGAGTTTCCTATGCTACGCTCGATCAATCTCCGCTTATCACAATGATTCTCCATATAGGATCAAAGTGATACCTCCTAAATCCTGGGTTTTTGGATCTATGAGATAGATCTAATTGGATGTTAGGACTCTCACTAGTCGTAGTGAGACGGTATCAACCGATCCTGGGAAGAATCACTGGAAATGTTCCAGGGTGATAAAGACGACTGAGTGTCAGTCACAGGCATTGTCTTTACCCTCAGTATAGGGACGGTATGTTGGAAGAGTTCTAAGATAGATACCGTGACATACTAGACGATAAAGGCAGGATACATCGCTACTTAAAATGCTACCAAAGAGGCTGTTTGGGGGTATATTGGTTCATGAGATGAACTTTGTTCCTCCCATTGTGTGACAATGGAGTTGTGGCTTATGCCAAGGAACGCCGCTCCCATCAGTGATCCAGACATATTCTAAGGCAGTATCGCCTGATCATGGAGATAGTTGATCTCCAGGGTGATCGAGGTTATGAGAGTAGACTTAGAGGACAACACAGCGGATCCACTCACAAAGGCCTGTTCCCAGAGAGAGACTTTCATAGGATGGTTGAGTATGAGATACTGCAACCACTGCTACAGATGGCCCTAGTGCAAGTGGGAGATTGTTAGTTATATGTATGCCCTAGAGGCCATTACTGTACATAGGATGTATATTGTAGTGGATGCTGGGACATATATGGGGATGACTTTCTTGCTCGACATGATAGTATGCTATCTGGTAGCTCTTACCTTAACGTGTACACTGTTTGTCTCTCTGTTACATGTTGGTAAAGCCCTTAGGATGTGTGCTTGACTACCTGGACTATGATGCGGATCATACTAGTGGGGACATGGTAGTCTATAAGTACATCCTTCAAAGTCCCTAGTCGTGGGTGTATCGAGACGGGGCATCGATATACCAGAGTAGACTAGCGTATACCTTCTCGACCCATACAGATGGGCGATGGATGATCCCGTATCCATTGGTGTTTGACATCGGAGATGATATACGGGTGCTCAGTAGAGACTGGGTACACTGGACGGACTCGCCGAGAACTCCCAGATGGTATTATACCTCACGTCAGATGGCGGTTCTCTGGTGACACTGGTACAGAGTAGTCTGTTGACCCGAGATCGTCATAGTGTCTTGTGTGGTTCCCACTGTGCTTTGATTTCCATCTTACCACGTCCAAGAGGGCGTGCAAAATGGTGGTTTTTGGGTACAGTCCCAAGTCACATGGAGGCAATGAGCGATAGGAGGGGATTCGTCTCTCCCGGTATAGGGGGTTGATGTTGTGCTGTGTTCGATTGGCTATAACAGGAAATCCCTGGCCAGGGTTGCTGAGATTTACTGGTAAGTGTTACCAGTAGTTTCTCGAATTGTTATAGACCTCATATCGACACGACTTATTGAGCTATTGGGGTCTGACGTTTACCACCCCTAGGCGAGATATGCGACATATCAGACGATCAGACCGGACTGTACGGTAGTGTTACTGGTCGGATTCACTGGAGTGTGAGCGGGCTTGCTCGTCGATCTTCAGATCGCTCAATACCCGGGTGGCCGTTACGTTTAGCAGACCGCTTGCGGCTTGTGGATGTTTGATATGATCATCATCTGCTGCCGGCGTATTGACGAGTCTTTAGAGTCCTACACAGAGGTTTCCTGGCTCAAGCGAAACGAAATAGGAGCGCATATGAGATATGTGCGGGACCGAGAATGATGCGTGTATGTGATACCGTATTTCATTCTCGCGATGTGACATTGATCGGTTATATGCGATATAGCCGGGTTATCGGATCAAGTGTTGATTCGATAAGTTGTTACTGTAGATACCAGTCGGTTATGTGCGACATGACCGGATCATTGAATCAAGTGTTGATTTAATGATTTGATGCATAATTTTATATTTGATATATTACTTTGCATTAACTAGTATCGGTTCACTTTAAATGGATTTTCTCGCTCGGGTGTGCGCATTCCATATGCGATATGATTTTGTGCACTTGATTGTATCATGTTTGATGATACATGCTTTTTGGTTAAGTGTAAAGTATCAAACCTTGGTTAATGAAATGGTTAGGGTTTACTATTTCCTTATTCAATTATTCATTTATTTATTCTTTTTGGAAATTGATAAGCATTAAGAGAAAATGGTGGCTTAATTTGTTTTCTAGCAAAAGCTTCTTGAAGCTTTGACCAAAGTCACCCTTTTTGTCTCATGCTTAACCCTATCCACTTCACTAACCCTAATTCACTCTCTACAACTAACCATGGTTCACTTATGATAAGAATGGATTATTCTTTTCATTTTAATTATTCTTATCATAACTCTTTCTTCTTCTTCTTCATCTTCTTCTTTGAAGAAGCTTGAGGTCATCAATGGTGATTGATGCAAATGAGTGAGAAATCCAATTCTAAAGTCTACCCACTTCCTATTTCTTCATCCTCTACCTCTTGCCAAGTAGTAGAGCATGTTTCCTTCACAAGTTTTCATGGCTTGGTGAAGGTGGAGCTTGATCTTGCGATGCTTCGACGTAGATCATCTTCGGCACGTCGTCGACGACCTAGCCCGTCCATTCTCCGATGAAGTCGACGCTAGAGCCCGGATTAGATTTGGACAGCGGAGAGGACCTCATCTCGGAGCCGTGGAGGTGGAGGACCGGATCTACAAAGGTTGTATATCCGTATTCTCATAGTTAAATGTTAACTAGATTGTTTTTCGCCTAGACCTCTAGCAAACGATCCGTAGTCGGGTCTCTCGGCACCTAGATTTTTTGAAATTGGCATGGTTGATGCCTTGTGAGACCTCACTAGTGTGCCTAGGAACCCTACAGTTACGTTTAGCTGACCGCTTGAAGCTTGTGGGTGTTTGATATGATCATCACCTGCCACCGGCATATTGACGATTCTTTAGAGTCCTACACAGAGGTTTCTTGGCTCAGGCGAAACAGAGTAGAGGCACATATGTGATATGTGCAGGACCGAGAATAATGCGATATGAGATACCGTATTATATTCTCGCGATATTTTGATATGAACCGTGTCATCGGATCAAGTGTTGATTCGATGAATCGGTACATGATATATTGGTCGGTTATATTTGATATCGCCGGATCGTCGGATCAAGTGTTGATTCGATGATTTAATGTATAATAATATATATGATATATTATTACATTATCTAATATTGGCTCGCTTTATTATTTCATTTTCTCACTGGATGATACATTGATATATATGCGATATATGTTAATTGTATTATTTTCTTTTGTTGCAAATAAATAATATATATGTGATATATATTATTGTGACATGATATGATTTATTATTAAACATGTTTAAGGATGATTAAATGAGGTTAGGGTTTGATTAGGGTTAGTTTCTTCATGCACCTTCTAGAAGCAACTTCTTTTGTCATGGTTAAGATATTTTGTGATGACACATTTTAACCCAACCAAACCCTAACTCTAGTTATTTCTCTACACATTATTAGCCACTCATCCTTGACCATGGTTAATACTTCAATCATATATTTTTATTTCTATTCATCACAAAAGGAAAAATCATTATCTATTTCCATTATCATCTTCTTCTCTCTTGAAAAGCTTGCTAGAAAATCCTTATGTGATGAATAAATATGAGAAAATGATATAAAAAGAAAGCAAAATTACTACTCTCTCATCCTCATCTCATCTAGCCCATGGGATTAGTATGTTCATCTCTTTTGAGTGAGAAAGCTTGAGTCTTTGCAACTTCGAGGTAGATCATCGGAGATTTGGAATACTTCGAGCTAGCATGGATCGTTCGAGTCGTGGAGCCTCTCATGAGTCCGGGAGATCGTGGATCGCGGCAAAGGGACTTCTACTCGGAGCTTGTGAAGTGAAGGAGCGGACTACAAAGGTTGTAATCCCTCACACTTAGATAAAAGTTATCATCTTGCATGTTAAACCCTAATAATCTAGCAAAGATCCCGGCTTTGGGTTGTTCGGCACGTCTAAATTTTTATCCGGGCATGTTTTATGCCTTATGAACTTTCACAAGAGTGCCTAGGAACCCTACACAAATCTCCTGCCTTGGCCAAGGACTTTTCATGTTCTGGCTCTCCTAGACACAGCGCGACCTCACCCCCAATACCGGGAGAGACGAACCCCTGCAGATCCGCTCACTGCCTCCATGTGGCTCGGGACTGTACCCAACTAAAACCTGTTTGCACGACTCCTTTGAGCCATGGTAGGGTAGTAATCAAAGCACAGTGGGAACTCATACGAGACAAATGACGATCTCAGGTCGATGAACTAACCTGTACACATGTCACCAAGGAACTGCTATCTGACGTCTGGTATAATCCCAACTAGCAGGTTCCCGGCGAGTCCTGTCCGGTGTACTCATAACCCATTGAGCACCTGTATACATCTTAGGTGAACCAACTGACACCAGTGGCTTGTGAGACCAGCCACCACCCCTCGTCGGGGTCTCGACTGTATACACTAGTCTACTCTGGAGAATCGATGCCCTGTCTCGAAACTCCCACGACTTGGGACCTTTTAAGGATGTGCTTATAGACTCCAGCTCTCACTTATATGATCGCCCTCATACTGCTGGTAGTCAAGCAAGAATCCTAGGGGCTCTATCAACGTGCAATAGCGACTCGTAAGGTCACCTAAAGCAGTACACGATGATAAAGGTAAACCAGATAGCATACTATCATCTTGAGTAAGACTGTCCTACCGGGATAGGTCCTCCCTCAATCATCGCAATCACGTGCCTGTGATCCAATAATTGACTCTGAGGGCACTATCTCCAACAGATCATCTTCGGCATCGAAGTCAACGACCTAGCGCGCCTATTTCTCCGATGAAACCGACACTAGAGTCCGGGATTCCGATGATCGCAGCGGAGGGACATCAACACGGAGCTAGAGAAGTGGAGGACCGGATCTATAAAGGTTGTAGTCCCTTTCACTTAGCAATAAAGTTGTTTACTTGCATGTTTCGCCTAATCTCTAGTTAACGATCTTCATTAGAGTTTCTCGGCAATTTGGCATGGTTGATGCCTTGTGGAACCTCATGAGTGTGCCTAGGAACCCTACACCAATACCTCTGTATTGTAACAACAACGGGGCTATAGCTTTAGCGAAGGAACCCGGGTCCCATCAAAAGTCCAGAAACATCTTGAGGCGGTATCACCTGATCAGGGAGATCATAGATCGCTGGGAGATCGAGGTCCGGAGAGTTGCTACAGAGGAGAACACTGCAGATCCATTCACAAAGGCCTTACCTCAGACATATTTCGAGAGGCTATTCGAGATGATAGGTCTCCGATACGACGGTATATGGCCCTAGTGCAAGTGGGAGATTGTTAATGTATATGCCCTAAGAGCCATTATTGTATCATACTAGCTTGTATATTACTTAATGGAATCTTGGGATATTCACAGTTGTATTAACAGTCTTGCTCAACATAGTAGTATGCTACTTGGTTTATATCTATCTTAATATGTGTATATGTTTCTTTTAGCATATCACGAATACATATTGATACAGCCCATAGGATCTTGCTTGACTACCAGAGTTGTGATGGCAGTCACACTAGTGAGGGCTGGGTAGTCTCCAAGCACATCCTTTTTCAGGTCCCTAGTTGTAGGATTATCGAGATAGGGCATCGATACTCCGGAGTAGACTAGTGTGTATGCTTCTCGTCCCAGCAGGGGAAATGGTCTGTCCCACAGCCATTAGTACGTTGTACTGGAGATAGTATGCAGAGCTCGTTGGGTTACGGGTATACCGGACAGGACTCGCATGGAACTGTTGGTTGGTAGTATACCCGTCGTCAGTTAACAGTTCCCAGGTGACATGAGTACAGCATTGTCCGTAGACTTGACACTGCTGCTTCGCCTCGAGTGTGTTCCCACTGTTCTTAGATTTCTACCCTACCACGGCTCGACTGAGTCGTGCAAACATGTAGCAGTTGGGTGCAGTCCCGAAGTACTTGGAGGCAGTGGCGGTTAGATAGGATTCATCTCTCCCGGTGTTGGGGGTTGATATCGCGCTGTGTTTGGAGAGCCATTACGTAAGGTCCCTGGCCAGGGCAAGCGAGATTTACTGGTAGATTTTCCAGTAGCTTCTCAAGGTGTAATGGGCTTCACTCCGACACGACTTATACCGCTATTAGGGGACTGACGCTTGCCGCCGCCCCTAGGCCCGATATGCGATAGTCTTAGACGAACAGACCGGACTGTACGGAGATTGTCACATCAGGCTCGGTCGGAGTTCGGATGGGTTTCCTCATCGACCTTCGTATCGACATCTACCTGGGGACTGTTACGTACAGCTAGTACCACTTGCGGCCTGTGGTTAAACCCACTGCCAGCGAGTGTCGAGTCTTTCGAGTCCCACACAGAGGGTTTTCCTGCTTCAAGCGAAACGATATAGAGGTCGTATGGTTTTACGACAGGGTTCGGACATATACGTGTACTTGTGCACGTGTGATGTTCGGACAGATTATACTAGCAGGCTTTGGTTTAAGCCAGATTCTAGTATTAGATTATTGGATTTATGCAGTCTCAGTATATCCGTGTTTTTCATAAATACGGATGGGAGGGGCATTCTCGTAATTAGTCAAGAAGCTTCTAGAAGATAGGTGACTCAGTTAGTTTTAATTCATTTATGAATTAAACTTAATGAGGTGGATAGATGATGTGTTATTTTCATTAATTGCACCATGAGTCATGAGGTGATTCACCTCAAGGTAATTAATGAAGCATGGTTGTTGATTTTATATATTATTGTTTAGATATTTTGTTATGCTTCATTATTTATCCAAATGACTTAAGATTCAATTCATTATCACATACACATTCTCTCTCCTCAAGCTCTCATCTTCTTCATCCTAACCCTAATCCTCTCATGTGTTGAGAACCCTAGGGTTAGCAAGATTAATAGATCCTTAATCAATATCTATATCCTCTAGGTCACTTGGATTAGCAATCCTAGCCACTTAGTTACCTCAAGTTAGAGGTTAAAGCTTGAAAAAGGAACTCTCGGGTGGATCTTCTATTACATCGAGGAGGCCGACGAGGAGGTGAACAACAAGAACAAGAAGGACTGGTATCTTGAGGTATAATCATCTATCATAGTAGTTAACTACTTCAAGATAGTTTGTTAGTTAAGGTTTAACAAAGATTCGTTTGATAGTCAATGTTACTTTGAACAAAATGATTGTTTTTCCTATTCCGCCTCCCCGCATCTAGTGGAGGGTGTAACGTTGACTTACAATCTGGTTGCTCTTTATCTTAACATGTGCACTTGTTTTAGTTTACTGTATTTTTGATACATGTTGATAAAGCCCTTAGGGTGTTGGCTTGACTACCCGGACTATGATGTAGATCATACTAGTACTAGTGGGGCTTGAGTAGTCCACAAGCACATCCTTAACAGTTCCTAGTCGAGAGAGTATCGAGACAAGGCATCGATATTCCAGAGTAGACTAGTGTGTACGTTTCTTGACCCTGTATGGGGCAATGGTTGATCCCACAGCCATTGGTGTTTGACATCAAAGATTGTACACAGGTGCTCATTGGAGAATGAGTACACCGAACAGGACTCGCCGAGAACTCCTAGATGGTACCATACCTATCGTCAGATAGCAGTTCTCTGGTGACACTTATACTGGTTAGTCTGTAGACCCGAGATTGTCATAGTGTCTTGTGTGGTTCCTACTATGCTTTGATTTCCTCCCTACCACGGCTCAAATGAGTCGTGCAAACAAGTGGATTTTGGGTACAGTCCCGAGTCATATGGAGGCAGTGAGCGATAGGAGGGGTTTCGTCTCTCCCGGTATTGGGAGTTGATGTTGCGCTATACTCGATTGGCTATAACAGCAAGTCCCTGGCCATGGCTGATGAGATTTACTGATAAGTGTTATCAGTAGTTTCTTGAAAGGTTATAGGCCACACATCGGAATGAATTATCGAGTTAGTGGGGTCTGACAATTCCACCCCCTAAACTCGATATGCGACATATCAGAAGAAAAGACCGGACTGTAGGTAAGTGTTGCTTATAGGCTCTACGGGAGTTTTGACAAATTTGCTTGTTATCTTTGATCAGTCAAATTTATTGCACATTTGTATGGATATTTTCCTTATTATTGTTTACTACTAAAAGGTGTTAATTGTAAATCAAGAACATATATGGGTTTATTTGTAAAAAGATTATTGTCATATGTTTCTTCATTTATAATTAATATAATTAGGGAATATATGCATATCATATTTAAATGAAATATCCATGAGATTCTTTATTATTAAAATATGCATATCATATCAAATATTCTTAACCAATATTCTTAAGATATCATATAATTTAATTGGTTGGAATAATATCTTAAATAAAACAAAAGCTACTAACAATGTGATTTGAGATAGTGTGCAGGTATTATAATAAGATCAGCTCAGGTCTGAACTACAAATAGGAGATCCACAGCAAATTGAATCACAAAACCAAATCTGCCGAATATTAGGAGTAAATCGAAGAATCTCACAACGACAGAGATTAAGAGCAATATTTTCAGAATATTTTTATCAGAAAGAACTCCAAATATCGAGAGAAAAAGGCACGAAAAATTTGGAAGCTCAAACCCACCATACGGCGGTGAATCCGCGGTCAAAAAGGGCTTGAGGCGGCAAAAGCACATGTTGGGTTAGCCTAGCACCTCATGAAGGGTTTGGAAGCATCACATGAACCAAAAGTGGAGTCTTTAGGGTGCTAAGCTAACAAGCATCGGATCGTTCTTAGAAAAATTAGGGTTTTATATACTACACATCATCACATGAAAGAAATGCTAGGGTTTTTGAGAGTACAACCTTTGTAGCTCCCTACACTAGACTCCTTGGCCACTTGAGGGTTGGAGGAAGGTTCACTTGAAGTCTCCTAGTGTCCACGACGATCCACCCGAAGCTCCTAGTCCAAGCTTGCAACTTCACTTTTCAAAAGAACGAATGAAGATAACACTCTAAACAAGTTGGCTAAACTTGTGTAGAATGATGTTGTGGTTCTTATTCTCGCTTCAAAATCCAATCTTGATGAGTATATTGCTCACTACAAAAAAACTAGAGAGCAAAATGAGAGAGGAAGAAGAAGATGATGGCAATTTGAGAAGAAGATAAGTTCAACCCTTGAAAAGAAAATAGAAAATATATCAATATATATTTTCCACTTTTCATATCACACCATGGTTGGATATTATTGAATTTGAGTTAAAAACACAAAAGGAAAAGTAATCCATGGTCAAATGGTGGGTGAGAATGGTTAGGTCAAGAAGGATGTAGAAACTAGTCATGAATTATCTTTTCCTTTTTCCATTTTGTTTTAACCAAAAATCAAATAATAATCCAAATGAAAACCCATGGTGTGAGTCTTATATTGCCACCATTTTCTTTGTATAAGCAACCATGAAAGATGTATGTATGTATGTATGTGTATATGTACATCCATATGTGCATGAATAAAAAAGAAGGCATACATGCATGCATACATCTATCAAACTCAAGAAAGGATTTCAAGTGAGAAACTAATGGTTAATTAATAAATCAACACTTGATTTATCAATCCGGTCATATCACATATGACCCCACCAAAAGCAAGCCGCCCGATCAATATACGGTATCCTATACGCGCATTTCAATCGGATCCATACGCATATCGCATACGCGTACCACAACGTTTCGCCTGGACTAGGAAACTCCATTGTGGGACTCTAAGACTCGTCAATACGCCGGCAGTGGGTGTTGATCATATCAAGCACCCCCAAGCCGCAAGCGGTCAGCTAAATGTAACGGCCACCCGGGTATTGAGCGATCAGAAGAGAACAAGCGAACCTGCTACAACTCCCGTCGAGCCAACCGACAACACTACCTGTACAGTCCGGTCTCCTCGTCTGATATGTCGCGTATCAAGTCTAGGGATGGTAAACGTCAGACCCCAATAACCAATAAGTCGTGCCGATGTGAGGCTTATAACGGGTCGAGAAACTACTGGTAACACTAACCAGCAAATCTCTGAATCAGCCCTGGCCAGGGACTTCCCTGTTACGGCCAATCGAGCACAGCGCAACATCAACCCCCAATACCGGGAGAGACGAAACCCCTCCTATCGCTCATTGCCTCCATGTGACTCAGGACTGTACCCAAAAACCACCATTTTGCACGCCCTCATGGACGTGGTAAGGTGGAAATCAAAGCACAATGGGAATCACACAAGACTCTATGACGATCTCGGGTCTACAGACTAACCTGCACAAGTGTCAGCTGAGAACTGCCATCTGACGTGAGATATAATACCATCTGTGAGTTCTCGGCGAGTCCGTCCAGTGTACCCAGTCTCCACTAAGCACCCGTATACCCTCTCTGATGTCAAACACCAATGGATATGGGATCATCCATCGCCCATCTCATGGGTCGAGAAGCGTATACGCTAGTCTACACTGGTATATCGATGCCCCGTCTCGATACACCTACGACTAGGGACTTAGAAGGATGTACATATGGACTACCATGTCCCCACTAGTATGATCTGCATCATAGTCCAGGTAGTCAAGTACACATCCTAAGGGCTTTACCAACATGTAACTATAAAACAGTTTAAAGAGACAAGTATACATGTTAAGATAAAGAACAACCAGATAGCATACTATCATATCGAGCAAGAAAGTCATCTCTATATATGTCCAAGCATCCAATATAATATACATCATCTGTACAATACTGGCCTCTAGGGCATACATACAACTAACAATCTCCCACTTGCACTAGGGCCAGCTGCTGTAGTATCGCATACCGAGCATCCCGAATTGTCTCTCAAACTGTATCTGGGGAATGGCCTTCGTGAGTGGATCCGCTGTGTTATTCTTCGTGTCAACCCTCCTGACCTCGATCTCCCGGCGATCAACTATCTCCCGGATCAGGTGATACCGCCTCAGAATATGCCTGGATCGCTGATGGGACCTGGGTTCCTTGGCCAAAGCCACCGCTCCATTGTTATCGCAATACAAAGGTATTGGATTCTCAATGGATGGAACCACTCCAAATTCAGTAATGAACTTCTTGATCCAGACAGCCTCTTTGGCAGCATCGTTGGCAGCGATGTATTCAGCCTCCATCGTCGAGTCTGCCACGGTTTCCTGCTTGGAACTCTTCCAGCTAACCGCCCCTCCGTAAAGGGTAAAGACAAATCTCGACTGCGACTTAGAGTCGTCCTTATCACTCTGGAAGCTCGAATCGGTAAAGGACTCCACTTGGAGTTCTCCGTTACCATACACCAAGAGCATCTCTTTAGTCCTTCGCAAGTACTTGAGAATGCTCTTCACAGCTGTCCAGTGACTCTTTCCAGGATCAGCTTGATACCTGCTCACTACACTTAGTGAGTATGCTACATCGGGTCTGGTACATAGCATCGCATACATGATAGAGCCTACAGCCGAAGCATAGGGTATCTCTTGCATGCGAGCTCTCTCCAAATCATTCTTGGGAGACATCTCTTTGGAGAGAGTGACTCCAGAGATCGTGGGTAAGTTCCCACGCTTGGATTCTTCCATACTAAACTGTAAGTCGATGTACAACACCCCATAACTTGCGGGGAGGCGGAAATATGAAAAACGATCTTGTTCTTTGCTTAAACATCGACTAACCGCATGAATCGAAGCTAAACGATAACTAACATCAAACATAGTTGTTAACAACTACTATGTAAAGGGATTATACCTAAAGAACCGTGTCCTTCGTCTTTACAAACTCCACCTCCTCCTCGGCCTTCTCCAAGTAGTAGACGATCCACCACGAGAGCTAAACTCCAAGCTTTGCCTCTAAACTTGAGGCAACTAGGTATCTTTAAGTGCTAATCAAAGTGCTTAGATGAAATAGAGTATGGTTATGGATTAAGTAGTCTAACTAATCCTTGTACTCAACACATGAGAGGGGAGGATTAGGGTTTGAAGAGGGAGAGCTTGAGGAGAGAGAAGATGAACATAATAATGAGAAGAGAAAATGAGTTATCATAATATATATCAAGTATTTTATTTTATCAAGAAAAGAAAAGAAAATGATTTACAACCATACTTGATAAATATCTTGTGGTGATTCATCTCCATGAGTCATTAAGCAATTATGAAGCATTAATGACATGGATGAATCATCCATATGACTCACTAATCTCATTCAATGTATATGCCACCTAAACCTCCTTAGTCACCATCTTCTAGAAGCTTCTCGCGCAATTACGAGAACGCCCCTCCTATCCGTGAAAACACGGAAAAACTTTAGACTGTATAAATCCAATAACCGGATACTAGTAAATGGCTTAAACCAAAGCCGACTAGTAAAAACTGTCCGAAAGTCGTACGTGCGTAAACAAACGTATGCGTCCGAACCCTTGTCGTAAAACCATACGACCTCTATCGTTTCTCCTGGAGTAAGGAAACTCTCTGCGTGGGACTCTAGAGACTCGACTACTACGCTGGCAGTGGGTTTAACCATAGACCGTAAGCGGCACTAGCTGTACGTAACGGTCCCCAGGTAGATGTCGATAAGAAGGCCGATGAGGAAACCCATCCGAACTCCTACTGAGTCTGATGTGACAATCTCCGTACAGTACGGTCCGTTCGTCTAAGACTATCACATATCCGGCCTAGGGGGGCGGCAAGCGTCAGTCCCCTAATAGCTGTATAAGTCGTGTCGGAGCGAAGCCCATTACACCCTGAGAAACTACTGGAACCTACCAGCAAATCTCGCTTGCCCTGGCCAGGGACTTTGCAAAATGGCTCTCTGACACAGCGCGATATCAACCCCCAATACCGGGAGAGACGAATCCTGTCTAACCGCCACTGCCTCCAAGTGCTCGGGACTGCACCCAACTGCTACCTGTTTGCACGACTCCTTTGAGCCGTGGTAGGGTAGCAATCTAAGAACAGTGGGACACACTCGAGGCAAAGCAGCAGTGTCAAGTCTGCGGACTATGCTGTACTCATGTCACCTGGGAACTGTTCACTGACAACTGGTATAAAACTATCCAACAGTTCCCTGTGAGTCCTGTCCGGTGTACCCGTAACCCAACGAGCACCTGTATACTATCTCTAGTACGACGTACTGACGGCTGTGGGACAGACCATCTCCCCAACTGGGATGAGAAGCGTACACACTAGTCTACTCCGGAGTATCGATGCCCTGTCTCGATAATCCAACGACTAGGGACCTGAATAAGGATGTGCTTGTAGACTACCCAGCCCCCACTAGTGTGACTGCCATCACAACGCTGGTAGTCAAGCAAGATCCTAAGAGCTCTATCAATACGTATACTCACATATTAAGATAGAAAAACCAAGTAGCATACTACCATATTTAGCAAGACTGTTATATACATGTGAATATCCCAAGCTTCTATTAAGTAATATACAAACTAGTATGATACAATAATGGCCCCTAGGGCATATACACTAACAATCTCCCACTTGCACTAGGGCCATGTACTGGCATATCGAAGACCGATGATCTCGAGTAGCCTCTCGAACTGAATCTGAGGTAGGGCCTTTGTGAATGGATCAGCAATGTTCTCTTCAGAAGCAACTCTCCGAACCTCGATCTCCCGACGATCAATGATCTCCCTGATCAGGTGATACCGCCTTAAGATGTGTCTGGACTTCTGATGGGACCTTGGTTCCTTCGCTAAATCTATAGCTCCGTTGTTGTCGCAATACAGAGGTATTGGATCAACTATGGTAGGAACCACCTGAAGTTCTGTTAGGAACTTCTTCATCCAAACTGCTTCTTTTGCGGCATCGCAAGCAGCTATATACTCCGCTTCCATCGTCGAGTCAGCAACGGTGTCCTTCTTAGAGCTCTTCCAGCACACCGCCCCTCCATTGAGGGTAAAGACATAACCCGACATGGACTTGGAATCGTCCTTATCACTCTGGAAGCCGGAATCAACAAAGGCCTCCAACCTGAGGTCATTTCCGCCGTAAACCAAGAACATCTCCTTAGTCCTTCTCAGGTACTTGAGAATGTTCTTTACTGCTATCCAGTGCTTCTCTCCTGGGTCTGACTGATACCGGCTTACCACACTCAGTGCGTAAGCTACATCTGGTCTGGTGCACAACATCGCATACATTATAGAGCCTACCGCAGAAGCATAGGGTATAATAGACATGCGTTCCCTTTCCAAATCAGTCTTGGGAGACATCTCTTTGGAGAGGGTGATTCCGTGACAAGCCGGTAGATTACCGCGCTTAGAATCTTCCATACTGAATCTTTTCAGTATAGTGTCGATATACCTGGACTGCGAAAGTCCCAACATCCTCTTGGATCTATCACGATAGATCCGGATCCCCAGAATGTAAGAGGCATCACCCAGGTCTTTCATGGAGAACCTGTGTGACAAGAATCCTATGACAGATTATAGCATAGGAATGTCATTTCCTATCAATAGAATGTCATCCACGTACAAGACGAGGAATGCGACACTTCTGGCTACAATTTTACTATATATGCACGGTTCATCTGGATTTTTGATAAAGTCATATTCTTTGACTGTCTCATCAAAACAGATGTTCCAACTCCGCGATGCCTGCTTTAGTCCATAAATGGACTTAAGCAGCTTGCATACTTTTCCGCTGCTCCCATTCTGATTGAAACCCTCTGGCTGATCCATATAGATGCACTCTTCTAAATTTCCATTCAGAAAAGCCGTCTTTACGTCCTTCTGCCAGATTTCATAATCATGGAAGGCAGCAATAGCAAGAAGGACCCGAATGGATTTGAGCATAGCCACTGGAGAAAACGTTTCGTCATAGTCCAAACCAGGTCTTTGACGAAAACCCTTTACAACAAGTCTAGCCTTATAGGTTTCCACCTGTCCATCTACACCAATCTTTTTCTTGAAGATCCATTTGCATCCTATGGGTTTTACCCCATCTGGAGCAAAGTCCAAAGTCCATAATTTTTTGGTGTACATAGACTCCATTTCGGTCCGCATTGCATCTAGCCATCGTACCGAGTCGCCGCTCTGGATGGCCTGCTGAAAGTCAGTAGGTTCATCATCATCTATGATGCAATCCTCTCTATCCCCATCTATGAGAAAACCGTAGTATCTCTCAGGCGGATGAGACGGCCTACTACTCCTGCGGAGGGGTGCGGGAATGTCATGTTCTTCTTGAACTACCGGTTCTACCAAAATTTCAGTATTAGTTTGTGGTTCTGGAATTTCTTCCAGTTCTATTTCACTCCCACTTGATTCCTTTTCTAAAAACTGATGTTCTAGAAAATGGGCATTACGAGAAACAAATACCTTTTGTTCCTCTGCGTAATAGAATAGATATCCCCTGGAGTTCTTTGGATATCCCATAAACTTACACTTTACTGATCGTGCCTCAAGCTTGTACACATGCTGCTTTTTAACAAAAGCTGGACATCCCCAAATCTTTATATACTGTAGATGGGGTTTCTTCCCGCTCCACATCTGATATGGAGTGGTAGGCACAGTCTTGGTAGGAACCATGTTCAAAAGATATGCCGCTGATTCTAGCGCATAACCTCAGAAAGATCGCGGTAACTCAGCATTACTCATCATGGATCGTACCATATCCAATAGGGTTCGATTCCGTCTCTCCGATACACCATTATGTTGTGGAGTGTATGGAGGAGTAAGCTGAGAGAGAATTCCTTTCTCTTTTAGGTAACCTAGGAACTCGGCACTCAAGTATTCACCACCTCTATCAGATCTAAGTGTCTTGATACTTTTGCCGGTTTGGTTTTCTACTTCATTCTTATACTCTTGGAATTTCTCAAAAGCCTCGGATTTATGTTTCATCAGATAAATGAATCCGTATCTCGAGTAATCATCCGTGAAAGTAATGAAATAGGAAAAACCACCTCTTGCATGCGTAGATATTGGACCACATACATCGCTGTGTATGAGTCCTAAGAGCTCGCTCGCTCTTACTCCATGTCCAGTAAATGGAGTCTTTGTCATCTTACCTTTGAGACAAGATTGACAAGTGTCATAAGTTTAATATTCGAACGAGTCCAAATATCCTTCTCTATGCAAGTTAGTCAACCTTCTCTCATTGATGTGACCCAGTCTACAATGCCATAAGAAAGTTTTATTTAAATCTGGAGACTTTCTTTTTAGTGTGTTCTGGACATTGAAAATTTGGAGTTGGTTTAAAACATATATACCGTTATTTAGTGTACCTGACCCAATCAAACCATGATTAAGGTGGATGTTAACAACATCTCTTACAAACGTGAAATCATAACCTTTATTTGATAACAAGGAAACTGATATGATATTACACGTTAAGCTTGGTACAAAAAAACAGTTATGTAAAACCAAAATGTGTCCACTCGTCAATCCTAGGTGATAATCCCCGACGGACGCAGCTCCCACGCTAGCTCCGTTAGCAACCTTTAGGGTCATATCACCTTCCTTCAGCACTCTACGGTTTCTCAGTGACTGCAATGAATTGCAAATATGAGATCCTGATCCGGTATCCAATACCCAGGAAGTAGAGTTAATTGACAGACAATTCTCAATTACAAACACACTTGAAGTCGAAGCCACAGCTTGCTTCGGTTCCTGGTTCTTGGCGTTCCACGCCTTGCAATCTTTCTTCCAGTGCCCTTTCCTGTGACAATGGAAGCACTCATCCTGGCCCACTACCGGTACCGCAAACTTTTTCTTTCCCTTCCCTCCTACCTTACTAACACCTCCTCTAGGTTTGGTGGCGGCCTTCTTCTTCCTTCCTTTGGCCTTAGCCTTGGACCCGGAAGAAGATGCACCGCCAACAAACATAGCGGGTGTTTCCCTTGTCTTCTGCAAGGTGCCCTCTGCACTCCTTAACATGTTCAGGAGTTCCGGAAGTTCAACTTCTTTTCTTTGAATGTTGAAGTTCAGGATAAACTGGGCGTAGGTGTGAGGAAGGGACTGGAGAATAAGGTCTGTATAGAGCTCATTATCCAAAGTCGTCCCAAGGTCTGCGAGCTCTTCAATATAGTCGATCATCTTTAGGACATGTTCTCCTACCGATGACCCGACAGCCAACCTCGCTCGAAACAAGTTCTTAGAGGTCCCGTATCTTGCTATACGAGATTGCTCTCCATAAAGTTCCTTTGTATGGAGAAATATGCCATTTAGTTCCATATCCTCGTGCCTCCTCTGATGTTCATTGTTCATCGAGGCAAGCACGATGCACTTGGCTTTCGCGCAATCTAAATCCCAGGTTTTGCGGATTTCCTTATCCGCATTACTGGATTTGGGACCAGGGACAGCAAGTGCCGTAGCGGTGAGGATGTACCCCAATTTGTCATAGGTCAAAGCCATTTTGACATTCCGCAGCCAATCTTTATAGTTTGGCCCTGTCGGTATATTTTTCTCTAAAAGTAACTTAAGTCCAGTCATTTTCAGGGTCGCTGCAAATAGGAGAGAGAGAAGAAAACTCTTTAGCATGATGCTCTTGCAAGTTTAGAGTGGTTTTTAGTTTATCTAAACTGGATGGCTCCCACTGTTTCTCGAATCCTTCCTCAAACCATAAAAGAAGAATTAGCCAGGACTATTCTCACCGTACAATACTTGCTTAACCGTTCAGCCAGGCTAGTGTCGATACTTCGAGGGAGGTTTTCCAACGCTTTCGCGAAGTTCCTTAATTAAATAACCTCTTTTCTCTGGGGGCGTAACCCTGCTGACACCTTTCTTGACACCTACTTGGTTTATAGCATTGATCGTTAAGTGATGAATATCCTGATAAGTAGCATATACTCACAGTAGGATCGGGATCCAAATATCATTGTATGATAATGTTGGAGGAATCCTACCAACATTCATCAAACTCCAAATGGTATGTAACTCTTTGCAAATTTCAGTTTCTTTAGAAATTCCCGATATATATTTTTGCCCCATGCTCTTATGACCTTGGCGTCAGGTCAAAATGTCATAAGTCACATGTCAAGTTCTACCCATCATTATCTTGTCAATTTGAACCCATCCGTATATATCCTCGACGTTCGGTCAAAATGATAATACGACTGTCCCAAACTAACTCATCTATCTATGCAACAAATGAATACCCAGTAACTACCAAACACTATGCCTTGGCATTAGGTCAAAATACATAGCTTGAATACTACTGAATACCCAGATGAAATGACGGAGGGCTACGAATGGTTTTGGCGAAACCGTGTGTTGGAGATAGTGCCCTCATAGTCAATTATTGGATCGCAGGTACGTGATTGCAATGATTGCGGAGGACCTATCCCGGTAGGACAGTCTTACTCGAAATGATAGTATGCTATCTGGTTTGCCTTTATCAGTCGTGTACATGTTCAGGTGACTGATTGCATGTTACACTTTGATAGAGCCCTTAGGATCTTGCTTTACTACCAACAGTATGATGGCGATCATATACGTGAGAGTTGGGTAGTTTATATGCATATCCTTAATTGTGGTCCCTAGTCGTGGGAGTTTCGAGACAGGGCATCGATACTCCGGAGTAGACTAGTGTATACAGTCGAGACCCCGATGAGGGGCGGTGGCCGGTCTCACAAGCCACTGGTGTCAGTTGGATCACCTAAGATGTATACAGGTGCTCATTGGGTTATGAGTACACCGGACAGGACTCGCCGGGAATCTGCTAGTTAGTATTATATCTATCGTCAGATAGCAGTTCCCTGGTGACATGTGTACAGGTTAGTTCATCGACCTGAGGTCGTCATTTGTCTCGTGTGAGTTCCCACTGTGCTTTGATTTCTACCGTACCACGGCTCAAAGGAGTCGTGCAAACAGGTAGCTTTTGGGTACAGTCCCGAGCCATATGGAGGCACGTGAGCGGATCGGCAGGGGATTCGTCTCTCCCGGTATTGGGGGCGAGATCGTGCTGTGTCTAGGAGAGCCATTACACAAAGCCCACGGCCGTGGCAGGAGATTTACTGGTAGGTACTCCAGTAGTATCTCAGGGTGTTATTGGGCTTCACTCCGACACGACTTATACTGCTTCTGGGGGTCTGACGTTACTAGCCCCCTAGGCGGATATGCGATACTCATTGACGAACGGACCGGACTGTATATACATTGTCACTGTTAGGCTCAGTAGGGTTTCTGGATGTGTCAGCTCATCGGCCACCCTTGAGTTCGCTCATCAGTCTCCCTTGAGGTCAGTCCGTGGGCAGCCGTTACGCATAGCTAGTGCAGCTGACGGTTTGTGGTTAAACCCACTGCCAGGGTACTGACGAGTCATTAGAGTCCCCCACAGACAGTTTCCCAAGTTCGGGCGAAACGTTGTAGAGGCCGTATGGTTTTATGGCAGGGTTCGGAAAATGCACGTGCGTTTACGCACGTGTCGATTTTCGGGCAGATAATACTGGTCGGCTTTGGTTTAAGCCGGATCCGAGTATTATATTGAGTAGGTATAATATCTTTGTCTCAGTTGCATTTGTATTCGGTCGTAATACAAATGCGGGTATATTTATACAGTTTCGGGGTTTTCCTGAAAGTCGTTTCAGGATCACTTTTGGAAGTTGCCAGTTTCCAGTTTTCTATCAGCCGTCTTTTAACATTCGGTTAAAGACGGGTTTATCTTTTCTTCTGTTAGGGTGAGTCATCATTCTAGAAGCTTCTAGAAGTGATGATGAGGCTTGTGAGTCATTAGTGCATTAATGGTGTCATTAATGCAATAATGACTCATGCTTTGATTTCATACCTTTCTTGTTTTGGTTAAGATATTTCTTCATGATAAGCTTCATCATATGGTCACCCCCTTCTCCTACGGTCACCTCCCTCTTGCTATTTATGGCCGGCCCTCTCTCTCCTCTCTCAGACTCTCACTTGATGTTTCATTTGGAGAAAAACATATGATAGTATTTGGGGTGCATGGAATATTACAGTTCATTTCATTCCATCACCCAATTCCCTCGGCAACTTCATTAACCGTCCGTCCACAGTTTTGGACGGAACGAGACAAAGTCATCTACTCATTCTCTACATCAATCTTGGTCGTCTCTTTTAGCAAACTTGACGATCGAGTTGCCTCAAGTCAGAGGCGGGAGCCCGTTTAAAGAATCGGTGATATGGTGTCACCTCGACGAGGATATCGGAGTTCGACGAGATCGGAGCAGCCGCAACGGAGCGTGGGATGATGGTTAAAGAACGAAGGACTCGGATCGTTCGGTATAACCTTTCTACACTCTTTACAGTTTGTTAGTTTAGCAATAATGGCAGATCCGGGTTAAAGTATATGATAGCGCCAGTTTAAAAGTTTTTGTTCCGCATTTGGCGTCTGTAGACGGCCGGGGCGCTAGAGTAGACTTACAGTGGTATCAGAGCCTCACCATTTTGCTATACTAACTTGTGCTAACGCGTTTAAAACATCGATCCGACCGGAAATCAAAAATCCCAATTTTTCCTCTTGACAGTTTCTGTTGTTTTTAAACGGTGTCAAAATTGAATTCTGGATGTCTTAAAAATCAGAGCAGGGTTTTCTAAGAACCACGAAGAAATTTGGGGTCGTGATCCCTCCAAGTAGGCGCGGAAACGCGGCCAAACCCATGGTTTGGCCGCGCATCCGCGGCCACGTGGGGAGCACGTGCTCCCAAATTTTTCCAGTGGGTTTTGTGTTGGATTTTGGGGTTTTTGGTTAATATAGTTTGGGCCCAGGTTTTATTACTGTTCTACAGATTTGCGTGGGGCCCACTTCATGATATTTGGTCGATCGAAATTTAAACACGTTAGTTTACAGTGCTTACATTATATCTCCGACCGGGAATGTCATTTGATCGGTAAACCGCGTCTGATTGCTATAGTTCTTTTAGACGGGTTTGCGAACATGACATTCGCGTTGATGTTCTGTGTTGTGCTGTAATGTTGCGGAATTGTCGTGGTGGATAGCAGTGTGCAATGATAGTACAGTTTGAGTTTATTTGTACATTTGATATTGCGGGGCGAGCGTCCAACATGTGGACTGCCGTCACTGCCTGTTGTATAATATTCTTTTGGGGCACGACCAGGTTGCGGTCGATGTACCTTTTGTACTATTTTTCATTACTGTACTAGGTTTTACCCCGAGACGGAGTGCACGGATAGCCGGGTTCGGAAAAGCAACGGGTCCGCATCTCATGGCTTTGAGAGGCAGAGGGGCCCCACTTCAGAATTGGCAGACTATTCGCCGCACTCGTAGGGGGTACAGGTTGACCCAAGGAGGGGTGCTCAATTTACCGGATTCCGTGAAGTGCCGGGTGTTCCATTCACTATGCTGTGGGGGACTGCCTCGCTTCAGGTTTTGGCGGGTAACTTGCCGCACCCGTAGGGGTCTAGGTTTCATTGCACAGGCTATCCACACGACAGGGGAACGTCGAGTTTCAGCAGCGGCTCTGTGAAACTCGGGGATCCCAGATATCTGTATTGTTCTGTGATGCTTATTACTTTTCTGTAATGTTGCATATTATCACGCCTGGAGCGATTATGTATATTGGTTTATATACTATTAGATGTTGTATATGTTTTACACCCGCGCTAGTCCAGTCCCCGCTCTGTCGTTAGTTAAGTAACCTAACGGGTAATGACGGGACCCAGTGACGAATGCGGATGGCATATACGTACATTTTATTTTCGTTCTTTTCTGGTGTGATTATTGATGGGACTGCGTTGATTCTGATCAATGCAAAGTAAAACAAACCTGTTTTCAGTTGTTGGAACAATTTAAAAAGTGTTATTGCAAAGTCGTTTTCTTTTGTTTTGCATAGCGGTATTCAGTGGAATATCCTGCACCTCATTCGACGGGGCAAGGGCCGATATCCCTTCACCGGGACTGACCCCTTGGGCAGAAGTTTGCGTCAGGGTAATAACTTCACTATAGTCGATTACAAGTTGCTTTGCATAGCGGTATTCAGTGGAATATCCTGCACCTCATTCGACGAGGAAAGAGCCGAGATCCCTTTACCGGGAGTGACCTCTTTAGCAAAAGGTTTTCGCCACTATATTTTAAAATGCTATCAGGTTCCTTCAGCGATATCAAGTTCACTACGCTAAAGGTTTTTCGCCAAAAACCAGCCGTAGCCCTCCGTCACTTCTTTTGGGTATTCAGTAGTATTCAAGCTATGCATTTTAGCCAAAGTTAAGGCATAGTGTTTGGTAGCTGCTGGGTATTCATTTGTTGCATAGATAGATGAGTTAGTTTGGGACAGTCGTTCTGCCGATTGGCCAAAGTCAGGGGCATGTGCGGGTGGGTTCAAATTGACAAGATAGTGACGGGTAGAACTTGGCATGTGACTTATGACATTTTGACCAAAGCCAAGGTTATAAGAGCATGGGGCAAAAATCATATCGGGAGTTTCTAAAGAAACTGAAACTTGCCAAGTATGCGCATACCATCTGGAGTATGAGTAACGTGGATGCATTCCATCACGTTATCATGCGATGAGAGTTGGATCCCGATTCCCACTGATGAGTTGGTTTACTCTTCGGGTGATCCCGATTGATTCTTCTTTAGGTTTGGAGGAGAATTTGACAGGACAGTGGGAGGTTTCTGGATTAGATAAAGTTATGACCATTATGATCTAGGTTAGAGTGCACGCAGAGTGTTTCTTTTCTCTCTCTCTCTTTGGCAGCGACCTTTGACCGACCCTAGACTATGACTCAGTGACCAAGTTGACCGAACCTTCTTTAAAATACTGGCTTTTGGATTGTCTATGTTGCATAAGTCATTGCCACTCCTTCTTTTACCCTTTGCATTTCTCAGAACACCCGTTTTACTACGGATATCCACTTCCATTGGATAGATCCATCGTATGGTTATATACGAACTCGAAGGGACTTCTTCGAGGATGGATCCAGGTTCAGGAGAAATAGAATTGGTTTATTCAGTTGTCTTTTATTATCACCTTCTCTCAGGTTGCGAGAGCTCCTTGGTTTAGGAGAGTACACCTATTACGCTTATTGGATAGTCTTATTCCAAACCATAGGCAGGTGCCGAAAGGTAGGGAATGAAGAAAACCAATTAGCCTAAGTAGGGTGTGCAGAAGGTAATATCAAAAGACAAAATAAAGGGATTAGAAAGAGGGCAAAGTAAATTGCGACTGATATCATTCACGACCAAAACCGTGTACTTCATCGCCGCTCCTATTTCACCTTTAAAAGAATAAGGTATTATTCAGTTGTCTTTTATCATCACCTTCTCTCGAGATGCGAGTACTCCTTAGTTTAGGAGGGTACACCTATTATACTTACTGGATAGTCTTCTTCCAAACCATAGGCTAGTGCCGAACGGTAGGGAAGGAAGAAAACCATTTAGCCTAACGATGGTGTACAGAAGGTAACGACTAAAGACAAATAAAGTGATTTGGAGAGATGGCAATAAAATATACGGTTGAAGTCATGAATTGGATTATGGAAGAGGCATTACTATGAATACCAGGATACCCCTACGAAACATTTTCATGTTTCAGTGCATTGTTAAAGGAAAAACTGTTTTCCCGATTAGACACTTACTCCAAGGGTATGTATTTACCAGGTTTCATTCTCATATCTGTATGGTTTTACAGATGATGAGTGGGAGTAAGATATTGGGAATAAGGTGATCATCCTCATTATATCGGAATTCGTTGTAATTGGTGATATTTGAGGAAATCACCAGGGTACAGTTTTCCACCTACAACGCACAGGTTATGAGTTGTTCAACTCAGCGGACTTATACAGAGTATTGTATGTTGTCCAGTGTCCATCAGGATAAAGGGGTAGGTCCTTGTACTATGTTCTGTTTACTTATAACTTCTCTAGTATTTAGACGAGTGTTTCGTAGAAATACAAGGTCTAAGTTTTGAGAAGTTGTGGGTATAAGAATAAAGTAGAGAACCAGGTATCACAAGTATCGGGATTCTTCAAAGAGATCGAAGATGTAGATTCTTGTGATTAGTATTCAGATGATAGTGATGGTTTTGAGAAATGTGTTTCTCTTTCAGGTTACTCATAATTGGATGGATTCCTAAGTTGAGTAATGCTGATTAGCCTCTTTCCATTAAGTTGATATGCACTGGAGACAGCTGCATGATTTGAATATAGTTCCAATTAAATAAGTGCCAAAGTTTCTGTATTGGATATAGAATGGATCATACCTTAAAAGAAATTAAGGTACGGGGAGTTGTCCAGCTTATGCTTAAAACCAGACACTGGATAACTCAGGGCACGTTTCTGTAATGGCTGTTTGTGGGTTGACCCTGGCTATGACGAGGGTTGATATTCTACCATTTGGAAGATCAATAGTGATATTGTTCTTGACTCGCCACAGTTTTAGTAAAATGGATTTTTTCAGAAAACAGTAGTGGGAGTATGGTAGAACTGGAAGTGATTCCAGAACCGCGAACGATTACAGAAAATTTAATAGGACCTATATAATCAATCGGGTTTGACATTCCAATAGCCACTCCGCAGATTTGGTGGGTAACCTCAGACACCCGAGAGGTACTTCGGTAGCCTCAAGGACGGTGACAGGGAGGTTCTTATCTACCCAGACTTGACACTACTGTTGTTCCAGACTATGAGACCAGGCAGGAGGATAAGTATAGCGTCGTTCTAAACTAGCTTTAGAAGTGTACGTGTATATTATTCTGCCAGAGGGTTGTCGTATTCAGTGGGAGCAGCGGAAGCATAGTGGGCAAGTAGCTTATGTCTATTTATAGACTAGAGCAGTTATAGCGGAGATAGATCATCCAATTTTGATGTGAAAGTCATAGGTTTGACTTCATCAGAATATGGGATGGATCTGTTAAGAAGGTAGTAGGGTGTGATGTCATGGTATTTGAATGACATACACAGAGTAGGAAGTAAAATTCCTATACTACGATCGGTTGTACTCTGATCGTCACACAGTTGTTTCTCCAGACAGGATATGGATATAATATTTGGCATTCTGGTTTCTAGATCTAGAGTTTTAGATCTGGATTTGGGTAGTTTCCCAATGTGGGTACTTTGACAGATATTCTAATGGTTTTTAGAATAGTTGACTCCTAGCATGGTAGTGTACCTGCAGGTGATGGAGTCACCCTCTCTAAAGGTGTCGTATAGACTAAAGGGGAGAGGGAAGTGCATGATTGGCAGATCACTTGCTTAGGCAATTGAGTCAATCATGAGATGTCAAGTACCGCACCAAATGTTGTTTTTGCACTAGATGCAATAAGTTTGTATTAATCCAATCCTGGAGAAACATAAGGAAGCAGTTTTAGAACATTAGTACATGTTCTACGGATTTAATAACGGCAGCCTCTTTCGGGAGACGGTTATCATTCCAGGCTTCAAAGGTGACATGGATGACAGAGTGATTGTCAGAGTTTTAGTTTTCCCTCTGACGAGGGACAGTATTATGGACAGGTGGTTCCAGAGGATACTGTGGGTGGCATGGTGCCGGATACTGATTAGGTTCAGTGATCCATACAGTCTAAGAAGTTTGGATATGGAGTTCATTTATGAACTAAGGTCCCATCAGATATCCAGACATATTCTAAGATAGGTACTACTCAATTCGGGAGATGGCTTTCTCCGCGAACTTGAGATTAAGAGAGATATAGAAAGATACTTATAGGCGGATCCACTCAATGAGGCTATTTCTCGAACACAATAGTTCTACAAACGGGCTTTGTGAAACTGATTAGTAGAGGAGTTGGATGTTCGGTTTCACACGGGCTGTGAGTAGTCGACGTTGCAATAATTAGCCTTGAGTACAAGTGGGAGATTGTTGGAGATAGTGCCCTCATAGTCAATTATTGGATCGCAGGTACGTGATTGCAATGATTGCGGAGGACCTATCCCGGTAGGACAGTCTTACTCGAAATGATAGTATGCTATCTGGTTTGCCTTTATCAGTCGTGTACATGTTCAGGTGACTGATTGCATGTTACACTTTGATAGAGCCCTTAGGATCTTGCTTTACTACCAACAGTATGATGGCGATCATATACGTGAGAGTTGGGTAGTTTATATGCATATCCTTAATTGTGGTCCCTAGTCGTGGGAGTTTCGAGACAGGGCATCGATACTCCGGAGTAGACTAGTGTATACAGTCAAGACCCCGATGAGGGGCGGTGGCCGGTCTCACAAGCCACTGGTGTCAGTTGGATCACCTAAGATGTATACAGGTGCTCATTGGGTTATGAGTACACCGGACAGGACTCGCCGGGAATCTGCTAGTTAGTATTATATCTATCGTCAGATAGCAGTTCCCTGGTGACATGTGTACAGGTTAGTTCATCGACCTGAGGTCGTCATTTGTCTCGTGTGAGTTCCCACTGTGCTTTGATTTCTACCCTACCACGGCTCAAAGGAGTCGTGCAAACAGGTAGCTTTTGGGTACAGTCCCGAGCCATATGGAGGCACGTGAGCGGATCGGCAGGGGATTCGTCTCTCCCGGTATTGGGGGCGAGATCGTGCTGTGTCTAGGAGAGCCATTACACAAAGCCCACGGCCGTGGCAGGAGATTTACTGGTAGGTACTCCAGTAGTATCTCAGGGTGTTATTGGGCTTCACTCCGACACGACTTATACTGCTTCTGGGGGTCTGACGTTACTAGCCCCCTAGGCGGATATGCGATACTCATTGACGAACGGACCGGACTGTATATACATTGTCACTGTTAGGCTCAGTAGGGTTTCTGGATGTGTCAGCTCATCGGCCACCCTTGAGTTCGCTCATCAGTCTCCCTTGAGGTCAGTCCGTGGGCAGCCGTTACGCATAGCTAGTGCAGCTGACGGTTTGTGGTTAAACCCACTGCCAGGGTACTGACGAGTCATTAGAGTCCCCCACAGACAGTTTCCCAAGTTCGGGCGAAACGTTGTAGAGGCCGTATGGTTTTATGGCAGGGTTCGGAAAATGCACGTGCGTTTACGCACGTGTCGATTTTCGGGCAGATAATACTGGTCGGCTTTGGTTTAAGCCGGATCCGAGTATTATATTGAGTAGGTATAATATCTTTGTCTCAGTTGCATTTGTATTCGGTCGTAATATAAATGCGGGTATATTTATACAGTTTCGGGGTTTTCCTGAAAGTCGTTTCAGGATCACTTTTGGAAGTTGCCAGTTTCCAGTTTTCTATCAGCCGTCTTTTAACATTCGGTTAAAGACGGGTTTATCTTTTCTTCTGTTAGGGTGAGTCATCATTCTAGAAGCTTCTAGAAGTGATGATGAGGCTTGTGAGTCATTAGTGCATTAATGGTGTCATTAATGCAATAATGACTCATGCTTTGATTTCATACCTTTCTTGTTTTGGTTAAGATATTTCTTCATGATAAGCTTCATCATATGGTCACCCCCTTCTCCTACGGTCACCTCCCTCTTGCTATTTATGGCCGGCCCTCTCTCTCCTCTCTCAGACTCTCACTTGATGTTTTATTTGGAGAAAAAGATATGATAGTATTTGGGGTGCATGGAATATTACAGTTCATTTCATTCCATCACCCAATTCCCTCGGCAACTTCATTAACCGTCCGTCCACAGTTTTGGACGGAACGAGACAAAGTCATCTACTCATTCTCTACATCAATCTTGGTCGTCTCTTTTAGCAAACTTGACGATCGAGTTGCCTCAAGTCAGAGGCGGGAGCCCCTTTAAAGAATCGGTGATGTGGTGTCACCTCGACGAGGATATCGGAGTTCGACGAGATCGGAGCAGCCGCAACGGAGCGTGGGATGATGGTTAAAGAACGAAGGACTCGGATCGTTCGGTATAACCTTTCTACACTCTTTACAGTTTGTTAGTTTAGCAATAATGGCAGATCCGGGTTAAAGTATACGATAGCGCCAGTTTAAAAGTTTTTGTTCCGCATTTGGCGTCTGTAGACGGCCGGGGCGCTAGAGTAGACTTACACCGTGAACGTAGTGAACTTGATATAACCGAAGGAACCTGATAGCTTTAAAAGGAGTGGTTAAAGCTCCGCATTTAAAAATATCTGTTTTTAAAATTAACCGAGTGGTTTCTTTTAAATTGTTCCAACGATTAAACTTTTTGGTTTATTTTCTTTGCATTATAAATAATGCGTCCCATCATTAACCTATCATTGCAGAAAACAACGAAAATACAACGTCCTCTTATGCCATCCGCATTCGCCACGGGGTCCCGTCATCACCCGTTAGGTTACTTAACTAACGACAGAGCGGGGGCTGGGCTAGCGCGGGTGTAAAACATAAGTGACATCTAAATAGCTATCATATATAGATATTGTACATTCGTCAGACGCAATAATAGGCATTCCAGATCACAGATGAACTTTATTGGATTTGCAAGTAATCCGTGTTTGTTTTGAGCCTGCAACAAAAGACGGATTACACAGTTGTGATGAATAGCCATTACCCCACCCAAGACCCCAACGGGTACGGCAAACTACCCGCCCGGCAGTTTGTGCACCCCACCTTGGGTCTGTCCTAGGAGCAAAAACAGTAAAATGAAATAATACAACGGTGGCTACAACCGCAACCTGGATGTGCCCCGCAAAATAATATTACAATAAATTACATTTACATCAAATGAATTAAATAATAACCCATCACAAAACTCCGGCTATACATCACAACAGTCCAACACAGTTCATATCCACAAACAGTAAAATTCATTACAGAAATGTGCAACCCCCTGCCAACCGACATACTAGCAGTTAGGGAAGGTTTATGAACACATTATACAAACACAGATATAATCCAACAAGCAAATACCGTATAATTTCGATCGATTAAACACATTTAATTTTGCTCCAATACTTCTCTGTAAATCTGAAACCTGAGCAAAAAATTAAAAAAATTCCAGAAAATACCAAATATCACAGAGAACCAACACAGGAAAATTGGGTTCATGAATCGGCAACTCGGCGGCGGAAGCGCGGGGGATCGGTGGGATCCGCCGCGGTTCCGCGGCGCTTTAGCCGATTCATGGGCCCAATTTTCTTGGGTGTTCTACTACTGTCATTTAGAACTTTCTGAACCTTCCTGAAAAATTTTTGGACTTCATTTAAAAATCGACAGAAACTCATGATATCGGGGTTTTCCGGTTTCGTTTTTTCCGTTCGAAATTCATACAATTTTGCAAGTGAGTTATTTATTGTTTAGCGAGGCTCTGATACCACTGTAAGTCGATGTACAACACCCCACGACTTGCGGGGAGGCGGAAATATGAAAAACGATCTTGTTCTTTGCTTAAACATCGACTAACCGCATGAATCGAAGCTAAACGATAACTAACATCAAACATAGTTGTTAACAACTACTATGTAAAGGGATTATACCTAAAGAATTGTGTCCTTCGTCTTTACGAACTCCACCTCCTCCTCGGCCTTCTCCAAGTAGTAGACGATCCACCACGAGAGCTAAACTCCAAGCTTTGCCTCTAAACTTGAGGCAACTAGGTATCTTTAAGTGCTAATCAAAGTACCTAGATGAAATAGAGTATGGTTATGGATTAAGTAGTCTAACTAATCCTTGTACTCAACACATGAGAGGGGAGGATTAGGGTTTGAAGAGGGAGAGCTTGAGGAGAGAGAAGATGAACATAATAATGAGAAGAGAAAATGAGTTATCATAATATATATCAAGCATTTTATTTTATCAAGAAAAGAAAAGAAAATGATTTACAACCATGCTTGATAAATATCTTGTGGTGATTCATCTCCATGAGTCATTAAGCAATTATGAAGCATTAATGACATGGATGAATCATCCATATGACTCACTAATCTCATTCAATGTATATGCCACCTAAACCTCCTTAGTCACCATCTTCTAGAAGCTTCTCGCGCAATTACGAGAACGCCCCTCCTATCCGTGAAAACACGGAAAAACTTTAGACTGTATAAATCCAATAACCGGATACTAGTAACTGGCTTAAACCAAAGCCGACTAGTAAAAACTGTCCGAAAATCGTACGTGCGTAAACACACGTATGCGTCCGAACCCTTGTCGTAAAACCATACGACCTCTATATCGTTTCGCCTGGAGTAGGGAAACTCTCTGTGTGGGACTCTAGAGACTCGACTACTACGCTGGCAGTGGGTTTAACCACAGACCGCAAGCGGCACTAGCTGTACGTAACGGTCCCCAGGTAGATGTCGATAAGAAGGCCGATGAGGAAACCCATCCGAACTCCTACTGAGTCTGATGTGACAATCTCCGTACAGTCCGATCCGTTCGTCTAAGACTATCGCATATCCGGCCTAGGGGACGGCAAGCATCAGTCCCCTAATAGCTGTATAAGTCGTATCGGAGCGAAGCCCATTACACCCTGAGAAACTACTGGAACCTACCAGCAAATCTCGCTTGCCTTGGCCAAGGACTTTGCGTAATGGCTCTCTGACACAGCGCGATATCAACCCCCAATACCGGGAGAGACGAATCCTGTCTAACCGCCACTGCCTCCAAGTGCTCGGGACTGCACCCAACTGCTACCTGTTTGCACGACTCCTTTGAGCCGTGGTAGGGTAGCAATCTAAGAACAGTGGGACACACTCGAGGCGAAGCAGCAATGTCAAGTCTGCGGACTATGCTGTACTCATGTCACCTGGGAACTGTTCACTGACGACTAGTATAAAACCATCCAACAGTTCCCTGTGAGTCCTGTCCGGTGTACCCGTAACCCAACGAGCACATGTATACTATCTTTAGTACGACGTACTGACGGCTGTGGGACAGACCATCTCCCCAACTGGGATGAGAAGCGTACACACTAGTCTACTCCGGAGTATCGATGCCCTGTCTCGATAATCCAACGACTAGGGACCTGAATAAGGATGTGCTTGTAGACTACCCAGCCCCCACTAGTGTGACTGCCATCACAACGCTGGTAGTCAAGCAAGATCCTAAGAGCTCTATCAATACGTATACTCACATATTAAGATAGAAAAACCAAGTAGCATACTACCATGTTTAGCAAGACTGTTATATACATGTGAATATCCCAAGCTTCCATTAAGTAATATACAAACTAGTATGATACAATAATGGCCCCTAGGGCATATACACTAACATAAACCTCTTTAGTATGGTGTCAATGTACCTGGATTGGGACAATCCCAATATCCGTTTGGATCTATCTCTATAGATCCTAATTCCCAATATGCAGGAGGCATCACCAAGATCTTTCATTGAGAATCTTTGTGATAAGAAGAGCTTGACCAATTGCAGCATAGGAATGTCATTTCCTATCAAGAGTATGTCGTCCACGTACAATACGAGGAAGACAACCTTACTCTCTGCCACCTTCTTGTAGATACAAGGTTCATCTGGGTTTTTGACGAAATCAAACTCTTTGATAACGACGTCAAAGCAGATGTTCCAACTCCGCGATACTTGCTTTAATCCATAAATGGATTTAAGCAGCTTGCACACCTTCCCGCTGCTCCCACTATCTACGAAGCCCTATGGCTGAGTCATGTACACGCACTCTTCTAAATCACCGTTTAGAAAGGCGGTCTTAACATCCATTTGCCAGATTTCGTAATCATGATATGCAGCGATGGCAAGCATGATCCGGATGGATTTAAGCATAGCCACTGGAGAAAAGGTTTCGTCATAGTCTACACCTGGTCTTTGACGAAAACCCTTTGCAATAAGTCTAGCTTTGAAAGTCTCCACTTTCCCATCTACACCAAGTTTTTTCTTGAAGATCCACTTGCTCCCAATGGGTTTTACCCCTTCAAGAGCATCTTCCAAAGTCCATACTTTGTTGGTGTACATGGATTCCATCTCGAACCGCATAGCATCCAACCATTTCACTGAGTCCCTACTCGTGATGGCCTGCTCGAAGCTAGTTGGGTCATCATCCTCCATGATGCAATCCTCGCTGCCACCATCCATGAGAAAACCGTAGTATCTCTCAGGTTGGCGAGGAACCCTACTAGATCGGCGGAGAGGCTGAGGTTCGTTGGGTGCTACTGAATCCTCTGGTTCCACTAAATCTTCAGTTTGAGTTTGTGTAGCCGGAATTTCTTCCAGTTCTACCTTATTGCCACTAATTTCTTTTGCAAGAAATTTCTTTTTCAAAAAGGTGGCATGTTGAGCAACAAACACTTTTTGTTCCTCACTGTGGTAGAAAAAATACCCATATGAGTTCTTTGGATATCCCACAAACTTGCTAAGAACTGACCGTAGCCTCGAGCTTGTCCGGATTTTGTCTTTTGACATAGGATGGACAACCCCATATCTTAACTCGTTTAAGATATAGTCTCTTCCCACTCCATATCTCATATGATGTTGTAGGTACAGATTTAGATGGAACTTGATTCAATAGGTATGCTGCTGTCTCCAGCGCATATCCCCAGAAGGAAATAGGTAGCTCAGCTGCACTCATCATAGAGCGCACCATATCTAATAGGGTGCGATTTCTTCACTTTGGTACACCGTTGTGCTGTGGTGTATAAGGAGGAGTAAGCTGAGAGAGAATCCCATTCTCTTTTAGGAAGTCCAGGAATTCATTGCTCAAGTATTCACCTCCTCGATCAGATCGAGGGATTTTAATACTTTTTCCGGTTTGGTTCTCGACTTCTTGTTTATATTCTCTAAATTTCTTAAAAGCTTCTGATTTATGTTTCATCAGGAACACATATCTGAATTTAGAGAGATCGTCAGTGAATATAATGAAGTACGAAGAACCATCCCTGGCATGTGTAGACATGGGACCGCATACATCACTATGTATCAGTCCCAAGAGTTCGGTAACTCTTTCTCCGTGTCCCGTAAACGGAGTTTTGGTCATCTTGCCTTTGAGACATGACTGGCATGTTAGTTATATGTATGCCCTAGAGGCCATTACTGTACATTGGATGTATATTGTAGTGGATGCTGGGACATATATAGGGAGGACTTTCTTGCTCGACATGATAGTATGCTATCTGGTTACTCTTTACCTTAACGTGTACATTGATTGTCTCTCTGTTACATGTTGGTAAAGCCCTTAGGATGTGTACTTGACTATCTGGACTATGATGCGGATCATACTAGTGGGGACATGGTAGTCCATAAGTACATCCTTGAAAGTCCCTAGTCGTGGGTGTATCGAGACGGGGCATCGATATACCAGAGTAGACTAGCGTATACCTTCTCGACCCATACAGATGGGCGATGGATGATCCCATATCCATTGGTGTTTGACATCAGAGATGATATACGGGTGCTCAGTGGAGACTGGGTACACTGGACGGACTCGCCGAGAACTCCCAGATGGTATTATACCTTACGTCAGATGGCAGTTCTCTGGTGACACTGGTACAGAGTAGTCTGTTGACCCGAGATCGTCATAGAGTCTTGTGTGGTTCCCACTGTGCTTTGATTTCCATCTTACCACGTCCAAGAGGGCGTGCAAAACGGTGGTTTTTGGGTACAGTCCCGAGTCACATGGAGGCAATGAGCGATAGGAGGGGATTCGTCTCTCCCGGTATAGGGGGTTGATGTTACGCTGTGTTCGATTGGCTATAACAGGAAATCCCTGGCCAGGGTTGCTGAGATTTACTGGTAAGTGTTACCAGTAGTTTCTCGAATTGTTGTAGACCTCATATCGACACGACTTATCGAGCTATTGGGGTCTGACGTTTACCACCCCTAGGCGAGATATGCGACATATCATACGATCAGACCGGACTGTACGGTAAGTGTTACTGGTTGGATTCACAGGAGTGTGAGCGGGCTTGCTCGTCGATCTTCTGATCGCTCAATACCCGGGTGGCCGTTACGTTTAGCAGACCGCTTGCGGCTTGTGGGTGTTTGATATGATCATCACCTGCTGCCGGCGTATTGACGAGTCTTTAGAGTCCTACACAGAGGTTTCCTGGCTCAAGCGAAACGAAATAGGAGCGCATATGAGATATGTGCGGGACCGAGAATAATACCAGTATGTGATACTGTATTCGATTCTCGCGATGTGACATTGATCGGTTATATGCGATATAGCCGGGTTATCGGATCAAGTGTTGATTCGATAAGTTGTTACTATTGATACCAGTCGGTTATGTGCGACATGACCGGATCATTGAATCAAGTGTTGATTTAATGATTTAATGTATAATTATATATTTGATATATTACTTTGCATTAACTAGTATCGGTTCACTTTGAATGGATTTTCTCACTCGGATGTGCGCATTGTATATGCGATATGATTTTGTGCACATGTTTGTATCATGTTTGATGATGCATGCTATATTGGTTAAGTGTAAAGATTAAACCATGGTTGTGAATGGTTAGGGTTTTGTTTTCTTTTTCATTTATTTATTTATTATTTTGTTATTCATTTGGAAAAAGAAAAAGGGTGAGAAAAATGGTGGCATTCTTTTAATCTTTCATGAAGCTTCATGAACACTTTGACTATGTCACCATTTTTGTCTCATGCTTAACCCTAACCACTCCACTAACCCTTGTTCACTCTCTACACTTTACCATGGTTACCTTTATGATAAGAATTATTATTCTTTTCTTTTCTAATTAATCTTATCATAATATTCTTCTTCTTCTTCATTTCTTCAAGTGAAGAAAGCTTGCCTCCATCAATGGCAAGTGATGAAAAAGAGTGAGAAATCCAAATCTAAAGTGAACCCACCTCCTATTTCTTCATCCTCTACCTCTTGCCAAGTAGTAGAGTGTGTTTCCTTCACAAGTTTTCATGGCTTGGTGAAGGTGGAGCTTGATCTAGCGATGCCTCGACGTAGATCATCTTCGGCATGGACATCGACGACCTAGCTCGCCATTTCTCCGATGAAGCCGACGCTAGAGCCCGGGATTTGATATGGACACCGGAGAGGACTTCATCACGGAGCCGTGGAGGTGGAGGACCGGATCTACAAAGGTTGTATTTCCGTATTCTTGTAGTTAAGTGTTAACTAGTTTGTTTTTCGCTTAGACATCTAGCCAACGATCCGTAGTTTAGGGTTTCTCGGCACCGTAAATTTTGAAATTGGCATGGTTGATGCCTTGTGAGACCTCATTAGGGTGCCTAGGAACCCTACAGTGGTATCAGAGCCTGGCTAGAGCCTTAGGCGAAGTCTAGAGGCAATTTGAAGTCCGATCGAACCGAAAATTAGAACCCAAAATAGCTCTCTGTCCTTTTTCTAAAATCTGGGATTTTTCAACATTAAAAATATGCAGAAAAATCAGCAGGGATATCTAAGAGTTACGGTGAATTTTGATGACCTAATTCCATCATTACGCCGCGGATCCGTGGCACGAGCATGGCTTGTGCTGCGGATCCGCGGCCGTTTTGTCGTATTGTTCATCGAACTTTGCACCATAATCAATAATAGTCAGTGCTGGTTTTCCTGGGAATATTTTTAATATTTTTTCAAGAGTTGAATTTTCTGAGTTGTTTTGGGGATTCGAATGTTCGATCGGATTATCAAATTTTGTCTATGTGGCTTTCCGGATATATTTTAGAATATGTTAAAAAGTTCGACCGGATATAAATACCCAATTTTTCCCCTGTCGGGAAATTTCCAAGTGTTGGATTTTTCCGTTGTTTAACGACGTTCTAAGTAGTGCAAGTAACGCGATGGACCCTCTAGAAGACAACAAACCTTAACTCGATTATGTGACCGTCTTGAACTGCCCTTTGAACCTTCGGGTTTGGGGCAGTACGGCGTGCCACATGTGAGGCGTTGGCTTGACCCTTCTACGGCTGGACCGTTGGTACTGAGGCACGAACTAAATGTTTTTAGACTTGTTTCATGTGTTGATCTTTTTTTGGGAAAACTTGGGTGTTCGACTATTCGATCGGAAAGTTTAACATTTTCTATTTATCTGGAATGGGATACAATAATTGGAATTCACAAGTAGTTATGAGATAACTGAATGAATGTTATAAACATAGCAGTTTAGTCTCACTTGATCGGTTGCCACGGAATTTTGATGCGATCAAAACTCCGTCGCAATCACGTAGCGTACGCGGATATTCGCCGGGTAAACTTAATAGACAGCCTCACTCCATAGCCCCGACCAAGTGACTGTAGGAGAACCCCGTCGCCGAAAGCATCCGTTCGGGTGCTCGCGGCAACGATGTTCCGTCTTGGTGCACTTCGTCGACGGTATCGGGGGTGCAGCCGCCTACTGAAGTTTACGACGAGCATTCGATCAGGATGTCGGGAATCTTGTTGAATTACCCGACTTGACATTGAAAAGTGTTTTCGATTTTGAGACTAAAATGCGGGGTTTATAATTATTAGGCATGCGATGTCTAAGGAATTCATTTGATTAGGCATGCGATGTCTATGCAGGTTGCGGATTCCAACTGTTGTAGTTTTACACTTTTTTTTCTGTGACCGTAAGTGTAATATGTGATATCGCCGGTTTCGTTGCTATATGTCAACGACAATTGGGATGCGCATATTTACTTACGTTGATGACATGTGATGTTATGTGTTGCTGGATATGTTATATTGGATCGTCGTGATTGAATAGCCGGGGGTTTTTATGTGAGATGAGTGTTTTTTATTTTCATTCATGTAAAAACTTGTATGTAATATTCTTTTATAGGGGCACTTCCAGGTTGCGGAAGTTGTCACCCTTTGTATATTATTTACTTTTCCGCACTAGGATAGACCCAAGAAGGGGAGCACAAGTAACCGGGTTCTGGAGTCCAGTGGGAGACCAACTCGAGGAGTCGAGTCCGGGTCTCCTAACTCTAGAATTGGTAGGGTTGCTTGCCGCTCTCGTAGGGGTCTAGGGGTGTGGGTTTGGCTATTCATCGCGACCGTGGAATCCGTGTTTTATACTGGCTCGTATTGAAAACACGGACGTCCTAGTATATCCAATATTTCATATGTTTCTACTGCTGCGATATCTGTGATGTGATCATGTGATGTTCTGTGATAGATACAGTATATAGTATATATGATATATTATATAGGCGTTACTTATGTTTTACACCCGCGCTAGCCCTGCCCCGCTCTGCCGTTAGTTACCTAACCTAACGGTGCATGAGGAGACATCGAGGCGAATGCGGATGGCATAAGTGTACGTCGTATTTATCTGTGATGTTTAGGTAACTTAAATGATGGGACTTCATTAATGTGATTAATGAAAGAAAAGAAACCTTAAGATGTTGTAGAATCGAATTTCAAAATAAAACAGGTAGCTACAGTTCTTGCTTTGCACAGCGGTATATGTGATATATCCTGCACCTTATTCGATGAGGAAAGGACCGAGATCCCTTCACCGGGAGTGACTCCTTTAGCAATAACTGGCAGATACTACACACTCGGTTTGTCTTTTGATTGCTTTTAAGAGTTTTTGCTTTGCACAGTGATATATATGATATATCCCGCACCTCATTCGACGAGGAAAGGACCGACGATCCCTTCACCGGGAGTGACTCCTTTAACAAAACTAGAAAAGCCTCAAAAACACTCCATTTCAAAATTCATTCGATCCTACAACGATATCAAGTTCATTACGCAATAGGTTTTCAGAAAAACCTGTCGTAGCCCTCCGTCATTTCAGATATGTACTAGTTAGTATTCGTGCTGCGGTAGTTTGGCATTCGTCAAGGCGTAGTGTACGGTAGCTAACTAGTATTTATCTGCTTGTGCATATGATGCGATTGGATTAGGGTATTCGTACGGCGTTGTTTGGCATTCGTCAAGGGTCGTGCGGGTGGGTTTAATTCGATCAAGAAATGTACGGGTTGAACTTGACTAGTGGTCTATGGGTTGTTTGGCATTCGTCAAGGTCATAAAACACTAGGGGCAAAATATTATCGGGAATTTCAAGTGTTGAAATTTGCAATGAGATTGCATACCTTCTATGAGATAGTTGGATCCCGATACCCGCTGCGAGTAATTGTTACTCCTGGGAGAGTTTTACACATTACAATTAGCCGATCAAGTAGGTGTCTAGAAAGGTGTCAACGAGGTTACGCCTCTGGGAAAACGAGGTTTACATTAATTAGGTTCGTGCGAAAGCACGGGGGACCTCCCTCAAAGTACCGACACTGGCCTGGCTGAAAGATTGGCGAACTTGTAGTGTGTAATTAATCCCGGCTAGTCTTTCCTTTTAGGGTTTGAAGGAAGATTTGATAAAAAGCAGTGGGAGCCATCCTGATTAGATAAAATAATAACCAATCTATTCTTGCAAGAGCGCACGCTGAGTGTTTTCTTCTCTCTCTCTCCTGGTAGCGACCATATCACGCCTTAATCAAGATAATAATACGGAATATTGACCGAACCCGCTTGTTATACTGAGCTGGGGAACGTTGGTCCCGCTCCAACTTATAATTGTTATAAGACAGAGCAGGAAATTGGGGAATACCAGATTTCCCGTGCCGCCCAAACGAAGAGAGTGCATGCTGATGCATCATCTTCGGGTGTGTTCATTACAGAGAACTGTTTCTCAGTATCCTTTACGTCCTGGGTATGTGATACCAGATCAGGATCCCAGATATGTAATCTGTTACATAGGGCTACAGAAAGGTAGAGAACTGAGAACGGGTGATAAGTTTCATGAGACAGAAAACGGGGCAAGTGTTGCAGCCAAGTCTGTTGGTCACTGTCACCCTGTATTACCAATACATTGATTCTGAACGAATGTTATTAGATACCGAACCTGATATACAAAATCATATATGTCTCTTTATTAGTAAAGAAACGGTAAAATTTTGTATTGTTGGATAATGTTTTGAACATTTCCTATATCAAAAGTTGATCGGATCAGGCACGTTATCTAAAAGCATTGATGTTCTAAATCAAACTACAGTTCTTAGTATACAGAACACACACAAGAGGAAGAGTTCAAAAATGAACGAATTTTTCTTGAGGCATTGTAGACTAGGTCATATCAATGCGACCTGACTAGCTGAAGTTACATTTAGATGCATATTTAAATCTGTTTGAATTTACATCTTGTGAAACTTGCCAGTCATATCACAGAGATAAGATGACCATAGCTCCGTTTACTGGAAACAGAGAAAGAGTTAATAAACTCTTGGGATGATACATGATGATGTATGTAGGTCCCCTGTCTACACTTGCCAAGACCGGTTCTTTATACTTCATTACATTCTCTGATAATCTCTTTAGATTCAGACATATATTCATGTTGAAACACAAGTCCGAACCTTTTGAGATATTCACAGAATATAAGTTAGAAGTAGAGAACCAAAACGGGTAAAAGTATTATGTCCTTTGATGTGATCAAGGAGGAGAATACTTGAGCACGGAATTCCTGGACCATTCTAAAGGAGAATGGGATTCTCTCTCAGCATTACTCCTCCGTATACACCATGGCACGATAGTATATCGGGGCGGAGCAATCACACCCTATGTGATAAGGTGTGCTCTATGATGAGTAATACTGAGTTACCCATTTCCTTTTTGGGAGTTATGCACTTGAGAAGATGCATACCTATTGAATAGGGTTCAAATCAAATCAGTTGCCTACCACTTCATATGTGATATGGAAAAGGAAGAGCCCATGTCTTAAGTCAGTTAGGATTTGGGGTTGTCCGGCCTATGTCTAAAAGCAAAATCGGGACAAGCTCGAGGCAAGGTCTGTTATGTAGAACTGGAAATGTTCCAGCTATACAAATTGCAGCTGATGATTTGGTAGAACCAAAGGATTCAATAGTTACCAACGAACCTCAGCCTCTCCGCCAATCTAGTAGGTTTTCTCACCCACCTGAGAGATACTTCGGTTTCTCTATGACAGTGGGAGCGAGGATTGCATCATGAGATGATGACCCAACTAGCTTCGAGCTGGCCATCAGGAGTGGGACTCTGTAAGAATGGCTGGATGCTTAGCGATCTGAGATGGAATCCTTATACACCAACAAAGTATGGACTTTGGTTGCTATATCTGAAGGGTTAAATCCCCATCAGGAGCAAGTATATCTTGAGAAGATTACTTGGTGTAGATGGAAAAGTTGAGACTTTCAAAGCTAGACTTGTTAAAGTTTGCATCATTGACCAGGTGTGGATAATGATGAAACCTTTTCAAGTAACTATGCTTAAGTCCATCCAGATCCTACTTGCCACGGCTACATACCATGACTACGATATCTGGCGGTTGGGTGCCATGACTGCTTTTCTAAATGATGTTTTAGAAGAGAACGTCTATAAGTACACAGCCAGAGGGCTTCGTAGACAGTGGAAGCAGCGGAAACGTGTGCAAGATGCTTTATAGGATAAAGCAGGCATCGCGGAGTTGGAACATCTGTTTTGATGAAGCGGTCAAAGAGTTTGACATCATCAAAATGGTAGATGAACCTTGTATATACAAAAAGGTAGTAGGGAGTATGGTGACGATCCTCATAGAGTACGTGGATGACATACTCTTGATAGGGAAGGAGTTTCCTATGCTACGCTCGATCAATCTCCGCTTATCACCATGATTCTCCATATAGGATCAAAGTGATACCTCCTAAATCCTGGGTTTTGGATCTATGAGATAGATCTAAATAGATGTTAGGATACTCACTAGTTGTAGTGAGATGGTATCAGTTGATCCTGGGGAAAATCACTGGAAGTGTTCCAGGGTGATAAAGACGACTGAATGTCAGTCACAGGCATTGTCTATACCCTCAGTAAAGGGACGGTATGTTGGAAGAGTTCCAAGCTAGATACCGTGGCATACTAGACGATAAAGGAAGGATACATCGCTACTAAAGATGCTACCAAAGAGGCTGTTTGGATGTATAATGGTTCATGAGATGAACTATGTTCCTACCATTGTGAGACAATGGAGTTGTGGCTTATGCCAAGGAACGCCGGTCCCATCAGTGATCCAGACATATTCTAAGGCAGTATCACTTGATCATGGAGATGGTTGATCTCCAAGGAGATCGAGGTTAGGAGAGTAGACTCAGAGGACAACACGGCGGATCCACTCATGAAGGCCTATTCCCAGAGAGAGACTTTTATGGGATGGTTGAGTATGAGATACTACAACCACTGCTACAGATGGCCCTAGTGCAAGTAGGAGATTGTTACTTATATGTATGCCCTAGAGGCCATTACTGTACATTGGATGTATATTGTAGTGAATGCTGGGACATATATAGGGAGGACTTTCTTGCTCGACATGATAGTATGCTATCTGGTTACTCTTTACCTTAACGTGTACATTGATTGTCTCTCTGTTACATGTTGGTAAAGCCCTTAGGATGTGTACTTGACTATCTGGACTATGATGCGGATCATACTAGTGGGGACATGGTAGTCCATAAGTACATCCTTGAAAGTCCCTAGTCGTGGGTGTATCGAGACGGGGCATCGATATACCAGAGTAGACTAGCGTATACCTTCTCGACCCATACAGATGGGCGATGGATGATCCCATATCCATTGGTGTTTGACATCAGAGATGATATACGGGTGCTCAGTGGAGACTGGGTACACTGGACGGACTCGCCGAGAACTCCCAGATGGTATTATACCTTACGTTAGATGGCAGTTCTCTGGTGACACTGGTACAGAGTAGTCTGTTGACCCGAGATCGTCATAGAGTCTTGTGTGGTTCCCACTGTGCTTTGATTTCCATCTTACCACGTCCAAGAGGGCGTGCAAAACGGTGGTTTTTGGGTACAGTCCCGAGTCACATGGAGGCAATGAGCAATAGGAGGGGATTCGTCTCTCCCGGTATAGGGGGTTGATGTTGCGCTGTGTTCGATTGGCTATAACAGGAAATCCCCGGCCAGGGTTGCTGAGATTTACTGGTAAGTGTTACCAGTAGTTTCTCGAATTGTTGTAGACCTCATATCGACACGACTTATCGAGCTATTGGAGTCTGACGTTTACCACCCCTAGGCGAGATATGCGACATATCAGACGATCAGACCGGACTGTACGGTAAGTGTTACTGGTTAGATTCACAGGAGTGTGAGCGGGCTTGCTCGTCGATCTTCTGATCGCTCAATACCCGGGTGGCCGTTACGTTTAGCAGACCGCTTGCGGCTTGTGGGTGTTTGATATGATCATCACCTGCTGCCGGCGTATTGACGAGTCTTTAGAGTCCTACACAGAGGTTTCCTGGCTCAAGCGAAACGAAATAGGAGCGCATATGAGATATGTGCGGGACCGAGAATAATACCAGTATGTGATACTGTATTCGATTCTCGCGATGTGACATTGATCGGTTATATGCGATATAGCCGGGTTATCGGATCAAGTGTTGATTCGATAAGTTGTTACTATTGATACCAGTCGGTTATGTGCGACATGACCGGATCATTGAATCAAGTGTTGATTTAATGATTTAATGTATAATTATATATTTGATATATTACTTTGCATTAACTAGTATCGGTTCACTTTGAATGGATTTTCTCACTCGGATGTGCGCATTGTATATGCGATATGATTTTGTGCACATGTTTGTATCATGTTTGATGATGCATGCTATATTGGTTAAGTGTAAAGATTAAACCATGGTTGTGAATGGTTAGGGTTTTGTTTTCTTTTTCATTTATTTATTTATTATTTTGTTATTCATTTGTAAAAAGAAAAAGGGTGAGAAAAATGGTGGCATTCTTTTTATCTTTCATGAAGCTTCATGAACACTTTGACTATGTCACCATTTTTGTCTCATGCTTAACCCTAACCACTCCACTAACCCTTGTTAACTCTCTACACTTTACCATGGTTACCTTTATGATAAGAATTATTATTCTTTTCTTTTCTAATTAATCTTATCATAATATTCTTCTTCTTCTTCATTTCTTCAAGTGAAGAAAGCTTGCCTCCATCAATGGCAAGTGATGAAAAAGAGTGAGAAATCCAAATCTAAAGTGAACCCACCTCCTATTTCTTCATCCTCTACCTCTTGCCATGTAGTAGAGTGTGTTTCCTTCACAAGTTTTCATGGCTTGGTGAAGGTGGAGCTTGATCTAGCGATGCCTCGACGTAGATCATCTTCGGCATGGACATCGACGACCTAGCTCGCCATTTCTCCGATGAAGCCGACGCTAGAGCCCGGGATTTGATATGGACACCGGAGAGGACTTCATCACGGAGCCGTGGAGGTGGAGGACCGGATCTACAAAGGTTGTATTTCCGTATTCTTGTAGTTAAGTGTTAACTAGTTTGTTTTTCGCTTAGACATCTAGCCAACGATCCGTAGTTTAGGGTTTCTCGGCACCGTAAATTTTGAAATTGGCATGGTTGATGCCTTGTGAGACCTCATTAGGGTGCCTAGGAACCCTACATGGCAAGTGTCATAAGATGAAAATTCGAACGGTTTCAAATATCCATCTTTATGCAACTTAGCAAGTCATGTCGCATTGATGTGACCTAGTCTACAATGCCACAAGAAGGATTCGTTCAAATCTGAACTCTTCCTCTTGTGTGTGTTTGTTATACTCAGAACTGTTGATTGATTTAGAACATAAATGCCATTGCACAACGTGCCTGATCCAACCAACTTTTGGTTACGGAAAATGTTCATAACATTATCCTGTAATACAAAATTATATCCTTCTTTACTCAACAAAGAAACCGATATAATATTGCATATCAGGTTCGGCATGTAATAGCATTCGTTCAGAACCAATGTATTACCAGTTGGTAATGCAAGGTGATATTCCCCGACAGTCTTAGCTGCAACAATTGCACCATTTCCAACTCTTATGTCTTTATCACCTTCTCCAAGTTCTCTACCTTTCCTAAGCCCATGTAACTGATTACATATATAGGATCCTGACCCGGTATCTAATACCCAGGACGTAGGGCAAATGGAGAAACAGTTCTCTGTAACGAACACACCCGAAGAAAATGCATCATCATGTACTTTCTTCATTCGGGTGGCATGGGAATCCTGGTATTCCCCTATGTCCTGTTCATTCCTATAACTCTTATAAGAATGAACGGAACCAACGTTCCCCAGCACAGTATAACATGCGGGTTCAGTCAATACATCCATATTATTATCTTGATTAAGGTATGACATGGTCGCTACCTGGAGAGAGAGAGAAGAAAACACTTTAGCGTATGCTCTTGCAAGATCAGATTGGTTATTATCTTATCTAATCAGGATGGCTCCCACTGGTTTTTATCAAATCTTCCTTCAAACCCTAAAAGGAAAGACTAGCCGGGATTAATTACACCCTACAACTTCGCCGATCTTTCAGCCAGGCCAGTGTCGGTACTTTGAGGGAGGTTCCCCGTGCTTTCGCACAGACCTAATTAAAGTAAACCTCGTTTTCCCAGAGGCGTAACCCCGTTGACACCTTTCTAGACACCTACTTGATCAGCTAATTGTAATGTGTAAAACTCTCCCAGGAGTAACTCTTACTCGCAGTGGGTATCGGGATCCAACTATCTCATAGAAGGTATGCAATCTCATTGCAAATTTCAACACTTGAAATTCCCGATAATATTTTGCCCCAAACGATCTATGACCTTGACAAGGTCAACAAATCATAGACCGTAAGTCAAGTTCAACCCGTCACTTCTTGATTGAATTAAACACACCCGCACGACTCTTGACAAGGTCAACAAGGCCGTACGACTACCCTAATCCAATCTGCATCATATGCATAGGTAGATAAATACTGGTCAGCTACCGCACACTGCGCCTTGACAAGGTCAACAAACGCAGCACGAATACTAAGCAGGACTTATCTGAAATGACGGAGGGGCTACGACAGGTTTTTCTGAAAACCTATTGCGTAATGAACTTGATATTGTTGTAGAATCAAATAAAATTTTGAAATGGAGTGTTCTTGAGGCTTTTCTAGTTTTGCTAAAGGGGTCACTCCCGGTGAAGGGATCGTCGGCCCTTTCCTCGTCGAATGAGGTGCGGGATATATCATATATATCACTTTGCAAAGCAGAAACTATAGAAGCAATCAAAAGACAAACCGAGTGTGTAGCATCTGCCAGTTATTGCTAAAGGGGTCACTCCCGGTGAAGGGATCTCGGCCCTTTCCTCATCGAATAAGGTGCAAGGTATATCATATATACCTCTATGCAAAGCAAAATTGTAGCTACCCTTTTATTTGAAAATTTGATTCTACAACATCTTTTAGATTTCTTTTCTTTCATTAATCACATTAATGAAGTCCCATCATTTAAGTCACCTAAACATCACAGATAAATACGACGTACACTTATACCATCCGCATTCGCCTCGATGTCCCCTCGTGCACCGTTAGGTTAGGTAACTAACGGCAGAGCAGGGCAGGGCTAGTGCGGATGTAAAACATAAGTAACGCCTATATAATATATCATATATATTATATACTGTATCCATCACAACATATCAAATGATCACATCACAGATATCGCAGCAGAAACATAGATATAATGTGGGATATACTAGGACGTCCGTATTTAGTATTTAGCCAATAATAGAAAATACGGATTCCACAGTCACGATTAATAGACAAGCCCACACCCTGGACCCCTATGAGAGCGGCAAGCAACCCTACCAATTCTGGAGTTTAGGAGACCCGGTCTCGACTCCTCGAGATGGCCTCCCACTGAACCCCAGAACCCGGTCACCTGTGCTCCCCTCCTTGGGTCCATCCTAATGCGGAAAAGTAAATAATATACAACACAGGTGGCATCGACCTCAACCCGGAAGTGCCCCAAATAAATGAATGTTACATTACATTTGAATTTACATGAATGGAAATATAAAACTCTCATCTCACATAAAAAAAACCCGGCTATTCAATCGCGACAATCCTGCACATCATATCTCAGCAACACATAATATCTCATATCATCAACGTAAGTAAGTATGCATACACTGATTGTCGTCGACGTATAGCAACGACTATCGGCAATACCACTACATACTACACTTACGGTCACAAAAAAGAAAGTGTAAAACTGCAATATCTGGAATCCACATTCTCCTTAGACATCGTAAATGCGAAATATCACATATCTCGTATTTCATGTCTTATAATATGAATTCCACACATTGCATCCATTCCAGATAATTAGACAGTATTAAAGTTTTCGAACGAACGATCAAATACCCAAGATTCCCTAAAGCTCAACACTTGAGCGAAGTTCAAAAACTTGGAGTGTGACACAGTAGTAGCGGTCCAGCCGTAGAAGGGTCAAGCCAACGCCTCACATGTGGCACGCCGCACTGCCCCAAACCCTAAGGTTCAAAGGGCAGTTCAAGACGGTCACATAATCGAGTTAAGGTTTGTTGTCTTCTAGAGGGACCACCACAAAACTTGCACGTATCTCCAAAATATTTAAACCCCGTGAAAAGTGAGCAAATGATACTCGTTCAAACACTTCAATACTTTCTAATTTACCCGGAAAAGCAAAGAAATGAAAATTCCGATCGAATCTACGAGTCCAAAACCATCTCCAGAAAATACAGTGCTATATTCAGATTAAACATACCTAAAACACTGTAAAAGCAGTTCTAAGAATTACAGTGGAAATTTTATGCAATGATGCCTTTTTACGGCCGCGGAACTGCGGCCTAAGCCAGGAATTACCGCGGTTCCGCGGCGATTTATACTGTTCAGGTCATCGAATTTCACTGTGTTTCATCGTTTTTCCTGCTGTGTTTTTTAAGTATTTTTAATTCTGAAAAAAGTCAATTTTTAAAAAATGTCCAGAGAGCACTCAAAATCCGTATTTTCCGGTTCGATCGGAGTTTTAACTTCGTTAAAGTGTCGCCTAATGTTCTAGGTCGGCTCTGATACCAATGTTGGGTTAGCCTAGCACCTCATGAAGGGTTTGAAAGCATCACATGAACCAAAAGTGGAGTCTTTAGGGTGCTAAGCTAACAAGCATCGGATCGTTCCTAGAAAAATTAGGGTTTTATATACTACAAATCATCACATGAAAGAAATGCTAGGATTTTTGAGAGTACAACCTTTGTAGCTCCCTACGCTAGACTCCTTAGCCACTTGAGGGTTGGAGGAAGGTTCACTTGAAGTCTCCTAGTGTCCACGACGATCCACCCGAAGCTCCTAGTCCAAGCTTGTAACTTCACTTTTCAAAAGAACGAATGAAGATAACACTCTAAACAAGTTGGCTAAACTTGTGTAGAATGATGTTGTGATTCTTATTCTCGCTTCAAAATCCAATCTTGATGAGTATATTGCTCACTACAAAAAAACTAGAGAGCAAAATGAGAGAGGAAGAAGAAGATGATGGCAATTTGAGAAGAAGATAAGTTCAACCCTTGAAAAGAAAATAGAAAATATATCAATATATATTTTCCTCTTTTCATATCAAACCATGGTTGGATATTATTGAATTTGAGTTAAAAACACAAAAGGAAAAGTAATCCATGGTCAAATGGTGGGTGAGAATGGTTAGGTCAAGAAGGATGTAGAAACTAGTCATGAATTATCTTTTCCTTTTTCCATTTTGTTTTAACCAAAAATCAAATAATAATCCAAATGAAAACCCATGGTGTGAGTCTTATATTGCCACCATTTTCTTTGTATAAGCAACCATGAAGGATGTATGTATGTATGTATGTATTTGTATATGTACATCCATATGTGCATGAATCAAAAAGAAGGCATACATGCATGCATGCATACATCAAACTCAAGAAAGGATTTCAGGTGAGAAACTAATGGTTAATTAGTAAATCAACACTTGATTTATCAATCCGGTCATATCACATATGACCCCACCAAAAGCAAAAAGCCCGATCAATATACGGTATCCTATACGCGCATTTCAATCGGATCCATGCGTATATCGCATACGCGCACCACAACGTTTCGCCTGGACTAGAAAACTCCATTGTGGGACTCTAAGACTCGTCAATACGCCGGCAGTGGGTGTTGATCATATCAAGCACCCCCAAGCCGCAAGCGGTCAGCTAAACGTAACGGCCACCCGGGTATTGAGCGATCAGAAGAGAACAAGCGAACCTGCTACAACTCCCGTCGAGCCAACCGGCAACACTTCCCGTACAGTCCGGTCTCCTCGTCTGATATGTCGCATATCAAGTCTACGGGTGGTAAACGTCAGACCCCAATAACCGATAAGTCGTGCCGATGTGAGGCTCATAACGGGTCGAGAAACTACTGGTAACACTTACCAGCAAATCTCTGAATCAGCCCTGGCCAGGGACTTCCCTGTTACGGCCAATCGAGCACAGCGCAACATCAACCCCCAATACCGGGAGAGACGAAACCCCTCCTATCACTCATTGCCTCCATGTGACTCGGGACTGTACCCAAAAACCACCGTTTTGTACGCCCTCATGGACGTGGTAAGGTGGAAATCAAAGCACAGTGGGAATCACACAAGACTCTATGATGATCTCGGGTCTACAGACTAACATTCACAAGTGTCAGCTGAGAACTGCCATCTGACGTGAGGTATAATACCATCTGGGAGTTCTCGACGAGTCCTTCCAGTGTACCCAGTCTCTACTAAGCACCCGTATACCCTCTCTGATGTCAAACACCAATGGATATGGGATCATCCATCGCCCATCTCATGGGTCGAGAAGCGTATACGCTAGTTTATACTGGTATATCGATGCCCCGTCTCGATACACCTACAACTAGGGACTTTGAAGGATGTACTTATGGACTACCATGTCCCCACTAGTATGATCTGCATCATAGTCCAGGTAGTCAAGTACACATCCTAAGGGCTTTACCAACATGTAACTATAAGACAGTTTAAAGAGACAAGTATACATGTTAAGATAAAGAGCAACCAGATAGCATACTATCATATCGAGCAAGAAAGTCATCTCTATATATGTCCAAGCATCCAATATAATATACATCATCTGTACAATACTGGCCTCTAGGGCATACATACAACTAACAGCACGGTCGTATGGTGGCCGTAGGATGTGAAATTTCAAGGTCTTGATCATAATTTCACACACTTCAATATGATGTCTAGGGTTTCACATTCCAGAGCCTATATAAAGGACCGAGACATAAAAATTGTCAACGGATAATCGAACTATCCATCGAAGTATCGACTGATCTACCAAGCAGGTTATCTAGAGAAAACTAGGGTTTTGTAATTTGGTTTTTTCAGCGAGCAACTTTTGTAATGCACTAGTAAATCAATAAAGGTAGTTCTTTCTTTTAATTTTTCGCATTTACTTTCCACAATTACATTCTGCATTTACTTTCTGCATTTTTTATTTTAATTATGGGTTCCGTTTTCTTCCACCTTTCTTCTACTACGTTGATCTGCATGAGCGAGTAAGTTCTTACTTGCTAGGATTTATAGGATATGGTAGAATAATGGATGAAAACTATAACTTAAATTCTTTTTAAAGTTTTAATTTTTATAAATTTTAGTAAAATGAATATTAACCCTCTTATCGGGCGCGCTATCAATTCATGATAGTCACGACCATATTCGAGATTCGTTAATAATCGTTCTGTTAAGGGCTTGAGATAAATAGAAATCAATGGAAGGACAAGAGTCAATAGAGGGAAACCCTAATCCCCCCAAGAACCCTAATCCACATTCATCCCTATTTCTCTAGTATTAAATAATTAAAAAATAAAAAGAATTAATTTTAAAACTCCATCCATTAACTACTAAATCCTATAAACCCTAAAAGCCCTTTTCTTATAAATTTTCAAACCTTCCTAGTAATAAACGACAACAATCTCACCTTTCTTCTATTAACTCGTCTAAAACAAGAAAAGCAGTTCACATTTTTCCTATGGACAACCCGTACTCATCGCGGCTAGTTATTTGCGACACTGTCTTGATTGCGATTATTTACAACATACATAGACACTTTTTTCCCACCAATCAATCTTTTATTCGTTCAATACCTGGGTAGCCGTTACGTCCAGCTAGTATCGCTGACGGTTTGTGGGTATTTGATATGATCATTACCTACTGCCAACGTATTGACAAGTTTTTAGAGTCCCACATAGAGGTTTCCTAGATCAAGTGAAACGAAGTAAGGCACGTATAGAGATATATGCGGGAGCTTGATTAAATACGAGTATATGATACCGTATTCTAATCTAGCGTTATATGATATTAGCCGGGTTATATATGATATAACCGGATTGTTGAATCAAGTGTTGATTTAATAATTTGATATATATATATATATAAACTAATATAAAGCTCACTTAATTCTTTTCTTCTCATTATATATTTAATATATATGCATAATGTATCATGGTTGATGATACATAGAACATGGATGTGTGAGAATTACATTAGATATAAAAATGAAAAGATAATGATTTATATTTATGAATTAAAGAAAAGAAGAATGAGTCATTTTCTTTGGTTGCTTGGAGAAGAATTGAGAAGCCATGACCCATCTTCTTTCTTTGTTTTATTAATACATATTCATCATTTTCTTTATCTCATCTTATCCTCAAGGTTCATTCTTATCACCATCTTCATCTTCTTCATCTTCATCTCTTCATGTGACACTATTCACTCAAGAGTGAAAATGAGAAAAGAAAAGATTTTTAAGTGAGCTTAAACCCTACTTCATCAACCTACACTATTTTAGCAAACTAGTTTAGGTTGTTAACTTCACTAATACTTTGATTAGTGAATTGTGAGCTTGAGTGTAAGAAGCTTCGAGGTGGATCATCTTCGACGACGAAGACTTCGAGCAAGCTCGTTCCATTCTTCAAGTGGAGTCAAAGAAGAGTTCTAGGACTACTACTCGGAGCATTTGAAGTGAAGGACTAGACTACAAAGGTTGTAGTTTCTCTTCACTTAGTTAGATCTTTTAGTTTGCTAATCTTTGAAATCCTAAAACTCTAGTATGGTCTTGTTTAGTATAAGTAGCCTTCTAAAATTTTAAAATTGCATACTTGATGTTCATAGAAAACTAGTAGAGGTGCTAAGACGTACTTTCAGCACTAGCTGTACGTAACGGCTACCCAGGTATCTGTCGAAAGGGAGGTCGACAATCAAGTTCGTCCATACCCTACTGAATCTGAATGTGACAATCTCCGTACAGTCCACTCTCTTCGTCTGAGAGTATTGCGTACCGGGTCTAGGGGTGGAAACGTAGACCCCTAATAACTCGATAAGTCGTGTCGGAATCAAACTCATCACCAACCGAGAAACTACTGAACTCATATCAGTAAATCTCATCTACCGTGGCCACGGATTTAAGATGATAGCCTACCGAATAAAGCACGACATCGGCTCCTAATACCAGGAGAGATGAATCCCCAACAATCGCTCGCTGCCTTTATATGTCTTGGGACTGTACCCAACTAAAACCTGTTTGCACGACTCATTTGAGCCGTGGTAGGGTAGTAATCAAAGTACAATGGGAACTCACCATGAGACAAATGACGATCTCAAGTCAAAAGACTAACCTGTATTAATGCCACTCGAGAACTTCCATTTGACGATAGATATAATACCATCTAGTGGTTCTCGGCAAGTCCGTCCAGTGTACTCACCTCTAGTGAGTACCTGTATACTATCTTAGGTGACATAGCACCAATGGCTTGTGAGACCGGCCACCGCCCCTCGTCGGGGTCTCGAAACGTATACACTAGTCTACTCCGGTATATCAATGCCCAGTCTCGGTACTCCCACGATTATGGACATTTAAGGATGTTCTTATGGACTACCCAGCTCTCACGTATATGATCTCCATCATAATACTGGTAGTCAAGTAAGAATCCTACGGGCTTCATTTTTATGTATTAGCGGCACGTAATAACAAGTAAAACGTGTACACATCAATGATAAAGACAAACTAGATAGCATACTATCATTTCGAGTAAGATTGTTCTACCTGTATAGGTCCTCCCTCAATTATCATAATCGTGTGCCTGCAATTACAATAATTGCCTTGAGGGCACTATATCCAACAGGGCATTCTTGTATTTTCACTTGAGTGCTTCTAGAAGAAGACACCTCATTTGTGTTAAATCTATTTTGTTTAAATAGATAATGAGGTGGATGGATGAGGTGTTATCAAAGCATGATTTGAAGCATGGCTTCTTGTTTTATTCATTCATTTGTGATAACTATTGATGCATGATTGCAATATTTTTATTGTAAAAGATATGCTTGATAGTTTTATACTTAGTCATTCTTCACATCATTCTTCACTTGTCATTCTCTTTCCTCCTTTGCGCTCTTCTTCTTCCTCAAAGCCTAACCCTCTCATGAGTTGAGAAACCTAGGGTTAATGAGATAAACATTCTCTACATCTACTAAACCGTTTAGATTAGCAAACTGGGTGCTTTAGTTACCTCACTTTTGATGTTAGAGCTTGAACTATAGACTCTTGGGTGGATCATCTTCGACACAAGGAGGCCGATGACCAAGCTAGATTCCGACGGACGAGGAGCTTAAGAAGAGGATAAGAAAACCCGAAGGACTTGAGTACATAGGCTCTTCGTAGTAGATTAGAACCTATGTTAGTTTTGCTAGTTAAGGCTTACGGTAGATCTTGGGGTTTTAGTCGGTGTTGCCCGCTTAAAATTGTTTTTTGAAAATTCCACCTCTTTACAAACCCAGTAGAGTGTGCGACACCGCCTAACAATGATATGATATAATATGAGACAAGACAATATGATATGATATGAGACAATTGATATGATATAAGATAATATGAGATTGGTGTACGCGACTATAGATCCATACCATATTGATTGGATGATATCATATGAGGGATATTCCATACGTGATATGATGAGAATCGATTGCCGATTACGGCCGATATTTATTTTAACTCAAGGAGTCTTGTTAATAATTCAAAGTGGAAAATATGAGATGTTTAGAGCCATACCTGTTTTCAAAACTAACGATTCGTTACGTACCTTTAAATGATAAGTTCAAGGGTCCGCTACGAATTTTCAAATGGAATCTATCTCCACATCATCGTAGTCCTCTATTTCCAAAACAACGTTTCGTGCTATTTTAAACCATAACTGTATGGCTCATACGTAGTTGGATATCTTAATACTTGTTCACGTTATGATTTTATTATTCTGTATACGCTCGCATTTCGATTTCTTATTTCTACATACACTCACGCTTCGATCATTTACGATATATACTACGTTTATACCTTTAGCTTTACTTGACTTCATTTTCCAGGACACGCATACCATTACTGATGATTTACATGTTGCATGTACACATACTCGTATGCTTACACACACATCATCGGTAATTGCCATGCCACGTACATAGATAGAACTCGCTATGTCCCGTATCACACTATACCCTATTAGCATTATAGATTACTGTTAGTACTCAGCACCACGTACTGTTTCGGATATTGCACTTTCTTTACATTGTTTATACGAACACGTATATACGGACACACTTACCATGTTATTTCACAACATACTATATTCCTGCTAGTACTTTAGATTGCTGCTCAATTCATATCAGCATGTATTATATTACTGTTATGTGCCTTTACATGTTGTTCCATTATTGCCATATTTTTATGAGATATTATTTTCATGAGATTTTTGAGATTTGAGGAACCGCGGATATCATTTCATAAAACTGGTAAGTGTTTTAAAAATATGGTTTCCTCTTGATATGATATTTCGGCGTCCACCATGGATTTTCTCGGTTCTGAGATATGATTATTATTCGATTCGAGGAGTGAGGAGACACCGTCTGCGGATACATGGTGGACCCGGTACGGTACCTAGGAACAAGAAGATCATATAGAAAGGCGTTGAGCCTGGATGGGAACACTACCTACCGGTGACAGTATAAGGCTCGGCGGATATCCGGAGGATACCGACTGGAGTGATATGATACAGATGGATACGATGGTCGATCCGATAAGACGGCGCCTAAGATATGAGGATTTTACATGTCGATACTGAACACGGGATTTATGAGGATTTCGAGTGTCGATGCTGGACACTCAGTGCTTTATGATGATTTCGAGTGTCGTTGATATATATATATAAGCATGCTATGGATGACATGTTATCACATATTGATATAAACACGATATTATATATATACATGTATACATTCGTTGCCATATAATATGATATTATATATATACATGTATACATTCGTTGCCATATAATATGATATTATATTACAGTATGACCTAGGTAGATCGTTATGCATTCGATTTCTATCTAATGATATCTTCTACTCACGAGTTGGCAACTCACCCCCGTTGTGCCATAGTTTTCTTGCAGGATTGACAGCTCGGATCTGTAGCGGCTTGCTGGCACACTTCTTCTTTTGGGTGATTACTTGGTAGGTGGGTTACATTACAGATCGTAACCGCCACTTGTATATTTTATTCATTTGTAATCTAGTTAAAAACTCTATCAACCAAACTTGTATATTTTGTGCACTTAGAAATCAAGATTTGTATATTTTTTCAGATTTAGAGGCGAGACTTGTATGTTATATTCTTTATAGTTGAGTTGATAAGGATACAGTTGATTTGATGATGTTTTTGGTATTTCTTTTACTCTTTTCTTTTATTGATCTTCGCCTTGGACGTCGTATATATTGCATGGTTGTGTTTCCACCGTTTGGGCGATGGGATAGCTCCCGACTGGAGATGTTGATATTATTGATATATATGTATTGGTTTTTATCAAAATTTACAAAGGAGGTGCTGTCAAAATTTCAAACCACGAAAACGTTTTCAAAGTTTAGTATACAATCCACTTGTATTTCTATAAGCTTTACTTATATTTTAAAAAGCGGAACTTGATTTCATTAATAACCATTTTCCAAAACTTCACCTCCACTATTTACTTAAAAAGGTTTAGATTCCTAGTTTTTGGCTTACTTGGGTTACGGTGGGGTCCTATAAACTTCACGTGATTCAAGTGGCGATCACATGCCGTTTCCGGGTCGTGACACATACGGCATCAACATACAAGTCATCACAAAGTGATGAGTACAATATGTAAAACTCGTTTAATGTGAGAATACAAGTATAAGGCATATGCCAAGGGTTGTATGGTGTATCCCTTGCAAACTACATGCCCTATAAACATTTCATCAAAAACTTAACAATCTTAACCCTAGTTCATGATCTCAACCCTAACCTTGCTTTAGTGAGAATATTGAAAGCATAAGGCATATGCCAAGGGGTTGTATGGTTTACCCCTTACAAACTACATGCCCTATCCAGCAATATATCAAACGCCTTGCAAGCTTAGAATTGAGCTCAACATAATCTTAGCATTGTGAGTGTTTGAACTCATGAAAGCATAAAGCATATGCTTTAGGAGGCAAAACCATGTCATTAAAATTGCATGCCTTATTGAACAATTCATCAAACATCCTGCGACCCTAACATTATGTTTCCATGTCAAAGCACAAACACATGATCAAGAGAGAATAAAAAGAAGGCTATAATAGTGCAAGAGTAAAGAGAACAAGAATAAAAATTGCATGCAACTTAAAGCAAGATTTAAATGAAAAGAGAAAGAAACATCAATAAAAAACGAACTTTATTTAGCTTGGAAAAGGAAGTGGCTACATAATGAGATTACAACTTGAGCCTCCTCTTTACAAGCTATCCAATGGAGAGCTTCAAAGTGGAGGAAGAAGAAGAAAACTCCATTTACAACACTCCACAATCCAACCTCTTTAGCTCTCTGTTCTGTTGTATATAAGGAAGCAACAGGGGTTTTGGCTCTGCAAAAGGCATATGCATCACACAAGGGAGTGGGAGCCAAAGCGGAGCCCATTTGGGCCGCACTTGGTCGCCCCACGCCTGTTAATGGCAGCCCAGGGCTGTTCCATCAAGGAGTTGGGCCCCCATGTTGAGGAGCCCATTTATATGCTTCATTGGTGTCCCATTTATCCACTTGTTTCTTGATTATTCCATAGTGACCTTTAAACATCATGTTCTGTAATTCCGTTAATTCTTCATGAGTCTGTGTTTCGTGCTAGGTTCCATCACTAGCTCCTAGATTCCGGTATGCAAAACAAATATCTTTGTAGCACTTATTATATACAAACCCAGACAGAAATGGAAAGTATTGAAATGCGGATAATCATGCCGCTCAATAAATGATTGGTATCTTTCTTTGACTTTGTGTTTAACCTTTATGTTAACTTCTACCATTTTTTCCTGCAGATATTTCTTTAACATACGTAATTAATATTTTTTTCGAAAGTATTTTTTTCCCAATGTAATTATAGTGGAAAATGGTTTCAAAATAAAATGTTGCTGAAATAAAACGAAGAACTGCAGATTATTAGAACATCAAAAAATATTCTTGCTAACAGGATAACTATGAAAAGATTTGCTGCAGTACAGAACTTTTTTGTTTCCTTGTTTTTTCCAGATTATTGTTGAAATAAAAGGAAAAAATGCACATTATTAGAACATCAAAAAATACTATTGCTAATAGGATAACATTGAAACGATTTGCTGCAGTATAGAACTTTTTCGTGTCCTAGTTTTTTCCTGATGAAGACCGTTGATTTATTCAAAGGGTTTTGAACGCTCGAATCCCTTCCGCTTATGTTTAGAACCCAGAAAACTCAGCTTATTCGGACCATAATACCATGAGGGATTCAATAATTCCAAATTTATACTGGAATTCTTATGTCTATATCCCTTTTGATGCCAGAATTGATCAGATTGGTCAAAACCGACAATAAATCTAGGGCAATTGTTATATATGTTATCCCCAAAGTTCCACTCATGTTGCACTGTTATATATGTAATCAGCAGTTGGCTACCCTCAATTAATCCCCAACTAACCTCCAGTCAAAAAGCACCATCATGAGTTTTCATAATCTAACATAACTTTTCACAGAGAGATTCATTAGATAATTGCATTTAGGACATATATAAAAAAAATTCACTAAAGCATTCAAGTGAAAACTTTGGACGATTATATAGCGATTTACCCATAAGTCTATGTGAACAAAGAAACAAAAAGGAGAAAAAACGAATTAAGAATCATGAGTCATATTGAAGTATCTGCCTGCTACACTACCATTTTCTCCTTTTCTTCTCTCTTTTTTTTTTAAAAAATACTTTTAAATTTCCAACCCAGATGTAGTATAAGCACGTTGATTTACCAATTAAACATATTAACAAATGAAAAATTCGGTAGAAGCAGAAACACCTCTTACTACCGTGAATTAGGGAAGTAAATTTGGCGAAAATTGATGGTCAAGTAAAACCCCATCTGTTTCCTTTATCAACGAAAATTCTCATCCATACTCCAACAAAAGATCCCTCCATCTCAAAGGGGAAAGAAGATAGAAAACTTTCATCATACACTATATAACAACATGAGGGGTATGCCATTTCTCAACTTTCAATCATCAGTGGACAATCCAAAGCATTCGTTTAAAACAATTTTGGGTGTTTCTCCAAACCCCTTGGCAATCCTCAACATCTGCTTCAGTTTCGCCTCCTCAAGCTTTATTTGGTCCACTCTGTTCAAAACATTGTTCAGAAGTTCATCAGGCTTCGATGGCACTATCAAGGGATTAGCAAGTTCGGATCTTTCTGCTTCGAGTAGCTGATACAAGCTCAGAAGTAAATCCTTTTGGGCATAGAGCTTTTGCTCTGCGACCCGATACTCTGATTCTTGAGATTTTTTTAGTTCTTGGAGCACCCTGTCTATTTTATCTTCGAGCTTCACTGAAACATTACGGTTATCAGAAGTTATGAATAGATCGTCCTGAGCTGTGCGATCAATTGCATAGCCGTCTTGTGGATCTATACTGTTGTTGTCTGTGATTTCTGTTGCTCGCAGTATGGTATTTCAGTGCCAAGAAGGCGTACACAAAAGGACAAAAAATATTAAACATTTGTTTATAGCGTAAAATTAATTTAAGGCTACTGATACTAATTGTTAAAAGAATTAAATATCCAATATCAGTACAGAAAAGACAGATACTTTGGCAAAAAGCAGAAGTATTTTGGGAAAAGCTGCGAAAGGAAAAATTAACTCTGTTTAAGTCACTTATTCTTTTTCATTTTAAGCTCTTTCGTTTATTTTATGCCCAGAGGATAATGCAATTTCCCATAACAAGTTGTACCATCTCTTTTCTTTGTCTATATTTATTCATAAATCAAGTAATTTTGTCATCTTCGTCACCAAAAATATGAAAATTTTACAACTGCTTATGGAAGGGAATTAATTCATCTTGTACTGCAAAATTATTATTTTAATGTCAAAGATATTGTCTTTGATGTTTTCTCTTCAATCGATCAGGTTTATAACTAAAATGAAAGTGTTGTAATTTTTTTTCTTTTGAAAATCAGAAAGATGCAAGGAGCTTGAATTTAATTTGTTAGCATAGAGGATTCGAGGATTTTGGGATGCTAATTATCATAGTGTCCTATGGCAACATCAAATACTGTTAAGAATAACAAATATGGAAAGCACTATTAAGATTAAAAATTTTGGTTTCCCAAATTAACGAATCACTTTGGAAGATCATCATTAGAAACCTTAATCAGGATCATCCAAAAAGCGGATATTCGAAAATTTCAAACCCAGGTCGAATTTTTTGTCTGATTTTTCTTCTCTGTCATCGGTGAATTTCACATAGAGAAATAGAGAAGGCCGGCCTTGATAGGATTGAGAAAATGCTTATATTCTTTCCTACTGCATATCCTAAATACTAACTTTAGTTTCCAGTATTTCCATTAAGCCCTTTAGTCTAATAATTACAGTTGACCCACCTATTATTTAATTCAATTCTTTAGAAACTATCTTTTGGCCTTATAATTTTGTCTTAATTTCATATCTTCATTGACCTTTTTTGTTCATAATACACTGGTAGCAAATCCATGACATCTACAAGATCCAATCAAACCCCGTCCAACTAAAAGTAGATCACTTTCCAATTAGCTTTGAATTATAATTTTTTTTAATTCTTGTGCATATACATGATCAAATGATTAATCAAGTACTTCTATTGATCTTCATTTGACACCGAGCGATATATCACGATCACCACCGCATGAGCATGAGCATTATCATGGTTCAATTCCAATTGCAATAAATCTATGGACAACCATGTTAGTCCAATTAATCTGCACTCTTATAATGCAAACCCTCCTATGTGGTTTGCAATTCTAATTCTAGATTTGGATTGTGGTACTCATTCAAGAGGTAGCGCCTCAGCTTAAAAACTCCATACAAATTCATTAGTTGTCAAACAAGAATGAAGAATTTGTACAAGTGATAGTCCCTCCCAACAATTTCAATTGGCTCTTAAGGCATAACACTGCCACATACCTCGTTAACCGGAGTCTAGATGCCCATGCATATCTGCAAGCAATACATCAAGACTTGATCTTCCTAGGAACAAATTTAAAGTATTTCCCCACAAACCGACTATATGGCTACCCAATGAGTATGTACACAACATTGGTCATGCATTGCAAAACATAAGGATGAAAACGTAATCAGATACCTGAAAGCAAATAAAGAACTAACAAAGGGGCCTGCCTAACGTAAACAAGGATCAGGCAGAATAGAATAACATGTGGCTCAAATAATGGTTTCATTGTTATTAGGGTAGGTAAATTCAGGTATTAATTGGAATTTGGATCAATACTTTAAAAAGAAAACTTCATTCATCATGATGTCATCAAATTGTCCCTTTTCTTCCATTATTGATATAAATTTTATTTTATAAACATTTTAGGATTGACTGTTGCTAGAGAAATGATTTTCTATCTCATATATATTATGTGATGTGAGATCAAGATAGAGCACAAATCACCATTTAGAGTGGCTGCGCAATTTGGTAGAAGTCAAAACGAAGATAATCCTTGGGAACGATTAGACTTTATGTTCATAGGACATAACTTGGACGTCCCATCTAAAATTTCTGTTGCATCACCACTTTAGCGCATCGATCTGGCTAAGGCCGAAATTGTAGGAACTCTTAGGTTAAACGCGTTCTTAGAAATGAAAAAGGAGAAAGAAAATGAAATAGCAAGGGAAAACACAATAATAAAAATAATGACATTTTCTTGGCACAAATTGCCCCTCCAACAATTGCTTCGGCTTGCCACAGCTTTCCAAGGTAAATGAAAGTTCAGTTTTGGCACTCTAATGTGAATATAGAAGCATGCTAGAATGGTTTTCAAAAAATCTAGAGAGCAAAAACTCCACAAACCATAGGATCAAGACTAAAAACTTAAACTTGACAACAAATAGAAAGCTTTTTAACTACTATGAAGAGATTACAACCTTTGTAACCAAGTCCTTCTCTTCAAAGCTCCTTGATGAAGTCCAATGAACTCCTAAATTCCAAGTGGTGAAAGGTGTTAGGAATATGTATGCCCTAGAGGCCATTATTGTATATTATAGTGGATACTTGGACATATATATATATATATATATATATAGAGAGAGAGAGAGAGAGAGAGAGAACTTTCTTATTCGACATAATAATATGCTATTCGGATGCTCTTTATCTTAACATGTGCACTTATTTTAGTTTACTGTCTCTTTGATATATGTTGATAAATCCCTTAGGATGTTGGCTTGACTACCAAGACTATGATGTAGATCATACTAGTGGGGCTTGAGTATGTTCCCCTCCGAAAGACGCGCAAGACAGACGTCTTGCCTGAGATTCGGGGCAGATGCTAATTGGTGCTATCCGTCCACCTCTCCGAAGATGCTAAGTTGATTTATGGCACAATGTATCGAAGGTTTAAACGGATGCGTCCGATATAGCAGACTTCGTCAGATCCCCCCTGGCTTGAGGGTTTTTTTGATTGTGGGGACGCTCTTCCCTGCAGGCGCAAGCCCCTGCAGTTAATTACGCAACCGCATCGCGGTAACAACTTTCTCCTTCTCCAGATGATCATTTCGTGTCGTGAGTGTTTATTTTATGTTTTGTTGCCCGTGGATTGTTTACGGAGACCGAGTTATGTCGTCGCCCGTAGGGCGTGGACTAGTCCAAATCCGTATTATCTTAGATTTGGGTTTGGGGGTTTGGTTTGAGGATACGTTATCCATATTTGAGGCCAAGATAAACTCAAACGTTTGTTAAGGATACGTTAGTCCAACCTGAGACTAAGATCAACTTAACGGGATCGTTTAGATCCGACAAAAGAGCATTTGGGCTCCATTGTTCCAGTTTAGGGACATAGTGGTCCATTTAATATATGGCCGTCGGGACCCGTCACCTCTCTGACGACGTTGAAGGATTACAACGACAGATGTCAGAGGAGTTCAGAGATGTACCCTTGAACCAGAGTTAATTGGGGGGATCTATAGTCCAGTTTGGGACTAAAGTCTGTTTGAAAGGTTTAAGAATACGTTAGCCATATTTAAGGCTAAGATCAACTTAAACGGGATCGTTTAGATCCAACAAAAGAGCGTTTGGGCTTTATCGTTCCAGTTTAGGGACATAGTGGTCCATCGCTAGTTTAAGGACGTTGCGGTCCATGGGTAGTTTAACGACATTGCGGTCCATTGTTAGTTTTAAGACATCTCGGTCAAGGTTAAGGACGTCGTAGTCCATGGGTTTAAGGACCCCACAGTCCATTGTTAGTTTTAAGACATCTCGGTCAAGGTTAAGGACGTCGTAGTCCATGGGTTTAAGGACCACACAGTCCATATCAATGTGTGGTCATCGGGACCCGTCATCTCTTTGAAGACGTTGAGGGATTACAACGCCAAGTATCAAAGGAATGAAGAGATGTACCCTGGAACCGGAGTGGATTAAATAGTCTTTGGCCCAATTTGGGATCAAGACCAATTAATTATGTTATGAGCCCATTAGCCCAGTTAATTACGAATTGAGGACTTATGGCCAGCTTGGGCTAAGTCCAATCATGTCTGGGACATCGGCCCTCCTGTTGGTCCCTTGAAGGAGAGGCTTTGCCTCTGGCCATTTAGCCAATTGGGCCAATGCCTAGTGTTAAACACTAAAGACCAATCAGTGTTGAACACTGAGAATGAGGTTGATAAGTCAGTGTTTAACACTAGAAGATAGTTGGTGTCAACACCAGCAACAAGGCCTTCAAATTAGTGTTAAACACTAAAACAGACAGTGTTAAGCACTGGCAACAGAAATCCCAAATTAGTGTTGAACACTAAGGTAATCAGTGTTGAACACTGCAAATAAATTTCTTTGCTTAGTGTTGAACACTAAGGCCAAACAACGTTTTAACACTGAATTCAGGGGTTCCAAATTAGCGTCAGACGCTGAGGCAAGAGGGGTCACGTGGTAGCACGTGAGGGCGCCCTCCCTTCGTTTGTTATGCTGAGAAGATCACATCTTTTGGAGCATCACGTGTCATCACGTGACGGGTGTTTGAATGGAGTATGTTAAAGCCTCTGCCAAGGGTCACGTGGGTCACGTGAGGCACTGCCTCAAAGGGCTTTCTGTAGATCTTTTGGGGGGGTCACGTGGTGACACGTGACCCTGCTTTTCTGTAGTTGTTTAGAAGATCTGTTAATCCCTTTCAGGAATTAAATTCCTCGTAGGGTTGAACCCTAACAATAATTTCAGAGGAATTAAATTCCTAATTCCTTTTGAAGAGTTGAACTCTGAATTTTCTGTAGGAATTAAATTCCTCATATATGTGAAGAACTGAATAGGGTTAAAAGCTTTAAGGAATTAAACCCCCACTCTCTGTTAGAGAATTATTCTGGGAAATAAGATTAAGGGAATTAAATTCTTGTTGTTTTAACAGAACTAAGTTCTTAACTAGGGTTAAACCCTGATTCTTTTCATTCTGAAGGAATTAAATTCCCATAACACAGGGTCAAACCCTAATTTTATTTTGAAGGAATTAAATTCCTATAGTTCTGTGAGAATTAAATTCTCGTGCTTACATTCCCTCTCTATGCTTTGGATCTGCATGGCAGGATCTCAACTCATTGAGAATTAAATTCTCAACTCAAGGGGAGATGTGCACTTTACAGATCCTCCATCAAAGAGAGAAGAAATATGTCCTTCTGTTTTATATCAGAGTTAAACTCTGTTGAGAATTAAATTCTCTTTTCTTTCAATGAAACCTTCCCTTTCTTACCTAGGGTTTTCTTTTGCAGAAGATCCAAATTCCTCTAAAGTATCAAGGCTCTCTCTCTTTTCTTCCCTCTGCATATATATCCCTTTTGTGTGTCTCTTGGCTCCTATTTATAGGAGAAGCAGCCGAGTCAATTAGTTTTTGATGAATCTTTCATTGAGAGATTTGATTTGTATCCATCATTCGTTTTGGACCTTTGGATTATTAGGTGAATTTTATTCACCATTGGATTTTAAATCCGGAGATTCTCCTTTGTTATTTCGGTTAGATTTTACGAGGAAATCTTTCTAAATTCGAGATTTTCCCATAGATAGATGATATTTAATCACCTTTAAATTTTTAATTCAATCGGTTGCTTTTGGAAAGATTTGAGAGGTCTTTTCTCAGAATTTAATTCTGTTAACAAATGGGCTTTGAAGTCGGTCACGTGTGGCCACGTGACCCTTGGTCACGTGTGGGCACGTGACCCCCCTTGGAACGAACCCTCTTCGTTCTTTTTGCGCTCTGCTTTCTGGTCGCTGCTTAACCGTCACGTGCCACCACGTGACCCCTGGTCACGTGTGAGCACGTGACCCTCGTCTGGAGCCTTTTTCTTGGTTTAACCGGAGAACAAATCTGCTGCTTCTGATTATCACGTGGGAGCACGTGACCTCTTCTGAAGCCTTTTCCTTGATTTGATCAGGGAACCGGTTTGCCTTTGAAGCCGTTTTTAATTGTCACGTGCCAACACGTGACCCAGGTCACGTGGGAGCACGTGACCCTTTCTGAAGCCATTTTCTTTGATGTAGTCGGGAAGCTGAATTTGCCTTGCCGATGCTTTTAGATGTCACGTGCCAACACGTGACTGCTGGTCACGTGTAAGCACGTGACCCTTTTCTGAAGCCTCTTCCGTGGGCTTTCCTGATTTTAAATCAGGAAACAGAGTAGTCTACAAGCACATCCTTAACAGTTCGAGAGTATCGAGACAGGGCATCGATATTCCAGAGTAGATTAGTGTATACGTTTCTTGATCCTGTATAGGACGATAGTTGATCCCACAGCCATTGGTGTTTGACATCAAAAATTGTACACAGGTGCTCATTGGAGAATGAGTACACAGAACATGACTCGCCGAGAACTCCTAGATGGTACCATACCTATCGTCAGATAGCAGTTCTCTCGTGACACTTGTACAGATTAGCCTGTAGACATAAGATCGTCATAGTGACTTGTGTGGTTTCTACTGTGCTTTGATTTTCTCCCTACCATGGCTCAAATGAGTCGTGCAAACAGATGGTTTTTGGGTATAGCCCCGAGTCGCATGGAGGCAGTGAGCGATAGGAGGGATTTCGTCCCTTCCGGTATTGAGAGTTGATGTTGTGCTATACGTGATTGGCTATAACAGCAAGTCTCTGGCCAGGGCTGATGAGATTTACTGATAAGTGTTGTCAGTAGTTTTTCGAAAGGTTATAGACCACACATCGGCATGACTTATCGAGTTATTGGGGTCTAACGATTCCACCCTCCAGACTCGATATGCGATATATCAGCCGAAGAGACCGGACTGTACGGTAAGTGTTGCTTATAGGCTCTACGGGAGTTTGGACAAGTTTTCTTATTGATCTTCTATTCGTTCAATACCTGGGTAACCGTTACGTCCAGCTAGTACCGCTGACGGCTTATGGGTATCTGATGTGATCATTGCCCACTGCTAGCGTATTGACGAGTCTTTAGAGTCCCACATAGAGGTTTCCTAACTTAAGAAAAACAAACTAGGGCACGTATGGAGATATGTGCGGGAGCTTGATTAAATACGAGTATATGATATCGTATTCTAATCTAGCGTTAATTGATATTAGCCGGGTTATATATGATATAACCGGACTATTGAATCAAGTATTAATTTAATAATTTGATATATATATATATATATATATATTAACTAATATTAAGCCCACTTAAGATTTTCTTCTCTTTATATATTTATATGATATATATATATATATATTCATTTGTATCATGGTTGATGATACATGGAACATGGATGTGTGAGAATCACATTAGAAGTAAAGATGAGAAGATAATGATTTATATATATGAATTAAAGAAAAGAAGAATGAGTCATTTTTTCTTTAGTTGCTTTGAGAAGTATTGAGAAGCCATGACTCATCTTCTTTCTTTGTTTTATTCACATATTCATCATTTTCTTGAGCTCATCTTATTCTCAAGGTTCGCACACTTTCATGTTCATCTTGATCTTCTTTTTCTTTCTTCACTTGCTGCACTATTTATGCAAGAAGAAAAATAAGAGAAGAATTTTTTTAATGAGCAAGATCCCTACTTCATCAAGCTATACCACTCTAGCAAATTAGTATAGGTTGTTCTCTTCACTAATACCTTGATTAGTGAAGTGTGAGCTAGAGTGAGAGTTGTCTCAAAGTGGATCATTTTCGACGACGAAGATTTCGAGCAAGCCCGTCCCATCCTTCAAGTGGAGTCAAAGAAGAACTCTAGGAACTACTACTTGGAGCTTTTGAAGTGAAGAACTAGACTACAAAGGTTGTAGCCTCTCTTCACTTAGTTTAGTTTTTGTTTTGCTATATTTTTGAAACCTTAATCTCTAGTATGATCTTGTTTAGTATATTTAGCCCTCTAAAAATTTAAAATTGCATACTTGATGATCATATAAAACATGTAGAGGTGCTAAAACATACTTTTATGGTATCAAAGCCAACTAGAGGCTTAGGATGAGTTTAGACGATATTAAAGTGTTCGGTCGACGTTTTAACTCCGGATAATTCTAGTTTCTGTCCAATTTTTAAAACATCATGATTTTTCAGATTAAAAATACTTAGAAAATTCAGCATGCTTTTATATGGAGGCCCAAGAAATACGAGCATCTAACTCCACCAAGTGGTCGCGGAACCGCCGCCTATACCATGTATTGGCCTCGGTTCCGCCGTGCACTTGTGGAGTTAAGAGTTCATTTTTCTTGTGCTGCTTCATTTTCATATTTTGGATTTTCTGGATATTTTTAATGAGACTCAAGTGGTTGAGGTCTTTGTGAATTGTTGTTAATTGAAATATCGATCGAAATGTTAGCTTTGTCTAATTGTTTTGGTTATGTGATACAATTTTTGGAATCCACATTGATTAATTTTGCGAAAACTAGTTGTCGATTTGTAAATCTCATATTTTAGTCTCAATGATGGATTACCACGGAGTTTGGATTTAGATCGAAACTCCGTCGTAATCTCGTATCGTACGCGAATACTCGCCGAGAAACACTAGTAGACAGCCACACCTCCTTTCCCCGACCAAGTGACTATAGGAGAACCCCATGGCCAAGAGCATCCACTCGGGTGCTCGCGGCCACGGTGTTCCGCCCAAGTCCACTTCGACAGCCTCGGAGGTGCAGCCATCCACTAAAGTTCCCGACGAGTTTTCGATCTTTTAATCGGGAATTTTGTTGAATTGCCCGGCTTAATTTTGAAAAGGATTTTCAATTCGAGGCTTAAATGTAAGGTTTATAGTATTAAGCATGAAATTCGGAATATGTGATAATCCGGATTTATGATGTCTATTGATGCGGATTCGAATTATTGTAGTTTTCATTTCTTTTCTGCGACCGTAAGTGTAATATGTGGCAGTATTTTCGATCTCGTTGCTATACGACGACATTAAAGGTACGCATATTTACTTACGTTGATGACATGTGAAGTTATTGTATTGCTATATCGATATGTTATATTGGATCGTCGTGATTGAATAGCCGGGGGTTTTATGTGAGATGGGAGTTTTTATTTTCATTCATATAAATAATTATATGTAATATTCTTTTATTGAAACACTTCCGGGTTGAGGTTGTTGTATCCATTCGATATATATTATTTACTTTTCCGCATTAGGATAGACACAAGGCGGAGAGCACAAGTAACCGGCTTCTAGAGTCCAATGGGAGGTCATCTCGAAGAATCGAGACTGGTCGCCTAACTCTAGAATTGACAGGGTTGCTTGCCGCTCTCGCAGGGGTTTAGGGATGTGGGCTTGGTTATTCATCACGACCGTGGAATCCGTGTTTTTCGTTACTGGCTTAATCTAAAACACGGACCTCCTAATATATCCTATATTTCATATATCCGTTTCTGCTGTGCTGTGATCATATAACTGCGTGAGACGAATGCTGCTTATATATATGATATATTAGTAGACACTATATATATTTTACATCCGCGCTAGTCCTGCCCCGTCCTACCGTAAGTTAAGTAACTTTATAGTGAAGACTCGGATCCCTGTGGCGAATGTGGATGGCATATATGTGTGTGTTTTGTTTTCGTTTCTTCTGTGATATTTAGGAAACATAAATGATGGGACTTCATTAATAAGATTAATGAATAGAAAGAAAACTTAAAAGATATTGTAGAATCACATTTTTCAAAAAGGTAGCTCTAGTACTTGCTTTGCATAGCGGTATTCCATTATGAATATCCAGCATCTCATTCGATGAGGAAAGAGCCTAGAGCCCTTCACCGGGAAATAACCTCTTTAGCAAAAACTAGCAAATGCTACAATCCACTCGGTTTATTTTGAAAACTACTCAATTTTTAAAGCGGGGCTTAAACCACTCCTTTTTCAAATCACTAGATTCTACAAACGATATCAAGTTCATTATGTTAAAGGTTTTCATCAAAACCAGTCGTAGCCCTCCGTCATTTCAGATGGGTATGTTTAGTATTCGTGCTACGTTTGTCGATCTTTGCCAGGGCATAGTGTTCGGTAGCTAATTAGTGTGTTTCTACAGTATGTTGATACGATTGGTTAGGACAGTCGTACGACTTTGTTGACCTTATCAAGGGTCATACGGGTGGGTCTAAATCAGTCACAAAATGACGGGTTGAACTTGACTTGTGGTTTATGATTTGTTGACCTTTACCAAGGTCATAAGCCGCATGGGGTAAAAACCATTATCGGGAATTTCAAGTGTTATTTTCAATGAGATTGCATACCTTCTATTTGATAGTTGGATCACGATACCCACTGTGAGTAAGCGTTACTCCTGAGAGAGTTTTTCACTTTACAATTAGCTAATCCAGTAGGTGTTTAGAAAGGTGTTAACGGGGTTATGCCCCTGCGGAAACGATGTTATTTAATCAGTTCCATGCGAAAGCACAGGGAGACTCTCTCGGAGTACCAACACCAGCCTGGCTGACCGATTAGCGAACTTATAGGGTGTAATTAATCCCGACTAATCTTACATTTTAGGGTTTGAAGAAAGATTTGATAAAAACAGTAGGAGTCATCCTGATTAGATAAGATAATAACAAATCTAATTTTGCAAGAGCATACGCTAAAATGTTTTCTTCTCTCTCCAGATAGCGACCATGTCACGCCTTAATTAAGATAATAACATGGATGTATTGACCGAACCCGCTTATTATACAGGGCTGGGGAACGTTGATTCCGCTCTATCTTATAACAACTGTCATAAATCTGAGCAAAGAATATGGGAAAGCAAGAGTTTTCACGCAACCCGAATGAAGAAAGAGCATTCTGATGCATCTTTTTCGGGTGTGTTAGTTATTGAGAAACATTTCTCAGTCTACTCTACGTCCTGGGTATTATATACTGGATCAGCATCTCACATTTGTAATCTGTTATAAGGGTTAAAAAAGTAGAGAACTGAGAAAGAGTGATGTCTCTCAGAGTAAGGAATGGAGCAATTGTTGCTGCCGAAACTGTTAGCGAATATCACCTAGTATTGCCAAAAGGTAAAACATTGATTTTGAATCACTGATATTTCGTACCGTCGATTATATGCAATATAATATCCGTTTCTTTATTAGATAAAGAAGGATATAATTTTGCATTAAAGAAAAATGTTATGAACATTTTCCTAAACCAAGTGTTTATTGGGTTTGGCACGTTGTGTAATAGTTTATACGTTTTAAATCAAAATACAGTTCTAAACATACAGAACACACACAAAAGGAAAAGTTCAGAAATAAACAAAGCCTTCTTATGGGATTGTACACTTGGTCATATCAATACGACCAGACCGGCTAAATTACATAAGTATGCATATTTGGAACCGTTCGAATTTACATCTTATGAAACTTGTCAGCCCTGTCTCAAAGGAAAGATGACCAAAACTACGTTTACGGGACACGGAGCAAGAACTACTGAACTCTTAAGACTGATACATAGTGATGTATGAGGTCCTATGTCTACACATGCTAGTAATGGTTCTTCGTATTTCATTACATTCACCGATGATTTCTCTAGATTCGGACATGTGTTCTTGTTGAAACACAAGTCTGAAGCCTTTGAGAAATTCAAGGAATATAAGAACGAAGTAGAGAACCAAACGGGTAAAAGTATCAAAATCCTTCGATCTGATCGAGGAGGGGAATATTTGAGCACGGAATTCCAAGATTATTTAAAAGAGAATGGGATTCTCTCTCAAGCTTACTTCTCCATATATACCACAGCACAACGGTTTATCGGAGCGGAGGAATCACACTCTATTAGATATGGTGCGCTCTATAATGAGTAATACTGAGTTACCTATTTCCTTTTGGAGTTATGCACTTGAGATAGCTGCATACCTATTGAATCAAGTTCCATCAAAATCTGTGCCTAAAACACCATATGAGATATGGAGTGGAAAAAGACCATATCTTAAACGAGTTAAGATATGGGGTTGTCCGGCATATGTTAAAAAACAGAATCCGGAAAAACTCGAAGCAAGATCAGTTCTTCGCAAGTTTGTCGGATATCCAAAGAATTCACATGGATATCTATTCTACCACATTGAGGAACAAAAGATGTTTATTGTTGGATATAGTGCCCTCAAGTCAATTATTGTAATCGTAGGCAGACGATTGTGATGATTGAGGGAGGACCTATACGAGTAGAACCGTCTTCCTCGAGATGATAGTATACTATATGGTTTGTTTTTATCATCATGTACATGTATTATGTGATATTACAGATCACTATTACATTTTGATAAAGCCCGTAGGATTATTGCTTGACTACCAGCGTTATGATGGCGATCATACATGTGAGGGATGGATAGTCCATAAACACATCCTTAAATGTCTCTGGTCGTGGAAGTATCGAGACTGTGCATCGATATTCCGGAGTAGACTGATGTATACGTTTCTTGACCCCGATGAAGGGCGATGGTTGGTCCTATAGCCATTGATTTTTCGCACCTAAGATCGTATACATGTGCTTACTGGGGGTGAGTACACTAGACGGACTCGCCGGGAACATATTAGATGGTATTATATTTATTGTCAGATAGCAATTCTCAAGTGAAATGAGTATAGGTTAGTCCTTCAACCTGAGATCGTCATTTGTCTCGTGTGAGTTCCCACTGTGCTTTGATTACTACTCTATCACGGCTCAAACGAGTCGTGAAAACAGGTTTTAGTTGGGTACAGTCCCAAGCCACAAGGAGGCGATGAGCGGATTGTCGGGGATTCGTCTCTCCCGGTATTGGGGGTTGATGTCGCGCTATGCATGGGTGACCATCACTAGAAATCCTTGGCCAAGGTGAACGAGAATTACTGATTTGGATCAGTAGTTTCTCAGTGGGTGATGGGTATCACACCGACACGAAATATCGCGTTATTAGGGGTCTGGCTTTATCCACCTCTTTAGACCCGATATGCGACACTCTTAGAGGAAGAGACTGGACTGTACGGAGATTGTCACGGATAAGCTCAGTAGGGATCCAGATAAGTTTGCTCGTCGGTCTTCCTTTTTGACAGGTACCCGGGTAGCCATTACGTACAGCTAGGGCCGCTGACGTACTTGTGGTTATAGATTTATCCAGTAACTCACTGCCGGCGTACTGTCGAGTCTTTAGAGTCCCACACAGAGAATTTCTATGGTTCAGGCGAAATGATGCAGTAACCGTATTTTGATACGTGCAGGGTTCCGATCGAATGATTGTACTAGTTACCCGGACTTTCGATCGGACGGTTGATAATACTAGTCGGCTTAGGATTGAGCCGGATTATTAAATTAGGTATTGATTTAATAATTTACGTATATATATTTCAATATGTATATTCTAGTATTATGTTCTTTATGTTATTCTATCTTTTTGGGTATTCGTATTTTGATACGAATACGGAGATGTATATATAGTTGAGTGTGTTCTGTATTTATACGGAAAACATTCTAGAAAGTGGACACCTCATTTTGATTTATCCATTTATTAATTTAAATGGAAATGAGGTGTAAAGGTAGTGAGGTGAGAATGGTGAAAACCATGCTTGAATAGTGTTGACAAATGAATTGTAAATTCATTTGTGCAAACTATTCAAGTATGTGTGCTTTATTTTTATTTGGAAAATGTTTTCTACAAAACAAGGCTTCATATTATTCTCACACTTGGATGAACACTTGATAGTTGGATGAAAATCATTCTCACATTTTGGTTATCTCTCCTCACTAGCCTTTTTTAAGCTCCTCCTTCTTCTTGATCTTCCACCCTACCATCTTATATGTTGAGAATCAAGGGTGGATGAGAGATAGAAATGCACTAAGAACAATTCACTACATCACTAGGCACTCTAGAACCACATCTCTCGGGTGGATCATATTCGACGGAGGAAGACAGACGGTCAAGCTCGACCAAGGAGATACGAATACGGATATGTATATACAGTTGAGTGTATTCTGTATTTATACGGAAAACATTCTAAAAGGTGGACACCACATTTTGGTTTATCCATTTATTAATTTAAATGAAAATGAGGTGTAAAGGTAGTGAGGTGAGAATGGTGAAAACCATGCTTGAATAGTGTTGACAAATGAATTGTAAATTCATTTGTGCAAACTATTCAAGTATGTGTGCTTTATTTTTATTTGGAAAATGTTTTATACAAAACAAGGCTTCATATTATTCTCACACTTGGATGAACACTTGCATAGTTGGATGAAAATCATTCACATTTTGGTTATCTCTCCTCACTAGCCTTTTTTGAGCTCCTCCTTCTTCTTGATCTTCCACCCTACCATCTTATATGTTGAGAATCAAGGGTGGATGAGAGATAGAAATGCACTAAGAACAACTCACTACATCACTAGACACTCTAGAACCACATCTCTCGGGTGGATCATATTCGACGAAGGAAGACAGACGGTCAAGCTCGACCAAGGAGACCTCGAGGAGCTAAAGAAGAGGGTAGAAGATCGAAGGAAACGGATCTTTTGGTAAAACACTTCTATCTCAGTAGCTAGATTCCTATTGCTTGCTAGTTTCATGTTTGGTTTCGATTCTAGGTAGTTGTTTCTAGCGCCGAGTTTTTTAAATACCAAAATTTTTCGTTCCACAACGGCCGTGGTCAACAGCCAGGGCGTTAGGAACCCCAACATGATATCAGAGCCACCAAACATTAGAAACTAATAATAGACAATACATTAATTTCAAAACCGAAAAATTCCGATTTCAAAACCCACTCTGATCAGGAAATTTTTTAGTCTCTGAAAATATTTTAAATAAGTGCAGAGACTTACTCTATGTTGGAGATAGTGCCCTCAGAGTCAATTATTGGATCACAGGCACGTGATTGCAATGATTGAGGGGAGGACCTGTCGCAGTAGGACAGTCTTACTCGAGATGATAGTATGCTATCTGGTTTATCTTTATCATCGTGTACTGCTTCAGGTGACCTTACGAGTCGCTATTACACGTTAATAGAGCCCCTAGGATTCTTGCTTGACTTCCAGCAGTATGAGGGCGATCATATACGTGAGAGCTGGAGTCTATAAGCACATCCTTAAAAGGTCCCTAGTCGTGGGAGTTTCGAGACAGGGCATCGATACTCCGGAGTAGACTAGTGTATACAGTCGAGACCCCGACGAGGGGCGGTGGCCGGTCTCACAAGCCACTGGTGTCAGTTGCTTCACCTAAGACGTATACAGGTGCTCATTGGGTTATGAGTACACCGGACAGGACTCGCCGGGAACCTGCTAGTTGGGATTATACCAGACGTCAGATAGCAGTTCCCAGGTGACATGTGTACAGGTTAGTTCATCGACCTGAGATCGTCATTTGTCTCGTGTGAGTTCCCACTGTGCTTTGATTACTATCCTACCACGGCTCAAAGGAGTCGTGCAAACAGGTTTTAGTTGGGTACAGTCCCGAGCCACATGGAGGCAGTGAGCGGATCTACAGGGCTTCGTCTCTCCCGGTATTGGGGGTGAGGTCGCGCTGTGTCTAGGAGAGCCAGAACATGGAAAGTCCTTGGCCAAGACAGGAGATTTGCTGGTAGGTATTCCAGTAGTATCTCAGGGTGTTCTGGGCTACACTCCGACACGACCTGTACCGCTATTGGGGGTCTGACTTTTACCAACCCCCTAGGCCCGCCATGCGATGCTCATAGACGAACAGACCGGACTGTACGGATATTGTCACTGACAGGCTCAGTAGGGTGTCAGGATGAGTTCGCTCATCGACGTCCCTTTTGGTCAATACCTGGTAGCCCGTTACGTATTGGCTTATACCTCTGACGTGCTAGTGGTTAAATCCACAGCCATAGTATTGACGAGTCTTTAGAGTCCACCACACAGACAGTTACTCAAGTTTCGGGCGAAACGCTGTAGAAGCCGTATGGAGATATGGCAGGGTTCGATCAGATACGTGCGGTATTGCACGGATCGTGATCGGACGGATTTTACTAGCCGGCTTTGGCTTAAGCCGGATCCTAGTATTAGATAGTGTAGTTTTGTCTCTTTGCATTTGTGTTCAGTGGGAATACAAATGCGGGCATGTATTTGCAGTAGCGGGGTTTTCCTGTAATTTATTACGGGATAAGTTTTCTGAAGTTGCCAGTTTGCATTCCGTTCCGGCCGGTTTTCCTTTATTCCTTCACGGCCGGACTTTTTAGTTTGAGGGGGTTATTTGCAGTTTGCAAATAACTCTTTTGTGGAGGGCTTTATTGCATTTGTGCCTTTATCATGATGAGATTCCATTATGGTCATTTCCTTTGCTTTTTGGTGATGGGGTTTGATTTAACTTTGATTAGTGGTTGATGTGAGATAATTTGATAATTATCTTCACATATTGATTTTTATGCCTTTGATTTATCTCTCTCCTCATTCCATCAAGAAGGATGGCCGGCCACTTTTGAGGGGTGAGAATGAGAGAGCTTCATTTTGGGTGAAACATTCTCTTCATCTCATTCCTTGCAAAATTGTGGGCTCCAATTTTTCCAGGGCTCATTCTTTTCTTCACCTCTACATACCATGGCAACTTATAACCCTAAAGAGACAACCCACTACACTATATCTATAGCAAATCTTGGACGCGTCGGCTAGCCAACTTCGCGCCCGAGTTTCCTCGGTCAAGAGGTGGGAGCCCGTAAAAGATTTCGGCTTTGTGGTGCCCTTTCCGACGAGGTCGTGACGGACGGAGATTCCACGGGAGATCGGAGTGGAGACGAAGACCGAAGGACACGGATCGCTTGGTATACCTCTCTACTCGTATTTTACTTTGCTAGTTGCTAGGTTAATGGCCCGATCCGGGTGAAAAGTGCGCGGTGGTGCCGGTTTGCTAGTTTGCAAAGTTTTTCGTTTCCGCATTTCCGGCGTCGGATCGACGGCCGGGGCGCCGCCGCGGACTTACAATGGTATCAGAGCCACGCCATTAACTTACCCTAGCATGGTCTAGTGTGTTTACATCCTCGATCTAACAAAAATCCCGAAAACCCGATTTTGTATGCACAGTTTCTGTCGAAATTTTTTTGGAGTCTAAAAATTTTTCAGGGTGTTTCAGAATGTTGTGCAAGGAATTCTAAGCAATCTGTGAAAAATTGGTCAAGTGATCTCACCATACGACCGCGGAACCGCGGCCAAACCCATGCTTGGGCCGCGGTTCCGCCGCGCTTTTGACTCCTCATTTGACCAAATTTTTCCAGAGTGCTCCTGAGTTCAAAGTAAGGGTTTGGGGATATTCTTTTTGGGCCCAGATTTTCTGTAAGTGCTACAGTACTGCTTGGGGCCCACTTCGGTAAATTTGTTCGATCGGATATTTTAAACATGCTAGTTCACAGTATTACATTATATCTGCGACCGTGAATGTCACTTGATCGGTAAATCCTGTCTAACTGCTATAGCCCTTTTAGACGGATTTGCAAACGTGACATTCACGTTGATGTTCTGTGATTGTGCTGTGTTGTTGCGGATCGGTCGTGGGGGATAGCCTGGTTGCAGTCATAGTACAGTTTTGTTTTATATGTACATTTGATATTGCGGGGCGAGCGTCCGATATGTGGACTGCCGTCACCGCCTGTTTGTATTATTCTTTTGGGGCACGACCAGGTTGCGGTCGATGTACCCGTTGTATGTATGTTTTACTTTCTGTACTGGGATTACCCCGCGGAGGGGTGCACGGATAGCCGGATTCTAGAGGGCAACAAGCCCGCATCTCATGGCATTGAGACGGAGGGGGCTTTACTCTAGAATTGGGAGGGCTATTCGCCGCACTCGTAGGGGGTACAGGTTGACCCAGGAGGGGTGCCCAAGTTACCGGATTCCGTGAAGTGCTGGGTGGTCCATTCACGTTGCTGAAGGGGGCTGCCTCGCTTCAGGTTTTGGCGGGTAACTTGCCGCGCCCGTAGGGGTCTAAGTTTTCATTGCACAGGCTATCCACACGACCAGGGGAACGTCGGGTTTCAGTAGCGGCTCTATGAAACCCGGAGATCCCAGATATCTGTATTATTCTGTGATGCTGTACATTTCTGTGATGTTGCATTTTATCACGCCTTGAGCGAAAATTATATATTATATATATACTAGTAGATGTTGTATATGTTTTGCATCCGCGCTAGTCCAGTCCCCGCTCTGTCGTTAGTTGAGTAACCTAACGGGTGATAACGGGACCCAGTGGCGAATGCGGATGGCATATACGTACATCATTATTTTCGATCTTTTTGTGGTGTGATCAATTGATGGGACTGCGTTGATTCGGATCAATGCAAGATAAACAAACCTTTCTGATGTTGGAACATTTTTTAAAAAAAGCTATTATTGCAAGGGCATTCTCTTTTGTTTTGCATCGTGGTATTCAGTTGGAATATCCTGCTCCTCAGTCGACGAGGCAAGGGCTGAGATCCCTTCACCGGGAGTGACCCCTTGGACAAAAGTTTGCGTCAGGGCAATAACTTCACTATAGCCGATTACTTTTGCTTTGCATCGTGGTATTCAGTTGGAATATCCTGCACCTCATTCTATGGGGAAAGAGCCGAGATCCCTTCCCTGGGAGTGACCTCTTTAGCAAAGGTTTTCGTCACTATATTTTTATAAAGCTATCAGTTTCTTCAACGATATCAAGTTCATTACGTTAAAGGTTTTCGCCAGAAACCATTCGTAGCCCTCCGTCGTTTCATATGGATAGTCAATAGTATTCAAGCTGTGTATGTTGGCCAAACTCAAGGCACAGTGTTTGGTAGCTGTTGGGTATCTATATGCAGCATAGATAGATGCGTTGGTTTGGGACAGTCGTACTGCCATTTTGGCCAAAATCAAGGGTAGGTACATGTGGGTTCAAATTAACCAGGAGAATGACGGGTAGAACTTGACATGTGACTTATGATATGTTGGCCAAAGTCAAGGTCATAAGAGCATGGGGCAGAAATCCACATCGGGAGTTTCAAAAGAACTGAAACTTGCCAGATATGCGCATACCTTCTGGAGTGTGATAACGTGAGCGGATTCCGTCACGTTATCATGCGATGAGAGTTGGATCCCGATTCCCACTGATGAGTTGGTTTACTCCTCGGGTGATCCCGGTTAATTCTTCCTTCAGGTTTGGGGAAGAATTTGCCGTTACAGTGGGAGGTTTCCAGATTAGATAAAGTGATAACCATTCTGATCTAGGTTAGAGTGCACGCTGAGTGTTTCTTTTCTCTCTCTCTTTGGTAGCGACCATTGACCCGACCCTAGACTATGACTCAGTGACCAAGTTGACCGAACCTTCTTAACACTGGCTTTTGGATTGTCAGAGTTGCAGACCTCATTGCCACTCCTACTTTTACCCTTTTCTCCAGGACACCTCGTATTACTACGAACGTCCACTTCCATTGGACAAAGCCATCGTATGGTTATATACGAACTCGAAGGAATTCGAGGATGGTTTCCGGTTCAGGAGAAAACGAATAGGACTATTCAGTTGTCTTTTCCTTTTTCCTTCTCTCAGGTTGCGAGTACTCCTTGGTTTAGGAGATAGTACACCTATTACGCAAATTGGACTGTCTTCTTCCAAACCATAGGCAGGTGCCGAATGGTAGGGAATGAAGAAAGCCAATTAGCCTAAACGGTGTACAGAAGGTATTAAGTTCAGACAAAAGAAAGGGATTAGTAAGAGGGCAAAGTAAATTGCGACTGCTATTCACGACCAAACCAAGTATTTCTTCGTCAATCCTAAATCAGCTTTGTATTTCTCCAGGACACTCCGTATCACTACGAAGATCCCAAGTTTATTGGATAATCCATCGTATGGTTATATACGAACTCGAAAGGAACTTTTTCCAGTTCGGGGATGGATCCTGGTTCAGGAGAAATAGGAATTAAGTTCATTCGGTTGTCTTTTATCTTCACCTTCTCTCGCATTGCGAGTGCTCTTAGGATTAGGACAGTACACCCATTATGCTTATTGGATAATCTTCTTCTAAACCATAGGCTGGTGCCGAACGGTAGGGAAGAAAGAAAATCATTTGGCCTAAAGGGGTGTGCAGAAGATAATGACTAAAGACATAAAAAGGGATTTGGAAAGGTGGCAAAGAATTATACGGTTACAGTTGTGAATCTGGATAATGGAAGAGGTATTACTAGGAGTACCAGGAAACCCCATCGAAACATTTCAATGTTTCAGTTTCACTGTGTATTGTTAAAAGAAAACTGATTTCCGAATTAGACACTTGCTCCAGGGTATGTATTTACCAGGTTTGATTCTCACATCTGTATGGTTTTACAGATGATGAGTGGGAGTAAGTTATTGGGAATTAGGTGACCATCCTCATTATATCGGGATTCGTTGTAATTGGTGATATTTGAGGAAGCCACCTGGGTTGTTTGCCGGTCGGCAAATATTTGGTTTTGAATATCCGTTGTCATGCACCAATTTCAAATTGATATATCTGTACGTCTATTTTTATAGAGTGAGATATACCTTTTTGAAATTATGTCTGTAACATTTACCTATATCAGTGGATGGTTAGGTAAGGAGCATTGAACAGCGGTGTAATTCTTCTTAACCATAAGTACAGTTTTCAACCTACGACACACAGTGAATGAGTCACTAGACTCAGGGGACTTATACAGAGTATTGTATATTGTCCAATGTCCATTAGGACAGAGGGGTTGGTCCTCGTACTATATTCAGTTTACTTATAACTTCTCTAGTTCTTAGACTAGTGTTTCGTAGAAACACAAGGTCGAAGTTTTGAGAAGTTATAGCTATATGAATAAAGTAGAGAACCAGGTATTGCAAGTATCGGGATTCTTCAAGGTGATCGAAGATGTAGATACTTGTATATGGTATTCAGTTGATAGTAATGATTAAGAGAACTAGCTTCTTTTTCAAGTTACTCATAATTGGAAGCATTCCTAAGTTGAGTAACGCTGATCGGCCTCTCTTCCATTTAGTTGACATGCACTGGAGACACTTGCATGATTTGAATCTAATTCAATTAAATCAGTGCCTCTGTTTCTATATTGGATATAGAACAGTTCATATCTTGACATTGTTAAGATACGGGGAGTTGTTCGGCTCATGCTTAAAACCAGACTCTGGATAACTCAAGGCACGTTTCTGTAATGGCTGTTTGTGGGTTGACCCGGGCTATGACGAGGGTTGACTTTCTACCATCTGGAAGATCAATAGTGATATTGTTCTTAACTCGCCACAGTTTTAACAAAAATGGATTTTTTCAGAAAACAGTAGTGGGAGTATGGTAGAACTGGAAGTGATTCCAGAACCGCAAACGATTACTGAAGATTTAATAAGAACCTAAAGATTCAATCTAGTTTGACATTCCATTAGCCACTCCGCAGATATGGTGGGTAACCTCAGGCACCCGAGAGGCACTTCGGTATGCTCGACTACGGTGGCAGGGAGGTTCTTGTTTACCCAGATTTGCCATTACTGTTGTTCCAGACTGTGAGACCCGGCAGGAGGATGAGTATAGCGTCGTTCTGAACTAGCTTTAGAAGTGTACGTCTATATGACTTTGCCAGAGGGTTGTCGTGGTCAGTGGGAGCAGCGGAAGCATTGGTGGACAGGTGGCTTATGTCTATTTATAGACTAAAGCATATATAGCGGAGATAGATCATCTATTTCTGATGTGACGGTCATAGGTTTGACTTCATCAGAATAGGGGATGGATCTATTAAGAAGATAGTAGGGTGTGATGTCCTGGTATTTGGATGACATACACAGAGTAGGATGTCATGTTCCTATACTACGATCGGTTATATTTTGGTCGTCACACAGTAGTTTCTCCACATGGGACTTGGATATTATATCAAGACATTCTGGTTACTAGATCTATAGATCTAGATTTAGGTGGTTTCCCAATCAGGGTACTTAGACAGCATTCTAAGAGTATTTAGAATGGACAACTCCTGGCATGGTAGTGTACCTGCAGGTGATGGAGTCACCCTCTCTAAAGGTGTCTTACAGACTAAAGGGGAGAGGGATGCGCATGATTGGCAGATCACTTGCTTAGGCAATTGAGTCAATCATGAGATGTCAAGTACCACACCAGATGTTGTTCTTGCAGTAGGTGCAATAAGTTGATATTAATCCAATTCTGGAGAAACAACCGGAAGCAGTTTTAGAACATAAGTGGATGTTCTAGGGATATGATAACAGCATTCTGCATCGGGAGACAGTTATCATTCCAGGCTTCCAAGGTGACTTGGATGACAGAGTGGCTGTCAGAGTTATTGTTTTCCCTCTGACGAGGGGCAGTATTTTGGACAGATGGTCCAAGTGGATACTGAGGGAAGGCATGGCACAGGATACTGATTAAGTTCAGTTGTCGATACAGTCTAAGAAGTTTGGATTTGGAGTTCATTTATGAGCTAGGACCCATCAGACATCCAGACATATTCTAAGACAGGTATTGCTCTTTTCGGGAGATGGATTTCTCCGCGAACTTGAGATAAAGAGAGACAAAGAAAGAAACACCAGAGCGGATCCACTCACCGAGGCTATTTCTCGAACGCAATAGTTTCGCAAACGAGCATTGTGAGACTGACTAGTAGAGGAGTTGGGTGTTCGGTATCACACGGGCTGTGAGTATGCGACATCGCAATAATTAGCCTTGACTGCAAGTGGGGGATTGTTAGAGATAGTGCCCTCAGAATCAATTATTGGATCAAAGGCACGTGATTGCAATGATTGAGGGGAGGACTTATTCCAGTAGGACAGTCTTACTCGAGATGATAGTATGCTATATGGTTTATCTTTATCATCGTGTACTGCTTCAGGTGACCTTACGAGTCGCTATTACACGCTGATAGAGCCCCTAGGATTCTTGCTTGACTTCCAGCAGTATGAGGGCGATCATATACGTGAGAGCTGGAGTCTATAATCACATCCTTAAAAGGTCCCTAGTCGTGGGTGTTTCGAGACAGGGCATCGATACTCCGGAGTAGACTAGTGTATACAGTCGAGACCCCGACGAGGAGCGGTGGCCGGTCTCACAAGCCACTGGTGTCAGTTGCTTCACCTAAGACGTATACAGGTGCTCATTGGGTTATGAGTACACCGGACAGGACTCGCCGGGAACCTGCTAGTTGGGATTATACCAGACGTCAGATAGCAGTTCCCAGGTGACATGTGTACAGGTTAGTTCATCGACCTGAGATCGTCATTTGTCTCGTGTGAGTTCCCACTGTGCTTTGATTACTACCATACCACGGCTCAATGGAGTCGTGCAAACAGGTTTTAGTTGGGTACAGTACCGAGCCACATGGAGGCAGTGAGCGGATCTGCAGGGGTTCGTCTCTTCCGGTATTGGGGGTGAGGTCGCGCTGTGTCTAGGAGAGCCATTACACAAAGCCCTCGGCCGAGGCAGGAGATTTACTGGTAGGTATTCCAGTAGTATCTCAGGGTGTTCTGGGCTACACTCCGACACGACTTGTACCGCTATTGGGGGTCTGACTTTTACCAACCCCCTAGGCCCGCCATGCGATGCTCATAGACGAACGGACCGGACTGTACGGATATTGTCACCGACAGGCTCAGTAGGGTGTCAGGATGAGTTCGCTCATCGACGTCCCTTTTGGTCAATACCTGGTAGCCCGTTACGTATTGGCTTATACCTTTGACGTGCTAGTGGTTAAATCCACAGCCATAGTATTGACGACTCTTTAGAGTCCACCACACAGACAGTTACTCAAGTTTCGGGCGAAACGCTGTAGAGGCCGTATGGAGATATGGCAGGGTTCGATCAGATACGTGCGGTATTGCACGGATCGTGATCGGACGGATTTTACTAGCCGGCTTTGGCTTAAGCCGGATCCTAGTATTAGATAGTGTAGTTTTGTCTCTTTGCATTTGTGTTCAGTGGGAATACAAATGCGGGCATGTATTTGCAGTAGCGGGGTTTTCCTGTAATTTATTACGGGATAAGTTTTCTGAAGTTGCCAGTTTGCATTCCGTTCCGGCCGGTTTTCCTTTGTTCCTTCACGGCCGGACTTTTTAGTTGGAGGGGGTCATTTGCAGTTTGCAAATAACTCTTTTGTGGAGGGCTTTATTGCATTTGTGCCTTTATCATTATGAGATTCCATTATGGTCATTTCCTTTGCTTTTTGGTGATGGGGTTTGATTTAACTTTGATTAGTGGTTGATGTGAGATAATTTGATAATTATCTTCACATATTGATTTATGCCTTTGATTTATCTCTCTCCTCATTCCATCAAGAAGGATGGCCGGCCACTTATGAGGGGTGAGAATGAGAGAGCTTCATTTTGGGTGAAACATTCTCTTCATCTCATTCCTTGCAAAATTGTGGGCTCCAATTTTTCCAAGGCTCATTATTTTCTTCACCTCCACATACCATGGCAACTTATAACCCTAAAGAGACAACCCACTACACTATATCTATAGCAAATCTTGGACGCGTCGGCTAGCCAACTTCGCGCCCGAGTTGCCTCGGTCAAGAGGTGGGAGCCCGTAAAAGATTTCGGCTTTGTGGTACTCTTTCCGACGAGGTCGTGACGGACGGAGATTCCGCGAGAGATCGGAGTGGAGACGAAGACCGAAGGACACGGATCGCTTGATATACCTCTCTACTCGTATTTTACTTTGCTAGTTGCTAGGTTAATGGCCCGATCCGGGTGAAAAGTGCGCGGTGGTGCCGGTTTGCTGGTTTGCAAAGTTTTTCGTCTCCGCATTTCCGGCGTCGGATCGACGGCCGGGGCGCCGCCGCGGACTTACATTGGTATCAGAGCCACGCCATTAACTTAGCCTAGCATGGTCTAGTGTGTTTACATCCTCGATCTAACAAAAATCCCGAAAACCCGATTTTGTATGCACAGTTTCTGTCGAAATTTTTTTGGAGTCTAAAAATTTTTCAGGGTGTTTCAGAATGTTGTGCAGGGAATTCTAAGCAATCTGTGAAAAATTGGTCAAGTGATCTCACCATACGACCGCGGAACCGCAGCCAAACCCATGCTTGGGCCGCGGTTCCGCCGCGCTTTTGACTCCTCATTTGACCAGAATTTTCCAGAGTGCTCCTGAGTTCAAAATGGGGGTTTTGGGATATTCTTTTTGGGCCCAGATTTTCTGTAAGTGTTACAGTACTGCTTGGGGCCCACTTCGGTAAATTTGTTCGATCGGATATTTTAAACATGCTAGTTCACAGTATTTACATTATATCTGCGACCGTGAATGTCACTTGATCGGTAAATCCTGTCTAACTGCTATAGCCCTTTTAGACGGATTTGCGAACGTGACATTCACGTTGATGTTCTGTGATTGTGCTGTGTTGTTGCGGATCGGTCGTGGGGGATAGCCTGGTTGCAGTCATAGTACAGTTTTGTTTTATATGTACATTTGATATTGCGGGGCGAGCGTCCGACATGTGGACTGCCGTCACTGCCTGTTTGTATTATTCTTTTGGGGCACGACCAGGTTTCGGTCGATGTACCCGTTGTATGTATGTTTTACTTTCTGTACTAGGATTACCCCGCGGAGGGGTGCACGGATAGCCGGATTCTAGAGTGCAACAAGCCCGCATCTCATGGTATTGAGACGGAGGGGGCTTTACTCTAGAATTGGCAGGGCTATTCGCCGCACTCGTAAGGGGTACAGGTTGACCCAGGAGGGGTGCCCAAGTTACCGGATTCCGTGAAGTGCTGGGTGGTCCATTCACGTTGCTGAAGGGGGCTGCCTCGCTTCAGGTTTTGGCGGGTAACTTGCCGCGCCCGTAGGGGTCTAAGTTTTCATTGCACAGGCTATCCACACGACCAGGGGAACGTCGGGTTTCAGTAGCGGCTTTATGAAACCCGGGGATCCTAAATATCTGTATTATTCTGTGATGCTGTACATTTCTGTGATGTTGCATTTTATCACGCCTTGAGCGAAAATTATATATTATATATATACTAGTAGATGTTGCATATGTTTTGCATCCGCGCTAGTCCAGTCCCCGCTCTGTCGTTAGTTAAGTAACCTAACGGGTGATAACGGGACCCAGTGGCGAATGCGGATGGCATATACGTACAGCATTATTTTCGTTCTTTTTGTGGTGTGATCAATTGATGGGACTGCGTTGATTCGGATCAATGCAACATAAACAAACCTTTCTGATGTTGGAACATTTTTTAAAAAAAGCTGTTATTGCAAGACCGTTCTCTTTTGTTTTGCATCGTAGTATTCAGTTGGAATATCCTGCTCCTCAGTCGATGAGGCAAGGGCCGAGATCCCTTCACCGGGAGTGACCCCTTGGACAAAAGTTTGCGTCAGGGCAATAACTTCACTATAGCCGATTACTTTTGCTTTGCATCGTGGTATTCAGTTGGAATATCCTGCACCTCATTCTACGGGGAAAGAGCCGAGATCCTTTCACCGGGAGTGACCTCTTTAGCAAAGGTTTTCGTCACTATATTTTTATAAAGCTATCAGTTCCTTCAACGATATCAAGTTCATTACGTTTAAGGTTTTCGCCAGAAACCATTCGTAGCCCTCCGTCGTTTCATATGGATAGTCAATAGTATTCAAGCTGTGTATGTTGGCCAAAGTCAAGGCACAATGTTTGGTAGCTGTTGGGTATCCATATGCAGCATAGATAGATACGTTGGTTTGGGACAGTCGTACTGCCATTTTGGCCAAAGTCAAGGGTAGGTACTGGTGGGTTCAAATTAACCAGGAGAATGACGGGTAGAACTTGACATGTGACTTATGATATGTTGGCCAAAGTCGAGGTCATAAGAGCATGGGGCAGAAATCCACATCGGGGGTTTCAAAAGAACTGAAACTTGCCAGATATGCGCATACCTTCTGGAGTGTGATAACGTGAGCGGATTCCGTCACGTTATCATACGATGAGAGTTGGATCTCGATTCCCACTGATGAGTTGGTTTACTCCTCGGGTGATCCCGGCTAATTTTCCTTCAGGTTTGGGGAGGAATTTGACGTTACAGTGGGAGGTTTCCAGATTAGATAAAGTGATAACCATTCTGATCTAGGTTAGAGTGCACGCTGAGTGTTTCTTTTCTCTCTCTCTTTGGTAGCGACCATTGACCCGACCCTAGACTATTACTCAGTGACCAAGTTGACCGAACATTCTTAACACTGGCTTTTGGATTGTCAGAGTTGCAGACCTCATTGCCACTCCTACTTTTACCCTTTTCTCCCGGACACCTCGTATTACTACGAACGTCCACTTCCATTGGACAAAGCCATCGTATGGTTATATACGAACTCGAAGGAATTCGAGGATGGTTTCCGGTTCAGGAGAAAACGAATAGGACTATTCAGTTGTCTTTTCCTTTTTCCTTCTTTCAGGTTGCGAGTACTCCTTGGTTTAGGAGATAGTACACCTATTACGCAAATTGGACTGTCTTCTTCCAAACCATAGGCAGGTGCCGAATGGTAGGAAATGAAGAAAGCCAATCAGCCTAAACGGTGTACAGAAGGTATTAAGTTCAGACAAAAGAAAGGGATTAGTAAGAGGGCCAAGTAAATTGCGACTGCTATTCACGACCAAACCAAGTATTTCTTCGCCAATCCTAAATCACCTTTGTATTTCTCCAGGACACTCCGTATCACTATGAAGATCCCAAGTTTATTGGATAATCCATCGTATGGTTATATACGAACTCGAAAGGAACTTGTTCCAGTTCGGGGATAGATCCTAGTTCAGGAGAAATAGGAATTAAGTTCATTCGGTTGTCTTTTATTTTCACCTTCTCTCGCATTGCGAGTGCTCTTAGGATTAGGACAGTACACCCATTATGCTTATTGGATAATCTTCTTCCAAACCATAGGCTGGTGCCGAACGGTAGGGAAGGAAGAAAATCATTTGGCCTAAAGGGGTGTGCAGAAGATAATGACTAAAGACATAAAAAGGGATTTGGAGAGGTGGCAAAGAATTATACGGTTACAGTTGTGAATCCGGATAATGGAAGAGGCATTACTAGGAGTACCAGGATACCCCATCGAAACATTTCAATGTTTCAGTTTCACTGTGTATTGTTAAAAGAAAACTGATTTCCCAATTAGACACTTGCTCCAGGGTATGTATTTACCAGGTTTGATTCTCACATCTGTATGGTTTTACAGATGATGAGTGGGAGTAAGTTATTGGGAATTAGGTGACCATCCTCATTATATCGGGATTCGTTGTAATTGGTGATATTTGAGAAAGCCACCTGGGTTGTTTGCCGGTCGGCAAATATTTGGTTTTGAATATCCGTTGTCATGCACCAATTTCAAATTGATATATCTGTACGTCTATTTTTATAGAGTGAGATATACCTTTTTGAAATTATGTCTGTGGCATTTACCTATATCAGTGGATGGTTAGGTAAGGAGCATTGAACAGCGGTGTAATTCTTCTTAACCATAAGTACAGTTTTCAACCTACGACACACAGTGAATGAGTCACTAGACTCAGGAGACTTATACAGAGTATTGTATATTGTCCAATGTCCATTAGGACAGAGGGGTTGGTCCTCGTACTATATTCAGTTTACTTATAACTTCTCTAGTTCTTAGACTAGTGTTTCGTAGAAACACAAGGTCGAAGTTTTGAGAAGTTATAGCTATATGAATAAAGTAGAGAACCAGGTATTGCAAGTATCGGGATTCTTCAAGGTGATCGAAGATGTAGATACTTGTATATGGTATTCAGTTGATAGTAATGATTAAGAGAACTAGCTTCTTTTTCAAGTTACTCATAATTGGAAGCATTCCTAAGTTGAGTAACGCTGATCGGCCTCTCTTCCATTTAGTTGACATGCACTGGAGACAGCTGCATGATTTGAATCTGGTTCAATTAAATCAGTGCCTCTGTTTCTATATTGGATATAGAACAGTTCATATCTTGACATTGTTAAGATACGGGGAATTGTCCGGCTCATGCTTAAAACCAGACTCTGGATAACTCAAGGCACGTTTCTGTAATGGCTGTTTGTGGGTTGACCCGGGCTATGACGAGGGTTGACTTTCTACCATCTGGAAGATCAATAGTGATATTGTTCTTAACTCGCCGCAGTTTTAACAAAAATGGATTTTTCCAGAAAACAGTAGTGGGAGTATGGTAGAACTTGAAGTGATTCCAGAACCGCAAACGATTACTGAAGATTTAATAAGAACCTAAAGATTCAATCTAGTTTGACATTCCATTAGCCACTCCGCAGATATGGTGGGTAACCTCAGGCACCCGAGAGGTACTTCGGTATGCTCAAGGACGGTGGCAGGGAGGTTCTTGTTTACCCAGATTTACCATTACTGTTGTTCCAGACTGTGAGACCCGGCAGGAGGATGAATATAGCGTCGTTCTGAACTAGCTTTAGAAGTGTACGTCTATATGACTTTGCCAGAGGGTTGTCGTGGTCAGTGGGAGCAGCGGAAGTATTGGTGGACAGGTGGCTTATGTCTATTTATAGACTAAAGCATATATAGCGGAGATAGATCATCTATTTCTGATGTGACGGTCATAGGTTTGACTTCATCAGAATAAGGGATGGATCTATTAAGAAGGTAGTAGGGTGTGATGCCTGGTATTTGGATGACATACACAGAGTAGGATGTCATATTTCTATACTACGATCGGTTATATTTTTGTCGTCACACAGTAGTTTCTCCACATGGGACTTGGATATTATATCAAGACATTCTGGTTACTAGATCTATAGATCTAGATTTAGGTGGTTTCCCAATCAGGGTACTTAGACAGCATTCTAAGAGTATTTAGAATGGACAACTCCTGGAATGGTAGTGTACCTGCAGGTGATGGAGTCACCCTCTCTAAAGGTGTCTTACAGACTAAAGGGGAGAGGGATGCACATGATTGGCAGATCACTTGCTTAGGCAATTGAGTCAATCATGAGATGTCAAGTACCACACCAGATGTTGTTCTTGCAGTAGGTGCAATAAGTTGATATTAATCCAATCGTGGAGAAACAACCGGAAGCAGTTTTAGAACATAAGTGGATGTTCTAAGGATATGATAACAGCATTCTCCTTCGGGAGACAGTTATCATTCCAGGCTTCCAAGGTGACTTGGATGACAGAGTGGCTGTCAGAGTTATTGTTTTCCCTCTGACGAGGGGCAGTATTTTGGACAGATGGTCCAAGTGGATACTGAGGGAAGGCATGGCACAGGATACTGATGAAGTTCAGTTGTCGATACAGTCTAAGAAGTTTGGATTTGGAGTTCATTTATGAGCTAGGTCCCATCAGACATCCAGACATATTCTAAGACAGGTATTGCTCATTTCGGATGATGGATTTCTCCTCGAACTTGAGATAAAGAGAGACAAAGAAAGAAACACCAGAGCGGATTCACTCACCGAGGCTATTCCTCGAACGCAATAGTTTCGCAAACGAGCTTTGTGAGACTGACTAGTAGAGGAGTTGGGTGTTCGGTATCACACGGGCTGTGAGTATGCGACATCGCAATAATTAGCCTTGAGTGCAAGTGTGGGATTGTTGGAGATAGTGCCCTCAGAGTCAATTATTGGATCAAAGGCACGTGATTGCAATGATTGAGGGGAGGACCTGTCCCAGTAGGACAGTCTTACTCGAGATGATAGTATGCTATATGGTTTATCTTTATCATCGTGTACTGGTTCAGGTGACCTTAGGAGTCGCTATTACACGTTAATAGAGCCCCTAGGATTCTTGCTTGACTTCCAGCAGTATGAAGGCGATCATATACGTGAGAGCTGGAGTCTATAAGCACATCCTTAAACGGTCCCTAGTCGTGGGAGTTTCGAGACAGGGCATCGATACTCCGGAGTAGACTAGTGTATACAGTCGAGACCCCGACGAGGGGCGGTGGCCGGTCTCACAAGCCACTGGTGTCAGTTGCTTCACCTAAGACGTATACAGGTGCTCATTGGGTTATGAGTACACCGGACAGGACTCGCCGGGAACCTGCTAGTTGGGATTATACCAGACGTCAGATAGCAGTTCCCAGGTGACATATGTACAAGTTAGTTCATCGACCTGAGATCGTCATTTGTCTCGTGTGAGTTCCCACTGTGCTTTGATTACTACCCTACCACGGCTCAAAGGAGTCGTGCAAACAGGTTTTAGTTGGGTACAGTCCCGAGCCACATGGAGGCAGTGAGCGGATCTGCAGGGGTTCGTCTCTCTCGGTATTGGAGGTGAGGTCGCGCTGTGTATAGGAGAGCCAGAACATGGAAAGTCCTTGGCCAAAGCAGGAGATTTGCTGGTAGGTATTCCAGTAGTATCTAAGGGTGTTCTGGGCTACACTCCGACACGACTTGTACCGCTATGGGGTCTGACTTTTACCAACCCACTAGGCCCGCCATGCGATGCTCATAGACGAACGGACCGGACTGTACGAATATTGTCACTGACAGGCTCAGTAGGGTGTCAGGATGAGTTCGCTCATCGACGTCCCTTTTGGTCAATACCTGGTAGCCCGTTACGTATTGGCTTATACCTCTGATGTGCTAGTGGTTAAATCCACAGCCATAGTATTGACGAGTCTTTAGAGTCCACCACACAGACAGTTACTCAAGTTTCGGGCGAAATGCTGTAGAGGCCGTATGGAGATATGGCAGGGTTCGATCAGATACATGCGGTATTGCACGGATCGTGATCGGACGGATTTTACTAGCCGGCTTTGGCTTAAGCCGGATCCTAGTATTAGATAGTGTAGTTTTGTCTCTTTGCATTTGTGTTCAGTGGGAATACAAATACGGGCATGTATTTGCAGTAGCGGGGTTTTCCTGTAATTTATTACGGGATAAGTTTTCTGAAGTTGCCAGTTTGCATTCCGTTCCGGCCGGTTTTCCTTTGTTCCTTCACGGCCGGACTTTTTAGTTGGAGGGGGTTATTTGCAGTTTGCAAATAACTCTTTTGTGGAGGGCTTTATTGCATTTGTGCCTTTATCATGATGAGATTCCATTATGGTCATTTCCTTTGCTTTTTGGTGATGGGGTTTGATTTAACTTTGATTAGTGGTTGATGTGAGATAATTTGATAATTATCTTCACATATTGATTTATGCCTTTGATTTATCTCTCTCCTCATTCCATCAAGAAGGATGGCCGGCCACTTTTGAGGGGTGAGAATGAGAGAGCTTCATTTTGGGTGAAACATTCTCTTCATCTCATTCCTTGCAAAATTGTGGGCTCCAATTTTTCCAAGGCTCATTATTTTCTTCACCTCCACATACCATGGCAACTTATAACCCTAAAGAGACAACCCACTACACTATATCTATAGCAAATCTTGGACGCGTCGGCTAGCCAACTTCGCGCCCGAGTTGCCTCGGTCAAGAGGTGGGAGCCCGTAAAAGATTTCGGCTTTGTGGTGCCCTTTCCGACGAGGTCGTGACGGACGGAGATTCCGCGGGAGATCGGAGTGGAGACGAAGACCGAAGGACACGGATCGCTTGGTATACCTCTCTACTCGTATTTTACTTTGCTAGTTGCTAGGTTAATGGCCCGATCCGGGTGAAAAGTGCGCGGTGGTGCCGGTTTGCTAGTTTGCAAAGTTTTTCGTTTCCGCATTTCCGGAGTCGGATCGACGGCCGGGGCGCCGCCGCGGACTTACATTGGTATCAGAGCCATGCCATTAACTTAGCCTTGCATGGTCTAGTGTGTTTACATCTTCGATCTAACAAAAATCCCGAAAACCCGATTTTGTATGCACAGTTTCTGTCGAAATTTTTTTGGAGTCTAAAAATTTTTCAGGGTGTTTCAGAATGTTGTGCAGGGAATTCTAAGCAATCTGTGAAAAATTGGTCAAGTGATCTCACCATACAACCGCGGAACCGCGGCCAAACCCATGCTTGGGCCGCGGTTCCGCCGCGCTTTTGACTCCTCATTTGACCAAATTTTTCCAGAGTGCTCCTGAGTTCAAAATGGGGGTTTTGGGATATTCTTTTTGGGCCCAGATTTTCTGTAAGTGTTACAGTACTGCTTGGGGCCCACTTCGGTAAATTTGTTCGATCAGATATTTTAAACATGCTAGTTCACAGTATTTACATTATATCTGCGACCGTGAATGTCACTTGATCGGTAAATCCTGTCTAACTGCTATAGCCCTTTTAGACGGATATGCGAACGTGACATTCACGTTGATGTTCTGTGATTGTGCTGTGTTGTTGCGGATCGGTCGTGGGGGATAGCCTGGTTGCAGTCATAGTACAGTTTTGTTTTATATGTACATTTGATATTGCGGGGCGAGCGTCCGACATGTGGACTGCCGTCACCGCCTGTTTGTATTATTCTTTTGGGGCACGACCAGGTTTCGGTCGATGTACCCGTTGTATGTATGTTTTACTTTCTGTACTAGGATTACCCCGCGGAGGGGTGCACGGATAGCCGGATTCTAGAGGGCAACAAGCCCGCATCTCATGGCATTGAGACGGAGGGGGCTTTACTCTAGAATTGGCAGGGCTATTCGCCGCACTCGTAGGGGGTACAGGTTGACCCAGGAGGGGTGCCCAAGTTACCGGATTCCGTGAAGTGCTGGGTGGTCCATTCACGTTGCTGAAGGGGGCTGCCTCGCTTCAGGTTTTGGCGGGTAACTTGCCGCGCCCATAGGGGTCTAAGTTTTCATTGCACAGGCTATCCACACGACCAGGGGAACGTCGGGTTTCAGTAGCGGCTCTATGAAACCCGGGGATCCTAAATATCTGTATTATTCTGTGATGCTGTACATTTCTGTGATGTTGCATTTTATCACGCCTTGAGCGAAAATTATATATTATATATATACTAGTAGATGTTGTATATGTTTTGCATCCGCGCCAGTCCAGTCCCTGCTCTGTCGTTAGTTAAGTAACCTAACGGGTGATGATGGGACCCAGTGGCGAATGCGGATGGCATATACGTACAGCATTATTTTCGTTCTTTTTGTTGTGTGATCAATTGATGGGACTGCGTTGATTCGGATCAATGCAAGATAAACAAACCTTTCTGATGTTGTTGGAACATATTTTTAAAAAAAGCTGTTATTGCAAGGGCGTTCTCTTTTGTTTTGCATCGTGGTATTCAGTTGGAATATCCTGCTCCTCAGTCGACGAGGCAAGGGCCGAGATCTCTTCACCGGGAGTGACCCCTTGGACAAAAGTTTGCGTCAGGGCAATAACTTCACTATAGCCGATTACTTTTGCTTTGCATCGTGGTATTCAGTTGGAATATCCTGCACCTCATTCTACGGGGAAAGAGCCGAGATCCCTTCACCGGGAGTGACCTCTTTAGCAAAGGTTTTCGTCACTATATTTTTATAAAGCTATCAGTTCCTTCAACGATATCAAGTTCATTACGTTAAAGGTTTTCGCCAGAAACCATTCGTAGCCCTCCGTCGTTTCATATGGATAGTCAATAGTATTCAAGCTGTGTATGTTGGCCAAAGTCAAGGCACAGTGTTTGGTAGCTGTTGGGTATCCATATGCAGCATAGATAGATGCGTTGGTTTGGGTCAGTCGTACTGCCATTTTGGCCAAAGTCAAGGGTAGGTACGGGCGGGTTCAAATTAACCAGGAGAATGACGGGTAGAACTTGACATGTGACTTATGATATGTTGGCCAAAGTCAAGGTCATAAGAGCATGGGGCAGAAATCCACATCGGGAGTTTCAAAAGAACTGAAACTTGCCAGATATGCGCATACCTTCTGGAGTGTGATAACGTGAGCGGATTCCGTCACGTTATCATGCGATGAGAGTTGGATCCCGATTCCCACTGATGAGTTGGTTTACTTCTCGGGTGATCCCGGCTAATTCTTCCTTCAGGTTTGGGGAAGAATTTGACGTTACAGTGGGAGGTTTCCAGATTAGATAAAGTGATAACCATTCTGATCTAGGTTAGAGTGCACGCTGAGTGTTTCTTTTCTCTCTCTCTTTGGTAGCGACCATTGACCCGACCCTAGACTATGACTCAGTGACCAAGTTGACCGAACCTTCTTAACACTGGCTTTTGGATTGACAGAGTTGCAGACCTCATTGCCACTCCTACTTTTACCCTTTTCTCCAGGACACCTCGTATTACTACGAACGTCCACTTCCATTGGACAAAGCCATTGTATGGTTATATACGAACTCGAAGAAATTCGAGGATGGTTTCCGGTTCAGGAGAAAACGAATAGGACTATTCAGTTGTTTTTTCCTTTTTCCTTCTCTCAGGTTGCGAGTACTCCTTGGTTTAGGAGATAGTACACCTATTACGCAAATTGGACTGTCTTCTTCCAAACCATAGGCAGGTGCCGAATGGTAGGGAATAAAGAAAGCCAATCAGCCTAAACGGTGTACAGAAGGTATTAAGTTCAGACAAAAGAAAGGGATTAGTAAGAGGGCAAAGTAAATTGCGACTGCTATTCACGACCAAACCAAGTATTTCTTCGCCAATCCTAAATCACCTTTGTATTTCTCCAGGACACTCCGTATCACTACGAAGATCCCAAGTTTATTGGATAATCCATCGTATGGTTATATACGAACTCGAAAGGAACTTGTTCCAGTTCGGGGATGTATCCTGGTTCCGGAGAAATAGGAATTAAGTTCATTCGGTTGTCTTTTATCTTCACCTTCTCTCGCATTGCGAGTGCTCTTAGGATTAGGACAGTACACCCATTATGCTTATTGGATAATCTTCTTCCAAACCATAGGCTGGTGCCGAACGGTAGGGAAGAAAGAAAATCATTTGGCCTAAAGGGGTGTGCAGAAGGTAATGACTAAAGACATAAAAAGGGATTTGGAGAGGTGGCAAAGAATTATACGGTTACAGTTGTGAATCCGGATAATGGAAGAGGCATTACTAGGAGTACCAGGATACCCCATCGAAACATTTCAATGTTTCAGTTTCACTGTGTATTGTTAAAAGAAAACTGATTTCCCAATTAGACACTTGCTCCAGGGTATGTATTTACCAGGTTTGATTCTCACATCTGTATGGTTTTACAGATGATGAGTGGGAGTAAGTTATTGGGAATTAGGTGACCATCCTCATTATATCGGGATTCGTTGTAATTGGTGATATTTGAGGAAGCCACCTGGGTTGTTTGCCGGTCGGCAAATATTTGGTTTTGAATATCCGTTGTCATGCACCAATTTCAAATTGATATATCTGTACGTCTATTTTTATAGAGTGAGATATACCTTTTTGAAATTATGTCTGTGACATTTACCTATATCAGTGGATGGTTAGGTAAGGAGCATTGAACAGCGGTGTAATTCTTCTTAACCATAAGTACAGTTTTCAACCTACGACACACAGTGAATGAGTCACTAGACTCAGGAGACTTATACAGAGTATTGTATATTGTCCAATGTCCATTAGGACAGAGGGGTTGGTCCTCGTACTATATTCAGTTTACTTATAACTTCTCTAGTTCTTAGACTAGTGTTTCGTAGAAACACAAGGTCGAAGTTTTGAGAAGTTATAGCTATATGAATAAAGTAGAGAACCAGGTATTGCAAGTATCGGGATTCTTCAAGGTGATCGAAGATGTAGATACTTATATATGGTATTCAGTTGATAGTAATGATTAAGAGAACTAACTTCTTTTTCAAGTTACTCATAATTGGAAGCATTCCTAAGTTGAGTAACGCTGATCGGCCTCTCTTCCATTTAGTTGACATGCACAGGAGACACTTGCATGATTTGAATCTGATTCAATTAAATCAGTGCCTCTGTTTCTATATTGGATATAGAACAGTTCATATCTTGACATTGTTAAGATACGGGGAGTTGTTCGGCTCATGCTTAAAACCAGACTCTGGATAACTCAAGGCACGTTTCTGTAATGGCTGTTTGTGGGTTGACCCGGGCTATGACGAGGGTTGACTTTCTACCATCTGGAAGATCAATAGTGATATTGTTCTTAACTCGCCACAGTTTTAACAAAAATGGATTTTTTCAGAAAACAGTAGTGGGAGTATGGTAGAACTGGAAGTGATTCCAGAACCGCAAACGATTACTGAAGATTTAATAAGAACCTAAAGATTCAATCTAGTTTGACATTCCATTAGCCACTCCGCAGATATGGTGGGTAACCTCAGGCACCCGAGAGGCATTTCGGTATGCTCGACTACGGTGGCAGGGAGGTTCTTGTTTACCCAGATTTGCCATTACTGTTGTTCCAGACTGTGAGACCCGGCAGGAGGATGAGTATAGCGTCGTTCTGAACTAGCTTTAGAAGTGTACGTCTATATGACTTTGCCAGAGGGTTGTCGTGGTCAGTGGGAGCAGCGGAAGCATTGGTGGACAGGTGGCTTATGTCTATTTATAGACTAAAGCATATATAGCGGAGATAGATCATCTATTTCTGATGTGACGGTCATAGGTTTGACTTCATCAGAATAAGGGATGGATCTATTAAGAAGGTAGTAGGGTGTGATGCCTGGTATTTGGATGACATACACAGAGTAGGATGTCATGTTCCTATACTACGATCGGTTATATTTTGGTCGTCACACAGTAGTTTCTCCACATGGGACTTGGATATTATATCAAGACATTCTGGTTACTAGATCTATAGATCTAGATTTAGGTGGTTTCCCAATCAGGGTACTTAGACAACATTCTAAGAGTATTTAGAATGGACAACTCCTGGCATGGTAGTGTACCTGCAGGTGATGGAGTCACCCTCTCTAAAGGTGTCTTACAGACTAAAGGGGAGAGGGATGCGCATGATTGGCAGATCACTTGCTTAGGCAATTGAGTCAATCATGAGATGTCAAGTACCACACCAGATGTTGTTCTTGCAGTAGGTGCAATAAGTTGATATTAATCCAATTCTGGAGAAACAACCGGAAGCAGTTTTAGAACATAAGTGGATGTTCTAGGGATATGATAACAGCATTCTGCTTCGGGAGACAGTTATCATTCCAGGCTTCCAAGGTGACTTGGATGACAGAGTGGCTGTCAGAGTTATTGTTTTCCCTCTGACGAGGGGCAGTATTTTGGACAGATGGTCCAAGTGGATACTGAGGGAAGGCATGGCACAGGATACTGATTAAGTTCAGTTGTCGATACAGTCTAAGAAGTTTGGATTTGGAGTTCATTTATGAGCTAGGACCCATCAGACATCCAGACATATTCTAAGACAGGTATTGCTCTTTTCGGGAGATGGATTTCTCCGCGAACTTGAGATAAAGAGAGACAAAGAAAGAAACACCAGAGCGGATCCACTCACCGAGGCTATTTCTCGAACGCAATAGTTTCGCAAACGAGCTTTGTGAGACTGACTAGTAGAGGAGTTGGGTGTTCGGTATCACACGGGCTGTGAGTATGCGACATCGCAATAATTAGCCTTGACTGCAAGTGGGGGATTGTTGGAGATAGTGCCCTCAGAATCAATTATTGGATCAAAGGCACGTGATTGCAATGATTGAGGGGAGGACTTATTCCAGTAGGACAGTCTTACTCGAGATGATAGTATGCTATATGGTTTATCTTTATCATCGTGTACTGCTTCAGGTGACCTTACGAGTCGCTATTACACGCTGATAGAGCCCCTAGGATTCTTGCTTGACTTCCAGCAGTATGAGGGCGATCATATACGTGAGAGCTGGAGTCTATAATCACATCCTTAAAAGGTCCCTAGTCGTGGGTGTTTCGAGACAGGGCATCGATACTCCGGAGTAGACTAGTGTATACAGTCGAGACCCCGACGAGGAGCGGTGGCCGGTCTCACAAGCCACTGGTGTCAGTTGCTTCACCTAAGACGTATACAGGTGCTCATTGGGTTATGAGTACACCGGACAGGACTCGCCGGGAACCTGCTAGTTGGGATTATACCAGACGTCAGATAGCAGTTCCCAGGTGACATGTGTACAGGTTAGTTCATCGACCTGAGATCGTCATTTGTCTCGTGTGAGTTCCCACTGTGCTTTGATTACTACCATACCACGGCTCAAAGGAGTCGTGCAAACAGGTTTTAGTTGGGTACAGTACCGAGCCACATGGAGGCAGTGAGCGGATCTGCAGGGGTTCGTCTCTTCCGGTATTGGGGGTGAGGTCGCGCTGTGTCTAGGAGAGCCATTACACAAAGCCCTCGGCCGAGGCAGGAGATTTACTGGTAGGTATTCCAGTAGTATCTCAGGGTGTTCTGGGCTACACTCCGACACGACTTGTACCGCTATTGGGGGTCTGACTTTTACCAACCCCCTAGGCCCGCCATGCGATGCTCATAGACGAACGGACCGGACTGTACGGATATTGTCACCGACAGGCTCAGTAGGGTGTCAGGATGAGTTCGCTCATCGACGTCCCTTTTGGTCAATACCTGGTAGCCCGTTACGTATTGGCTTATACCTTTGACGTGCTAGTGGTTAAATCCACAGCCATAGTATTGACGACTCTTTAGAGTCCACCACACAGACAGTTACTCAAGTTTCGGGCGAAACGCTGTAGAGGCCGTATGGAGATATGGCAGGGTTCGATCAGATACGTGCGGTATTGCACGGATCGTGATCGGACGGATTTTACTAGCCGGCTTTGGCTTAAGTCGGATCCTAGTATTAGATAGTGTAGTTTTGTCTCTTTGCATTTGTGTTCAGTGGGAATACAAATGCGGGCATGTATTTGCAGTAGCGGGGTTTTCCTGTAATTTATTACGGGATAAGTTTTCTGAAGTTGCCAGTTTGCATTCCGTTCCGGCCGGTTTTCCTTTGTTCCTTCACGGCCGGACTTTTTAGTTGGAGGGGGTCATTTGCAGTTTGCAAATAACTCTTTTGTGGAGGGCTTTATTGCATTTGTGCCTTTATCATTATGAGATTCCATTATGGTCATTTCCTTTGCTTTTTGGTGATGGGGTTTGATTTAACTTTGATTAGTGGTTGATGTGAGATAATTTGATAATTATCTTCACATATTGATTTATGCCTTTGATTTATCTCTCTCCTCATTCCATCAAGGATGGCCGGCCACTTTTGAGGGGTGAGAATGAGAGAGCTTCATTTTGGGTGAAACATTCTCTTCATCTCATTCCTTGCAAAATTGTGGGCTCCAATTTTTCCAAGGCTCATTATTTTCTTCACCTCCACATACCATGGCAACTTATAACCCTAAAGAGACAACCCACTACACTATATCTATAGCAAATCTTGGACGCGTCGGCTAGCCAACTTCGCGCCCGAGTTTCCTCGGTCAAGAGGTGGGAGCCCGTAAAAGATTTCGGCTTTGTGGTGCCCTTTCCGACGAGGTCGTGACGGACGGAGATTCCGCGGGAGATCGGAGTGAAGACGAAGACCGAAGGACACGGATCGCTTGGTATACCTCTCTACTCGTATTTTACTTTGCTAGTTGCTAGGTTAATGGCCTGATCCGGGTGAAAAGTGCGCGGTGGTGCCGGTTTGCTAGTTTGCAAAGTTTTTCGTTTCCGCATTTCCGGCGTCGGATCAACGGCCGGGACGCCGCCGCGGACTTACATTGGTATCAGAGCCACGCCATTAACTTAGCCTAGCATGGTCTAGTGTGTTTACATCCTCGATCTACCAAAAATCCCGAAAACCCGATTTTGTATGCACAGTTTCTGTCGAAATTTTTTTGGAGTCTAAAAATTTTTCAGGGTGTTTCAGAATGTTGTGCAGGAAATTCTAAGCAATCTGTGAAAAATTGGTCAAGTGATCTCACCATACGACCGCGGAACCGCGGCCAAACCCATGCTTGGGCCGCGGTTCCGCCGCGCTTTTGACTCCTCATTTGACCAAATTTTTCCAGAGTGCTCCTGAGTTCAAAATGGGGGTTTTGGGATATTCTTTTTGGGCCTAGATTTTCTGTAAGTGGTACAGTACTGCTTGGGGCCCACTTCGGTAAATTTGTTCGATCGGATATTTTAAACATGCTAGTTCACAGTATTTACATTATATCTGCGACCGTGAATGTCTCTTGATCTGTAAATCATGTCTAACTGCGATAGCCCTTTTAGACGGATTTGCGAACGTGACATTCACGTTGATGTTCTGTGATTGTGCTGTGTTGTTGCGGATCGGTCGTGGGGGATAGCCTGGTTGCAGTCATAGTACAGTTTTGTTTTATATGTACATTTGATATTGCGGGACGAGCGTCCGACATATGGACTGCCGTCACCGCCTGTTTGTATTATTCTTTTGGGGCACGACCACGTTTCGGTCAATGTACCCGTTGTATGTATGTTTTACTTTCTGTACTAGGATTACGCCGCGGAGGGGTGCACGGATAGCCGGATTCTAGAGGGCAACAAGCCCGCATCTCATGGCATTGAGACGGAGGGGGCTTTACTCTAGAATTGGCAGGGCTATTCGCCGCACTCGTAGGGGGTACAGGTTGACCCAGGAGGGGTGCCCAAGTTACCGGATTCCGTGAAGTGCTGGGTGGTCCATTCACGTTGCTGAAGGGGGCTGCCTCGCTTCAGGTTTTGGCGGGTAACTTGCCGCGCCCGTAGGGGTCTAAGTTTTCATTGCACAGGCTATCCACACGACCAGGGAAACGTCGGGTTTCAGTAGCGGCTCTATGAAACCCGGGGATCCTAAATATCTGTATTATTCTGTGATGCTGTACATTTCTGTGATGTTGCATTTTATCACGCCTTGAGCGAAAATTATATATTATATATATACTAGTAGATTTTGTATATGTTTTGTATCCGCGTTAGTCCAGTCCCCGCTCTGTCGTTAGTTAAGTAACCTAACGGGTGATGACGGGACCCAGTGGCGAATACGGATGGCATATACGTACAACATTATTTTCGTTCTTTTTGTGGTGTGATCAATTGATGGGACTGCGTTGATTCGGATCAATACAAGATAAACAAACCTTTCTGATGTTGTTGGAACATTTTTTTAAAAAAAGTTGTTATTGCAAGGGCGTTCTCTTTTGTTTTGCATCGTGGTATTCAGTTGGAATATCCTGCTCCTCAGTCGACGAGGCAAGGGCCGAGATCCCTTCACCGGGAGTGACCCCTTGGACAAAAGTTTGCGTCAGGGCAATAACTTCACTATAGCCGATTACTTTTGCTTTGCATCGTGGTATTCAGTTGGAATATCCTGCACCTCATTCTACGGGGAAAGAGCCGAGATCCCTTCACCGGGAGCGACCTCTTTAGCAAAGGTTTTCGTCACTATATTTTTATAAAGCTATCAGTTCCTTCAAGGATATCAAGTTCATCACGTTAAAGGTTTTCGCCAGAAACCATTCGTAGCCCTCCGTCGTTTCATATGGATAGTCAATAGTATTCAAGCTGTGTATGTTGGCCAAACTCAAGGCACAGTGTTTGGTAGCTGTTGGGTATCCATATGCAGCATAGATAGATGCGTTGGTTTGGGTCAGTCGTACTGTCATTTTGGCCAAAGTCAAGGGTAGGTACGGGCGGGTTCAAATTAACCAGGAGAATGACGGGTAGAACTTGACATGTGACTTATGATATGTTGGCCAAAGTCAAGGTCATAAGAGCATGGGGCAGAAATCCACATCGGGAGTTTCAAAAGAACTGAAACTTGCCAGATATGCGCATACCTTCTGGAGTGTGATAACGTGAGCGGATTCCGTCACGTTATCATGCGATGAGAGTTGGATCCCGATTCCCACTGATGAGTTGGTTTACTTCTCGGGTGATCCCGGCTAATTCTTCCTTCAGGTTTGGGGAAGAATTTGACATTACAGTGGGAGGTTTCCAGATTAGATAAAGTGATAACCATTCTGATCTAGGTTAGAGTGCACGCTGAGTGTTTCTTTTCTCTCTCTTTGGTAGCGACCATTGACCCGACCCTAGACTATGACTCAGTGACCAAGTTGACCGAACCTTCTTAACACTGGCTTTTGGATTGTCAGAGTTGCAGACCTCATTACCACTCCTACTTTTACCCTTTTCTCCAGGACACCTCGTATTACTACGAACGCCCACTTCCATTGGACAAAACTATCGTACGGTTATATACGAACACGAAGGAATTCGAGGATGGTTTCCGGTTCAGGAGAAAACGAATAGGACTATTCAGTTGTCTTTTCCTTTTTCCTTCTCTCAGGTTGCGAGTACTCCTTGGTTTAGGAGATAGTACACCTATTACGCAAATTGGACTGTCTTCTTCCAAACCATAGGCAGGTGCCGAATGGTAGGGAATGAAGAAAGCCAATTAGCCTAAACGGTGTACAGAAGGTATTAAGTTCAGACAAAAGAAAGGGATTAGTAAGAGGGCAAAGTAAATTGCGACTGCTATTCACGACCAAACCAAGTATTTCTTCGCCAATCCTAAATCACCTTTGTATTTCTCCAGGACACTCCGTATCACTACGAAAATCCCAAGTTTATTGGATAATCCATCGTATGGTTATATACGAACTCGAAAGGAACTTGTTCCAGTTCGGGGATGTATCCTGGTTCCGGAGAAATAGGAATTAAGTTCATTCGTTTGTCTTTTATCTTCACATTCTCTCGCATTGCGAGTGCTCTTAGGATTAGGACAGTACACCCATTATGCTTATTGGATAATCTTCTTCCAAACCATAGGCTGGTGCCGAACGGTAGGGAAGAAAGAAAATCATTTGGCCTAAAGGGGTGTGCAGAAGGTAATGACTAAAGACATAAAAAGGGATTTGGAGAGGTGGCAAAGAATTATACGGTTACAGTTGTGAATCCGGATAATGGAAGAGGCATTACTAGGAGTACCAGGATACCCCATCGAAACATTTCAATGTTTCAGTTTCACTGTGTATTGTTAAAAGAAAACTGATTTCCCAATTAGACACTTGCTCCAGGGTATGTATTTACCAGGTTTGATTCTCACATCTGTATGGTTTTACAGATGATGAGTGGGAGTAAGTTATTGGGAATTAGGTGACCATCCTCATTATATCGGGGTTCGTTGTAATTGGTGATATTTGAGGAAGCCACCTGGTTTGTTTGCCGGTCGGCAAATATTTGGTTTTGAATATCCGTTGTCATGCACCAATTTCAAATTCATATATCTGTAAGTCTATTTTTATAGAGTGAGATATACCTTTTTGAAATTATGTCTGTGACATTTACCTATATCAGTGGATGGTTAGGTAAGGAGCATTGAACAGCGGTGTAATTCTTCTTAACCATAAGTACAGTTTTCAACCTACGACACACAGTGAATGAGTCACTAGACTCAGGGGACTTATACAGAGTATTGTATATTGTCCAATGTCCATTAGGACAGAGGGGTTGGTCCTCGTACTATATTCAGTTTACTTATAACTTCTCTAGTTCTTAGACTAGTGTTTCGTAGAAACACAAGGTCGAAGTTTTGAGAAGTTATAGCTATATGAATAAAGTAGAGAACCAGGTATTGCAAGTATCGGGATTCTTCAAGGTGATCGAAGATGTAGATACTTGTATATGGTATTCAGTTGATAGTAATGATTAAGAGAACTAGCTTCTTTTTCAAGTTACTCATAATTGGAAGCATTCCTAAGTTGAGTAACGCTGATCGGCCTCTCTTCCATTTAGTTGACATGCACGGGAGACACTTGCATGATTTGAATCTGATTCAATTAAATCAGTGCCTCTGTTTCTATATTGGATATAGAACAGTTCATATCTTGACATTGTTAAGATACGGGGAGTTGTTCGGCTCATGCTTAAAACCAGACTCTGGATAACTCAATGCACGTTTCTGTAATGGCTGTTTGTGGGTTGACCCGGGCTATGACGAGGGTTGACTTTCTACCATCTGGAAGATCAATAGTGATATTGTTCTTAACTCGCCACAGTTTTAACAAAAATGGATTTTTTCAGAAAACAGTAGTGGGAGTATGGTAGAACTGGAAGTGATTCCAGAACCGCAAACGATTACTGAAGATTTAATAAGAACCTAAAGATTCAATCTAGTTTGACATTCCATTAGCCACTCCGCAGATATGGTGGGTAACCTCAGGCACCCGAGAGGCACTTCGGTATGCTCGACTACGGTGGCAGGGAGGTTCTTGTTTACCCAGATTTGCCATTACTGTTGTTCCAGACTGTGAGACCCGGCAGGAGGATGAGTATAGCGTCGTTCTGAACTAGCTTTAGAAGTGTACGTCTATATGACTTTGCCAGAGGGTTGTCGTGGTCAGTGGGAGCAGCGGAAGCATTGGTGGACAGGTGGCTTATGTCTATTTATAGACTAAAGCATATATAGAGGAGATAGATCATCTATTTCTGATGTGACGGTCATAGGTTTGACTTCATCAGAATAGGGGATGGATCTATTAAGAAGATAGTAGGGTGTGATGCCCTGGTATTTGGATGACATACACAGAGTAGGATGTCATATTCCTATACTACGATCGGTTATATTTTGGTCGTCACACAGTAGTTTCTCCACATGGGACTTGGATATTATATCAAGACATTCTGGTTACTAGATCTATATATCTAGATTTGGGTGGTTTCCCAATTAGGGTACTTAGACAGCATTCTAAGAGTATTTAGAATGGACAACTCCTGGCATGGTAGTGTACCTGCAGGTGATGGAGTCACCCTCTCTAAAGGTATCTTACAGACTAAAGGGGAGAGGGATGCGCATGATTGGCAGATCACTTGCTTAGGCAATTGAGTCAATCATGAGATGTCAAGTACCACACCAGATGTTGTTCTTGCAGTAGGTGCAATAAGTTGATATTAATCCAATCCTGGAGAAACAACCGGAAGCAGTTTTAGAACATAAGTGGATGTTCTAGGGATATGATAACAGCATTCTGCTTCGGGAGACAGTTATCATTCCAGGCTTCCAAGGTGACTTGGATGACAGAGTGGCTGTCAGAGTTATTGTTTTCCCTCTGACAAGGGGCGGTATTTTGGACAGATGGTCCAAGTGGATACTGAGGGAAGGCATGGCACAGGATACTGATTAAGTTCAGTTGTCGATACAGTCTAAGAAGTTTGGATTTGGAGTTTGGATCCGGCTTAAACCAAAACCGGCTAGTATTATCCGTTCGATCATGATCCGTGCAATACCGCACGTATCTGATCGAACCCAGCCATATAACCATACGGCCTCCAGTACAAACCGTCCGATCCTGATCCGTGCAATACCGCACGTATCTGATCGGACCCTGCCATATCTCCATACGGCCTCTACAGCTTTTCGCCCGAAAGCTGAGTAACTGAATGTGTGGTGGACTCTAAAGACTCGTCAATACTATGTCTGTGGATTTAACCACTAGCACGTCAGAGGTATAAGCCAATACGTAACGGGCCACCAGCTATTGACCAAAAGTGACGTCGATGAGCGAACTCATCCTGACACCCTACTGAGCCTGTCAGTGACAATATCCGTACAGTCCGGTCCGTTCGTCTATGAGCATCGCATGGCGGGCCTAGGGGGTGGGTAAAAGTCAGACCCCCAAAAGCGGTACAAATCGTGTCGGAGTGTAGCCCAGAACACCCTGAGATACTACTGGAATACCTACCAGTAAATCTCCTGCCTTGGCCAAAAACTTCGTGTAATGGCTCTCCTAGACACAGCGCGACCTCACCCCCAATACCGGGAGAGACAAACCCCCGAAGATCCGCTCACTGCCTCCATGTGGCTCGGGACTGTACCCAACTAAAACCTGTTTGCACGACTCCTTTGAGCCGTGGTAGGGTAGTAATCAAAGCACAGTGGGAACTCACACGAGACAAATGACGATCCCCAGGTCGATGAACTAACCTGTACACATGTCACCTGAGAACTGCTATCTGACATGAGGTATAAGACCAACTAGCATGTTCCCGGCGAGTCCTGTCCGGTGTACTCATAACCCAATGAGCACCTGTATACATCTTAGGTGAACCAACTGACACCAGTGGCTTGTGAGACCGGCCACCGCCCCTCGTCGGGGTCTCGACTGTATACACTAGTCTACTCTGGAGAATCGATACCCTGTCTCGAAACTCCCACGACTAGGGACCATTTAAGGATGTGCTTATAGACTACCAGCTCCCACGTATATGATCGCCCTCATACTGCTGGCAGTCAAGCAAGAATCCTAGGGGCTCTATCAACGTGTAATAGCGACCTGTAAGGTCACCTGAAGCAGTAAACGATGATAAAGGTAAACCAGATAGCATACTATCATCTCGAGTAAGACTGTCGTACCGGGATAAGTCCTCCCTCAATCATTGCAATCACGTGCCTGTGATCCAATAATTGACTCTGAGGGCACTATCTCCAACAGAAAGCAACTGAAGAAAAACGACACAGTGATCTGACCATAGTGCGGCGGAACCGCGGCCCAAAGGGGGGTTTGGCCGCGGTTCCGCGCTCCTACTAAGGAATCACTCTGTCGAATTTCTACAGCAGCCTTATATTTTCCGGTACATCACTTTTCTGCAACCTGAAAAAAATTTTGAGCAAGGAAAAAATCAACAGAAAACTGATGTAAAGAAAACGCGTATTTTTGGAATTTTGGTCGATCGGAAATGTAAAACACATTAGACAAAACTAGACAAGGTTAATGGCGTGGCTCTGATACCATGTTGCGCCACGGCAGCGCCCCGGCCGTCTATCCGAGGCCAAAATGCGGAATCAAAAATTTTCTTAACTTTCAAACTGGCGCTACCGCGGACAATAAATCCGGATCGTAACCATTAACCGATACTAGCTAACAAGAGATGGGGTGAGAGATATACCGAGTGATCCGAGTCCTCCGGTCTTCTCGTCGTCGTCCCGATCTCCCGCGGAAACTCCGGTCGTCGCATCCTTGCCGGTAGGGCACCACATCGTCTGCATCTTTTACGGGCTCCCACCTCAATACCGAGGCAACTCGGGCATGAAGCCGGCAAGTCGACATGCCCAAGATTTGCTGTAGAATGTAGTGTAGAAACTGTCTCTTGGAGTTTATGTAGTTGCCATTGATGGATGGAGGAAGAGGTAAAGAAAATTGGTGCTTTCAATTTTCTAGCAAGAAGAAGATGAGATGAAGAATTTCTCACATAACAAAAATGAACTCTCTCATTCTTTTTCTCTCAAGTGAAGCCTCTCCTCTTCTAGTGAGAATGGTGGAGGAAAGGAATATCAAACCATAACAAGAAGGGAGGTGAGAGTAGTAAAAGCAAGGGGGTGACCACATCCAAAAGGAATGATAACAAGGTCAAATCCATTCAAATCAACTCTAATCACAATCTAATCTCAAAAAGCAAGCCATCATGAAAAAGCAAAGATGCTTAACTTATCATAATGCCACAAGTGCAAGAAAACCCCTCCACAAAAGTTATTTGCAAACTTGCAAATAACCCTCTCCATCGGAAAAGTCCGGCCGGGAAAGAACAAAGGAAAACCGGCCGGAACGGAATGCAAACTGGCAACTCCAGAAAACTGGTCCCGTAATAAATTACAGGAAAACCCCGATACTGTGCATACACACCCGCATCTGTATTCCGACCGGATACAAATGCAATGAGACAAAATCTACACTGTACTAAACTAGGATCCGGCTTAAACCAAAGCCGGCTAGTAATGTCCGTCCGATCCTGATCCGTGCAATACCGCACGTATCTGATCGGACCCTGCCATATATCCATACGGCCACTAGTACAAACCGTCCGATCCTGATCCGTGCAATACCGCACGTATCTGATCGGACCCTGCCATATATCCATACGGCCACTAGTACAAACCGTCCGATCCTGATCCGTGCAATACCGCACGTATCTGATCAGACCCTGCCATATCTCCATACGGCCTCTACAGTGTTTCGCCCGAAAGCTTGAGTAACTGAAAGTGTGGTGGACTCTAAAGACTCGTCAATACTATGGTTGTGGATTTAACCACTAGCACGTCAGAGGTATAAGCCAATACGTGACGGGCCACCAGCTATTGACCAAAAGGGACGTCGATGAGCGAACTCATCCTGACACCCTACTGAGCCTGTCAGTGACAATATCCGTACAGTCCGGTCCGTTCGTCTATGAGCATCGCATGTCGGGCCTAGGGGGTTGGTAAAAGTCAGACCCCCAAAAGCGGTACAAGTCGTGTCGGAGTGTAGCCCAGAACACCCTGAGATACTACTGGAATACCTACCAGTAAATTTCCTGCCTCGGCCGGGGGCTTTGTGTAATGGCTCTCCTAGACACAGCGCGACCTCACCCCCAATACCGGGAGAGACGAACCCCTGCAGATCCGCTCACTGCCTCCATGTGGCTCGGGACTGTACCCAACTAAAACCTGTTTGCACGACTCCTTTGAGCCGTGGTAGGGTAGTGATCAAAGTACGGTGGGAACTCACACGAGACAAATGACGATCTCAGGTCGATGAACTAACCTGTACACATGTCACCAGGGAACTGCTATCTGACATTAGGTATAAGACCAACTAGCATGTTCCCGGCGAGTCCTGTCCGGTGTACTCATAACCCAATGAGCACCTGTATACATCTTAGGTGAACCAACTGACACCAGTGGCTTGTGAGACCGGCCACCGCCCCTCGTCGGGGTCTCGACTGTATACACTAGTCTACTCTGGAGAATCGATGCCCTGTCTCGAAACTCCCATGACTAGGGACCATTTAAGGATGTGCTTATAGACTACCAGCTCCCACGTATATGATCGCCCTCATACTGCTGGCAGTCAAGCAAGAATTCTAGGGGCTCTATCAACGTGCAATAGTGACCTGTCACGTCACCTAAAGCAGTACACGATGATAAAGGTAAACCAGATAGCATACTATCATCTCGAGTAAGACTGTCCTATCGGGATAGGTCCTCCCTCAATCATTGCAATCACGTGCCTGTGATCCAATAATTGACTCTGAGGGCACTATCTCCAACAATCTCCCACTTGCACTCAAGGCTAATTATTGCGATGTCGCATACTCACAGCCCGTGTGATACCGAACACCCAACTCCTCTACTAGTCAGTCTCGCAAATCTCGTTTGTGAAACTTTTGCGTTCAAGGAATAGCCTCAGTGAGTGGATCCGCTGTGGTGTTTCTTTCTATGTCTCTCTTTATCTCAAGTTCGCGGAGAAAACCCTCTCCCGAAATGAGCAATACCTGTATAAGAGTATGTCTGGATATCTGATGGGACCTAGCTCATAAATGAACTCCAAATCCAAACTTCTTAGACTGTATCGATGACTGAACTTAATCAGCACCCAGCGCCATGCCTCCCTCAGTATTGCCTTGGACCACCTGTCCAAAATACTGCCCCTCGTCAGAATGAGAAACTATAACTCTGACAGCCACTCTGCCATCCATGTCACCTTGGAAGCCTGGAATGATAACCGTCTCCTAAAAGAGGCTGTCGTTATCACATCCCTAGAATATTAACTTATGTTCTAAAACTGCTTCCGACTGTTTCTCCCGGATTGGATTAATATCAACTTATTGCACCTACTGCAAGAACAACATCTGGTGCGGTACTTGACATCTCATGATTGACTCAATTGCCTAAGCAAGTGATCTGTCAATCATGCGTATCCCTCTCCCCTTTAGTCTGTAAGACACCTTTAGAGAGGTTGACTCCATCACCTGCAGGTACACTACCATGCCAGGAGTCGTCCATTCTAAATACTCATAGAATGCTGTCAAGGTATCCAGATTAGGAAACCACCCAAATCTAGATCTAAAACCATAGATCTAGTAACCAGAATGTCTGATATAATATCCAAGTCCTGTGTGGAGAAACCACTGTGTGACAACCAAAGTATGACCGATCGTAGTATAGGAATATCACTTCCTACTCTGTGTATGTCATCAAATACCAGGACATCACACCCTACTACCTTCTTAACAGATCTATCCCCTATTCTGATGAAGTCAAACCTATGACTTCACATCAGAAATAGATGATCTATCTCCGCTATATCTGCTTCAGTCTATAAATAGACATAAGCCAACTGTCCACCAATGCTTCCGCTGCTCCCACTGACTACGATAACCCTCTGGCAGAGTCATATAGACGTACACTTCTAAAGCCAGTTTAGAATGACGCTATACTCATCCTCATGCCGGGTTTCACGGTCTGGAACAACAGCAATGGCATGTCTGGATAAACAAGAACCTCCCTGCCACCGTCCTTGAGCATACCGAAGTACCTCTCGAGTGCCTGAGGTTACCCACCATATCTGCGGAGTGGCCAATGAAATGTCAAACCAGATTGAATCTTTAGGTTCTTTATCAAATCTTCCATAATCGTTTGCGGTTCTGGAATCACTTCCAGTTCTACCATACTCCCACTACTGTTTTCTGAAAAAACCATTTTTATTAAAACTGTGGCGAGTCTAGAACAATATTACTATTGATCTCCCAGATGGTAGAAAGTCAACCCTCGTCATAGCCTGGGTCAACCCACAAACAGCCATTACAGAAACGTGCCTTGAGTTGTCCAGTGTCTGGTTTTAATCATAAGCCGGACAACTCCCCGTACCTTAACATCGTTAAGATATGAACTGTTCTATATCCAATATAGAACCAGAGGCACTGATTTAATTGAACCAGATTCAAATCATGCAGCCATCTCCAGTGCATGTCAACTAAATGGAAGGAGGCCGATCAGCGTTACTCAACTTAGGAATGCTTCTAATTATGAGTAACCTGAAAGAGAAGCAATTTCTCTTTATCATTACTATCAATTGAATACCATACACAAGTATCTACATCTTCGATCACTTTGAAGAATCCCGATACTTGCTACACCTGGTTCTCTACTCTATTCAAATACCTATAACTCCTCAAAACTTAGACCCTGTGTTTCTACGAAACACATGTCTAAGAACTAGAGAAGTTAAAAGTAAACAGAATATAATATGAGGACCAACCCCTCTGTCCTAATGGACACTGGACAACATACAATACTCTGTATAAGTCCGCTGAGTCTAACAACTCTTTCACTGTGCGTCGTAGGTTGAAAACTGTACTTATGATTAAGAAGAATTATACCGCAGTTTGATACTCCTTACCTAACCATCCACTGATATAGGTAAATGTCATCGACATAATATCAAAAGGTATATCTCACTCTATGAAAATAGACGTACAGATATATCAATTTGAAATTGGTGCACAACAGCGGATATTCAAAACCAAATATTTGCCGATCGGCAAACAGCCCAGGTGATCTCCTCAAATATCACCGATTACAACGAATCCCGATATAATGAGGATGATCACCCTATTCCCAATAACTTACTCCCACTCATCATCTGTAAAACCATACAGATGTGAGAATCAAACCTGGTGAATACATACCCTGGAGCAAATGTCTAATCAGGAAATCAGTTTTCTTTTAACAGTACACAGTTGAACTGAAACATTGAAATGTTTCGATAGGGTATCCTGGTATTCCTAGTAATGCCTCTACCATTATCCAGATTCACAACTATAACCGTATAATTCTTTGCCACCTCTCCAAATCCCTTTATATGTCTTTAGTCATTACCTTCTGCACACCCCTTAGGCCAAATGGTTTTCTTCCTTCCCTACCGTTCGGCACCAGCCTATGGTTTGGAGAAGACTATCCAATAAGCATGATGGGTGTACTGTCCTAGTCGTAGGAGCATTCACAATGCGAGAGAAGGTGAAGATAAAAGACAACCGAATAAACCTTATTCCTATTTCTCCTGGACCAGAATCCATCCCCGAACTGGAACAAGTTCCTTTCGAGTTCGTATATAACCATACGATGGAGTATCCAATAAACTGTGGATCTTCGTAGTGATACGGAGTGTCCTGGAGAAATACGAAGGTGATTTAGGATTGGCGAAGAAATACTTGGTTTGGTCGTGAATATCAGTCGCAATTTATTTTGCCCTCTTACTAATCCCTTGCTTTGTCTTAATCTTAATACCTTCTGCACACCGTTTAGGCTAATTGGTTTTCTTCATTTCCTACCGGTCGGCACCAGCCTAAGGTTTGGAAGAAGACTATCTAATTTGCGTAATAGGTGTACTATCTCCTAAACCAAGGAGTACTCACAACTTGAGAGAAGGTAAAAGGGAAAAGACAACTGAATAATCCTATCCGTTTTCTCCAGAACCGGAAACCATCCTCGAATTCCTTCGAGTTCGTATCTAACCATACGATGGTTTTGTCCAATGGAAGTGGACGTTCGCAGTAATACGAGGTGTCCTGGAGAAAAGGGTAAAGTAGGAGTGGCAATGAGGTCTGCAACTCTGACAATCCAAAATCTAGTGTTAAGAAGGTTCGGTCAACTTGGTCACTGAGTCATAGTCTTAGGGTCGGGTCAATGGTCGCTGCAAGAGAGAGAGAGAAAAGAAACACTCAGCGTGCACTCTAACCTAGATCAGAATGGTTATCACTTTATCTAATCTGGAAACCTCCCACTGTAACCTCAAATTCTTCCCCAAACCTGAAAGAAGAATTAGTCGGGGTCACCCGAGGAGTAAACCAACTCATCAGTGGGAATCGGGATCCAACTATCATCGCATGATAACGTGACGGAATCCACTCACGTCACCACACTCCAGAAGGTATGCGCATGTCTGGCAAGTTTCAGTTCTTTTGAAACTCCCGATGTGATTTTTACCCCAAGCGGTTTATGACCTTGACTAGGTCAACAAACCATAAACCGCCAGTCAAGTTCAACCCGTCATAATTCTGGATTGCATTAAACCCACCCGTACGTGCCCTTGACTAGGTCAACAAGGCCGCACGACTCTCTTAACCAATCCCACTTATGCAACAAACAAGTACCACTCAGCTACCGAACACTACGTCTTGACTAGGTCAACAAACGCAGCACGAATACTAAATAATACCTGTAGGAAATGACGGAGGGCTACGGCTGGTTTTTGGCGAAAAACCTTTAACGTAATGAACTTGATACCGTTGAAGGAACTGCATAGTTTTTATAAAAATATAGTGACGAAAGCCTTCGCTAAAGAGGTCACTCCCGGTGAAGGGATCTCGGCTCTTTCCCCGTGGAATGAGGTGCAGGATATTCCAACTGAATACCACGATGCAAAGAAAAAGTAATCGGCTATAGTGAAGTTATTGCCCTGACGCAAACTTTTGTCCAAGGGGTCACTCCCGGTGAAGGGATCTCGGCCCTTGCCTCGTCGACTGAGGAGCAGGATATTCCAAATGAATACCACGATGCAAAACAAAAATGAACGTCCTTGCAATAACAGCTTTTGAAAAGTGTTCCAACAACATCAGAATAGGTTTGTTTAGCTTGCATTGATCCGAATCAACGCAGTCCCATCAATTGACCACACCACAAAGAACGAAAATATACTGATGTATATGCCATCCGCATTCGCCACTGGGTCCCGTCATTACCCGTTAGGTTAGCTAACTAACGACAGAGCGGGGACTGGACTAACGCGGATGTAAAACATATACAACATCTACTAATATATATACCAATATATTATTTTCGCTCAAGGCGTGATAAAATGCAATATCACAGAAATATACAGCATCACAGAACAATACAGATATCTGGAAGCCCCGGGTTTCACACAGCCGCTGCTGAAACCCGACGTTCCCCTGGTCGTGTGGATAGCCTGTGCAATGAAATCCTAGACCCCTACGGGCGTGGCAAGTCACCCGCCAAAACCTGAAGCGAGGCAGCCCCCTTCAGCACCGTGAATGGACCACCCAGCACTTCATGGAATCCGGTAACTTGGGCACCCCTCCTGGGTCAACCTGTACCCCGTACGAGTGCGGCGAATAGCCCGCCAATCCTAGAGTGAAGCCCCCTCCGTCTCAATGCCATGAGATGCGGGCCTGTTGCCCTCTAGAACCCGACTATCCGTGCACCCCTCCGCGGGGTAATCCTAGTACAGAATGTAAAATATACATACAACGGGTACATCGACCGCAACCAGGTCGTGCCCCAAAAGAATAATACAAACAGGCAGTGAAGGCAGTCCACATGTCGGACGCTCGCCCCGCAATATCAAATGTACATATAAATCAAAATTGTACTAACATTGCATCCAGGCTATCCCCCACGACCGATCCGCAACATCACAGCAATACACAGAACATCAACGTGAAAGTCACGTTCGCAAATCCGTCTAACCGGGCTATAGCAGTTAGACAGGATTTACCGATCAAGTGACATTCACGGTCGCAGATATAATGTAAATACTGTGAACCAATGTGTTTAAAATATCCGATCGATCAAATTTTAACAAGTGGGCCCCCAAGAACTACTGTAGCACATCAATAAATTCTGGGCCCAAAATTAATGTTCCAAAACCCCTAAAATCAGCCCAGAAAGTGTAAGTGCACGGCGGCGCCCAGGCCGTCAATTCGACGGCCAAATGCGGAAGCGGTGATAAACTTTAATTTTGCGAACTTAGCAAACCGGCACCACCGCGCACTAAACCCCGGATCGGGCCATTAAACTAGATCTAGCTAACTACAAGACGGGTTAGAGATATACCGAGTGATCCGAGTACTCCGGTCTTCTCGTCGTCATCCCGATCTCTCGCGGAAACTCCGGTCGTCGCCTCCTTGCCGGAAGGGCACCACATCGTCTGCATCTTTTACGGGCTCCCACCTCAATACCGAGGCAACTCGGGCACGAAGCTGGCTAGTCGACGTGCCCAAGGTTTGCTATAGAATGTGTAGTGCTTTGTCTTTTTGGGGTTATGTTGCTTTGATGGAGGAATGAGGTTGTGAAATGAACTTCAAAGTGGAGCTAGAATTTGTGTAGCATGAAAATGAGATGAACAAATTTTCCCTCATCCAAATGAAATAATCCTCTCTCTCTCCCTCAAATGGCCGGCCCCTCTCATATAAGAATGGTGGAGGAAAGTATGTGTAGCATGAAGGGAGGTGATGGTAGGAGAAGAGAAGAGGTGACCACACCATAAAGCAAAACCTCACCATAACCAATTCACATCAAACCCATATCCTTTCTTATCTCAATTAATGCACCATCATGGATGAAAGATGATTAACATATCATAATGACACAAATACAAGAAACCCCCTCCACAAAAGTTATTTGCACAATTGCAAATAACCCCCTCCATCGGAAAAGTCCGGCCGGGAAACAACAAAGAAAACCGGCCGGAACGGAATGCAAACTGGCAACTCCAGAAAACTGGTCCCGTAATAAATTACAGGAAAACCCCGATACTGTGCATACACACCCGCATCTGTATTCCGACCGGATACAAATGCAATGAGAAAAAATCTACACTGTACTATACTAGGATCCGGCTTAAACCAAAACCGGCTAGTATTATCCGTTCGATCATGATCCGTGCAATACCGCACGTATCTGATCGAACCCAGCCATATAACCATACGGCCTCCAGTACAAACCGTCCGATCCTGATCCGTGCAATACCGCACGTATCTGATCGGACCCTGCCATATCTCCATACGGCCTCTACAGCTTTTCGCCCGAAAGCTGAGTAACTGAATGTGTGGTGGACTCTAAAGACTCGTCAATACTATGGCTGTGGATTTAACCACTAGCACGTCAGAGGTATAAGACAATACGTAACGGGCCACCAGCTATTGACCAAAAGGGACGTCGATGAGCGAACTCATCCTGACACCCTACTGAGCCTGTCAGTGACTATATCCGTACAGTCCGGTCCGTTCGTCTATGAGCATCGCATGGCGGGCCTAGGGGGTGGGTAAAAGTTAGACCCCCAAAAGCGGTACAAGGCGTGTCGGAGTGTAGCCCAGAACACCCTGAGATACTACTGGAATACCTACCAGTAAATCTCCTGTCTTGGCCAAGGACTTCGTGTAATGGCTCTCCTAAACACAGCGCGACCTCACCCCCAATACCGGGAGAGACGAACCCCCGAAGATCCGCTCACTGCCTCCATGTGGCTCGGGACTGTACCCAACTAAAACCTGTTTGCACGACTCCTTTGAGCCGTGGTAGGGTAGTAATCAAAGCACAGTGGGAACTCACACGAGACAAATGACGATCCCCAGGTCGATGAACTAACCTGTACACATGTCACCTGAGAACTGCTATCTGACATTAGGTATAAGACCAACTAGCATGTTCCCGGCGAGTCCTGTCCGGTGTACTCATAACCCAATGAGCACCTGTATACATCTTAGGTGAACCAACTGACACCAGTGGCTTGTGAGACCGGCCACCGCCCCTCGTCGGGGTCTCGACTGTATACACTAGTTTACTCTGGAGAATCGATGCCCTGTCTCGAAACTCCCACGACTAGGGACCATTTAAGGATGTGCTTATAGACTACCAGCTCCCACGTATATGATCGCCCTCATACTGCTGGCAGTCAAGCAAGAATCCTAGGGGCTCTATCAACGTGTAATAGCGACCTGTAAGGTCACCTGAAGCAGTACACGATGATAAAGGTAAACCAGATAGCATACTATCATCTCGAGTAAGACTGTCGTACCGGGATAGGTCCTCCCTCAATCATTGCAATCACGTTCCTGTGATCCAATAATTGACTCTGAGGGCACTATCTCCAACAATCTCCCACTTGCACTCGAGGCTAATTATTGCGATGTCGCATACTCACAGCCCGTGTGATACCGAACACCCAACTCCTCTACTAGTCAGTCTCACAAAGCTCGTTTGCGAGACTATTGCGTTCGAGGAATAGCCTCAGCGAGTGGATCCGCTCTGATGTTTCTTTCTATGTCTCTCTAAATCTCAAGTTCGCAGAGAATGCCATCTCCCGAAATGAGCAATACCTGTCATAGAATGTCTGGATGTCTGATGGGACCTAGCTCATAAATGAACTCCAAATCCAAACTTCTTAGACTGTATCGTCAACTGAACTTAATCAGTATCCTGCGCCATGACTCCCTCAGTATTGCCTTGGATCACCTGTCCAAAATACTGCCCCTCGTCAGAGGGAAAACTATAACTCTGACAACCTCCTCGTCGTCCAGGTCACCTTGGAAGCCTGGAATGATAACCGTCTCCTAAAGGAGGCTGTCGTTATCATATCCCTAGAACATCCACTTATGTTCTAAAGCTGCTTCCGACTGTTTCTCCAGGATTGGATCAATATCAACTTATTGCACCTACTGCAAGAACAACATCTGGTGTGGTACTTGACATCTCATGATTGACTCAATTGCCTAAGCAAGTGATCTGTCAATCATGCACATCCCTCTCTACTTTAGTCTATAAGACACCTTTAGAGAGGGTGACTCCATCACCTGCAGGTATACTACCGTGCCAGGAGTCAACCATTATAAATACTCATAGAATGCTGTCTAAGTACCCTGATTGGGAAACCACCCAAATCTAGATCTAAAACCATAGATCTAGTAACCAGAATGTCGGATATTATATCCAAGTCCTATGTGGAGAAACCACTGTGTGACAACCAAAGAATAACCGACCGTAGTATAGGAGTTTCCTTTCCTACTTTGTGTATGTCATCCAAATACCATGACATCACACCCTACTACCTTCTCAACAGATCCATCCCCTATTCTGATGAAGTCAAACCTATGACTGTCATGTCAGAAATAGATGATCTATCTCCGCTATATCTGCTTTAGTCTATAAATAGACATAAGTCTGATATCCACCAATGCTTCCGCTGCTCCCACTGACTATGACAACCCTCTGGCAGAGTCATATAGACGTGCACTTCTAAAGCTAGTTTAGAACGACGCTATACTCATCCTCCCACCGGGTCTCGCAGCCTGGAACAACAGCAATGGCAAGTGTGGGTAAACAAGAACTTCCCTGTCACCGTCCTTGAGGCTACCGGAGTACCTCTCGGGTGCTTGAAGTTACCCACCGTATCTGCGGAGTGGCCAATGGAATGTCAAATCAGATTGAATCTTTAGGTTCCTTATCAAATCTTCAGTAATCATTTGCGGTTCTGGAATCACTTCCAGTTCTACCATACTCCCACTACTGTTTTTGAAAAAATCCATTTTTATTAAAACTGTGGCGAGTCTAGAACAATATTACTGTTGATCTCCCAGATGGTAGAAAATCAACCCTCGTCATAGCCTGGGTCAACCCACAAACAGCCATTACAGAAACGTGCCTTGAGTTATCCAGAGTCTGGTTTTAATCATAAGCCGGACAACTCCCCATACCTTAACAATGTTAAGATATGAACTGTACTATGTCCAATATAGAACCAGAGGCACTGATTTAATTGAACCAGATTCAAATCATGCAGCTGTCTCCAGTGCATGTCAACTAAATGGAGAGAGGCCGATGAGCGTTACTCAACTTAGGAATGCTTCCAATTATGAGTAACCTGAAAGAGAAGCAATTTCTCTTTATCATTACTATCAACTGAATACCATACACAAGTATCTACATCTTCTATCACTTTGAAGAATCCCGATACTTGCTATACCTGGTTCTCTACTCTATTCAAATACCTATAACTCCTCAAAACTTAGACCCTGTGTTTCTACGAAACATATGTCTAAGAACTAGAGAAGTTAAAAGTAAACAGAATATAGTATGAGGACCAACCCCTCTGTCCTAATGGACACTGGACAACATACAATACTCTGTATAAGTCCGCTGAGTCTAACAACTCATTCACTGTGTGTCATAGGTTGAAAACTGTACTTATGGTTAAGAAGAATTACACCGTTGTTTAATGCTCCTTACCTAACCATCCACTGATATAGGTAAATGTCATCGACATAATATCAAAAGGTATATCTCACTCTATAAAAATAGACGTACAGATATATCAATTTGAAATTGGTGCACAACAGCGGATATTCAAAACCAAATATTTGCCGACCGGCAAACAGCCCAGGTGATCTCCTCAAATATCACCGATTACAACGAATCCCGATATAATGAGGATGATCACCCAATTCCCAATAACCTACTCCCACTCATCATCTGTAAAACCATACAGATGTGAGAATCAAACCTGGTAAATACATACCCTGGAGCAAGTGTCTAATCGGGAAATCAGTTTTCTTTTAACAGTACACAGTTGAACTGAAACATTGAAATGTTTCGATGGGGTATTCTGGTATTCCTAGTAATGCCTCTACCATCATCCAGATTCACAACTATAACCGTATAATTCTTTGCCACCTCTCCAAATCCCTTTATATGTCTTTAGTCATTACCTTCTGCACACCCCTTAGGCCAAATGGTTTTCTTCCTTCCCTACCATTCGGCACCAGCCTATGGTTTGGAAGAAGACTATCCAATAAGCATAATGGGTGTACTGTCCTAGTCCTAGGAGCACTCGCAATGCGAGAGAAGGTGAGGATAAAAGACAACCGAATAAACCTTATTCCTATTTCTCCTGGACCAGAATCCATCCCCGAACTGGAACAAGTTCCTTTCGAGTTCGTATATAACCATACGATGGAGTATCCAATAAACTGTGGATCTTCGTAGTGATACGGAGTGTCCTGGAGAAATACAAAGGTAATTTAGGATTGGCGAAGAAATACTTGGTTTGGTCGTGAATATCAGTCGCAATTTACTTTGCCCTCTTACTAATCCCTTGCTTTGTCTGAACTTAATACCTTCTGCACACCATCGTTATGCTAATTGGTTTTCTTCATTCCCTACCGGTCGGCACCAGCCTAAGGTTTGGAAGAAGACTATCCAATTTGCGTAATAGGTGTACTATCCCCTAAACCAAGGAGAACTCGCAATCTGAGAGAAGGTAAAAGGAAAAGACAACTGAATAATCCCATCCGTTTTCTCCAAAACCGGAAACCATCCTCGAATAAATTCCTTCGAGTTTGTATATAACCATACGATGGTTTTGTCCAATGGAAGTGGACGTTCGTAGTAATACGGGGTGTCCTGGAGAAAAGGGTAAAAGTAGGAGTGGCAATGAGGTCTGCAACTCTGACAATCCAAAAGCCAGTGTTAAGAAGGTTCGGTCAACTTGGTCACTGAGTCAAAGTCTAGGGTCGGGTCAATGGTCGCTGCCAGAGAGAGAGAGAAAAGAAACACTCGGCGTGCACTCTAACCTAGATCAGAATGGTTATCACTTTATCTAATCTGGAAACCTCTCACTGTACCTTAAATTCTCCTCCAAACCTGAAAGAAGAATTAGTCGGGGTCACCCGAGGAGTAAACTAACTCATCAGTGGGAATCGGGATCCAACTATCATCGCATGATAACGTGACGGAATCGGCTCACGCTATCACACTCCAGAAGGTATGCGCATATCTGGCAAGTTTCAGTTCTTTTGAAACTCCCGATGTAATTTTTACCCCATGCTCTTATGACCTTGGCGTGAGGTCAAAATATCATAAGTCACATGTCAAGTTCTACCCATCATTGTCCAGGTTAATTTGAACCCACCCGTACATACCCTTGACGTAGGCCAAAATAGTAGTACGACTGTCCCAAACCAACGCATCTATCTATGCAACAGATAAATACCCGGCAGCTACCAAACGCTATGCCTTGGCGTGAGGTCAAAATACATAGCTTGAATACTACCGAATATTTAACTGAAATGATGAAGGGCTACGAATGGTTTCTTGCGAAAACCTTTAACGTAATGAACTTGATATCGTTGAAGGAACGAATAGCTTTTTAGAAAATATAGTGACGAAAACCTTTACTAAAGAGGTCACTCCCGGTGAAGGGATCTCGGCTCTTTCCCCGTAGAATGGGGTGCAGGATATTCCAACTGAATACCACGATGCAAAGCAAAAGTAATCGGCTATAGTGAAGTTAATGCCCTGACGCAAACTTCTGTCCAAGGGGTCACTCCCGGTGAAGGGATCTCGGACCTTGCCTCGTCGACTGAGGAGCAGGATATTCCAAATGAATACCACGATGCAAAACAAAAGTGAACGTCCTTGCAATAACAGCCTTTTGAAAAGTGTTCCAACAACATCAGAATAGGTTTGTTTTAACTTGCATTGATCCGAATCAACGCAGTCCCATCAATTGATCACACCATAAAGAAGGAAAATATACTGATGTACGTATATGCCATCCGCATTCGCCACTGGGTCCCGTCATTACCCGTTAGGTTAGCTAACTAACGACAGAGCGGGGACTGGACTAGCGCGGATGTAAAACATATACAACATCTACTAATATATATACCAATATATTATATTTCGCTCAAGGCGTGAATAAAATGCAACATCACAGAAATGTACAGCATCACAGAACAATACAGATATCTGGGATCCCCGGGTTTCACAGAGCCACTACTGAAACCCGACGTTCCCCTGGTCGTGTGGATAGCCTGTGCAATGAAATCCTAGACCCCTACGGGCGCGGCAAGTTACCCGCCAAAACCTGAAGCGAGGCAGCCCCTTTCAGCACCGTGAATGGACCACCCAGCACTTCACGGAATCCGGCAACTTGGGCACCCCTCCTGGGTCAACCTGTACCCCCTACGAGTGCGGCGAATAGCCCGGCAATCCTAGAGTGAAGCCCCCTCCGTCTCAATGCCATGAGATGCGGGCTTGTTGCCCTCCAGAACCCGGCTATCCGTGCACCCCACCGCGGGGTAATCCTAGTACAGAAAGTAAAATATACATATAACGGGTATATCGACCGCAACCAGGTCGTGCCCCAAAAGAATAATACAAACAGGCAGTGACGACAGTCTACATGTCGGACGCTCGCCCCGCAATATCAAATGTACATAATACAACAGAAAATGTACTAGCATTGCATCCAGGCTATCCCCCACGACCGATCCGCAACATCACAGCAAAATCACAGAACATCAACGTGAAAGTCACGTTCGCAAGTCCGTCTAACCGGGCTATAGCAGTTAGACATGATTTACCGATCGAGTGACATTCACGGTCGCAGATATAATGTAAATACTGTGAAATAATGTGTTTAAAATATCCGATCGATCAAAAATTAACAAGTGGGCCCCCAAGCAATACTGTAGCACTCACAGAAATTCTGGGCCCAATTTTAATATTCCAAAACCCCTATTTTCAGCCCACCAGCCCATGGGAAAATTTTGACGCATTGATCCCTCAACACGGCGGCGGAACCGCGGCAACAAGGGGGGTTTTGCCGCGGTTCCGCGCTCTACCTGAGAGATCAATGTCTCGAATTTTCCCAGAACTCTTAGAACTTCTTGTACATCAGTTTTCTACAACCTGAAAAATTTTTAGAGCCAAAAAAAATTCGACAGAAAACTGATGTGAGAAAAATGTGGTTTTTTTGGAATTTTGGTCGATCGGAAATGCAAACACATCAAACAAAGCTAGACGAAGTTAATGGCGAGGCTCTGATACCACTGTAAGTGCACGGCGGCGCCCCGGCCGTCAATCCGACGGCCAAATGCGGAAGCGGTGATAAACTTTAATTTTGCGAACTCACCACCGCGCACTAAACCCCGGATCGGGCCATTAAACTAGATCTAGCTAACTACAAGACGGGTTAGAGATATACCGAGTGATCCGAGTCCTCCGATCTTCTCGTCGTCATCCCGATCTCTCGCGGAAACTCCGGTCGTCGCCTCCTTGCCGGAAGGGCACCACATCGTCTGCGTCTTTTACGGGCTTCCACCTCAATACCGAGGCAACTCGGGCACGAAGCTGGCTAGTCGACGTGCCCAAGGTTTGCTGTAGAATGTGTAGTGCTTTGTCTCTTTGGGGTTATGTTGCTTTGATGGAGGAATGAGGTTGTGAAATGAACTTCAAAGTGGAGCTAGAATTTGTGTAGCATGAAAATGAGATGAACAAATTTTCCCTCATCCAAATGAAATGATCCTCTCTCTCTCCCTCAAATGGCCGGCCCCTCTCATATAAGAATGGTGGAGGAAAGTATGTGTAGCATGAAGGGAGGTGATGGTAGGAGAAGAGAAGAGGTGACCACACCATAAAGCAAAACCTCACCATAACCAATTCACATCAAACCCATATCCTTTCTTATCTCAATTAATGCACCATCATAGATGAAAGATGCTTAACATATCATAATGACACAAATACAAGAAACCCCCTCCACAAAAGTTATTTGCACAATTGCAAATAACCCCCTCCATCGGAAAAGTCCGGCCGGGAAACAACAAAGGAAAACCGGCCGGAACGGAATGCAAACTGGCAACTCCAGAAAACTGGTCCCGTAATAAATTACAGGAAAACCCCGATACTGTGCATACACACCCGCATCTGTATTCCGACCGGATACAAATGCAATGAGACAAAATCTACACTGTACTATACTAGGATCCGGCTTAAACCAAAACCGGCTAGTATTATCCGTTCGATCATGATCGGTGCAATACCGCACGTATCTGATCGAACCCAGCCATATAACCATACGGCCTCCAGTACAAACCGTCCGATCCTGATCCGCGCAATACCGCACGTATCTGATCGGACCCTGCCATATCTCCATACGGCCTCTACAGCTTTTCGCCCGAAAGCTGAGTAACTGAATGTGTGGTGGACTCTAAAGACTCGTCAATACTATGGATGTGGATTTAACCACTAGCACGTCAGAGGTATAAGCCAATACGTAACGGGCCACCAGCTATTGACCAAAAGGGAAATCGATGAGCGAACTCATCCTGACACCCTACTGAGCCTGTCAGTGACAATATCCGTACAGTCCGGTCCGTTCGTCTATGAGCATCGCATGGCGGGCCTAGGGGGTGGGTAAAAGTCAGACCCCCAAAAGCGGTACAAGTCGTGTCGGAGTGTAGCCCAGAACACCCTGAGATACTACTGGAATACCTACCAGTAAATCTCCTGTCTTGGCCAAGAACTTCGTGTAATGGCTCTCCTAGACACAGCGCGACCTCACCCCCAATACCGGGAGAGACGAACCCCCGAAGATCCGCTCACTGCCTCCATGTGGCTCGGGACTGTACCCAACTAAAACCTGTTTGCACGACTCCTTTGAGCCGTGGTAGGGTAGTAATCAAAGCACAGTGGGAACTCACACGAGACAAATGACGATCCCCAGGTCGATGAACTAACCTGTACACATGTCACCTGGGAACTGCTATCTGACATGAGGTATAAGACCAACTAGCATGTTCCCGGCGAGTCCTGTCCGGTGTACTCATAACCCAATGAGCACCTGTATACATCTTAGGTGAACCAACTGACACCAGTGGCTTGTGAGACCGGCCACCGCCCCTCGTCGGGGTCTCGACTGTATACACTAGTCTACTCTGGAGAATCGATGCCCTGTCTCGAAACTCCCACGACTAGGGACCATTTAAGGATGTGCTTATAGACTACCAGCTCCCACGTATATGATCGCCCTCATACTGCTGGCAGTCAAGCAAGAATCCTAGGGGCTCTATCAACGTGTAATAGCGACCTGTAAGGTCACCTGAAGCAGTACACGATGATAAAGGTAAACCAGATAGCATACTATCATCTCGAGTAAGACTGTCGTACCGGGATAGGTCCTCCCTCAATCATTGCAATCACGTGCCTGTGATCCAATAATTGACTCTGAGGGCACTATCTCCAACAGAAAGCAACTGAAGAAAAACGACACAGTGATCTGACCATAGTGCGGCGGAACCGCGGCCCAAAGGGGGGTTTGGCCGCGGTTCCGCGCTCCCACTAAGGAATCACTCTGTCGAATTTCTACAGCAGCCTTATATTTTCCGGTACATCACTTTTCTGCAACCTGAAAAAAAATTTGAGCAAGGAAAAAATCAACAGAAAACTGATGTAAAGAAAACGCGTATTTTTGGAATTTTGGTCGATCGGAAATGTAAAACACATTAGACAAAGCTAGACAAGGTTAATGGCGTGGCTCTGATACCATGTTGCGCCACGGCAGCGCCCCGGCCGTCTATCCGAGGCCAAAATGCGGAATCAAAAATTTTCTTAACTTTCAAACTGGCGCTACCACGGACAATAAATCCGGATCGTAACCATTAACCGATACTAGCTAACAAGAGATGGGGTGAGAGATATACCGAGTGATCCGAGTCCTCCGGTCTTCTCGTCGTCGTCCCGATCTCCCGCGGAAACTCCGGTCGTCGCATCCTTGCCGGTAGGGCACCACATCGTCTGCATCTTTTACGGGCTCCCACCTCAATACCGAGGCAAATCGGGCATGAAGCCGGCAAGTCGACATGCCCAAGATTTGCTGTAGAATGTAGTGTAGAAACTGTCTCTTGGAGTTTATGTAGTTGCCATTGATGGATGGAGGAAGAGGTAAAGAAAATTGGTGCTTTCAATTTTCTAGCAAGAAGAAGATGAGATGAAGAATTTCTCACATAACAAAAATGAACTCTCTCATTCTTTTTCTCTCAAGTGAAGCCTCTCCTCTTCTAGTGAGAATGGTGGAGGAAAGGAATATCAAACCATAACAAGAAGGGAGGTGAGAGTAGTAAAAGCAAGGGGGTGACCACATCCAAAAGGAATGATAACAAGGTCAAATCCATTCAAATCAACTCTAATCACAATCTAATCTCAAAAAGCAAGCCATCATGAAAAAGCAAAGATGCTTAACTTATCATAATGCCACAAGTGCAAGAAAACCCCTCCACAAAAGTTATTTGCAAACTTGCAAATAACCCCCTCCATCGAAAAAGTCCGGCCGGGAAAGAACAAAGGAAAACCGGCCGGAACGGAATGCAAACTGGCAACTCCAGAAAACTGGTCCCGTAATAAATTACAGGAAAACCCCGATACTGTGCATACACACCCGCATCTGTATTCCGACCGGATACAAATGCAATGAGACAAAATCTACACTGTACTAAACTAGGATCCGGCTTAAACCAAAGCCGGCTAGTAATGTCCGTCCGATCCTGATCCGTGCAATACCGCACGTATCTGATCGGACCCTGCCATATATCCATACGGCCACTAGTACAAACCGTCCGATCCTGATCCGTGCAATACCGCACGTATCTGATCAGACCCTGCCATATCTCCATACGGCCTCTACAGTGTTTCGCCCGAAAGCTTGAGTAACTGAAAGTGTGGTGGACTCTAAAGACTCGTCAATACTATGGTTGTGGATTTAACCACTAGCACGTCAGAGGTATAAGCCAATACGTGACGGGCCACCAGCTATTGACCAAAAGGGACGTCGATGAGCGAACTCATCCTGACACCCTACTGAGCCTGTCAGTGACAATATCCGTACAGTCCGGTCCGTTTGTCTATGAGCATCGCATGTCGGGCCTAGGGGGTTGGTAAAAGTCAGACCCCCAAAAGCGGTACAAGTCGTGTCGGAGTGTAGCCCAGAACACCCTGAGATACTACTGGAATACCTACCAGTAAATCTCCTGCCTCGGCCGAGGGCTTTGTGTAATGGCTCTCCTAGACACAGCGCGACCTCACCCCCAATACCGGGAGAGACAAACCCCTGCAGATCCGCTCACTGCCTCCATGTGGCTCGGGACTGTACCCAACTAAAACCTGTTTGCACGACACCTTTGAGCCGTGGTAGGGTAGTGATCAAAGTACAGTGGGAACTCACACGAGACAAATGACGATCTCAGGTCGATGAACTAACCTGTACACATGTCACCAGGGAACTGCTATCTGACGTCAGGTATAAGACCAGCTAGCAGGTTCCCGGCGAGTCCTGTCCGGTGTACTCATAACCCAATGAGCACCTGTATACATCTTAGGTGAACCAACTGACACCAGTGGCTTGTGAGACCGGCCACCGCCCCTCGTCGGGGTCTCGATTGTATACACTAGTCTACTCTGGAGTATCGATGCCCTGTCTCGAAACTCCCACGACTAGGGACCATTTAAGGATGTGCTTATAGACTACCAGCTCCCACGTATATGATCGCCCTCATACTGCTGGCAGTCAAGCAAGAATCTTAGGGACTCTATCAACGTGCAATAGTGACCTGTCACGTCACCTAAAGCAGTACACGATGATAAAGGTAAACCAGATAGCATACTATCATCTCGAGTAAGACTGTCATATCGGGATAGGTCCTCCCCTCAATCATTGCAATCATGTGCCTGTGATCCAATAATTGACTCTGAGGGCACTTTCTCCAACAATATTTGCATATATGTATCATCTAATGTTTGATTATTATTAGCTCAGAATTGGCTGATATCATTTTTTTGTTATATATATGTACATATCTATATATGTTCAATATAAAACAAAAAAATTCAATAAAAAACGTATCTCGTATTCTAGGTTTTTGGAAAATTGCGAATCCTCAAGTCCCAATCGTATCATATCCTCTATCCACATCAAAATTTGTGCTACATAGCCTGGTAGATATCATGTTCGTGAAATTATTGGGTTACTAAGTAATCACCTAAAGTCTTTGGACTTATTTACAATATTGTAACCTGTCTTCGTTACATGAAGGGGCCAACCCTTTACATTTAGTTTTTCATGCTATGAAAGGCAAACAATTTGTTTCCATGGATTCTAGTTTGGGATGAATTATTTTCCATTTGTGATTAGGCAAGTGGGGAATGATTCCATTAGAGAATGAGTCTCAATTTTGATTACCTAGTATTTATTTTATATTATCTACCCTCATTGTCTACAACCGCTAACATCATAACCCTTGCCCCCATCTGAGATGTGATTATTCGACAGCCACTAGGGAAGTCAACTAACACCAATTTTATATACTTCTGATTTCTATTTGTACTGCGGACGAGGCTGGTCGAAGGTAAGATTAACAGGCCTCATTTAAATTTTTGTTTTCGATCCATATGGGAGTAATATGATACAATACTTATTTTATTCCGTAACATTATCTATAATCATCATACATCAACAGCAACAAAAAAACAGCAGCAGCAACAGCAAAAACAACCAGCCTTTATCTAAAACTTTTGTGGTCGGCTATATGAATCCATTTCTTCCATTTTGATATGTTAAGGGCCTTTTGAGAACATTTCAACAAATTTTCTTCAGGATTCATTTTGAAGAGATCTGACTATGTATGCTAGCTATTGGTTACCTTACACAACCTTCATCCTAGTTTGGGATAGTGAAAGAATTAAACCTTTAAAAGGAGAATTACCAGAGCTGTGTATAAATGACCATTTAAAAAATTTAATCAATGTGAAAAGATATTCTGAGAATGGTAAGTTCAAGGGGAAAAGCTGACCTGCGGTATGCGTCAAGTTATTTTCTTCCTCCCTCCAAGCATCATCAAGAGAAACCCCATGTTTAAGCTGGATTAAACATGCTGTTGGTTCAGAAACCCTAAGATGAGATGACGAAAACTACGGACAGAAGCTCCTATTGCATTACAGATACAGCAGCTAACTATGGAAGTAATTTTGGGGAGGAAAGAAACTAAGTAATTATTGTGCTAAAAAGTACCTTCGCCAGTATCGATGCTATGCGACTCTGCAAAGTCTTTGCTCTCTCTTGTTCTGAGCCACGCAAGACACATAAACCAATATTTAACATTTCTGCAATATCATTCCGGGAGTCAAGCGATTCACAAGTTACCATAAGCTTAGAGACATGGGATAAGAGGTCAGTTTTATTATCACAGCGTCTACAATAATACTGTGCATCCAAATTAATGTTTCCTCCAACTTTCCCCGCCATGTAAGCACGAAGAGCACACTCCATGTGTGCAACATGCCCACAGATAAACTTTTCATCCACAGTCGCCTCACATCTGATAAAGCTGTAACCTCCATATATCGAGTCAACAGTTTTACAACAGAGAATGCAACAACAATCACGGCAAAAGCCAATTTCACTGCAGCAGATATCACAAGATTTGGCTGCCAAAGCAAAGCCTCTTGTTTTTGTTCTAACAGTGCACATTTTATTTCCAGTTTTACAAGTCCCCAGTTGAATACCTGGTTCAGATTTAGAACATCCATTGTCTACTAAAGTTTCGGGAGCTCCCCTCCCCATTTCTGCAATATACAGGACAAAGCAGGTATCCATTATATATTTACACAAATACAACAACTGAGCCTTTTATCCCAAGCATATGGGGTAGGCTACATGAACCAACAAGAGAATCACGCCAGGTCGAGCACATGAATCGAAAAAATGGTATGTCATAAAGCTTTTTTTTTAATTAAAAAAAAATAAACACCCAGTTTGCAATTACGACACTATTCTAGTATTTCCAAATAGGTGGCATCTAGATTAGAGAACCTATGGAGGATATTCAGAGAAGGAGAATAACAGCATAAGTTTTTAAGCAGGCAGGACATCCTGACTAGTGCAATTAATCTAGTATCTCCTTTCTTGAAGGAAAAAGGCAGAACATCAGAGTTGAAAGTATTTTATCAGTACACCTAGACATTTAAGAGAGAATTTCGGATTACATTCAAGGAGTACCAACACCATATGCTGTGATCAACGCCAATCCAATCAAATAACATATCAATATCTTCACAGATATGCATATCTGATATTCATATTTTATGAAGGAAATATGGATATCATAGTTGCAAGTATTTCCTATTAATCTAGAATCTCTTTTTCTTGAAGGAAAAAGGCAGAAGATCAAAATTGCAAGTATTTTATCAATACGTCTGCTACATAGATGGGAGAATTCGGAATTACAATCAAGAATTTATGAAGTTTGGACGAGTACCAACACTGTATGGAAGGTGTGATGAACGCCAAGACAATCAGGTAACATATCAATATCTTAGAAATATGGATATCTAATATCCCTATGAACAAGTATTTTCTGATTCAGTCAACTAATTGCATCCAAATTCAAACTTTCAGAGGCTGAATAAAATTTCTGAATAGCCTTTAGCGCACATGCGTGCCCTTTTGGTATGTGTCCTGATGATCAATCACAGAATAAGTTTTTCTCTTTTCTGTAGTACGATAAGAGACGAGTAAGATTGGAAAAGCATTTTTCCATGTGATAAGTAAAATAGGAGAAGGATTTTTTTCCCCAGCGATGCTTGAAGAAAAAAACATGAACTCATTTGTTTCAAATTATTAGTGATCTATAGTAACTTGCAATCTGTACCAGTATTCAATTCAAGTCCATATTTTCTTTCAGATATGAATGCTGAGTTTAACATCCAAATATTCTCCAAATCCATATCATAAACAATAGATAAGTACAAGATCCACTCCATTTAAACTTTTAAACCCCTATATAGTGTCAAAAATAGGTAGATAGCCCGAATTGAACCTATAAATTCATAGATCTTTCATATATATTCCAAAAGTAACAATCTGATAAGTACAGTGACTCAGCTTCAGAAAAATAAAATAAACCATAGCAACATTACGTATCCATTTATCTTCCAAATTTAATGAGCCTGAAAGGCTGAAACATATCAGTAACTGCATGATCTAGCAGTAATAAATCGCCATTGGAGATGATCAAAATCAGGAGTACAGATAATGAAGCACATCAAAGTCTCACGGTGAAGATTAGGCGTCGAGCAATCTAAATTGGCACTGCTTGATGAAAAAAATGAAAGTGTAATCTACCAAAGCTGAAGTTAAACCACCTTCAAGTGATTTGAGATAGAATGTGAAATAAACCAGTTAAGTATACACTTTCTTAAAATGTTCTTGCTAATTATCTATGCAGTATATTGATATACTATTAGCTCGGTGAAGTATTGTTTAAACTTCCCTTTTTAATTTCAATCATGTGTATTGGAGAGAAGTGCTAAAACAAGTATCTTTTTTGGATAAACAATAAACTGTATCAGCAGTTACATCTGATAACTAGTATATTAAGTCCCAAATACCAGATTATGGAATATGCTCTGGGGTCATTGTATCTTTTTTTAAAAGTATAATAACCAATATCAATCTTAGAACATACTAGTCAATAGTCAAGAAGCTAGAAATCATGAAAGCATGATCTAGAATTCTGGATAGAATTTGATATAACTACTATTCATCAGAAATAGCATTAAACCGTTTGTTGTTTCCAAAATGATATTTATCAAATAACAGGAAATAAAATAAAAACAGATTAAGTGCACTAAATAACGCAAGAGCGGTACAGTGGAAGGTTTCTTAAAGATAAAAGCACAATGATATGCACATACAGTGAAACAATAAATCACACCTAATGCAGATACTACTAAAACTAAGAAAGCGGGAAAATGCAGAAGGCGCGCGCGCGTGTGTGTGTGTGTGAGAGAGAGAGAGAGAGGATACCTTCTTTGGGTTTAAGAGCAGTGTGCGGGATTCTCCAGCTAAAAGAGGCAAAAAAGGCATCAATATCCGCTTCAGGGTATTCTTTCCGAATATACTGCTCAAATGAAACCCTGCTATAAAATGGCGCCAACTTGCTACCATCAGCATTCTGTAAACGTCCTGGGGGATGAACGGACCTATCCTGCCAGTATCCAGAAACAGATTTTCTCTTCCCAACCCTCCACGTCCATACATCGCCAGGACAAGGCCAACCTTCAGGAGCATAAGGCAAACCTTTACCTGATGTACCACACTCAGGAACAACAAATAGCGTCTCTTTTGAAGATTGATTATTACAATTACTATCACCGGATGAATCAACATCCATGGGTTTGTTTCCTTCACCCATTGAGTCTGGCAAGGAATCTGTAGAGCATGCAATGCAACTTTAGGAATCAGATAATATTAGATTTTAACAAAACAAAATGTTGAGAGAATGCAATCCAACTTTAGGCTTTACATAATATTAGATTTTTACAATTAAATACAATGTTGTGCAGTTACCGTTTTCATTCTTCTGCTTAGTAAGAGATCCTCAAACAAGGAACGTTAGCATTTATTTATTCTAATATATAGCTACACAATTTCTAGGACAAAATTGTCTAAACAGGATATCTGGAAGGAAAATTTAGGGGAAGGAGACAGCTGCATTGATATTTCAATAAGGTAACCGGAAAATTATATAAAGGAGATTTCATATCAAATAGCATTTGTATGTAGATTACAGTTTTTCATGTTATATCTCAACCTTAATATTGGTCCATCCTCCTAACCAGAAAACAAAATAGAGGTAAATATATGTCAATTGGAGCTTTAACAGGAATAGCAAAATTGTACAAAGCATAAACTTCTATAACTAAGGACAACAAACTCAAGAAAATGGAAATGACTAACAATGGCTAAGTCGTTAGAATTAGAAATACTTCATTCCATTTCTTTGCTTATCTTTCCTTAGTTTCTGCACTTCTCCTTAGTACTATTAGATTTTAATGCTTTTCAGTTCCATCTCATCATTAACTTATTCTCATGTGACTCAGGATGGTTATCTGTGTCAACGTACACTTTCATCCCAATTCTTTGCTCCATCTTTACTCTTTGGTGTATACCTACTATTGCTAATTGATTTTTAGTTCTTCTCAGTACTATCTCGTCATTAAATCATCTCTCATATAACTTCCACTGTTCTTCATCCTATTACTATCCCAGTGAATATTTCTGCATCATTTAAATCTGTGCCCAACACCACTGGAAATACAAACCAACATAGCATCATTGCTGGGTGCAACTTCATCTCTTTCTTAACATGTTATCACCTTGTGAAGGAGCAAAATGAATGAATATGATGTCAATCTTTTATGAGACAACTAAAGATGGTCAAAACATGAGAACTCTGAGTTAAATTCCGTCCAGAGAGAACACTGAAGCCTCTTATATGTCATCTATCTACAAAAATCCACAACTGTTGGGACAACACTTAATATCAATGGCACTGGCACCATGGCTACCACTGGTCCAGTGGCAATATGAATACTACAAACTTGCCATCTCAATTGACCAACAACTTCTATTAGCCCTAGAATTGTCATCTCTAATATATAGCCCCTTGAGACAGCTAAAGCACCAAGATGTCCTTTCCCCTTGCTGCTATCACCTTTCCAACCACGGTACCACACACTCCAGCTATCAATTAAAAACCTATCACCACCCCTCATAATCGGATCTACTTCCTACTGTAAAAAGGGAGAATTCGGAAGAAATCTATGGGAAGAATATTATGTTATTGTCGATTGCCTGTCCATTTCTAACTTGATGGTGCAAAAAGCATCCATTGGTGTTGACTTGTACTTATCAGTAGTTACGGTATCTAAAATCTTTGTCAAGATATTAGGGTTGCCAACCAAAGAAATCTTAAAGCCCCAAATCCCAGATAGAATATTTATCAAATCCAGACTACAAAGCGAAGCAGTTTTAGAGGTGTGGCACTGGCAATGATGACAGCATCCCTACCTTACAAAATGACATGGTGTTTGAGCGTGTGCACATGTAGAGAACAGCTTATATGAGCATGACTGAAAAATGCAATGAAGTAACTGATCCTATCAAAATTCCTTAACTCATCAAAATCCTCTTAAACCCATACTTCTTCACAAGAGAGAGATCTTAGGCCAACACCCAAAGCCTATTGTTATATATAATATAAAGCCCTACTTCAATCTTTTGAGCTTGATTCAAGCTTTTGTCCTTTCCAAATTTGCCTCTCATGCTTGCTTTTTGTCCTCACCTTCAAATCATCCTCACAGTTGTCATCAGCCCCTCTATGGGATTTATCTTTGCATCTTGTCCTTAAGCTTTCATTATGAGTTTGTCGTAATTTTATTCAGCCCCTTTTGGACTATAAATTTGTATTTGGTCCTTTAGCTTTCATTATAGGTTCATCTTGATCTTTCATTTGTTTTCCATTAACAATAATATGCAAAATATATTTGATGAGATCTCATAGCTTTTACTATGGATTTGTCTTAATCTATTTATGTTTTCATTAATGAATAGGCTGCATATATATTTGATGGAATCTCATAAGTCATAATACTGTATAAGAACATATGCATCTTCTATTTCTTTTTATAAATTTCGCATGAATATAGTTGTTCAAAAACTAATTTATGTGTAGGTTTTTTTTTCATTTCTGATAAATTCTCATAGCAATGTATAGGAATTTATGTATGTTATTTGGTTAAGGTTTTTTCTCCAAAAATTAATTATGCCTAAAAAAAGATTTAAAAATAATAATAACCTTGGGCTTTAGCTTTGTATCCGATCTCTCAGCTTTCAGTAAGTTTGTCGTAATTTTATGCAGCCCCTTTTTGAGCTTTAAATTTGTATTTGGTCCTTTAGCTTTCATTATGGGTTCATCCTAATTTTTCTTTGTTTTCCATTAACGATAGGATGCAAAATGTATTTAATGAGATCTCATAGCTTTTACAATGAATTTGTCTTAATATATATGTTTTCATTAAAGAATAGGTTGCATATATATTTGATGAAATCTCATAAGTCATATCACTGTATGAGAACTTATGCATCTAATATTTCTTTTCATAAATTTCACATGAATATAGTTGTTCAAAAAACTAATTTATGTGACACTTTTTTCATTTCTGATAAAAGCTCATAGCATTATATAGGAATTTATACATGCTATTCGGTTTAAGTTTTATCTCCAAAAAATAATGATGTCTGAAAATAGATTTTAAAAAATATTAATGTTTGATTTTTTTCCTTTTTCTTGATATAAAAAGAATTGGCATCTCAATCTTCGACATGTCGACTGACATGGGAATTTTCAAATGTGATTTACCGTTCATTGAATATATGCAGAAAATGGATAAATGCGTAAAATTCAAAGAGACTTTCAGGTAATTGTTTTCAAAGAAAATGAAGAAATGTTTTGGGATTATTGAGAGAATTTGGGTCAAACTTCAAAGATTTGCGAGACGATAAAATTTAGTTGAAATGCTGGTCATTTCTGCAATAACATATTTCTTTAATTCTAACGGGATCTGTACATGGCACGAGGGCACTTTCTAGTATATGAAAATAATTATAACAAGAAAATTTTGCTCCTTGCACAGCAAAACAAAATAATTTGAGATTGAAGAAATATAGGCCTCCACGTATTAATACGACTTTGAGTGGGTGTGGGTTTGCATTCTTTATAAACCCTTATTGAATAGTTCAAATATTAATGAAGCCCGCTATCTATGATAAAAGTCCAACCTCGTTTGATAGAGATTGTCGTTGCATTTTTTAATGTTGATTTGAGATATAAATTCAAACGGAATGCTGACTTCACAACAAGCTAACACTAGTAATGTACCCGGTGATTATAACGCCACTTCCTAATCCTTATAAGTGCACTAAGTAAATTTCAAGCGCCCCACATGTTTTGCAGAGCCTTTCTTTTCAAAGTCAAGTGGTTCACATTCCGAGACAACACAGGCTACTAAGACCTACTAATTCTACTGACGAAGTCACATAACTCCCAACTTTGAAACAAAACCTAATGTGTTAAATGTAGAGTTCTTCATTGGTTTTAAAGGGTTGAAGGCCCTAAATACAGCTTATATGGCCTTAGCGTATATTATTTTATCTTTCAAGTAAAATGAGTGTCGACTACTTTTGCCATCTTGGGACTGTTGGCTATAGTGTCCTCAAGTCAATTATTGAATCGCAAGCACGCGATTGTGATGATTGAGGGAGGACCTATACCGGTAGAACAGTCTTACTCGAGATGATATTATATTATCTGGTTTGTCTTTATCATCATGTACAGCATTAAGTGGTATTACAGGTCACTATTACATGTTGATAGAGCCCATAAGATTCTTGCTTGACTACCAGCATTGTGATGGCGATCACATACGTGGGAGCTGGATGGTCTATAAGCACATCCTTAAATATGCCTAGTCGTGGGAGTATCGAGACTGGACATCAGTACTCCAGAGTAGACTAATGTATACTTATCGAGACCCCGACGAGGGGCGGTGGCCGGTCTCATAAGCCATTGGTGTTAGTTAATCACCAAAAATAGTATACAGGTGCTCATTGGGTTATGAGTACACCGGACGGACTCGCCGGGAACATACTAGTTGGTATTATACCTATTATAGCAGTTCCCAGATGACATGTGTACAGGTTAGTCTGTCGACCTGAGATCGTCATCTGTCTCGTGTGAGTTCCCACTGTCCTTTGATTACTACCCTACCACGGCTCAAAGGAGTTGTGCAAACAGGTTTTAGTTGGGTACAGTTCCGAGCCATATATAGGCGGTGAGCGGATCGTCGGGGATCGTCTCCCCCGGTATTGGGGGTTGATATTGCGTTGTGCACGAATGGCCATCATCAGAAATCCTTGACCAAGATAGTCGAGAATTACTGATTTAGGATCAGTAGTTTCTCAGGTGGTGATGGATTTCATACCAACACGAATTATCGCGTTATTAGGGATCTGACTTTATCCAACCCCTAGACTCGATATGCGATACCCTTAGACGAACAGACCGGACTGTACGGAGATTGTCACTGTCAGGCTCAGTAGGGGTACGGATGAGTTTGCTCGTCGGCTTTCCTTTCGCTCAATACCTGGGTAGCTATTACGTACAGCTAGTACCGCTGATGTGCCTGTGGCTAAACCCACTGCCAGCGTATTGACGAGTCTTTAGAGTCCTACACAGAGGGTTTTCACGGTTCACGTGTTATGGTGTAGATGACGTATGTTGGTACATACAGGTGTCCGATTAAATATGTGTACAGGCTGCACGGACTTTAATCGGACGGTTGATAATATTAGCGGTTTAGGACTAAACCGGATTATTAAATCAGGTTTTGATTTAATAATTTATATATATATATATATATTTATATATGTATTCTAGTATTATTGTTCACTATTCATTTTCTCACTTGGCTATTCATATTTTTGTACGAATACGCATATATGTATTTCGATACGTGTACCGAGTTGCATTCCGTATTTATACAGAATACCTTCTAGACGATGGTCACCTCATTATTTGATTTTCATTTTAGAAAATCAATTTAGGAAATGAGGTGGAGAGTGAGTTGGCATGTGTTAGCAATATGTATGCCCTAGAGGCCATTACTGTACATACGATGTATATTGTAATGGATGCTTGGACATATATAGGGAGGACTTTCTTGCTCGACATGATAGTATGCTATCAGGTTGCTCTTTATCTTAACATGTACTCTGATTATCTCTATGATACATGTTGATAAAGCCCTTAGGATGAGTACTTGACTATCAGGACTATGATGCGGATCGTACTAGTGGGGACAGAGTAGTCGATAAGTACATCCTTCAAATGTTCCTAGTCAAGGGTGTATCGAGACAATGCATCGATATATCAGAGTAAACTAGCGTATACGCTTCTTGACCCATATGATGGGCGATGGATGATCCCATATCCATTGGTGTTTGACATCAGAAAAGGTATGCGGGTGCTTAGTGGAGACTGGGTACACTGGACGGACTCGCCGAGTACATGTTAGTCTGTAGACCCGAGATCGTCATAGAGTTTTGTGTGATTCCCACTGTGATTTGATTTCCACCTTACCACGTTCAAGAGAACGTGCAAAACGGTGGCTTTTAGGAACAGTCCCGAGTCATATGGAGGCAATGAGCGATGGGAGGGGTTTCGTCTCTCCCGGTATAGGGAGTTGATGTTACGCTATGCTCGATTGGCCATAACATGAAATCCCTGGCCAGAGTTGCTGATATCTACTGGTAAGTGTTATCAGTAATTTCTCGGACCGTTATGGACCATGCATCGGCATGATTTATTAGGCTATTGGAGTCTGACGTTATACCACCCCCAGGCTGTGATATGCGACATATCAGACGAAGAGACCGGACTGTACGGAAGTGTTACTGATTGGATACACAGGAGAATGTACAGGCTTGCTTGTTGATCTTCTGATCGCTCAGTATCTGGGTGGTTGTTACGTTTAGATGACCGCTTGCAGCTTGTGGGTGTTTGATATGATCATCACCTACTGCCGGCGTATTGACGATTCTTTAGAGTCCTACACAGAGGTTTCCTGGCTCAAGCAAAACGGAGTAGGAGCACATATGTTTTATTTCCCGATAGTTTGAGCAACTTTGAATGTCACCCTTGTTCTTATAGATAGGTACAAGGATACTTTTCCTCCATTCATTTGGCATCTTTTTTGTCTGCCAAATCTTATTAAACAGATCTGTCAGCCATTTAACGCTTATTTCTCCTAAGCATCTCCAAATCTCGATAGAAATCCCGTCAGGGCCAACCGCTTTTCTTAAACTCATTCTGTTCAAAACTTTTTTAACCTCAGGTAGTCTTATTTTACGCATGAAATCACGGTTTATATCTTGAGATTGAATGACAAATCCATCCAAATTCTTAGTAAAGCTCTCATTGAACAATTTGTCAAAATAATCTCTCCATCTTTCCTTGATATCCTCATCTCGAACTAAAACCTTCTGATTTTCATTTTTGACACACTTCACCGCACATAAGTCTCTAGTCTTCCTTTCCCGCATCCGAGCAATCCGGTATATATCATTTGCAGCCTCTTTAGTGTCTAATTTTTCATACACCTCCTTGAAGACCTTAGATTTAGCTTCCCGAACAGCTTTCTTAACTTCCTTTTTAGCCATTTTGTACTTCTCAAATCTCTCCGCATCTCTACTTTTCTTCAAATCTTTATAAGAATCCCTTTTAATTTTAATAGCAGCCTTTACATCTTCATTCCACCATGATATGTCCTTAGATGGTGGAGCACCACCTCTCAACTCACCAAGTAGATCTCTAGCTACCTTCTTGATACAACTAGCCATTTTGTTCCATGTTTTGTCTGGATCATCTTCCGACTGCCAATCCGCTTCTTGGACTACACGATCTATAAAACCCTTTTGGTTACCTTCTTTCAATCGCCACCATTTAATTCTAGGCTCTACCTTACGTCTAATCTTCCTAGGTTCTCTTCTAAATCGAAAATCTAGAACTAAAAGTCTATGTTGAGTGGTTACACTCTCACCTGGCACTACCTTACAGTCGATACAACAAGCTCTATCTATTCTTCTCGTCAGAAAAAAGTCTATTTGACTAGCACTTGATCCGCTCCTAAAAGTGATAAGGTGGGACTCTCTTTTCCTAAACCAGGTGTTTGCTAAGATCAAGTCATAAGATAAGGCAAAATCTAGAATCGAGTCACCTACTTCATTCCTTTGTCCGAAACCAAAACCTCCATGGATAGTATCAAACCCACTACGACTAGTACCTACATGTCCATTAAGATCACCACCAATAAATAACTTCTCTCCACTAGATATACTTTGCACCACCTCGTCTAAATCCTCCCAGAATAGACTCTTACTAGCGTTATCAAGACCTATCTATGGTGCATAAGCACTAATAACATTAAAGATCTCTCCACCTAGAACAAGCTTAACCAGTAAAATTCTATCGCCTTTTCTCCTAATCTCAACTCCATCCTCAAGCAACCGTCTATCTATGATTATGCCTACCCCATTACGATTTTTATCTCTACCCGTATACCAAAGCTTATAACCCCAAGGCTCTATGACTCTACTCTTTTCACCTACCCACTTAGTTTCTTGCAAACACATAATACAAACTCTTCTCCTAATCATCACCTCCATTAATTCTATTAGTCTACCCGTAAGGGAACCTATGTTCCAGGAAGCTAGACGGATCATATGAAACCCTTGCTTATTTGTCACTACACCCGGGGTCCGATGTAGCGCGCCGTTTCTGGACGACGACCCTTGCTTATTTGTCACTACACCCGGGGTCCGATGTAGCGCGCCGTCTCTGGACGACGACCCTTGCTTATTTGTCACTACACCCGGGGTCCGATGTAGCGCGCCGTTTCTAGACGATGACCCTTGCTTATTTGTCACTACACCCGGGGTCCGATGTAGCGCGCCGCATCTGGACGACGACCTAGTTTTAAAATACCTCTATGCAAAGTAAAAAAATATGACTATAGTTTTGAAGAAAAGCGAGTAGTTTTAAAATTGGTTCCGACAACATCATTTAGATTTGTTTTTTTTGCATTAAACATATAACGCAGTCCTATCATTACAAGTTTCTAAGCCAAGCCACAAACAACAAAAATAGCATGCTTTTATATGCCATTCGCATTCGCCGCAGGGTCCCGAGTCTTCATCGTAAGTTTACTTAACTTACGGCAGGACGGGGGCAGAGCTAACGCGGATGCAAAACATATAGAAACATCTACTATATATATCATCAAAAGCATGTAATGGCATCACAGGCAGATAAAAACCATCACAGGAATACAAACAATAATATGGAATAACGGATAAACTAGGAGCCCCGCATTTCATTTGAGCCATAGATAAAACGCGGCGTTCCCCGGTATGGATAGCCCGTACAAAATCGATCCTAGACCCCTACGAATGCGGCAAGCCACCTGCCAATTCTAGAAATTGGGTAACTCGCCCTCAATGAAATGAGTCGGTCACTCGTCGCTTTCTAGAATCCGGTAACTCGGGCACTCCTTCGCGAATCGATCCTATAACCCCTATAAGTGCGGTGAGCAACCCGCCAATTCTAGAGCGAAACGGCCCGGTCTCAACTCCATGAGATGGCCACCCGCCATACTCTATAACCCGGCTACTCGAGCACTTCTCATGAGTTAATCCTAGTACAGAAATGAAAAATATATACAAGGGTGACAACAACCGCATCCTGGTCGGGTCCCAATAAAAATATATATATAATACGGAAACGGCGGCCACAAGTTGGACCTTGTCCCAAACAAATGAATACAACATTATAAAACAAAACTGTACAAGCAAATCGCACTAGGGGCCATCCAACAAGACAATCCGGCTAAACCATCATATATATATATATATATATCACAGAACAAGTAACATAAGTAAGTGTGCAACCCCATCTAATTGAACATATAGTAATGAGACGACGTTGAACAACACATATACCAAAATACAAACAAAAACGATGTCAAAATTTCGACCGAAAACAGTCCTGAATTGCCCGTATGCTCAAACAGTACAAAACAAAATCTGAGGCAAAAAGAGATATACCAAAAATCTAGTTTCTACAATTCCAAACTACTGACAAAACCAGGGACCAAATGACAATTTTTGGTAAGGGGAAATCGGCCGAACCTCGGCCAAACCTTGACCATTTGGTCTCAGGTTTCGTGCCAAGTTTTCTTTCTTGAAAAGTAGTCCACTGATATATACAAATAAATTTCAGGTTCCATTTTGAAATAGACAGAAACTTGGAATTCAAAACTAAATACAGGTAATTTTTTTTGTCTCGAAACTAAAACATCATCTAATTTAGTTCTAGTTTTGGTTTGGCTCTGATACAATTGAAAGTTCCTGGTGCCCTCGCCACGGCAATCGTGGCCGATGTGGAACCGAAAAACAAAAATTTACAAGAGGGCATTAGAAACAAATCCCTAGCGATTGATCCAAACACTAAAACTAGAAAGCAAGCATGCAAGGTTTAGAGATTACAACTTTTGATGCATGTCCACCCTATCGTGGAAGACCACTCCAAGATCCTCGTAGGTCGTCTGCAACAAGCTCGAGAGGCGACCGCTCTTGCCGAATATGATTCACCCGAGGCAATCGATCCAAGCTCCAGTTTCACCTAATGAAGCAACCGACGCTCCAAACTCACTAGGAATGGAGAGTGGGGATGTAGGAATTTTCCACAATGATTTTCACTCTCAAAGTCATGCTCAAGAGAGTAAGGAGGAGACGAAGAAGAGGTTAACCATCACCAAAATGATCTAAGGTTGAATGAATGAGATAAGAGAATGGCTTCATCTTTTTACAATCATGTAAAAAATATCACAACCTTTACATAATAAACAAATGAACCTCATTCTTCTCTACATGACCTTAACTATGCTTAATGTCACCTTATCCTCCACCTCATTTCTGAATGATTTTCTAAAAAGAAAATCATATAATGAGGTGTCTTTCTAGAACATATTCCGTATAAATACATAATACAACCCGGTATACATATCGAAATACATATATGTGTATCCGTATAAAAATACGAATAACCAAAAGAGAAAATATAGTGAAAAATAATACTAGAATATATATATCAAATATATATATATATATAAATTATTAAATCAAAACTTGATTTAATAGCTTAATCCTAAGCCGGCTAATATTATCAACCGTCCGATTAAAGTCCGTGTAAGCTGTACACATATTTAATCAGACACCTGTATGTACCAAAATACGTCATCTACATCATATCGCCTGATCCGGGAAACCCTCTGTATGAGACTCTAAAGACTCGATAATACACTGGCAATGATTACCAGATAAATCCATAACCACAACCACGTCAGCGGCACTAGCTGTACGTAACGGCTACTCAGGTATATACCGAAAAGGAGGTCGACAATCAAGTCCGTCCGTACGCTACTAAGCCTGAATGTGACAATCTTCGTACAGTCCGGTCTTTTCGTCTAAAAGTGTCGCATAACAGGTCTAGGGGTGGATAACGTCAGACCACTAATAACACGATAAGTCGTGTTGGAGTCAAGCTCAACACCCACCGAGAAATTGTTGGTTCCTTGTGTTGGTTAATTGTTCTCACTCTACATCGATAGTAGAGAGACGGAATGCACAAAAATTAAATTTTGAGCAAACACAACCAACTAAATCCCTAGTGATCAAACTATAAGCCTAATCTAGCAACTAAAAAGAATTAATCTACTCGGTTAGAATTTTATACCGAATGATCCGTGTCTTTCGGTTTTCTACCCTCTTCCTTACTCCACCTCCATGATCGAGCTTGACCTCCAATCTTCCTCCGTCGAAGATGATCCACGCGAGGGATGTGGTCTTGGCTCTAGCTCCACACAAAAACCTAATGGGGCAACTAAAAACTCTAGGTTGCTAATCTAGAGTATCTAGTGATGTAGTGTGCTGTTCTAGTAATTTTTCTACCTCTGTTCACCCTTGATTCTCAACTCATAAGAGTGTACGGTGAAGAGGAAGGAGCTCTAGAATGGTGTAATGAAAATCTCCTCACAAAACAAATAATGCAAGCATGGTTTTATCAAAATGATTTTTTCCATATATAAAAACCAACCATACTTGAATAGTGTACCATATTCAACCATGCTTCACACCATTCTCTTTGACACCTCACCCATCCACCTCATTTCAATTTTCAAGAAAAGAAAAACCAAGGAAATGAGGTGTCTTCCTTCTAGAATGTTCCGTATAAATACGGATTACACTCTACCGTATATACATACCCATATTCGTATCAAAATACGAATACCCAAAAAGGTAGAATAATACAAAGAACATAATACTAGAATATACATATCGAAATATACATATGTAAATTATTAAATCAATACCTGATTTAATAATCCGGCTTAATCCTAAACCGGCTGGCATAATCAATTGTCCGATCGAAAGCCCGGATAACACTAGAATATACATATCAAAATATGCATATGTAAATTATTAAATCAATACCTGATTAAATAATCCAGCTTAATCATAAGTCGACTAGTATTATCATTCGATCGGAACACTGCAAGTATCAAAATATGATCATTGCATCATTTCGTCTGAACCAGAGAAACCCTCTGTATGGGGCTCTCAAAACTCGACAGTACGCTGGCAGTGGGTTTAACCACAAGCACGTCAGCGACACTAGTTGTATGTAACGACTATCCAGGTACTTGTCGAAAGAAAGGCGGATGAGCAAGCTCGTCTGAATCCCTAATGAGCCTACCCGTGACAATCTCCGTATAGTCTGATCTCTTCGTCTAAGGGTATCGCATACCGGATCTAGGGGGTGGTAAATATCAGACCCCTAATTGTTGGGTTACACTAGCGCCTAGCCATCAAACGTGGCCATTTGCGGAACAAAAAATTTTCCTTCGGGTTTAAAACTTGTGCGCTAAATGAAACCCGATAACCGGATCTTACCATAAACCTAAACTAACTAAACTACGAGAAGCTATCTACTATGAAAAAGAGTCTCACCAAAAGATCTGTGTCCTTCGGTCTGGTCTCCTCTTCCTTAGCCCCAAGTGGCCTCCATGATCGAGCTTGATCTCTTTTGCTTGCTCCTTCGGTCCTCCGAGATCTAGCTTGTTCGTCGGTCCTCCTCCATCGAAGATGATCCACCCGAGAGATGTGATCCATGGCTCTAGCTCCAAACTAAGTGTCAAAAGGAGCAACCAGAAGCCTTAGATTGCTAGTCTGAGGGATCTAGGATGTAGTGTATGGTTCAAAGTGTATTTCTATCTCACTATCTCACCTCTTTTGTTTCTCAACACATAAGAGTGTAGAGAGGAGGTAGATCATAAAGATGGAGGAACTCAAAAGGAGGGAGGATGGTGAAGCAAATGTTGAGAGCTCAAAAATAATGAGGCTAGCATGTGAGAAAAAACTCACAATGGTTTTGTAAAACTATTTTTACAATAAACAATATCCAACCATGCTTCAATAATGAGCACAAATGAATTGAAAATTCATTTGTACTATTGAGGCATGGCACTCACCATACTCTCCTCATCTTACTTTACACCTCATTATCCATTTAAAGATAAATGGAAATAATCAATAATGAGGTGTCCACCTTCTAAAATGTTTTCCGTATAAAATACGAATTACAGTCTACTGTATATACATACCTGTATTCGTATCGAAATACGAATACCCGAAGAGATAGAATAACACAACGAACATAATACTAGAATATACATATCGAAATACATATATGTAAATTATTAAATCAATACTAAATTAATAATCCGGCTCAATCCCGAGCCGGCTAGTATTATCAACTGTCCGATCGAAAATCCGAGTACATAGTACAATCAATCCATCGGAACCCTGCACGTATCCAATACGGGTACTACATCATTTCGCCTGAACCAGGGAAACCCTCTGTGTGGGACTCTAAAGACTCGACAGTACGCCGGCAGTGAATTACTGGATAAATCCATAACCACAACCGCGTCAGCGGCACTAGCTGTACGTAACGGCTACCCCGGTACCTGTCGAAAAGAAAGGCCGACGAGCAAACTCATCTGGATCCCTACTGAGCCTATCCGTGACAATCTTCGTACAGTCCGGTCTTTTTATCTGAGAGTATCGCATACCGGGTCTATGGGTGATAAACGTCAGACCCTAATAACCCGATAATTCGTATTGATGCGGCTCAGGACCAATCCGAGAAACTACTGATCAACCTATCAGTAAATCCCAACTGCCTTGGCTAAGGCCTTATGATCCTGACCAATCGAACACAGTGCGATATCGACTCTCTATACCGGGAGAGACGAATCCCCAACAATCACTCACTGCCTCCATATGGCTCGGAACTGTACCCTACCAAAACATGTTTGCACGACTCAATAGAGTCATGGTAGGGTAGTGATCAAAGTACAGTGGGAACTCACACGAGACAAATGACGATCTCGGATCAAAAGACTAACTTGTACTAATGTCACCTGAGAACTTCCATCTGACGATAGGTTTAGTACCATCTAGAAGTTCTCGACGAGTCCGTCCAGTGTACTCACCCCCAGTGAGCACCTGTAGACGATCTTAGATGCAAAAGACCAATGGCTGCGGGACCAACCATCGCCCCTCGTCGGGGTCTAGAAACGTATACACCAGTCTACTCCGGAATATCGATGCCCAGTCTCGATATTCCCATGACTATGGACATTTAAGGATGTGCTTATAGACTACCCAGCCCCCACATGTATGATCGCTATCATAACGCTGGTAGTCAAGCAATAATCTTACGGGCTTTATCAACGTGTATAAATGATATGTAATAACAAGTAAGACATACACACATATTAAGATAAAGACAAACCAGATAGCATACTATCATATCGAGCAAAATTGTCATGTACATATATATGTCCAAGCATCCACATGTATACATATACAATAATAGCCTCTAGGGCATAAATATCCAACAATCTCCCACTTGCACTAAGGCCATATATTGACGTACCGAGTACCCAACGTCTGCTTTAGGACCAGCTGTTGACGTATCACATACCCAACATCTCAAAAAGTCGCTCGAACTGCGCTTGAAGGAGGGCCTTCGTGAATGGATCCGCCGTGTTGTCTTTTGTATCCACTCTCCGCACCTCGATCTCCTGGCGATCAATGATCTCCCTGATCGGGTGATACCGCCTCAAGATATGTCTGGATTTTTTATGGGACCGTGGTTTCTTTGCTAAAGCTATAGCCCCAATGTTATCGCAATACAAAAGTATCGGATTAACAAAGGACGGAACCACCTCAAGTTCACTAAAGAACTTCTTAATCCAAACGGCTTCTTTTGCGGCATCGCTGGCAGCAATGTATTCAGCCTCCATCATCAATTCTGCGACGGTGACCTGTTTGGAACTCTTCCAACACACCGTCCCTCCATTAAGGGTAAACACAAAACCCGAGACAGGCTTGCTGTCACCCTTGTCACTCTGGAAGCTTGAATCAGTAAAGGACTCGACCTGCAGGTCTCCATTACCGTAATCCAAGAATATCTCCTTAGTCCTTCTCAGGTACTTGAGAATGTTCTTCACTGCCGTCCAGTGGTTCTTACCTGGGTCTGACTGATACTGGCTTACCACGCTAAACGCGTAAGCTACATCTGGTCTTGTACATAGCATCGCATATATTATAGATCCTACCGCCGAAGCGTAGGATATAGTGCTCATGCGAACCCTCTCCTCATCAGTCTTGGAAGACATCTCTTTAGAAAAGGTGATTCCGTGCAATGCGGGTATGTTACCGTGCTTGGAATCTTCCATACTAAATCTCTTTTGTACGGTCTCTATGTATCTGGACTGTGAAAGTCCCAATAATCTCTTGGATTTATCTCTGTAGATCTTGATCCCCAGAATATACGAGGCATCACTCAGGTCCTTCATGGATAACCTTTGTGACAATAACAGCTCGACCGATTGTAGCATAGGAATATCATTTCTTATCAAAAGAATATCGTCCACGTACAAGACTAGGAATACGACAGTTCGTCCTATAATCTTCTTATATATATAAGGCTCATCCTCATTCTTGATGAAGTCAAATTCCTTGACTGTTTCATCAAAACAGATGTTCCAGCTCCGCGATACCTGGTTTAATCCATAAATGGATTTAAGCAACTTGCACACCTTCCCGCTGCTCCCATTGTCTACAAAACCTTCTGGCCGATCCATATAAACGCGCTCTTCCAAACTTCCGTTTAGAAAAACCGTTTTTACGTCCATCTGCCAGATTTCATAGTCATGGAAGGCAGCAATGGCAAGTAGGAACCGTATGGATTTGAGCATATCCACTGGAGAAAAGGTTTCGTCATAGTCCACACCTGGTCTTTGACGAAAACCTTTTACAATAAGTCTAACTTTATAGGTTTCCACCTGTCCATCTACACCAATTTTCTTTTTGTAGATCCATTTGCATCCAACAGGTTTTACCCCAGGTGCAATATTTAAGGTCCACACTTTATTAGCGTATATAAACTCCATTTCGAATCGCATAGCATCCAGCCACTTATCAGAGTCCCTACTGATAATGGCATGCTTGAAATTAGTAGGATCTTCCAAGATGCAATCCTCTCTATCCCCGTCTTGGACGGATGAGAAATCCTACTAGATCTGCGGAGTGGCTGGGCTTTGTCTGGGACTACTGAATCTAACGGTTCCACCAAATCTTCAGTTTCAGTTTATGGTTCAAAAGTTTCTTCCAGTTCTACCGTACTCCCACTAACTTCTTTTGCAAGAAGTTCCCTTTCTAAAAAGATGGCGTGGCGAGATACAAACACCTTCTGTTCCTCAGTATAGTAGAACAGATATCCTAGTGAATTCTTAGGATGTCCCACAAATTTACATAGAACTGATCGTGCCTCAAGTTTGTCCGGTTTCTGTGTTTTCACATAGGCCGGACAACCCCATATTTTAAACCGCTTAAGATATGGATTCCGTCCACTCCATATTTCATATGGAGTTTTAGGCACAGATTTGGATGGAACGTAATTTAATAAGTATGTTGATGTCTGAAGCACATATCCCCAGAATGAAAGAGGCAACTCAGCACTACTCATCATGGAGTGAACCATATCCAAAAGGGTATGATTCCTCCGCTCCGATACACCGTTGTGCTGTGGTGTATACAGAGTAAGCTGAGAGAGAATATCATTCTTTTTTAGAAAGTCCCGGAATTCCATACTCAAGTACTCCCTTTCTCTATCAGATCGGAGGATCTTGATACTTTTGCCAGTCTGGTTCTCTACTTCGTTTCTGAATTATTTGAATTTCTCAAAATCTTCAGATTTGTGTTTCAAAAGATACACATATCCGAACCTAGAGAGATCGTCAGTGAATATGATGAAGTAAGAGAACCCACCCCTTGCATGCATATACAGACATCAGACCACATACATCACTGTATATGAGTCCCAAGAGCTCTGCTGCTCTTTCTCCGTGTCCGGTGAACGGAGATTTGGTCATCTTTCCCTTGAGACAGGGATGACAAGTTTCATAAGATGAAAATTCGAACGTATTCAAATATCCATATTTATGCAACTTACTTAAGTCTTTTCTCTCCGATATGACCAAGTCTACAATACCACAAGTAGGATTCGTTCACTTCTGAACTTTTCCTCTTGCGTGTGTTTTGTATATTAAAAATTGTGTTTTGATTTAGAACATAGATACCATTACACAGTGTACCTTCTGCAAACAATACCTGATTTAGGTAAATGTTCATGATATTTCTATCAAGAACAAACTTATATCCATCTTTATCAAGTAAAGAAACTGATATGATGTTGCAAATCATGGAAGGTACATAGTAGCAATTGTTCAAAATCATAGTGTTGCCTTTTGGCAACACTAGGTGATATTCACTGACGGCAGCAGCATCAACTTGTGCTCCGTTCCCTATTCTGAGGGACATCACCAGATCCAACTATCCTACTTTTTCTTAGTCCCTGCAATAAATTACATATATGAGATCCTGGTCCGGTATCTAATACCCAGGAAGTAGGACTGACTGAAAAACGATTCTCAATAATAAGAACACCTGAAGGAGACGCAATAGTATGCTTCTTCTTCGTTAGGGTCCTCAAGGAATTCATGCAATTCTCTTTCCTCTGCTCATACTCATGACCGCTGTCATAAGTTAGAGCCAAACCGATGTTTCCCACCCCGAATAAGAATTCGGATCGGTCAAGCGATACATTTTATTATCTTGATTGGGGATTGAATTGGCTGCTACCTGGAGAGAGAGAGAGAAACACTCAGCGTGCGCTCTTGCAAGATTAGATTGCTTATTAGTTTATCTAATCAGGATGGCTCCCACTGTTTTCTCGAATTCTTCTTCAAACCCTAAAAGAAGAACTGGTCAGGATTAATCGCACGTCACAATACTTGCTTAACCTTTCGGCCAGGCTAGTGTCGGTACTTCAAGAGAGGATTTCCAACGCTTTCGCGACGTTCCTTAATTACATAACCTCTTTTCTCCGGTGGCGTAGCCCCGCTAACACTGTTCTAGACACCTCCTTGGTTTATAGCATTAATTGTTAAGTGAAAAAATCTCCCAAGAGTAATCCAACTCACCAGTGGGATCGGGATCCAACTATCATCGCGTGATAACCTAGATGGAATCCACTCTAGTTACCACACTCCAGAAGGTATGCAACACTAGCAAGTTTCCTGTATATTTGAAACTCCCGATATGGTTTTTGCCCCTATAACCCTAATGACCTTGACAGAGTCAACGAATCAAAGAGTTTTAGTCAAGTTCAACCCGTCATTATCTTGATTGCATTAAACCCACCCGCATAACCGTTGAAGGAGTCAACAAGGTTACACGACTGTCCTAACCAATCGCAACTAATGCTACAAACGAGCACCACTTAGCTACCATACACTACGCCTTGACGGGGTCAACAAACGCAGCACGAATACTAAGTACTATTCGTAGGAAATGACGGAGGGCTACGGCTGGGTTTTTGGCGAAAAACCGTTTAACGTAATGAACTTGATATCGTTGAAGGAATTTGAGCAGTTTTGAAAAAGAGTGGTTTAGGCTCCGGTTTTGAAAACTTGTGGTTTTGAAGAAAACCGAGTAATCTACGGGATAAACTTCCGCTCAAGAGGTCACTCCCCGCGAAGGGATCTAGGCTCTTGCCTCCTAGAATGAGGTGCTGGATGTTCATGACCGAACACCGCTATGCAAAGCGAAAGAGTATAACTATAGTTTTTCGAAATTTGTTCCAACATCTTTTACGTTTCTTTTCTTGCATTAATTAAAATTAATGTGGTCCCATCATTTAATACCTATCACACCAGAAAAGAACGAAAATACAATGTACGTATATGCCATCCGCATTCGCCACGGGGCCCCGTCATGCACCGTTAGGTTTACTTAACTAACGGCAGAGCGAGGGCTGGACTAGCACGGGTGCAAAACATATACAACATCTACTGGTATATATATAAATATATATAACATTCGTCCCAGGCATAATATAAGCAATATCACAGAATCTCAGCAAGCAACACAGAATGGCAGATAATCTTGGAGTCTCGGGTTTCACTTAAGCCGCAAATAAAACCGGACATTCCCGGTTGTGTGGATAGCCTGTGCAATGAAAACCTGGACTCCTACGAGCGCGGCAAGTTACCCGTCAATCCCAGAAGTGAGGCAACCCCAATCAACAAAGTGAATGGGCCATCCAGCACTTCACGGGATCCGGTAACTTGAGCGCCCCTCCGTGGGTCATCCTATACCCCCTACGAGTGCGGCGAATAACTCGCCAATTCTAGAGTGAAGCCCCCTCCGTCTCAACGCCATGAGATGCGGACTTGTTGCCCTCTAGAACCCGGCTATTCAAGCACTCCACCGTGCCCCAATCAAATAATATACAACACGGCAGAGACGGCAGTCCACATGTCGGACGCTCACCCCGCAATATAACAAATGTATAAATGAATCCAAACTGTACTACTACCATTGCAACATCAGCTATCCACCACGACAATCCAACCACAATATCAGCACAATCACATAACATCAACGTGAATATCATGTTCGTAAACCCGTCTAAAAAAACATATAGCAGCTAAATGGGTTATACCGCTCAAATGACATTCACGGTCACAGATAGTAACATATGTACTGATAAAAACACATTTAAAATTTTCGATGGACTTAACTTTTCAAAATAGGCCCCAAGAGCTAACCAGTACTCGGACCAGTATCATACATCTCAAAAATCACAGTTCATCATAGAGAAGCTCTTGAAGAATTTTGATACACAGATGCTTCCATTCTGCCGCGAAACCGCCGCGAACAGGCATGTTCTGCGGCGGTTCCGCGGCCGTATATGAAGATTGTGTGCTCAAATTTCTTCAGTACATCTAAAATAGCCTGCACGGATTTTTAAAACACTCTGAATAATTTTTTTAACACTTTTTAAAAACGGCAGCAAGCATGATTTTTGAATTGCAATTTCGAAAAATTTCGTCGATCGATATTTTAAACACGTCTAAACTAGCTAGTATGGGTTTATGGGATGGGTCTGATACCATGTTGGGTTACACTAGCGTCCCGGCCATCAACCGTGGCCATTTGCGGAACAAAAAATTTTCCTTAGAGTTTAAAACTGGCGCTAAATGAAACCCGATAACCGGATCTACCATAAACCTAAACAAGCTAAACTAAGAGGAGCTATCTACTATGAAAAAGAGTCTCACCAAAAGATCCGTGTCCTTCGGTCTTGTCTCCTCTTCCTTAGCTCCAAATGGCCTCCATGATCGAGCTTGATCTCCTTTGCTTGCTCCTTCGGTCCTCCGAGATCTAGCTTGTTCGTCGGTCCTCCTCCATCGAAGACGATCCATCCGAGAGATGTGATCCATGGCTCTAGCTCCAAACTAAGTGTCAAAAAGAGCAACCAGAAGTCTTAGATTGCTAGTCTAAAGGATCTAGAATGTAGTGTATGGTTCAAAGTGTATTTCTATCTCACTATCTTACCTCTTGTTTCTCAACACATAAGAGTGTATAGAGGAGGTAGATCATGAAGGTGTAGGAACTCAAGAGGAGGGAGGAGAGTGAAGCAAATGGTGAGAGCTCAAAAATAATAAGGCTAGCATGTGAGAGAAAAAACTCACAATGGTTTTGTAAAACTATTTTTATAATAAACAATATCCAACCATGCTTCAATAGTGAGCACAAATGAATTGAAAATTCATTTGTCAACACTATTGACGCATGGCACTCACCATACTCTCCTCGCCTCACTTTACACCTCATTATCCATTTAAAGATAAATGGAAATAACCAATAATGAGGTGTCCACCTTCTAGAATGTTTTCCGTATAAAATACGGATTACAGTCTACTGTATATACATACATGTATTCGTATCGAAATACAAATAACCGAAGAGATAGAATAACACAAAGAACATAATACAAGAATATACATATCGAAATACATATATGTAAATCACTAAATCAATACCTGATTTAATAATCCGGCTCAATCCCGAGCCGGCTAGTATTATCAACTGTCCGATCGAAAATCCGAGTACATAATATAACCAATTGATCGGAACCCTGCACGTATCCAATACGACTACTACATCATTTCGTCTGAACCAAGGAAACCCTCTGTGTGGGACTCTAAAGACTCGACAGTACGCCGGCAGTGAGTTACTGGATAAATCCATAACCACAAGCAAGTCAGCGGCACTAGCTGTACGTAACGGCTATCCGGGTACCTGTCGAAAAGGAGGTCGACGAGCAAACTCATCCGGATCCCTACTGAGCCTATCCGTGGCGATCTCCGTACAGTCCGGTCTCTTCATCTGAGAGTATCGCATATCGGGTCTAGAGGGTGATAAACGTCAGACTCTAATAACCCGATAATTCGTGCTGATACGGCTCAGGACCAATTCGGGAAACCACTGATAAACCTATCAGTAAATCCCAACTGCCTTGGCCATGGTCCTGACCAATCGAACACAATACGATATTGACTCCCTATACCGGGAGAGACGAATCCCCAACAATCACTCACTACCTTCATGTGGCTCGGGACTGTACCCAACCAAAACGTGTTTGCACGACTCAGTAGAGCTGTGGTAGGTAGTGATCAAAGTACAGTGGGAACTCGCACGAGACAAATGACGATCTCGGGTCAAAAGACTAACATGTACTCATGTCACCTGAGAACTTCCATCTGACGATAGGTATAGTACCATCTAGAAGTTATCGGCGAGTCCGTCCAGTTTACTCAACCCCAGTGAGCACCTGCATACGACCTTAGATGCAAAAGACCAATGGCTGCGGAACCAACCATCGCCCCTCGTGGGGATCTAGAAACATATACACCAAGTCTACTCCGGAATATCGATGCCCAGTCTCGATATTCCCACGACTAGGGACATTTTAAGTATGTGCTTATCGACTACCCAGCTCCCACAAGTATGATCACCATCACAACGCCGGTAGTCAAGCAATGATCCTACGGGCTATATCAACATGTATAAATGATATGTAATAACAAGACATACACACATATTAAGATAAAGACAAACCAGATAACATACTATCATATCGAGCAAAATTATCATATACATATATATGTCCAAGCATCTTTTAGCTATAGTGCCCTCAAGTCAATTATTGAATCGCAGGCACGCGATTGTGATGATTGAGGGAGGACCCATACGGGGAGAACATTCTTACTCAAGATGATAGTATGCTATCTGGTTTGTCTTTATCATCATGTACAGAATTAAGTGGCATTACAAATCACTATCACATGTTGATAGAGCCCATAGGATTCTTATTTGATTACTAGCATTATGATGGCGATCATATATGTGGGAGCTGGGTGGTCTATAAGCACATTCTTAAATGTCCCTAGTCGTGGGAGTATCGACACTGGGTATCGATACTCCGGAGTAAACTAACGTATACTTATCGAGACCCCGACGAGGTGGCTGGTCTCACAAGTCATTGGTGTCAGTTAGTCACCTAAAATAGTATACAGGTGCTTATTAGGTTTTGAGTACACTGGACGGACTCACCGGGAACATACTAGTTGGTATTATACCTATTGTCAGATAACAGTTCCCAGGTGACATGAGTACAGGTTAATCTGTCTATCTGAGATCGTCATTTGTCTCGTGTGAGTTCCCACTGTGCTTTGATTACTACCCTATCACGGCTCAAAGAAGTCGTGCAAACAGGTTTTAGTTGGGTACAGTCCCGAGCTACATGGAGGCAGTGAGCGGATCGTCGGGGATTCGTCTCTTCCAGTATTGGGGGTTGATGTCGCATTGTGCACGGGTGGCCATCACCAGAAATCCTCGGCCGAGGTGGATGAGAATTACTGATTTGGATCAGTAGTTTCTCAGTGGGTGATGGGCTTCATACCGACACGAAATATCGCAATATTAGGGATCTGACTTTATCCACCCCCTAGACTCGATATGCGATACTCTTAGACAAACAGACCGGACTGTATGGAGATTGTCACGGACAGGCTCAGTAGGGGTTTGGATGAGCTTGCCCGTCGGCCTTTCTTTCGCTCAATACCTGGGTAGCCGTTACGTACAGTTAGTGTCGCTGACGTGCTTGTGGTTAAACCCACTGCCAGCGTATTGACGAGTTTTTAGAGTCCCACACAGAGGGTTTTCATGGTTCTGGCGAAACGATGTAGTAGCTGTATTGGATACGTGAAGGGTTCCGATCGATTGATTGTACTGTGTACCCAGACTTTCGATTGGACAGTAGATAATACTAGCCGGCTCGGGTTTGAGCCGGATTATTAAATCAAGTATTGATTTAATAATTTGTGTATATATATTTCGATATGTATATTCTAGTATTATGTTCTTTGTGTTATTCTATTTCTTTGGGTATTCGTATTTCGGTACGAATACAGGTATGTATATACAGTTGAATGTAATCCGTATTTTTTCAGATAACATTCTATAAGGTGGACACCCTATTTTTTGGGTTTGACCATTTATTTGAAAATAGTAAATGAGGTGGATATTGGAAAATAGGGAGTATGGTGAGGACCGTGCTTGTATAGTGTGCACAAATGAATTATTAATTCATTTGTGCATACTATTCAAGTATAGTTACTTTTTTAAAAGAAAAGAAATTGTTTTACAAAACCAACCATGATGATTTTCTCTCTTATGGAGACTTCATTTTTGAGATGGTTCCTTTTTGGGAAGCTTCTCATCTCCTCACCATTTTGCTTCACTCCTTTTGAGTTTCTTGAGCTCTCTCCACCTTCATCTTCCACCTCCTCTCAACCCTCTCATGTGTTGAGAATCATGAGAGGAGGTGAGATGAGATAGATAAACACTTAGTTCACACACTACATCCTAGACTTTCTAGATTAGCAACCTAGAAACCCTAGTTGATTCACTTGCATCCTTTGATGTGGAGCTAGAGCCATGACCACATCCCTCGGGTGGATCATCTTCGACGGAGGAAGACCGGCGGCCAAGTTCGTTCGAGCATGCCTCAAGAAGCTTAGGAAGGTGATGGAAGACCGAAAGACTTGATTGTTTTTGTATAACACTTCTAACCTTTTAGTTTAGCTACTTTAGTTTGCTAGTATAGGTTTATGGTTCGATCTTGGACGTAGTTTCGTTTGCGCCAAATTTTAAACGCCAGTTTTTGTTCCGCATCGGCCACGGTAGATGGCCAAGGCGCCGGCGAAACCAAACATGGTATCAGAGCCATCCCATAAACCTTAGACTAGCTGTTTAGACGATGTTTTAAATAACGAAACCGAAACAAACTCCGAAACAATACGGATTATTCAAGTTTCTATCGATTTTCAATTAGTCTTCAAAAATTATTTAAACAATTGCACAAGACTACCCTTGTTACAACTAGAACACACCCCAAAAACGACCCCCAAACTCCTTGGTTTGGCCGGCAAAATCGGCTGAAAACCCGGCGTCGCCGGTTTTATAAATGAGTTTGGGCTTGGATTTTTTAGTGTGTTCTGGGTTCTTGAATATTGGTATTTTAGTATTGTTTGTTTTTGCCCAGATTGCATATTGTGTTATCTTTGGTTTGGGGGCAATACGGAGTATTTCGAAGTCGTTATTTTTAACACTGTTTAAAAATTTTCAGTACATACATTACTATCTGCGACCGTGAATGTCATTAGAGCGGTACAGTTCGTCTAATTGCTATATGTTCTTTAAGACGGGTTTCCGAACGTGACATTCATGTTGATGTTCTTAGTTATGCCGTGGTTGTGGTTGGATCGTCGTGGTGGATAGTCAGTGGTGCAATGGTAGTACAGTTTAGATTCTTTTGTACATTTGATATTGCGGGACGAACGTCCGACACGTGGACTGCCATCTCTACCAGCTTGTATATTATTTGTTTAGGGTACGACCGGGTTGAGCTCGATGTCACCCTTGTATATATATATTTTTCTTTTTTGTATTAGGATTACCCGGCGGTGGAGTGCACGAATAGCCGAATTCTAGAGAGCAACGGGTCCGCATCTCATGGCGTTGAGAGTAAGGGGACCTTACTGTAGAATTGGTGTGCTATTCGCTGCACTCGTAGGGGGTATAGGATGACCAACGGAGGGACGCTCAAGTTACCGAATCCCGTGAAGTGCTGGGTAGCCCATTCACTTTATTGATTGGGGATGCCTCACTTCTGGGATTGGCGGGTAACTTACCGCGCACGTAGGGGTCCAGGATTTTCATTGCACAGGCTATCCACACGACCGGGGAACGTCGGGTTTCATTTGCGGCTCAAGTGAAACCCGAGGCTCCAAGACTATCCACCACTCTGTGTTGCTTGCTGAGATTCTGTGATGTTGCTTATATCATGCATGGGACGAATGTTATATATATTTATATATATACTAGTAGATGTTGTATATGTTTTGCACCCGCGCTAGTCCAGCCCCCGCTCTGTCGTTAGTTAAGTAACCTAACGGGTGATGACGGGGCCTAGTGGCGAATGCGGATGGCATATACGTACATTATATTTTCGTTCCTTTCTGTGGTGTGATATGATTAATTGATGGGACTGCATTAATTCTGATTAATGCAAAGAAAAACAAACCTATATGATGTTGGAACCAAATTTTCAAAAATTGTTATTACAAGATGTTTCCTTTTGCTTTGCACAGCGGTATTCGGTTATGAATATCCAGCACCTCATTCAACGAGGCAAGTGCCGAGATCCCTTCAGAGATAGTGACCTCTTGGGCAAAAGTTTGCGTCATTGTAATAACTTTACTATAGTCGATTCTTTTGCTTTGCATCGTGGTATTCAGTTTAGAATATCTTACACCTCATTCGACGAGGAAAGAGCCGAGATCCCTTCACAGGGAGTGAGCTCTTTAGCAAAAATTTGTGCCACTATATATTTGTAAAACCATTTGGATTTCTTCAACGATATCAAGTTCATTACATTAAAGGTTTTTCGCCAAAAACCAGCCATAACCCTCCGTCGTTTCGAATAAGTAGCACATAGTATTCATACAGTGTTTGTTGGCCAAAGTCAAGACATCGTGAATGGTAGCTGTGTGTTGCTTATCCGTAGCATTGGTAAATGCATTGGTTTATGACAGTCGTACCGCTTTGTTGGCCAAAGTCAAGGGTGTGTGCGAGTGGGTCTAATCAATCTGAATAATGACGGGTAGAACTTGACTTGCGTGTTATGATTTGTTGGCCAAAGTCAATGTCATAAGCACTTGGGGCAAAAACCACATCGGGAGTTTCAAATATACAGGAAACTTGTCAGGCATGCGCATACCTTCTGAAGTGCGGTGACTTGAGTGGATTCCATCAAGTTATGATGCGTTGATAGTTGGATCCCGATTCCCACTGATGAGTATATACTACTCCTCGGGTGATTTTAGATGATCCCGATTAATTTTCCTTTTGGGTTTGGAGAAGAATTCAAGAAAACAGTGGGAGACATCCTGATTAGATAAAGTGATTAACCATTCTGATATAGGTTAAAGTGCACACCGAGTGTTTATTTTCTCTCTCTTTGGCAGCGACCATAACCCGACCCTAAATTAAAACTCATGAACCAAGTTAACCAAATCTTCTTAAAACACTTTGACTTTTGGATTGTCATTTAGTCGCATATATCATTGTTACTTCTATATCACCTTTGCATTTCCCCATAACACTCTGTATCACTACGAAGATCCACATTTCTTGGATATTCCATCGTATAGTTGCATACGAACTCGAAAGAACTTGTTCCAGTTCAAGAATGGATTCCGGTTCTGGAGAAATTAAATAGGATTATTCGATTGTCTTTTCCCTTTACCTTCTCTCAGGTTGCGAGAGCTCCTGGTATTAGGAGAGTACACCTATTGTGCTTATTGGATAGTCCTCTTCCAAACCTTAAGCTGGTGCCGAAGGGTAGAGAAGAAAGAAAACCAATTAGCCTAAGTGTGGTGTACAGAAGGTAATAAGTAAAGACATAAAAAGGGATTAGATTAAAGGCAAAGAAAATTGCGACTGCTATCATTCACGACGAAGCCGCGTATATCACCGCCACTCCTACTTCACCTTTGTATTTCTCCGAAACATTTCGTATCACAACGAAGATCCATATTTATTGGATATTCCATCGTATAGTTACATGCGAACTCGAAGAAACTTGTTCCAGTGCGAGAATAGTTTCTGGTTCTGGAGAAATAGAATAAGGATTATTCAGTTGTTTTTTCTCTTTACCTTCTCTCAAGTTGCGAGGGCTCCTGGTATTATGAGAGTACACCTATTGTGCTTATTGAATAGTTTTCTTCCAAAGCTTACGCTGGTGCCGAAAGATATGGAAAGAAGAAAACCATTTAGCCTAAGGGTAGTGTACAGAAGGTAATAAGTGAAAACAAATAAAGGGATTGCCGAGATGGCAAGGAAATATACGGTTACTGTCATGAATCTGGATAGTGGAAGAGGCATTACTAGGAATACCCGGCTACCCCTTCGAAACATTTTCATCTTTCGGTTTTACTGTGCGGTGTTAATTGAAAACTGTTTTCCCAATTAGATTCTGACTCCAGGATATGTATTTACCAGATTTGTTTCTCGCATCTGTATAGCGTTACAGATGATGAGTGGAAGTAAAATATTGGGAATTGGGTGATTATATCCTCTATATATCGGAATTCTTTATAATTGGTGATATTTGAGGAAATCACCTAGGTTTTGCCTGATGGCAAATATTTGGTTTTGAATATCCGTTGTTATGCACCAATTTCAAACTGATATATCTGTACGTTTATTTTATAAAATGATATATAACTTTTTGAAATTATGTTTATGACATTTACCTATATCAGTTGATGATTAGCTAAGGTGCATTCAACAACGGTGTAATTCTTCTTAACCATAGTACAGTTTTCAACCTACGACGCACAGGGTTCGAGTTATTAAACTCAGTGGACTTATACAGAGTATTGTATGTTTCCAGTGTCCGTTAAGACAAAGGGGTTGGTACTCGTACTATATTTTGTTTACTCATGACTTCTCTAGTGTTTAGACAAGTATTTCATTGAAATACAAGGTCTAAGTTTTGAGAAATTACAGGTATAAGAATAAAGTAGAGAACCATATGTTGCAAATATCAGGATCCTTCAAGGTGATCAAACATGTAGATACTTGTATTTGGTATTCCGTTGTAAGTAATGGTTTTGAGAACTTGCTTCTCTTTCAGGCTAAAAAGGAAGTTAAGAAAGCTGTTCGGGAAGCTAAATCTAAGGTCTACAAGGAGGTGTACGAGAAATTAGACACTAAAGAGACTAAAAATGATATATACCGGATTGCTCGGATGCGGGAAAGAAAGACCAGAGACTTATATGCGGTGAAGTGTGTAAAAAATGAAAATCAGAAGGTTTCAGTTCGAGATGAGCATATCAAGGAAAGGTGAAGAGATTATTTTGACAAATTGTTCAATGAGAGCTTTACTAAGAATTTGGATAGACTTGTCATTCAATCTCAAGATATAAACCGTGATTTCATGCGTAAAATAAGACTACCTGAGAATAAAAAAGCTTTGAAAAGAATGAGTTTAAGAAAAGCGGTTGGTCCTGACGGGATTCCTATCGAGGTTTGGAAATGCTTGGGAGAAATAGGCGTTAAATGGCTAACAGATCTGTTTAATAAGATTTGGAGACAAAAAAGATGCCAAATGAATGGAGGAAAAGTATCCTTGTACCTATCTACAAGAACAAGGGTGACATTCAAAGTTGCTCAAACTACCGTGAAATAAAACTTATGCGTCACACCATGAAACTTTGGGAGAGAGTGATTGAACACAGGCTAAGAAAGGATATTAAGATAACAGAGAACCAGTTTGGGTTCATGCCTGGACGATCGACGACAGAGGCTATTCATTTGCTTCGTCAACTTGTCGAGCGTTTTCGAGAGAGGAGAAGAGATTTGCATATGATATTTATTGATTTAGAGAAGGCGTACGACAGGGTACCTAGAGAGGTATTATAGGGGACAATGATAAAGAAGGGGGGGCCCGTCAAGTATATTGACATAATTAAGGATATGTACTATGGAGTAGTGGCAAATGTCAGAACATGCGGCGGCCTAACGAGTGATTTTCCGATTACAATTGATTTACATCAAGGATCTGCATTAAGTCCATTCCTGTTTACTATCGTGATGGATAAGCTTACTAGAACTATCCAAGATGAGGTACCTTCTTGTATACTATTCACTGATGATATTGTTCTAGTAAATGAGACGAAAGCAGGGGTTAATGCCAAATTGGAATTATGGAAGCAAACATTGGAATCTCGGGGGTTCAGATTGAGCAGGTCCAAGACAGCATATATGCATTGCAAATTTAATGAACGGAGAAGTCAAAACCATATTGGTATAACATTGGAAGGACAAGAGATATCACCGAGCGATCAGTTTAGATATCTAGGTTCCATCATCCAAAAGGACGGGGAGATCGATAGTGATGTTAATCAAAGGATCCAAGCTGATTGGTTGAAATGGAGGAGTGCAATAGGGATTTTGTGTGAACGTAACTTTCCGTTAAAATTGAAAGGGAAGTTTTATCGAAGCGCTATTCGGCCTGCCTTATTATATAGTACAGAATGCTGGGCTCCTAAGAAGCATCATACACAGAAGATGCACGTAGCGAAGATGCGCATGCTTCATTAGATGTGCGGTAACACTAGAAAAGATAAGGTGCGAAATGAGGATATTCGTGCAAAAGTTAGTGTATCACCTGTGGAGGAGAAGATGCGGGAAAACCGGCTAAGATGGTTTGGTCATGTGCGACGCAGACCTATGGAAACACCGGTTCGACGAATAGATACTCTCGATATGGGCAATGGCAAAAGGGCAAAGGGGAGACCGAAGAAAACATAGATGAAAGTGATACGAAACGATATGGTTGCCAAAGGCCTCACTGAAAGTATATTGTTCGATAGGAGTGAGTGGAGGCGGAGGATTCATGTGCTGGACCCGGCGTGATTCTCATGTTGGTTCATGTAGCCTACCCCATATGCTTGGGATAAAAAGCTCAGTTGTTGTTGTTGTTGCTTCTCTTTCAGGTTACTCATACGTAGGTGCATTTCTTGATGAGTAATACCGCTTGGCCTCCTTCCATTTTGTTGATATACACTGGAAACGGCTGCATGTACTTTGAATCTGGTTCCAATTAAATTAGTGCTTTTGTTTCTATAAGGTATATAGAATGGTTTCATATCTTAACGATATTAAGGTATATGGAGTTGTCCGGCTTATGCTTAAAACCAGAATCTGGATAAACTCTAGACACGTTTCAGTAATGGCAGTTTGTGGGTTATCCCGGGTTTTGACGAGAGTTAACATTCTACCATCTGGAAGATCAATAGTTATATTGTTCTTAACTCGCCACAGTTTTAGTAAAATGAATTCTTTTCAGAAAATATTAGTGGGAGTATGGTAGAACTGGAAGTGATTCCAGAACCACAAACGATACTGAAAATTTAGTAGAACCTAAAAATTCAATTGGATTCGACAATCCATTGGCCACTCTGCAGATTTGGTGGGTAAGCTCAGGCACCCGAGAGGTACTTCGGTCTCCTCAAAGACAGTAACAGGGAGGTTTTTGATTTCCCAAACTTGCCACTACCGTTGTTCTAGACTATGAGATCTGGCAGGAAGATGAGTATAACGTCGTTCTAAATTAACTTTAGAAGTGTATGTGTATATGACTCTGCCAGAGGGTGGTTGTAGTCAGTGGGAACAGCCGAAGCGTAGTGGGCAAGTAGCTTATGTCTATTTATAGACTAAAGCAGATATAGCGGAGATAGATCGTCTATTTTTTATGTGACAGTCATAGAGTTTGATTTTATCAGAATAACAGATAGATCTGGTAAGAAGGTAGTAGGAAATGATGTCTTGGTACTTAGATGGCATGCTCTTGATAGGAAGTGATATTCCTATACTAGATCGGTTATACTGTGGTTGTATCAAGGTGTTTCTCCACATAAGATATGGATAAAATATCAGGTATTCTGGTTACTAGATCTATGGTTTTAGATCTAGATTTTGGAAGTGTCCCAATTTGGGTACTTGACACTATTCTAAAAATGTTTAGAATGGACGACTCCTGGCTTGGTGGTGTACCCGCAAGTGATGGAGTCACCCTCTCTAAAGAGATGTCTTTAAGACTGATGAGGAGAGAGATCTGCATGATTGGCATATCACTTACTTAGGCAATTGAGTTAATCATGAAATGTCAAGTACCACACCAGATATTGCTTTTGCACGGGATGCATTAAGCATATATATTAATCCAATCCTGAAGAAACGTTGGGAAGCAGTTATGAACATAAGTGGATGTTCTTGGTATAGGGTAATGGCAGCCTCTTCAGGAGGCGGTTATCATTTAGGCTTCCAAGATGACCTGGATGACAGAGTGGCTGTCAGAGTCATAGTTTTCCCTCTTTTGAGAGACAGTATATTGGGAAGCTAGTCCAAGCGGATACTGAGGATGACATGGAGCGGGTTACTGATTAAATTCAGTAAAAGATACAGTCTAAGAAATTTGTTGGATTTGGAGTTCATTAGTGAACCGAGTCCCATCAAACATCCAGACAAATTCTAAGATAAGTATCGCTCATTTCGGTAAATGGTCATTCTCCGCGAAGTTGAGATATAGAGAGATAAAGAAAGAAACATTGGAGCGGATTTACTCACTGACTCTATTTCTCGAACGCAATAGTTTCTTAAACGAGCTTTGCGAGACTGATTAGTAGAGAAGTTGGGTGTTCGGTATCACATGGGCTGTGAGTATGCGACACCGCAATAATAAACCTTAAGTGCAAGTGGGATATTGTTGGCTATAGTGCCCTTAAGTTAATTATTGAATCACAGGCACGCGATTGTGATGATTGAGGGAGGACCTATACGGGAAGAACAGTATTACTCAAGATGATAGTATGCTATTTGGTTTGTTTTTATCATCATGTACATCATTAGATGGCATTACAGATCATTATTACATGTTGATAGAGCCCATAGGATTCTTGCTTGACTACCAGCATTATGATGACGATCATATACGTGGGAGCTGGGTGGTCTATAAGCACATCCTTAAATGTCCATAGTCGTGGGAGTATCAAGATTGGGCATCGATACTCCGGCGTAGACTAGTGTATACTTATCAAGATCCCGACAAGGGGCGGTGGCTGGTCTCACAAGCCATTAGTGTCAGTTAGTCACCTAAGAGGTGCTCATTAGGTTATGAGTACACTGGACGGACTCGCCGGGAATATTCTAATTGGTATTATATCTATTGTCTGATAGCAGTTCCCAGGTGACATGTGTACAGGTTAGTCTATCGACCTAAGATCGTCATTTGTCTCGTATGAGTTCCCACTGTGCTTTGATTACTACCCTACCACGGCTCAAAGGAGTCGTGCAAACAGGTTTTAGTTAGGTACAATCCCGAGCCACATGGAGGCAGTGAGCGGATCGTCAGGGATTCGTCACTCCCGGTATTGGGGGTCGATGTCGCGTTGTGCACGGGTGGCCATCATCAGAAATCCTCGGCCGAGCTGGACGAGAATTACTGATTTGGATCAGTAGTTTCTCAGTGGGTGATGGGCTTCATACCAACACAAAATATCGCGTTATTAGGGGTCTGACTTTATCCACCCCCCTAGACTCGATATGCGATACTCTTAGACGAACAGACTGGACTGTATGGAGATTGTTACGGACAGGCTCAGTAGGAGTTTGGATAAGCTTGCTCGTCGGCTTTCCTTTCGCTCAATACCTGAGTAGCCGTTACGTACAGCTAGTGCCGCTGACATGCTCGTGGTTAAACTCACTGCCAGCGTATTGACGAGTTTTTAGAGTCCCACACAGAAGGTTTCCCTGATTCTGACGAAACGATGTAGTAGCCGTATTGGATACGTGCAGGGTTCCGATCGATTGATTGTACTGTATATCCGGACTTTCGATTGGACAGTTGATAATACTAGCCGGCTCGGATTTGAGCCGGATTATTAAATCAGGTATTGATTTAATAATTTGTGTATATATATTTCGATATGTATATTCTAGTATTATGTTCTTTGTGTTATTCTATCTCTTTGGGCATTCGTATTTCGGTACGAATACAGATATTTATATACAGTTGAATGTAATCCGTATTTTTTTCAGATAACATTTTAGAAGGTGGACACCTCATTTTTTAGGTTTGACCATTTATTTGAAAATGGTAAATGAGGTGGATATTGGGAAATGGAGAGTATGGTGAGGACCGTGCTTGCATAGTGTGCACAAATGAATTATTAATTCATTTGTGTATACTATTCAAGTATGGTTGCTTTTTTAAAAGAAAAGAAATTGTTTTACAAAACCAACCATGATGATTTTCTCTCTCATGGAGACTTCATTTTTGAGATAGTTTCTTTTTGGAAAGCTTCTCATCTCCTCACCATTTTGCTTCACTCCTCTTGAGTTTCTTGAGCACCCTCCACCTTCATCTTCCACCTCCTCTCAACCCTCTCATGTGTAGAGAATCATGAGAGGAGATGAGATAGATAAACACTTAGTTCACTCACTACATCCTAAGATTTCTAGATTAGAAACCTAGAACCCCTAGTTGCTTCACTTGCATCCTTTGATGTGGACTAGAGCCATGACTACATCCCTCGGATGGATCATCTTCGACGGAGGAAGACCGACGGCGAAGTTCGTTCGAGCACGCCTCAAGGAGCTTAGGATGGTGATGGAAGATCGAAGGACTTGGTTCTTTTGGTATAACACTTCTAACCCTTTAGTTTACCTTCTTTAGTTTGCTAGTATAGGTTTATAGTTCGATCTTGGACGTGGTTTCATTTGCGCCAAATTTTAAACGCCAGTTTTTGTTCCGCATCAGCCACGATAGATGGCAAGGGCGCCGGTGAAACCAGACAGCATCCACATGCATTCATATACAATAATGACCTCTAGGACATACATATCCAACACTAATAACCTGATAAGTCGTGTCGATTGGTCTCAGGACCGATCCGAGAAATTACTGGTCTAACCATCAGTAAATCTCAACTGCCTTGGCCAAGGTCTTATGGTTCTGGCCAACCGGACACAGTGCAATATCGACTCCCAATACCGGGAGAGACGAATCTTTGACAATCACTCACTGCCTCCATGTGGCTCGGGACTTTACACAACCAAAACCTGTTAGCACGCCTCTATAGAGCCGTGGTAGAATGGTGATCAAAGTACAATGGGAACTCACACGAGACAAAAGATAATCTCATATCTAAAAACTAACATGTACTCATGTCACCTGAGAACCGCTATCTGACGATAGGTAAAATACTGTCTAGAGATTCTCGGCGAGTCCGTCCAATATACTAGCCCCAGTGAACACCTGTATACAATCTTAGGTGATCACACCAATGGCTGTAGGACCAACCACCGCCCGTTATTGGGGTCTAGAAATGTATACACAGGTCTAATCTGGAATATCGATGCCCGGTCTCGATACTCCTGCAACTTGGGACCTTTAAGGATGTGCTTATGGACTACCCAGCTCCCACAAGTATGATCGCCATCATAACACTGGTAGTTAAGCAAAATCCTACGGGTTTTATCAACATGTATCAGCTATATGTGATATCGAGTATAACATATGCACATATTAAGATAAAGACAAACCAAAATAGTATACTACTGTGACGAGTATTTATCAACATGTATAAGCAATACAAACCAGTAAGAAAAACAAATACACATATTCGGATAAAGACAACTCAAATAGTATACAATATATAACTGAGCAAGATTATCCTGTACATACATATCCCAGCATCCTAAACGATACAGGCCTCTAGAGCATACATGTCCAATACATACATATCCCTAGCATCCTATACAATACGTATTGGCTATAGTGCCCTCAAGTCAATTATTGTAATCGCAAGCACGCGATTATGATTGTTGAGGGAGAAACTATACGAGTAGAACAGTCTTATTCAAAATGATAGTATGCTATCTGGTTTGTCTTTATCATCATGTACATGCATTATGTGGTATTACAGATCACTATTACATGTTGATAGAGCACATAGGATTCTTGTTTAACTACCAGCATTATGATGGCGATCATATACGTGGGAGCTGGGTGGTCGAGCGAGTATCAAGACTGGGCATTGATACTCCGGAGTAAACTAATGTATACTTATCGAGACCCCGACTATGGGCGGTGGCCGGTCTCACAAGCCATTGGTGTCAGTTAGTCATCTAAGATAGTATACAAGTGCTCATTGGGTTATGAGTACACTGGAAGGACCTGCCGGGGACATTCTAGTTGGTATTATATCTATTGTCAGATAGCAGTTTCCAGGTGACATATGTACAGGTTAGTCTGTCGACCTGATATCGTCATTTGTCTCGTATGAGTTCCCACTGTGCTTTGATTACTACCCTACCACGGCTCAAAAGAGTCGTGCAAACAGGTTTTAGTTGGGTACAATCCCGAGCCACATGGAGGCAGTGAGCGGATCGTCGGAGATTCGTCTCTCCAGGTATTGGTGGTTGATGTCGCGCGGTGCACGGGTGGCCATCACCAGAAATTCTTGGCCAAGGTAGTCGAGAATTACTGATTTGGATCAGTAATTTCTCAGTTAGTGATGGGCTTCATACCGACACGAAATATCGTGTTATTAGGGATCTGACTTTATCCACCCCTAGACTCGATATGCGATACTCTTAGACGAACAGACCGGACCGTACGGATATTGTCACTGACAGGCTCAGTAGGGGTTCGGATGAATTTGCTCGTCGGCCTTCTTTTCGCTCAATGCCTGGGTAGCCATTACGTACAGCTAGTGCCGCTGACGTGCTTGTGGTTAAATCCACTACCAGCGTACTGACGAGTCTTTAGAGTCTCACACAGAGGGTTTCCCTGTTTCTGACGAAATGATATAGTAGCCGTATTGCATACGTGCAGGGTTTCGATCGATTGATTGTACTATGTACCAGGACTTTCGATCAGACAGTTGATAATACTAGCCAGCTAGGGTTTGAGCCGGATTATTAAATCGGGTATTGATTTAATAATTTACGTATATCTATTTCGATATGTATATTCTAGTATTATATTCTTTGTGTTATTCTATCTCTTCGGGTATTCGTATTTCGGTACGAATACAAGTATGTATATACAGTAGAATGTAATCCGTATTTATCCGGAAAACATTCTAAACGGTGGACACCTCATTTTGGGTTTTGACCATTTATTTATAAATGGAAATGAGGTGGAAATTTGTGAGAGGGGAGTATGGTGAGAACCATGATTGCATAGTATGCACAAATGAATTATTAATTCATTTGTGCAAACTATTCAAGCATGGGCTTGATTTTAAATTGGAAAGAAATGTTTTACAAAACCTAGCTTCTTATTTTCTCTCTCCATGGATGCTCATTATTTTTTAGATGAGTTTTCTTTCTCACCATTTCACTCACCTCTTTAGTGTTTCCATGAGCTCCACCACCTTCAACATCAACCTCCTTTTTACAATCTCATGAATTGAGAATTAAGAGAGGAGGTGAGATAGATAAAACACTTAGAACACTCACTACATCCTAGGCATTCTAGATTAACAATCTAGAATCCCTAGTTACTTCACTTGCTTTTGATGTGGAGCTAGAGCCATGAGCTACGTCCCTCGGGTGGATCAACTTCGACGGAGGAAGACCGGCAGCCAAGCTCAATCCAAAGAACCTCAAGAAGCTAAAGGAGATGGTGGAAGACCGAAGGACATGTTTCATTCGGTATAACATTCTAACCTTGTAGTTTAACTCTTTATAGTTTGCTAGTATAAAGGTTTATGGTTCCATCTTGACGGATTTGTTAACGCCAAATTTTTTAAACGCCGGTTTTTGTTCCACACCGGTCACGGTTGATGGTCAGGGCGCTACCGTAACCCAACATGGTATCAGCCACCCCATAAACCATTACTACCTAGTTTGCACAAGGTTAAAATATCGATCAACCCAAATTTCCGAATCGTTTTTCCAATTTTCCATGCTTGCTGCCGATTTTTAACTCTGTTCAAAAAAAATTTCAGAGGGTCTTAAAAATACGTGCAGGCATTTTTAGGGGGCCACAAGAAATTTGGATGCTTGAACCAACAAAATGGTCGCGGAACCGCGGCAATAGTAGCCTATTAGCGGCGGTTCCGCGGTTGTCTTGTGGCCAAAGTGGGCCAAACTTCTTCTGGTACTCTAATACTTGGAAATATAATTTTTGGTATATATGGTTTTGGCCTAGATTTGTTTGAGTGCTGGATTTGCATTTGGGGCCAATTTGGAAAAGTTTGTCGATCGAAATTTTAAAGTCATGTTTATCAATGCATATGAATATATCTGCGACTATGAATGTCATTCGAGCGGTACAACCTGTCTAATTACTATATGTTCTATTAGACAGGTTTGCAAACATGACATTCACGTTGATATTCTGTGTTGTGCTGATATTGTGGTTGGATTGTCGTAGTAGATAGCCAGTGGTGCAATGATAGTAGTACAGTTAAGATTCATTTGTATATTCGTTATTGCGGGGCGAGCGTCCGACATGTGGACAGCTGTCTCTGCCAGTTTGTATATTCTTTTATTGGGGCACGACCGGATTGAGGTCGGTGTCCCCATTGTACATATATTTTTCTTTTCTGTATTAGGATTACCCCACGGTGGAGTGCACGAATAGCCGGGTTCTAGAGGACAACGGGCCCGCATCTCATGGCGTTGAGACAGAGGGGGCCTTACTCTAGAATGGCGGGCTATTCGCCGCACTCGTAGGGGTATAAGGATGACCCACGGTGTAATGCTCAAGTTACCGGATTCCGTGAAGTGCTGGGTGGCCCATTCACTTTGTTGATTGGGGTTGCCTCACTTCTGAGATTGGTGGGTAACTTGCCGCGCTCGTAGGGGTCCATGTTTTCGTTGCACGGGCTATCCACACAACCGGGAACGTCGGGTCTCATTTACGGCTCAAATGAAACCCGATGCTCCAAGATTATCCACCATTCTGTGTTGCTTGTTGATGTTCTGAGATGTTATTTATATCATACCTGTGACGAATGTTATATATATATATTTATATATATTAGTAGATATTGTATATGTTTTGCTTCCGCACTAGTCCAGCCCTCGCTCTGCCGTTGGTTAAGTAACCTAACGGTGCATGACGGGGCCCCGTGGCGAATGCGGATGGCATATACGTACATTGTATTTTCATTCCTTTTTCTGGTGTGATATGGATTAATTGATGGGACTGCGTTAACTTTGTTTAATGCAAGGAAAAACGAACCTATATAATGTTGGAACCAAATTTTCAAAAACTGTTATTACAGGATGTTTTCTTTTGCTTTGCACAGTGGTATTCGATTATGAATATCCAGCGCCTCATTCAACGAGGCAAGAGCCGAGATCCCTTCATAAGGAGTGACCTCTTGGGCAAAATTTTGCGTCGGTGGAATAACTTCACTATAGTCGATTCTTTTGCTTTGCATCGTGATATTCAGTTAAGAATATCATGCACCTAATTCGATGAGGAAAGAGCCAAGATCCCTTCACAGGGAGTGACCTCTTTAGCAAAAGTTTGCGCCACTAAATATTTGTAAAACCACTCGGTTCTTTCAACGATATCAAGTTCATTATGTTAAAGATTTATCGCCAAAAACCAGCCGTAGCCCTCCGTCATTTCCTACCAGTACTTAGTATTTGTGCTATATTTGTTGACTGTGTCAAGACGTAGTGTGTGGTAGCTAAGTGGTGCTTATTTGTAGCATGCAATGCGATTGGTTAGGCCAGTCATGCGGGCTTGTTGACTGTCTCAAGGGCTCATACGGGTGGGTTTAATGCAATCATGATAATGACGGGTTGAACTTGACTATGACTCTTTGATTTGTTGACTGTGTGTCAAGGTCACTTGGGTCCTAAGGGGCAAAACCCACATCGGGAGTTTCAAACATACAGGAAACTTGCCAAGCATGCGCATACTTTCTAGAGTGTGGTGACTTGAGTGGATTCCATCAAGTTTTCATGCGATGATAGGTGGATCCCGTTTCCCACCAATGAGTAGGTGTTGCTACTCGGATAATTTTAGATGATCCCGACTAATTCTCCTTTTTGAGTTTGAGGGAGAATTCGAGAAAACAGTGGGAGCCATCCTGATTAGATAAAGTGATTAACCAATCTAATTTAAGTTAGAGTGCACGCTGAGTGTTTCTTTTCTCTCTCCCTTTGGCAGCGACCATGACCCGACCTTAAACTAAAACTCATAAACCAAGTTAACTGAACCTTCTTAAAATCGTTGGCTTTTGGATTGTCATTCAGTCGCATATATCATTACCACTCCTACATCCCCTTTGCATTTCTCCAGAACACTCTGTATCACCACGAAGATCCACATTTCTTGGATATTCCATCGTATAGTTACATACGAACTCAAAGGAACTTGTTCTAGTTCGAGGATGGATCTTGGTTCTGAAGAAATTGAATAGGATTATTCGATTGTCTTTTCTCTTTACATTCTCTCAGGTTGCGAGAGCTCCTGGTATTAAAAGAGTACACCTATTGCGCTTATTAGATAGTCTTCTTCCAAACCATAGGCAGATGCTGAAAGGTAGAGAAGGAAGAAAACCAATTAGCCTAAGTGTGGTGTACAGAAGGTAATAAGTAAAGACATATAGAAGGGGATTAGGATAAAGGCAAAGAAAATTGCGACTACTATCATTCACGACGAAGCCGCGTATATATCCCCTGCCACTCCTATTTCACCTTTGTATTTCTCCAGAACATTCCGTATCTTTACGAAGATCCATATTGATTGGATATGTCATTGTATAGTTACATACGAACTCGAAGGAATTTGTTCCAGTTCAAGAATGGATTCTGGTTCTGGAGAAATTGAATAAGATTATTCGGTTGTCTTTTCTCTTTACCTTCTCTCAGATTAAGAGGGCTTCTCGTATTAGGAGAGTACACCTATTATGTTCATTGGATAGTCTTCTTCCAAACCATGGACAGATGCCGAAGGGAAGGGAAGGAAGAAAACCAATTAGCCCAAGTGTGGTGTACAGAAGGTAATAAGACATAAAGGGATTGGAGTGAGGGCAAGAAAGTATACGGTTTCTGTCAAGAATCTGGATAGTGGAAGAGGCGTTACAAGGAATACCCGACTACCCTTTCGAAACATTTTAATGTTTCAGTTTTTCTGTGTGGTGTTAAGTGAAAACTGTTTTCCCAATTAGATTCTGACTCTAGAGTATATATTTACCAGATTTGATTCTCACATCTGTATGGCGTTACAGATGGTGAGTGGGAGTAAGATATTGGGAATTGAGTGATTAGATCCTTTATATATCGGAATTCTTTGTAATTGGTGATATTTGAGGAAATCACCTGGGTTTTGACTGACGGCAAATATTTTTGGTTTTGAATATCCGTTGTTATGCACCAATTTTAAACTGATATATCTGTACGTTTATTTTATAAAGTGAGATATAACTTTTTGAAATTATGTGTATGACATTTACCTATATCAGTTAATGGTTAGGTAAGGAGCATTCAACAACGGTGTAATTCTTCTTAACCATAGCACAGTTTTCAACCTACGACGCACAAAGTTTGAGTTATTAAACTCAGTGGACTTATACAGAGTATTGTATATTGTCCAGTGTCCGTTAGGACAAAGGGGTTGGTACTCGTACTATATTCTGTTTACTCATGACTTCTCTAGTTTTAGACAAGTATTTCGTTGAAATACAAGGTCCAGATTTTGAGAAGATATGGGTATAAGAATAAAGTAGAGAACCATATGTTGCAAGTATCAGGATTCTTCAAGGTGATCGAAAATGTAGATACTTGTGTTTGGTATTTCGTTGTAAGTAATAATTTTGAGAACTTGATTCTCTCTTAGGTTACTCATGCGTGGGTGCGCTCCTTGATAAGTAATACTGCTTGGCCTCCTTCCATTTAGTTGATATGCACCGGAAACGGCTGCATGTTTGAATCTGGTTAAAATTAAATTAGTGCATTTGTTTCTATATTGGATATATAGAATGCATTCATATCTTAACGATGTTAAGGTATATGGAGTTGTCCGGCTTATGCTTAAAACCAGAATTCGGATAAACTCTAGGCACGTTTCAGTAATGGCGGTTTGTGGGTTTTTCCGGGCCTTGACGAGGGTCAACATTCTACCATCTGGAAGATCAATAGTTATATTATTCTTGACTCACCACGGTTTTAGTAAAATGGATTCTTTTCATAAAACATTAGTGGGAGTATGGTAGAACTGGAATTGATTCCAGAACCACAAACGATTACTGAAAATTTAGTAGAACCTAAAAATTCAATTGGATTCGACATTCCATTAGCCACTCCGCAAATTTGATGGGTAACCTCAGGCACCCGAGAAGTACTTCGGTCTCCTCAAAGACAGTGACTGGGAGGTTTTTGATTACCCAAACTTGCCACTACTGCTGTTCTATACTATGAGATCTGGCAGAAGGATGAGTATAACGTCGTTCTAAATTAGCTTTGGAGATGCACGTGTATATGACTCTGCCAGGGGGCTGTTGTAGTCAGTGGGAGCAGCGGAAACGTAGTGGGCAAGTAACTTATGTCATTTATAGACTAAAGCAGGTATAACGGAGATAGATCGTCTAGTTTTGATGCAACAGTTATAGATTTTGACTTCATCTGAACAACAGATGGACCTGATAAGAACATGGTAGGGAGTGATGTCCTGGTTTTTGGATGACATGCTCTTTATAGGAAGTGATTTTCCTATATTACGATCGGTTATACTGTGGTTGTCACAAGGTGTTTTCTCCATATAGGATTTGGATAAAATATCAGGGATTCTGGTTACTAGATCTATGGTTTTAGATCTAGATTTGGGAAGTATCCCAATTTGGGTACTTGACACTATTCTAAAGTGTTTTAGAATGGACGACTTCTGGCGGTGGTGGTGTACCCGCAGGTGATAGAGTCACCCTCTCTAAAGAGATGTCTTCTAGACTGATGAGGAAAAGGATTTGCATGATTGACATATCTCCTGCTAGGGCAATTGAGTCAATTATGAGATGTCAAGTACCACACTAAATATTGCTTTTGCACTAGCTGCAATAAGCGTATATATTAATTCAACCCTGGAGAAATATTGGGAAGCAGTTATGAACATAAGTTGATGTTCTTGATATATGGTAACGGCAGCCTTCTTTATGAGGCGGTTATCATTTTAGACTTCCAAGGTGACTTAGATGACAGAGTGGCTGTCAGAGTTATAGTTTTCCCACTTTTGAGGGGCAGTATATTGGACAAGTGGTCTAAGCGGATACTGAGAAAGGCATGACGCAGGATACTGATTAAATTCAGTGGATGATACAGTCTAAGAAGTTTGTTGGATTTGGAGTTCATTTATGAACTGGGTCCCATCAGATATTCAGACAAATTCTAAGACTGGGTATCGCTCATTTCGGGAGATAGTCTTTCTCCGCGAAGTTGAGATATAGTGAGATAAAGATAGAAACATTGGAGCGGATCCGCTCACTGAGGATATTTCTCGAACACAATAGTTTCGCAAATGGGCTTTGCGAGACTGATTAGTAGAGAAGTTGGGTGTTCGGTATCACACGGGCTGTGAATATACGACACCGCAATAATTAGTCTTAAGTGCAAGTGGGAGATTATTGGCTATGTGCGCTTGTAATCACAGGCACGCGATTATGATTGTTGAGGGAGGACCTATACGGGTAGAACAGTTTTACCCAAAATGATAGTATGCTATCGGGTTTGTCTTTATCATCATGTACATGCATTATGTGGTATTACAGATCACTATTACATGTTGATAGAGCCCATAGGATTCTTGCTTGACTACCAGCATTATGATGGAGATCATATCTGTGGGAGCCGGGTGGTCTATAAGCACACCCTTAAATGTCCCTAATCGAAAGAGTATCGAGACTGGGCATCGATACTCCGGAGTAGACTAGTGTATACTTATCGAGACCCCGACGAGGGGCGGTGGCCGGTCTTACAAGCTATTGGTGTCAGTTAGTCATCTAAGATAGTATACAGGTGCTCTTTGGGTTATGAGTATACTGGACGGACTCGCCGGGAACCTAATAGTTGGTATTATACCTATTGTAAGATAGCAGTTCCCAGGTGACATGTGTACAGGTTAGTCTGTCGACCTGAGATCGTCATTTGTCTCGTGTGAGTTCCCACTGTACTTTGATTACTATCCTACCACGGCTCAAAAAAGTCATGCAAACAGGTTTTAGTTAGGTACAATCCCGAGCCACATGGAGGGAGTGAGCAGATCCTTCATCTTTCCCGGTATTGGGGGTTGATGTCGCGCGGTACACGGGTGGCCATCACCAGAAATTCTTAGCCAAGGTAGTCGAGAATTACTGATTTGGATCAGTAGTTTCTCAGTTGGTGATGGGTTTCATACCGACACAAAATATCGCGTTATTAGGGGTCTGACTTTATCCACCCTCTAGACTCGATATGCGATGCTCTTAGACGAACAGACCGGACTGTACGGATATTGTCGCTGACAGGCTCAACAGGGGTTCGGATGAGTTTGCTCGTCGGCCTTCCTTTCGCTCAATACCTGGGTAGTCGTTACGTACAGCTAGTGCCGCTGACTTGCTTGTGGTTAAACCCACTGCCAGCGTATTAACAAGTCTTTAAAGTCCCACACAAAGGGTTTCTCTGGTTCAGGCAAAATGATGTAGTAGCCGTATTGCATACGTGCAGGGTTCCGATCGATTGATTGTACAATGTACCAGGACTTTCGATCGGACAGTTGATACTATAATACGTAAATTATTAAATCAATACCTGATTTAATATATATATATATACGTAAAATATATATACGTAAATTATTAAATCAGGTATTGATTTAATAATTTACGTATATATATTTCGATATGTATATTCTAGTATTATATTCTGTGTTATTCTATCTCATCGGGTATTCATATTTCGGTACGAATACAGGTTATGTATATACAGTAGAATGTAATCCGTATTTATCCGGAAAACGCTCTAGAAGGTGGACACCTCATTTTGGGTTTGACCATTTATTTATAAATGGAAATGAGGTGGAAATTTGAGAGAGGGGAGTATGGTGAGAACCATGCTTGCATAGTTTGCACAAATGAATTATTAATTCATTTGTGCAAACTATTCAAGCATGGGCTTGATTTTAAATTGGAAAGAAATGTTTTACAAAACCTAGCTTCTCATTTTCTCTCCATGGATGCTCATTATTTTTTAGATGAGTTTTCTTTCTCACCATCATGCTTCACTCTCCTCTCTAGTGTTTCCATGAGCTCCACCACCTTCAACCTCAACCTCCTCTCTACAATCTCATGAGTTGAGAATCAAGAGAGGATGTGAGATAGGTAAACACTTAGAACACGCACTACATCCTAGGCATTATAGATTAGCAACATAGAATCCCTAGTTGCTTCACTTGCTTATGATGTGGAACTAGAGCCATGAGCTATATCTCTCGGATGGATCATCTTCGACGAAAGAAGACCGGCGGCCAAGCTTGATCCAAAAGATCTCAAGGAGCTAAGGGAGATGGTGGAAGACCGAAAGACATGGTTCGTTCGGTATAACATTCTAACCTTATAGTTTAGCTCTTTATAGTTAGCTAGTAAAGGTTTATGATTCGATTTTGACGAATTCTTTAGCGCCAAATTTTTTTTAACGCCGGTTTTTGTTCCGTACCGGCCACGGTTGATGGCCAGGACGTTGTTGTAACTCAACATTTTGGCCACGGTTTTTGTTCCGTACCGGCTACCTTCTTGATACAACTAGCCATTTTGTTCCATGTTTTGTCTGGATCATCTTCCGACTGCCAATCCGCTTCTTGGACTACACGATCTATAAAACCCTTTTGGTTACCTTCTTTCAATCGCCACCATTTAATTCTAGGCTCTACCTTACGTCTAATCTTCCTAGGTTCTCTTCTAAATCGAAAATCTAGAACTAAAAGTCTATGTTGAGTGGTTACACTCTCACCTGGCACTACCTTACAGTCGATACAACAAGCTCTATCTATTCTTCTCGTCAGAAAAAAGTCTATTTGACTAGCACTTGATCCGCTCCTAAAAGTGATAAGGTGGGACTCTCTTTTCCTAAACCAGGTGTTTGCTAAGATCAAGTCATAAGATAAGGCAAAATCTAGAATCGAGTCACCTACTTCATTCCTTTGTCCGAAACCAAAACCTCCATGGATAGTATCAAACCCACTACGACTAGTACCTACATGTCCATTAAGATCACCACCAATAAATAACTTCTCTCCACTAGGTATACTTTGCACCACCTCGTCTAAATCCTCCCAGAATAGACTCTTACTAGCGTTATCAAGACCTATCTATGGTGCATAAGCACTAATAACATTAAAGATCTCTCCACCTAGAACAAGCTTAACCAGTAAAATTCTATCGCCTTTTCTCCTAATCTCAACTCCATCCTCAAGCAACCGTCTATCTATGATTATGCCTACCCCATTACGATTTTTATCTCTACCCGTATACCAAAGCTTATAACCCCAAGGCTCTATGACTCTACTCTTTTCACCTACCCACTTAGTTTCTTGCAAACACATAATACAAACTCTTCTCCTAATCATCACCTCCATTAATTCTATTAGTCTACCCGTAAGGGAACCTATGTTCCAGGAAGCTAGACGGATCATATGAAACCCTTGCTTATTTGTCACTACACCCGGGGTCCGATGTAGCGCGCCGTTTCTGGACGACGACCCTTGCTTATTTGTCACTACACCCGGGGTCCGATGTAGCGCGCCGTCTCTGGACGACGACCCTTGCTTATTTGTCACTACACCCGGGGTCCGATGTAGCGCGCCGTTTCTAGACGATGACCCTTGCTTATTTGTCACTACACCCGGGGTCCGATGTAGCGCGCCGCATCTGGACGACGACCTAGTTTTAAAATACCTCTATGCAAAGTAAAAAAATATGACTATAGTTTTGAAGAAAAGCGAGTAGTTTTAAAATTGGTTCCGACAACATCATTTAGATTTGTTTTTTTTGCATTAAACATATAACGCAGTCCTATCATTACAAGTTTCTAAGCCAAGCCACAAACAACAAAAATAGCATGCTTTTATATGCCATTCGCATTCGCCGCAGGGTCCCGAGTCTTCATCGTAAGTTTACTTAACTTACGGCAGGACGGGGGCAGAGCTAACGCGGATGCAAAACATATAGAAACATCTACTATATATATCATCAAAAGCATGTAATGGCATCACAGGCAGATAAAAACCATCACAGGAATACAAACAATAATATGGAATAACGGATAAACTAGGAGCCCCGCATTTCATTTGAGCCATAGATAAAACGCGGCGTTCCCCGGTATGGATAGCCCGTACAAAATCGATCCTAGACCCCTACGAATGCGGCAAGCCACCTGCCAATTCTAGAAATTGGGTAACTCGCCCTCAATGAAATGAGTCGGTCACTCGTCGCTTTCTAGAATCCGGTAACTCGGGCACTCCTTCGCGAATCGATCCTATAACCCCTATAAGTGCGGTGAGCAACCCGCCAATTCTAGAGCGAAACGGCCCGGTCTCAACTCCATGAGATGGCCACCCGCCATACTCTATAACCCGGCTACTCGAGCACTTCTCATGAGTTAATCCTAGTACAGAAATGAAAAATATATACAAGGGTGACAACAACCGCATCCTGGTCGGGTCCCAATAAAAATATATATATAATACGGAAACGGCGGCCACAAGTTGGACCTTGTCCCAAACAAATGAATACAACATTATAAAACAAAACTGTACAAGCAAATCGCACTAGGGGCCATCCAACAAGACAATCCGGCTAAACCATCATATATATATATATATATATCACAGAACAAGTAACATAAGTAAGTGTGCAACCCCATCTAATTGAACATATAGTAATGAGACGACGTTGAACAACACATATACCAAAATACAAACAAAAACGATGTCAAAATTTCGACCGAAAACAGTCCCGAATTGCCCGTATGCTCAAACAGTACAAAACAAAATCTGAGGCAAAAAGAGATATACCAAAAATCTAGTTTCTACAATTCCAAACTACTGACAAAACCAGGGACCAAATGACAATTTTTGGTAAGGGGAAATCGGCCGAACCTCGGCCAAACCTTGACCATTTGGTCTCAGGTTTCGTGCCAAGTTTTCTTTCTTGAAAAGTAGTCCACTGATATATACAAATAAATTTCAGGTTCCATTTTGAAATAGACAGAAACTTGGAATTCAAAACTAAATACAGGTAATTTTTTTTGTCTCGAAACTAAAACATCATCTAATTTAGTTCTAGTTTTGGTTTGGCTCTGATACAATTGAAAGTTCCTGGTGCCCTCGCCACGGCAATCGTGGCCGATGTGGAACCGAAAAACAAAAATTTACAAGAGGGCATTAGAAACAAATCCCTAGCGATTGATCCAAACACTAAAACTAGAAAGCAAGCATGCAAGGTTTAGAGATTACAACTTTTGATGCATGTCCACCCTATCGTGGAAGACCACTCCAAGATCCTCGTAGGTCGTCTGCAACAAGCTCGAGAGGCGACCGCTCTTGCCGAATATGATTCACCCGAGGCAATCGATCCAAGCTCCAGTTTCACCTAATGAAGCAACCGACGCTCCAAACTCACTAGGAATGGAGAGTGGGGATGTAGGAATTTTCCACAATGATTTTCACTCTCAAAGTCATGCTCAAGAGAGTAAGGAGGAGACGAAGAAGAGGTTAACCATCACCAAAATGATCTAAGGTTGAATGAATGAGATAAGAGAATGGCTTCATCTTTTTACAATCATGTAAAAAATATCACAACCTTTACATAATAAACAAATGAACCTCATTCTTCTCTACATGACCTTAACTATGCTTAATGTCACCTTATCCTCCACCTCATTTCTGAATGATTTTCTAAAAAGAAAATCATATAATGAGGTGTCTTTCTAGAACATATTCCGTATAAATACATAATACAACCCGGTATACATATCGAAATACATATATGTGTATCCGTATAAAAATACGAATAACCAAAAGAGAAAATATAGTGAAAAATAATACTAGAATATATATATCAAATATATATATATATATAAATTATTAAATCAAAACTTGATTTAATAGCTTAATCCTAAGCCGGCTAATATTATCAACCGTCCGATTAAAGTCCGTGTAAGCTGTACACATATTTAATCAGACACCTGTATGTACCAAAATACGTCATCTACATCATATCGCCTGATCCGGGAAACCCTCTGTATGAGACTCTAAAGACTCGATAATACACTGGCAATGATTACCAGATAAATCCATAACCACAACCACGTCAGCGGCACTAGCTGTACGTAACGGCTACTCAGGTATATACCGAAAAGGAGGTCGACAATCAAGTCCGTCCGTACGCTACTAAGCCTGAATGTGACAATCTTCGTACAGTCCGGTCTTTTCGTCTAAAAGTGTCGCATAACAGGTCTAGGGGTGGATAACGTCAGACCACTAATAACACGATAAGTCGTGTTGGAGTCAAGCTCAACACCCACCGAGAAATTGTTGGTTCCTTGTGTTGGTTAATTGTTCTCACTCTACATCGATAGTAGAGAGACGGAATGCACAAAAATTAAATTTTGAGCAAACACAACCAACTAAATCCCTAGTGATCAAACTATAAGCCTAATCTAGCAACTAAAAAGAATTAATCTACTCGGTTAGAATTTTATACCGAATGATCCGTGTCTTTCGGTTTTCTACCCTCTTCCTTACTCCACCTCCATGATCGAGCTTGACCTCCAATCTTCCTCCGTCGAAGATGATCCACGCGAGGGATGTGGTCTTGGCTCTAGCTCCACACAAAAACCTAATGGGGCAACTAAAAACTCTAGGTTGCTAATCTAGAGTATCTAGTGATGTAGTGTGCTGTTCTAGTAATTTTTCTACCTCTGTTCACCCTTGATTCTCAACTCATAAGAGTGTACGGTGAAGAGGAAGGAGCTCTAGAATGGTGTAATGAAAATCTCCTCACAAAACAAATAATGCAAGCATGGTTTTATCAAAATGATTTTTTCCATATATAAAAACCAACCATACTTGAATAGTGTACCATATTCAACCATGCTTCACACCATTCTCTTTGACACCTCACCCATCCACCTCATTTCAATTTTCAAGAAAAGAAAAACCAAGGAAATGAGGTGTCTTCCTTCTAGAATGTTCCGTATAAATACGGATTACACTCTACCGTATATACATACCCATATTCGTATCAAAATACGAATACCCAAAAAGGTAGAATAATACAAAGAACATAATACTAGAATATACATATCGAAATATACATATGTAAATTATTAAATCAATACCTGATTTAATAATCCGGCTTAATCCTAAACCGGCTGGCATAATCAATTGTCCGATCGAAAGCCCGGATAACACTAGAATATACATATCAAAATATGCATATGTAAATTATTAAATCAATACCTGATTAAATAATCCAGCTTAATCATAAGTCGACTAGTATTATCATTCGATCGGAACACTGCAAGTATCAAAATATGATCATTGCATCATTTCGTCTGAACCAGAGAAACCCTCTGTATGGGGCTCTCAAAACTCGACAGTACGCTGGCAGTGGGTTTAACCACAAGCACGTCAGCGACACTAGTTGTATGTAACGACTATCCAGGTACTTGTCGAAAGAAAGGCGGATGAGCAAGCTCGTCTGAATCCCTAATGAGCCTACCCGTGATAATCTCCGTATAGTCTGATCTCTTCGTCTAAGGGTATCGCATACCGGATCTAGGGGGTGGTAAATATCAGACCCCTAATTGTTGGGTTACACTAGCGCCTAGCCATCAAACGTGGCCATTTGCGGAACAAAAAATTTTCCTTCGGGTTTAAAACTTGTGCGCTAAATGAAACCCGATAACCGGATCTTACCATAAACCTAAACTAACTAAACTACGAGAAGCTATCTACTATGAAAAAGAGTCTCACCAAAAGATCTGTGTCCTTCGGTCTGGTCTCCTCTTCCTTAGCCCCAAGTGGCCTCCATGATCGAGCTTGATCTCTTTTGCTTGCTCCTTCGGTCCTCCGAGATCTAGCTTGTTCGTCGGTCCTCCTCCATCGAAGATGATCCACCCGAGAGATGTGATCCATGGCTCTAGCTCCAAACTAAGTGTCAAAAGGAGCAACCAGAAGCCTTAGATTGCTAGTCTGAGGGATCTAGGATGTAGTGTATGGTTCAAAGTGTATTTCTATCTCACTATCTCACCTCTTTTGTTTCTCAACACATAAGAGTGTAGAGAGGAGGTAGATCATAAAGATGGAGGAACTCAAAAGGAGGGAGGATGGTGAAGCAAATGTTGAGAGCTCAAAAATAATGAGGCTAGCATGTGAGAAAAAACTCACAATGGTTTTGTAAAACTATTTTTACAATAAACAATATCCAACCATGCTTCAATAATGAGCACAAATGAATTGAAAATTCATTTGTACTATTGAGGCATGGCACTCACCATACTCTCCTCATCTTACTTTACACCTCATTATCCATTTAAAGATAAATGGAAATAATCAATAATGAGGTGTCCACCTTCTAAAATGTTTTCCGTATAAAATACGAATTACAGTCTACTGTATATACATACCTGTATTCGTATCGAAATACGAATACCCGAAGAGATAGAATAACACAACGAACATAATACTAGAATATACATATCGAAATACATATATGTAAATTATTAAATCAATACTAAATTAATAATCCGGCTCAATCCCGAGCCGGCTAGTATTATCAACTGTCCGATCGAAAATCCGAGTACATAGTACAATCAATCCATCGGAACCCTGCACGTATCCAATACGGGTACTACATCATTTCGCCTGAACCAGGGAAACCCTCTGTGTGGGACTCTAAAGACTCGACAGTACGCCGGCAGTGAATTACTGGATAAATCCATAACCACAACCGCGTCAGCGGCACTAGCTGTACGTAACGGCTACCCCGGTACCTGTCGAAAAGAAAGGCCGACGAGCAAACTCATCTGGATCCCTACTGAGCCTATCCGTGACAATCTTCGTACAGTCCGGTCTTTTTATCTGAGAGTATCGCATACCGGGTCTATGGGTGATAAACGTCAGACCCTAATAACCCGATAATTCGTGTTGATGCGGCTCAGGACCAATCCGAGAAACTACTGATCAACCTATCAGTAAATCCCAACTGCCTTGGCTAAGGCCTTATGATCCTGACCAATCGAACACAGTGCGATATCGACTCTCTATACCGGGAGAGACGAATCCCCAACAATCACTCACTGCCTCCATATGGCTCGGAACTGTACCCTACCAAAACATGTTTGCACGACTCAATAGAGTCATGGTAGGGTAGTGATCAAAGTACAGTGGGAACTCACACGAGACAAATGACGATCTCGGATCAAAAGACTAACTTGTACTAATGTCACCTGAGAACTTCCATCTGACGATAGGTTTAGTACCATCTAGAAGTTCTCGACGAGTCCGTCCAGTGTACTCACCCCCAGTGAGCACCTGTAGACGATCTTAGATGCAAAAGACCAATGGCTGCGGGACCAACCATCGCCCCTCGTCGGGGTCTAGAAACGTATACACCAGTCTACTCCGGAATATCGATGCCCAGTCTCGATATTCCCATGACTATGGACATTTAAGGATGTGCTTATAGACTACCCAGCCCCCACATGTATGATCGCTATCATAACGCTGGTAGTCAAGCAATAATCTTACGGGCTTTATCAACGTGTATAAATGATATGTAATAACAAGTAAGACATACACACATATTAAGATAAAGACAAACCAGATAGCATACTATCATATCGAGCAAAATTGTCATGTACATATATATGTCCAAGCATCCACATGTATACATATACAATAATAGCCTCTAGGGCATAAATATCCAACAATCTCCCACTTGCACTAAGGCCATATATTGACGTACCGAGTACCCAACGTCTGCTTTAGGACCAGCTGTTGACGTATCACATACCCAACATCTCAAAAAGTCGCTCGAACTGCGCTTGAAGGAGGGCCTTCGTGAATGGATCCGCCGTGTTGTCTTTTGTATCCACTCTCCGCACCTCGATCTCCTGGCGATCAATGATCTCCCTGATCGGGTGATACCGCCTCAAGATATGTCTGGATTTTTTATGGGACCGTGGTTTCTTTGCTAAAGCTATAGCCCCAATGTTATCGCAATACAAAAGTATCGGATTAACAAAGGACGGAACCACCTCAAGTTCACTAAAGAACTTCTTAATCCAAACGGCTTCTTTTGCGGCATCGTTGGCAGCAATGTATTCAGCCTCCATCATCAATTCTGCGACGGTGACCTGTTTGGAACTCTTCCAACACACCGTCCCTCCATTAAGGGTAAACACAAAACCCGAGACAGGCTTGCTGTCACCCTTGTCACTCTGGAAGCTTGAATCAGTAAAGGACTCGACCTGCAGGTCTCCATTACCGTAATCCAAGAATATCTCCTTAGTCCTTCTCAGGTACTTGAGAATGTTCTTCACTGCCGTCCAGTGGTTCTTACCTGGGTCTGACTGATACTGGCTTACCACGCTAAACGCGTAAGCTACATCTGGTCTTGTACATAGCATCGCATATATTATAGATCCTACCGCCGAAGCGTAGGATATAGTGCTCATGCGAACCCTCTCCTCATCAGTCTTGGAAGACATCTCTTTAGAAAAGGTGATTCCGTGCAATGCGGGTATGTTACCGTGCTTGGAATCTTCCATACTAAATCTCTTTTGTACGGTCTCTATGTATCTGGACTGTGAAAGTCCCAATAATCTCTTGGATTTATCTCTGTAGATCTTGATCCCCAGAATATACGAGGCATCACTCAGGTCCTTCATGGATAACCTTTGTGACAATAACAGCTCGACCGATTGTAGCATAGGAATATCATTTCTTATCAAAAGAATATCGTCCACGTACAAGACTAGGAATACGACAGTTCGTCCTATAATCTTCTTATATATATAAGGCTCATCCTCATTCTTGATGAAGTCAAATTCCTTGACTGTTTCATCAAAACAGATGTTCCAGCTCCGCGATACCTGGTTTAATCCATAAATGGATTTAAGCAACTTGCACACCTTCCCGCTGCTCCCATTGTCTACAAAACCTTCTGGCCGATCCATATAAACGCGCTCTTCCAAACTTCCGTTTAGAAAAACCGTTTTTACGTCCATCTGCCAGATTTCATAGTCATGGAAGGCAGCAATGGCAAGTAGGAACCGTATGGATTTGAGCATATCCACTGGAGAAAAGGTTTCGTCATAGTCCACACCTGGTCTTTGACGAAAACCTTTTACAATAAGTCTAACTTTATAGGTTTCCACCTGTCCATCTACACCAATTTTCTTTTTGTAGATCCATTTGCATCCAACAGGTTTTACCCCAGGTGCAATATTTAAGGTCCACACTTTATTAGCGTATATAAACTCCATTTCGAATCGCATAGCATCCAGCCACTTATCAGAGTCCCTACTGATAATGGCATGCTTGAAATTAGTAGGATCTTCCAAGATGCAATCCTCTCTATCCCCGTCTTGGACGGATGAGAAATCCTACTAGATCTGCGGAGTGGCTGGGCTTTGTCTGGGACTACTGAATCTAACGGTTCCACCAAATCTTCAGTTTCAGTTTATGGTTCAAAAGTTTCTTCCAGTTCTACCGTACTCCCACTAACTTCTTTTGCAAGAAGTTCCCTTTCTAAAAAGATGGCGTGGCGAGATACAAACACCTTCTGTTCCTCAGTATAGTAGAACAGATATCCTAGTGAATTCTTAGGATGTCCCACAAATTTACATAGAACTGATCGTGCCTCAAGTTTGTCCGGTTTCTGTGTTTTCACATAGGCCGGACAACCCCATATTTTAAACCGCTTAAGATATGGATTCCGTCCACTCCATATTTCATATGGAGTTTTAGGCACAGATTTGGATGGAACGTAATTTAATAAGTATGTTGATGTCTGAAGCACATATCCCCAGAATGAAAGAGGCAACTCAGCACTACTCATCATGGAGTGAACCATATCCAAAAGGGTATGATTCCTCCGCTCCGATACACCGTTGTGCTGTGGTGTATACAGAGTAAGCTGAGAGAGAATATCATTCTTTTTTAGAAAGTCCCGGAATTCCATACTCAAGTACTCCCTTTCTCTATCAGATCGGAGGATCTTGATACTTTTGCCAGTCTGGTTCTCTACTTCGTTTCTGAATTATTTGAATTTCTCAAAATCTTCAGATTTGTGTTTCAAAAGATACACATATCCGAACCTAGAGAGATCGTCAGTGAATATGATGAAGTAAGAGAACCCACCCCTTGCATGCATATACAGACATCAGACCACATACATCACTGTATATGAGTCCCAAGAGCTCTGCTGCTCTTTCTCCGTGTCCGGTGAACGGAGATTTGGTCATCTTTCCCTTGAGACAGGGATGACAAGTTTCATAAGATGAAAATTCGAACGTATTCAAATATCCATATTTATGCAACTTACTTAAGTCTTTTCTCTCCGATATGACCAAGTCTACAATACCACAAGTAGGATTCGTTCACTTCTGAACTTTTCCTCTTGCGTGTGTTTTGTATATTAAAAATTGTGTTTTGATTTAGAACATAGATACCATTACACAGTGTACCTTCTGCAAACAATACCTGATTTAGGTAAATGTTCATGATATTTCTATCAAGAACAAACTTATATCCATCTTTATCAAGTAAAGAAACTGATATGATGTTGCAAATCATGGAAGGTACATAGTAGCAATTGTTCAAAATCATAGTGTTGCCTTTTGGCAACACTAGGTGATATTCACTGACGGCAGCAGCATCAACTTGTGCTCCGTTCCCTATTCTGAGGGACATCACCAGATCCAACTATCCTACTTTTTCTTAGTCCCTGCAATAAATTACATATATGAGATCCTGGTCCGGTATCTAATACCCAGGAAGTAGGACTGACTGAAAAACGATTCTCAATAATAAGAACACCTGAAGGAGACGCAATAGTATGCTTCTTCTTCGTTAGGGTCCTCAAGGAATTCATGCAATTCTCTTTCCTCTGCTCATACTCATGACCGCTGTCATAAGTTAGAGCCAAACCGATGTTTCCCACCCCGAATAAGAATTCGGATCGGTCAAGCGATACATTTTATTATCTTGATTGGGGATTGAATTGGCTGCTACCTGGAGAGAGAGAGAGAAACACTCAGCGTGCGCTCTTGCAAGATTAGATTGCTTATTAGTTTATCTAATCAGGATGGCTCCCACTGTTTTCTCGAATTCTTCTTCAAACCCTAAAAGAAGAACTGGTCAGGATTAATCGCACGTCACAATACTTGCTTAACCTTTCGGCCAGGCTAGTGTCGGTACTTCAAGAGAGGATTTCCAACGCTTTCGCGACGTTCCTTAATTACATAACCTCTTTTCTCCGGTGGCGTAGCCCCGCTAACACTGTTCTAGACACCTCCTTGGTTTATAGCATTAATTGTTAAGTGAAAAAATCTCCCAAGAGTAATCCAACTCACCAGTGGGATCGGGATCCAACTATCATCGCGTGATAACCTAGATGGAATCCACTCTAGTTACCACACTCCAGAAGGTATGCAACACTAGCAAGTTTCCTGTATATTTGAAACTCCCGATATGGTTTTTGCCCCTATAACCCTAATGACCTTGACAGAGTCAACGAATCAAAGAGTTTTAGTCAAGTTCAACCCGTCATTATCTTGATTGCATTAAACCCACCCGCATAACCGTTGAAGGAGTCAACAAGGTTACACGACTGTCCTAACCAATCGCAACTAATGCTACAAACGAGCACCACTTAGCTACCATACACTACGCCTTGACGGGGTCAACAAACGCAGCACGAATACTAAGTACTATTCGTAGGAAATGACGGAGGGCTACGGCTGGGTTTTTGGCGAAAAACCGTTTAACGTAATGAACTTGATATCGTTGAAGGAATTTGAGCAGTTTTGAAAAAGAGTGGTTTAGGCTCCGGTTTTGAAAACTTGTGGTTTTGAAGAAAACCGAGTAATCTACGGGATAAACTTCCGCTCAAGAGGTCACTCCCCGCGAAGGGATCTAGGCTCTTGCCTCCTAGAATGAGGTGCTGGATGTTCATGACCGAACACCGCTATGCAAAGCGAAAGAGTATAACTATAGTTTTTCGAAATTTGTTCCAACATCTTTTACGTTTCTTTTCTTGCATTAATTAAAATTAATGTGGTCCCATCATTTAATACCTATCACACCAGAAAAGAACGAAAATACAATGTACGTATATGCCATCCGCATTCGCCACGGGGCCCCGTCATGCACCGTTAGGTTTACTTAACTAACGGCAGAGCGAGGGCTGGACTAGCACGGGTGCAAAACATATACAACATCTACTGGTATATATATAAATATATATAACATTCGTCCCAGGCATAATATAAGCAACATCACAGAATCTCAGCAAGCAACACAGAATGGCAGATAATCTTGGAGTCTCGGGTTTCACTTAAGCCGCAAATAAAACCGGACATTCCCGGTTGTGTGGATAGCCTGTGCAATGAAAACCTGGACTCCTACGAGCGCGGCAAGTTACCCGTCAATCCCAGAAGTGAGGCAACCCCAATCAACAAAGTGAATGGGCCATCCAGCACTTCACGGGATCCGGTAACTTGAGCGCCCCTCCGTGGGTCATCCTATACCCCCTACGAGTGCGGCGAATAACTCGCCAATTCTAGAGTGAAGCCCCCTCCGTCTCAACGCCATGAGATGCGGACTTGTTGCCCTCTAGAACCCGGCTATTCAAGCACTCCACCGTGCCCCAATCAAATAATATACAACACGGCAGAGACGGCAGTCCACATGTCGGACGCTCACCCCGCAATATAACAAATGTATAAATGAATCCAAACTGTACTACTACCATTGCAACATCAGCTATCCACCACGACAATCCAACCACAATATCAGCACAATCACATAACATCAACGTGAATATCATGTTCGTAAACCCGTCTAAAAAAACATATAGCAGCTAAATGGGTTATACCGCTCAAATGACATTCACGGTCACAGATAGTAACATATGTACTGATAAAAACACATTTAAAATTTTCGATGGACTTAACTTTTCAAAATAGGCCCCAAGAGCTAACCAGTACTCGGACCAGTATCATACATCTCAAAAATCACAGTTCATCATAGAGAAGCTCTTGAAGAATTTTGATACACAGATGCTTCCATTCTGCCGCGAAACCGCCGCGAACAGGCATGTTCTGCGGCGGTTCCGCGGCCGTATATGAAGATTGTGTGCTCAAATTTCTTCAGTACATCTAAAATAGCCTGCACGGATTTTTAAAACACTCTGAATAATTTTTTTAACACTTTTTAAAAACGGCAGCAAGCATGATTTTTGAATTGCAATTTCGAAAAATTTCGTCGATCGATATTTTAAACACGTCTAAACTAGCTAGTATGGGTTTATGGGATGGGTCTGATACCATGTTGGGTTACACTAGCGTCCCGGCCATCAACCGTGGCCATTTGCGGAACAAAAAATTTTCCTTAGAGTTTAAAACTGGCGCTAAATGAAACCCGATAACCGGATCTACCATAAACCTAAACAAGCTAAACTAAGAGGAGCTATCTACTATGAAAAAGAGTCTCACCAAAAGATCCGTGTCCTTCGGTCTTGTCTCCTCTTCCTTAGCTCCAAATGGCCTCCATGATCGAGCTTGATCTCCTTTGCTTGCTCCTTCGGTCCTCCGAGATCTAGCTTGTTCGTCGGTCCTCCTCCATCGAAGACGATCCATCCGAGAGATGTGATCCATGGCTCTAGCTCCAAACTAAGTGTCAAAAAGAGCAACCAGAAGTCTTAGATTGCTAGTCTAAAGGATCTAGAATGTAGTGTATGGTTCAAAGTGTATTTCTATCTCACTATCTTACCTCTTGTTTCTCAACACATAAGAGTGTATAGAGGAGGTAGATCATGAAGGTGTAGGAACTCAAGAGGAGGGAGGAGAGTGAAGCAAATGGTGAGAGCTCAAAAATAATAAGGCTAGCATGTGAGAGAAAAAACTCACAATGGTTTTGTAAAACTATTTTTATAATAAACAATATCCAACCATGCTTCAATAGTGAGCACAAATGAATTGAAAATTCATTTGTCAACACTATTGACGCATGGCACTCACCATACTCTCCTCGCCTCACTTTACACCTCATTATCCATTTAAAGATAAATGGAAATAACCAATAATGAGGTGTCCACCTTCTAGAATGTTTTCCGTATAAAATACGGATTACAGTCTACTGTATATACATACATGTATTCGTATCGAAATACAAATAACCGAAGAGATAGAATAACACAAAGAACATAATACAAGAATATACATATCGAAATACATATATGTAAATCACTAAATCAATACCTGATTTAATAATCCGGCTCAATCCCGAGCCGGCTAGTATTATCAACTGTCCGATCGAAAATCCGAGTACATAATATAACCAATTGATCGGAACCCTGCACGTATCCAATACGACTACTACATCATTTCGTCTGAACCAAGGAAACCCTCTGTGTGGGACTCTAAAGACTCGACAGTACGCCGGCAGTGAGTTACTGGATAAATCCATAACCACAAGCAAGTCAGCGGCACTAGCTGTACGTAACGGCTATCCGGGTACCTGTCGAAAAGGAGGTCGACGAGCAAACTCATCCGGATCCCTACTGAGCCTATCCGTGGCGATCTCCGTACAGTCCGGTCTCTTCATCTGAGAGTATCGCATATCGGGTCTAGAGGGTGATAAACGTCAGACTCTAATAACCCGATAATTCGTGCTGATACGGCTCAGGACCAATTCGGGAAACCACTGATAAACCTATCAGTAAATCCCAACTGCCTTGGCCATGGTCCTGACCAATCGAACACAATACGATATTGACTCCCTATACCGGGAGAGACGAATCCCCAACAATCACTCACTACCTTCATGTGGCTCGGGACTGTACCCAACCAAAACGTGTTTGCACGACTCAGTAGAGCTGTGGTAGGTAGTGATCAAAGTACAGTGGGAACTCGCACGAGACAAATGACGATCTCGGGTCAAAAGACTAACATGTACTCATGTCACCTGAGAACTTCCATCTGACGATAGGTATAGTACCATCTAGAAGTTATCGGCGAGTCCGTCCAGTTTACTCAACCCCAGTGAGCACCTGCATACGACCTTAGATGCAAAAGACCAATGGCTGCGGAACCAACCATCGCCCCTCGTGGGGATCTAGAAACATATACACCAAGTCTACTCCGGAATATCGATGCCCAGTCTCGATATTCCCACGACTAGGGACATTTTAAGTATGTGCTTATCGACTACCCAGCTCCCACAAGTATGATCACCATCACAACGCCGGTAGTCAAGCAATGATCCTACGGGCTATATCAACATGTATAAATGATATGTAATAACAAGACATACACACATATTAAGATAAAGACAAACCAGATAACATACTATCATATCGAGCAAAATTATCATATACATATATATGTCCAAGCATCTTTTAGCTATAGTGCCCTCAAGTCAATTATTGAATCGCAGGCACGCGATTGTGATGATTGAGGGAGGACCCATACGGGGAGAACATTCTTACTCAAGATGATAGTATGCTATCTGGTTTGTCTTTATCATCATGTACAGAATTAAGTGGCATTACAAATCACTATCACATGTTGATAGAGCCCATAGGATTCTTATTTGATTACTAGCATTATGATGGCGATCATATATGTGGGAGCTGGGTGGTCTATAAGCACATTCTTAAATGTCCCTAGTCGTGGGAGTATCGACACTGGGTATCGATACTCCGGAGTAAACTAACGTATACTTATCGAGACCCCGACGAGGTGGCTGGTCTCACAAGCCATTGGTGTCAGTTAGTCACCTAAAATAGTATACAGGTGCTTATTAGGTTTTGAGTACACTGGACGGACTCACCGGGAACATACTAGTTGGTATTATACCTATTGTCAGATAACAGTTCCCAGGTGACATGAGTACAGGTTAATCTGTCTATCTGAGATCGTCATTTGTCTCGTGTGAGTTCCCACTGTGCTTTGATTACTACCCTATCACGGCTCAAAGAAGTCGTGCAAACAGGTTTTAGTTGGGTACAGTCCCGAGCTACATGGAGGCAGTGAGCGGATCGTCGGGGATTCGTCTCTTCCAGTATTGGGGGTTGATGTCGCATTGTGCACGGGTGGCCATCACCAGAAATCCTCGGCCGAGGTGGATGAGAATTACTGATTTGGATCAGTAGTTTCTCAGTGGGTGATGGGCTTCATACCGACACGAAATATCGCAATATTAGGGATCTGACTTTATCCACCCCCTAGACTCGATATGCGATACTCTTAGACAAACAGACCGGACTGTATGGAGATTGTCACGGACAGGCTCAGTAGGGGTTTGGATGAGCTTGCCCGTCGGCCTTTCTTTCGCTCAATACCTGGGTAGCCGTTACGTACAGTTAGTGTCGCTGACGTGCTTGTGGTTAAACCCACTGCCAGCGTATTGACGAGTTTTTAGAGTCCCACACAGAGGGTTTTCATGGTTCTGGCGAAACGATGTAGTAGCTGTATTGGATACGTGAAGGGTTCCGATCGATTGATTGTACTGTGTACCCAGACTTTCGATTGGACAGTAGATAATACTAGCCGGCTCGGGTTTGAGCCGGATTATTAAATCAAGTATTGATTTAATAATTTGTGTATATATATTTCGATATGTATATTCTAGTATTATGTTCTTTGTGTTATTCTATTTCTTTGGGTATTCGTATTTCGGTACGAATACAGGTATGTATATACAGTTGAATGTAATCCGTATTTTTTCAGATAACATTCTATAAGGTGGACACCCTATTTTTTGGGTTTGACCATTTATTTGAAAATAGTAAATGAGGTGGATATTGGAAAATAGGGAGTATGGTGAGGACCGTGCTTGTATAGTGTGCACAAATGAATTATTAATTCATTTGTGCATACTATTCAAGTATAGTTACTTTTTTAAAAGAAAAGAAATTGTTTTACAAAACCAACCATGATGATTTTCTCTCTTATGGAGACTTCATTTTTGAGATGGTTCCTTTTTGGGAAGCTTCTCATCTCCTCACCATTTTGCTTCACTCCTTTTGAGTTTCTTGAGCTCTCTCCACCTTCATCTTCCACCTCCTCTCAACCCTCTCATGTGTTGAGAATCATGAGAGGAGGTGAGATGAGATAGATAAACACTTAGTTCACACACTACATCCTAGACTTTCTAGATTAGCAACCTAGAAACCCTAGTTGATTCACTTGCATCCTTTGATGTGGAGCTAGAGCCATGACCACATCCCTCGGGTGGATCATCTTCGACGGAGGAAGACCGGCGGCCAAGTTCGTTCGAGCATGCCTCAAGAAGCTTAGGAAGGTGATGGAAGACCGAAAGACTTGATTGTTTTTGTATAACACTTCTAACCTTTTAGTTTAGCTACTTTAGTTTGCTAGTATAGGTTTATGGTTCGATCTTGGACGTAGTTTCGTTTGCGCCAAATTTTAAACGCCAGTTTTTGTTCCGCATCGGCCACGGTAGATGGCCAAGGCGCCGGCGAAACCAAACATGGTATCAGAGCCATCCCATAAACCTTAGACTAGCTGTTTAGACGATGTTTTAAATAACGAAACCGAAACAAACTCCGAAACAATACGGATTATTCAAGTTTCTATCGATTTTCAATTAGTCTTCAAAAATTATTTAAACAATTGCACAAGACTACCCTTGTTACAACTAGAACACACCCCAAAAACGACCCCCAAACTCCTTGGTTTGGCCGGCAAAATCGGCTGAAAACCCGGCGTCGCCGGTTTTATAAATGAGTTTGGGCTTGGATTTTTTAGTGTGTTCTGGGTTCTTGAATATTGGTATTTTAGTATTGTTTGTTTTTGCCCAGATTGCATATTGTGTTATCTTTGGTTTGGGGGCAATACGGAGTATTTCGAAGTCGTTATTTTTAACACTGTTTAAAAATTTTCAGTACATACATTACTATCTGCGACCGTGAATGTCATTAGAGCGGTACAGTTCGTCTAATTGCTATATGTTCTTTAAGACGGGTTTCCGAACGTGACATTCATGTTGATGTTCTTAGTTATGCCGTGGTTGTGGTTGGATCGTCGTGGTGGATAGTCAGTGGTGCAATGGTAGTACAGTTTAGATTCTTTTGTACATTTGATATTGCGGGACGAACGTCCGACACGTGGACTGCCATCTCTACCAGCTTGTATATTATTTGTTTAGGGTACGACCGGGTTGAGCTCGATGTCACCCTTGTATATATATATTTTTCTTTTTTGTATTAGGATTACCCGGCGGTGGAGTGCACGAATAGCCGAATTCTAGAGAGCAACGGGTCCGCATCTCATGGCGTTGAGAGTAAGGGGACCTTACTGTAGAATTGGTGTGCTATTCGCTGCACTCGTAGGGGGTATAGGATGACCAACGGAGGGACGCTCAAGTTACCGAATCCCGTGAAGTGCTGGGTAGCCCATTCACTTTATTGATTGGGGATGCCTCACTTCTGGGATTGGCGGGTAACTTACCGCGCACGTAGGGGTCCAGGATTTTCATTGCACAGGCTATCCACACGACCGGGGAACGTCGGGTTTCATTTGCGGCTCAAGTGAAACCCGAGGCTCCAAGACTATCCACCACTCTGTGTTGCTTGCTGAGATTCTGTGATGTTGCTTATATCATGCATGGGACGAATGTTATATATATTTATATATATACTAGTAGATGTTGTATATGTTTTGCACCCGCGCTAGTCCAGCCCCCGCTCTGTCGTTAGTTAAGTAACCTAACGGGTGATGACGGGGCCTAGTGGCGAATGCGGATGGCATATACGTACATTATATTTTCGTTCCTTTCTGTGGTGTGATATGATTAATTGATGGGACTGCATTAATTCTGATTAATGCAAAGAAAAACAAACCTATATGATGTTGGAACCAAATTTTCAAAAATTGTTATTACAAGATGTTTCCTTTTGCTTTGCACAGCGGTATTCGATTATGAATATCCAGCACCTCATTCAACGAGGCAAGTGCCGAGATCCCTTCAGAGATAGTGACCTCTTGGGCAAAAGTTTGCGTCATTGTAATAACTTTACTATAGTCGATTCTTTTGCTTTGCATCGTGGTATTCAGTTTAGAATATCTTACACCTCATTCGACGAGGAAAGAGCCGAGATCCCTTCACAGGGAGTGAGCTCTTTAGCAAAAATTTGTGCCACTATATATTTGTAAAACCATTTGGATTTCTTCAACGATATCAAGTTCATTACATTAAAGGTTTTTCGCCAAAAACCAGCCATAACCCTCCGTCGTTTCGAATAAGTAGCACATAGTATTCATACAGTGTTTGTTGGCCAAAGTCAAGACATCGTGAATGGTAGCTGTGTGTTGCTTATCCGTAGCATTGGTAAATGCATTGGTTTATGACAGTCGTACCGCTTTGTTGGCCAAAGTCAAGGGTGTGTGCGAGTGGGTCTAATCAATCTGAATAATGACGGGTAGAACTTGACTTGCGTGTTATGATTTGTTGGCCAAAGTCAATGTCATAAGCACTTGGGGCAAAAACCACATCGGGAGTTTCAAATATACAGGAAACTTGTCAGGCATGCGCATACCTTCTGAAGTGCGGTGACTTGAGTGGATTCCATCAAGTTATGATGCGTTGATAGTTGGATCCCGATTCCCACTGATGAGTATATACTACTCCTCGGGTGATTTTAGATGATCCCGATTAATTTTCCTTTTGGGTTTGGAGAAGAATTCAAGAAAACAGTGGGAGACATCCTGATTAGATAAAGTGATTAACCATTCTGATATAGGTTAAAGTGCACACCGAGTGTTTATTTTCTCTCTCTTTGGCAGCGACCATAACCCGACCCTAAATTAAAACTCATGAACCAAGTTAACCAAATCTTCTTAAAACACTTTGACTTTTGGATTGTCATTTAGTCGCATATATCATTGTTACTTCTATATCACCTTTGCATTTCCCCATAACACTCTGTATCACTACGAAGATCCACATTTCTTGGATATTCCATCGTATAGTTGCATACGAACTCGAAAGAACTTGTTCCAGTTCAAGAATGGATTCCGGTTCTGGAGAAATTAAATAGGATTATTCGATTGTCTTTTCCCTTTACCTTCTCTCAGGTTGCGAGAGCTCCTGGTATTAGGAGAGTACACCTATTGTGCTTATTGGATAGTCCTCTTCCAAACCTTAAGCTGGTGCCGAAGGGTAGAGAAGAAAGAAAACCAATTAGCCTAAGTGTGGTGTACAGAAGGTAATAAGTAAAGACATAAAAAGGGATTAGATTAAAGGCAAAGAAAATTGCGACTGCTATCATTCACGACGAAGCCGCGTATATCACCGCCACTCCTACTTCACCTTTGTATTTCTCCGAAACATTTCGTATCACAACGAAGATCCATATTTATTGGATATTCCATCGTATAGTTACATGCGAACTCGAAGAAACTTGTTCCAGTGCGAGAATAGTTTCTGGTTCTGGAGAAATAGAATAAGGATTATTCAGTTGTTTTTTCTCTTTACCTTCTCTCAAGTTGCGAGGGCTCCTGGTATTATGAGAGTACACCTATTGTGCTTATTGAATAGTTTTCTTCCAAAGCTTACGCTGGTGCCGAAAGATATGGAAAGAAGAAAACCATTTAGCCTAAGGGTAGTGTACAGAAGGTAATAAGTGAAAACAAATAAAGGGATTGCCGAGATGGCAAGGAAATATACGGTTACTGTCATGAATCTGGATAGTGGAAGAGGCATTACTAGGAATACCCGGCTACCCCTTCGAAACATTTTCATCTTTCGGTTTTACTGTGCGGTGTTAATTGAAAACTGTTTTCCCAATTAGATTCTGACTCCAGGATATGTATTTACCAGATTTGTTTCTCGCATCTGTATAGCGTTACAGATGATGAGTGGAAGTAAAATATTGGGAATTGGGTGATTATATCCTCTATATATCGGAATTCTTTATAATTGGTGATATTTGAGGAAATCACCTAGGTTTTGCCTGATGGCAAATATTTGGTTTTGAATATCCGTTGTTATGCACCAATTTCAAACTGATATATCTGTACGTTTATTTTATAAAATGATATATAACTTTTTGAAATTATGTTTATGACATTTACCTATATCAGTTGATGATTAGCTAAGGTGCATTCAACAACGGTGTAATTCTTCTTAACCATAGTACAGTTTTCAACCTACGACGCACAGGGTTCGAGTTATTAAACTCAGTGGACTTATACAGAGTATTGTATGTTTCCAGTGTCCGTTAAGACAAAGGGGTTGGTACTCGTACTATATTTTGTTTACTCATGACTTCTCTAGTGTTTAGACAAGTATTTCATTGAAATACAAGGTCTAAGTTTTGAGAAATTACAGGTATAAGAATAAAGTAGAGAACCATATGTTGCAAATATCAGGATCCTTCAAGGTGATCAAACATGTAGATACTTGTATTTGGTATTCCGTTGTAAGTAATGGTTTTGAGAACTTGCTTCTCTTTCAGGCTAAAAAGGAAGTTAAGAAAGCTGTTCGGGAAGCTAAATCTAAGGTCTACAAGGAGGTGTACGAGAAATTAGACACTAAAGAGACTAAAAATGATATATACCGGATTGCTCGGATGCGGGAAAGAAAGACCAGAGACTTATATGCGGTGAAGTGTGTAAAAAATGAAAATCAGAAGGTTTCAGTTCGAGATGAGCATATCAAGGAAAGGTGAAGAGATTATTTTGACAAATTGTTCAATGAGAGCTTTACTAAGAATTTGGATAGACTTGTCATTCAATCTCAAGATATAAACCGTGATTTCATGCGTAAAATAAGACTACCTGAGAATAAAAAAGCTTTGAAAAGAATGAGTTTAAGAAAAGCGGTTGGTCCTGACGGGATTCCTATCGAGGTTTGGAAATGCTTGGGAGAAATAGGCGTTAAATGGCTAACAGATCTGTTTAATAAGATTTGGAGACAAAAAAGATGCCAAATGAATGGAGGAAAAGTATCCTTGTACCTATCTACAAGAACAAGGGTGACATTCAAAGTTGCTCAAACTACCGTGAAATAAAACTTATGCGTCACACCATGAAACTTTGGGAGAGAGTGATTGAACACAGGCTAAGAAAGGATATTAAGATAACAGAGAACCAGTTTGGGTTCATGCCTGGACGATCGACGACAGAGGCTATTCATTTGCTTCGTCAACTTGTCGAGCGTTTTCGAGAGAGGAGAAGAGATTTGCATATGATATTTATTGATTTAGAGAAGGCGTACGACAGGGTACCTAGAGAGGTATTATAGGGGACAATGATAAAGAAGGGGGGGCCCGTCAAGTATATTGACATAATTAAGGATATGTACTATGGAGTAGTGGCAAATGTCAGAACATGCGGCGGCCTAACGAGTGATTTTCCGATTACAATTGATTTACATCAAGGATCTGCATTAAGTCCATTCCTGTTTACTATCGTGATGGATAAGCTTACTAGAACTATCCAAGATGAGGTACCTTCTTGTATACTATTCACTGATGATATTGTTCTAGTAAATGAGACGAAAGCAGGGGTTAATGCCAAATTGGAATTATGGAAGCAAACATTGGAATCTCGGGGGTTCAGATTGAGCAGGTCCAAGACAGCATATATGCATTGCAAATTTAATGAACGGAGAAGTCAAAACCATATTGGTATAACATTGGAAGGACAAGAGATATCACCGAGCGATCAGTTTAGATATCTAGGTTCCATCATCCAAAAGGACGGGGAGATCGATAGTGATGTTAATCAAAGGATCCAAGCTGATTGGTTGAAATGGAGGAGTGCAATAGGGATTTTGTGTGAACGTAACTTTCCGTTAAAATTGAAAGGGAAGTTTTATCGAAGCGCTATTCGGCCTGCCTTATTATATAGTACAGAATGCTGGGCTCCTAAGAAGCATCATACACAGAAGATGCACGTAGCGAAGATGCGCATGCTTCATTAGATGTGCGGTAACACTAGAAAAGATAAGGTGCGAAATGAGGATATTCGTGCAAAAGTTAGTGTATCACCTGTGGAGGAGAAGATGCGGGAAAACCGGCTAAGATGGTTTGGTCATGTGCGACGCAGACCTATGGAAACACCGGTTCGACGAATAGATACTCTCGATATGGGCAATGGCAAAAGGGCAAAGGGGAGACCGAAGAAAACATAGATGAAAGTGATACGAAACGATATGGTTGCCAAAGGCCTCACTGAAAGTATATTGTTCGATAGGAGTGAGTGGAGGCGGAGGATTCATGTGCTGGACCCGGCGTGATTCTCATGTTGGTTCATGTAGCCTACCCCATATGCTTGGGATAAAAAGCTCAGTTGTTGTTGTTGTTGCTTCTCTTTCAGGTTACTCATACGTAGGTGCATTTCTTGATGAGTAATACCGCTTGGCCTCCTTCCATTTTGTTGATATACACTGGAAACGGCTGCATGTACTTTGAATCTGGTTCCAATTAAATTAGTGCTTTTGTTTCTATAAGGTATATAGAATGGTTTCATATCTTAACGATATTAAGGTATATGGAGTTGTCCGGCTTATGCTTAAAACCAGAATCTGGATAAACTCTAGACACGTTTCAGTAATGGCAGTTTGTGGGTTATCCCGGGTTTTGACGAGAGTTAACATTCTACCATCTGGAAGATCAATAGTTATATTGTTCTTAACTCGCCACAGTTTTAGTAAAATGAATTCTTTTCAGAAAATATTAGTGGGAGTATGGTAGAACTGGAAGTGATTCCAGAACCACAAACGATACTGAAAATTTAGTAGAACCTAAAAATTCAATTGGATTCGACAATCCATTGGCCACTCTGCAGATTTGGTGGGTAAGCTCAGGCACCCGAGAGGTACTTCGGTCTCCTCAAAGACAGTAACAGGGAGGTTTTTGATTTCCCAAACTTGCCACTACCGTTGTTCTAGACTATGAGATCTGGCAGGAAGATGAGTATAACGTCGTTCTAAATTAACTTTAGAAGTGTATGTGTATATGACTCTGCCAGAGGGTGGTTGTAGTCAGTGGGAACAGCCGAAGCGTAGTGGGCAAGTAGCTTATGTCTATTTATAGACTAAAGCAGATATAGCGGAGATAGATCGTCTATTTTTTATGTGACAGTCATAGAGTTTGATTTTATCAGAATAACAGATAGATCTGGTAAGAAGGTAGTAGGAAATGATGTCTTGGTACTTAGATGGCATGCTCTTGATAGGAAGTGATATTCCTATACTAGATCGGTTATACTGTGGTTGTATCAAGGTGTTTCTCCACATAAGATATGGATAAAATATCAGGTATTCTGGTTACTAGATCTATGGTTTTAGATCTAGATTTTGGAAGTGTCCCAATTTGGGTACTTGACACTATTCTAAAAATGTTTAGAATGGACGACTCCTGGCTTGGTGGTGTACCCGCAAGTGATGGAGTCACCCTCTCTAAAGAGATGTCTTTAAGACTGATGAGGAGAGAGATCTGCATGATTGGCATATCACTTACTTAGGCAATTGAGTTAATCATGAAATGTCAAGTACCACACCAGATATTGCTTTTGCACGGGATGCATTAAGCATATATATTAATCCAATCCTGAAGAAACGTTGGGAAGCAGTTATGAACATAAGTGGATGTTCTTGGTATAGGGTAATGGCAGCCTCTTCAGGAGGCGGTTATCATTTAGGCTTCCAAGATGACCTGGATGACAGAGTGGCTGTCAGAGTCATAGTTTTCCCTCTTTTGAGAGACAGTATATTGGGAAGCTAGTCCAAGCGGATACTGAGGATGACATGGAGCGGGTTACTGATTAAATTCAGTAAAAGATACAGTCTAAGAAATTTGTTGGATTTGGAGTTCATTAGTGAACCGAGTCCCATCAAACATCCAGACAAATTCTAAGATAAGTATCGCTCATTTCGGTAAATGGTCATTCTCCGCGAAGTTGAGATATAGAGAGATAAAGAAAGAAACATTGGAGCGGATTTACTCACTGACTCTATTTCTCGAACGCAATAGTTTCTTAAACGAGCTTTGCGAGACTGATTAGTAGAGAAGTTGGGTGTTCGGTATCACATGGGCTGTGAGTATGCGACACCGCAATAATAAACCTTAAGTGCAAGTGGGATATTGTTGGCTATAGTGCCCTTAAGTTAATTATTGAATCACAGGCACGCGATTGTGATGATTGAGGGAGGACCTATACGGGAAGAACAGTATTACTCAAGATGATAGTATGCTATTTGGTTTGTTTTTATCATCATGTACATCATTAGATGGCATTACAGATCATTATTACATGTTGATAGAGCCCATAGGATTCTTGCTTGACTACCAGCATTATGATGACGATCATATACGTGGGAGCTGGGTGGTCTATAAGCACATCCTTAAATGTCCATAGTCGTGGGAGTATCAAGATTGGGCATCGATACTCCGGCGTAGACTAGTGTATACTTATCAAGATCCCGACAAGAGGCGGTGGCTGGTCTCACAAGCCATTAGTGTCAGTTAGTCACCTAAGAGGTGCTCATTAGGTTATGAGTACACTGGACGGACTCGCCGGGAATATTCTAATTGGTATTATATCTATTGTCTGATAGCAGTTCCCAGGTGACATGTGTACAGGTTAGTCTATCGACCTAAGATCGTCATTTGTCTCGTATGAGTTCCCACTGTGCTTTGATTACTACCCTACCACGGCTCAAAGGAGTCGTGCAAACAGGTTTTAGTTAGGTACAATCCCGAGCCACATGGAGGCAGTGAGCGGATCGTCAGGGATTCGTCACTCCCGGTATTGGGGGTCGATGTCGCGTTGTGCACGGGTGGCCATCATCAGAAATCCTCGGCCGAGCTGGACGAGAATTACTGATTTGGATCAGTAGTTTCTCAGTGGGTGATGGGCTTCATACCAACACAAAATATCGCGTTATTAGGGGTCTGACTTTATCCACCCCCTAGACTCGATATGCGATACTCTTAGACGAACAGACTGGACTGTATGGAGATTGTTACGGACAGGCTCAGTAGGAGTTTGGATAAGCTTGCTCGTCGGCTTTCCTTTCGCTCAATACCTGAGTAGCCGTTACGTACAGCTAGTGCCGCTGACATGCTCGTGGTTAAACTCACTGCCAGCGTATTGACGAGTTTTTAGAGTCCCACACAGAAGGTTTCCCTGATTCTGACGAAACGATGTAGTAGCCGTATTGGATACGTGCAGGGTTCCGATCGATTGATTGTACTGTATATCCGGACTTTCGATTGGACAGTTGATAATACTAGCCGGCTCGGATTTGAGCCGGATTATTAAATCAGGTATTGATTTAATAATTTGTGTATATATATTTCGATATGTATATTCTAGTATTATGTTCTTTGTGTTATTCTATCTCTTTGGGCATTCGTATTTCGGTACGAATACAGATATTTATATACAGTTGAATGTAATCCGTATTTTTTTCAGATAACATTTTAGAAGGTGGACACCTCATTTTTTAGGTTTGACCATTTATTTGAAAATGGTAAATGAGGTGGATATTGGGAAATGGAGAGTATGGTGAGGACCGTGCTTGCATAGTGTGCACAAATGAATTATTAATTCATTTGTGTATACTATTCAAGTATGGTTGCTTTTTTAAAAGAAAAGAAATTGTTTTACAAAACCAACCATGATGATTTTCTCTCTCATGGAGACTTCATTTTTGAGATAGTTTCTTTTTGGAAAGCTTCTCATCTCCTCACCATTTTGCTTCACTCCTCTTGAGTTTCTTGAGCACCCTCCACCTTCATCTTCCACCTCCTCTCAACCCTCTCATGTGTAGAGAATCATGAGAGGAGATGAGATAGATAAACACTTAGTTCACTCACTACATCCTAAGATTTCTAGATTAGAAACCTAGAACCCCTAGTTGCTTCACTTGCATCCTTTGATGTGGACTAGAGCCATGACTACATCCCTCGGATGGATCATCTTCGACGGAGGAAGACCGACGGCGAAGTTCGTTCGAGCACGCCTCAAGGAGCTTAGGATGGTGATGGAAGATCGAAGGACTTGGTTCTTTTGGTATAACACTTCTAACCCTTTAGTTTACCTTCTTTAGTTTGCTAGTATAGGTTTATAGTTCGATCTTGGACGTGGTTTCATTTGCGCCAAATTTTAAACGCCAGTTTTTGTTCCGCATCAGCCACGATAGATGGCAAGGGCGCCGGTGAAACCAGACAGCATCCACATGCATTCATATACAATAATGACCTCTAGGACATACATATCCAACACTAATAACCTGATAAGTCGTGTCGATTGGTCTCAGGACCGATCCGAGAAATTACTGGTCTAACCATCAGTAAATCTCAACTGCCTTGGCCAAGGTCTTATGGTTCTGGCCAACCGGACACAGTGCAATATCGACTCCCAATACCGGGAGAGACAAATCTTTGACAATCACTCACTGCCTCCATGTGGCTCGGGACTTTACACAACCAAAACCTGTTAGCACGCCTCTATAGAGCCGTGGTAGAATGGTGATCAAAGTACAATGGGAACTCACACGAGACAAAAGATAATCTCATATCTAAAAACTAACATGTACTCATGTCACCTGAGAACCGCTATCTGACGATAGGTAAAATACTGTCTAGAGATTCTCGGCGAGTCCGTCCAATATACTAGCCCCAGTGAACACCTGTATACAATCTTAGGTGATCACACCAATGGCTGTAGGACCAACCACCGCCCGTTATTGGGGTCTAGAAATGTATACACAGGTCTAATCTGGAATATCGATGCCCGGTCTCGATACTCCTGCAACTTGGGACCTTTAAGGATGTGCTTATGGACTACCCAGCTCCCACAAGTATGATCGCCATCATAACACTGGTAGTTAAGCAAAATCCTACGGGTTTTATCAACATGTATCAGCTATATGTGATATCGAGTATAACATATGCACATATTAAGATAAAGACAAACCAAAATAGTATACTACTGTGACGAGTATTTATCAACATGTATAAGCAATACAAACCAGTAAGAAAAACAAATACACATATTCGGATAAAGACAACTCAAATAGTATACAATATATAACTGAGCAAGATTATCCTGTACATACATATCCCAGCATCCTAAACGATACAGGCCTCTAGAGCATACATGTCCAATACATACATATCCCTAGCATCCTATACAATACGTATTGGCTATAGTGCCCTCAAGTCAATTATTGTAATCGCAAGCACGCGATTATGATTGTTGAGGGAGAAACTATACGAGTAGAACAGTCTTATTCAAAATGATAGTATGCTATCTGGTTTGTCTTTATCATCATGTACATGCATTATGTGGTATTACAGATCACTATTACATGTTGATAGAGCACATAGGATTCTTGTTTAACTACCAGCATTATGATGGCGATCATATACGTGGGAGCTGGGTGGTCGAGCGAGTATCAAGACTGGGCATTGATACTCCGGAGTAAACTAATGTATACTTATCGAGACCCCGACTATGGGCGGTGGCCGGTCTCACAAGCCATTGGTGTCAGTTAGTCATCTAAGATAGTATACAAGTGCTCATTGGGTTATGAGTACACTGGAAGGACCTGCCGGGGACATTCTAGTTGGTATTATATCTATTGTCAGATAGCAGTTTCCAGGTGACATATGTACAGGTTAGTCTGTCGACCTGATATCGTCATTTGTCTCGTATGAGTTCCCACTGTGCTTTGATTACTACCCTACCACGGCTCAAAAGAGTCGTGCAAACAGGTTTTAGTTGGGTACAATCCCGAGCCACATGGAGGCAGTGAGCGGATCGTCGGAGATTCGTCTCTCCAGGTATTGGGGGTTGATGTCGCGCGGTGCACGGGTGGCCATCACCAGAAATTCTTGGCCAAGGTAGTCGAGAATTACTGATTTGGATCAGTAATTTCTCAGTTAGTGATGGGCTTCATACCGACACGAAATATCGTGTTATTAGGGATCTGACTTTATCCACCCCTAGACTCGATATGCGATACTCTTAGACGAACAGACCGGACCGTACGGATATTGTCACTGACAGGCTCAGTAGGGGTTCGGATGAATTTGCTCGTCGGCCTTCTTTTCGCTCAATGCCTGGGTAGCCATTACGTACAGCTAGTGCCGCTGACGTGCTTGTGGTTAAATCCACTACCAGCGTACTGACGAGTCTTTAGAGTCTCACACAGAGGGTTTCCCTGTTTCTGACGAAATGATATAGTAGCCGTATTGCATACGTGCAGGGTTTCGATCGATTGATTGTACTATGTACCAGGACTTTCGATCAGACAGTTGATAATACTAGCCAGCTAGGGTTTGAGCCGGATTATTAAATCGGGTATTGATTTAATAATTTACGTATATCTATTTCGATATGTATATTCTAGTATTATATTCTTTGTGTTATTCTATCTCTTCGGGTATTCGTATTTCGGTACGAATACAAGTATGTATATACAGTAGAATGTAATCCGTATTTATCCGGAAAACATTCTAAACGGTGGACACCTCATTTTGGGTTTTGACCATTTATTTATAAATGGAAATGAGGTGGAAATTTGTGAGAGGGGAGTATGGTGAGAACCATGATTGCATAGTATGCACAAATGAATTATTAATTCATTTGTGCAAACTATTCAAGCATGGGCTTGATTTTAAATTGGAAAGAAATGTTTTACAAAACCTAGCTTCTTATTTTCTCTCTCCATGGATGCTCATTATTTTTTAGATGAGTTTTCTTTCTCACCATTTCACTCACCTCTTTAGTGTTTCCATGAGCTCCACCACCTTCAACATCAACCTCCTTTTTACAATCTCATGAATTGAGAATTAAGAGAGGAGGTGAGATAGATAAAACACTTAGAACACTCACTACATCCTAGGCATTCTAGATTAACAATCTAGAATCCCTAGTTACTTCACTTGCTTTTGATGTGGAGCTAGAGCCATGAGCTACGTCCCTCGGGTGGATCAACTTCGACGGAGGAAGACCGGCAGCCAAGCTCAATCCAAAGAACCTCAAGAAGCTAAAGGAGATGGTGGAAGACCGAAGGACATGTTTCATTCGGTATAACATTCTAACCTTGTAGTTTAACTCTTTATAGTTTGCTAGTATAAAGGTTTATGGTTCCATCTTGACGGATTTGTTAACGCCAAATTTTTTAAACGCCGGTTTTTGTTCCACACCGGTCACGGTTGATGGTCAGGGCGCTACCGTAACCCAACATGGTATCAGCCACCCCATAAACCATTACTACCTAGTTTGCACAAGGTTAAAATATCGATCAACCCAAATTTCCGAATCGTTTTTCCAATTTTCCATGCTTGCTGCCGATTTTTAACTCTGTTCAAAAAAAATTTCAGAGGGTCTTAAAAATACGTGCAGGCATTTTTAGGGGGCCACAAGAAATTTGGATGCTTGAACCAACAAAATGGTCGCGGAACCGCGGCAATAGTAGCCTATTAGCGGCGGTTCCGCGGTTGTCTTGTGGCCAAAGTGGGCCAAACTTCTTCTGGTACTCTAATACTTGGAAATATAATTTTTGGTATATATGGTTTTGGCCTAGATTTGTTTGAGTGCTGGATTTGCATTTGGGGCCAATTTGGAAAAGTTTGTCGATCGAAATTTTAAAGTCATGTTTATCAATGCATATGAATATATCTGCGACTATGAATGTCATTCGAGCGGTACAACCTGTCTAATTACTATATGTTCTATTAGACAGGTTTGCAAACATGACATTCACGTTGATATTCTGTGTTGTGCTGATATTGTGGTTGGATTGTCGTAGTAGATAGCCAGTGGTGCAATGATAGTAGTACAGTTAAGATTCATTTGTATATTCGTTATTGCGGGGCGAGCGTCCGACATGTGGACAGCTGTCTCTGCCAGTTTGTATATTCTTTTATTGGGGCACGACCGGATTGAGGTCGGTGTCCCCATTGTACATATATTTTTCTTTTCTGTATTAGGATTACCCCACGGTGGAGTGCACGAATAGCCGGGTTCTAGAGGACAACGGGCCCGCATCTCATGGCGTTGAGACAGAGGGGGCCTTACTCTAGAATGGCGGGCTATTCGCCGCACTCGTAGGGGTATAAGGATGACCCACGGTGTAATGCTCAAGTTACCGGATTCCGTGAAGTGCTGGGTGGCCCATTCACTTTGTTGATTGGGGTTGCCTCACTTCTGAGATTGGTGGGTAACTTGCCGCGCTCGTAGGGGTCCATGTTTTCGTTGCACGGGCTATCCACACAACCGGGAACGTCGGGTCTCATTTACGGCTCAAATGAAACCCGATGCTCCAAGATTATCCACCATTCTGTGTTGCTTGTTGATGTTCTGAGATGTTATTTATATCATACCTGTGACGAATGTTATATATATATATTTATATATATTAGTAGATATTGTATATGTTTTGCTTCCGCACTAGTCCAGCCCTCGCTCTGCCGTTGGTTAAGTAACCTAACGGTGCATGACGGGGCCCCGTGGCGAATGCGGATGGCATATACGTACATTGTATTTTCATTCCTTTTTCTGGTGTGATATGGATTAATTGATGGGACTGCGTTAACTTTGTTTAATGCAAGGAAAAACGAACCTATATAATGTTGGAACCAAATTTTCAAAAACTGTTATTACAGGATGTTTTCTTTTGCTTTGCACAGTGGTATTCGATTATGAATATCCAGCGCCTCATTCAACGAGGCAAGAGCCGAGATCCCTTCATAAGGAGTGACCTCTTGGGCAAAATTTTGCGTCGGTGGAATAACTTCACTATAGTCGATTCTTTTGCTTTGCATCGTGATATTCAGTTAAGAATATCATGCACCTAATTCGATGAGGAAAGAGCCAAGATCCCTTCACAGGGAGTGACCTCTTTAGCAAAAGTTTGCGCCACTAAATATTTGTAAAACCACTCGGTTCTTTCAACGATATCAAGTTCATTATGTTAAAGATTTATCGCCAAAAACCAGCCGTAGCCCTCCGTCATTTCCTACCAGTACTTAGTATTTGTGCTATATTTGTTGACTGTGTCAAGACGTAGTGTGTGGTAGCTAAGTGGTGCTTATTTGTAGCATGCAATGCGATTGGTTAGGCCAGTCATGCGGGCTTGTTGACTGTCTCAAGGGCTCATACGGGTGGGTTTAATGCAATCATGATAATGACGGGTTGAACTTGACTATGACTCTTTGATTTGTTGACTGTGTGTCAAGGTCACTTGGGTCCTAAGGGGCAAAACCCACATCGGGAGTTTCAAACATACAGGAAACTTGCCAAGCATGCGCATACTTTCTAGAGTGTGGTGACTTGAGTGGATTCCATCAAGTTTTCATGCGATGATAGGTGGATCCCGTTTCCCACCAATGAGTAGGTGTTGCTACTCGGATAATTTTAGATGATCCCGACTAATTCTCCTTTTTGAGTTTGAGGGAGAATTCGAGAAAACAGTGGGAGCCATCCTGATTAGATAAAGTGATTAACCAATCTAATTTAAGTTAGAGTGCACGCTGAGTGTTTCTTTTCTCTCTCCCTTTGGCAGCGACCATGACCCGACCTTAAACTAAAACTCATAAACCAAGTTAACTGAACCTTCTTAAAATCGTTGGCTTTTGGATTGTCATTCAGTCGCATATATCATTACCACTCCTACATCCCCTTTGCATTTCTCCAGAACACTCTGTATCACCACGAAGATCCACATTTCTTGGATATTCCATCGTATAGTTACATACGAACTCAAAGGAACTTGTTCTAGTTCGAGGATGGATCTTGGTTCTGAAGAAATTGAATAGGATTATTCGATTGTCTTTTCTCTTTACATTCTCTCAGGTTGCGAGAGCTCCTGGTATTAAAAGAGTACACCTATTGCGCTTATTAGATAGTCTTCTTCCAAACCATAGGCAGATACTGAAAGGTAGAGAAGGAAGAAAACCAATTAGCCTAAGTGTGGTGTACAGAAGGTAATAAGTAAAGACATATAGAAGGGGATTAGGATAAAGGCAAAGAAAATTGCGACTACTATCATTCACGACGAAGCCGCGTATATATCCCCTGCCACTCCTATTTCACCTTTGTATTTCTCCAGAACATTCCGTATCTTTACGAAGATCCATATTGATTGGATATGTCATTGTATAGTTACATACGAACTCGAAGGAATTTGTTCCAGTTCAAGAATGGATTCTGGTTCTGGAGAAATTGAATAAGATTATTCGGTTGTCTTTTCTCTTTACCTTCTCTCAGATTAAGAGGGCTTCTCGTATTAGGAGAGTACACCTATTATGTTCATTGGATAGTCTTCTTCCAAACCATGGACAGATGCCGAAGGGAAGGGAAGGAAGAAAACCAATTAGCCCAAGTGTGGTGTACAGAAGGTAATAAGACATAAAGGGATTGGAGTGAGGGCAAGAAAGTATACGGTTTCTGTCAAGAATCTGGATAGTGGAAGAGGCGTTACAAGGAATACCCGACTACCCTTTCGAAACATTTTAATGTTTCAGTTTTTCTGTGTGGTGTTAAGTGAAAACTGTTTTCCCAATTAGATTCTGACTCTAGAGTATATATTTACCAGATTTGATTCTCACATCTGTATGGCGTTACAGATGGTGAGTGGGAGTAAGATATTGGGAATTGAGTGATTAGATCCTTTATATATCGGAATTCTTTGTAATTGGTGATATTTGAGGAAATCACCTGGGTTTTGACTGACGGCAAATATTTTTGGTTTTGAATATCCGTTGTTATGCACCAATTTTAAACTGATATATCTGTACGTTTATTTTATAAAGTGAGATATAACTTTTTGAAATTATGTGTATGACATTTACCTATATCAGTTAATGGTTAGGTAAGGAGCATTCAACAACGGTGTAATTCTTCTTAACCATAGCACAGTTTTCAACCTACGACGCACAAAGTTTGAGTTATTAAACTCAGTGGACTTATACAGAGTATTGTATATTGTCCAGTGTCCGTTAGGACAAAGGGGTTGGTACTCGTACTATATTCTGTTTACTCATGACTTCTCTAGTTTTAGACAAGTATTTCGTTGAAATACAAGGTCCAGATTTTGAGAAGATATGGGTATAAGAATAAAGTAGAGAACCATATGTTGCAAGTATCAGGATTCTTCAAGGTGATCGAAAATGTAGATACTTGTGTTTGGTATTTCGTTGTAAGTAATAATTTTGAGAACTTGATTCTCTCTTAGGTTACTCATGCGTGGGTGCGCTCCTTGATAAGTAATACTGCTTGGCCTCCTTCCATTTAGTTGATATGCACCGGAAACGGCTGCATGTTTGAATCTGGTTAAAATTAAATTAGTGCATTTGTTTCTATATTGGATATATAGAATGCATTCATATCTTAACGATGTTAAGGTATATGGAGTTGTCCGGCTTATGCTTAAAACCAGAATTCGGATAAACTCTAGGCACGTTTCAGTAATGGCGGTTTGTGGGTTTTTCCGGGCCTTGACGAGGGTCAACATTCTACCATCTGGAAGATCAATAGTTATATTATTCTTGACTCACCACGGTTTTAGTAAAATGGATTCTTTTCATAAAACATTAGTGGGAGTATGGTAGAACTGGAATTGATTCCAGAACCACAAACGATTACTGAAAATTTAGTAGAACCTAAAAATTCAATTGGATTCGACATTCCATTAGCCACTCCGCAAATTTGATGGGTAACCTCAGGCACCCGAGAAGTACTTCGGTCTCCTCAAAGACAGTGACTGGGAGGTTTTTGATTACCCAAACTTGCCACTACTGCTGTTCTATACTATGAGATCTGGCAGAAGGATGAGTATAACGTCGTTCTAAATTAGCTTTGGAGATGCACGTGTATATGACTCTGCCAGGGGGCTGTTGTAGTCAGTGGGAGCAGCGGAAACGTAGTGGGCAAGTAACTTATGTCATTTATAGACTAAAGCAGGTATAACGGAGATAGATCGTCTAGTTTTGATGCAACAGTTATAGATTTTGACTTCATCTGAACAACAGATGGACCTGATAAGAACATGGTAGGGAGTGATGTCCTGGTTTTTGGATGACATGCTCTTTATAGGAAGTGATTTTCCTATATTACGATCGGTTATACTGTGGTTGTCACAAGGTGTTTTCTCCATATAGGATTTGGATAAAATATCAGGGATTCTGGTTACTAGATCTATGGTTTTAGATCTAGATTTGGGAAGTATCCCAATTTGGGTACTTGACACTATTCTAAAGTGTTTTAGAATGGAAGACTTCTGGCGGTGGTGGTGTACCCGCAGGTGATAGAGTCACCCTCTCTAAAGAGATGTCTTCTAGACTGATGAGGAAAAGGATTTGCATGATTGACATATCTCCTGCTAGGGCAATTGAGTCAATTATGAGATGTCAAGTACCACACTAAATATTGCTTTTGCACTAGCTGCAATAAGCGTATATATTAATTCAACCCTGGAGAAATATTGGGAAGCAGTTATGAACATAAGTTGATGTTCTTGGTATATGGTAACGGCAGCCTTCTTTATGAGGCGGTTATCATTTTAGACTTCCAAGGTGACTTAGATGACAGAGTGGCTGTCAGAGTTATAGTTTTCCCACTTTTGAGGGGCAGTATATTGGACAAGTGGTCTAAGCGGATACTGAGAAAGGCATGACGCAGGATACTGATTAAATTCAGTGGATGATACAGTCTAAGAAGTTTGTTGGATTTGGAGTTCATTTATGAACTGGGTCCCATCAGATATTCAGACAAATTCTAAGACTGGGTATCGCTCATTTCGGGAGATAGTCTTTCTCCGCGAAGTTGAGATATAGTGAGATAAAGATAGAAACATTGGAGCGGATCCGCTCACTGAGGATATTTCTCGAACACAATAGTTTCGCAAATGGGCTTTGCGAGACTGATTAGTAGAGAAGTTGGGTGTTCGGTATCACACGGGCTGTGAATATACGACACCGCAATAATTAGTCTTAAGTGCAAGTGGGAGATTATTGGCTATGTGCGCTTGTAATCACAGGCACGCGATTATGATTGTTGAGGGAGGACCTATACGGGTAGAACAGTTTTACCCAAAATGATAGTATGCTATCGGGTTTGTCTTTATCATCATGTACATGCATTATGTGGTATTACAGATCACTATTACATGTTGATAGAGCCCATAGGATTCTTGCTTGACTACCAGCATTATGATGGAGATCATATCTGTGGGAGCCGGGTGGTCTATAAGCACACCCTTAAATGTCCCTAATCGAAAGAGTATCGAGACTGGGCATCGATACTCCGGAGTAGACTAGTGTATACTTATCGAGACCCCGACGAGGGGCGGTGGCCGGTCTTACAAGCTATTGGTGTCAGTTAGTCATCTAAGATAGTATACAGGTGCTCTTTGGGTTATGAGTATACTGGACGGACTCGCCGGGAACCTAATAGTTGGTATTATACCTATTGTAAGATAGCAGTTCCCAGGTGACATGTGTACAGGTTAGTCTGTCGACCTGAGATCGTCATTTGTCTCGTGTGAGTTCCCACTGTACTTTGATTACTATCCTACCACGGCTCAAAAAAGTCATGCAAACAGGTTTTAGTTAGGTACAATCCCGAGCCACATGGAGGGAGTGAGCAGATCCTTCATCTTTCCCGGTATTGGGGGTTGATGTCGCGCGGTACACGGGTGGCCATCACCAGAAATTCTTAGCCAAGGTAGTCGAGAATTACTGATTTGGATCAGTAGTTTCTCAGTTGGTGATGGGTTTCATACCGACACAAAATATCGCGTTATTAGGGGTCTGACTTTATCCACCCTCTAGACTCGATATGCGATGCTCTTAGACGAACAGACCGGACTGTACGGATATTGTCGCTGACAGGCTCAACAGGGGTTCGGATGAGTTTGCTCGTCGGCCTTCCTTTCGCTCAATACCTGGGTAGTCGTTACGTACAGCTAGTGCCGCTGACTTGCTTGTGGTTAAACCCACTGCCAGCGTATTAACAAGTCTTTAAAGTCCCACACAAAGGGTTTCTCTGGTTCAGGCAAAATGATGTAGTAGCCGTATTGCATACGTGCAGGGTTCCGATCGATTGATTGTACAATATACCAGGACTTTCGATCGGACAGTTGATACTATAATACGTAAATTATTAAATCAATACCTGATTTAATATATATATATATACGTAAAATATATATACGTAAATTATTAAATCAGGTATTGATTTAATAATTTACGTATATATATTTCGATATGTATATTCTAGTATTATATTCTGTGTTATTCTATCTCATCGGGTATTCATATTTCGGTACGAATACAGGTTATGTATATACAGTAGAATGTAATCCGTATTTATCCGGAAAACGCTCTAGAAGGTGGACACCTCATTTTGGGTTTGACCATTTATTTATAAATGGAAATGAGGTGGAAATTTGAGAGAGGGGAGTATGGTGAGAACCATGCTTGCATAGTTTGCACAAATGAATTATTAATTCATTTGTGCAAACTATTCAAGCATGGGCTTGATTTTAAATTGGAAAGAAATGTTTTACAAAACCTAGCTTCTCATTTTCTCTCCATGGATGCTCATTATTTTTTAGATGAGTTTTCTTTTTCACCATCATGCTTCACTCTCCTCTCTAGTGTTTCCATGAGCTCCACCACCTTCAACCTCAACCTCCTCTCTACAATCTCATGAGTTGAGAATCAAGAGAGGATGTGAGATAGGTAAACACTTAGAACACGCACTACATCCTAGGCATTATAGATTAGCAACATAGAATCCCTAGTTGCTTCACTTGCTTATGATGTGGAACTAGAGCCATGAGCTATATCTCTCGGATGGATCATCTTCGACGAAAGAAGACCGGCGGCCAAGCTTGATCCAAAAGATCTCAAGGAGCTAAGGGAGATGGTGGAAGACCGAAAGACATGGTTCGTTCGGTATAACATTCTAACCTTATAGTTTAGCTCTTTATAGTTAGCTAGTAAAGGTTTATGATTCGATTTTGACGAATTCTTTAGCGCCAAATTTTTTTTAACGCCGGTTTTTGTTCCGTACCGGCCACGGTTGATGGCCAGGACGTTGTTGTAACTCAACATTTTGGGACTCTAGGGTATACATATCCAACAATCTCCCACTTGCACTAAGACCTGTAATTGGCGTACTGAACACCCAACATCTGCTTTAGGGCCAGTTGTTGGCGTATCGCATACCCAATATCTCAAAATGTCGCTCGAACTGCGCTTGAGAGAGGGCCTTTGTAAACGGATCCGCCGTGTTGACTTTCGTATCTCTCTCCGGACCTCGATCTCCCAACGATCTACGATCTCCCGGCGATCTACGATCTTCCTGATCGGTTGATACCGCCTTAAAATGTGTAATGATTTCAGATGGGACCGTGGTTCCTTCGCTAAAACCATAGCCTCATTATTATCGCAATATAAAGGTATCGGATCAACAATAGACGGAACCACCTCAAGTTCAGTAATGAACTTCTTCATCCAGGCCGCTTCTTTTGCGGCATCGTTGGCATAAACGTATTCAGCCTCCATCGTCGAGTCTGCGACGGTGTCCTGTTTGGAGCTCTTCCAACAAACCGCCCCTCCGTTGAGGGTAAACACAAAATCCGAGACAGACTTGTTGTCATTCTTGTCACTCTGGAAGCTTGAGTCGGTAAAAAACTCGACCTGGAGGTCTCCATTACCGTAACCAAGAACATCTCATTAGTCCTTCACAAGTACCTGAGAATGTTCTTCACAGCTGTCCAATGATTCTCATCTGGGTTCGGCTGATACCGGCTCACCACGCTAAGTGCGTAAGCTACATCTGGTCTCGTACACAGCATCGCATACATTATAGATTCTACCGCCGAAACGTAAGGTATAGTGCTCATGCGAACCCTCTCTTCATCAGTCTTGGAAGACTTCTCTTTGGTGAGGGTGATTCCGTGCAAAGTGGATATATTACCGCGCTTGGAATCTTCCATACTAAATCTCTTTAATATGGTCTCTATATACCTAGACTGTAAAAGTCCCAACAATCTCTTGGATTTATCTATGTAGATCTTAATCCCCAGAATGTATGAGGCATCACCCAGGCCTTTCATGGAGAACTTTTGTGATAAAAACAACTTGATTGATTGCAGCATAGGAATGTCATTTTCTATCGAAAAAATGTCATCCACGTACAAGACGAGGAATACAACAGTTCTCCCTACAATTTTCTTGTAGATACATGATTCATCCTCGTTTTTGATGAAGTCAAATTTCTTGACTGTCTCATCAAAACAGATGTTCCAGCTCCGTGATTCCTGTTTTAATCTATAAATGGATTTAAGCAACTTGCACACCTTCTTGCTGCTCCCACTATCTATGAATCCCTCCGACCGATCCATATTAACGCACACTTCTAAACTTCCATTTAAAAAGACCGTTTTAACGTCCATCTGCCAAATATCATAGTCATGATAGGCACCAATGGCAAGTAGGATCCGAATAGATTTCAGCATAGCCACTGGAGAAAAAATTTCGTCATAGTCTGCTCCTGGTCTTTGACGAAAACCTTATGCAACAAGTCTAGGCTTATAGGTTTCCACTCATCTATACCAATTTTCTTTTTGAAGATCCACTTGTATCCAACGGGTTTTACCCCAGGAGGAGCAACATCCAAAATCCAAACTTTGTTGGTGTACATGGATTCCATTTCGGATCGCATAGCATCCAGCCATTTATCAGAGTCCCTACTGATAATGGCATGCTTAAAACTAGTAAAATCATCTTCTTCCAAGATGCAATTCTCTCGATCCCCATGTATGAGAAAACCGTAGTATTCTGGGATGAGAAATCCTACTAGATCTGCGGAGTGGTTGAGATTCATCCGGGATTATCGAATCATGAGGTTCCACTAAATTTCCGGTTTCAGTTTGTGGTTCCAGAATTTCTTCCAGTTCTACCGTGCTCCCACTAATTTCTTTTGCAAGAAATCCCTTTCCAAAAAGGTAGCGTGGCGTGACACAAACACCTTCTGTTCCTCAGTGTGGTAGAACAGATATCCTAATGAATTCTTAGGATATTCCACAAACTTACAAAGAACCGATCGTGCCTCTAGTTTGTCCGGATTTTGCTTTTTAACATAAACCGGATAACCCAATATCTTAATAAATTTAAGACATGGTTTCTTACCCCTCCATATTTCATATGGAGTGGTAGGCACGAATTTTGTCGGAACTTGATTCAAAAGATCTGCTGCTGTCTGAAGCGCATGTTTCCAAAATGAACGAGGCAGATCAATACTACTCATCATGGAGCAAACCATGTCCAATAGGGTACGGTTCCTCCGTTCCGATACACCGTTGTGCTGTGATGTGTACGGAGGAGTAAGCTGAGAGAAAATACCATTCTCTTTCAGGTATTCTAGGAATTCCGTGCTTAAGTATACCCCTCCTCTATCAGATCGGAGAATCTTGATACTTTTGCCAGTCTGGTTCTCTACTTCGTTTCTGAATTCTTTGAATTTCTCAAAATCTTCAGATTTGTGTTTCAAAAGAAACACATATCCGAACCTAGAGAGATCGTCAGTGAATGTACTGAAGTACGAGAACCCACCCCTCTGTTAGGTTACGCCAGCGTCCCGACCATCAATCCGTAGCCAAATGCGGAACAAAAACTTTTAGAAACCGGTGCTAACGGAACCCGATTCCCGGATCGACCTATAAGCCCTAGATAACAAAACATGTAAAGGAGTTTAAAGAGGTTATACCAAACGATCCGAGTCCTTCGGTCTTCAACCTCTTTCCCAAGCTCCTCGCGGCTTCCTTGATCAAGTTTGATCTCCGGTCTCCCCACATCAAAAATGATCCACGTCGAGGGTTGGTATTACGGGCTCCGACCTCAAAACCGAACCAACTCGGGTATCTAGTTTGCTAACCTAGATAGCCAAGATAAAGTAGAGAGAGTTTGTGATTATTTTGTCTCAATACATCCAAAGATTCTCAACTCATGAGAGGGTTTGGGTGGAGGTTGAAGAAGTGCACCTGGTGTGCACAAAATCATGAATGACCCTCAAATCATCAAAACCCATAAGTCAAAATAACGGACGTCGAGTTATCATTTCTTCAACGTCGAAAATGTGCTATTCGGATCACCAAAACGCAAATAAAAAACAAATGACATTAAAATACACCTTCAATTCTTCAATGACGAAACGTGTCTGTACACCCGGAGCTGACAGAGCAAGAATTCCCACTTGCCTTCTGCCCACGGTCTAGCGTCCTCTATTTCTGGATCCTTATTTTCTCGGTGGATCAATTATACTATGGCCTCTCAATACAATCGCCTAGTGAGGAATAGCGACGAAAGCCGTCCCACGCGGACATCTCTCAGGACACTTCCTTGCTAAGTAGCATGGCCTCTCTCAATATACACGTCAACGACGGCGACCTTTAGATCTCCGAGTACGCGTCATACAACTGACCCTAGGTCCAATCTCAATCGCTGTAGAATCCTGGAAGGAACCCGTCACAGCTGCTGCCAATATCATCTCTACCGAACTGCCCAGAAATTAGCATTCTTTAATGAATCCACTTCCGTTCTGGAACCACTGCAATTTCATCAAGACTTTCCTCTGAAAGTATGGCCATACACAATGTCTCTACATACGTATCAAATCTTCAGTATCAACGGAGAGGAACAACTACGCATCGAGACTTCAAACAAATCTTACAATCCATTTCTTTTTAGTATCGATCAAATAGAAAGCGTATCGCGATAGCTACGCGAACTACAAGTTATACTCAGCTACGATCATGCACGGAGTCTTACACAAAGACTCGAAAGTATGAATTTAGCATCTCTGACATTCTGTGGAAGAAATCTGGCTAAGTACATGTTGGGATACCTACAACGGCAGCAAGGTTTCGGATGGCATCTCCCATGCCAATTTTAAATTTTGCCATTATAGATAACCCAAAACCTAGGATGTTAACTAGAGAATCAAACCAAAACACACAAAGTAAACAACTTTACTTCTAAGAGATTAGGATTACAACCTTTGTAGTCCGTTCCTTCGCTTCATAAGCTCCGTGTTGAGGTCTCTTCGCTGCGATCATCAAGAACACGGACTCTAGAGAGGCTCCATGAGGTGAATGAGGCAATCTTGCTTGAAGTCTTCCCTTTCTAAAATGATCTACCTTGAAGAATCTCAAACCCAAGCTCACACTTCTCTAATGAAGTTATTAGTGAAGTGAACACCCTAATCTAAATGGCTAGAATAGATGAGAATGATGAAGTAGGAATTTTGCTCTCTTTTGTTTTCTTAATCTCACTTTAAATCACCACAAACCAAAAAGCTAGTAAAGCTTTTTCAAAAAGGAGGAAGAAGAAGAAAATCCTTTTGTGATGAATAATGAATTATAGTTGTGGTTACAATTACAACCTAGGGTTAAGCATGACATGCTTAACCCTTGTAGAGACTTTACCATGGGTTAAGGTTTGGATTGGGTTAACAAATATCTAGCAAAAAAATATCAAAGAAAGTTGACAAAGTCAAAACTTCATGAAGCTTCCTCAAAGCTCATCCAAAACCTAATCCATAACCTTAACCCTAATCCAAACCCTAACATGGTTAAATCTCAAAACCTTTGTTGCATTTGTAACCCTAACATGTTACAATATTATTTATCACATATATAATATATAATGTAACAAAATAAAATAATACAATTAACATATATCGCATATACATCAATGTATTATCCAAGTGAAAAAAAGAATCAATAAAGCGAGCTTATATTAGTTAATGTAACGTAATATATCACATATATAATTATACATTAAATTATCGAATCAACACTTGATCTGATAATCCGGCCATATTACATATAACCGACTAATATAACAAGTAACCTTTCATCGAATCAACACTTGATCCGATGACCCGCTATATCACATATACCCGGCCGATATCACATATCGCGAGAATCGAATACGGTATCACATACACGTATTATTCTTAGTCCCGCACATATCACATATGTGCTCCTGCTCCGTTTTGCATGAGCCACGAAACCTCTGTGTAGGACTCTAAAGAATCGTCAATACGCCGCCAGTAGGTGATGATCATATCAAACACCCACAAGTTGCAAACGGTCAGCTAAACGTAACAGCCACCCGGATATTGAGCGATCAGAAGATCAACAAGCAAGCCTGTACATTCTCCTGTGAATCCAATCGGTAACACTACCGTACAGTCTGGTCTCTTCGTCTGATATGTCGCATATTCGGTCTAGGGGTGATAAACGTCAGACCCCAGTAACCGATAAGTCGTGCCGATGTGAGGCTCATAACAGGTCGAGAAACTACTGATAACACTTACCAGTAGATCTCTATATCAGTCCTGGCCAGGGACTTCCAGTTATAGCCAATCGAACACAGCGCAACATCAACTCCCAATACCGGGAGAGACGAAACCCCTCCTATCGCTCATTGCCTCCATGTGATTCGGGACTGTATCCAAAAGCCACCGTTTTGCACGCTCTCGTGAGCGTGGTAAGGTGGAAATCAAAGCACAGTGGGAATTACACAAGACTCTATGACGATCTCGGGTCTACAGACTAAGCTGTATCAGTGTCAACAGAGAACTTCTATCTGACGATAGGTATAATACCATTTAGGAGTTCTTGGCGAGTCCGTTCAGTGTACCCAGTCTCCACTAAGCACACATACACCATCTTTGATGTCAAACACTGATGGATATGGGATCATCCATCGTCCATCATATGGGTCGAGATGCGTATATGCTAGTCTACTCTGGAGTATCGATGCCCTGTCTCGATACTCTCTCGACTAGGAATAGTTATAGGATGTACTCGTTGACTATCCTGGCCCCACTAGTATGATCTGCATCATAGTCCTAACAGTCAAGTACATATCTTAAGGGCTTTATCAACATGTGAGAGAAAGACAGTAAACCAATACAAGTCAACATGTTAAGACAAAGTAAAACCAGATAACATACTATCATATCGAGCAAGAAAGTCCTCTTTATATATATCCAAGCATCCACTATAATATACATCATATGTACAACAATGGCCTCTAGAGCATATATATAACTAACAATGTCCCACTTGCACTAATGCCAGCTGTTGTAGTATCTCATACCCAACATCCCGAAGAGTCTCTCAAATTGTATCTGGGGTATGGCCTTCGTGAGTGGATCAGCAGTGTTGTCCTTCGTGTCAACTCTCCTGACCTCGATCTCGCGGCGATCTACTATCCCCCGGATCAGGTGATACCGCCTCAGAATATGTATGGACTTCTGATGGGACCTGGGTTCTTTGGCCAAAGCCACAGCTCCATTGTTGTCACAATACAAAGGTATCGGATGCTCAATGGACGGAACCACACCAAGTTCAGTGATGAACTTCTTCATCCAGACAGCCTCTTTGGCAGCATCGTTGGCGGCGATGTATTCAGCCTCCATCGTCGAGTCTACCATGGTTTCTTGCTTAGAACTCTTCCAACAAACTGCCCCTTCATTTAGGGTAAAGACAAATCCCGAGTGCGACTTAGAGTCGTCATTATCACTTTGGAAGCTCGAATCGGTAAAGGAATCCACCTGGAGTTCTCCGTTACTATACACCAAGAACATCTCCTTAGTCCTTCTCAAGTGCTTGAGAATGTTCTTCACAGCTGTCCAGTGGCTCTTTCCTGGATCTGCTTGATACCTACTCAGTACACTTAGTGAGTATGCTACATCAGGTCTGGTACATAGCATCGCATACATGATAGAGCCTACAGCCGAAGCATAGGGTATCCCTTGCATGCGAGCTCTCTCCAAATCAGTCTTAGGAGACATCTCTTTGGAGATAGTGAGTCTAGAGATCATGAGTTGGTTACCACGATTGGATTCTTCCATACTAAACCTTTTTAGTATGGTGTCAATGTACCTTGATTGGGACAATCCCAGTATCCTCTTAGATCTATCTCTATAGATCTTAATCCCCAAAATGCAGGAGGCATCACCTAGATATTTCATTGAGAATCTGTGTGATAAGAAGAGCTTGACCGAGTGCAGCATAGGAACATCATTTCCTTTCAAGAGTATGTCGTCTACGTACAATACGAGGAAGACAACCTTACTCTCTGCAACCTTCTTGTAGATACAAAGTTCATCTACGTTCTTGATGAAGTCAAACTCTTTGACTACCACATCAAAACAGATGTTCCAACTCCGCGATGCATGTTTTAACCCGTAGATGGATTTAAGCAGCTTGCACACCTTTCCGCCGCTCCCACTATCTACGAAGCCCTCTGGCTGAATCATGTACATGCACTCCTCTAAATCACCATTTAGAAAGGCGGTCTTAACATCCATCTGCCAGATTTCATAGTCATGGTACGCAGCAATGGCAAGTAGGATCCGGATGGACTTAAGCATAGCCACTGGAGAAAAGGTTTCGTCATAATCTACACCTGATCGTTGACGAAAACCCTTTGCAACAAGTCTAGCTTTGGAAGTCTCAACTTTTCCATCTACACCAAGTTTCTTCTTAAAGATCCATTTGCTCCCAATGGGTTTAACCCCTTCAGGAGCAACTTCCAAGATCCATACTTTATTGGTGTACATGGATTCCATCTCAGATCGCATTGCATCCAGCCATTTCACAGAGTCCCCACTCGTGATGGTGTAAATCCCTAAGTTTCATTATTAAAAGTTCCGATTGATGTTAACGAGTGACATTTAAGATATCGGCATCGAATGTAAAATGAAATCCCTATTGGTTACGTCAAATCTGAAAATCAACGTGCATACCACGTTGTAAAATTTGTAGTTATTTGAATATAATTCCAATCATGATGCTCCGAGGCCCGTATCGAACCTAACGAGATGGCATATAACCCTATGTAATTAGTTTTGGAATAATGCAATCCCATGACCCTGAAAAATGATGAGGAACGAAATTCTGGAGTGCAGTCCGGGATAGCAATCTATGGGGGAAACTGAATTCTAAGCACCTGTACACACATGCTTAAAACTGAAAATGCGCGGAGCCCCATATGGTAGCGTAGATAACTTAATTAGCTAACACCTGAAATCGGTCCCGTGCATTTTTACGGTCATTTGGTATTTAAATTGTATTTTAGAATGTCATTGCGTTCTACAGTTTCTGCAGAAATGTTCGTTACATTGACACATTAATCTGGACATAACTTCTGATGTAGAGGTGCGATTGATAATCCGTCTGGTGCATTGGAAACTTAACTGGCAGAACAAAATTTTATTCAACTAGGGCAATAACTGAATCTGAACATAATTACTGATAAAATGCGCGCGAAGTTGGGATTCCAGTTCTGAAACTGGAATTCCAGAAATCGATCGCTGCCTTTAAATGATGATAACTCCCTAATCCGAACTCCGTTTGACCTAAAATAAATTTTAATGTTTAGATAATCCCGTGTGCTTCATACGCCCTTTATATTGTTTTGGTCAATTCTAAACGTATGATTTACGGTGAATTTTGCAAGTTATATGGCATTAGTCGTTATAATATAATGAATACTTGTTCCGTGCATTTCTGCATATTTTTCATGCTTGAGTTATACCTGCTGCATAGTGATCATCTGCATTGTCGATATATTAATGATTAGTGATTGGGTTGTGGCAAATACGACAGTGATATTGATAAGTGGGAAAAAGTGATTGAAAACGTACGTATTGTCCACAACCTATCTAATTCATGAATACATACTATAACCTGGGGAATGGGGAAATCAAGGTGGAATTGAACTCGTATTTAGCGAGGTACGGTGATTTAGAGGATGATCATTCGCTATCAGTGATATTTATATATATATATATATACATGCTTTAGGTCGTGGGCCTAGCGGCACGGCTGACAGGGTTATGTCCCGGGCACAGTGGACCATAGTCTCGGGCATGCACGAGACCCTTGTTAAACACGAGTATCCTCTCCACCAATTGATTTCATGGACTTAATGACTGTTAAGTAGTGACATATACATTGCTTAGTTCACCGACATGTTACTCATAGTGCACTATTCATATCAGTTGATGTTATTATATACGTGTTCTGCAAATCCATTGTACTCCCCATATTTAATAATACTGCACGCCTATTATACATATTGCTATATGTGTCGCCCTGACGATCTGAGTGTGCATGCTCAGAGGACGAAATGGATCCAGTCCAGGAGCAGGACTTATCCTTCGAGATTGCGGAGATCTAGACTGCACCACCAGCGCTACTTTCTTTGATTTCAGCATTTGTTTCATTGGTTAGTTGTTTATTCTGTGAAATAAATGTACCTCAAACTCTTTCAATTTGCAATGTAATAAAGTCGTGAACTATGATTTTTCCTTTACTCAAGCATTGTTTATTAACTACCATGTAATACTAGAAGCCGAAGTGTGAATACGGCGGGATTATTCCCTGATCGTAGGAGCATGGCTGGTCTAGTCATCCTTCGTATCCCGTATTTTGGGAAGCAGGGCGTGACAGATGGCCTGCTCGAAGCTAGTCGGGTCATCATCTTCCATGATGCAAACCTCGCTCCCATCGTCTATGAGAAAACCGTAGTATCTCTCAGGTGGATGAGAAACCCTACTAGATCGGCGGAGCGGCTGAGATTCGTCGGAAACTACTGAATCCTCTGATTCCAATAAATCGTCAGTTGTAGTTTGTGGTGCTGGAACTTCTTCCAGCTCTACCTCCTCGCCACTAATTTCTTTTACAAGAAATTCATTTTCTAAAAAGGTGGCATATTGAGAAACAAACACCTTTTGTTCCTCGCCGTGGTAGAAGATATATCCATAGGAATCTTTTGGATATCCCACAAACTTGAATAGACCTGATCTTGCCTCGAGCTTGTCCGAATTTTGCTTTTTAACATAGGACGGAATACCCCATATCTTAACTCGTTTAAGAGATGATCTCTTCCCATTCCATATCTCATATGGGGTGGTAGGCACCGATTTGGTTGGAACTCTATTCAATAGGTATGCGGCCGTCTCCAGCGCATAACCCAAAAAGAAAATAGGAAACTCAGCGGTGCTCATCATAGAGCACACCATATCCAATAGGGTGCGATTCCTCCGCTCCGATACACCGTTGTGCTGTGGTGTATAGGGAGAAGTAAGCTGAGAGAGAATCCCATTCTCTTTTAGATAGTCCCGGAACCCATTGCTCAAGTATTCTCCTCCTCGATCTGATCGAAGGATCTTAATATTTTTTCCCGTTTGGTTCTCTACTTCGTTCTTATATTCTTTGAATTTCTCAAAAGCTTCAGACTTGTGTTTCATCAGAAACACATGTCCGTATCTTGAGAGATCGTCAGTGAATGTAATGAAGTATGAGGCACCATTCCTGACATGTGTAGATATGGGACCACATATATCACTATGTATCAGTCCCAAGAGTTCCGTAACTCTTTCTCCGTGTCCACTAAACGGAGTTTTGGTCATCTTGCCTTTGAGAAATGACTGGCAAATGTCATAAGATGAAAATTCGAACGGATTCAAATATCCATCCTTATGTAACTTAGCCAGTCGTGTCGCATTGATGTGACCTAATCTACAATGCCACAAGAAGGATTCGTTCATTTCTGAACTCTTCCTCTTGTGTGTGTCTTGTACATTAAGGACTGTAGTTTGATTTAGAACGTATATGCCATTATTTAACGAGCCTGGTCCAATCAACTTTTAATTCAGGAAGATGTTCATAACATTATCATGTACTACAAAATTATATCCTTCTTTACTTAATAAAGAAACTGATATAATATTGCATATTAGGGTCGGAATGTAATAGCATTCGTTCAGAATCAATGTATTACCATTGGTAATACAAGGAGATATTCGCCAACTGCTTTGACTGCAACATTTGCACCATTCCCTACTCTTATGGAATGAACACCCATTCTCAGTTCCCTACCTTTCCTTAGCCCAAGTAACATATTACATATGTGGGATCCTGATCTGGTATCTAATACCCAGAACGTAGAGTGAACTAAAAAACAGTTCTCGATAACTAACACACCCGAAGAAGATGCATCGGCATGCTTATTCTTCGTTTGGATGGCGTGAGAATCTGGATATTCTCCTATTCCCTGCTCGGACTTATAACAATTATAAGTTGGAGCGGGACCAACGTTCTCCTACTCAGTATAACAAGCGGGTCCGGTCAATACATCCATATTATTATCTTGATTAAGGCCTGACATGGTCGCTACCTAGAGAGAGAGAAGAAAACACTTTAGCGTATGCTCTTGCAAGATTAGATTGGTTATTATCTTATCTAATCAGAATGACTCCCACTGTTTTCATCAAATTTTTCTTAAACCCTAAAAGATAAGACTAGCCGGGATTAATTACACTTTACAAGTTCGCCAATCTTTTGGCCAGGCCAGTGTTGGTACTTTGAGGGAGGTTCCCCGTGCTTTCGCACGGACCTAATTAAAATAAACCTCGTTTTCCCAGAAGTATAACCCCGTTAACACCTTTCTAGTCACCTACTTGATCGGCTAATTGTCCTGTATAAAACTCTCTCAGGAATAACTCTTACTCGCAGTGGGTATCAGGATCCATCTATCTCATAGAAAGTATGCAATCTCATTGCAAATTTCAACACTTGAAATTCCTGATAATACTTTTACCCCTAGTGACTTATGACCTTAACTATGGTCAACAAATCATAAGCACTAGTCAAGTTCTACCCGTCATTTCTTGATTAATTAGACCCACCCACATGACCCTTAACTATGGACAACAAAGTCATATGACGGTCCTAATTAATCACATCATATGTTATATAGGAAGACATCACTCAGCTACCGTACACTGCGCCTTAACTATAGTCAACAAACGCAGCACGAATACCAAATACTCTATTTCCTAAAATGACGGAGGGTTACGACAGGTTTTTCAGAAAACCTTTTGCATAATGAACTTGATATCGTTGTAGAAACAAGTGTTTTTGAAAAGGAGTGTTTTTAGGGTTTTACTAGTTTCGCTAAAGAGGTCACTCCCGGTGAAAGGATCTTGGCTCTTTCCTTATCGAATAAGGTGCAGGATATTTCACAAATACCACTATGCAAAGCAAGAACTATAAAAGCTATCAAAAACAAAACCGAGTGTTTGTAGCATCTGCTAGTTTCGCTAAAGAGGTCACTCCTGGTGAAGGGATCTCGGCTCTTTCCTTATCGAATAAGGTGCTAGATATTCTACAAGGAATACCGCTATGCAAAGCAAAAACTAGAGCTACCCTTTTTATAAATATGATTCTACAACATCTTTTAGGTTTCTTTTCTTTCATTAATCTCATTAATGAATCGCATCATTTAAGCTTCCTAAGCATCACAGAAGAAACAAAAGCTGTAATATTTATATATCATATATATAATAATAAAGCATTCGTCTCACGCATGTAAAATGATCACATCACAGTATATCAGCAGCAGAAGAAACATATGAAATATTGAATATACTAGGAGGTCCGTGTTTTATTTTGAGCCTGTATAAAACACGGAATCCACGGTCGCGATGAATAGCCAAACCCACATCCCTAGACCCCTACGAGAGCGGCAAGTAACCCTTCCAATTCTAGGGTTAGGAGACCCTTCTCGACACCTCGAGATGGCCTCCCACTGGACCCTAGAACCCGGTTACTTGTGCTCCCCGTCTTGGGTCTGTCCTAATGCGGAAAAGTAAATAATATACAATGGTGACATCATCCTCAATCCGGAAGTATCCCAATAAAAGAATATTACATACAATAAATTTTACATGAATGAAAATAAAAACCCTCATCTCACATAAAAACCCCGGCTATTCAGAACACGACGATCCAATATAACATATCACAGCAACACATAACATCATATGTCATAAGCGTAAGTAAATATGCCTATCACAATTGTCGTTGACATATAGAAACGAAAACGGCGATATACCACATATTACATTTACAGTCGCAGAAAAGAAAGTGTAAAACTACAACATTTGGATCCACAATCACCTTAAACATCGTAAACCCGAAATATCACATATTACGGATTTCATGCCTAACTAAATGAATTCCATATATTGTATCACATTACAGAAAAAGCTAGACGATATTAAAACATTCCGATCGAATCAACAAACACCCAAAATTTCCCAAAATGCTCAACACTTGAGCGTAGTTTAGAAGTTTTCATCACATGCCACAGTAGTAGTGAACCAGCTGTAGAAGGGTCAAACCAACGCCTCACATGTGGCAACGCTGAACTACCACAAACTCTAAGGTTTAGAGGCGGTTCTGACGGTCACATAATCGAGTTAAGGTTTTTGTTCTTCTACAGGGTCCACCGCGTCACTTGCACGGTATTTAAATGTTCTTTAACTATGAAAAAGATCCAACTCTTGAAAAAATTTCAGCAAGGGAAAAAGTCGGTATTTGATATCCGATCGAACTTTTTAATACCGTCTAAAATAACCGAAACAAAAGCTAGAATTACGAATACGAAACACTCTGAATTGCCTTTGCTAAAAGATAACATCACATGAAAAATTAGCAAACACAAACAACACCAAAAGTATCAAAACCCAGAGCCTTAAACACTGTGCAAATTTCAGCCCCGAACTGCCCAAAGTGGCCGGTTTTGGTACTGAAGTGCTCGACCCAATTTTTTTAGAATGGGATGAAATTTATACGGTGCTCATATTGTTTCACATACATCACTCTGCAACTGTTTGGAAAGTTTTTTAACACTTTGAAAAATTTACAGAAACTAGGGTTTTACATCGGGTGTTTCAGAGTTGTTTCGGTTTCGTAATCCTACACTTATCCGTTCAATTCCCTAGGTAGGCTCCGATACCTGTTGGCTATAGTGCTCTCAAGGCAATTATCATAGTCGCAGGTATGTGATCATGATGATTGAGCGAGGACCTATACCGATAAAACAGTCTTACTTGAGATGATAGTATGCTATCTGGTTTGTCTTTATCATCATATGTTGATAAAGCCCATAAGATTCTTGCTTGACTGCCAGCATTGTGATGGCGATCACATACGTGCGAGCTGGGGGTCTATAAGCACATTCTTAAATGTCCCTAGTCATGTGAGTATCGAGACTGGGCATCGATACTCCAGTGGAGACTGGTGTATACTTATCTAGACCCTGACGAGGGGCGGTGGCCGGTCTCACAAGCCATTGGTGTCAGTTGTTCACCTAAGATAGTGTACAGGTGCTCATTGGGTTTTGAGTACACTGGACGGACTCGCCGGGAACATGCTAGTTGGTATTATACCTATAGTCAGATAGCAGTTCCTTGGTGACATGTGTACAGGTTAATCTGTCGACCTGAGATCGTCATTTGTCTCGTGTGAGTTCCCACTGTGCTTTGATTACTACCCTACCACGGCTCAAAGGAGTCGTGCAAACAGGTTTTAGTTGGGTACAGTCCCGAGCCACATGGAGGTAGTGAGCGGATCGTCGGGGATTCGTCTCTCCCGGTATTGGGGGTTGATGTCGCGCAGTGCACGGGTGGCCATCACTAGAAATCCTCGGCCGGGGTATGTGAGAATTACCGATCCAGGATCGATAGTTTCTCAGGTAGTGATGGGTTTCATACCGACACGAATTATCGCGTTGTTAGGGGTCTGACTTTATCCACCCCCCTAAACTCGATATGCGATACTTTTAGACGAACAGACCGGACTGTACGGATATTGTCACTGATAGGCTCAGTAGGGGTTTGGATGAGTTTGCTCGTCGGCCTTCCTTTCGCTCAATACCTGGGTAGCCGTTATGTACAGCTAGTGCCGCTGACGTGCTTGTGGTTAAACCCACTGCCAGCGTATTGACGAGTCTTTAGAATCCCACACAGAGGGTTTTCACGGTTCAGGCGATATGGTGTGGGTGACGTATGTTGATACATACAGGTGTCCGATTGAATATGTGCACAGGCTGCGCAGACTTTAATCGAACGGTTGATAATACTAGCGGCTTAGGATTAAGCCAGATTGTTAAATCAAGTTTTGATTTAATAATTTACATATGTATTTATATATATGTATTCTAGTATTATTGCTCACTATTTATTTTCTCTCTTTGGCTATTCGTATTTTCGTACGAATACGCGTATGTGTATTTCGATACATGTATCGGGAAGTATTCCGTATTTATACGGAATAGCTTCTTGAAGATGCCACCTCATTATTGATTTTCTTTTGAAAATCATTTGTTCTAGATGAGGTGGAAAAAGTGACATGGCAAGGCATGGGCTTTAGGTCAAAGCATGGCTTTTTCTCATGTAGAGATTGGTATGGGTTGTATTTGTTTAATGGAAATGAGAATGACTTTTTTGAGTGGGCATGAGAGAAGGGGCCGGCCACATTTTTGGTGGTGGGAGAGGCTTGCTCATTTTGATATACACTAAATACTCTTTTACTCTCATGCTCACACAAAATACTTAGACATTTTCAAGGCCTTGCCATCATTACCTTCTTCATCTTCTTCTTGAGATGCTCATTTGAGCTTATGGTTGAGAGAAAGAATTATGGTGACACTATCCTACACCCCCCACTCTCTACTACTAGCAATCCTTGAGAGTCGGTTGATCCGCTTGGCGAACCTGAAGCTTATGCCGTTTCCCTCAGGTGGATCATCGGAGATGAAGGAAGACCGGCGACCAAAGTCGATCCGCATCACTAGGAGCTTGGAAATGGTTGAAGACCCGAAGGAATTGGTTCATTAGGTATAGCCATTCTATCTCTTCGTGATTGGTTTGCTAGTTTTAGGGTTAGTGGTTTCGATCTTGCAAATCGGGTAATGGTAGCGCCGGGTTTTAGAAAAAATTTGTTCCGCATTTGGCCACGGTTCGATGGCCGGGGCGCTCGCATAACCCAACATGGTATCAGAGCCATCCATTAAACCCTACTAGCTAGTTTGCACAAGCTTAAAATCTCGATCGATCAAAATTTCCAAATCAATTTTCCAATTTGCCTATTTTCTGTCGATTTTTTAAAGTGCTCCAAAAATGTTTCTGTATAGCTTAAAAATCCGTGCAGGCAAATTTAGGGCACCAAAAGAAATTTGGAAACTTGATTCAATATTTTGAGTGCGGAACCGCCGCAGAACATGCCATTTGGCGGCGGTTCCGCCGCGCTTTTGTGGCCAAATGACTCCAAATTTTTTGTGGGGCTCTAGTTGATGGAAAAATGATTTTTGTGATGATTAGTTTTGGCCCAGATTCATTTGAATACTGGTTTAGCACTTGGGGCCATTTTGGAAAAGTTTAGTCGATCGAAATTTTAATTGTGTGTTTTCAGTACATTACATTTCTATCTGCGACCGTGAATGTCATTTGATCGGTAAATCTTGTCTAATCGCTATAGTCCTTTTAGATGGGTTTGCGAACATGACATTCACGTTGATGTTCTGTGTTGTGCTGTAATGTTGTGGATTGTCGTGGTGGATAGCCTGGGTGCAGTGGTAGTACAGTTTTGTTTCATTTGTACATTTGATATTGCGGGGCGAGCGTCCGACATGTGGACTGTCGTCACTGCCTGTTTGTATATTATTCTTTTGGAGCACGACCGGGTTGAGATCGATGTACCCGTTGTATATATTTTCTTTTCTGTACTAGGATTACCCCGCGGTGGGGTGCACGCATAGCCGGGTTCTAGAGGGCAGCGGGCCCGCATCTCATGGTGTTGAGACGGAGGGGGCTTCACTCTAGAATTGGCGGGCTATTCGCCGCACTCGTAAGGGGTATAGGTTGACCAAAGGAGGGGTGCTCAAGTTACCGGATTCCGTGAAGTGCTGGGTGGTCCATTCACTTTGTTGAAGGGGGCTGCCTCGTTTCAGGTTTTGGCGGGTAACTTGCCGCGCTCGTAGGGGTCTATGATTCCATTGCACAGGCTATCCACACGACCAGGGGGACGTCGGGTTTTCAGTTGTGGCTCAGAGGAAACCCAGGGATCCCAGATTATCTGTATTGTTCTGTGATGCTTATTATTTTTCTGTGATGTTGCATTTTGTTAGTGTATATGCCCTAGAGGCCATTACTGTATCATACTAGTTTGTATATTACTTAATGGAAGCTTGGGATATTCACCTTGTATATACAATCTTGCTCAAAATAGTAGTATGCTACTTGGTTTGTTTCTACTTCAATGTGTACATGTGTTTATTTTAGTATATCGCCTATACACATTAGTGGAGCCCTTAGGATCTTTGCTTGATTACCAGCGTTGTGATGGCAGTCACACTAGTGGGGCTGGGTAATCTATAAGCACATCCTTATGCAGGTCCCTGGTCGCAGGACTATCGAGACAGGGCATCGATACTCCGGAGTAGACTAGCGCATGCGCTTCTCATCCCAGTGTGGGAGACAGTCTATCCCACAGCCGTCGGTACGTCGTACTTGAGATAGTATGCGGGTGCCCGTTGGGTTACGAGTACACTGGACAGGACTCGTCGGGAACTGACTAGTTGGTATTATGCCTATCGTCAGTTATCAGTTCCCAGGTGACATGAGTACAGCTTAGTCCGCTGACTTGACACTGTCACTTCGCCTCGAGTGTGTTCCCACTGTACTTTGATTACTACCCTACCACGGCTCAAAGGAGTCGTGCAAACAGGTGGTAGTTGGGTGCAGTCCCGAAGCACTTGGAGGCAGTGACGGTTAGACAGGATTCGTCTCTCCCGGTATTGGGGGTTGACATCGCGCTGTGTCTAGAAGAGCCATTACACGAGTAGTCCCTGGCCAGGGCAAACGAGATATACTGGTAGGCTTCCAGTGTTATCTCAGGGTGTTTTGGGCTTCACTCCGACACGACTTGTACCGCTATTGGGGGACTCACGTTTACCGCCCCCTAGGCCCGTTATGCGATGTATCAGACGAACAGACCGGACTGTACGGAGAATGTCACATTCAGGCTCAGTAGGAGTTCAGATGGGTTTCGCCTCGTCAGTCTTCTTGTCGGCATCTACCTGGGGACCGTTACGCACAGCTAGTGCCGCTTGCGGTCTGTGGTTAAACCCACTGCCAGCGTAGTGTCGAGTCTTTAGAGTCCCACACAGAAAGTTATTCGCCTTTAGGCAAAAGAGTAGAGGTCGCATGGTTTTGCGACAGGTCGTATGGTTTTGCGACAGGGTTCGGTCACATCCGTGCACTTGTGCACGTACAGTGTCCGGACAGCTCACACTAGCGGGCTTTGGTTTAAGCCAGATCCTAGTGTACCTTTTGGGATTGGTTTTATCCAGTATGCATTCGTGTTCCTCGGAACGCGGATGCGGGTGTGTATGCACAGTTGACGGAGAGACAGAGGCAGAGGATTCTCATTAGGGTTGTTGACCGTTGACAGTTGACTATTGACTTTTTGCTCAACCCTAATGAGAATATGATATGTGATTAACAATTATATTAATTAAGTATTATGGTGACATGGTTGTTGAGGGATTGACTTTGTTGACTTGTTGACTTTTGTTGACTTTGTTGACCGGTTGACTAGGCTTGACTAGTTGACCATCATGATAACTATAGCTATCATTTCATGGCAAAGACTTTTGCTTGCTTGCTCTTTTGTGCAAAATGAGTGCATGAAATGATATGGCTATGGTTGCTTAAACCATCACATAATACTTGATTGATATGAGGTGTTATGATTGTTTTGGATTATGAGAGCAAAATGAGAAAAGTCTTCTCTCATTCTTTCATGCTCATTCTCTCTCTTGTTCTTGAGCTCTCATCCCCTCCTCTTGCTCTCCCTCTCTTGACTCTATGGTTCACTTGTCTCATGAGTTGAGAACCAAGAACCATAGATAAAATCCCATACAAACTCTTCTCTACTCACTCTAGTTCACAAGGTTTAGCAAACCGAGTGAACTAGTTTCTTCAAAGTTCGAAGAAGGAGCCAAAGGTTGAAGCTTTCAGGTGGATCTATCTTCGGCGCAAGGAGACGACGGGGAGAAGCCGATTCGGACGACCATCGAAGCTTGAAGACGAAGGAGTTCGAGAAAAAGAAAGGTATAACCCCCTAACCGAGTAGTTAGCAACTCGTAGTTAGGTTGTTAGTTAGATGTTTAACAAAGATCCGGGTTTTTAAGTCCATATTACCACCTCTAAGAAAATCGTTTTTTATCAAATTCCGCTTGCCCGAAAGTACCGGGAGAGGTAGCATGGACTTACAGTGGTATCAGAGCCTAGTTAAACTCTATCTAACATGTTAGAAAAGTAGCTAGAAGATCGATCAAAGAAAAAGTCCCGAAATGAACCCCGTTTTCAAACTTGCTGTCGATTTTTTATGTCCTGTAAAAATGATAAATCATGCATCAAAAATCGACTCAGGGTTTTTAAAATATACTGTAGAAAAATGATCACCTGATCTCTTCATTGCGCCGCGGAAACGCGGCAATTGCTTGCTGTTGCCGCGGTTCCGCGGCCGTCCTGGCTCCTCTCTGGTTGTTCTTTGCTACAGTGTGCTTATGGGGTTATTTTGGGAATTTTGGTATATATATTTTCATCCCAGATTTTCCAGAACGAAAATTTTATTTTTGGGGTCCTAAAAATCCGTATTTTTTATCGAACTTCTAAAAGACTTTAGCTGACGGGTTTTTCTGTAATATGATATTTGTATTGAACGTCTGCTAATCGCTATATGTCGATTAGTGGGGGTTATACAAATCTGTGATCTGTAATGTTATTGGAATGTGTATATGAATTCATTGGATTGTCGCGGGTGAATAGCCGGGGGTTGTGAGACGAGAGTTTTCTTTTCTTTCAATTCATGTAAATTTGTAAATTGATGTAATAATTATTTGTATGGCCGCACAACCGGGTCGGGGTTGTAGTCGTCATTGTATAATTTCTTTTTACTGTTTTTGCTCCTAGGATAGACCCATGGAGGGGGTGCACAAACTACCGGGTATGCCGAAGTGCCGAGTGGCCTACTTACGGAGTTGAGGGAGGTTGCTTCGCTTCGGGTACTTGGCGGGTAGTTTGCCGCACCCGTAGGGGTCTTGGGTGGGGTATTGGCTATTCACCGCGACCGTGTAATCTGCTTTTCGTTACAGGCTCGTACGAATTGCGGATTCCTAGTATATCCAATGTGTTCATCTGTGATCTGAAATGGCTATCATTGCAATATATCTATATATGATATTATTTAGGCGTTGCTTATGTTTTACAGCCGCGCTAGCCCAACCCCCGCTCTGTCGTTAGTTAAGTAACCTAACGGGTAATGACGGGCCCCGTGGCGAATGCGAATGGCATAAGCGTACGTCATATTTTGGTTGTTTTCTGCAATGGTAGGATTAAATGATGGGACGCATTAAAAGAACTAATGCAAGAATATCACGCATTAAAAGAACTAATGCAAGAAAATAAACCAAGTTAAAATCGTTGGAACACTTTCGGAAAACCACTCGGTTCTTTTCAAAACTAACTTTTAAATGCGGAGCTTGAGCCACTCCTTTTAAAAGCTATCTCGTTCCATCGATTATATCAAGTTCACTACGTTCACGGTTTTGCCTAAACCATTCGTAGCCCTCCATCATTTCCGTTAAATACTCGGTAGTATTCAAGCTATGTATTTTGACCTCACGCCAAGGCATAGTGATTGGTAGCTGCCGGATATTTATCTGTTGCATAGATAGAATGCGTTGGTTTGGGACAGCCGTACTACCATTTTGGCCTACGTCAAGGGTAGGTACGGGTGGATTCAAATTAACCTGGATAATGATGGGAAGAACTTGACATGTGACTTATGACATTTTGACCTCACGCCAAGGTCATAAGAGCATGGGGCAAAAATCCACATCGGGAGTTTCAAAAGAACTGAAACTTGCTAGTGTTGCATACCATTTGGAGTGTGATGATTCTGGTAGGATTCCTTCAGTTTCGTCACGCGATGATATTTGGATCCCGATCCTACTGTGAGTATATGCTACTTCTCGGGAAATTTCTCACTAAACGATCAATGCTATAAACCTAGTAGGTGTCTAGAAAGGTGTTAGCGGGGCTACGCCTCCGGGGAAAAGAGGTTATTTAATTAAGGAACTTCGCGAAAGCGTTGGAAAACCTCCCTCGAAGTACCGACACTGGCCTGGCTGAACGGCTAAGCAAGTATTGTACGGTGAGATTGATCCTGACTAATTCTTCCTTTTTGGTTTGAGGAGGGATTCGAGAAACAGTGAGAGCCATCCTGTTTAGACAAATTAAAAACCATTCTAAAACTTGCAAGAGCATCAAGCTGAGTGTTTCTTCTCTCTCCTAATTGCAGCGACCAATCGACATGACTGGACTTAAGTTACTTCTAGATAAAAACATACTGACAGGGCCAAACTACAAAGATTGGCTCAGGAATGTCAAGATGGCAATCACTTACGACAAGCTGGGGTATCTTCTTACCACCAAAGCTCCCCCTGTCCCTGGTCCCACTTCCAGCGTCGCGGATAAAGAAATCCGTAAGACTTGGGAGATTGATAGCGCGAAGGCCAAGTGCCTCGTACTTGCCTCTATGGACAATGAACATCAGAGGAGGCACGAGAATATGGACTTGGAATCCATATTTCTTCATACAAAAGAACTGTATGGAGAGCAATCTCGTATCGCAAGATACGAAGCGTCGAAAAAGTTATTTTCGGCAAGGATGGCCGTCGGATCATCAGTAGCAGAACACGTGCTTAAGATGATCGGCTACATTGAGGAGCTCGCGGACCTAGGGACCACATTGGAGAGTGAGCTCTATACGGACTTAGTTCTCCAGTCCCTTCCTTCCACTTACGCCCAGTTCATACTGAACTTCAACTTACAAGAAAAAGAAGTTGAACTTTCAAAGCTTCTCAACATGCTGAGGAGCGCAGAAGGCACCCTACAGAAAGGTAGGGAAACATCCACTTTGTTTGTAGGAGGATCATCTTCTTCTAGGTCCAAGGCGAAAGCCAAGGGAAAGAAGAAGAAAGCCCCCGCCAAACCAAGAGGCGGTGTTAGTAAAGTGGATACGAAGGGAAAAGCTAAAGCAACAAAAAAAGCGGGGAAGCTTATGGATAAGGAAGAATGCTTCTATTGTCATAAGAAAGGACACTGGAAGAATGATTGCAGGGCCTGGAAGGCCAGAACACAGGAATTGAAGCAGGTTGCAGCTTCAGCTTCAGGTGTGTATGTTATTGAAAACTGTCTTTCAATAAACTCTACTTCCTGGGTATTGGATACCGGATCAGGATCTCATATCTGTGATTCTTTGCAGGCGTTGAGAAACCGTAGTGTTTTGAAAGCAGGTGACATGACCCTCAGAGTTGCGAACGGAGCTAGCATGGATGCTAAAGCCGTGGGGGACTATCACCTGGGAATGTCAGATGGACATGTTTTGGTTTTGCGTAATTGCTTTTTTGTACCCAACGCAACTTGTAATATCATTTCTGTATCTTTGGTTTCTAAAGAAGGTTATGAATTTGCGTTTGTAAGCAATGTTGTAAACATTCACCTTAATCAAGTTCTGATTGGGTCAGGTACATTGAGCAATGGTATATACGTATTAAACCAACCACAGATTTTCAATGTCCAGAATACACACAAAAGAAAGTCTCCGGAAATAAATCAGACTTTCTTATGGCATTGTAGACTGGGTCACATCAATGAGAGAAGGTTGACAAAGTTACATACAGAAGGATATTTGAATCCGTTCGAATATCAATCGTATGCCACTTGTCAATCCTGTCTCAAAGGAAAGATGACAAAGTCTCCGTTCACTGGACACGGAGTAAGAGCGAGCGAGCTCTTGGGACTCGTACACAGCGACGTGTGCGGTCCAATGTCTACACATGCGCGAAGCGGTTTTTCTTACTTCATTACTTTTACGGATGACTTTTCAAGGTACGGTTATGTCTTCTTAATGAAACATAAGTCCGAAGCCTTTGGAAAATTCTAGGAATATAAGAATGAAGTAGAAAAACAAACCGGCAAAAGTATCAAGATTCTAAGATCGGATCGAGGTGGTGAATACTTGAGTGCCGAGTTCCTGGACTATTTAAAAGAGAACGGAATTCTCTCTCAGTTTACTCCTCCATACACTCCACAACATAATGGTGTATCGGAGAGATGGAACCGAACCCTATTGGATATGGTACGGTCCATGATGAGTAACGCTGAGTTACCGCGATCATTCTGGGGGTATGTGCTAGAATCAGCTGCATACCTTTTGAACCGAGTTCCCACTAAGACTGTGCCTACCACACCTTATGAGTTATGGAGTGGGAAGAAACCCTATCTTCAATATCTGAAGATTTGGGGATGTCCAGCTTTTATCAAAAAGCAGCATGCGGACAAACTCGAGGCACGCTCAGTACTGTGCAAGTTTGTGGGATACCCAAAGAACACCAGGGGGTATTTTTTCTACCACGCAGAGGAACAAAAAGTCCTTGTTTCTCGTAATGCCCACTTTCTAGAACACCAGTTCTTTGAAAAGGAAATTAGTGGGAGCGCAGTAGAACTGGAAGAAATTCCAGAACCACGAGCTATTACTGAAAGCTTAGTGGAACCAGAGGGTTCAAAAGAACAGGACATTCCTACGCCGCTCCACAGAAGTAGTAGGCAGTCTCATCCGCCAGAGAGATACTACGGTTTTCTCATAAACGGGGATAGAGAGGATTGCATCATAGATTATGATGAGCCTACTAGCTTCCAGCAGGCCGTTCAGAGCGTTGACTCAGTAAAATGGCTGGATGCAATGCGGACCGAAATGGAGTCCATGTACACCAACAAAGTATGGGCGTTGGACATTGCTCCAGACGGGGTAAAACCCGTAGGATGCAAGTGGATCTTCAAAAGGAAGATTGGTGTAGATGGACAGGTTGAGACCTATAAAGCTAGACTTGTTGCAAAGGGTTTCCGTCAAAGACCTGGCTTGGACTATGACGAAACCTTTTCTCCAGTGGCTATGCTGAAATCCATTCGGATCTTTCTTGCCATTGCTGCCTTCCACGATTATGAGATCTGGCAAATGGACGTAAAGACCGCTTTTCTAAATGGAAATTTAGAGGAGTGTGTCTATATGGACCAACCAGAGGGTTTCATTCAGAGTGGGAGCAGCGGAAAGGTGTGCAAGTTGCTTAAGTCCATCTATGGACTAAAGCAGGCATCGCGGAGTTGGAACATCTGTTTTGATGAGACGGTCAAGGAATTTGGCTTTATCAAAAATCCAGATGAACCATGCATCTATTGTAGATTTGTAGCGAGAACTGTAGTATTCCTCGTTTTGTACGTGGATGACATTCTCTTAATAGGAAATGACATTCCTATGCTACAATCTGTCAAGGGGTTCTTGTCACACAGGTTCTCCATGAAAGACCTGGATGATGCCTCATACATCCTGGGGATCCGGATCCATCGTGATAGATCCAAGAGGATATTAGGACTTTCACAGTCCAGGTACATCGACACCATACTGAAAAGATTCAGTATGGAAGATTCCAAGCGCGGTAACCTACCGGCTTGTCACGGGATCACCCTCTCTAAAGAGATGTCTCCCAAGACTGATTTGGAGAGGGATCGCATGTCTATTATACCCTACGCTTCTGCGGTAGACTCTATAATGTATGCGATGTTGTATACCAGACCGGATGTAGCTTATGCACTGAGTGTGGTAAGCCGGTATCAGTCAAACCCTGGGGAGAAACACTGGATAGCAGTAAAGAACATTCTCAAGTACCTCAGAAGGACTAAGGAGATGTTCTTGGTGTATGGCGGAAAAGACCTCCAGATCGAGGCCTTTGCTGACTCCAGCTTCCAGAGTGACAAGGATGATTCCAAGTCCATGTCGGGTTTTGTCTTTACCCTCAATGGAGGGGCGGTGTGTTGGAAGAGTTCCAAACAGGAAACCGTTGCAGACTCGACGATGGAAGCGGAATACATCGCTGCATCTGATGCCGCAAAAGAAGCTGTCTGGATGAGGAAGTTCTTAAAAGAGCTTCAGGTGGTTCCGTCCATTGTTGATCCAATACCTCTGTATTGCGACAACAACGGGGATATAGCTTTAGCGAAGGAACCCAGGTCCCATCAGAGATCCAGACACATCTTGAGGCGGTATCACCTGATCAGGGAGATCGTGGATCGCCAGGAGATCGAGATTCGGAGAGTCGCTTCAGAAGATAACACTGCAGATCCATTCACCAAGGCCTTGCCCAAACGGTGAAGCAACCATGCAAATAATATACGACGCCCAAGGCGAAAAAAGAAAGCGAAACATGAACAGAAACAATATAAGTCCACTCCAAACGAGTACGATGCCCAAACACACATAACATCTAAGTCTCGCGTCTAAGTCCACACAATACAAGTTTTGATCGATAGAGTTTTTTACTAGATCGAAAAGAATATATACATATACAATGTGTGATTACGATACGACATGTAACCCACCTACCAAAGCAATCACCGTAGAAAGAAGTGTGCCGGCAAGCCGCTACTGATCCGAGCGGTAAATCCTGCAAGAAACTGGGCACAACAACTCAGTGAATAAAAGTATATCGCAAGATAGAAATCGAAATGCATAACGATCTACCTAAGTCATAAAGTATGTACTATCATATCCTGAACTAATACATGTATAGCGCACAAATACTATAAACGCATTAATATCGATAGCATACACATGAAAATATATCATTATCTCATATGCATATAACATGCATCCAAGTATAAGCCTATAAAATAGCCGAAAGATGTATATAAAACCCTTTCAAAATAGCCATCTAATACGTAAATCACGGCACAAGCAGCAGACGTCGTTTTATGAAAAATATATGTGTTTTGCTTTAAATATACGTCTCGTTTTTTTAAATGAGTTTTAAGAAGATTTCCGTTTAAAAGATCCATGTGTTGTCCCAGACACGTCAAAATAGTGAGACTTTAGCTCATTTGGAAACCTCCTTATGTATATCAATATGTGAATAGTATTCAGGTAATGTCCCCTGAATCGGTCCTGTTCGGCTATATATAGCATAATCTATAACAGCGCATCTCGATAAATCACGCAAATATCAACATACGAGTGTCCAGCATCGACACTCTAAATCTCACGAGTGTCCATCATCGACACTCAACTCATCATCTACCAAGTGTCCATCACCGACACTCAAAATCATCATATCTCGTGTCTATCACCGACATGTAACTCCAGATATCATAGGCACCGTCTCGTCAGACCAGTCCTCCCTCAATATCAATAGCCCCGGTTGGTATCCCCAGATATCCGGCGTGCTCTAATCTATCTCCGGTATCGAGTGTCCTCGGCTAGGCTCCCCGCCTCAAATGCGGCTTTTCTGCCCCTCAGCATCTCGACCGGGTCCACCATGTATCTGACTGTATGCTCCTCACTCAGTACAGATAATGTAGCATGTCCACAAGCATATAGCTCCCCCACTCGGTTCGAAATAAAAAATCAAATCAGAAAACATCAAGCTCGTGATGGACGCCATCTCATCGTATTAAGAGAAAACATCAAGTTAAAAAAAACAATATTTGCATAATTCATTCTGATGATACAATATATATATACATATATATAGCAGTGTCCCATACCACTGAGATATATCATCGCAGATAAAAATATCATAAAACCGATAACAATCATATACGAATACACATGGTAATGGTATTCACAACTCAATCAACAACATAATACGTCGTACATAAATATAATCAACACGCAAACAGATGTTGCGGCAGTTCTACTGTGTCGATACTAATGATGTGTAGTGTAGCATACGCGTCTATGCCCGTCCAGCATGGCAATCATTAGTATTTGTGCAAGTGTACTATAAATGTGTTCATAAAAGAATGGATTTCAATCCCTATCCACCGCATATATATATATATATATATATATAATTACGAATCAATCCCCTAGATATAGGAAAGTCCTACTGAACCATATCAACATCTACGTGAATATAACGTATTACAGCAATCTTACAGTGTCATGGCAATACCAATGAGATTTAGTGTAACGTGTGTGTATGTGATTTGTGCAACATAATACTCATTGCTAAGTGTGCAGTGTCCTATCAACGTGTTCGTATGAGAATAATAACGTAACTAACACATATAACGCAACTAACGTATATAACAGGCAATCGAATCGTAACGTGTATAATCATTAAACGTAACTAATTATTATGAGCTATACCGTTAACATGAAAATGGAACGAAACGTTGTTTTGCAAATAAGGAAGCTGCGGAATATTTAAAAAGATGTCCGTTTTGGAAATAACAGCATATCCTTGTCATTTATCATTTAAAAGTGGAAACGAATCGTTGGTTTTAAAAAAGTATAGCTCAAGAAATCTTAATGTCCCAAGTGAGGATAAACGCATGACTTTGCGAGTCCAAATGAGTCTCGGCCATATTCGGCACACTACCCTCTGTTGGAGATAGTGCCTTCAGAGTCAATTATTGGGTCACAGGCACGTGATTGCAATGATTGAGGGAGGACCTATCCCGGTACGACAGTCTTACTCAAGATGATAGTATGCTATCTGGTTTACCTTTATCATCGTGTACTGCTTTAGGTGACCTGACAGGTCGCTATTGCACGTTGATAGAGCCCCTAGGATTCTTGCTTGACTGCCGGCAGTATGAAGGCGATCATATACGTGGGAGCTGGTAGTCTATAAGCACATCCTTAAAAGGTCCCTAGTCGTAGGAGTTTCGAGACAGGGCATCGATTCTCCAGAGTAGACTAGTGTATACAGTCGAGACCCCGACGAGGGGCGGTGGCCGGTCTCACAGGCCACTGGTGTCAGTTGGTTCACCTAAGATGTATACAGGTGCTCATTGGGTTATGAGTACACCGGACAGGACTCGCCGGGAACCTGCTAGTTGGTCTTATACCTGACGTCAGATAGCAGTTCCCTGGTGACATGTGTACAGGTTAGTTCATCGACCTGAGATCGTCATTTATCTCGTGTGAGTTCCCACTGTGCTTTGATTACTACCCTACCACGGCTCAAAGGAGTCGTGCAAACAGGTTTTAGTTGGGTACAGTCCCGAGCCACATGGAGGCAGTGAGCGGATCTTCAGGGGTTCGTCTCTCCCGGTATTGGGGGTGAGGTCGCGCTGTGTTTAGGAGAGCCATTACACGAAGTCCTTGGCCAAGGCAGGAGATTTACTGGTAGGTATTCCAGTAGTATCTCAGGGTGTTCTGGGCTACACTCCGACACGACTTGTACCGCTTTTGGGGGTCTGACTTTTACCAACCCTCTAGGCCCGCCATGCGATGCTCATAGACGAACGGACCGGACTGTACGGATATTGTCACTGACAGGCTCAGTAGGGTATCAGGATGAGTTCACTCATCGACGTCCCTTTTGGTCAATAGCTGGTGGCCCGTCACGTATTGGCTTATACCTCTGACGTGCTGGTGGTTAAATCCACAGCCATAGTATTGACGAGTCTTTAGAGTCCACCACACTTTCAGTTACTCAAGCTTTCGGGCGAAACGCTGTAGAGGCCGTATGGAGATATGGCAGGGTCCGATCAGATACGTGCGGTATTGCACGGATCAGAATCGGACGGTTAGTACTAGAGGCCGTATAGATATATGGCAAGGTTCGATCGGATACGTGCGGTATTGCACGGATCAGGATCGAACGGATATTACTAGCCGGCATTGGTTTAAGCCGGATCCTAGTTTAGTACAGTGTAGATTTTGTCTCATTGCATTTGTATCCGGTCGGAATACAGATGCGGGTGTGTATGCACAGTAGCGGGGTTTTCCTGTAATTTATTATGGGACCAGTTTTCTGGAGTTGCCAGTTTGCTTTTCGTTTCGGCTGATTTCCTTTGTTCCGTTCATTGGCCGAAGATTGGTGGAGGAGGGCTTATTTGCATTGTTGCAAATAAGCAATTGTGGGAGGGGGTTTTTGCATTATTGTTTTATCATTATGGTTGCTCCATACCTTGACCATGCTCTCCCTCTCCACTCACACATGAGGTATGGTCGGCCACTGTTTGGGAATGGAGTGAGTGTTTATTTTGGTGGGATTATTCCTTCATGCTTAATTGGTGGAAACCCCCCCCCCCCCATTTGTGTTTGCTGTGAAGTGATTTAATTCTTTGTTGCATGGTTTTGATTAATTTCACTTCAACCATTTTGTGATACATAGAGAGCTTGCTTCATTATTTTTCCAGAGAGCACAAATGGGCTGGCCGAGCGCATTTCTTTAGATGCTCCATTTTTCATCAAGCATTCATGAAAAATCCTTGTGCAAAATTCCTCCATCATGGCAACCATACTAAACCCTAAAGAGACAACTATTCTACACTATTCTACAGCAAATCTTGGACGCGTCGGCCAGCCAACTTCGCGCCCGAGTTGCCTCGGTATTGAGGTGGGAGCCCGTAAAAGATGCAGGCGATGTGGTGCCCTTTTCGGCGAGGAGGCGACGATATGGAGACAGGATTTTCCGCGGGAGATCGGGACGAAGACGAGAAGACCGGAGGACTCGGATCACTCGGTATATCTTTTCCCTATCTTGTTAGTTAGCTAGGACAAGTTTAATGGCCCGATCCGGGGTTTAGTACGCGGTGGTGCCGGTTTGCTAAGTTCGCAAAATTAAAGTTTATCACCGTTTCCGCATTTGGCCGTCGGTTTGACGGCCGGGGCGCCGCCGTGCACTTACAGTGGTATCAGAGCATCGCCATTAACTTCATCTAGCTTTGTTTGATGTGTTTTACATTTCCGATCGACCAAAATTCCAAAACTTGCATTTTTGTTCACATCAGTTTTCTGTTGAAATTTTTTGGTCTCGAATTTTTCAGGTTGCAGAAAACTAATGTACTGGAAGTTATAAGAACACTGGAAAATTCGACAACACGATCCCTCCGTACGACCGCGCAACCGCGGCCATAACCACTCTGGAGGCCACGGATCCGCCGCATGAATGAGCGATCATGTCATCATTTTTTTCCAGTGGGCTTCTGGGCCTATTTTAGGGGTTTTGGAATATTAATATTGGGCCCAGAATTTCTGTGAGTGCTACAGTATTGCTTGGGGGCCCATTTGTTGATTTTTGATCGATCGGATATTTTAAACACATTTTTCACAGTATTTACATTATATCTGCGACCGTGAATGTCACTCGATCGGTAAATCCGGTCTAACTGCTATAGCCCGGTTAGACGGATTTGCGAACGTGGCTTTCACGTTGATGTTCTGTGTTTTGCTGTGATGTTGCGGATCGGTCGTGGGGATAGCCTGGATGCAATGCTAGTACAGTTTTGTTGTATTATGTACATTTGATATTGCGGGGCGAGCGTCCGACATGTGGACTGCCGTCACTGCCTATTTGTATTATTCTTTTGGGGCACGACCTGGTTGCGGTCAATGTACCCGTTGTATCTATATTTTACTTTCTGTACTAGGATTGCCCCGCGGAGGGGTGCACGGATAGCCGGGTTCTAGAAGGCAACAAGCCCGCATCTCATGGCATTGGGACGGAAGGGGCTTCACTCTAGAATTGGCGGGCTATTCGCCGCACTCGTAGGGAGTACAGGTTGACCCAGGAGGGGTGCCCAAGTTACCGGATTCCGTGAAGTGCTGGGTGGTCCATTCACGGTGCTGAAGGGGGCTGCCTCGCTTCAGGTTTTGGCGGGTAACTTGCCGCGCCCGTAGGGGTCTAGGATTTCATTGCACAGGCTATCCACACGACCAGGGGAACGTCGGGTTTCAGTAGTGGCTCTGTGAAACCCGGGGATCCCAGATATCTGTATTGTTCTGTGATGCTGTACATTTCTGTGATGTTGCATTTTATTCACGCCTTGAGCGAAATACTATATATATTAGTAGATGTTGTATATGTTTTTCATCCGCACTAGTCCAGTCCCCGCTCTGCCGTTAGTTAGCTAACCTAACGGGTGATGACGGGACCCAGTGGCGAATGCAGATGGCATATACGTACGTCAGTATATTTTCGTTCTTTGTGGTGTGATCAATTGATGGGACTGCATTGATTCGGATCAATGCAAGTTAAAACAAACCTATTCTGATGTTGTTGGAACACTTTTAAAAAGCTGTTTTTGCAAGGACGTTCACTTTTGTTTTGCATCGTGGTATTCATTTGGAATATCCTGCTCCTCAGTCGACGAGGCAAGGGCCGAGATCCCTTCACCGGGAGTGACCCCTTGGACAGAAGTTTGCTTCAGGGCATTAACTTCACTATAGCCGATTACTTTTGCTTTGCACAGTGATATTCGGTTATGAATATCCAGCACCCCATTCTACGGGGAAAGAGCCGAGATCCCTTCACCGGGAGTGACCTCTTTAGTAAAGGTTTTCGTCACTATATTTTCTAAAAAGCTATCCGTTCCTTCAACGATATCAAGTTCATTACGTTAAAGGTTTTCTCCAGAAACCATTCGTAGCCCTCCGTCGTTTCATGTGGATAGTCAATAGTATTCAAGCTGTGTATGTTGGCCAAAGTCAAGGCACAGTGTTTGGTAGCTGTTGGGTATTCATATGCAGCATAGATAGATGCGTTGGTTTGGGACAGTCGTACTGCCATTTTGGCCAAAGTCAAGGATAGGTACGGGTGGATTCAAATTAACCTGGAGAATGACGGGTTGAACTTGACATGTGACTTATGATATGTTGGCCAAAGTCAAGGTCATAAGAGCATGGGGTAAAAATCACATCGGGAGTTTCAAAAGAACTGAAACTTGCCAGATATGCGCATACCTTCTGGAGTGTGATGACGTGAGCGGATTACGTCACGTTATCATGCGATGAGAGTTGGATCCCGATTCCCACTGATGAGTTGGTTTACTCCTCGGGTGACCCCGACTAATTCTTCTTTCAGGTTTGGAGGAGAATTTGAGGTACAATGGGAGGTTTCCTGATTGGATAAATTGGCAACCATTCTGATCTAGGTTAGAGTGCACGCTGAGTGTTTATTTTCTCTCTCTCTCTGGCAGCGACCATTGACCCGACCCTAGACTTTGACTCAGTGACCAAGTTGACCGAACCTTCTTAAACACTGACTTTTGGATTGTCAGAGTTGCAGACCTCATTGCCACTCCTACTTTTACCCTTTTCTCCAGGACACCCCGTATTACTGTGAACGTCCACTTCCATTGGACAAAACCATCGTATGGTTAGATACGAACTCGAAGGAATTCGAGGATGGTTTCCGGTTCTGGAGAAAACGGATAGGATTATTCAGTTGTCTTTTCCCTTTTACCTTCTCTCAAGTTGTGAGTACTCCTTGGTTTAGGAGATAGTACACCTATTATGCAAATTGGATAGTCTTCTTCCAAACCTTAGGCTGGTGCCGACCGGTAGGGAATGAAGAAAACCAATTAGCCTAAACGGTGTGCAGAAGGTATTAAGTTAAGACAAAGCAAGGGATTAGTAAGAGGGCAAAGTAAATTGCGACTGATATTCACGACCAAACCAAGCATTTCATTACCACTCCCACATCACCTTTGTATTTCTCCAGGACACTCCGTATCACTACGAAGATCCACAGTTATTTGGATATTCCATCGTATGGTTATATACAAACTCGAAAGGAACTTGTTCCAGTTCGGGGATGGATTCTGGTTTAGGAGAAATAAGAATAAGGTTTATTCGGTTGTCTTTTATCCTCACCTTCTCTCACATTGCGAGTGCTCCTAGGATTGGGACAGTACACCCATTATGCTTATTGGATAGTCTTCTTCCAAACCATAGGCTGGTGCCGAACGGTCGGGAAGGAAGAAAACCATTTGGGCTAAAGGGGTGTACAGAAGGTTACGACTGAAGACATATAAAGGGATTTGGAGAGTTGGCAAAGAAACACACGGTTACAGTTGTGAATCTGGATAATGGAAGAGGCATTACTAGGAATACCGGGATACCCCATCGAAACATTTCAATGTTTCAGTTTCACTGTGTACTATTAAAAGAAAACTGATTTCCCGATTAGACGCTTGCTCCAGGGTATGTATTTACCAGGTTTGATTCTCACATCTGTATGGTTTTACAGATGATGAGTGGGAGTAAGCTATTGGGAATTGGGTGATCATCCTCATTATATCAGGATTCGTTGTAATCGGTGATATTTGAGGAAATCGCCTGGGTTGCTTGCCGGACGGCAAATATTTGGTTTTGAATATCCGTTGTTATGCACCAATTTCAAATCGATATATCTGTACGTCTATTTTCATAGAGTGAGATATACTTTTTGAAATTATGTCAGTGACATTTACCTATATCAGTGGATGGTTAGGTAAGGAGCATTAAACAGCGGTGTAATTCTTCTTAACCATAAGTACAGTTTTCAACCTACGACACACAGTGAAAAAGTTGTTAGACTCGGCGGACTTATATAGAGTATTGTATGTTGTCCAGTGTCCATTAGGACAGAGGGGTTGGTCCTCATACTATATTCTGTTTACTTTTAACTTCTCTAGTTCTTAGACGTGTGTTTCGTAGAAACACAGGGTCTAAGTTTTGAGGAGTTATAGGTATTTGAATAGAGTAGAGAACCAGGTGTAGCAAGTATCGGGATTCTTCAAGGTGATCGAAGATGTAGATACTTGTGTATGGTATTCAGTTGATAGTAATGATAAAGAGAAATTGCTTCTCTTTCAGGTTACTCATAATTGGAAGCATTCCTAAATTGAGTAATGCTGATCGGCCTCTCTCCATTTAGTTGACATGCACTGGAGATAGCTGCATGATTTGAATCTGGTTCAATTAAATCAGTTCCTCTGGTTCTATATTGGATATAGAACAGTTCATATCTTAACGATGTTAAGGTACGGGGAGTTGTCCGGCTTATGATTAAAACCAGACACTGGACAACTCAAGGCACGTTTCTGTAATGGCTGTTTGTGGGTTGACCCAGGCTATGACGAGGGTTGACTTTCTACCATCTGGCAGATCAATAGAAATATTGTTCTAGACTAGCCACAGTTTTATTAAAAATGGATTTTTTCAAAAACAGTAGTGGGAGTATGGTAGAACTGGAAGTGATTCCAGAACCGCAAACGATTACTGAAGATTTGATAAGGAACCTAAAGATTCAATCTGATTTGACATTCCATTGGCCACTCCGCAGATAAGGTGGGTAACTTCAGGCACCCGAGAGGTACTCCGGTAGTCTCAAGGACGGTGACAGGGAAGTTCTTGTTTACCCACACTTGTCATTGCTGTTGTTCCAGACTGTGAGACCCGGCAGGAGGATGAGTATAGCGTCGTTCTAAACCAGCTTTAGAAGTGCACGTCTATATGACTCTGCCAGAGGGTTATCGTAGTCAGTGGGAGCAGCGGAAGCATTGGTGGACAGGTAGCTTACGTCTATTTATAGACTAAAGCAGATATAGCGGAGATAGATCATCTATTTCTGATGTGACAGTCATAGGTTTGACGTCATCAGAATAGGGGATGGATCTGTTGAGAAGGTGGTAGGGTGTGATGTCCTGGTATTTGGATGACATACACAGAGTAGGAAAGGAAACTCCTATACTACGATCGGTTATTTCTTTGGTCGTCACACAGTAGTTTCTCCATATTGGACTTGGATATCATATCAGACATACTGGTTACTAGATCTATGGTTTTAGATCTAGATTTGGGTGGTTTACCAATCTGGGTACTTAGACAGCATTCTAAGAGTATTTAGAATGGACGACTCCTGGCACGGTAGTGTACCTGCAGGTGATGGAGTCACCCTCTCTAAAGGTGTCTTATAGACTAAACTAAAGAGGGATGTGCGTGATTGGCAGATCACTTGTTTAGGCAATTGAGTCAATCATGAGATGTCAAGTACCACACCAGATGTTGTTCTTGCACTAGATGCAATAAGTTGATATTGATCCAATCCTGGAGAAACAATCGGAAGCAGTTATAGAACATAAGTTGATGTTCTAGGGAATTGATAACGGCAGCCTCCTTTAGGAGACGATTATCATTCCAGGCTTCCAAGGTGACCTGGACGACAAGGAGGTTGTCAGAGTTATAGTTTTCTCTCTGACGAGGGGCAGTATTTTGGACAGGTGATCCAAGGCAATACTGAGGGAGGCATGGCGCAGGATACTGATTAAGTTCAGTTGACGATACAGTCTAAGAAGTTTGGATTTGCAGTTCATTTATGAACTAGGTCCCATCAGACATCCAGACATTCTAAGACAGGTATTGCTCATTTCGGGAGATGGCTTTCTCCGCGAACTTGAGATAGAGAGAGACATAGAAAGAAACATCAGAGCGGATCCACTCGCTGAGGCTATTTCTCGAACGCAAGAGTTTCGCAAACAGGCTTTGTGAGACTGACTAGTAGAGGAGTTGGGTGTTCGGTATCACACGGGCTGTGAGTATGCGACATCGCAATAATTAGCCTTGAGTGCAAGTGGGAGATTGTTGGAGATAGTGCCCTCAGAGTCAATTATTGGGTCACAGGCACGTGATTGCAATGATTGAGGGAGGACCTATCCCGGTACGACAGTCTTACTCGAGATGATAGTATGCTATCTGGTTTACCTTTATCATCGTGTACTGCTTTAGGTGACCTGACAGGTCGCTATTGCACGTTGATAGAGCCCCTAGGATTCTTGCTTGACTGCCGGCAGTATGAGGGCGATCATATACGTGGGAGCTGGTAGTCTATAAGCACATCCTTAAAAGGTCCCTAGTCGTAGGAGTTTCGAGACAGGGCATTGATTCTCCTGAGTAGACTAGTGTATACAGTCGAGACCCCGACGAGGGACGGTGGCCGGTCTCACAGGCCACTGGTGTCAGTTGGTTCACCTAAGATGTATACAGGTGCTCATTGGGTTATGAGTACACCGGACAGGACTCGCCGGGAACCTGCTAGTTGGTCTTATACTTGACGTCAGATAGCAGTTCCCTGGTGACATGTGTACAGGTTAGTTCATCGACCTGAGATCGTCATTTGTCTCGTGTGAGTTCCCACTGTGCTTTGATTACTACCCTACCACGGCTCAAAGGAGTCGTGCAAACAGGTTTTAGTTGGGTACAGTCCCGAGCCACATGGAGGCAGTGAGCGGATCTTCAGGGGTTCGTCTCTCCCGGTATTGGGGGTGAGGTCGCGCTGTGTCTAGGAGAGCCATTACACGAAGTCCTTGGCCAAGGCAGGAGATTTACTGGTAGGTATTCCAGTAGTATCTCAGGGTGTTCTGGGCTACACTCCGACACGACTTGTACCGCTTTTGGGGGTCTGACTTTTACCAACCCTCTAGGCCCGCCATGCGATGCTCATAGACGAACGGACCGGACTGTACGGATATTGTCACTGACAGGCTCAGTAGGGTGTCAGGATGAGTTCGCTCATCGACGTCCCTTTTGGTCAATAGCTGGTGGCCCATCACGTATTGGCTTATACCTCTGACGTGCTGGTAGTTAAATCCACAGCCATAGTATTGACGAGTCTTTAGAGTCCACCACACTTTCAGTTACTCAAGCTTTCGGGCGAAACGCTGTAGAGGCCGTATGGAGATATGGCAGGGTCCGATCAGATACGTGCGGTATTGCACGGATCAGGATCGGACGGTTAGTACTAGAGGCCGTATAGATATATGGCAAGGTTCGATCGGATACGTGCGGTATTGCACGGATCAGGATCGAACGGATATTACTAGCCGGCATTGGTTTAAGCCGGATCCTAGTTTAGTACAGTGTAGATTTTGTCTCATTGCATTTGTATCCGGTCGGAATACAGATGCGGGTGTGTATGCACAGTATCGGGGTTTTCCTGTAATTTATTATGGGACCAGTTTTCTGGAGTTGCCAGTTTGCTTTTCGTTTCGGCTGATTTCCTTTGTTCCGTTCATTGGCCGAAGATTGGTGGAGGAGGGCTTATTTGCATTGTTGCAAATAAGCAATTGTGGGAGGGGGTTTTTGCATTATTGTTTTATCATTATGGTTGCTCCATACCTTGACCATGCTCTCCCTCTCCACTCACACATGAGGTATGGCCGGCCACTGTTTGGGAATGGAGTGAGTGTTTATTTTGGTGGGATTATTCCTTCATGCTTAATTGGTGGACCCCCCATTTGTGTTTGCTGTGAAGTGATTTAATTCTTTGTTGCATGGTTTTGATTAATTTCACTTCAACCATTTTGTGATACATAGAGAGCTTGCTTCATTATTTTTCCAGAGAGCACAAATGGGCTGGCCGAGCTCATTTCTTTAGATGCTCCATTTTTCATCAAGCATTCATGAAAAATCCTTGTGCAAAATTCCTCCATCATGGCAACCATACTAAACCCCAAAGAGACAACTATTCTACACTATTCTACAGCAAATCTTGGACGTGTCGGCCAGCCAACTTCGCGCCCGAGTTGCCTCGGTATTGAGGTGGGAGCCCGTAAAAGATGCAGGCGATGTGGTGCCCTTTTCAGCGAGGAGGCGATGATATGGAGACAGGATTTTCCGCGGGAGATCGGGACGATGACGAGAAGACCGGAGGACTCGGATCACTCGGTATATCTTTTCCCTATCTTGTTAGTTAGCTAGGACAAGTTTAATGGCCCGATCCGGGGTTTAGTGCGCGGTGGTGCCGGTTTGCTAAGTTCGCAAAATTAAATTTTATCACCGTTTCCGCATTTGGCCGTCGGTTTGACGGCCGGGGCGCCGCGTGCACTTACACCCTCGTCATCACAAGTACGGTATGATTCCTCGTACAATATCCATCCAATTTCATATCCATATCGTACGGATCTATAGTCACGTACATATATCACAATAATCATATATCAAGATGTATCCATATATGTAACCTACTAGAACTAATATTGTTAAGTTATCTCCATAACACTAAAATCTAAGTAGATAGCATAACTATCCTAGTTAATTGGTTGCGGAGGTACTATACGCCATCTACCTGACTTCCTCCGTAGATATAAATCTACTCACCGACATATCGAGCTAGTTGAAATCCACAATCGCTTTGCCCGTCCTTACCGTCTCGGAAATCCCCTCGATCGTTTCTACAATCATAATTGTAGGGTTGCTAGGCACACGCACAAGGGTCTACGAGGCATCAACCATGACCGATTTAAAATTTAGCCGTGCCGAACAACTCTAACCAAAATCTTTATACTAGAGATTAGGCGAAAATAAGCATGTTAAACAGTTTAACACAAAGTGAGAAGGATTACAAGCTTTGTAGATCCGGTCCTTCACTTCTTAAGCTCCGTATTGAGGTCCCTTCGCTGCGATCATCGTGTTCCGGACTCTCGAGAGGCTCCACGAAAAGAAAGATGCAAGCTTACTTCCGATCTTCGATAACAAAGATGATCTACCTTGAAGTTTCATTAACACAAGCTCTCACTCACTTAATGAAGTGAACACTCTCATCTAAAGGGCAAGGATAGATGAGGATGATGAAATAGGATTTTTGCTCTCATTTGTTTTCTTATTCTCACTCATTTTTCATCACAAAATCAAAGCAAGAAAGCTTTTCATGAAGAACTCAAGCAAGAAGAAGATGAATAATCAATTAGAAACCATTTGTGATGAATAATGAAAAGAAGATAATGATTAATTATGCAACCATGGTTAACTAAACCTTTGTAGAGATTTAACTAGGGCTAGGGTTTGGGGTGGGTTGTCACTTGAAAATATCTTACACAAAACAAAACATGAAAGCTTCTAGAAACTTCTAGAAAAGCTTAACCCAAATCAAACCCTAACCATATTTATTCTCCACTAAACATGTTGCATTATTAACCATATCATGTTACAATATTATATATCACATATATAATATTTATTGTAACAAAATAAAATAATACAATTAACATATATCGCATATATATCAATGTATTACCCGAGTGAGAAAGAATCTTTTAGTGAGCTAATATTAGTTAATGTAATTTAATATATCATATATATTATTATACATTAAATTATCGAATCAACACTTGATCCGACAATCCGGCTATATCGCATATAACTGACTAATATCTCATTTACCGATTCATCGAATCAACACTTGATCCGATGACCCGGCTGATATCAAATATCATGATAATAGAATACGGTATCACATATCGCATTATCCTCGGTCTTGCGCATATCACATGTGTGCCCCTACTCCGTTTTGTCTGAGTCAAGAAACCTCTGTGTAGGACTCTAAAGAATCGTCAATACGCCGGCAGTAGGTGATGATCATATCAAACACCAACAAGCTGCAAGCGGTCAGCTAAACGTAACAGCCACCCAGGTATTGAGCGCTCAGAAGATCAACAAGCAAGCCTGTACATTCTCCTGCAAATTCAATCAGCAACACTCCCGTACAGTCCGGTCTCGTCGTCTGATGTCGCATATCTCGCCTAGGGGTGGTAAACGTCAGCTTGATAAGTCATGTCGATATGAGGTCTATAAGAGTTCGAGATACTACTGATAACACTTACCAGTAAATTTCAGCAACCCTAACCAGGGATTTCTAGTTATAGCCAATCGAACACAGCACAACATCAACTCCCTATACCGGGAGAGACGAATCCCCTCCTATCGCTCATTGCCTCCATGTGATTCGGGACTGTACCCAAGAGCCACCTTTTTGCACGCCCTCTTGGACGTGGTATGATAGAAATTAAAGCACAGTGGGAATCACACAAGACTCTATGACGATCTCGGGTCAACAGACTACTCTGTACCAGTGTCACCGGAGAACTGCCATCTAATGTGAGGTATAATACCATCTGGGAGTTCTCGGCGAGTCCGTCCAGTGCACCCAGTCTCTACTGAGCACCCGTACACCATCCTTGATGTCAAACACCGATGGATATGGGATCATCCATCGCCCATCATATGGGTCAAGATGCGTATACGCTAGTCTACTCTGGTGTATCGATGCCCTGTCTCGATACACTCTCGACTAGGAACAGTTATAGGATGTACTCGTCGACTACCGTGGCCTCACTAGTATGATCTCATCATAGTCCCAGTAGTCGACTACATATCCTAAGGGCTTTATCAACATGTAACAAAGAGACAATCAGAGTATATGTTAAGATAAAGTACAACCAGATAGCATACTATCATGTCGAGCAAGAAAGTCCTCCCTATATATGTCCAAGCATCCACTACAATATACATCGTATGTACAGTAATGGCCTCTAGGGCATACATATAACTAACAATCTCCCACTTGCACTAGGGCCATCTGTTGTGGTTCACATACCCAACAATTAGTTGTGGTTGAATTATCTCATACTCAACCATCCCATAAAAGTCTCTACTGGGAAAAAGGCCTTTGTAAGTAGATCCGCGCTATTGTCCTCTGTGTCTACTCTCCTAACCTCGATCACTCTGGAGATCAACCATCTCCATGATCAGGTGATACTGCCTAAGAATTACATCTGGATTTCTGATGGGACGGTAGTTCCTTGGCTAAAGCCACAACTCCACTGTCACACAATGGCAGGAACGAAGTTCATCTCATGAACTTATATATCCAGACTGCCTCTTTGATGAGATGAACTTCTATATCCAGACTGCCTCTTTGATAGCATCCTTGGTAACGATGTATCTTGCCTTTAATCGTCTAGTAAGTCACGGTATCTAGCTTGGAACTCTTCCAACATACCGTCCCTCCACTGAGGGTAAAGACAATGCCTGCGACTGACATTCAGTCGTCCTTATCACCCTAGAACTTTTCCAGTGATTCTCCCCAGGATCGATTGATACCATCTCACTACAACTAGTGAGTATCCTAACATCCAATTAGATCTGTCTCATAGATCCAAAACCCAGAATTTAGGAGGTATCACTTTGATCCTACATGTAGAATGTTTGTGATAAGCGGAGATTGACCGAGCGTAGCATAGGAAACTCCTTCCCTATCAAGAGTATGTCATCCACGTACTCTGCGAGGATCACCGCCATACTCTCTACTACCTTTTTGTATATACAAGGTTCATCTACCATTTTGATGAAGTCAAACTCTTTGACTACCACATCAAAACAGACGTTCCAATTCCGCGATGCCTGCTTTATCACATAAAACATCTTGCTCACGTTTCCGCTGCTCCCACCGTCTATGAAGCCCTCTGGCTGTGTACTTATAGACGCTCTCTTCTAAAACATCATTTAGAAAAGCAGTCATGACACCCAACCACCAGATATCGTAGTCATGGTATGTAGCCGTGGTAAGTAGGATCTGGATGGACTTAAGCATAGCTTTGAAAGTCTCAATTTTTCCATGTACACCAAGTAATCTTCTCAAGATATACTTGCTCCTGATGGGGATTTACCCCTTCAGATAAAGCAACCAAAGTCCATACTTTGTTGGTGTATAAGGATTCCATCTCAGATCGCTAAGCATCCAGCCATTCTTACAGAGTCCCACTCCTGATGGCCAGCTCGAAAATAGTTGGGTCATCATCTCATGATGCAATCCTCGCTCCTACTGTCATAGAGAAACCGAAGTATCTCTCAGGTGGGTGAGGAACCCTACTAGATCGGCGGAGAGGCTGAGGTTCGTTGGAAACTATTGAATCATTTGGTTCTACCAAATCATCTGCTGTAGTTTGTATAGCTGGAACTCCTTCCAGTTCTACCTCATGACCACTAATTTCTTCACAAGAAATTCCCTTTCACAAAGGTGGCATGTTGAGAAACAAAACATATTTTGTTCCTCTGTTAGGTAGAAGATACTCTCTTGCGAATGCTTGGGATATCCAACAAACTTCCACAGAACTGACTTTGCCTCGAGCTTGTCCGGATTTTGCTTTTAGACATAGGCCGGACAACCCCAAATCTTAACAAACTTAAGATATGGGCTCTTCCCTTTCCATATCACATATGAAGTGGTAGGCAACTGATTTGATTTGAACCCTATTCAATAGGTATGCAGTTTCTCAAGCGCATAACTCCCAAAAAGAAATAGGAAACTCAGTAGTACTCATCATAGAGCACACCATATCACATAGGATGCTATTGCTCCGCCCCGATACACCGAGGTGATGTAGTGTATTCGGAGGAGTAATGCTGAGAGAGAATCTCATTCTCTTTTAGAATAGTCCAGGAATTCCGTGCTCAAGTATTCTCCTCCCTGATCTCATCAAAGGACATAATACTTATACCCGTTTATGGTTCTCTAATTCTAACTTATATTCTGTGATTATCTCAAAAGTTTCGGACTTGTGTTTCAACAGGAACATATGTCTGAATGTAGAAAGATCATCAGTGAATATAATGAAGTACAAAGAACCGGTCTTGGCATGTGTAGACAGGGGATCTTCATACATCAACATGTATCAATCCCAAGAGTTCACTAACTCTTTCTCTGTTTCCAATAAACGGAGCTGTGGTCATCTTATCTCTGTGACATGACCGGCAAGTTTCACAAGATGTAAATTCAAACTAATTTAAATATGCATCTTTATGTAACTTCAGCTAGTCGGTTCGCATTGATATGACCTAGTCTACAATGCCTCAAGAAGGATTCGTTCATTTCTGAACTCTTCCTCTTGTGTGTGTTCTGTATACTAAGAACTGTAGTTTGATTTAGAACGTCAATGCTTTTAGATAACGTGCCTGAACCGATCAACTCTTGATATAGGAAATGTTCAAAACATTATCCAACAATACAAAATTATATTCTTTCTTTACTAATAAAGAGACTGATATGATTTTGTATATCAGGTTCGGTATCTAATAACATTCGTTCAGAATCAATGTATTCTGGTAATACAGGGTGATAGTGACCAACAAACTTGGCTGCAACACTTGCACCGTTTCTATCTCATGAAACTTATCATCCGTTCTCAGTTCTCTACCTATCTGTAGCCCATATAACAAATTACATATGTGGGATCCTGATCCGGTATCAAATACCCAGGACGTAAAGGATACTGAGAAACAGTTCTGTGTAATGAACACACCCGAAGAAGATGCATCAACAAGCACTTTCTTCGTTTGGGCGGCACGGGAATTCTGGTTATCCCCTATTTCCTGCTCTGTCTTATAACAATTATAGGTTGGAGCGGGACCAACGTTCCCCAGCTCAGTATAACAAGCGGGTTCGGTCAATATATCCGTATTATTATCTTGATTAAGGCGTGACATGGTCGTAACCAGGAGAGAGAAGAAAACACTCAGCGTGCGCTTTTACAAGATTAGATTGGTTATCAATTTATCTAATCAGGATGTCTCCCACTGTTTTAGTCAAATCTTCCTTCAACCCTAAAAGGAAAGACTAGCTGGGATTAATTACACTCTACAAGTTTGCCAATCTTTCAGCCAGGCCAGTGCCGGTACTTTGAGGGAGGTTCCCCGTGCTTTCGCACGGACCTAATTAAAGTAAACCTCATTTTCTCAGGGGCATAACCCTGTTGACACCTTTCTAGACACCTACTTGATCGGCTAATTGTAATGTGTAAAACTCTCCCAGGAGTAACTCTTACTCGCAGTGGGTATCGGGATCCAACTATCTTATAGAAGATATGCAATCTCATTGCAAATTTCAATACTTGAAATTCCCAATAATATTTTACCCCTAGCATCCTATGAACTTGACAGAGGTCAACAAACCATAGGCTGCTAGTCAAGTTCAACCCGTCATTTCCTGATTGAAGTAAACCCACCCGCACGATCCTTGACAGAGGTCAACAAGGTCGCACGACTACCCTAAATCAATCTCATCATATGTTTATACAGATAAGTACTAATCAGCTACCACACACTACGCCTTGACAGAGGTCAACAAACGTAGTACAAATACTAACTATTACTTATCTGAAACGACGGAGGGCTACGACAGGTTTTTAAGAAAACCCTTTGCGTAATGAACTTGATATCGTTGTAGAATCGAGTGATTTTAAATGGAGTGTTTTTGAGGCCTTTTCTAGTTTTGCTAAAGAGGTCACTCTCGGTGAAGGGATCGTCGGCTCTTTCCTCATCGGATAAGGTGCAGGATATTTCACAAATATCACTATGCAAAGCAAAAACTATAGAAACAATCAAAAGACAAACCGAGTTTGCAGCATCTGCTAGTTTTGCTAAAGAGGTCACTCCCGGTGAAGGGATCTCGGCTCTTTCCTTATCGAATAAGGTGCTGGATGTTCTACAAGGAACACCGCTATGCAAAGCAAGAACTAGAGCTACCAGTTTTTAAACAAGTTTCTACAATATCTTTAGGTTTCTTTTATTTCATTAATCTCATTAATGAAGTCCCATTTTAATATGCTTCACAAGCATTTCATTTGAAACGAAATCTGCAATATAACATATATCTCATATATATAATATAAACATTCGTCTCAGGCAGTAATATGATCTCATCACAGAACATTGCAGCAGAAGAACATATATGAAATATTGGATATACTAGGACGTCCGTATTTTAATACGAGGCTGTATAAAACACGGATTCCACGGTCGCGATGAATAGCCAAACCCACATCCCTAGACCCCTAAGAGAGCGACAAGCAACACTGCCAATTCTAGGGTTAGGAGACCCGGTCTCGACTCCTCGAGATGGTCTCCCACTGGACCCTAGAACCCGGTTACTTGTGCTCCCCGCCTTGGGTCTACCTAATGCGGAAAAGTAAATAATATACAATGGTGACATCATCCTCAGCCCGGAAGTGCCCAAATAAAAGAATATTACATACAAATGGATTTTACATGAATGAAAAAGAAAAACTCTCATCTCACATAAAACCCCCGGCTATTCAGGACGCGACGATCCAATATAACATATCACAGCAACATATAATATCTCATATTATCAACATAAGCAAGTATGCGTATCCCGATTGTCGTTGATGTATAGCAACGAAACCGGCGATACACCACATACTACGCTTACAGTCAAAGAAAATAAAGTGTAAAACTACAACAGTTGGAATCCGCAACCACCTTAGACATCGCATGCCTAACCAAATGAATTCCTTAGACATCGCATGCCTAACAATTATAAACCCCGCATTTTAGTCTCAATTATCGAAAACTCTTTTCAATATCAAGTCGGGCAATTCAACAAGATTCCCGACATCCTGATCGAATGCTCGTCGCAAACTTTGGTAAACGGCCGCACCCCCGATGCCGTCGACGAAGTGCACTAAGGCGGAACACCGCTGCCGCGAGCACCCGAACGGATGCTTTTGGCGACGGGGTTCTCCTGCAGTCACTTAGTCGGGGCTATGGGGCGTGGCTATCTATTAAGTTTACCCGGCGAGTATCCGCGTACGCTACGTGATTGCGACGGACTTTTGATCACATCAAAATCTCGTGGCAACCGATCAAATTGAGACTGAACTGCTAGATTTATAACATTCAAATTAGTTATTTCATAACTACATGTGGATTCCAAATATTGTATCACATCCCAGATAAATAGACAATGTTAAACTTTCCGATCGAATAATCAAACATCCAAGTTTTCCAAATAGCTCAACACTTGAGCGGAATTTAAAAGCATCTGTCACATGCCACAGAACCAATGGTCCAGCTGTAGAAGGGTCAAGCCAACGCCTCACATGTGATAACGCCGTACTGCCACAAACCCTAAGGTTTAGAGGCGGTTCAGACGGTCACATAATCGAGTTAAGGTTTGTTTTCTTCTAGAGGGTCCACCGCGTTACTTGCACGACTTTTCGAAACTTTCAAACTCCAGAAAAAATCCAACTTTTGAAAATTTTCCGGCAGAGGAAAAAGTAAGTTATTGATATCCGTTCGAACTTTTTAACACGTTCTAAAAAATTACCCAGACAAAATAAACGAAGTTAAATTATCCGATCGAAACAACGAGTCCCCAATACAACCCAGAAAACTCAACACTTGAGTAGAATAAAAATATCCCGGAACAATCAGGAAAATAGTACGGACATTACTGTGGAAACAGAACACAACAAGCGCACTGTAGCGCCGCGGAACCGCCGCGGAAGGCATGGTCCGGCCGCGGTTCCACGGCGCTTTAAGCGTATCAGTGGATCATTTTTCACAGAGGTCCATAGAATTCCCTGCTGATTTTTTTGAGTATTTTTAATATGGAAAAATCACATTTTAAAAAAATATCCAGAGAAGGGTATATATCGGGGTTTCCGGGTTCGATCAGACTTTAAATTTCGCCTAGACTTCGCCTAAAGCTCAAGCTTGGCTCTGATACCACTGTAGGGTTGTTAGGCACACGCACAAGGGTCTACGAGGTATCAACCATGACCGAATTAAAATTTAGCCATGCCGAACAACTCTAACCAAAATCTTTATACTAGAGATTAGGTGAAAACAAGCATGTTAAACACTTTAACACTAAGTGAGAAGGATTACAAGCTTTGTAGATCCAGTCCTTCACTTCTTAAGCTCCGTGTTGAGGTCCCTTCGCTGCGATTATCGTGTTCCGGACTCTCGAGAGGCTCCACGAAAAGAAAGATGCAAGCTTACTTCCGATCTTCGATAACAAAGATGATCTACCTTGAAGTTTCATTAACACAAGCTCTCACTCACTAAATGAAGTGAACACTCCCATCTAAAGGGCAAGGGTAGATGAGGATGATGAAGTAGGATTTTTGCTCTCATTTGTTTTCTTATTCTCACTCATTTTTCATCACAAAATCAAAGAAAGAAAGCTTTTCATGAAGAACTCAAGCAAGAAGAAGATGAATAATCAATTAGAAACCTTTTGTGATGAATAATGAAAAGAAAATAATGATTAATTATGCAACCATGGTCAACTAAACCTTTGTAGAGATTTAACTAGGGCTAGGGTTTGGGTTGGGTTAAGAATGAGTCACTTGAAAATATCTTACACAAAACAAAACATGAAAGCTTCTAGAAACTTCTAGAAAAGCTTAACCCAAATCAAACCCTAACCATGTTTATTCTCCACTAAACGTGTTGCATTAATAACCATATCATGTTACAATATGATATATCACATATATAATATTTATTGTAACAAAATAAAATAATACAATTAACATATATCGCATATATATCAATGTATTACCCGAGTGAGAAAAAGAATCTTTTAGTGAGCTAATATTAGTTAATGTAATTTAATATATCATATATATTATTATACATTAAATTATCGAATCAACACTTGATCCGACAATCCGACTATATCGCATATAACCGACTAATATCTCATTTACCGATTCATCGAATCAACACTTGATCCGATGACCCGGCTGATATCAAATATCATGAGAATAGAATACGGTATCACATATCGCATTATCATCGGTCTTGCACATATCACATGTGTGCCCCTACTCCGTTTTGCCTGAGTCAAAACATCTCTGTGTAGGACTCTAAAGAATCGTCAATACGCCGGCAGTAGGTGATGATCATATCAAACACCAACAAGCTGCAAGCGGTCAGCTAAACGTAACAGCCACCCAGGTATTGAGCGCTCAGAAGATCAACAAGCAAGCATGTACATTCTCCTGCGAATCCAATCAGTAACAATCCCGTACAGTCCGGTCTCGTCGTCTGATATGTCGCATATCTCGCCTAGGGGTGGTAAAGGTCAGACCCCAATAGGTTGATAAGTCGTGTCGATATGAGGTCTATAACAGTTCGAGATACTAGTGATAACACTTACCAGTAAATCTCAGCAACTCTGGACAGGGATTTCCAGTTATAGCCAATCGAACACAGCACAGCATCAACTCCCTATACCGGGAGAGACGAATCCCCTCCTATCGCTCATTGCCTCTATGTGATTCGGGACTGTACCCAAAAGCCACCTTTTTGCACGCCCTCTTGGACGTGGTATGATGGAAATTAAAGCACAGTGGGAATCACACAAGACTCTATGACGATCTCGGGTCAACAGACTACTCTGTACCAGTGTCACCGGAGAACTGCCATCTGACGTGAGGTATAATACCATCTGGGAGTTCTCGGCGAGTCCGTCCAGTGTACCCAGTCTCTACTGAGCACCCGTACACCATCCTTGATGTCAAACACCGATGGATATGGGATCATCCATCGCCCATCATATGGGTCAAGATGCGTATACGCTAGTCTACTCTGGTGTTTCGATGCCTTGTCTCGATACACCCTCGACTAGGAACAGTTATAGGATGTACTCGTCGACTACCGTGGCCCCACTAGTATGATCTCATCATAGTCCCAGTAGTCGAGTACATATCCTAAGAGCTTTATCAACATGTAACAAAGAGACAATCAGAGTATATGTTAAGATAAAGTACAACCAGATAGCATACTATCATGTCGAGCAAAAAAGTCCTCCCTATATATGTCCAAGCATCCACTACAATATACATCGTATGTACAGTAATGGTCTCTAGGGCATACATATAACTAACAGTAATTATGATATAACGGGATAAATATCCAATCAAAACGATATAACGAGCTAAACGCACATAGGTTAGAACCTATAGCTCACTTACTCCAAATACGACCAAATGCCCCTGACGTCAACGTACGAACGTCGAACAATTCAGTCGAGACACAGAAATACAAAAAACAAAGTTTTAAATGTCGGAAACATTGCCAAAACCATACTAAAACACTCCCAGATTTCTCTATATGTAATCTAGGACAAAATAAACAATACAGTAGCTTAATTACTACCAAAAGAAGCTACAGAACAAAATTCAAAACCCAATTCAACAGAAAAACAGCCGATAGCGGGGTCTTGGGATTTTCTGGCGGTTTTATCATGGAGTTAAGGGCTCGGGCTTCTAGGATAGTCTTCTACTGGTCTCATCATCTCACTGTACTGTTAGTTTATCTTATAAACAACCGTACTAGTTCCGGATTCAATTTGATCATTACAAACTTAACAAGAATTCTATTTTCTGACATTTGAACTAGGAAAACTGATATTTGACACTAGGAAACTTGAAAAAGGATGATTTTTACCTATAAAGATTGAGCACAAGGAATTTCCAACTCATAAAGTGGTTGCTTGAGGCTTCTTGTGGTGGCTCTAGCTTGATGATATGAACAATTTTCATGAAGGCACCATCAAATTTCCCTTTGGTTTGAAGAACTATCAACTAAGGTGATGGAGCTTGAAAGGGAAATGTTTTTGTTCAGTTTAAGAATTGAAAGATTATCATAAATGTTTGATATAATGGAAGGAGGGGTGAAGATTTGGTGTAGAGAAAGGAGGTGGAGTGAGAAGGGTGCATGACAGTGTATTGTTGTGAAGCTTAATTCTAGCCTAAACATATAGCACAACTCATCAAAACAAATAAAAACCCTTTTTCAATAAATACCTCTACATGTAAATACCACCAATTTACACTAAATCTCATATCATGTTAAAAGCAAAACACTTATCATTTTTATGATATCATATATTTTCCATTTTTCCCAAATTAATTACATTTTTACGGATATCAATCCGAAACCCAAAAATACGTGCACGATATTACTTTTGTAAACTCATAATATCCCTATTTAAATTATAAATTAATATTTATAATTTTCCAAAATGTGACATGTGTATAATGCACGCTCTCTACAGTATATGATACTGAGAAAATATTGATAGCATTTCGTGTATGTGATATATGTGTATATGTAGGGGATACATATACTAATACTTATTTAATATATATGTATATATATGATATATATATTAATTCCCACTCTTTTATATTATGTATAAATAAATATACATATATACATGTAAATACATATATATATATATATATTATTTATTATATGTAACATAATGGTGGGGCCCACCCTCTCTCTTATGTGTATGACACACATGAGAGAGTCGGAGAGTGTGTCATATTTATATGACATGGTGGAAAAAGAAAAAAGTAATTGATTCATTTTCCAAGCCATCCAAATACATGTTCTTACAAGAGCTTAAGCTTTTTAGGTTAATAGCAAAAGTTGCCATAGTGAGAGAGTGAAAAAAGAAAGAGTACCCAATATTCACATTGCTTTCCTCTACGCATCGCAAGCCTCTGGAGGAATTTCTCCGCCCGGTGACGGAGTTAGAGTTCGGGCTGCCCGCTTTCAACGTGGATCATCTACGGCGAGACAATCGGCGTTCCTACACGTCCGGGAGCTCACGGAGTTTAGACGAGGTCTTCCGGGATCAGCCGGACACGCTACAAAGGTTGTAGCACACTTTCTATGCTCTTTATCTTTGCTAGACTAGTGTTTGGACGATTTTAGGCGTACGGTCGATCGCGCACCAGGAAATTTTTTGTAATCCGATTAGTTCCACTTCCGCTGTGCATACGCACCGAGCGCATTCGACGTTACAGTAGTTTCTGAGCCAACCAAGCACTGGGACTAGCATTAGGCAGTGTTTTAGTTTCGATCAACCATTTTCCGTTTCCGATTTCCAAGTTCAAACCCTTTTGTTGTTTGAATTTCAAAAGTCGTTTTAAAATTTTTTAAAGTGTTGCAAAATAAAGTTTTGGATGTGAAAATGAACTGAGTGAAAACTGGGGGGTTTTGCGCCAAAATGGCCGCTACTTGCGGCTATTCAGCGGCCATGTTGTGTATTTTTGCCCCCAGTTTTCTGTGGGAGCTTAAACTTGAGGAAATTTGATTTTTGGTATTTTTTTATTTTTCCCAGATTTGAGATTTAATCTCATTTTGTTTTGGAAAGTTATTGATCGAAACTGTTACATCGTAGGTTTCCGTGTTGATGAGATTAAAATATTTAACCCAGTTAATACGATGATGCATACTTATTGATATATATTTGTGAGTCTGATATGTTCTATGTTTGTTTTTATTTGGTTTGGATTGGATTGTCGCGAAATAAATAGCCTCGTGCGTGTTGTGTGATGTGTTTCATTTCCATTCATGTTATAGCCAAATGTATATTCTTTTATTCGAGACGAGTGGTCGACATGTGGCCGTCGTTTCCGCTTATTGTATTATTATTTGTCGGGACTCGATCAGGTTGCGATCAATGTTACTGTTGTATTAATACAAGTATTAGGATTACCCTGCGGAGAAGCGCACAGGCAGCCAGATTTTAGATTGCAGCAGGTGGCCATCTTAAGGAGTTGAAACCGGGTCACTCGATTCTAGAATTGGCGGGCTGCTTGCCGCGCTTGTAGGGGGTTAGATAGACCTGCGGTGGGGTGCTTAAGTCATCGGATTCGAGAAAATGCTAGGTTGTCCCATCATGATGATGATGCTGGGTTGCCTCGTTTCTAGGACTTGCAGATGACTTGCCGCACTTGTATGGGTCTACTTTTGGCTACGCACAGGCTATTCACGCGACCGAGGTATTTCATGTATCGTTTGTGGCTCGAACGAAACGTGGGAGTTCTAAGTGATCCGACCAGTCCAACTTTATGATGTTTTCCCGTATGCTGTAATGCGATTATTTGTGTGATGATATATTGATATTGTTGGATATAGATGCCCTCAAGGCAATTATTGTAATTGAAAGAGAACCTATACGAGAGAATAATCTTACTCGAGATGATACTATGCTGCATGGTTTGTCTTTATCTTTCATGTGATGCGTTTATTCATATATGCATTTATTCATATATGCCATAAGAAAGTTTTATTTATATCTGAAGACTTTCTTTTGTTGGTGTGTTCGATGTTGAAAACTGTGTTGATTTAAAACATATATACTGTTATTTAATGTACTATACTCAATCAACACTTAATTAAAGTGAATGTTCATAACATTGTTTTCTAATACGAAACTATATCCATCTTTATCTAATAAAGCAACTGATATAATATTACACATCATAGTAGGTACATAATAACAATTTTTCAAAACCAAAATATTGCCACTTTGCAATTCAAGATGATATTCTCCAACAGCTATGGCATCAACGTTTGCGCCATTTCCAACCCTGAAGGTCGCATCACCTTTCTTCAAAAACCCGCTACTTCTCAACCCCTGGCGAACAATTACAGATGTAAGAACCTGATCTAGTATCTAATACGCAGGAAGCAGAGTTTATGAAAAAAGGGTTTTCTATTACAAACGCATCTGAAGTTGAAGCATCCTTATGCTTCTTGTCCTTAACGCTGGCTATATATGCCATGCAGTTTCTCTTCCAATGCCCTTCCTTATGACAATAATAGCACTCTCCTTTTTTCGATACCACGGTCTCAGCTTTGTCCTTTCCATTCATCTTTTGGACACCACCTATCGGTTTGGCAGGGGTCTTCTTCCTCTTTCTCTTGGCCTTAGCCTTGAATGAAAAAGATTCCCCAACAACAAAAGCGGATATCTTCTTTTTTCAAAATGCTCTCAGTTATCCTTAACATATTGAGAAGCTTAGGAAGATTAGCTTCCATCTCGTGCATATTGAAATTCAGCACAAACTGAGCAAAGGTATGGGGAAGGGACTGTAGAATCAAGTCGATGTACGACTCATTCTCCAACACGCATCCCAGGTTTGCGAGTTCTTCAATAAGACTTATCATCTTAAGAACGTGTTCTCCTACAGATGATCCGACAGCCATACTCAACTGAAACAATTTCTTTGAGGTCTGTACCTTGAGATACAAGAGTGCTCTCGATACAACTGTTTGTAATGGAGGAATATTGACTGCATGTCCATATTCTCATGATGCCTTTGAAGCTCATTGTTCATAAAGGAGCACAATGTGCTTTGCTTTCGCGCAGTCTAAGTCCTACGTTTTACGAACTTCGATGTCTGCAACCGTGGAATCCGGACCTGGGGTTTGGGACGCTTTAGCGGTGAGGACATATGACATTTTGTCATAAGTGAGGGCAATGTTGACATTCCTCAGCCAGTCCTTGTAATTCGTTCCGATCAATGTATTTTTTTCTAATAAAAGCTTAAATCCCGTCATGGTCGCTACCTGTTAGAGGGAGAGAAAAGAAAACACTTTAGCACAGATGCTCTTGCAATATTAGAATGGATTATTATCTTATCTAATCAGGATAGCTCCCACTATTTTTATCAAATCCTCCTTCAAACCTTAAAAGGAAAATTAGCCGGGATTAATTGCACCCTACAAGTTCGCTAATCGTTCAGCCAAGCCAGTATTGGTACTCCGAGAGAAGTTCCCTGTGCACATACCTAATTAAAGTAAACCCCGTTTCCACATAGGCGTTGCCCCGTTAAAACCTTTCTATACACTCACTAAATTAGCTAATTGTAAAGTGAAAAACTCTCCCGGGAGTAACACTTACTCACAGTGGGAATCGGTACCCAACTATCACATAAAAAGTATGCAATATCATTGCAAGTTTCAACACTTGAAACTCCCGACATAATTTCTTACCCCTAACAAACTATGACCTTGAGGATGCCAATAAACCATAGATCGCTAGTCAAGTTCTACCCGTCATTTCTTGATTGATTCAAACCCACCCGCACATATGCTTGACAGATGCCAATAAAGTTGTGTGAGTGTCCCTACAAATCACATCTCATGCTACAAATAAGTATCATTTAGCTACCATTCGCTATGCCTTGACAGATGCCAACAAACATAGAACGTATACTAAGTGGTATCTATCTGAAATGACAGAAGGCTACGGCTGGTTTTGATAAAAACCTTTAACATAATGAACTTGATATCGTTGTAAAACTTAGTGAATTTGAGGAGTGGCTTAGGCTTCGCATTTGAAATGATTGGTTTTTCATGAGAAAACCGAGTAGATTTCAAATTTGGTTCTTCCAACATCAATTTAGATTTATTCTTTTCATTAATCCAATTAATGATGCCCCGTCATTTAACTCATATCACACCAAAAACGAAAATAAAACACATTTATGCTATCTGCATTCGCCACGGGACCCCAGGTCTTCACCGTATGGTTACTTAACTTACGACAGGACGGAGGCAGGGCTAGCGCGGATGCAAAACATAAATAGCGTTTATATATATAAGCATTCGTCTAGGGCATGATATAAAGGTATCACAACAGCAGAAGCAATAAACGATAGGAATATAGGATATACTAGAAAGTCCGCTTTTCGTGTTAACCGTTAACGAAAATACGGATTCCACGGTCGTCCGAATCACCTACGTGTGAATATCCTAAACCCCTACGAGTGCGGCAAGCTACTCGCCAAGTAATCAAAGTGAGGCAACCCCATCATTGAAATGAATGGATCACCCGGCATTTTGAATAACCGGTAACTTGTGCGCTTCTCCTTGGGTCAATCCTAGATACTGAAAAGTAAAAATATACAATAAATGGCGGCAGTGACCTCAACCCGGTATGCCAATAAAAGAATATACATTACAAATGATTACATGACTTTACATTGAACAAAAATCTAGATTCACACGGGGCGATTCGTCACGAGGATCCAACTAAACCAACATCTGAACACAACATCATCGCAACTATCTAATGCGCAAGCTCAACTAATTGATACATATAGCAGTTAGCAACGTTCACCAACGCATTAACATAATGTGGAACAACCACGAAGTAACGATTTCAATCAAAAAACTCTAACATTCAAACATGATCATATCAAAATCCGGAATGAAACAAAGTATACCAGAAATCATAGCCTATTTCTAAACATTGAAGCCACTGTGGGAAGATGAACCCACAATTCAACTAGATGGTCGCTGGGGGCGGTTTTCTGGCGATTTAGACATTGAATTGTGGGCACGTCTTCCTTCCATGTTATACACAAAAGGGTTATAACATACTGGTATTGTTTAAAAATTTCAGGTTAAATTTTAAAAACAGCAGCAGCTTCAAAATTCGAAAATAAATTACGGAAAATTTTCGTGGTCGAAACTATAAATTCATCCAAGTTGAAGTCTTTAGCCGGCCCTGAGACCATGAAAAGAAGTTTTGGCACTCTAGTTAGAATTTAGAAGCATGCAGTGATGGTTTTCAAAAAATCTAGAGAGCAAAAACTACCCAAAGCAAGGATTCTATCTAAAGACATGAACTTGTAACCAAAATGTAAAGCTAGGGTAAAAAGATCGAAGCTACAACATTTGTAGCGCGTTCTCCTTCTCACCCTTAAAACTCTAAGTGTGCTCCTTGAATCCTAGATCGAGCTTGAAGATGATCCCATTGGCATAAGATGATCCACCTTGAGATTCCACCAACACAAGCTATCACTTCACAAATTAAAGATGTAGTAAAGTAACTATCTAAACTAATTTGCTAAAAAGATTTGGATAGATGTAGGAATTTGGCTCTCCATTTTCTTCTCTTTTCTTTTCTTTCTCACAAGAATTATGAGTGAAGAGAAAAGTGACGAGAAATGAACTTGGAATTGTGATGAGGATTCTAGAGATTTAGCCATGGTTATCTCTTAAGATAAACAAGAATGAGTCGCATATTCCACACATTCATTTAAAATGACTCAATCTTTTCATCTTAAAGATAAATGAATAAATTTCTTTGGTTCTTATCTTTATTCCAATGTAATTCTCATACACCTATCTCTAATGTATCATCACACATGACACATAAATATATTTATATCACATATAAATATATATTAAAGAGAAGAAAAAATAATAAAAAGAGCATGATATTAATAAATATATATCAATATTTACATATATTTAATTATTAAATCAACATTTGATTTAATAATCCGGCTAATATCAATAAACGCCCGATTATAATGTGTATCTCATACGCGTGTATAATCGAACTCCTGCACGTATCCCCATACGTGCCCTATATCGTTTCGCTTGTGCTGGGAAAGCTCTGTGTGGAACTCTAAAGACTCGTCAATACGCTGACAGTAGGATATGATCATATCAAAATCCCACAAGCACGTCAACGGTACTAACTGCATGTAACAGCTATCCAGGTATTGAGCGAATAGAAAGATCGACAAGCTAGCTCGTCCGAAATCCATCACAACCTTATAGTGACAGTCTCTGTACAATCCGGTCCCTTCGTCTGAGGGTGTCGCATATCAAGTCTGGAGGGTGGTATCCGTCAAACCTCCAATAACTAATAAGTCGTGTCAATCGGTAACATGTAACCAAAATAGTTGTAACTGATAACACTTATCAGTTTATCTCATCCGCTCTGGCCAGGGACTTATGATTACAGTCGATCAGGCACAGCACGACATCAACTCCTAATATCGTGAGAGACGAAACCCTTCCGATCGCTCATTGTCTCCATGTGTTTCGGGACTGTACCCAACTAAAACCTATTTGCGCGGCTCTTTAAAACTGTAGTAGGGTAACAATCAAAACACAGTGGGAAATACATAAGACTCTATGATGATCTCATGTCTACAAACTACCATGTACTCGTGTCACCAAAGAACTGCTATCTGACGGTAGATATAATACCATATAAGAGTTCTTGGCGAGTCCGTTAGGTGTACACATTCTCTAATGAGCACATGTATACAATCTTTGGTGTCTAACATCAATGTCTATGGGAACAGGCATTGCCCAAATCCAGGTCAATAAACGTATACGCTGGTCTACTCTGGAGTATCGATGCCCAGTCTCGATACTCCCCGACTATGAACATTTAAGGATGTGCTTATAGACTACCCAGGTCCCACTAGTATGATCACTGTCATAATCCTGGTAGTCCAACAAAGATCCTATGGGCTTTATCAACATGCATCAATAATATGTAATAGCAAGTAAAACACATATTCATACATGTTAAGATAAAGACAAACCAGATAGCATACTATCATATCGAGCAAGACTATTCTGTACATACATATGTCCAAACATCCACTATAATATACAATAATGACCTCTAGGGCATACATATCTAACAGAAATATGGTTATCCTGATGGTATACCTACCGCTCGTCAAACATCACCGGTCGCTACTGATCAACCTTTCTCTTCTGTCGGACAGGTACCTTTATCCAGTGATGAGAGGGGCCAGTTACATCGTTTTCTCTCTTCTGTAACTCCTGCCAACCTTCCCACTCCGTCAAGTATATCTTTACTTTCTCATTCTGATTCGTGAGTAGCCGATTTCAGCACCTCATATCACATGTCTCGTGATGGACCATCTGATCTTCTAATCCTCACAAGCTTATTTTCACGGCTGATGGCAATACTACACGTTCTGGTTCTGCTTATTTATCACTTACTTCATCTTTACTCCTTAAAAATTCTTTAATTGTAACATCTTTAAAACAAAACCTTCTTTCCATTCGTCAGCTTACAAATGATTCCAACTGTTCTGTAATTTTTTATCCATCTTACTTTGTGATACATGATCTTGTGACGAAGCAACGGATTGGTGGAGGGCATGAGAAGAATAGACTGTATTATATTGATCACCTTCCCAGTACCTCTATAAATATTTCTACTGTCCAGTGGCACTAGAGACTTGATCACGCTCCCCTTTTGTATTTACGTACCGTGCTACCTTCTATTAGTTTATCAGAAATTAGTTGTGAGGCTTGCATTCTTGGGGAGTATCATCGCTCTTCTTTTTCTCCAGTTAATAAGAGACATAACGTACCTTTTGCTTTAGTTCACTCCGAGGACCCTTTAAATTTCCTTGGGTATTTGGTTATAAATATTTTGTTACATTTATTGATGATCATTCATGCATGACTTGGCTGTATCTTCTACATAATAGATCTGAGCTTTTATCTACTTTTAAAATCTTTGTTGGTGAAATTCCTAATCAATTTGGTGTTACAATTAAGGTTCTTCGTTCAGATAATGCTAAGGAGTATATCAGTACGGACTTTACTGCATTTTGTAAGACACGGGGAATATTGCACCAAACTTCGTGTTCTTATACTGCTCAGCAAAATGGGATTGTTGAACGAAAGAACCAACATTTACTTGAGGTAGCTTGTCCTCTTCTCTTACATATGCACGTTCCTAAACGATTGTGGAATTTTGCAATTTAGCTGCCTACTTTTATATCAATTGCGTGCCTTCGTCGGTCCTAGGCAACCAGTCTCATTTCTCTATTTTGTTTCCACAAGGCAAGCATTTTCCTATTCCTCCAAAGGTGTTTGGTTGCGTATGTAATTTCCATGTTCTCGGTCCTTATATTGACAAACTTCATCCTATTGCTAAACGTATGGTTTTTGTAGGTTACTCTCGATCCCAAAATAGGTATGTTTGTTTTGACCCCGCCACATCCAAAGTTTGTACTTCATATGATGTGGTCTTCTTAGAAGATCAAGCCTATTTTCCACCAACTGTTAAGGAACCAACCTCTACAATTCCGGTTCCACGTATACCTTCCCCAGAACTTGATTCATCTGTTCCACCTGTGCTTCCCAGTGATCAGCATGTTTATCCACAGGTGTACTGTAACATTTCAGATATATAAAATATTGTGTTTGGAATTTAAATAATAAAATATTATATTTCACGAAAACTATTCGATTTGCGAATTGGGGTTTTCGTAAAATGGTATAATTATATACCAATATTTGGAAAATAATTGGATATTAAAATGATTTATTTATTAAAAAGGGTATTTACTGGATTTGGTCATTTTATAATTAATTATATGCAAATTTAAATTAAACTTGATTAGTGCACTACTAATCACGATTAAGCCAAATCCATTTTTATATTAACCATGGTTAGTGCACCATGACATATTGCATTTTGTTGCATGTTGTCGTTTCATTTGCACTCTTAATTATATCTTAAGCCAATAAAGATTATCCTTCTCTCAATTATTTTCAATATTCAATATTCAATATTCAATATTTATTAACAAGAAATAAGAAAATTGATGGGGACACCACTTTTCTGATTTTTGAGCGGACGCTTAAGCGGCCATGCTCCTTGACCGCTCAGTATTTTTATTCCGCTTTTGAAACATTGCAAACTGCAAAAACGGTGAGTTAGGTGTAATGAAACATTATCAAGATCTTATGAGTTCTCGATAAGGATTCCACTAATCAAACTTGAATGAACACCTATTAGTAGGTAATTAGTCAATTGGGCATGTACAAAATCCTGAACATGTATGCTTGGAAATTAGATCTGCAAGAGTCCAATTGTTCTTAATATCTTCTTAATATCTCATATGTGGTTGGATGTTGACTATAGGTTAGATGGTGACTAGAGTTTCTAATGGTCAATGTCGAGTGTTAAAAAATTGAATGATAATTAAAGTTACATAAAGAACGTCAAATTTAATCTGCATTAATTGAATCCTATTAATTATTGGACTGGCCATGAGATGAGTCTAACTACATAGTGGATTGGGCTTTTTAATTCAGCCTAACCTACTGATGACTTGGACTTGTAGCAAAATCGTTTGTGGTTCAAGTTAGTTGAATTAATAGATTCATTAATTTGATATATGAAATTAAATCAATGTCTTATTAGGTTGCAGTTGATTGGGTTAAGCCTAAATAACTTTTAGCAACCAATATCTTTAATACGAAAAAGGATTAAGATATCTTATGGTTGAGAGATCTGATTTATAAGATCTCAAATCAGTTGAGGAGATGAATCATAAGATCTCAAATCAGTTGAGGAGATGAATCCTACTTGGAGTTGCATAACCAATTGTTGGTGCTATAAAAAAGCGATATGCGGCAAAGAAAAAAAATCAATGTATACAAAACTTATTATCTCTCTTCTAAGCTCTCTATATTTTGCTATAAAATATTGCTCTAGGTTAGAAGAAGCGGAGGTTTCACATCGTTGTTGGTGCTATAAATAAGAGATATGCGGCAAAGAAAAAAATCAATGTATACAAAACTTATTATCTCTCTTCTAAGCTCTCTATATTTTGCTATAAAATATTGCTCTAGGTTAGAAGAAGCGGAGGCTTCACCTCGATAAGCTCGAGAGTGGAAATCATCTTGCCTAGATCGGATCTAGGCAAGATGATCAAATATTTAAATGCCATGTAAGTTTTTGGTACTCTATATTCATGATTTAGAGAAAAAAAAATTATTTATGCCTGGATCAATATTTGTTTCCGCTGCCAACAGTGAGGACAGGAATCTTTGGTTAAACCATAACTAGATGTCATTGCAAACAACATGCAAATATGCAATGGGGATATCGGGGGGCATATTTAGGGTTCTCCACCATGTAGATGATGTAAGTAGTACACTGAGTACTAGAAAGCAATTGTTGCAGCAATGAGGACCAGGGACAAAACTGAACATGTACTGGGTTAAAAAGGGTATGTTAGATGTGAATTTAACAAAGGAGATCCAATCACCACAATGCCAATAGACTTCAACGGCCTGAGGTAACTGTAGATGCAAATAACCAAGGTGCAAATGATGCATGAGTAGTCGAACAAGAAAACAAAGATGATGCAATGCCACGAATTGATGCAAGTCTATCTAGATGCAGACAGAAACAAGATATCTTAGAGTAGACACGCACAATAAATAAATAACTTAAATATATACTAAATATCCACACTTGCATCTCGAGATTAAATTTTCAACTTGTGTGGTAATTTTAGCTAGGACAGTAAAACAGCTAACAAATCTCATAAATACTCGATAGTATATGGTCAATAAATGAGTTCAAATACTTCTAGACTAATATGACAAGAGATGATAACATTGATTTTTGTATCCTAAATTGATTCCCGATTTATCGTTTAGCCTTCCAAGTCCAAGAGAATTTTAAATGAGCTTTCATCTTAGCTATAGTCCCATTTTTTATTAATTAGACTCGATCCCTCACCCACATATGATCCCTACCTATATTTTCTTTTCCTATAGATCAGGCTATCACCTGATGGACAGCGTAAAAAGATAAGTAGCTTGCATCAAGATATGGAGATAAATGGTTGGAGAAGAGGGCTTCAGACTGTAGATGAGGCCTTGAACTGAATAGATGATGAGGCATCACTATGATCAAGGACCTCTATCATCAAATAATGACATGGTTTCCAAAGTGGTGAGCTGAGATTTCAAAAAGGAGATGAAGGGTCAATGTTTGAACTTTGAAGATCTGATGTCTTCTGCGACTCCTTTTTTTCTTCTTATCTTTTTTCTTTTTCTTCTTCCTGATCAGGATGTACCGTGATAGGTTGGATCTTGATGAATCTTATATACAAGCAAGTTTGTTGATATGAGATTTAGATTAGACACTTGAGCATAAATTAGAGCATGGAAATATGAGCTAAAAGGTACAAACACATGACATTCCTATGCATGTGCATTTTATTTCACTTAAAAATACTAATGAAAGTAGATTACTTTTTTCACCCGACAATGATGGACATGTTTGATACAAATAATCCAATTTAGTTCGGAAAATTATGGTGCGTTTTGCTTTCTATAACAATCAAATGAATGCCCACATAAAAAATTAAGATAGAAAGTATATATAAAACCCCAGAAAAACTCAAATTCAAAAGCATAACTATTTTTTTCATCTCCATTGGGACAAAATATCAAAATTCCAAAAAAACATATAGAACAATAATGAAATCATACAAACCTTTATTTATAGACATGAATATCATATTCCTATCTTTATACTATAAGAAAGTTGAGTGAAGGCGTGAAACTTTGAGATTTTCTATTTTATCCTTGACTTTGACTATTCTCTCTTGAATCAAATTTGGATTATGTTGGTATTTTAGTGAATATGGTTTGATGGTGCGGGCAAACATGTAAATTTAGCTATAGGCAAAACTTTAGAATTCCCATTTTGCCCTTCACATCAAGTATTGTGGAGATTTAGGCTATATTGGTAAACTTGTGGTTGTGCCCAAATCTTGAGGATAATTATAGCAATCCATGGCCTAGAATCTTGCTAGCATCACATGGGATAACTTTCTATAATTACGGTTGTGCCACTGCCCAAAAATCAACTCTGATTTCACTAAAATACCATGAAATTACATGGTTTTTCAAATAAATACCATAGATCATTGTTTATTAACCATGAAATTTAATTATGGCATATAAGTACCATGAACTCTCACCTTTTCTCCATGGTGTAGAAAATATATGCCATAAATGTAGCATAGCGCGTTAATAAATATCACAAATGTTTGGATTTTAAGAAAATTCACATAAATCCACATCTTTTATCATCATATGAACTGAAAGCTACAAAAATATAAAAAAGTAAAATAAAAATAAAAGAACCTACGATTTTGTCTATTTTGCCATCCAAGAAAGTTTTTGGTATTTAGTTTCTATGATATTTATCTAAAAATGCTATATTTGGTGAAATTTAATCTGATTTTATAAAAATCACACGCATCGCGTGGTGTTTACCCCTAGTAAGGCAAAAAAAACTATCCATTCATAAATATGTTAGTAATGTTTAAGATATGACCTGGCAACTTAAACGATTGAAAAATTGGAACCTTCCTTTGTAAGAGAGGAGAAAGAGAGTCAAGCAAAACTTCGAAAGAGGAATAAAGGGAGCACGGCGAGGGCTTATTCTTGCATCTTGAAAGGCATAATCAGTGAATTAGTGTCCCTTTTTAATACGGAGGCGTGTGGATATTGATGTGCTATTTCACTTCTTGGTTCATTAATTATGTTGGTGGTTGCTTCATACACACATCATGGTATCAAAGATCTATGATGACGATGCACAAATTCAATGTTGTAAAACAAGGTTTAAAAGGCCGATTAATTAGTATTTAGATGTTTCCGGCTAGAGCTTGCATCAAATAAAAGGTCAAATGACCACATAATTGGCCACGTGTGAACAAAATGTCATTTTACTGGCACATATACAACGCGCATAATGCACCAAATATCAAAAATACAATGCATAATCTCAATATCCACTAATTAAAGACCTATAGTCGTCCTACTACCAATCAATATATTTTTCTACTATCCTTTGTCATTTCTTTTCAAGTTTAACACTCGTATACATAGTACGGTATATTTATACACAATTCAACATAACTCGGTTATACATGATACAATTTTTTTATGCGTCATACATTATCGAATGAATACGTATTTTACAACATTTGTTAAATTTAAGATTCAACAACTCCTCCATTTGAGTCTCTATTCTTCTTTTGGTAAATGGAAAGTAAACAAGTACAAAAGTATCTACTTTCCTTATTAGGTATTACGAAAGTGAATATAAAATGTCATTGCACTTACCTACCCTTTCTCGTTTAAATGAGAGTTTCTCATTTCAAATTTAATTTTTCTTACAAGTGAACAAAACCTTCTTAACTGAATTTTTAAAGTATTCATCATTTTCCATATATAACTAAAATAATTATCATTTTATTGCTTTTCATAAGTATTTCTTGTTTTCTCAAAGCTTGAAAGAAAGAAAATCATTTTTTATCATCATAAGGTTACACCAAGAGTCAACACTAAGCCCCTATCTCTTTTCATTAATTTTGAATGAACAAAATATGCATTATCAAGATGATGTCTCACCATGCATGTAGTTTCCAATTTTTTCCCCTTTTTTTAGATGAATCTAAAGAATAGGTATGCTTTGGTGGTGTTAGTCTCGAGTTAACTTTAGAACCGAGAAGAAATGAAATGACTGTCAAATCAATAAAATTATGTTCTATAATTTCTATTCAAAATGCTAATCATTTGATTTCTAACCCCATATATAATTTGAAATGATACCATCATTGCTAGAAAAGTGGACGAATGAAGGTGGCGATCAGACACGGAGACAAGGCTGCAGTGGTTATGGTGGGCATCAGCGGCAGTAACCGGTCATCGAGCGATGGTGATCTGATGTCAGGCAGCAACGACCTGTCGTCGGGAGATGGTGATAAGTCATCAGGAAACAGGGGTGGCAGCGATCGGTCATCAAGCACCAGCAATAAGTCGACAACGGTTGACGACGTTAGAGGTACTCGTTTGACAGTTGGTAACGACAATGGGTTGGCGGGCCGCGATCAATTGACAGCGGCGGACGATCGTCAGACGGTGATAGGTGAAGACTCCCGGTTGACGAACAGTAGCCGCAACCAGCCGAATAAGGACAGCACAAGCCGGTGCTTGGATGGTTTGACCGCGGTATTGGTTAATAGTGTAGAAGATAGCGATGAGCGGTAGGCGGCTGGTCAGCGAGTGGTGGTCAATGAAACAACGGTCAACAAAAAGCAGTGATGAACAGTTGATAAAGACAAAACTAGCTAGCCAATAGTGGGATGGTTGACTTCGGTGCTCATCAATTATGTACACCAAAAATGTAGAAATCTTAGTGGTGTGATGGTTTTGAGAGTGATACATCTCATTTTTGTAGACAAATTTTACGATTCTAGTTATAGCATATTGTAAAATGATAGCTTCAGCTAACAATATTAAGTAAGATACCAATTTTCAAATGGCTTGCGATAGATACAATTAGGGTTGTGTCCAGATCGGATACGGAGAAGATTTGCGCAATACCATATCCGTAATTGTTTTCTAGTGACATACGAATATCTAGTTTGATAATAAAAAGTCATATTCATGGTATATCGAATCAGATACGAAGCAGATATTAAAGAGAAGGATGCAATCTAAATTGGATATACGTGTAAATTAAATAATGTGTATGTAATCGATACATGTATAAATTAGATTTAAAATAAAACAAATTGTGGAGCGGTACTATATATGTAATCGATATATTTCATTTAATACTTTAAACGAGTACTTAAAATAGTTGATAAAGTCGACACTTGCAGGGCTTAGCAAAAAAGAGGGCAAAGTAACTCCCACAGGAACTGAAACTCAAACTATTATATGAATATACAAATATTTTCATAAATATATTATATATATTAGTAGCCTATTTGCATTTTGAAACAAACATGATAAACTAATATGTCGAAGTATTTTTTTAATGCATAACATATAAAATGAGCAATAACCAAAAATGTATGATTTAAATAAGCATTATTAACTAAATGATAAATTTAAAATGATAAATTTTCTTGTAATTGTCTGTGGATATCCGTATCCGTATCGGAATTCATATATCCATATCCATATCGGAATCCAAATTCATATATCCAGATATTTGTATCCATATCCGGATAATTTTGCTACAGTTGTATTTATATTTGTATCCGTATCCGAACTAAGGAGAGAAATTTCATAAAAAGGGTCACTTCCCTTCTATTCTATTCTTTGCTAACTTTTTTTCCTCTACCCAATTGCCAAACATGCCCAAATGAAATCAAAAGGAGCTTGTTCGTTAAAAAGAGATAACGTAGGTATCTTCCTTTTGGGAATGGGAAATCAATATCTTGAATATGAGTTCTAGATTTTTTTTCCCCTTATTTTTTACTTTTATTTCTATTTCGTTTTTTTTTTTCTTTTCGATGAATATGAGCTCTTGATATCAAGGAGTAAAGGGAGCAGCAGAATCAAGAATTGGATCGTTAACATTCTGGATGATATGTGTTTTCCTCCTACACCCTAGCAAATAAAATTCTATTTTCATCATTCCCCTCCATTTTCACATCTCCAATCATATCGTAAGCTTTCTCATCTACCATCACAGCATTCAAATGTTTTCTCTAAGAAAGCATACAGTTTCAGTAATTCAAAGCAGATATAATCAGAAAACAAAGTCGACACTCGCTAAACAATAAGAATTCATTTAACGAATGAAATTCAATTAAATTTCACAAATTATAAATGAATTCAAGAAACAAACAAAAGAAAAGCAAAAAGTTAACAAAGAATAAAGGAATTATTGAGCTGACCTTGATTTGAAAATTTTATTCTCGCCGATCTGAAAGAAGAAGAAAAATCTGAAGCCTGTCGACCTATAGGCCGATCATGCCTTGAGAATTTCCACGCGAATTTGGATCTCGAGCCTCGAATTCAAATTTTAGAACCCTAATTCGTTGTGAGAGAGATCTCAAATTGCAAAAGGAACAGCAAATATAAAACGACAATTTTTTGGAATAAACTATTTTAGAATAATATTATAAAAAAGGAGCCAATTTTAAAAGATATCATAAAAGTATGTCACTTTTGGCCACTGCGCCTGCTCAACACTAGCGCTGGCGTGTTAAAAAAAAAATTAAGGGGCACAGTTTGAAATCTTATGGCTCTTGTACATAACCGTATTGGATGCACACTCGTCTCCCCCTGAAGAAGTAACCCATGACCACAAACAAATCGTCGTCTCCACTTCTTTTATTCTATGGGTCTTCTTTCTGGTCGCAATATCGAGTACTCCACAAGCTCTCTCGGGATCTGTGCAGGTGGAAAGCTACTAACCTAATAAGGCTAAATTTGTTATAAAGAATTTTCATCAAATACTTGTTGTGGATTGTGATGTGACTTTCACTTCAGTGTCTGCGCTGAAGTCCATATAGATATGACTTGGCGCTGATGCTATTCTTAGATATGATATCTGGCAGATGGATGACTATAACGTCATTCCAAATAGTAATTTGGAAGTGCGCTCATGTATGACTCTGCCAGAGGGTTATCGTAGTCAGTGGGAGCAGCGGAAGGTGTGTATGTTGCTTATGTCTATTCGTAGACTAAAGCAAGGATAACGGAGATGAATCATTTGTTTTGATATGACAGTCAAGGTGATTAACTTCATCAAAACAATAGATGAACCTAATAAAAAGGGTGTAGGGAGTACCGTCATGCGATTTGGATAACATACTCAGATAGGAAGTGATGTTCCTATACTACAATCGGTCAAACTTTGGTTGTCACATAGTGTTTTCTCCACGTTGAATGTAGATAATATATCAGGAATTCTGGTGACTAGATCTAGATTTGGGAAGTTCCCAGATCAGGTACTTAAACAGCATTCTAAAAGTATTTTAGAATGGATGACACCTGGCATGGTGATGTACCCGCAAGCGATGGAGTCACCCTCTCTAAAGAGATGTCTTCTAAACCAATGAGGAGAGGGACTGGCATGAATGATATATCATTTGTTTAGGCAATTGAATCAATCATGCAATGTCTTGTACAAAACCAGATAGATAATTCTAGTTTTAGATCTAGATTTAGATGTTCCTCAATCAGGTACTTAAACAGCATTCTAAAAGTATTTTAGAATGGATGACTCCTGGCGTGGTGGTGTACCCACAGGTTATAGAGTCACCCTCTCTAAAAGGGATGTCTTCTAGACTGATGAAGAGAAGGACTGGTATGAATGAGATATCATTTGCTTAGGCAATTGAGTCAATCATGCAATGTCTTGTACACCATCAGATATTACTTATACACTTACTGTAGGAAGCAGATATTAATCCAATCCTGGAGAAACATTGGGAAGCAGTAAAGAACATAAGAGGATGTTCTTGGTATAAGATAACGGCAGCCTCCTCTGGGAGGCGGTTATCGGTTCAGGCTTCCAAAGCGACCTGGATGATAGAGATGCTGTCAGAGTTTTAAGTTTAGACTCTTCTGAGGGTCGGTATATTGGAAAGTGTTCCAATATGGATACCGAGGTAATCATGGTGCAGGATGCTGGTTATGACTCGACAGAGGATACAACCCAAGAAGTTTGTTGGATGGAGTTGTTCATTTATGAACTTGGTCCTGTCAAGTATCCAGACAAATTCTTGAGACGGGATATTGCTCGGTTTGGGAGATTGTTCATCTCCGCAAAGTTGAGATATAGAGAGATGAAGCTAGAGCATTGTGGCGGATCCACTCACTGAGGCTATTTCTCGAACACATTAAGTTTCACAAACATAGTTTGCGAAACTGATCAGTAAAGAAGTTGGGTATTCGGTAGCACACGAGGCGTGGGTACGCGATACCGCAATAATTGGCTTTAAGTGCAAGTGGGAGATTGTTGGATATAGTGCCTTCAAGGCAATTATTATGATTGTAAGTAGGCGATTATGATAATTGAGGGAGGGCTTATACGGGTATAACAGTCTTACTCGAGATGATAGCATGCTATTTGGTTTGTCTTCATCATTGATGAAGCCCGTAGGATTGTTACTTGACAAGCAGAATTATGATGGCAATCATATATGTGGAAGATGGGTTGTCCATAAGCACATCCTTAAATGTCCCTAGCTGTGGGAGTATCGAGACTGGGCATCGATATTCCGGAGTAGACTAGTGTCTACGTTTTTAGACCCCGACGAGGGGCGATGACCGGTCTCACAAGCCATTGGTGTTGTTTCATAGTATACAGGTGCTCACTGGAGGTGAGTACACCGGACGGACTCACCGAGAACTTCTAGATTGTATTATATCTATCGTCAGATGGAAGTTCTCACGCGGCATGAGTACATATTAGTCCTTTGACCTGAGATCGTCTTTTGTCTCATGTGAGTTCCCACTGTACTTTGATTACTACCCTACCACGGCTCAAAGAAGTCATGCAAACAGCTTTTAGTTAGGTACAGTCCCGAGTCAAATGGAGGCAGTGGTTGATTGTCAAGGATTCGTCTCTCCTGGTATTAGGAGTCGATGTCGCGCTGTGTTCAGTTGTCTTTCACCAGAAATCCATGGCCACGGTGAATGAGATTTACTGATAGTTGATTAGTGGCATCTCTGTTGGTGATGAGCTTGACTCAGACACGATTTATCGGGTTAGTGGGGGTCTGACGTTATCCACCCCTATACCCGATATGCGATACTCTTTGACGAAGAGACCAGACTATACAGAGATTGTCATATTCAGACTCAGTAGGGTAAGAACATACTTGATTGTCGACCCCCCTTTCGGCAAGTACCTGGGTATACGTTACGTACAGCTAGTGCCGCTGACGTGCTTGTGGTTAAACCCACTGTAAGCGTATTATCAAGTCTTTAGAGTCCCGCACATAGGGTTTTTCCGGTTCAGGCGATAGATGTTCGAGCCGTACGATGGTACGTGCAGGGGTCTGATTAAATACGTGTATGGACATGGACTTTGATCGGACGGTTGATAATACTAGCCGGCTTAGGATTAAGCCGGATTATTAAATCAGGTTTTGATTTAATAATATATATATATATATATATTGATATATATATATATATATATATATTGATATATATATATATATTAGTATTATTGTTCACTATTCATTTTCTCTCATTGGTGCTATCCGTATTTTTATACGAATACGTGTATATGTAGCGATGTGTATACCGGGTGAAGTATTCCGTATTTATATAGGAATGCTTCTAGAAGAAGAACACCTCATATTTATTTTTCTATTTAGAAAAATAAATGGGAAATGAGGTGGCATGAAGCATGGCTTTAACATTTAATATTGATTTGATTTGGGTTCACTATTGAACCATGGTGGAAAATGTAAAGCCATTATTTTCTACAATTGCTTTAATTTCTTCACATGCTATGTTTGCTTCATGCTTGATAGCTCAACACTTAGTCATTTTTCCTCTTCTCCTTCTTCTTCTTCTTGCTCCCATGAGCATGGATTTTTGAGAGAAAAGTCAAGTGAAAAATTCCTACATCACCCACAATCCATTCTTAGCAAGTTTGGATCGTCGGTCGGAGCCTCTTCTGGTTTCTTTCGGATGGATCTTCTTCGGCGAGGGTGATTGTCACACCCCGCTTCCCAGTAGACGGAAACGGTGACGTGGCAGGCCACAACGTATTTACTATGAAATAAATACGTTAAGCGTAATTAAGCAATATATAAAAATGAACAAGAATGACAAGAGAATAAAATGAAACAGCAACTTTATTTACATTCAACTTTACATACAACTGTTTGAAATAAAAGATACAATAATCAAAAGCAAATGCCTAAACAATGGCATACTGAAGGTAATTGCAGAGGAACTAGTAGTCAGGCTGAGCGGTAAGCTGGTCCAAGTCCTCCTGGCTCGGCTCTATCTCCTCAGAGCTCGGTCCTCCTGACGAACATTCCAAAGAAAGAAACAGAAAGGAATATTGTCAGCGAACTAACGCTCGGTAAGTCCCAAAAGAAGAAAGAGAAGATATTATATAAACTAAAATGAACATGTAAAGTTGTAAATGACCGATTATTGGTATATGATAGTTATTCTAACGTGGTTGTTTGTAGTTTGATAAGGAAGGTATTCATGTATACGAGAGGAGTCCATCTTACCCCGTAAACTATGGTAACATGTAGTACAAGGCCCCATCATAACCGACGAGACAACGGCACGTGAATTCGTGTAGGTGTCTTTTAGGTGACCTCTCGTACCACGATATACGTTCCGTACCAATCTACCCCTTTATCCCCGTGTAATGTTTTGTATAGATTAGGTTTACAAGTCTTGGCTGAAACCATGGATACAAAATGTTCAGGTTCATATTCAGGATGTAATCATGTATTCAAGTAGTCATGTCAAGTTCATGTCAAGTTATAACCATGGTTCGGTCAAGTCAAGTCAAGTATACATGTTTGAATTTGATGTTTGAATTCGAGTATTCATGTTCATGATCAAGCATTCGTGTTTGATTTTGGATTCAGGTTTGATGTTGGACTTAGACCGAGTCAGACACTTGTAAACTGATTTAACTCTTGAATTCTTAGGTTCAGGAGTCATCGGCAACTGCTGCAACATGGACGGCAGGATTTGTGTCTTTTTCCAAGACAATTGCCATTGATAACTCTGTTAAGTTGTCTAATCTGAATATGCAAGCACTCATTTTCTCCGGCTCCCTGGGGCTCAAGAGAATTGATCCCGCTTAAACCTATATTTACTAAAGTTCTTAAAATATTGTTTTGTATATCTCGAGGGGGTTTTATGAAAAATATTTTAATATAGTTAAAAAATAAAATCTCGAGGGTGATTTGTATTACTTAGGGTTTTCATAAGCATATATTTTAATTATTGGGTTATTTTAATGATAATTACCTAGATTTTAAAAGTTTATGGTATTTTATTGAAAACTAGTCTTTTTGGTAACTTGATGGTATTTTATTGACATTTTTTAATCTTTCATTTTTAGAAAAATATAGTTTCATAATATAATAAAAATATGGATTTATAGTTTTATATAATTTTTAATTTTAAAAGTTAGTTTTATTTAGAAAATTCGTATTTCTTAAAAACCGTACTTTATATCCTTTTGAGATCGAATACTCCATAAAGAATGCTGCATCTCGCTCTACTATCCTTAGGATGTGCGATAATCCGCACCATCCATTAGTGGGTCTCCTAACGAGAGTTGTAGATGCATAATTGCAAAAGAATACAAATACCGTCTTAAAGAAACCTGGTTTTTAAAATACGTGGTATTTTATTGTAAAGGTTATTCTTCGAAACAAATATACATACAAATAGGCATCGTGCTATGAAACCAAAGTGTACGTGTGGGGTAGGTCATTACCTCGAGAAGTTTTTCGTAAAAGTATAGTTTTAACAAAAACGAAAAGAGATGATAACAAAGTTCAAGGTATTTTAATGAAAAAATTCAATTATGGTTGTTTCTGTAAGTCCGTGTCGCGCACCCCGCGGGTTCGCGGGGAGGCGGAATTTGCAAAAAACGATTTTTGAGGCATCGCAACACCGATTAAACTACAGGATCTTTACGAAAACCTTAACTAACAAGGAGGTTTAACTACTATGAAAAGATTTATACCTCCCAGAACCAAGTCCTTCACTTCTAGAGCTCCAAGTAGTGGTCCCTAGAACTCCTCTTGGCTCCACTTGAAGAAGGGATCGATCTTGCTTTGTGATCTTCGTGTCAAAGATGTTTCACCCGAGAGTATCTACTTCAAGCTCCAACCTCTAGTATGAGGTAATTTAGATGTTTAGTTTGCTAGACTAGACAACTAAGAAGATGTAGAGAAGCTAATAGAGTATTTTATCTCACAAGATCCTAGGGTTCACAACAGATGTGAGGGTTAGGGTCAAGAGGAAGAAGGAGGAGAAAATGGAGAGATCAAGAGAGCAAAAGCAAAATGAGCTAGGGTTGTTAGCAAGTCAAGTGTAGAATGGCTCATACCATTTCTCACTTATTGAAGCCTGGATTATATCACAATATTAAATCCAACCATGCTTCAATAGTGAATGCAAACACATAAAATAATACTAAGAGCCATGCTTCACCCCATGCTAATAATATCTCTCATTTTCTACCTCATTTATCTATTTCTATAAATAGATAAACATAACAATGAGGTGTCTCCTTCTAGAAGCATACCATGTAAAATTACAAGAATGCTCTCACCGTATATACATACTCGTATTCGTATTCCGAAAAATACGAATACTATGAGATGATAACAATCCAATAATATAATACTAGGACCCGGCTTAAACCAAAGCCCACTAGTATTATCCGTCCGAACATCATTCGTGTAGCCAGTACACGTATGTAATCGGAACCCTGCCGTAAAACCATACGGCCTCTACATCGTTTCACCCGAAGCAGGGAAACCCTCTGTGTAGGACTCTAAAGACTCGTCAATACGCTAGCAGTAGGTAATGATCACATCAGTTACCCACAAGCCGTCAGCGGTACTAGCTGGACATAACGGCTACCCAGGTATTGAGCGAATAGAAGATCAACAAGCAAGCTTGTCCAAACTCCCCTAAAGCCTATAAGCAACACTTACCATACAGTCCGGTCTTTTCGTCTGATATGTCGTATATCGAGTCTGGGGGTGGAAACATCAGACCCCAGTAACTTGATAAGTCATGCCGATGTGTGGCTTATAACGGTTCGAGAAACTACTGATAACTCTTACCGGTAAATCTAATCAGCCCTGGCCGGGGACTTGCTGTTATAGCCAATCGAGTATAGCGCAACATCAACTCCCTATACAGGAAGAGACGAAACCCCTCCTATTGCTCACTGCCTCCATGTGACTCGGGACTGTACCTAAAATCCACCTGTTTGCATGACTCCTTTGAGCCGTGGTAGGGAGAAAATCAAATCACAGTGGGAACCACACAAAACACTATGATGATCTCGGGTCTTCAGATTAACCTGTACCAGTGTCACCAGAGAACTGCTATCTGACGATAGGTATGGTACCATCTAGGAGTTCTCGGCGAGTCCTGTTCGGTGTACCCATTCTCTAATGAGCACCTATGCACAATCTTTGATGTCAAACACCAATGGTTATGGGATCAACTATCACCCAATACAGGGTCAAGAAACGTACACACTAGTCTACTCTGGAATATCGATGCCCTGTCTCGATATCTCTTCGACTAGGAACTATTAAAGGATGTGCTTGTGGACTATCCAGGCCCCACTAGTATGATCTGCATCATAGTCCTGGTAGTCAAGTCCACATCCTAAGAGCTTTATCAATATGTATCAGAGAAATAATATAATAAAACAAGTGCACATGTTAAGATAAAGAGCAACCAGATAGCATACTATCATGTCGAGCAAGAAAGTCCTCTATATATATGTCCAAGCATCCACTATATCATACAATAATGGCCTCTAGGGTATACATATTCCTAACAATTTCCCACTTGCACTAAGGCCAGTTGTTGTAGTATCGCATACCCAACATCCTAAAAAGTCTCTTAAACTGCGTCTGGGGGAGGGCCTTCGTGAGTGGATCCGCTATGTTGTCCTTTGTGTAAACTCTCCTTACCTCGATCTCCCGGCGATCTACTATCTCCCGGATCAGGTGATACCGTCTAAGAATATGTCTGGATCGCTGATGGGACTGGGGTTCCTTGGCCAAAGCCACAGCTCCATTGTTATCACAATACAAAGGTATTGGATGCTCAATGGATGGAACCACACTAAGTTCAGCAATGAACTTCTTCATCCAGACAGCCTCTTTAGCAGCATCGTTGGCAGCGATGTATTCAGCCTCCATCATCGAGTTTGCTATGGTATCTTACTTGGAACTCTTCCAACATACCGTCCCTCCATTGAGGGTGAAGACAAAATCCGAGACCGACTTGCTGTCATCCTTATCACTCTGGAAGCTTGAATCGGTAAAGGACTCCACCTGGAGTTCTCCGTTACCATATACCAAGAACATTTCTTTAGTCCTTCTTAAGTACTTAAGAATGTTCTTCACAGCTGTCCAGTGTTTCTCCCCAGGATATGATTGATACCTACTCACTACACCTAGTGCGTAAGCTACATCCGGTCTGGTACATAACATCGCATACATGATATACCCAACTGCAGAAGCATAGGGTATCACAGTCATGCGAGTCCTCTCCAAATCAGTCTTGGGAGACATCTCTTTGGAGAGAGTGATTGCTGAACAAGCGGGTAAATTACCACGCTTAGAATCTTCCATACTAAACCTTTTTAGTATGGTGTCAATGTACCTAGATTGGGTCAATCCCAACATCCGTTTAGATTTATCTCTATAGATCTTAATCCCCAGGATGTAGGAGGCATCATCTAGATCTTTCATGGAGAACTTTTGTGATAAGAAGAGCTTGACCGAGTGTAGCATATGAACATCATTTCCTATCAAGAGTATGTCATCCACGTACAATATGAGGAAGACAACCCTACTCTCTACTACCTTTTTGTATATACAAAGTTCATCTACGTTTTTGATGAAGTCAAACTCTTTGACTGCTTCATCAAAACAGATGTTCCAGCTCCGTGATGTCTGCTTTAATTTGTAGATTGATTTAAGCAGCTTACACACCTTTTCATTGCTCCCACTGTCTACGAAGCTCTCTGACTGTGTCATGTACACGCTCTTTTCTAAATTACCATTTAGAAAAGCAGTCTTGACGTCCATCTGCCAGATTTCGTAGTCATGGTATGCAGCAATGGCAAGTAGGGTCCTAATGGACTTAAGCATAGCTACTGGAGAAAAGGTTTCATCATAGTCGACACCTAGTTGTTGACGAAAACTTTTACTACAAGTCTAGTTTTGAAGGTCTCAACCTTTCCATCTACACCAATTTTCTTCTTGAAGATCCACTTGCTCCTAATGGGTTTTGCCCGTTCAGGAGCAACTTCCAAAGTCCATACTTTGTTGGTGTACATGGATTCCATCTCAGATCGCATAGCATCCAACCATTTCACAGAGTCCCCACTTGTGATGGCCTGCTCAAAATTAGTTGGGTCATCATCTTCCATGATGCAATCCTCGTCCCACCGTCTATGAGAAAACCGTAGTATCTCTCAGGTGGATGAGGAACCCTACTAGATCTGCGCAGTGACTGAGGTTCGTCGGGGACTATTGAATCATCCGGTTCTATCCAATCATCAGTTGTAGTTTGTGTTGCTGGAAATTCTTCCAGTTCTACCTCATTACCACTAATTTTTTTCACAAGAAATTTCTTTTCTAAAAAGGTGGCATGTTGAGCAACAAACACCTTTTATTTCTCGGTGTGGTAGAATAGATATCCATGTGAATTTTTTGGATATCCCACAAACTTGCAAAGAACTGATCGTGCCTCGAGTTTGTCTGGATTTTGTTTTTTAACATAGGCCGGACAACCCCATATCTTAACTCGTTTAAGATATGGTCTCTTCCCACTCTATATCTCATATGGTGTCTTAGGCACAAATTTTGATGGAACTTGATTCAATAAGTATGCGGCTGTCACAAGCGCGTAACCCCAAAAGAAAATAGGTAACTCAACAGTACTCATCATAGAGCGCACCATATCTAATAGAGTGCGATTCCTCCGTTCTGATACTCCATTATACTGTGGTGTATACGGAGGAGTAAGCTGAGAGAGAATCCCATTCTCTTTTAAATAATCTCGGAATTCCGTACTTAAATATTCTCCTTCCCAATCAGATCGAAGGACTTTAATACTTTTACCCGTTTGGTTCTCTACTTCACACTTATATTCCTTGAATTTCTTAAAAGCTTCAGATTTGTGTTTCAACAAGAACACATGTCCAAATCTTGAGAGATCATCGGTGAATATAATAAAGTACGAGGAGCCATTCCTGACATGTGTAGACATAGGACCACAAACATCACTATGTATCAGTCCCAAGAGTTCAGTAGCTCTTTCTTCGTGTCTTGTAAACGGAGTTTTGGTCATTTTGCCTTTGAGACATGACTTACAAGTTTCATAAGATGTAAACTCGAACGGATTCAAATATCCATCTTTATGCAACTTTGCTAGTCTTGTCGCATGGATATGACCAAGTCTACAATGTCACAAGAAGGCTTCGTTCATTTATAAACTTTTTCTCTTGTGTGTGTTTTGTATGTTTAGAACCGTGTTTTGATTTAGAACGTATATACCGTTATACAACGTGCCAAACCCAATCAACACTTGATTCAGGAAAATGTTCATAATATTATCCTCTAATGCAAAGTTATATCCTTCTTTATGCAACAAAGAAACTGATATTATATTGCACATCATTTTTGGTACGTAATAACAGTCGTTCAGAATCAATGTATTACCATTTGGTAATACTAGGTGATATTCGCCAACTGCTTTGGCTGCAACAATTGCTCCATTCTCTACTTTGCGAGACATATCACCCTTTTCCAGTTCTCTGCCTCTCCTTAACCCTGTAACAAATTATAAACGTGGAATCCTGATCCGGTATCCAATACCCAGGACGTAGAGCAAACTGAGAAACAGTTCTCAATAACGAACACACCCGAAGAAGATGCATCATCATGCTCTTTCTCCGTTCGGGTTGCGTGGGAATCTGTGCATTCCCTTATCCCTTGCTCAGACTTATGACGGTCACAAGATAGAGCAGAACCAACGTTCCCCAGCTTAGTATAATAAGCGGGTTCGGTCAATACATCCATATTATTATATTGATTAAGGCGTGTCATGCTCGCTACCTGAAGAGAGAGAGAGAGGAAAACACTTTAGCATGCGCTCTTTGCAAGATTAGATTGGTTATTATCTTATCTAATCAGGATGGCTCCTACTGCTTTTATCAAATCTTCCTTCAAACCCTAAAAGGTAAGATTAGCCGGGATTAATTACATCCTACAAGTTCGTCAATCGGTCAGCCAGGCAGGTATTGGTACTCCGAGAGAGTCTCCCCATGCTTTCGTATGGAACTAATTAAATAACCTCATTTTTGCAGGGTCATAACCCCGTTAACACCTTTCTTAGACACATACTGGATTAGCTAATTGTAAAGTGGAAAACTCTTCCAGGAGTAACACTTACTCACAGTGGGTATCAGGATCTAACTACCATATAGAAGGTATGCAATCTAATTGCAAATTTCAACACTTGAAATTCCCGATAACTGTTTTTACCCCATGCGGTTTATGACCTCGACAAGGTCAACAAAACATAAACCACAAGTCAAGTTCAACCCGTCATTTCGTGATTGAATTAAACCCACCCGCACGACCCTTGACAAGGTCAACAAGGCCGTACGACTACCCTAATCCAATCGCATCATATGTTGCAGATAAGCACTAATCAGCTACCGCACACTACGCCTTGACATGGTCAACAAACGCAGCACGAATACTAAATAGTCCTTATCTGAAATGACGGAGGGCTACGTTTGGTTTTGAAGAAAACCTTTTAACGTAATGAACTTGATATCGTTATAGAATCTAGTGATTTGAAAAGGAGTGGTTTAAGCTCTGCTTTTAAAATCGAGTAGTTTTCAAAACAAACTGTGTGGGTTGTAGCATCTGCTAGTTTTGCTAAAGAGGTCACTCCCGGTGAAAGGATCTAGGTTCTTTACTCATCGAATGAGGTGCCGGATATTCATAATGGAATACCACTATGCAAAGCAAGAACTAGAGCTACCTTTTTGAAACAAACCGAGTGGATTGTAGCATTTGCTAGTTTTGCTAAAGAGGTCACTCATGGTGAAGGGATCTAGGCTCTTTCCTCATCGAATGAGGTGCTGGATATTCGTTATGGAATACCGCTATGCAAAGCAAGAACTAGAGCTACCTTTTTGAAAAATTTGATTCTACAACATCTTTAGGTTTCTTTTCTTTTCATTAATCTCATTAACGACGTCCTATCATTTATGTTTCCTAAACATCACAGAAGAAACGAAAATAGAACGTACGTTTATGCCATCCACATTTGCCACGGGGTCCCGATGCACCGTTAGGTTACTTAACTAACGGCAGAGCGGGGGATGGACTAGCGCGGGTGCAAAACATAAAGCAACGTTTATTATATATCATATATATATATATACATATATATATATATAGCATTCGTCTCACGCAGTTATATGATCACATCACAGAACTCAAGCAGCAGAAGCAAACACATGAAATATAGGATATACTAGGAGGTCCGTGTTTTAAATTTAGCCATTAATCAAAAACACGGATTCCACGGTCGTGATGAATAGCCAAACCCACATCCCCAGACCCCTACGAGAGTGGCAAGCAACCCTCCCAATTCTAGAGTTAGGAGACCTGGTCTCGACTCCTCGAGATGGTCTCCCACTGGACCCTAGAACCCGGTTACTTGTGCTCCCCGCCTTGGGTTTATCCTAATGCAGAAAAGTAAATAATATACATCAATAGTGACAACAACCTCAACTCGGAAGTGTCTTAATAAAAGAATATTAGATATAACTTTTTACATGAATGAAAATTAAAAAACTCTCATCTCACGCAAAAACCCCGGCTATTCAATCACGACGATCCAATATAACATATCACAGCAATACAATAACATCACATGCCATCAACGTAAGCAAATATGCGCATCCCGAATGTCGTTGACGTATAGCAACGAGATCAGGGATACACCACATATTACACTTACGGTCGAAGAAGAGAAATAAAACTACAATAATTAGAATCCACATTCTCCTTAGACATCATAAACCCGAAATATCACATATTCTGAATTTCATGCCTAACACAATAAACCTTGCATTTAAGTCTCAAATTGAAAACACTTTTCAATAACCAGTCTGGTAATTCAACAGGATTCCTGATTAAACGATCGAATGCTCGTCAGGAACTTTTGTAGATGGCCACACCCGCGATGCTGTCGACGAAGTGTACTTGGGCGGAACACCGCAGCCGTGAGTACCTGAGTGGATGCTTTTGGCAACGAGGTTCTCCTAAAGTCACTTGGTCGGGGCTATGGGGCATGGTTATCAAGTAGTGTTTCCCGGCGAGTGTTCGCGTACTGTACGATATTGCGACGGAGTTTTGATCCAAATCGAAACTCCGTAACATTCGATCAAATGAGACAAAAATGCTAGATTCACAAATTGCAAACTAGTTTTCACAAAACTAATTAATGTGGATTCTAAATATTGTATCACATTGTGTAAACGATGTTAAAACTGCGACTTCGAAACACTCCGAATTGCCCCAACACAAAGATAACAAAATATGCAATCTGGGCAAAATCAAACATCACCTGAAACCCTAAATCCAAGACACCAGAACACCAAACAAAGTCGAAGACCAAACTTCTTGTGGGGGCCGGCCAGGCCGTGGCCGGCCACATGTTTGATTTTGGTTCTCGTTTTTCTTTGGTGTTCTAATAACATCACATGTAGCATTCTGCACTTGTTTAAAAATGTAACATTTCAGAAATATAAAATATTATTTTTAAAATTTAAATATTAAAATAATATATTTCGCGAAAACTATTCGAATTTGCGAATTGGGGTTTTCGTAAAATGGTATAATTATTTACCAATATTTAGGAAAATAATAGGAGATTAAAATGTTTTATTTATTTAAAAAGATATTTATTGGATTTGGGCATTTTTATAATTAATTATATGCAAGTTTAAATAAAACTTGATTAGTGCACTACTAATCACGATTAGGCCAAATCCGTATTTTTACATTTTCCATGACTAGTGCACCATGTCATGTTGCATTTTGTTGCATGTTGTTCATTTGTATTTGTGACTTGTGATTTTGTTTGGGAAAAGAGGGAATAATTGAGGAGAGGGGGGGCACAGGATGGCATGTGATGAGAGAGAGAGATGAGAGTATGGCACACCCTTGACCCTTCCTTCTTCATCTCATTTCTTCAACTCCTTCTTCTTCTTCATCTCAAAATTCCTCCACCTCCATTACCTCCTCCACAACCACCCCAAATCTTCATCAAAACCCCATGTCACCTTCACAAAAGTTGATCCCCACCTCCTCCTACACCTCATGGCAAGCTCAAGTTTTGATTTTGAAGACTCCCAACCATCTAGGGTTTTCTTGAGTTGTTCCCATGAGGTATAATTCTCACTTCCCACCTTGTAAATTGTTTCTTTACCTTCTAGTTTTAGTTTAGAGTTCTAATTAGTTAGATTGTGATCTTGGAAATTTCCAAGTTGATGTTTAGGAGATGTGTGGACTTGTGAAGTAGTATTTGAGGTCTAGTGAGGGTTTACAAGACCTTAGATATTTCTTTTCTGGACGAAAACAGAGAATAGAACCCAATACACGAGTTTAGAATTGTCCCGTGTCGGTTTTGTGAAGTTTTGTTGGCCTACAGGGAATCTGGAGCTATCTGGGATGTTTTTAAGGAAATCAAACAAGTCCATTGAGCTAGATAAACCATTAGGAGACCACCACAAGAAAACGAGCACAAAAATCCCAGGTATAACCGGCGAGGACAGGTAAGTTGATGATCTCGCCGGACCTCTTTTGGTTTCTGGTGTTGGGTTTTTGTCTGTGGCTCTTACTTCCTACAACCTAGCTACTGTATTGTTAGATTAGTCACTTATTACCTGAGCTAAAATCTGGGAGCATATTGGGTTGGTTTTGGTTAAGTTTTCCCGATATTTGAATTCTTGGTTTTGATATTTGAGATTGGATTTGGTCGTTGGATGTTTGTACGTCAACGACGAGGGATAATTGGTTGTTTTTGCATGCGTAAGCTATTTGTTCTAACCTATAAGCAATTTGTATGCCGTATCGGTTTTCGGACATTGGTTTTAATAGCATTACGATGTGTTTTGATTGTAGGTACTTTCGCGTGGACTTCCGAGACAGCGCAACACATCGACTTCGGCTAAGCAAGGAGTTTAGCAGGTGAGTAGATTTATATATATGTGGGAAGTCGGGTGGATGGCGTATAGCACCCCCGCAAATTATAAATGGAAACTGATTTATAGAATATGGTCGGAGAAACCATGTTAGAAACTTATGGATATGGTCAAAAGAGTTAGTAGGAGATGATAGGATGAATACGAGATGACGAGAATTGAGATATCAATATGATGAGATAAGATGATACGAGCGGATACGATTGATATGAGGATGTGAGGCGGTATAGATGCACAAGGACATGTACCAAGATATATAGTGAGACTAATATAGCGATGATATTAGATTGATGTAATATGTATATATGGATGTGAATCGTGATATATGTGATTGAAAAAGGGAGAGTATGAGATTTATAGTGGCATGATACGAGATCGATATCGATGTGATATGAGATCGATATCGATGTGATATGAGATCGATAAATATGACATGAGATTTAGATAGATGTGTCGTGAGATTTTTAAGATATGACGTACATGACCATAGATCCGTACCCCTATTGATGAATAGGACGATAGAATTTCTATTCTGTTTGATGTCACAATACGATGGATTACCGTACGCGATGTGTTCTATCGGATGATTGATCTGCGCTCGTGATTTGAGGATGATGATTGAGGATATTGCCATATCGGATGCTATGAGGCAGGATCGCCGATGTAAAGATGCCACCTGAACCATACTTATTTCCAAACTGAGAAATCGTATGTATCTTTTAAACGGAAACCTCAAGGGACGCTACGGATTTTCAAATGGTGTTTTTTTCCTTAAAACACCGTAGCCCCCACTTTCAAAACTACGATTCGTATCTTTTAAAACTGACCGTATGGTTCATGTGTAGATAGATATACCCGTTGATTGTTCATGTTGTGTAAGATATTACCCCTCGTGATATACATACCACATTCCGGTATTTATTGTTATATGATATCATCTGTTAGTACATCTGCACAATTACCGATGATGCGCATGTTACACTTACACCTATTTGCCGGCTCACACACATTCATCATCGGTAATTGAAAGTCTAGCTTAGCACCACCATGAGGTTCTAGAGGTATCAAGCATGCCAAATTTTAATTTTTATTAGGTGCTAAGTTAGACTAACAAGATCTTTACTAGATTATTAGGGTTTTCCTTTGTGATGTGATTAACTTAAAGAGAAGAAAAGAGTATACAACCTTTGTAGTTCGAGTCCTTCTCTTTAAAAGCTCCGAGTTGAAGTCCACGCGACTCTACTAGGCTCCTCTTCGAGTTGAACGAACCTCCTTCGTGATCTTCGCGCCAAAAACGATCCACCCGAAATTGACAAGCTCAAGCTAATCTTTCACTAATCTCATTAGTGAAGGCAACACTCCACATCAAATTGCTAATCTGATGTGTGATGGTGAAGTAGGGATTTATTTTGCTCACTAGGGTTTTCACAAGTTCAATGATTCACATCACATGTGAGGGTTTGAACTTGGAAGTGAGGTGAAGAAAATTGTAGAGAGCAAGAGGAAGCAAGAGCTCAAGAATGGCTAAGGCATGAAGAAAAAATGATGAGAGTAAACTCAAAATGGCTCTCTCTTTCCTCATTTATTCAAGCATGGAATAAAATTGCAATTCTAAATTGCAACCATACTTGAATAGTGAGTCAAGACTAATATACAAATAATAAAACCCATGCCTTGCCCATTCCACAAATATCTCCACAATTTACACCTCATTTTTCTATTTTCTAAAAATAGAAAAACATGCCATGCTTCATATAATATATATATATATATATATATCAAATATACATTAATATATATATATATATATATAAATAAAGAAATTAGTGAGCTAATGATATTAGTTAAGATATAATTATATCACATATAATATATATCACATTATTAAATCAACACTTGATCTAATAATCTGGTTATATCACATATAACCGATTAATATCATTAATATGAATATCACATTATCAAACCAATACTTGATTCGATAATCCGGTTATATCACATATAATCTGACCGGCATCAGATAACTGCCAGATTATAATACGGTATCACATACTTATATTTAATCAGGCCCACGCACATATCAATATATGTGCCCTACTTCGTTTCGCTCGAATCAGGAAACTTCTGTGTGGGACTCTAAAAACTCGTCAATACGCCAGCAGTAGGTGATGTCACATCAATCACTTACAAGCCGTCAACGGTACTAGCTGGACGTAACGGCTACCCGGGTATTGAGCGATATGAAGATCAACAAACAAGCTCATCCATACTCTCCATGAAGCATATCAGTAACACTACCGTACAGTCCGGTCTCTTCGTCTGATATGTCGCATATCATGTCTAGGGGTGGTAAACGTCAGGCCCCAGTAACGTGATAAGTCATGTCGATGTCTGGCCTATAACAGTTTGAGAAACTACTGATAACTCTTATCAGTAAATCTCAGCAGTAGCCCTGGCCAGGGACTTCCAGTTATAGATAATCGAGTATAGCGCAACATCAAACCCCAATACCGGGAGAGACGAAACCCCTCCTATTGCATATTGCCTCCATGTGACTCGGGACTGTACCCAAAATCCACCTGTTTGCACGACTCCTTTGAGCCGTGGTAGGGAGGAAATCAAAGCATGGTGGGAGCCACATAAGACTCTATGACGATCTCGGGTCTACAGACTAACCTGTACCAGTGTCACTAGAGGACTGCTATCTGACGATAGGTATATGTTCCCGTCAAAATTTTGGCTCACAACCTGCTCCCTTATATAAAATAATAATAATAATAATAAAATAAAAAATGAAGGGGAAAAAAACTCTACATGCAAAGAATGTAACAAATGCCTCAAAGCCAAGAGTTAAAACATTGTGAAGCAACGCTTCAGATGCAGCGCCAAGTGCGCTGCGATCTAAACAGCGCACCACGTGCAAAGCACGTGTGTGCTAGCGCTAGGTGCGCTGCGCTCTAAGCAGTGCACCCCATGTAAAGCATGGGTGCGCTAGCGCTAGGCGCGCTGCGTTCCAATCAGCGCACCACGTGTCAAACACAGGTGCGCTTCCTTTTAAGCAGCACATCACGTGCAAAGCACAGGTGCGCTAGCGCTAAAACCTAAAAGCTCCCCACCGTCAGATCAAAGATCTAATAATAATGATAAATCATTAATTAATCAGAAACTAAATTCTGTTAAGGAAAGATTTCTTAAAATCTTTCCAAATAACAAGATTGTGCTCTGTAAATCAGAGCACCGTTGGATCAATGATCCAATAGTAAATAAAAATTATCAAAAGACAGAATAAATTCTGTATGGAAAGATTTATCAATCTTGTTAAAAACAAGAAGATTGCCTTCTGCAAATCAGAAGCCCTTGGATCAAAGATCCAACGATGGGAAATTCCCCAAATCAATTGGAGAAAAGATCTCCTTAACTAATTGAACAAACCATCTTGCCCTATATAAAGGCCCCAAGACCTAAAGTCTAATATGGAGAAACCCCCTACAAAATTTGAGAAAACTCAAAAGAAAGAGAGGAAGCTCTTGAAATAAGATCATTTTCTTCATGGTAAAGAACATGATTCTTCAACACAGAGATGAAATCATCTCATAAAAAGAAGAACTATTTTCTAAAAAAGATCATAGATCTATAAAGACCAAGGCCTTTGATAAAAAAGAGAGATTAAAAAGATCTCATCATAAAAACCAAAAAGAAGTATTTACTTCATTCACAGATCATTGATCTACAAAGGCAGCGCCTTTTTATAAATAAGAACTTTTGTTCTTGAATCTTGAGGCAAAGCCTCCTTTAAAAAAGAACATAAACTTGTTCTCTGATCATAAATTTGAACAAATGCGCTTTGCGCTACTGGAAAGTGCCTTGCACTCATGAACTGCGCTTTTGCGCTCCTTGGACCGGCCTCAGCACCAAAACATACCACGTGTCAACCACAGACACAACTAGCGCTTTGCGCTTCTGAAATAGCGCACTGCGCTCAGCGCCAAGTGCGCCATGTGTCACTCACTGGTGCGCCACTAAACTAGCGCAAAGCGCTCATAAATTAAAAGCGCAATGCGCTTATAAACTAATGCTTAGCGCTAAGCGCGATACGTGTCCTCTTCGTGTGCGCTACTTGGCAGAAGCGCAATGCGTTCTTTAATTGGCGCAAAGCGCCTGACGCGCCACGTGGCGCGCTGTCAGAACACACATTGTTCTGATGAATGCTATGCATTCAATACAAGACAAAAAATAAATGTCAGGATCTAATGCTCACCATTATTAAAAAGGCCAAGCCCAAATAAAGGCTCAATAGCCAGAATAATAAAATGTTAAACATTTATTGGACTTAGCCTAAGATTGGCCGTAAGTCCTCAACTCATATCAACTGAGCCCATATGCTCATAAACCTTTTAACAGACTTTAGTCCCAAATTGGACTATAGATCTCCCAACCAAAATTGGTTCAAGGGTACATCTCTGAACTCCTCTGATATTTGTCGTTGTAATCCTTCAACGTCTTCAGAGAGGTGACGGGTCCCGACAGCCATACATTCCACAGACTATGATGTCCTTAACCTGAACTGTGGGGTCCTTAAGCCCATGGGCTACGATGTCCTTAACCTGGACTGTGGGGTCCTTAAGCCCATGGACTACGATGTCCTTAACCTGGACTGTGGGGTCTGTTGGATATAGTGCCCTCAAAGTCAATTATTGGATCGCAGGCACGTGATTGCAATGATTGAAAGAGGACCTATGCCGGTAGGACAGTCTTACTCGTGATGATAGTATGCTATCTGGTTTATCTTTATCATCGTGTACTGCTTTATGTGACCTTACAAGTCGCTATTACACGTTGATAGAGCCCTTAGGATTCTTGCTTGACTGCCAGCAGTATGATGGCGATCATATACGTTGGAGCTGGGGTCTATAAGCACATTCTTAAAAGGTCCCTAGTCGTGGGAGTTTTCGAGACAGGGTATCGATACTTCGGAGTAGACTAGTGTATACAGTCGAGACCCCGACGAGGGGCGGTGGCCGGTCTCACAAGCCATTGGTGTCAGTTGGTTCACCTAAGATGTATACAGGTGCTCATTGGGTTATGAGTACACCGGCAGGACTCGCCGGGAACATGCTAGTTGGTATTATACCTGACATCAGATAGCGGTTCCCTGGTGACATGTGTATAGGTTAGTTCATCGACCTGAGATCGTCATTTGTCTCGTGTGAGTTCCCACTGTGCTTTGATTACTACCTTACCACGGCTCAAAGGAGGCGTGCAAACAGGTTTTAGTTGGGTACAGTCCCGAGCCACATGGAGGCAGTGAGCGGATCGGCAGGGGTTTCGTCTCTCCCGGTATTGGGGGTAAGATCGCGCTGTGTCTAGGAGAGCCATTACACGAAGTCCTTGGCCAAGGCAGGAGATTTACTGGTAGGTATTCCAGTAGTATCTCAGGGTGTTCTGGGCTACACTCCGACACGACTTGTACCGCTTTTGGGGGTCTGACTTTTACCAACCCCCTAGGCCCGACATGCGATACTCATAGACGAACGGACCGGACTGTACGGATATTGTCACTGACAGGCTCAGTAGGGTGTCAGGATGAGTTCGCTCATCGACCTCCCTTTTGGTCAATACCTGGTAGCCCGTTACGTACGGCTAGTACCACTGACGTGCTAGTGGTTAAAACCACAGCCAAAGTATTGACGAGTCTTTAGAGTCCCCTACAGACAGTTTCTCAAGTTTCGGGCGAAACGTTGTAGAGGCCGTATGGATTTATGGTAGGGTTCGAACGTACGCGTACACTTGTGCACGTATCATGGTTCGGACGGATAATATTAGCGGGCTTTGGTTTAAGCCGGATCTTTGTATTATACTGTGTAGATTTTGTCTCAATGCATTTGTATTCGGTCGAAATATAAATGCAGGTATGTAGATACAGTTGCGGGGTTATCCTGTAATTTATTACGGGATCACTTTTTGAAGTTGCCAGTTTGCTTTCCGTTTCGGCCATTTTTTCTTTCATTTCTTCTTGGCTGAAATTCTTGCATTGAGGGGCTTATTTGCAAAAGTGAAGATTTACCAAATGGGGGGTTTTTCTGTGGCTACGGGGCTCCAGCAGTTTATTGGAGGTTCTAGAGAGCTTGGCATCTTTTTTTGTGCATTATTGATGCATTAAGTGTGAAAGGATTGAATGAGATATGGGTGTGACATTTTCTTCTTGTGATCACCACTTTATTGCTTATGCTCACCCCCTCTCCTCTTGCTTTTTTCCTTGGCCGAGCATTATTTGGGTAGCCCCAAAATTTGTGTGTGGTGAATGATTCATTTTTCTTGCAACAAAATCCTTAGCTCATCTCCAAAGTTCTTTTCTCCCTCTTCACTACAAATGGCAACTTCCATTAACCATCATCCATTAGCTTGGATGACTTGAGACAAAGCATTCTACACTTACTCTACTACAACCTTGGACACGTCGGCTAGCAAACTTCGTGTCCGAGTTGCCTCGGTTCAGAGGCGGGAGCCCGTAAAAAGACTCATTGATGTGGTTCCCTTCCGACGAGGAGACTGGAGATCGGAGATGCCGCGAGGAGCTTGGGATGGTGGCCAAAGACCGAAGGACACGGATCGATCGGTATAGCTTTCTAACCCTTCTCTAGTTAGCTAGTTATAGGTTAATGGTTCAATCCGGGATTAAAGTCTGTGATAGCGCTGGTTTCAAGTTTAGAAAAGGTTTTCGTTTCCGCATTTTGGCCTCGGATCGACGGCCGGGGTGCTACCGTAGACTTACATTGGTATCAGAGCCACGCCATTAACCTTTACTAGCTTGTTCTAACGTATTTAAAACATCGATCAAACAAAATTTCCGAAACCGCATTTCCAATACTAAAGTTTCTGTCGAATTTTTTTGTCGTCGAAAAATTATTTTGAGTGTTTCAGAAATTCAGGCAAGCTTTTTTAAGATCACTGTAGAAATCTGGTAGAGTGATCCCACAGAAGCGCCGCGGAACCGCTGCCGTACCCACGTTTTGGCCGCGGTTCCACCGCCGTTCTGGGGTTTCACTACACCATTTTTCTTTAGGTGGTTTTTCTCTTGGAATTGTGGTTTCTGGAATATTTGTTTTTGGCCCAGATTATTTTGAGTGCAGCAGTTGTGCTTGGGGCCCACTTCGGGAAATTTCGTCGATCGAAAATTTTAAATAAGTTAGTTTACAGTAGTTACATTACTATCTGTGACCGTGAATGTCATTTTATCGGTAAATCTTGTCTAATTGCTATAGCTCTTTTAGACGGATTTGTGAACATGACATTCACGTTGATGTTCTGTGTTGTACTGTGATGTTGCGGATTTGTCGTGGTGGATAGCTTGGTGCAATATTAGTACAGTTTGGTATTGTTTGTACATTTGATATTGCGGGGCGAGCGTCCGACATGTGGACTGTCGTCACTGCCTGTTTGTATATTATTCTTTTGGGGCATGACCGGACTGAGGTCGATGTACCCATTGTATATATTTTACTTTCTGTACTAGGATTACCCCGCGGTGGGGTGCACGTGTAAGTGCACGGCGGCGCCCCGGCCTCCATCCCGAGGCCAAATGCGGAAGCGGTGATAAACTTTAATTTTTGCAAACTAGCAAACCGGCACCACCGCGCACTAAACACCCGGATCGAACCATTAACTAGTCCTAGCTAACTACAAGATGGGGAAAAGAGATATACCGACTGATCCGAGTCCTCCGGTCTTCTCGTCCTCGTCCCGATCTCCCGCGGAATGTCCTGTCTCCACCTCGTCGCCGGAAGTGCACCACATCGCCTACATCTTTTACGGGCTCCCACCTCAATACCGAGGCAACTCGGGCACGAAGCTGGCTAGTCGACGTGCCCAAGGTTTACTGTAGAATATGGTGTAGAACTTGTGTCTCAATTGGGGTTCATAGAGATGCCATTTTGGTGGAGGGATGATACAAGAATTATGTGGAGGAACTTGGGGATATTTGGGAGCATGAAATGAACCAAATACCCACTCCAAATATTTTGGACAGCCCCCTCTCCTCTATGAGGCCGGCCATGACCATGGTGGTGATTGGAATGAGAGGAGGGAGTGATAGAATGAGAGAGGCAACACCATAATGCAAGAGGGAATCAAAAGCAATCATGAAAGAACATGATCACTAACACCAAAACCACACTCTACCACAACCATTATCAAAGACATGATTGCACCAAAGTCAAGCCATCATGAAGATAGAAGTCAAGCAAGGTCAAAGGATGGTGCACCATCATGATACAAGAATATGCAAAGACCCCCTCCACAATTGCTTATTTGCACAAATGCAAATAAGCCCTCCTCCACCAATCTTCGGCTATTGAAAGATACAAATGAAAATGGCCGAAACGGAAAGCAAACTGGCAACTCCAGAAAACTGGTCCCGTAATAAATTACAGGAAAACCCCGCTACTGTGCATACACACCCGCATTTGTATTCCGACCGAAATACAAATGCAATGAGACAAAATCTACACTGTACCATACTAGGATCCGGCTTAAACCAAAGCCGGCTAGTATTATCCGTCCGATCCTGATCCGTGCAATACCGCACGTGTCTGATCGAACCCTGCCATATATGCATACGGCCTCTAGTACTAACTGTCCGATCCTGATCCGTGCAATACCGCACGTATCTGATCGGACCCTGCAATATCTCCATACGGCCTCTACAGCTTTTCGCCCGAAAGCTTGAGTAACTGAATGTGGGGGACTCTAAAGACTCGTCAACACCTTGGTTGTGGATTTAACCACTAGCATGTCAGAGGTATATGTTAGTTATATGTATGCCCTAGAGGCCATTACTGTACATTGGATGTATATTGTAGTGGATGCTGGGACATATATAGGTAGGACTTTCTTGCTCGACATGATAGTATGCTATCTGGTTGCTCTTTATCTTAACATGTATACTTTCTGTCTCTCTGATTACATGTTGATAAAGCCCTTAGGATGTTTACTCGACTTCCAGGACTGTGATGCAGATCATACTAGTGGGGCCTGCGTAGTCAATGAGTATATCCTTCATTGTTCCTAGTCGTGGGAATATCGAGACGGGGCATCGATATTCCAGAGTAGACTAGCGCATATCTTCTCGACCCATGCGATGGGCGATGGATGATCCCATATCCATTGGTGTTTGACATCGAAGATGGTATGCGGGTGCTCAGTGGAGACTGGGTACACTGAACGGACTCGCCGAGAACTCCCAGATGGTATTATACCTCACGTCAGATGGCAGTTCTCTGGTGACACTGGTACAGCTTAGTCTGTTGACCCGAGATCGTCATAGAGTCTTGTGTGTCTCCCACTGTGCTTTGATTTCCACCCTACCACGGCTCTACTGAGTTGTGCAAACAGGTGGTTTTTGGGTACAGTCCCGATTCACATGGAGGCAATGAGCGATAGGAGAGGATTCGTCTCTCCCGGTATTGGGGGTTGATGTTGCGCAATGCTCGACTGGCCATAATAGGAAATCCCTGGCCAGGGTTGCAGTGATATACTGGTAAGAGTTATCAGTAGTTTCACGAATGTTATGGACCTCAAGTCGGCATGACTTATCGAGCTATTGGGGTCTGACGTTTACCACCCCTAGGCGAGATATGCGACATATCAGACGAACAGACCGGACTATACGGTAAGTGTTACTGGTTGGATTCGCAGGAGTGTGAGCGGGGTTGCTCGTCGATCTTCTGATCGCTCAATACCCGGGTGGCCGTTACGTTTAGCAGACCGCTTGCGGCTTGTGGGTGTTTGATATGATCATCATCTGCTGCCGGCGTATTGACGAGTCTTTAGAGTCCTACACAGAGGTTTCCTAGCTCAAGCGAAACGAAATAGGAGCGCATATGAGATATGTGCGGGACCGAGAATAATACGTGTATGTGATACCGTATTCTATTCTCGCGATGAATGTATCGATTGGTTATATGCGATATAACCTAGTTATCGAATCAAGGATTGATTCGATAAGCCGATACATATGATACTAGTCGGTTATATCCGATATGACCGGATCATTGAATCAAGTGTTGAGTTAATGATTTAATGTATAATTATATATTTGATATATTGCTTTGCATTAACTAGTATTGGTTCACTTTAAATGGATTTTCTCACTTGAATTGTGCACATTGTATATGCGATATAGTTTTGTGCACATGTTTGTATCATGTTTGATGATACATGCTTACTTGGTTAAGTGTAAAGAATCAAACCATGGTTTAAGTTAATGATTAGGGTTTTGATTACTTATTCATTTATCTTATTTATTTATATCCATTTTGGAAAATGAAAAAGATAAATGAATGGTTGCTTATTTTGTTTTTAGTTGAAGATTCTTGAAGCTTTGACTTAGTCTTCATTCTTGTCTTATACTTAACCCTAACCATTTAACTAACCCAAGTTAATTCTCTACACTTAACTATAGTTGAAGTCATGATAAGTATTCTTTTTAATTATCTCATTTTTAATTAACTTATCATAACTTCTTCTTCTATCTTCATCTTCTTCTTCAATGAAGAAAGCTTGCTACTCCAATGGCAAGTCATGAAATCTAGTGAGAAATCCAAAACTAAAGTTTACCCACTTCCTATTTCTTCATCCTCTACCTCTTGCCAAGTAGTATGGGGTGTTTCCTTCACAAGTTTTTCCGACTTGGTGAAGTTGGAGCTTGTTCTAGCGATGCCTTGACGTAGATCATCTTCGGCATCGAACCGACGATCAAGCCCGCCCATTCTTCGATGATGCCGACGCTAGAGCCCAAGACATGATTTAGACAGCAAGGGGACTTCATTGCGGAGCCGTGGAGGTGGTGGACCGGATCTACAAAGGTTGTATATCCGTTCCCTTAGTTAAAATGTTAACTAGTTTGCTTGTTTCGCCTAAATATCTAGTAAACGATCCGTAGTCGGGTTTGTAGGCACCCGTAAAATTTGATTTGTGCATATTTGATCACTTATGAGACTTCACTAGAGTGCCTAGGAACCCTACAGTGGTATCAGAGCCTAGCTAGAGCCTTAGGCGAAGTCCCGACGGAATCAGAAGTCCGATCGACCCAAAACCCCGACTAAGAATATGCTCTCTGTACATTTTCTAATTTCGAGGATTTTTCAACATTAAAAATATGCAGAGAAAAGTTCAGGAAATTATAAGAAAAACTGCAGAAAACGACAGCCTGATTCAACAGTACGACGGCGGAACCGCGGCGTTGACCCCCATTCTGCGGCGGTTCCGCGGCCGTATGTGATGATCATGCTGTGAGTTTTCTTCAGTTGTTTCTTTTGGTGTTTCTTGTGTGTTCTGGATGTTTTTAATAATTTTCCCAGAGTTGCATTTTCTGAGTTGTATTGGGGACTCGGTGTATTCGATCGGACTGTCTAATTTTGTCGGTGTGCGTTTCCGGATAAATTTTAGAATATGTTAAAAAGTTCGACCGGATATAAATACCCACTTTTTCTCCTGCCGGGAAATTTCCAATCGTTGGATTTTTCTGTAGTTTAACGACGTTCTAAGTAGTGCAAGTAACGCGATGGACCCTCTAGAAGACAATAAACCTTAACTCGATGATGTGACCGTCTTGAACTGCCCTTTGAACCTTCGGGTTTGGGGCAGTACGGCGTGCCACATGTGAGGCGTTGGCTTGACCCTTCTACGGCTGGACCGTTGGTACTGAGGCACGAACTGAATGTTGTTAGACTTATTTCATGTGTTGAGTAATATCGGGAAAACTTGGGTGTTCGATTGTTCGATCGAAAAGTTTAGCATTTTCTATTTATCCGGAATGTGATACAATAATTGGAATTCGCAAATTGTTATGAGATAACGGAATGAATATTATAAACGTAGCAGTTTAGTCTCACTTGATCGGTTGCCACGGAATTTTGATGTGATCAAAAGTCCGTCGCAATCATGTAGCGTACGCGGATACTCGCCGGGTAAACTTAATAGACAGCCTCACTCCATAGCCCCGACCAAGTGACTGTAGGAGAACCCCGTCGCCGAAAAGCATCCGTTCGGGTGCTCGCGGTAGCGGTGTTCCGCCTTGGTGCACTTTATCGACGGCGTCGGGGGTGCGGCCGTCTACTGAAGTTTGCGACGAGCATTCGATCAGTATGTCGGGAATCCTGTTGAATTGCCCGACTTGATATTGAAAAGAGTTTTCAATAATGAGACTAAAATGCGGGGTTTATAATTGTTAGGCATGCGATGTCTAAGTAATTCATTTGGTCAGGCATGCGATGTCTGAGGTGGTTGCGGATTCCAACTGTTGTAGTTTTACACTTTCTTTTCTGTGACCGTAAGTGTAATATGTGATATCGCCGGTTTCGTTGCTATATGTCAACGACAATTGGGATGCTCATATTTACTTACGTTGATGACATGTGATGTTATGTGTTGCTGGATATGTTATATTGGATCGTCGTGTTTGAATAGCCGGGTTTTTTTTATGTGAGATGAGTGTTTTTCATTTTCATTCATGTAAAAACTTGTATGTAATATTCTTTTATTGGGGCACTTCCAGGTTGCGGATGTTGTCACCATTTGTATATTATTTACTTTTCTGCACTAGGATAGACCCAAGGAGGGGAGCACAAGTAACCGGGTTCTGGGGTCCAGTGGGAGACCAACTCGAGGAGTCGAGTCCGGGTCTCCTAACCCTAGAATTGGTAGGGTTGCTTGCCGCTCTCGTAGGGGTCTAGGGGTGTGGGATTGGCTATTCATCACGACCGTGGAATCCGTGTTTTATACTGGCTCGTATTGAAAACACGGACGTCCTAGTATATCCAATATTTTATATGTTTCTTCTGCTGTGATTTATCTGTGATCATGTGATATTCTGTGACAGGTATTATATATAGTATATATGATATATTATATAGACGTTGCTTATGTTTTACACCCGCGCTAGCCCTGCCTCGCTCTGGCGTTAGTTACCTAACTTAACGGTGCAGACGGGACATCGAGGCGAATACAGATGGCATAAGCGTACGTTATATTTATCTGTGATGGTTAGGTGGACTTAAATGATGGGATATTCATTAATGAGATTAATGAAAGAAAATAAACCTAATTGATGTTATGGAATCGAATTTCAAAATAAAACAGGTAGCTACAGTTCTTGCTTTGCATTGTGGTGTTCATTATAGAACATCCTGCACCTTATTCGATGAGGAAAGGACCGAGATCCCTTCACCGGGAGTGACTCCTTTAGCAATAACTGGCAGATGCTACACACTCGGTTTGTATTTGATCGCTTCTATAGTTTCTGCTTTGCACAGTGATATATATGATATATCCCGCACCTCATTCGACGAGGAAAGGGCCGACGATCCCTTCACCGGGAGTGACCCCTTTAGCAAAACTAGAAAAGCCTCGAAAACATTCCATTTAAAAACCATTTGATTCCGCAACGAGATCAAGTTCAAAGCGTTAAAGGTTTTCACAAAAACCATTCGCAACCCTCCGTCATTTTAGGAAGTAGAGTACTTAGTATTCGTGCTGTGTTTGTTGACCATAGTCAAGGCACAGTGTACGGTAGCTAAGTGATGTCTTCCTACACCGCATATGATGCGATTAGTTAGGACAGTCGCGTGACTTTGTTGACCTTAGTTAAGGGTCATGTGGGTGGGTCTAATTAATCACGAAATGACGAGTAGAACTTGACTAGTACTTATGATTTGTTGACCATAGTTAAGGTCATAGGTGCTAGGGGTAAAAACCTTTATCGGGAGTTTCAAGTGTTGGAATTTGCAATGAGATTGCATACCTTCTATGTGATAGTTGGATCCCGATACCCACTGCGAGTAATTGTTACTCCTGGGAGAGTTTTGCACTTTGCAATTAGCCGCTCAAGTAGGTGTCTAGAAAGGTGTCAATGGGGTTACGCCTCTGGGAAAACGAGGTTTACAGTAATTAGGTCCGTGCGAAAGCACGGGAACCTCCCTCAAAGTACCGACACTGGCCTGGCTGAAAGATTGGCGAACTTGTAGAGTGTAATTAATCCCGGCTAGTCTTTCCTTTTAGGGTTTGAAGGAAGATTTGATAAAAATAGTGGGAGCCATCCTGATTAGATAAAATACATAACTAATCTAATCTTGCAAGAGCGCACGCGGAGTGCTTTCTTCTCTCTCTCTCCTGGTAGCGACCATATCACGCCTTAATCAAGATAATAATACGGATGTATTGACCGAACCCGCTTGTTATACTGAGCTGGGGAACGTTGGTCCCGCTCTAACTTATAATTGTTATAAGACAGAGCAGGAAATAGGGGAATACCAGAATTCCTATGCCGCCCAAATGAGGAAAGTGCATATGATGCATCTCCTTCGGGTGTGTTCATTACAAAGAACTGTTTCTCAGTATCCTCTGCATCCTGGGTATATGATACCGGATCAGGATCCCAGATATGTAATCTGTTACATAGGGCTACAAAAGGGTAGAAAAACTGAGAACGGGTGATAAGTTTCATGAGACAGAAAACGGGGCAAGTGTTGCAGCCAAGTCTGTTGGTCACTGTCACCCTGTATTACGAATACATTGATTCTGAACAAATGCTATTAGATACCGAACCTGATATACAAAATCATATCAGTCTCTTTATTAGTAAAGAAAGGATATAATTTTGTATTGATGGATAATGTTTTGAACATTTCCTATATCAAAAGTTGATCCGTTCAGGCACGCTATCTAAAAGCATTAACGTTCTAAATCAAACTACAGTTCCTAGTATACTGAACACACACAAGAAGAAGAGTTCAGAAATGAACGAATTCTTCTTGAGGCATTGTAGACTAGGTCATATCAATGCGACCCGACTGGCTGAAGTTACATTTAGATGTATATTTAAATCAGTTTGAATTTACATCTTGTGAAACTTGCCAGTCATGTCACAAATATAATATGACCATAGCTCTGTTTATTGGAAACAGAGAAAGAGTTAATGAACTCTTGGGACTGATGCATGATGATGTATGTAAGGTCTCCTGTCTACACATGCCAGGACTGGTTCTTTATACTTCATTATATTATCTGATGATCTCTCAAGATTCAGTCATATATTTCTGTTGAAATATAAGTCCGAACCTTTTGAGGTATTCGCAGAATATAAGTTAGAAGTAGAGAACCAAAATACGGGTATAAGTATTATGTCCTATGATGAGATCAGGGAGGAGAATACTTGTGCATAGAATTCCTGGACTATTCTAAAGGAGAATGAGATTCTCTCTCAGCATTACTCCTCCGTATACACCATAGCACGATGGTATATCGGGGCGGGGCAATCACACCCTATATGATAAGGTGTGCTCTATGATGAGTACTACTGAGTTACCTATTTCCTTTTTGGGGGTTATGCACTTGAGAAGCTGCATACCTATTGAATTAGGTTTGAATAAAATCAATGCTTACCACTCCATATGAGATATGGTATGGGAAGATCCTATCTCTCAAGTAAGTTAAGAATTGGGATTGTCCAGCCTATGTCAAAAGCAAAATCCGGACAAGATTGAGGCAGGATCAGTTCTGTAGAACTGGAAAGGTACCAGCTATACAAAACTGAAGTTGATGATTTGACAGAACCATAGGATTCTATAGTTCCCGACGAACCTCAGCCTCTCCGCCGATCTAGTAGGGTTCCTCATCCGCCTGAGAGATACCTCGGTTTCTCGATGACAGTGGGAGCAAGGAATGCATCATGAGATGATGACCCAACTAGTTTCGAGCAGGCCATCGAGAGTAGGGACTCTGTAAGAATGGCTGGATACTTAGCGATCTGAGATGGAATCCATGTACACCAGCAAAGTATGGACTTTAGCTGCTATATCTGAAGGGTTAAATCCCCATCAGGAGCAAGTATATCTTGAGAAGATTACTTGGTTTAGATGGAAAAGTTGAGACTTTCAAAGCTAGACTTGTTAAAGGTTTTCGTCATCGACCAGGCGTGGATAATGATGAAACCTTTTTCCAGTAGCTATGCTTAAGTCTGTCCAGATCCTACTTACCACGGCTACATACCATGACTACGATATCTGGCGGTTGGGTGCCATGACTGCTTTTCTAAATACTGATTTAGAAGAGAACGTCTATAAGAACACAGCCAGAGGTCTTCGTAAACAGTGGGAGCAGCGGAAACGTGTGCAAGTTGCTTTACATAATGAAGCAGGCATCGCGGAGTTGGAACGTCTGTTTTGATGTGAAAGTCAAAGTGTTTGACTTCATCAAAATGGTAGACGAACCTTGTATATACAAAAGGGTAGTAGAAAGTAAGGTGGTTATCTTCGTATTGTACGTAGACAACATACTCTTAATAGGAAAAGAGTTTCCTATACTACGATCGATCAATCTCCTATTATCACAAGGATTCTCCAAATAGGATAAAGATGATACCTTCTAAATCCTAAGCTTTGGATCTATGAGATAGATTTAATTGGATGTTAGGATACTCACTAGTTGTAGTGAGATGGAATCAATCGATCCTGGGGAGAATCACTGGAAGGGTTCCAGAGTGATAAAGACGACTGAATGTCAGTCACAGGCATTGTCTTTACCCTCAGTAAAGGGACGGTATGTTGGAAGAGTTCCAAGCTCGATACCGTGGCAAACTAGACGATAAAGGCTGGTAACATCGCTATTAAAGATACTACCAAAGAGGAAGTTTGGGTGTACATTGGTTCATAAGATGAACTAGGTTCCTGCCATTGTATGACAATGGAAGCGTGGCTTCGACCCTGGAACCCTGGTCCCATCAGTGACCCAGACATATTCTGAGGCAGCATCACCTGATCATGGAGATAGTTGATTTCCTAGGTGATCGAGGTTAGGAGAGTAGACTCAGAGGAGAACATGGCGGATCCACTCACGAAGGCCTTTTCCAAAAGAGAGACTTTATGGGATGGTTGAGTATGTGATACTGCAACCACTGCTACAGATGGCCCTAGTGCAAGTAGGAGATTGTTAGTTATATGTATGCCCTAGAGGCCATTACTGTACATTGGATGTATATTGTAGTGGATGCTGGGACATATATAGGTAGGACTTTCTTGCTCGACATGATAGTATGCTATCTGGTTGCTCTTTATCTTAACATGTATACTTTTTGTCTCTCTGATTACATGTTGATAAAGCCCTTAGGATGTTTACTCGACTTCCAGGACTGTGATGCAGATCATACTAGTGGGGCCTGGGTAGTCAATGAGTACATCCTTCATTGTTCCTAGTCGTGGGAATATCGAGACGGGGCATCGATATTCCAGAGTAGACTAGCGCATATCTTCTCGACCCATGCGATGGGCGATGGATGATCCCATATCCATTGGTGTTTGACATCGAAGATGGTATGCGGGTGCTCAGTGGAGACTGGGTACACTGAACGGACTCGCCGAGAACTCCCAGATGGTATTATACCTCACGTCAGATGGCAGTTCTCTGGTGACACTGGTACAGCTTAGTCTGTTGACCCGAGATCGTCATAGAGTCTTGTGTGTCTCCCACTGTGCTTTGATTTCCACCCTACCACGGCTCTACTGAGTTGTGCAAAAAGGTGGTTTTTGGGTACAGTCCCGATTCACATGGAGGCAATGAGCGATAGGAGGGGATTCGTCTCTCCCGGTATTGGGGGTTGATGTTGCGCAATGCTCGACTGGCCATAACAGGAAATCCCTGGCCAGGGTTGCAGTGATATACTGGTAAGAGTTATCAGTAGTTTCATGAATGTTATGGACCTCAAGTCGGCATGACTTATCGAGCTATTGGGGTCTGACATTTACCACCCCTAGGCGAGATATGCGACATATCAGACGAACATACCGGACTATACGGTAAGTGTTACTGGTTGGATTCGCAGGAGTGTGAGCGGGCTTGCTCGTCGATCTTCTGATCGCTCAATACCTGGGTGGCCGTTACGTTTAGCAGACCGCTTGCGGCTTGTGGGTGTTTGATATGATCATCATCTGCTGCCGGCGTATTGACGAGTCTTTAGAGTCCTACACAGAGGTTTCCTAGCTCAAGCGAAACGAAATAGGAGCGCATATGAGATATGTGCGGGACCGAGAATAATACGTGTATGTGATACCGTATTCTATTCTCGCGATGAATGTATCGATTGGTTATATGCGATATAACCTAGTTATCGAATCAAGGATTGATTCGATAAGCCGATACATATGATACTAGTCGGTTATATCCGATATGACCGGATCATTGAATCAAGTGTTGAGTTAATGATTTAATGTATAATTATATATTTGATATATTGCTTTGCATTAACTAGTATTGGTTCACTTTAAATGGATTTTCTCACTTGAATTGTGCACATTGTATATGCGATATAGTTTTGTGCACATGTTTGTATCATATTTGATGATACATGCTTACTTGGTTAAGTGTAAAGAATCAAACCATGGTTTAAGTTTATGATTAGGGTTTTGATTACTTATTCATTTATCTTATTTATTTATATCCATTTTGGAAAATGAAAAAGATAAATGAATGGTTGCTTATTTTGTTTTTAGTTGAAGATTCTTGAAGCTTTGACTTAGTCTTCATTCTTGTCTTATACTTAACCCTAACCATTTAACTAACCCAAGTTAATTCTCTACACTTAACTATAGTTGAAGTCATGATAAGTATTCTTTTTAATTATCTCATTTTTAATTAACTTATCATAACTTCTTCTTCTATCTTCATCTTCTTCTTCAATGAAGAAAGCTTGCTACTCCAATGGCAAGTCATGAAATCTAGTGAGAAATCCAAAACTAAAGTTTACCCACTTCCTATTTCTTCATCCTCTACCTCTTGCCAAGTAGTATGGGGTGTTTCCTTCACAAGTTTTTCCGACTTGGTGAAGTTGGAGCTTGTTCTAGCGATGCCTCGACGTAGATCATCTTCGGCATCGAACCGACGATCAAGCCCGCCCATTCTTCGATGATGCCGACGCTAGAGCCCAAGACATGATTTGGACAGCAAGGGGACTTCATTGCGGAGCCGTGGAGGTGGTGGACCGGATCTACAAAGGTTGTATATCCGTTCCCTTAGTTAAAATGTTAAGTAGTTTGCTTGTTTCGCCTAAATATCTAGTAAACGATCCGTAGTCGGGTTTGTAGGCACCCGTAAAATTTGATTTGTGCATATTTGATCACTTGTGAGACTTCACTAGAGTGCCTAGGAACCCTACAGTATAAGCCAATACGTAACGGGCTACCAGGTATTGACCAAAAGGGACGTCGATGAGCGAACTCATCCTGACACCCCACTGAGCCTGTCAGTGACAATATCCGTACAGTCCGGTCCGTTCGTCTATGAGCATCGCATGGAGGGCCTAGGGGGTTGGTAAAAGTCAGACCCCCAAAAGCGGTACAAGTCGTGTCGGAGTGTAGCCCAGAACACCCTGAGATACTACTGGAATACCTACCAGTAAATCTCCTGCCTTGGCCAAGGACTTCGTGTAATGGCTCTCCTAGACACAGCGCGACCTCACCCCCAATACCGGGAGAGACGAACCCCTGAAGATACGCTCACTGCCTCCATGTGGCTCGGGACTGTACCCAACTAAAACCTGTTTGCACGTCTCCTTTGAGCGTGGTAGGGTAGTAATCAAAGTACAGTGGGAACTCACACGAGACAAATGACGATCCTCAGGTCGATGAACTAACCTGTATACATGTCACCTGGGAACTGCTATCAGACGTCTGGTATAAGACCAACTAGCATGTTCCCGGCGAGTCCTGTCCGGTGTACTCATAACCCAATGAGCATCTGTATACATCTTAGGTGATCCAACTGACACCAATGGCTTGTGAGACCGGCCACCGCCCCTCGTCGGGGTCTCGACTGTATACACTAGTCTACTCTGGAGTATCGATGCCCTGTCTCGAAACTCGCACGACTAGGGACCTTTTAAGGATGTGCTTATAGACTACCAGCTCTCACGTATATGATCGCCCTCATACTGCTGGCAGTCAAGCAAGAATCCTAGGGGCTCTATCAACGTGTAATAGTGACCTGTCAGGTCACCTAAGCAGTACACGATGATAAAGATAAACCAGATAGCATACTATCATCTCGAGTAAGACTGTCCTACTGGGACAGGTCCTCCCTCAATCATTGCAATCACGTGCCTGTGATCCAATAATTGACTCTAAGGGCACTATCTCCAACAATCTCCCACTTGCACTCAAGGCAAATTATTGCAATGTTGCATACTCACAGCCCGTGTGATACCGAACACCCAACTCCTCTACTAGTCAGTCTCACAAAGCTCGTTTGCGAAACTAATGCGTTCGAGGAATAGCCTCAGTGAGTGGATCCGCTTTGATGTTTCTTTCTATGTCTCTCTATATCTCAAGTTCGCGGAGAAACCCATCTCCCGAAATGAGCAATACCTGTCTTAGAATGTGTCTGGATGTCTGATGGGACCTAGCTCATAAATGAACTCCAAATCCAAACTTCTTAGACTGTATCGACAACTGAACTTAATCAGTATCCAGTGCCATGCCTCCCTCAGTATTGCCTTGGACCACCTGTCCAAAATGCTGCCCCTCGTCAGAGGGAAAAACTATAACTCTGACAACCTCCTTGTCGTCCAGGTCACCTTGGAAGCTTGGAATGATAACTGTCTCCCGAATGAGGCTGTCATTATCATATCCCTAGAACATCCACTTATGTTCTAAAACTGCTTCCGACTGTTTCTCCAGGATTGGATCAATGTCAACTTATTGCATCTAGTGCAAGAACAATATCTGGTGTGGTACTTGACATCTCATGATTGACTCAATTGCCTAAGCAAGTGATCTGCCAATCAAGCACATCCCTCTCCCCTTTAGTCTGTAAGACACCTTTAGAGAGGGTGACTCCATCACCTGCAGGTACACTACCGTGCCAGGAGTCGTCCATTCTAAATACTCTTAGAATGCTGTCTAAGTACCCTGATTAGGAAACTACCCAAATCTAGATCTAAAACCATAGATCTAGTAACCAGTATGTCTGATATAATGTCCAAGTCCCATGTGGAGAAACTACTGTGTGACGACCAAAGTATAACCGATCGTAGTATAGGAGTTTCTTTTCCTATTCTGTGTATGTCATCCAAATACCATGACATCACACCCTACTACCTTCTCAACTGATCCATCCCCTATTCTGATGAAGTCAAACCTATGACTGTCACATCAGAAATTGATGATCTATCTCCGCTATATCTGCTTTAGTCTATAAATAGACATAAGCTGCCTGTCCACCAATGCTTCCGCTGCTCCCACTGACTACGACAACCCTCTGGCAGAGTCATATACACGTACACTTCTAAAGCCAGTTCAGAACGACGCTATACTCATCCTCCTGCCGGGTCTCGCAGCCTGGAACAACAGCAATGGCAAGTGTGGGTAAACAAGAACTTCCCTGTCACCGTCCTTGAGGCTACCGGAGTACCTCTCGGGTGCCTGAAGTTACCCACCTTATCTGCGGAGTGGCCAATGGAATGTCAAACCAGATTGAATCTTTAGGTTCTTTATCAAATCTTCAGTAATCGTTTGTGGTTCTGGAATCACTTCCAGTTCTACCATACTCCCACTACTGTTTTCTGAAAAATTCATTTTTAATAAAACTGTGGCGAGTCTAGAACAATATCGCTATTGATCTTCCAGATGGTAAAAAGTCAACCCACAAACAGTCATTACAGAAACGTGCCTTGAGTTGTCCAGTGTCTGGTTTTAATCATAAGCCGGACAACTCCCCGTACCTTAACATCGTTAAGATATGAACTGCTCTATATCCAATATAGAACCAGAGGCACTGATTTAATTGAACCAGATTCAAATCATGCAGCTGTCCCCAGTCCATGTCAACTAAATGGAAGGAGGCCGATCAGCGTTACTCAACTTAGGAATACTTCCAATTATGAGTAACCTGAAAGAGAAGCAAGTTCTCTTAACCATTACTATCAACTAAATACCATATACAAGTATCTACATCTTCGATCACTTTGAAGAATCCCGATACTTGCTACACCTGGTTCTCTACTCTATTCAAATTCCTAAAACTTCTCAAAATTCGGACCCTGTATTTCCACGAAACACCTGTCTAAAAACTAGAGAAGTTATAAGTAAACCGAACATAGTACGAGGACCAACCCCTCTGTCCTGATGAACCCTGGACAACATACAATACTCTGTATAAGTCCCTTGAGTCTGATAACTCATTCACTGTGTGTCGTAGGTTGAAAACTGTACTATGGTTATGAAGAATTACACCGCTGTTTAATACTCCTTACCTAACCATCCACTGATATAGGTAAATGTCATAGACATAATTTCAAAAAGGTATATCTCACTCTATGAAAATAGACGTACAGATATATCAATTTGAAATTGGTGCACAACAGCGGATATTCAAAACCAAATATTTGTCGACCGGCAAACAACCCAGGTGACTTCCTCAAATATCACCGATTACAACGAATCCCGATATAATGAGGACAATCACCTAATTCCCAATAGCTTACTCCCACTCATCATCTGTAAAACCATACAGATGTGAGAATCATACCTGGTAAATACATACCCTGGAGCAAGTGTCTAATTGGGAAATCAGTTTTCCATTAACAGTACACAGTGAAACTGAAACATTGAAATGTTTCGATGGGGTATCCCGGTATTCCTAGTAATGCCTCTTCCAGATTCACGACTGTAACCGTATAATTCTTTGCCACCTCTCCAAATCCCTCTATATGTCTTTAGTCATTACCTTCTGCACACCCCTTTAGGCCAAATGGTTTTCTTCCTTCCCTACTGTTCGACACCAGCCTATGGTTTGGAAGAAGACTATCCAATAAGCATAATGGGTGTACTGTCCTAATCCTAGGAGCACACGCAATGCGAGAGAAGGTGAGGATAAAAGACAACCGAATAAACCTTATTCCTATTTCTCCTGAACCAGAATCCATCCCCGAACTGGAACAAGTTCCTTTCGAGTTCGTATATAACCATATGATGGAGAATCTAATAAACTGTGGATCTTCGTAGTGATACGGAGTGTCCTGGAGAAATACAAAGGTGAAGTGGGAGTGGTAATGAAATACCTGGTTTGGTCGTGAATATCAGTTGCAATTTACTTTGCCTTCTTACTAATCCCTTGCTTTGTCTTAACTTAATACCTTCTGTACACCACTGTTAGGCTAATTGGTTTTCTTCATTCCCTACCGGTCGGCACCTGCCTATGGTTTGGAAGAAGACTATCCAATTTGCGTAATAGGTGTACTATCTCCTAAACCAAGGAGTACTTGCAACCTGAGAGAAGGTAAAAGGAAAAGACAACTGAATAGTCATATCCATTTTCTCTAGAACCTGAAACCATCCTCGAATAAATTCCTTCGAGTTCGTATCTAACCATACGATGGTTTTGTCCAATGGAAGTGGACGTTCGTAGTAATACGGGGTATCCTGGAGAAAAGGGTAAAAGTAGGAGTGGCAATGAGGTTTGCAACTCTGACAATCCAAAAGCCTGTGTTTAAGAAGGTTCGGTCAACTTGGTCTCTGAGTCATAGTCTTAGGGTCGGGTCAATGGTCGCTGCCGAAGAGAGAGAGAAAAGAAACACTCAGCGTGCACTCTAACCTAGATCAGAATGGTTACCAATTTATCTAATCTGGAAACCTCCCACTGTACCGTCAAATTCTCCTCCAAACTTGAAAGAAGAATTAGTCGGGGTCACCCGAGGAGTAGACTAACTCATCAGTGGGAATCGGGATCCAACTATCATCGCATGATAACGTGACGGAATCCGCTCACATCATCACACTCCAGAAGGTATGCGCATATCTGGCAAGTTTCAGTTCTTTTGAAACTCCCGATGTGATTTTTGCCCCATGCTCTTATGACCTTGACTTTGGCCAACATATCATAAGTCACATGTCAAGTTCTATCCGTCATTCTCCAGGTTAATTTGAATCCACCCGTACCTACCCTTGACTTTGGCCAAAATGGCAGTACGACTGTCCCAAACCAACGCATCTATCTATGCTGCATATGAATACCCCAATAGCTACCAATCACTGTGCCTTGACTTTGGCCAACATACACAGCTTGAATACTATTAACCATCCATATGAAACGACGAAGGGCTACGAATGGTTTCTGGCGAAAACCTTTAACGTAATGAACTTGATATCGTCGAAGGAACGGATAGCTTTTAAAAAATATAGTGACGAAAACCTTTGCTAAAGAGGTCACTCCCGGTGAAGGGATCTCGGCTCTTTCCCCATAGAATGAGGTGCAGGATATTCCAACTGAATACCACGATGCAAAGCAAAAGTAATCGGCTATAGTGAAGTTATTGCCTTGACGCAAACTTTTTGTCCAAGGGGTCACTTCCGGTGAAGGGATCTCGGCCCTTGCCTCGTCGACTGAGGAGCAGGATATTCCAACTGAATACCACGATGCAAAACAAAAGTGAACGTCCTTGCAATAACAGCTTTTTGAAAAGTGTTCCAACAACATCAGATTAGGTTTGTTTTTAACTTGCATTGATCCGAATCAACGCAGTCCCATCAATTGATCACACCACAAAGAACGAAAATAATATGACGTACGTATATGCCATCTGCATTCGCCACTGGGTCCCGTCATTATCCGTTAGGTTAGCTAACTAACGACAGAGCGGGGACTGGACTAGCGCGGATGCAAAACATATACAACATCTACTAATATATATACCAATATATTATATTTCGCTCAAAGCGTGATAAAATGCAACATCAAAGAAATGTACAGCATCACAGAATAAAACAGATATCTAGGATCCCCGGGTTTCACAGAGCCGCTGAAACCTGACGTTCCCCTGGTCGTGTGGATAGCCTGTGCAATGAAATCCTAGACCCCTACGGGCGCGGCAAGTCACCCGCCAAAACCTGAAGCGAGGCAGCCCCCTTCAGCTCCGTGAATGGACCACCCAGCACTTCATGGAATCCGGTAACTTGGGCACCCCTCCTGGGTCAACCTGTACCCCCTACGAGTGCGGCGAATAGCCCGCCAATTCTAGAGTAAAGCCCCCTCCGTCTCAATGCCATGAGATGCGGGCTTGTTGCCCTCCAGAACCCGGCTATCCGTGCACCCTTCCGCGGGGTAATCCTAGTACAGAAAGTAAAATATACATACAATGGGTACATCGACCGCAACCTGGCCGTGCCCCAAAAAAAAATACAAACTGGCAGTGACGGCAGTCCACATGTCGGACGCTCGCCCCGCAATATCAAATGTACATAATACAACCACAACTGTACTAGCATTGCATCCAGGCTATCCCCCACGACCGATCCGCAACATCACAGCAAAATCACAAAACATCAACGTGAAAGTCACGTTCGCAAATCCGTCTAACCGGGCTATAGCAGTTAGACAGGATTTACCGATCGAGTGACATTCACGGTCGCAGATATAATGTAAATACTGTGAAATAATGTTTTTAAAATATCCGATCGATCAAAAATTACCAAGTGGGCCCCCAAGTACTACTGTAGCACATCAAGAAATTCTGGGCCCAAAAATAATATTCCAGAAACCCTATTTTCACCCCAGAAAGCAACTGTAGAAATTTGACACAGCGATCTCAACATTATGCGGCGAAACCGCGGCCAAAAGGGGTATTTAGCCGCGGTTCCGCGCTCCCGTAGTCGAGTTAGTGTATCGAATTTTTACAGAACTCTTAGAATTTCCAGTACATCACTTTTCTACAACCTGAAAAATTTTTCGAGCAAGAAAAAATTCAACAGAAAACTGATGTATGTGAAAACGTGGGTTTTTGGAATTTTGGTCGATCGGAAAAGTAAACACATTACACAAAGCTAGACTAAGTTAATGGCAAGGCTCTGATACCACTGTAAGTGCACGGCGGCGCCCCGGCCTCCATCCCGAGGCCAAATGCGGAAGCGGTGATAAACTTTAATTTTTGCAAACTAGCAAACCGGCACCACCGCGCACTAAACATCCGGATCGAACCATTAACTAGTCCTAGCTAACTACAAGATGGGGAAAAGAGATATACCGACTGATCCGAGTCCTCCGGTCTTCTCGTCCTCGTCCCGATCTCCCGCGGAATGTCCTGTCTCCACCTCGTCGCCGGAAGTGCACCACATCGCCTACATCTTTTACGGGCTCCCACCTCAATACCGAGGCAACTCGGGCACGAAGCTGGCTAGTCGACGTGCCCAAGGTTTACTGTAGAATATGGTGTAGAACTTGTGTCTCAATTGGGGTTCATGGAGATGCCATTTTGGTGGAGGGATGATACAAGAATTATGTGGAGGAACTTGGGGATATTTGGGAGCATGAAATGAACCAAATACCCACTCCAAATATTTTGGAAAGCCCCCTCTCCTCTATGAGGCCGGCCATGACCATGGTGGTGATTGGAATGAGAGGAGGGAGTGATAGAATGAGAGAGGCAACACCATAATGCAAGAGGGAATCAAAAGCAATCATGAAAGAACATGATCACTAAAACCAAAACCACACTCTACCACAACCATTATCAAAGCCATGATTGCACCAAAGTCAAGCCATCATGAAGATAGAAGTCAAGCAAGGTCAAAGGATGGTGCACCATCATGATACAAGAATATGCAAAGACCCCCTCCACAATTGCTTATTTGCACAAATGCAAATAAGCCCTCCTCCACCAATCTTCGGCCATTGAAAGATACAAATGAAAATGGCCGAAACGGAAAGCAAACTGGCAACTCCAGAAAACTGGTCCCGTAATAAATTACAGGAAAACCCCGCTACTGTGCATACACACCCGCATTTGTATTCCGACCGAAATACAAATGCAATGAGACAAAATCTACACTGTACCATACTAGGATCCGGCTTAAACCAAAACCGGCTAGTATTATCCGTCCGATCCTGATCCGTGCAATACCGCACGTGTCTGATCGAACCCTGCCATATATGCATACGGTCTCTAGTACTAACTGTCCGATCCTGATCCGTGCAATACCGCACGTATCTGATCGGACCCTGCCATATCTCCATACGGCCTCTACAGCTTTTCGCCCGAAAGCTTGAGTAACTGAATGTGGGGGAATCTAAAGACTCGTCAATACCTTGGTTGTGGATTTAACCACTAGCATGTCAGAGGTATAAGCCAATACGTAACGGGCTACCAGGTATTGACCAAAAGGGACGTTGATGAGCGAACTCATCCTGACACCCCACTGAGCCTGTCAGTGACAATATCCGTACAGTCCGGTCCGTTCGTCTATGAGCATCGCATGGCGGGCCTAAGGGGTTGGTAAAAGTCAGACCCCCAAAAGCGGTACAAGTCGTGTCGGAGTGTAGCCCAGAACACCCTGAGATACTACTGGAATACCTACCAGTAAATCTCCTGCCTTGGCCAAGGACTTCGTGTAATGGCTCTCCTAGACACAGCGCGACCTCACCCCCAATACCGGGAGAGACGAACCCCTGAAGATACGCTCACTGCCTCCATGTGGCTCGGGACTGTACCCAACTAAAACCTGTTTGCACGTCTCCTTTGAGCGTGGTAGGGTAGTAATCAAAGTACAGTGGGAACTCACACGAGACAAATGACGATCCTCAGGTCGATGAACTAACCTGTACACATGTCACCTGGAAACTGCTATCTGACGTCTGGTATAAGACCAACTAGCATGTTCCCGGCGAGTCCTGTCCGGTGTACTCATAACCCAATGAGCACCTGTATACATCTTAGGTGATCCAACTGACACCAATGGCTTGTGAGACCGGCCACCGCCCCTCGTCGGGGTCTCGACTGTATACACTAGTCTACTTTGGAGTATCGATGCCCTGTCTCGAAACTCGCACGACTAGGGACCTTTTAGGGATGTGCTTATAGACTGCCAGCTCTCACGTATATGATCGCCCTCATACTGCTGGCAGTCAAGCAAGAATCCTAGGGGCTCTATCAATGTGTAATAGCGACCTGTCAGGTCACCTAAGCAGTACACGATGATAAAGATAAACCAGATAGCATACTATCATCTCGAGTAAGACTGTCCTACTGGGACAGGTCCTCCCTCAATCATTGCAATCACGTGCCTGTGATCCAATAATTGACTCTGAGGGCACTATCTCCAACAGCACGGATAGCCGAGTTCTAGAGGGCAACGAGCCCGCATCTCATGGCTTTGAGACGGAGGAGGCTTTACTCTAGAATTGGCGGGCTATTCGCCGCACTCGTAGGGGGTATAGGTTGACCCAAGGAGGGGTGCTCAAGTTACCGGATTCCGTGAAGTGCTGGGTGGTCCATTCACTTTGTTGAAGGGGGCTGCCTCGCTTCAGGTTTTGGCGGGTAACTTGCCGCGCCCGTAGGGGTCTAGGATTTCATTGTACAGGCTATCCACACGACCAAGGGAACGTCGGGTTTCAGTAGTGTCTCTATGAAACTCGAGGATCCCAGATTATCTGTAATGTTCTGTGATGCTTATTACATTTCTGTGATGTTGCATTTTTATCACACCTTGAGCGATTATTATATATTGATATATATACTAGTAGATGTTGTATATGTTTTACATCCGCGCTAGTCCAGTCCTCGCTCTGTCGTTAGTTAAGTAACCTAACGGGTGATGACGGAACCCAGTGGCGAATGCGGATGGCATATACGTACATCATATTTTCGTTTTTTTGTGGTGTGATTAATTGATGGGACTGCATTGATTCAGATCAATGCAAGCTAAACAAGCCTATTATGATATTATTGGAACATTTTTTCAAAAAGCTGTTATTGCAAGGACGTTTTCTTTTGTTTTGCACAGTGGTATTCGGTTATGAATATCCAGCACCTCAGTCGACGAGGCAAGGGCCGAGATCCCTTCACCGGGAGTGACCCCTTGGACAGAAGTTTGTGTCAGGGTAATAACTTCACTATAGCCGATTGCCTTTTTGTTTTGCATCGTGGTATTCTGTTGGAATATCCTGCACCTCATTCTACGGGGAAAGTGCCGAGATCCTTTCACCGAGAGTGACCTCTTTAGCAAAGGTTTTTGCCACTATATTTTTATAAAAAGCTATCCGGTTCCTTCAACGATATCAAGTTCATTACGTTAAAGGTTTTTCGCCAAAACCATTCGTAGCCTCCGTCATTTCAGATGGGTAGCACTTAGCATTCATGCTATGTTTGTTGGCCAAAGTCAAATCATAGTGTATGGTGGCTATTTGTTACCTTTCTGTTGCATAGATAGATGCGTTGGTTTGGGACAGTCGTACTGCTTTGTTGGCCAAAGTCAAGGGTAGGTATGGGTGGGTTCAAATTAACCTGGATAATGATGGGTAGAACTTGACATGTGACTTATGATTTGTTGGCCAAAGTCAAGGTCATAAGAGCATGGGGTAAAAATCATATCGGGAGTTTCTAAAGAAACTGAAACTTGCAAGGCATGCGCATACCTTCTGGAGTGTGATAATGTGAGTGGATTCCATCACATTATCATGCGATGATAGTTGGATCCCGATTCCCACTGATGAGTTGGTTTACTCCTCGGGTGATCCCGACTAATTCTTCTTTCAGGTTTGGAGGAGAATTTGAGATTACAGTGGGAGGTTTCCTGATTAGATGAATTGGTAACCATTCTGATCTAGGTTAGAGTGCACGCAGAGTGTTTCTTTTCTCTCTCTCTTTGGCAGCGATCATGGCCCGACCCTAGACTATGACTCAGTGACCAAGTTGACCGAACCTTCTTAAACACCGGCTTTTGGATTGTCAGATTGGACACCTCATTGCCACTCCTACTTTTACCCTTTTCTCCAGAACACCCCGTATTACTACGAACATCCACTTCCATTGGATAAAACCATCGTATGGTTATATACGAACTCGAAAGAACTTGTTCCAGATTCGAGGATGGTTTCTGGTTCTGGAGAAAATGAATAGGACTATTCAGTTGTCTTTTCCTTTTACCTTCTCTCAGGTTGCGAGTGCTCCTTGAATTAGGACAGTACACCTATTACGCTAATTGGATAGTCTTCTTCCGAACCATAGGCAGGTGCCGAACGATAGGGAATGAAGAAAACCAATTAGCCTAACGATGGTGTACAGAAGGTAATAAGTTAAGACAAATAAAGGGATTAGAAAGAGAGCAAAGTAAACTGCGACTGCTATTCACGACCAAACCAAGTATTTCATCGCCACTCCTAATTCACCTTTGTATTTCTCCAGGACACTCCGTATCACTACGAAGATCCACAGTTATTTGGATACTCCATCGTATGGTTATATACGAACTCGAAGGAACTTGTTCCAGTTCGGGGATGGATTCTGGTTCAGGAGAAATAGGAATAAGGTTTTATTCAGTTGTCTTTTATCTTTACCTTCTCTCGGTTTGCGAGCACTCCTAGGATTAGGAGAGTACACCCATTATGCTTATTGGATAGTCTTCTTCCAAACCATAGGCTGGTGCCGAACGGTAGGGAAGGAAGAAAACCATTTAGCCTAAGAGGATGTACAGAAGGTAATGAGTAAAGAGAAATAAAGGGATTTGGAGAGATGGCAAAGAAATATACGGTTACAGTTGTGAATCTGATAATGGAAGAGGCATTACTAGGAATACCCGGATACCCCTTCGAAACATTTACATGTTTCAAGTTTCATTGTGTATTGTTAAAAGAAAACTGATTTCCCAATTAGCCCTTGCTCCAGGGTATGTATTTACCAGATCTGATTCTCACATCTGGATGGTTTTACAGATGATGAGTGGGAGTAAGTTATTGGGAATTGGGTGATCATCCTCATTATATCGGGATTCATTGTAATTGGTGATATTTGAGGAAATCGCCTGGGTTGTTTGCCGGATGGGAAATATTTGGTTTTGAATATCCGTTGTTATGCACCAATTTCAAATTGATATATCTGTACGTTTATTTTTATAAAGTGAGATATAACTTTTTGAAATTATGTCTATGACATTTACCTGTATCAGTGGATGGTTAGGTAAGGAGTATTAAACAGCGGTGTAATTCTTCATAACTATAGTACAGTTTTCAACCTACGACGCACATGGTTTCAGTTATTCAACTCAGGGGACTTATACAGAGTATTGTATGTTTTCCAGTGTCCATTAGGACAGAGGGGTTGGTACTCGTACTATATTCTGTTTACTTGTGACTTCTCTAGTTCTTAGACATGTGTTTCATAGAAATACAAGATCCAAGTTTTGAGAAATTATAGGTATATGAATAAAGTAGAGAACCGGGTATTGCAAGTATCAGGATTCTTCAAGATGATCGAAGATGTAGATACTGTGTATGGTATTTAGTTGATAGTAATGATTATGAGAACTTGCTTCTCTTTCAGGTTACTCATATCTGGATGTATTCCTAAGTTGGGTAATGCTGATAGGCCTCTCTCCATTTAGTTGACATGCACTGGAGACAGCTGCATGATTTGAATCTGGTTCCAATTAAATCAGTGCCTCTGTTTCTATATTGGACATAGAATAGTTCATATCTTAACAATGTTAAAGTACGGAGAGTTGTCCAGCTTATGCTTAAAACCAGACTCTGGATAACTCAAGGCACGTTTCTGTAATGGCTGTTTGTGGGTTGACCCGGGCTATGACGAGGGTTGACTTTCTACCATCTGGAAGATCAATAATGATATTGTTCTTGACTCGCCACAGTTTTGATAAAAATGGATTTTTTCAAAAAACAGTAGTGGGAGTATGGTAGAACTAGAAGTGATTCCAGAACCACAAACGATTACTGGAAATTTGATAAGAACTTAAAGATTTAGTCAGGTTTGACATTCCATTAGCCACTCCACAGATATGGTGGGTAACCTTAGCCACTCGAGAGGTACTTCGGTATGCTCAAGGACGGTGACAGGGAGGTTCTTGTTTACCCAGACTTGACACTACCGTTGTTCCAGGTTATGAGACTCGGCAGGAAGATGAGCATAGCGTCGTTCTAAACTAGCTTTAGAAGTGCACGTATATATGACTCTGCCAGAGGGTTGTCGTAGTCAGTAGGAGCAGTGGAAGAATAATGGGCAAGTAACTTATGTCTATTTATAGACTAAAGCAGATATAGCGGAGATAGATCATCTATTTCTGATGTGACAGTCTTAGGTTTGACTTCATCAGAATAGGGGATGGATCTGTTAGGAAGGTAGTAGGGTGTAATGTCCTGGTATATGGATGACATACACATTGTAGGAAGTGAAATTCCTATACTACGATCGGTTATACTTTGGTTGTCACACAGTGGTTTCTCCACATAGGATATAGTTATAATATCAGACATTCTGGTTACTGGATCTATAGTTTTAGATCTAGATTTGGGTAGTTTCCCAATCAGGGTACTATGACAGCATTCTAAAGGTGTTTTAGAATGGACAACTCCTGGCACGGTAGTGTACCTGCAGGTGATGGAGTCACCCTCTCTAAAGGTGTCTTACAGACTAAAGGGGAGAGGGATGTGCATGATTGGCAGATCACTTGCTTAGGCAATTGAGTCAATCATGAGATGTTAAGTAACACATCAGATGTTGTTTTTGCATTAGATGCAATAAGTTGATATTAATCATATCCTGGAGAAACGTTCGGAAGCAGTTTTAGAACATAAGTAGATGTTCTGGGGATATGATAACAACAACCTCTTTTAGGAGACGGTTATCATTCCAGGCTTCCAAGGTGACGAGGGACAGTGGTTTGGACAGGTGATCCAAGCGGACATTGAAGGAGGCATGACGCAGGATACTGATTAAGTTCAGTTGACGATACAGTCTAAGAAGTTTGGATTTGGAGTTCATTTATGAACTAGGTCCCATCAGATATCCAAACATATTCTAAGACAGGTATTGCTCATTTCGGGAGATGGCTTTCTCCGCGAACTTGAGATAAAGAGAGACATAGAAAGAAACATTAGGGCGGATCCACTCACTGAGGCTATTCCTCGAATGCAATAGTTTCGCAAACGGGCTTTGTGAAACTGATTAGTAGAGGAGTTGGGTGTTCGGTATCACACGGGCTGTGAGTATGCGACATCGCAATAATTAGCCTTGAGTGCAAGTGGGAGATTGTTGGATATAGTGCCATCAAAGTCAATTATTGGATCGCAGGCACGTGATTGCAATGATTGAGGGAGGACCTATGCCGGTAGGACAGTCTTACTCGTGATGATAGTATGCTATCTGGTTTATCTTTATCATCGTGTACTGCTTTAGGTGACCTTACAGGTCGCTATTACAGTTGATAGAGTCCTTAGGATTCTTGCTTGACTGCCAGCAGTATGATGGCGATCATATACATGGGAGCTGGGGTCTATAAGCACATCCTTAAAAGGTCCCTAGTCGTGGGTGTTTTCGAGACAGGGCATCGATACTTCGGAGTAGACTAGTGTTTACAGTCGAGACCCCGACGAGGGGCGGTGGTCGGTCTCACAAGCCATTGGTGTCAGTTGGTTCACCTAAGATGTATACATGTGCTCATTGGGTTATGAGTACACCGGACAGGACTCGCGGGAACATACTAGTTGGTATTATACCCGACGTCAGATAGCAGTTCCCTGCTGACATGTGTACAGGTTAGTTCATCGAACTGAGATCGTCATTTGTCTCGTGTGAGTTCCCACCGTGCTTTGATTACTACCCTACCCCGGCTCAAAGGAGTCATGCAAACAGGTTTTAGTTGGGTACAGTCCCGAGCCATATAGAGGCAGTGAGCGGATCGGCAGGGGTTTCGTCTCTCCCGCTATTGGGGGTGAGATCGCGCTATGTCTAGGAGAGCCATTACACGAAGTCCTTGGCCAAGGCAGGAGATTTACTGGTAGGTATTCCAGTAGTATCTCAGGGTGTTCTGGGCTACACTCCGAAACGACTTGTACCGCTTTTGGGGGTCTGACTTTTACCAACCCTCACGCCCGACATGCGATACTCATAGACAAACGAACCGGACTGTACGGATATTGTCACTGACAGGCTCAGTAGGGTGTCAGGATGAGTTCGCTCATCGACCTCCCTTTTGGTCAATACCTGGTAGCCCGTTACGTACGGCTAGTACCACTGACGTGCTGGTGGTTAAATCCACAGCTAAAATATTGACGAGTCTTTAGAGTCCCCCACAGACAGTTTCTCAAGTTTCGGGCGAAACGTTGTAGAGGCCGTATGGATTTATGGCAGGGTTCGAACGTACGTGTGCACTTGTGCACGTGTCATGGTTCAGATGGATAATACTAGCGGGCTTTGGTTTAAGCCGGATCCTAGTATTATACTGTGTAGATTTTGTCTCAATGCATTTGTATTCGGTCGAATACAAATGCAGGTATGTAGATACAGTTGCGGGGTTATCCTGTAATTTATTACGGGATCGCTTTCTGAAGTTGCCGGTTTGCTTTCCGTTTCGGCCATTTTTTCTTTCATTTCTTCTTGGCTGAAATTCTTGCATTAAGGGGCTTATTTGCAAAAGTGAAGATTTACCAAATGGGGGGTTTTTCTGTGGCTACGGGGCTCCAGCAGTTTATTGGAGGTTCTAGAGAGCTTGGCTTCTTTTTTTGTGCATTATTGATGCATTAAGTGTGAAAGGATTGAATGAGATATGGGTGTGACATTTTCTTCTTGTGATCACCACTCTTTTGCTTATGCTCACCCCCTCTCCTGTTGATTTTTTCCTTGGCCGAGCATTATTTGGGCAGCCCCAAAATTTGTGTGTGGTGAATGATTCATTTTTCTTGCAACAAAATCCTTAGCTCATCTCCAAAGTTCTTTTCTCCATCTTCACTACAAATGGCAACTTCCATTAACCATCATCCATTAGCTTGGATGACTTGAGACAAAGGGTTCTACACTTACTCTACTACAACCTTGGACACGTCGGCTAGCAAACTTCATGTCCGAGTTGCCTCGGTTCAGAGGCGGGAGCCCGTAAAAAGACTCATTGATGTGGTGCCCTTCCGACGAGGAGATCGGAGATCGGAGATGCCGCGAGGAATTTGGGATGGTGGCTAAAGACCGAAGGACACGGATCGATCGGTATAGCTTTCTAACCCTTCTCTCGTTAGCTATTTATAGGTTAATGGTTCGATCTGGGATTAAAGTCTGTGATTGCGCCGGTTTCAAGTTTAGAAAAAGTTTTCGTTTCCGCATTTTGGCCTCGGATTGACGGCCGGGGCGCTACCGTAGACTTACAGGGTCCTTAAGCCCATGGACTACGATGTCCTTAACCTGGACTGTGGGGTCCTTAAGCCCATAGACTACGATGTCCTTAACCTTGACTGTGATGTCCTTAAACTCACGAACTATGATGTCCTTAACCTTGGACTGTGGGGTCCTTAAACACACGGACTATGATGTCCTTAACCTTGGACTGTGGGGTTAAACCCATGGACTACGATGTCCTTAACCTGGACCACCATGTCCTTAAACTGGTAATGGACCACCATGTTCTTAAACTGGTAATCGACCGCAATGTCCCTAAACTAAACAACGGAGTTCAAATGCTCTTTTGTTGGATCTAAATGATCTTGTTAAGTTGATCTTAGTCTAAAATTAGACTAACGTATCCTTAACAAATGTTTAAGTTGATCTTAGTATCAAATGAGACTAACGTATCCTTAAACCCAAACCAAAACCCAAATCTAAGAAGATACGGATTTGGACTAATCCACGCCCTACGGGTGAAAACTTAAATTAGTCTCCGTATACAATCCACGGGCAACCACAAACAAAACAAACACCCACGACACGAAGTGACCATCTGGAGAAGGAGAAAGTTGTTACCGCGATGCGGTAGCGTAATTAACTACAGGGGCTTGCGCCTGTAGGGAAGAGCGTCCCCACAATCAAAAACCCCTCAAACGAGGGGGAATCTGACGAAGTCTGCTACATCGGCCGCATCCGTTTAAACCTTCGAATCATGGTGCCATAAATCAACTTGGCATCTTCGGAGAGGTGGACATATAGCATCTATTAGCATCTGCCCTCGGAATTTAGGCCCTGACGTCCCAATGTCCCGGTCGCGTCTTTCGGTGGTGAACAGATTTTGGCACGCCCGGTGGGACAGAAGATCAATGGCTTCAAACTGCACTAACTGCAACTGCAACTCTCACTCCGTCCCGTCTGGAGGAGTGACTTACGGTTCCCAAGCGGCCTCCATTTTCGCTATGCCGGTGGAACAGGTGACTCAGGCCACCACTGGGCTATTCTTCGGGACTATGCTCCCACCGATGATCTTCAATGCCCCAATGTCGTTGCAAGAAGCTCCAAAGAAGTCGGTCTTTGATCGGCTTACAACTACCGCGACCCCTCTCAACGGGTCGCCCAAGTCCAATACCTCAGTTTTCAGCAAACCGGGCCAAAGCTCAAGCGGGCCCATGAAGAAGACCGCGATACCTGAAGCGGCCATCCCGAAGCGGATAGCCATTCCTGCTCCTAAAGTCGTCAAGGCAGCTTCCCCTGCTAAAGGGTCGGTCTTAACAAGACTGTCCGTTTCAGCTCCTATTCCATGCGAAGTCACGAAGGCTGCTTCCCCTGTTCGAAAGTCGGCCTTCGCAAGACTGATTATCCCCTCTCAACGGACGTCAGTCTTCGACCGGCTAGCGCCAATAACAGTCTCTCCTCAAAATAGGGGGCATGACAAACCCATCCCCATAGCCGAACCAACACCATCTGCACGACATGCTCGCCGTCGTCACTGGCGCCGAGTACTGAAGGCTGGGGGTAGCTATCCGTCTGGATTTACTCCACCAGCCCCAACGGTGGAAGTCAATGCTGCTGTTCCAACCGGGAACAACTTTGAATTGCTGAACAAGGTGCGCAGGAACTCTCCTACCGCCGTACTGAAAAGATCTCCTCCACCCATGGAGAATGCCATAGAAAAGAGGCTGGAGTAGCCCCCTCAGAGGCTTTCTTCCAAAATTTACAGAGTTTGGAGATAGGTCCAGGAATCAGTGATTGACCAGGACTACTCTCGTCGGCCAAAAAAGCTCAAAGCTCAGCAAGAAAAGAGCCATCTCATGGTACCACAGAAGACGTCATCCATCTGGATGCCCACCGCAACGGTTCCCTTAATGTCAACTGCTCAAAAGAGAAGGAGGCCAGAGAAAGCCCCTGCGACTGTGGCAGACCACAAAAACGCTGAGCCCAAACGCCCCAAGTCTGGGGGCATAATGGTGCATACTGTTTATATGGCTTCCGGAAAAGAGGAAAGCCGCACTTTGACGGGCCACCGACCGCTCACCCGATCAATAACAAGGGCTCAGGAACAACAACAACAGAAGCTTCAGGAGATGCTCACTGCAATGGCCGCACTCACCGGGCCAAAAGAAAGCCCGGAGGCATCATCAGACCAGCATCATGAACAAGAAACCGATGCTGACTTCCTATGCAAGGTCCTCGAAAAGAAGGACAGAGAAGCAGCAGAAGAAGCTGCCAATATAAAACGAATGGTGCTTCTCTTCCAAGACATGGTAGGGATGATGTTACAGCCGGATCCTCCAGCTGAAGACCCTCTGATCATTATTGAAGACGATAGAGGGGTGAAATCTAATCCTCCCCCGGCTCTTTCAGCAGCCAAGGAGGAAACCATTTCCAAGGCCGCACTGGATGACTATATAGCTCAGCAAATACGAGCTCACCAGGCGAATGAAGCGGTCGGCCAAGTCGTCAAAACTGGGCGACCGTATCCAAGCTGGTATGACCAAATAAAATACCTGCCGGGATACACAATCCCCAAATTCCATGTGTACAAGGGGACAGGCAATCCTCACCAGCACGTCGCCCAGTTCAGAGCTCTTTGCGGTAACACTGGGGGAGATGATAAGCTTTTGCTCCGTCAATTCGTCGGCAGCTTGTCGGAGATGGCCTTCGAATGGTACTCCGAACTTCCAAACGACTCCGTCAAGACTTTTGGGGAAATGGAGCTGTTATTCACCCAGCGATTCGCGAGTGCTAGTGAACGCACCCCGATAATGGCATTGATCAATGCCAGGGTGAAGCCAGGTGAGACGTGGGTCCAATACGCGATACGATGGAGGAATCTATGGTCAAAATGCGAACAACGCATCGAAGAAGCTCCTGCCGTGGGCATGTTCATGTGGACCCTTGACCCTCAAGCGACCATCTCACAATTCATGATGTTTTTCAAGCCGACCACGTTTCAGGCCTTGATTGACAAGCTGGCCCAAATGGACCAGATGGGTCATAGACTATCTCCTTCAAAGACGGATCCTCGAAATGAAAAAGGGAAAGGAAAAGCAACTTTCGTCGCCAATACTCAACAACAGCCGAGCAACTTAAAGTCGGTTGTTCGCCAAAACAATATGCGTCCACGCCCATCCCTCGAGAAGATACTATGACGTCCTTACTCGTTTCCCCAAGATAAAATGAGGAGACTGTTCGAGCTGGGAGTGCGCAACAGGCTCATAAATTTGCCGGACCCAAAACGTCCATTGCAACCAAACGACGTCAACGATTCCAATTACTGCCCCTACCATCGAGTATTGGGCCATCCGATTGAAGACTGCTACGTCTTCAAAAACTGGATTGAGGACCAATACCAACAAGACAAATTCGCATTATCCGAAAACTGGATGGTGAGCCCGCCACAACCTCACGCCCCTAAAAAAGTGGACATGCCGGGGGCATCATACTCATTCATAAGGGAAGCCCCATGGGAAGTTGTTCTTTCGGCAAAGACGAAAAGAATGCTGAAGGATCTCCAAACATGTCCGGCGATCAGGTGGAAGAATCCACTGGAACCCGAGATCGTCGAGGGAATGCTGAAGCCGTACCCAACTCTAAAAATTGGTGGTGATAGTCAAAGCGCTCACACCCAGCCATCAAAGTCTTTAAAGAAGAAGAAGAAGACCCAAAAGCCCATGAAGCTTGATAACAAGCGCACAGACCTGCAAAAACAGATTGACGCTCTGGAAGAATATAACCAGAAGTCGTGGACCCCGGTCACACTCTAAGAATTTTTCAACAATATCCTTGAGAACGGAGATAACGACAATAACGACAAGGATCACTCGTCAAAAGAATCTGAGGACTATGTGGCAAGTTGCCACATGATCTTTCATCCGGCGTTAATTAACGAAGAAGCTTACTCGGCGATAGAAGACAGCATAAAAGAGCTGGAGGCAGGATCGAAGCCAAAACCCTTGGAGCCGTCTGACGAGATGATCGACTTGCAACTGAACGAAGCCCGTCAGAAAAGCAAAGCCAATCGAGAACGTGAACTGGCTGTATTCGAAAAAGCCAAACGCCGACGACTAGAGGAAAAGGTCGAGACACTCCAACCGGAGCAAAGCATCCCTATCGCCAGCAAAAGCAAGCTTAAAATAAGGAAACGATTCGCTAGAGCCCTGGCGATAGGAATGAAGTTGCTCTCTCTCAAGGGAAATTCCTCTGGCAATATACATCTTGAGGAAGCGGATATACATCCTAACTTCTGCTTATACCATCAGAGGATTGCACACCCTACCGAAGAGTGCATAGCCTTTAAAAACTGGTGGCAGGGATATGTTGCCCATCGACGACACGTTCAACAAGTGAAGCGCAAGGCTCATCGGAAGCAGAAAAGCACGACAAATGAGCGCGAAGGAGCTACTGGCAACCGTCACATTGCCGACACCAAGGGATCGCAAGTTATCACCTTTGGAAGCGACTCTGACGAAGAAATCGCCCTCAGCCCTTTCTTCAAGGAATCCACCTCCGACACAAAACATGCAAAGATTTGCGGCAAAATCTAGTTGCATAATCGTGCGTTGACTCATGACCGAAACGTCGTTAAATTACTACCAACCCGTGCCGTCCCCAGGCTGACGCGGTGTTAAAGAAAAAATAATAATAAAAAAATGGTATGTCCATAAGCAAAATGAACACGGATGAAAACCCGAAAGGGCTCCGTGAGTAAAAACAGCAGGGCTGCCGGCGAGTTTTATGAAAACCTGAAAGGGCGTAACCTCGTTAGAATAAAAAAAAGAAAAAAAACGGTATGTCCATAAGCAAAATGGGCACAGATGAATACCCGAAAGGGCTCCGTGAGTAAAAACAGCAGGGCTGCCGGCGAGTTTTGTGAAAACCTGAAAGGGTGCAACCTCGTTAGAATAAAAAAAACTTGCAAGGTCCTCTCGACTTTGTAAGGAGAAACCACTTGCGTGAGATCCTTACGACTCACAAGGGAGCAACACAATTAGGGATCCTCACGATTCCTAAGGAGAAATTACACTTGCGAGATCCTCACGACTCGTAAGGAGAACCCTTTTATGAGACCCTCACGGCTCATAAGATTTGAAAGTCTTAAACTACAGGGATCTAAACCTGTTCTTAAGCAACCACCACAACCTCCAATATTGCCCTACAAGCGGTTCAGTATTGACCCTTGTATACAATCCACGGGCGTGAATAAACATTTTCCTAACAAAGTCCCATCCGTGACTAGGGATATGTTTGCACGGTGAACCCCCTTGTAAGCCCTCTCGACTTATGAGGAGAAAATACTCTTGTAAGATCCTTACGAATTACGAGAAGCCATACACTTAGGAATCCTCAGGATTCTTAAGGAGAAAATGCACCTACGACATCCTCACGACTCGCAGGGAGAAAAACCTTTATGAGACCCTTACGGCTCATAAAGTCAAAAGCCTTAGTCGACAAGATTCTAACCCTGTTCGCTAAGCCACCTTTGTTTGACATCGACAGAGGCAAATGATGATTTGCTCCTGGCAATATTTCAGTTGTAGTGGTGCTGATGCCAAAATCAGTATCCGATTCCAGGCTTGCAGCGAGAAGCTAGCGAGCCACACATGCATACGAAATAGCCGAAATGATGGGGCAACTTGCAACAAAATCAGCAAGTAAAAAAAAAATGTATGCATGCAAAATAGCCGAAATGATTGGGCAACTCACAATAAAAAGCAGGGAGTAAAAATAAAATAAATAGCCGAAATGATTGGGCACCGCGAAAAATAGCCGAAATGATTGGGCAATCGCGACCTTCGTGATATAAAAGCTGAAATGATAGAGCATCGCGGAAAGAAATAAAATAAAACGAAATTTATGCCCTACAGATGATATCACATCAATCCCTGTATACAATCTAGGGGCGCAAACAAAGAAGGAATCACACGTTCCCTCCCCAGGCTCCATCAGAAAACGAAGCCAAATCTCGATGGTTCAGGGATAGCCTAGAGATCATCAACAGCGTTCCTCCCTATTCCAGCAGGAATCAGATGCTATAATCAACCCTGGAGCTACGACAAAGCCCCTACTCCAAATCTCGATGGTTCCCAGACAACCTAGAGACCACCTCGACATTCGTCTCGTTACAGCAGACGCAACGTCAACGAAAGACCTCATGGTCGAAACAAGGCGGAGTGATGGCAAAATCCCAACTCCACCTCAGCATTCGTCTCATTACACCAGACGCGATGTCAACAACGGCGTTCCTTCGCAGTCCAACAAGATGCAGATGCAACGTCAACGAAAGACCTCACGGTCGGAACAAAGCGAAGTGATGGAAAAATCTCAGCACCACCTCGACGTTCGTCTCGATACAGCAGACGAGATGTCACTACAGCGTCCTTCCTCCAACAGGATTCGGACACACCAAAGCAAACGAAGCAAAGGCCAAATTCCTAGCTTCAGGGTCTTGATGGCAACTCATATAAAACCTGAAAGATTATCGGAGATCATCCTACACCAGCGCGGAGTGGTCACCACCTCGACGTTCGTCTCGATACAGCAGACGAGATGTCACTACAGCGTCCTTCCTCCAACAGGATTCGGACACGCTAAAGCAAACGAAGCGAAGGCCAAATTCCTAGCTTCATGGTCTTGACGGCAACTCATATAAAACCTGAAAGACTATCGGAGATCATCCCACACCAGCGTGGAGTGGTCACCACCTCAACGTTCGTCTCGATACAGCAGACGAGATATCACTACAGCGTCCTTCCTCCAACAGGATTCGGACACGCCAAAGCAAACGAAGCGAAGGCCAAATTCCTAGCTTCATGGTCTTGACGGCAACTCATATAAAACCTGAAAGACTATCGGAGATCATCCCACACCAGCGCGGAGTGGTCACCACCTCGACGTTCGTCTCGATACAGCAGACGAGATGTCACTACAGCGTTCTTCCTCCAGCAGGATTCAGATGCAACAATCAAACAACGGAGCCACGGCAAAATCCCTAGTTCCAAACCTCGACAGTTCACCAGCAACCTAGAGACAACCGCGACATTCGTCTCGATACAGCAGACACAATACCAGCAAACGAAGCGAAGGCCAAATTCCTAGCTTCAGGGTCTTGATGGCAACTCATATAAAACCTAAAAGACTATCAGAGATCATCCCACACCAGCGCGGAGTGGTTATGACTCATTAGGGCTCTCCAAAATGAGCCTAAGCTCAAGTAAAAAGCGGCATGGCAAAATCCCTAACGCTTGCTCTTTCGACGGTAATATCACCTGGAAGATTGCTTGAAGACGTCTTGTCCAGCCCTCGAAGGGATCAGAGACACGACAGTCGCGGGGCTACTTGAACAGCAAGATTATGCGTCGAGAAATACACCAGCCAACGCGACGGTGCGACGGGTAAAAAACTCTAGTACCATAGGCCCTAACGAACTTCTATTAGCAGGAGTTAACTATGACGTTAGGAAATTCCTGCGAGAACTGCTCGATTCGTCTCGACTTGTGAGGAAATTAGTGTCTTTGCGAGAACTTCTCGATTCGTCTCGACTCGTAGGGAAAAGCCTTAGGCAATAGGGATAAAGACCTGTTTCCTAAGCACTGGGGCCCTGCAAGTCGGTCCACAATGGACTCTTGCATACTATTCACGGACCACACTCTCGAAGTCAAATCTCGACAAGGAGGGAAACAACCGCTTATGGGTCCTCTCGACTTGTAGGAGGGAAAATTCTCTTATAAGATCCTTACGACTTATAAGGGAAAACGTACTTAGGAATCCTCACGATTCCTAAGGAGAAAATACACCTACGAGATCCTCACGACTCGTAGGTAGAAAAGTCTTCATGAGACCCTCACGGCTCATAAAGTTGGAAAGTCTTAGGTAGCAGATCTGAACCTGCTTCCTAAGCCATCGCTACCTTATAAAGAGTTCAGGATGAAATGTCATCTACCATCTATGGGCCACATTTGCCAAAGCCACATTCGCCGCTGAAATGAAGAAGCTACTTACGGGTCCTCATGATTCGTAAGGAAAAATACCCGAGTGAGATCCTTACGACTCACGGAGGTAATGAACACTTAGAAATCCTCACGATTTCTAGGGAGAATTTGTACCTACGAGATCCTCTCGACTCGTAAGGAGAAAAACCTTCTTGAGACCCTTACGGCTCATGAAGACGAAGAAAGTCTTAGGCTACAAGGACCCTAAACTTGTTTCCTAAGCCCTCAATTTTGTGGCCATGCATAAATCATTAATTAATCAGAAACTAAATTCTGTTAAGGAAAGATTCCTCAAAATCTTTCCAAATAACAAGATTGTGCTCTGTAAATCAGAGCACCGTTGGATCAATGATCCAATAGTAAATAAAAATTACCAAAAGACAGAATAAATTCTGTATAGAAAGATTTATCAATCTTGTTAAAAACAAGAAGATTGCCTTCTGCAAATCAGAAGCGATCAAAGATCCAACGATGGGAAATTCCCCAAATCAATTGGAGAAAAGATCTACTTAACTAATTGAACAAACCATCTTGCCCTATATAAAGGCCCCAAGACCTAAAGTCTAATATGGAGAAACCCCCTACAAATTTTGAGAAAACTCAAATGAAAGAGAGCAAGCTCTTGAAAGAAGATCATTTTCTTCAAGGTAAAGAACATGATTCTTGAACACAGAGATGAAATCATCTCATAAAAAGAAGAACTATTTTCTAAAAAAGATCATAGATCTATAAAGACCAAGGCCTTTGATAAAAAGAGAGATTAAAAAGATCTCATCATAAAAACCAAAAAGAAGTATTTACTTTATTCACAGATCATTGATCTACAAAGGCAGCGCCTTTTTATAAATAAGAACTTTTGTTCTTGAATCTTGAGGCAAAGCCACCTTTAAAAAAGAACATAAACTTGTTCTCTGATCATAAATTTGATCAAATGCGCTTTGCGCTACTGGAAAGTGCCTTACACTCATGAACTGTGCTTTTGCGCTCCTTGGACCGGTGCTCAGCGCCAAAACATGCCACGTGTCAACCACAGACACAACTAGCACTTTGCGCTTCTGAAATAGCGCACTGCGCTCATGGGCTGGCGCTCAGCGCCAAGCGCGCTATGTGTCACTCATTGGTGCGTCACTAAACTAGCGCAAAGCGCTCATAAATTAAAAGCGCAATGCGCTTATAAACTGCTGCTTAGCGCTAAGCGTGACACGTGTCCTCTTCGTGTGCGCTACTTGGCAGAAGCGCAATGCGCTCTTTAATTGGTGCAAAGCGCCTGACGTGCCACGTGGCGCGCTGTCAGAACACACATTGTTCTGATGAATGCTATGCATTCAATACAAGACAAAAAAAAATGTCAGGATCTAATTCTCAGCATTATTAAAAAGGCCAAGCCCAAATAAAGGCTCAATAGCCAGAACAATAAAATGTTAAACATTTATTGGACTTAGCCCAAGATTGGCCGTAAGTCATCAACTCATATCAGCTGAGCCCATATGCTCATAAACCTTTTAACAGACTTTAGTCCCAAATTGGACTATAGATCTCCCAACCAAAATTGGTTCAAGGGTACATCTCTGAACTCCTTTGATATTTGTCGTTGTAATCCTTTAACGTCTTCAGAGAGGTGACGGGTCCTGACAGCCATACATTCCACAGACTATGATGTCTTTAAACTGGACTGTGGGGTCCTTAAGCCCATGGCTACGATGTCCTTAACCTGGACTGTGGGGCCTTTAAGCCCATGGACTGTGATGTCTTTAACCTGGACTGTGGGGTCCTTAAGCCCATGGACTACGATGTCCTTAACCTTGACTGTGATGTCCTTAAACTCACGGACTATGATGTCCTTAACCTTGGACTGTGGGGTTCTTAAACCCACGGACTATGATATCCTTAACCTTGGACTATGGGGTCCCTTTAAACCCACAGACTACGGTGTCCTTAACCTGGACCACCATGTCCTTAAACTGGTAATCGACCGCAATGTCCCTAAACTAAACAATGGAGTTCAAATGCTCTTTTGTTGGATCTAAATGATCCTGTTAAGTTGATCTTAGTCTAAAATTAGACTAACGTATCCTTAACAAACGTTTAAGTTGATCTTAGTCTCAAATGAGACTAACGTATCCTTAAACCCAAACCAAAACCCAAATCTAAGAAGATACGGATTTGGACTAATCCACGCCCTACGGGCGACCACATAAATTAGTCTCCGTATACAATCCACGGGCAACCACAAACAAAACAAACACCCACGACACGAAGTGACCATCTGGAGAAGGAGAAAGTTGTTACCGCGATGCGGTAGCGTAATTAACTGCAGGGGCTTACGCCTGCAGGGAAGAGCGTCCCCACAATAAAAAACCCCTCAAACGAAGGGGAATCTGACAAAGTCTGCTACATCGGCCGCATCCGTTTAAACCTTCGTTACATGGTGCCATAAATCAACTTGGCATCTTCTGAGAGGTGGACGGATAGTATCTATTAGCATCTGCCCTCGGAATTCAGGCCCTGACGTCCCAACGTCCCGGTCGCGTCTTTCGGCGGAGAACAGTATACTACCACATAGGAGTCCTCGGTGAGTCCCGTTCGGTGTACCCATTCTCCAATGAGCACCTGTGTATAATCTTTGATGTCACACACCAATGGTTGTGGGATCAACCATCGCCCTCTAAGGGACAAGAAACATACACACTAGACTACTCTGGAATATCGATGCCCTAGTCTCGATATTCCCTCAACTAGGAACTGATTAAAGGATGTACTTTTAGACCACCCTGGCCCCACTAGTATGATCTCATCATAGTCCTGGTAGTCAAGTACATATTCTAAGGGCTTTATCAACATGTGAGAGCAAGACAGTAAAGAAACCAGTCAACATGTTAAGATAAAGAGTAACCAGATAGCATACTATCACGTCGAGTAAAAAAGTCCTCTATATATATGTCCAAGCACCCACTATAACATACATCACATGTACAATAATGGCCTCTAGGGCATACATATTCCTAACAATCTCCCACTTGCACTAAGGCTATGTGTTGTAGTATCTCATACCCAACATCCCAAAAAGTCTCTCAAACTGTATCTGGGGGAGGGCCTTCGTGAGTGGATCCGCTACGTTGTCCTTCGTGTCAACTCTTCTGACCTCGATCTTCTGGCGATCTACTATCTCCCTGATCAGATGATACCGCATCAGAATATGTCTGGATCTCTGATGGGACCTGGGTTCCTTGGCCAAAACTACCGCTCCATTGTTATCATAATACACAGGTATTGGATGCTCAATGGATGGAACCACTCTAAGCTCGGCAATGAACTTCTTCATCCAGACAGCTTCTTTGGCAGCATCATCGGCAGTGATGTATTCAGCCTCCATCGTCGAGTATGCTACGGTGTCTTGCTTGGAACTCTTCCAACACACCGCCCCTCCGTTAAGGGTAAAGACAAAACCCGAGACTGACTTATCGTCGTCCTTATCACTCTGGAAGATCGAATCGATAAAGGACTCTACCTGGAGTTCACCGTTACCATACACCAAGAACATTTCTTTAGTCCTTCTCAAGTACTTAAGAATGTTCTTCACAGCTGTCCAGTGGTTTTCCCCAGGATCTGATTGGTACCTGCTCACTACACCTAGTGAGTAAGCTACATCCGGTCTGGTACATAACATCACATACATGATAGAGCCTGCTGCCGAAGCATAGGGTATCCCTTGCATGCGAGCCCTCTCCAAATCAGTCTTGGGAGACATCTCTTTCGAGAGAGTGATTCCTGAACAAGCGAGTACATTACCTCGCTTGGAATCTTCCATACTAAACCTCTTTAGTATGGTGTCTATGTACCTGGATTGGAACAATCCCAAAATCCATTTAGATTTATCTCTATAGATCTTTATCCCCAGAATGTAGGAGGCATCACCAAGATCTTTCATGGAGAACTTGAATGATAAGAAGAGCTTGACCGAGTGTAGCATAGGAACATCATTTCCTATCAAGAGTATGTCATCCACGTACAATACGAGGAAGACCACCTTACTCTCTACAGCCTTCTTATATATACAAGGTTCATCTATATTTTTGATGAAGTCAAACTCTTTGATAGCTTCATCAAAACAGATGTTCCAACTCCGCGATGACTGCTTTAATCCGTAGATGGATTTAAGCAGCTTGCACACTTTTCCGCTGCTCCCACTGTCTACGAAGCCCTCTAGCTGTTTCATGTACACACTCTCTTCTAAATCACCATTTCGAAAAGCGGTCTTGACGTCCATCTGCCAGATTTCGTAGTCATGGTATGCAGCAATGGCAAGTAGGATCCTGATGGACTTAAGCATAGCGACAGGAGAAAAGGTTTCATCATAGCCGACGCCAGGTCGTTGACGAAAACCTTTTACTACAAGTCTAGCTTTGAAAGTTTCAACTTTTCCATCTACACCCATCTTCTTTTTAAAGATCCACTTGCTCCCAATGGGTTTTACCCCTTCAGGAGCAACTTCCAAAGTCCATACTTGGTTGGTGTACATAGATTCCATCTCGTATCGCATAACATCCAGCTATTTCACAGAGTCCCCACTCATGATGGCCTGCTCGAAACTAGTCGGGTTATCATATTCCATGATGCAATCCTCGCTTCCACCGTCTACGAGAAAACCGTAGTATCTCTCAGGTGGATAAGGAACCCTATTAGATCTGTTGAGTGGCTGCGGTTCGTTGGGTACTATTGGATCCTCTGGTTCCACCAAATCATCAGTTCTAGTTTGTGCAGCTGGAACTTCTTCCAGTTCTACCTCATTGCCACTAATTTCTTTTACAAGAAATTCCTTTTCCAAAAAGGTGGCATGTTGAGCAACAAATACCTTTTGTTCCTCATTTTGGTAGAAGATATATCCATGTGAATTCTTTGGATATCCCATAAACTTACATAGAACCGACTTTTCCTCGAATTTGTCCGGATTTTACCTTTTAACATAGGCCAGACAACCCCATATCTTAACTCGTTTAAGATACGACCTCTTTCCACTCCATATCTCATATGGTGTTTTAGGCACAGATTTTGATGGAACTTGATTCAATAGATATGTAGCTGTCTCAACCGCATAATCCCAAAAAGAAATAGGCAACTCAACATTACTCATCATAGAGCGCATCATATCTAATAGGGTGCGATTCCTCCGCTCCGATACACCGTTGTGCTGTGGTGTATACGGAGGAGTAAGCTGAGAAAGAATCCCATTCTCTTTTAGATAATCACGGAATTCCCCGCTCAAGTATTCTCCTCCCCGATCAGATCGTAGGATTTTAATACTTTTGCCCGTTTGATTTTCTACTTCGCACTTATATTCCTTGAATTTCTCAAAAGCTTCATACTTGTGTTTCAACAGGTACACATGTCCGAACCTTGAGAGATCATCAGTGAATGTAATAAAGTACGAAAAACCATTCCTGGCATGTGTAGATATTACATTGTAGGGTTCCTAGGCACACTAGTGAGGTCTCCCAAGCCATCAACCAAGGCAATTTCAAAAATTATGGTGCCTACAAACCCTAAACTACGGATCAATAACTAGATGTCTAGGCGAAAAAGAACTAGTTAACACTTAACTAATGAGAAAACGGAAATACAACCTTTGTAGATCCGGTGCTCCACCTCCATAGCTCCGCAACGAAGTCCTCTCCGCTGTCCAAGTCAAATCCGGGCTCTAGGATCGGCTTCGTCGGAGAATGGGTAAGCTAGGTCGTCGATGTCCATGCCGAAGATGATCTACGTCGAGGCATCGCTAAATCAAGCTCCGACTTCACCAAGTCAAGAAACTTGTGAAGTAAACACACTCTACTACTTGGCAAGAGGTAGAGGATGAAGAAATAGGAAGTGGGTTAACTTTAGAATTGGATTTCTCACTCAAAAACATCAATCACCATTGATGAGGTAAGCTTTTCTTCACTTGAAGCAAGGAAGAAGAAGAAGAAATGTTATGATAAGTTAAAAGAAAAAGAAAAGAATAATCAAAACTTATCATGACTAAACCATGGTAAAGTGTAGAGATTGAACTAGGGTTAAAACAAATGGTTAGGTTAAGCATGAGATAAGAATGGTGGACAAAGTCAAAGGTTCATGAATCTTCAACTACAATCCAAAACAAGCCACCATGATCCTCATTTCCTTTTCCAAAAAGAAAATAAATAAATAAATAAATAGATAGATAAATAAAGGAAATGAAACCCTAACCATTCTTTTAACCATGGTTTAAATCTTTGCACTTAACCAAGTAAACATGTATCATCAAACATGATACAATCAAATGCACAAAATCATATCGCATATGTAATGCGCACATCCGAGTGAGAAAATCCATCTTAAGTAAACCGATACTAGTCAATGCAAAGTAATATATCAAATATATAATTATGCATCAAATCATTAAATCAACACTTGATTTAACGATCCGATCATATCGTATATAACCGACTAGTATGCAATGCATCGGTTTATCGAATCAACCCTTGATTCGATAACTAGGGTATATCGCATATAACCTAATCGATACATTCATCGCGAGAATGGAATACGGTATCACATACACGCATTATTCTCGGTCCCGCACATATCTCATATGCGCTCCTATTTCGTTTCGCATGAGCCAGGAAACCTCTGTGTAGGACTCTAAAGACTCGTCAATACGCCGGCAGCGGATGATGATCATATCAAACATCCACAAGCCGCAAGCGGTCTGCTAAACGTAACGGCCACCCGGGTATTGAGCGATCTGAAGATCGACGAGCAAGCCCACTCACACTCCAGTGAATCCGACCAGTAACACTACCGTACAGTCCGGTCTGATCGTCTGATATGTCGCATATCTCGCCTAGGGGTGGTAAACGTCAGACCCCAATAGCTCAATAAGTCGTGTCGATATGAGGTCTATAACTGTTCGAGAAACTACTGGTAACACTTACCAGTAAATCTCAGCAACCCTGGCCAGGGATTTCCTGTTATAGCCAATCGAACACAGCGCAACATCAACTCCCTATACCGGGAGAGACGAATCCCCTCCTATCGCTCATTGCCTCCATGTGACTCGGGACTGTACCCAAAAACCACCGTTTTGCACGCCCTCTTGGACGTGGTAAGATGGAAATCAAAGCACAGTGGGAACCACACGAGACTCTATGACGATCTCGGGTCAACAGACTACTCTGTACCAGTGTCACCAGAGAACTGCCATCTGACGTGAGGTATAATACCATCTGGGAGTTCTCGGCGAGTCCGTCCAGTGTACCCAGTCTCTACTGAGCACCCGTATATCATCTCTGATGTCAAACACCAATGGATATGGGATCATCCATCGCCCATCTGTATGGGTCGAGAAGGTACACGCTAGTCTACTCTGGTATATCGATACCCCGTCTCGATACACCCACGACTAGGGACATTGAAGGATGTACTTATGGACTACCATGTCCCCACTAGTATGATCCGCATCATAGTCCAGGTAGTCAAGTACAGATCCTAAGGGCTTTACCAACATGTAACAGAGAGACAATCAGTATACACGTTAAGGTAAAGTTCAACCAGATAGCATACTATCATGTCGAGCAAGAAAGTCCTTCCTATATACGTCCCAGCATCCACTACAATATACATCCCATGTACAGTAATGGCCTCTAGGGCATACATATAACTAACAATCTCCCACTTGCACTAGGGCCATCTGTAGCAGTGGTTGCAGTATCTCATACTCAACCATCCCATGAAAGTCTCTCTCTGGGAACAGGCCTTTGTGAGTGGATCCGCCGTGTTGTCCTCTGAGTCTACTCTCCTTACCTCGATCTCCCTGGGGATCAACCATCTCCATGATCAGGTGACACTGCCTTAGAATATGTCTGGATCACTGATGGGACAGACGTTCCTTGGCATAAGCCACAACTCCATTGTCTCACAATGGTAGGAACGTAGTTCATCTCATGAACCAATATACACCCAAACAGCCTCTTTGGTAGCATCTTAAGTAGCGATGCATCGTGCCTTTATCGTCTAGTATGTCACGGTATCTAGCTTGGAACTCTTCCAACATACCGTCCCTTTACCGAGGGTAAAGACAATGCCTGCGACTGACATTCAGTCGTCTTTATCACCCTGGAACCCTTCCAGTGATTCTCCCCAGGGTCGATTGATACCATCTCACTACAGCTAGTGAGTATCCTAACATCCATTTAGATCTATCTCATAGATCCAAAATCCAGGATTTAGGAGGTATCACTTTGATCCTATATGGAGAATTATGGTGATAAGCGGAGATTGACCGAGCGTAGCATAGGAAACTCCTTTCCTATCAAGAGTATGTCATCCACGTACTCTACGAGGATCGTCACCATACTCCCTACTACCTTTTTGTATATACAAGGTTCATTTACCATTTTGATGATGTCAAACTCTTTGACTACTTCATCAAAACAGATGTTCCAACTCCGTGATGCCTGCTTTATCAGATAAAACATCTTGCACACGTTTCCGCAGCTCCCACTGTTTACGAAGCCCTCTGGCTGTGTACTTACAGACGCACTCTTCTAAATCATCATTTAGAAAAGCAGTCATGGCACCCAACCGCCAGATATCGTAGTCATGGTGTGTAGCCGTGGCAAGTAGGATCCGGATGGACTTAAGCATAGCTACTTGAAAAGGTTTCATCATTATCCACGCCTGGTCAATGACGAAAACCTTTAACAAGTCTAGCTTTGAAAGTCTCAACTTTTCCATGTACACCAAGTAATCTTCTCAAGATATACTTGCTCCTGATGGGGATTTAACCCTTCAGATATAGCAACTAAAGTCCATACTTTGTTGGTGTATCAGGATTCCATCTCAGATCGCTAAACATCAAGCCATTCTTACAGAGTCTTACTCCTGATGGCCAGCTCGAAGCTAGTTGGGTCATCATCTCATGATGCAATCCTCGCTCCCACTGTCATAGAGAAACAGAAGTATCTCTCAGGTGGGTGAGGAAACCTACTAGATCGGCGGAGAGGCTGAGGTTCGTTGGAATCTACTGAATCCTTTGGTTCTATCAAATCATCAGCTGCAGTTTGTATAGCTGGAACCTTTCCAGTTCTACATTACAGACTTTGCCTCGAGCTTGTCCGGATTTTGCTTTCAGACATAGGCCGGTCAACCCCAAATCTTAACTAGCTTAAGACATGGGCTCTTCCCTTATCATATATGAAGTGATAGGCAACTGATTTGATTTGAACCCTATTCAATAGGTATGCAGCTTCTCAAGTGCATAACTCCCAAAAGGAAATAGGAAACTCAGTAGTACTCATCATAGAGCACACCATATCAGATAGGGTGTATCTGCTCCGCCCCGACATACCATCGTGCAATGGTGTATACGGAGGAGTAATGCTGAGAGAGAATCTCATTCTCCTTTAGAATAGTCCAGGAATTCTGTGCACAAGTATTCTCCTCCTTGATCTCATCAAAGGCATAGTACTTATACCCGTATTTTGGTTCTCTACTTCTAACTTATATTCTGTGAATATCTCATAAGGTTCGGACTTGTGTTTCAACAGGAACATAGGTCTGAAACTCGAAAGAGATTATCAGAGAATGTAATGAAGTACAAAGAACCTGTCCTGGCATGTGTAGACAGGAGACCTTACATCATCATGTATCAGTCCCAAGAGTTCATTAACTCTTTCTCTGTTTCCAGTAAACGGAGCTATGGTCATCTTATCTTTGTGACATGACTGGCGAGTTTCACAAGATGTAAATTCAAACTGATTTAAATATGCATCTATATGTAACTCCAGCTAGTCGGGTCGCATTGATATGACCTAGTCTACAATGCCTCAAGAAGGATCCGTTCATTTCTGAACTCTTCCTCTTGTGTGTGATCCGTATACTAAGAACTGTAGTTTGATTTAGAACATCAATGCTTTTAGATAACGTGCCTGAACCGATCAACTTTTGATATAGAAAATGTTCAAAACATTATCCAACAATACAAAATTATATCCTTTCTTTTCTAACAAAGAGAGTGATATGATTTGGTATATCAGGTTCGGTATCTAATAACATTCGTTCAGAATCAATGTATTGGTGATACAGGGTGACAGTGACCGACAGACTTGGCTGCAACACTTGCCCCGTTTTCTGCCTTATGAAACTTATCACCCGTTTTCAGTTCTCTACCTAGCTGTAGCCCTATGTAACAGATTACATATCTGGGATCCTGATCCGGTATCATATACCCAGGACGTAAAGGATACTGAGAAACAGTTCTGTATAATGAACACACCCGAAGATGATGCATCATCATGCACTCTCCTCGTTTGGGCGGCACGGGAAATCTGGTATTCCCTAATTTCCTGCTCTGTCTTATAACAATTATAAGTTGGAGCGGGACCAACGTTCCCCAGCTCAGTATAACAAGCGGGTTCGGTCAATATTCCGTATTATTATCTTGATTAAGGCGTGATATGGTCGCTACCTGGAGAGAGAGAAGAAAACACTCAGCGTGCGCTCTGTCAAGAATAGATTGGTTTTTATTTTATCTAATCAGGATGGCTCCCACTGCTTTTTATCAAATCTTCCTTCAAACCCAAAAAGGAAAGACTAGCCGGGATTAATTACACACTACAAGTTCGCCAATCTTTCAGCCAGGCCAGTGTCGGTACTTTGAGGGAGGTCCCCCGTGCTTTCGCACGAACCTAATTAATGTAAACCTCGTTTTCCCAGAGGCGTAACCCCGTTGACACCTTTCTAGACACCTACTTGATCGGCTAATTGTAATGTATAAAACTCTCCCAGGAGTAACACTTACTCGCAGCGGGTATCGGGATCCAACTATCTCATAGAAGGTATGCAATCTCATTGCAAATTTCAACACTTGAAATTCCCGATAATATTTTGCCCCTAACCTCCTATGACCTTGACAAAGGCCAACAAACCATAGGATGCTAGTCAAGTTCAACCCGTCATTTCCTGATTGAATTAAACCCACCCGCACGGCCCTTGACAAAGGCCAACAAGGTCGCACGACTACCCTAACTCAATCTGCATCATATGCATAAGCAGATAAGCACCAGTTAGCTACCGCACACTGCGCCTTGACAAAGGCCAACAAACGCAGCACGAATACTAACTACTACTTATCTGAAATGACGGAGGGCTACGACAGGTTTTTCTGAAAACCTATTGCGTAATGAACTTGATATCGTTGTAGAATTAAATGATTTTAAAATGGAGTGCTTTTGAGGCTTTTCTAGTTTTTGCTAAAGGAGTCACTCCCGGTGAAGGGATCGTCGGTCCTTTCCTCGTCGAATGAGGTGCGGGATATATCATATATATCACTGTGCAAAGCAAAAACTCTTAAAAGCAATCAAAAGACAAACCGAGTGTGTAGCATCTGCCAGTTATTGCTAAAGGAGTCACTCCCGGTGAAGGGATCTCGGTCCTTTCCTCATCGAATAAGGTGCAGGATATATCGCATATACCGCTGTGCAAAGCAAGAACTGTAGCTACCTGTTTTATTTTGAAATTCGATTCTACAACATCTTAGGTTTCTTTTACTTTCATTAATCACATTAATGAAGTCCCATCATTTAATGTACCTAAACATCACAGATAGATATGACGTACACTTATGCCATCCGCATTCGCCTCGATGTCCCCTCGTGCACCGTTAGGTTAGGTAACTAACGACAGAGGAGGGCAGGGCTAGCGCGGGTGTAAAACATAAGTAACGTCTATATAATATATCATATATACTATATACTATATCTATCACAGAACATCACATGATCACATCACATATATCGCAGCAGAAGAATCATATGAAATATTGGATATACTAGGACGTCCGTGTTTTCAATACGAGCCAGTATAAAACACGGATTCCACGGTCGTGATGAATAGCCAAACCCACACCCCTAGACCCCTACGAGAGCGGCAAGCAACCCTACCAATTCTATAGTTAGGAGACCCGGACTCGACTCCTCGAGTTGGTCTCCCACTGGACTCCAGAACCCGGTTACTTGTGCCCTCCTCCTTGGGTCTATCCTAGTGCGGAAAAGTAAATAATATACAACAGGTGACAACTTCCGCTACCTGGAAGCGCCCCAAATAAAAGAATATTACATACAAGTTTTTACATGAATGAAAATGAAAAACACTCATCTCACATAAAAACCCCCGGCTATTCAAACACGACGATCCAATATAACATATCCAGTAACACATAACATCACATGTCATCAACGTAAGTAAATATGTCCATCCCAATTGTCGTTGACATATAGCAACGAAACCGGCGATATCACATATTACACTTACGGTCACAGAAAAGAAAGTGTAAAACTACAATAGTTGGAATCCGCAATCTCTTCAGACATCGCATGCCTGACCAAATGAATTCTTTAGACATCGCATGCCTAACAATTATAAACCCCGCATTTTAGTCTCAAAATCGAAAACACTTTTCAATATTAAGTCGGGCAATTCAACAAGATTCCCGACATCCTGATCGAATGCTCGTCGCAAACTTCAGTAGACGGCCGCACCCCCGATGCCGTCGACGAAGTGCACCAAGGCGGAACACCGCTACCGCGAGCACCCGAACGGATGCTTTCGGCGACGGGGTTCTCCTACAGTCACTTGGTCGGGGCTATGGAGCGAGGCTGTCTATTAAGTTTACCCGGCGAGTATCCGCGTACGCTACGTGATTGCGACGGACTTTTGATCACATCAAAATTCCGTGGCAACCGATCAAGTGAGACTAAACTGCTATGTTTATAACATTCATTCAGTTATCACATAACTATTTATGAATTCCAATTATTGTATCCCATTCCAGATAAACAGAAAATGTTAAACTTTTCGATCGAACAATCGAACACCCAAGTTTTCCCGATACAGATCAACACATGAAATAAGTCTAACAACATTCCGTTCGTACCTCAGTACCAACGGTCCAGCCGTAGAAGGGTCAAGCCAACGCCTCACATGTGGCACGCCGTACTGCCCCAAACCCGAAGGTTCAAAGGGCAGTTCAAGACGGTCACATAATCGAGTTAAGGTTTGTTGTCTTCTAGAGGGACCATCGCGTTACTTGCACTACTTAGAACGTCGTTAAACTACGGAAAAATCCAACACTTGGAAATTTCCCGACAGGGGAAAAATTGGGTATTTATATCCGGTCGAACTTTTTAACATATTCTAAGATTTATCCGGAAAGCCAAACAGACAAAATTTGATACCCCGATCGAAACACCGAATCCCCAAAACAACTGCAGAAATTTCAACTCTGGAATAAGTTTTAAATATTCCCAGAAAACTCACCATAAAATAATAGGAATTACTGTGCAGAGCAGGTACGATGACGTCACCAATGTAGCGCGGAACCGCCGCATAAGCAGTGCTTATGCCGCGGTTCCGCCGCCGTTCAAACGAATTACTCACCTGAGTTTGCACCGTAATTCTTAGTTTTATTTTATGTATTTTCTAGAAATTTTTAATTCACAAAAATCCGCATTTTAGGAAAAAGTCCAGAGAGCAATATAGGTTCGGGGTTTCGGGTTCGTTCGGACTTCAATTTCCGTCTGGACTTCGCCTAAGGCTCTAGCTAGGCTCTGATACCACTGTAGGGTTCCTAGACACACTAGTGAGGTCTCCCAAGCCATCAACCAAGGCAATTTAAAAAATTATGGTGCCTACAAACCCTAAACTACGGATCAATAACTAGATGTCTAGGCGAAAAAGAACTAGTTAACACTTAACTAATGAGAAAACGGAAATACAACCTTTGTAGATCCGGTGCTCCACCTCCATAGCTCCGCAACGAAGTCCTCTCCGCTGTCCAAGTCAAATCCGGGCTCTAGGATCGGCTTCGTCGGAGAATGGGTAAGCTAGGTCGTCGATGTCCATGCCGAAGATGATCTACGTCGAGGCATCGCTAAATCAAGCTCCGACTTCACTAAGTCAAGAAACTTGTGAAGTAAACACACTCTACTACTTGGCAAGAGGTAGAGGATGAAGAAATAGGAAGTGGGTTAACTTTAGAATTGGATTTCTCACTCAAAAACATCAATCACCATTGATGAGGTAAGCTTTTCTTCACTTGAAGCAAGGAAGAAGAAGAAGAAATGTTATGATAAGTTAAAAGAAAAAGAAAAGAATAATCAAAACTTATCATGACTAAACCATGGTAAAGTGTAGAGATTGAACTAGGGTTAAAACAAATGGTTAGGTTAAGCATGAGATAAGAATGGTGGACAAAGTCAAAGGTTCATGAATCTTCAACTACAATCCAAAACAAGCCACCATGATCCTCATTTCCTTTTCCAAAAAGAAAATAAATAAATAAATAAATAAATAGATAAATAAAGGAAATGAAACCCTAACCATTCTTTTAACCATGGTTTAAATCTTTGCACTTAACCAAGTAAACATGTATCATCAAACATGATACAATCAAATGCACAAAATCATATCGCATATGTAATGCGCACATCCGAGTGAGAAAATCCATCTTAAGTAAACCGATACTAGTCAATGCAAAGTAATATATCAAATATATAATTATGCATCAAATCATTAAATCAACACTTGATTTAACGATCCGATCATATCGTATATAACCGACTAGTATGCAATGCATCGGTTTATCGAATCAACCCTTGATTCGATAACTAGGGTATATCGCATATAACCTAATCGATACATTCATCGCGAGAATGGAATACGGTATCACATACACGCATTATTCTCGGTCCCGCACATATCTCATATGCGCTCCTATTTCGTTTCGCATGAGCCAGGAAACCTCTGTGTAGGACTCTAAAGACTCGTCAATACGCCGGCAGCGGATGATGATCATATCAAACATCCACAAGCCGCAAGCGGTCTGCTAAACGTAACGGCCACCCGGGTATTGAGCGATCTGAAGATCGACGAGCAAGCCCACTCACACTCCAGTGAATCCGACCAGTAACACTACCGTACAGTCCGGTCTGATCGTCTGATATGTCGCATATCTCGCCTAGGGGTGGTAAACGTCAGACCCCAATAGCTCAATAAGTCGTGTCGATATGAGGTCTATAACTGTTCGAGAAACTACTGGTAACACTTACCAGTAAATCTCAGCAACCCTGGCCAGGGATTTCCTGTTATAGCCAATCGAACACAGCGCAACATCAACTCCCTATACCGGGAGAGACGAATCCCCTCCTATCGCTCATTGCCTCCATGTGACTCGGGACTGTACCCAAAAACCACCGTTTTGCACGCCCTCTTGGACGTGGTAAGATGGAAATCAAAGCACAGTGGGAACCACACGAGACTCTATGACGATCTCGGGTCAACAGACTACTCTGTACCAGTGTCACCAGAGAACTGCCATCTGACGTGAGGTATAATACCATCTGGGAGTTCTCGGCGAGTCCGTCCAGTGTACCCAGTCTCTACTGAGCACCCGTATATCATCTCTGATGTCAAACACCAATGGATATGGGATCATCCATCGCCCATCTGTATGGGTCGAGAAGGTACACGCTAGTCTACTCTGGTATATCGATACCCCGTCTCGATACACCCACGACTAGGGACATTGAAGGATGTACTTATGGACTACCATGTCCCCACTAGTATGATCCGCATCATAGTCCAGGTAGTCAAGTACAGATCCTAAGGGCTTTACCAACATGTAACAGAGAGACAATCAGTATACACGTTAAGGTAAAGTTCAACCAGATAGCATACTATCATGTCGAGCAAGAAAGTCCTTCCTATATACGTCCCAGCATCCACTACAATATACATCCCATGTACAGTAATGGCCTCTAGGGCATACATATAACTAACATACATCACTATGTATCAGTCCTAAAAGTTCAGTAGCTCTTTCTCCGTGTCCAGTAAACGAAGTTTTGGTCATCTTTCCTTTGAGACATGACTGACAAGTTTCATAAGATGAAAATCTGAACGGATTCAAATATCCATCTTTATGCAACTTAGCCAGTCTTGTTGCATTGATATGACCTAGTCTACATGTAGGGTTCCTAGGCACCCCAAGGAGGTCTCACAAGGCATCAACCATGCCAATTTCAAAAATTACAGTGCCGAGAAACCCTAGTGTACGGATCGTTAGCTAGATGTCTAGGAGAAAAAGAAAACTAGTTAACACTTAACTAAAAGAATACGAAAATACAACCTTTGTAGATCCGGTGCTCCACCTCCATAGCTCCGCAACGAAGTCCCCTCGCTGTCCAAATGAATTCCCGGGCTCTAGCGTCGGCTTCGTCGGAGAAATGGCGAGCTAGGTCGTCGATGTCCATGCCGAAGATGATCTACGTCGAAGCATCGCAAGATCAAGCTCTCACTTCACCAAGTCATGAAACTTGTGAAGAAAACACACTCTACTACTTGGTAAGAGGTATAGGATGAAGAAATAGGAAGTGGGTAGACTTTAGATTTGGATTTCTCACTCTTTTTCATCACTTGCCATTGATGGAGGCAAGCTTTCTTCACTTGAAGAAATGAAGAAGAAGAAGATAAATGTTATGACAAGTTAATTCCAAGAAGAAAATTAAAAGAATACTTATCATAACCAAACCATGGTCAAGTGTATAGAATAAATCATGGTTAGTGGGATGGTTAGGGTTAAGCATGAGACAAAATGGTCACTTGGTCAAAGTCTTCATGAAGCTTCATGAACAAAACAAAACATGCCACCATTTTCTCATTTGCTTTTCTTTTTCCAAAAGAATAAATAAATGAATAAAATGAATAAGGAAAAAGTAAACCCTAACCATTTCATTAACCAAGGTTTAATTCTTTACACTTAACCAAAAGGCATGCATCATCAAACATGATACAAGCAAGTGCACAAAATCATATCGCATATGCAATGCGCACATCCGAGTGAGAAAATCCATCTTAAAGTGAACCAATACTAGTTAATGCAAAGTAATATATCAAATATATAATTATGCATTAAATCATTAAATCAACACTTGATTTAACGATCCGGTCATATCGCATATAACCGACTAGTATTCTATGTATCGGCTTATCGAACCAACCCTTGATTCGATAACTAGGTTATATCGCATACAACCTTTCGATACATTCATCGCGAGAATGGAATACGGTATCACATACACGCATTATTCTCGGTCCCGCACATATCTCATATGCGCTCCTATTTCGTTTCGCTTGAGCCAGGAAACCTCTGTGTAGGACTCTAAAGACTCGTCAATACGCCGGCAGCAGGTGATGATCATATCAAGCACCCACAAGCCGCAAGCGGTCTGCTAAACGTAACGGCCACCCGGGTATTGAGCGATCAGAAGATCGACGAGCAAGCCCGCTCATACTCCTATGAATCCAACCAGTAACACTACCGTACAGTCCGGTCTGATCGTCTGATATGTCGCATATCTCGCCTAGGGGTGGTAAACGTCAGACCCCAATAGCTCGATAAGTCGTGTCGATATGAGGTCTATAACAATTCGAGAAACTACTGGTAACACTTACCAGTAAATCTCAGCAACCCTGGCCAGGGATTTCCTGTTATAGCCAATCGAATACAGCGCAACATCAACTCCCTATACCGGGAGAGACGAATCCCCTCCTATCGCTCATTGCCTCCATGTGACTCGGGACTGTACCCAAAAACCACCATTTTGCACGCCCTCTTGGACGTGGTAAGATGGAAATCAAAGCACAGTGGGAACCACACAAGACTCTATGACGATCTCGGGTCAACAGACTACTCTGTACCAGTGTCACCAGAGAACTGCCATCTGACGTAAGGTATAATACCATCTGGGAGTTCTCGGCGAGTCCGTCCAGTGTACCCAGTCTCTACTGAGCACCCGTATATCTCCTCTGATGTCAAACACCAATGGATATGGGATCATCCATCGCCCATCTGTATGGGTCGAGAAGGTACACGCTAGTCTACTTTGGTATATCGATGCCCCGTCTCGATACACCCACGACTAGGGACTTTGAAGGATGTACTTATGGACTACCATGTCCCCACTAGTATGATCCGCATCATAGTCCAGGTAGTCAAGTACACATCCTAAGGGCTTTACCAACATGTAACAGAGAGACAATCAGTATACACGTTAAGGTAAAGAGTAACCCGATAGCATACTATCATGTCGAGCAAGAAAGTCCTCCCTATATACGTCCTAGCATCCACTACAATATACATCTTATGTACAGTAATGGCCTCTAGGGCATACATATAACTAACAATCTCCCACTTGCACTAGGGCCATCTGTAGCAGTGGTTGTAGTATCTCATACTCAACCATCCCATAAAAGTCTCTCTCTGGGAACAGGCCTTTGTGAGTGGATCCGCTGTGTTTGTCTTCTGAGTCTACTCTCCTAACCTCGATCCCCTGGAGATCAACCATCTCCATGATCAGGTGATACTGCCTTAGAATATGTCTGGATCACTGATGGGACCTGCGTTCCTTGGCATAAGCCACAACTCCATTGTCACACAATGGGAGGAACATAGTTCATCTCATGAACCTATATACACCCAAACAGCCTCTTTGGTAGCAACTTAAGTAGCGATGTATCCTGCCTTTATCGTCTAGTATGTCACGGTATCTAGCTTATAACTCTTCCAACATACCGTCCCTTTACTGAGGGTAAAGACAATGCCTGTGACTGACTTTCAGTCGTCTTTATCACCCTGGAACCCTTCCAGTGATTCTCCATAGGATCGATTGATACCATCTCACTACAACTAGTGAGAATCCTAACATCCAATTAGATCTATCTCATAGATCCAAAACCCAGGATTTAGGAGGTATCATTTTGATCCTATATGGAGAATCATTGTGATAAGTGGAGATTGACCGAGCGTAGCATAAGAAACTCCTTTCTTATCAAGAGTATGTCATCCACGTACTCTACGAGGATCACCACCATACTCCCTACTACCCTTTTTGTTTATACAAGGTTCATCTACCATTTTGATGATGTCAAACTCTTTGACTAATTCATCAAAACAGATGTTCCAACTCCGCGATGCCTGCTTTATCCTATAAAGCATCTTGTACACGTTTCCGCTGCTCCTACTGTCTACGAGGCCCTCTGGCTGTGTACTTATAGACGCTCTCTTCTAAAACATCATTTAGAAAAGCAGTCATGGCACCCAACCGCCAGATTTCGTAGTCATGGTACGTAGCCGTGGCAAGTAGGATCTGGATGGACTTAAGCATAGGTACTTGAAAAGGTTTCATCATTATCCACGCCTGGTAAATGATGCAAACTTTTAACAAGTCTAGCTTTGAAAGTCTCAACTTTTCGATGTACACCAAGTAATCTTCTCAAGATATACTTGCTCCTGATGGGGATTTAACCCTTCAGATATAGCAACCAAAGTCCATACTTTGTTGGTGTATAATGATTCCATCTTAGATCGCTAAGCATCCAGCCATTCTAACAGAGTCTTACTCTCGATGGCCTGCTCGAAGCTAGTTGGGTCATCATCTCATGATGCAATCCTCGCTCCCACTGTCATAGAGAAACAGAAGTATCTCTCAGGTGGGTGAGGAACCCTACTAGATCGGCGGAGAGGCTGAGGTTCGTTGGAATCTACTGAATCCTTTGGTTCTATCAAATCATCAGCTGCAGTTTGTATAGCTGGAACCTTTCCAGTTCTACATTACAGACTTTGCCTCGAGCTTGTCCGGATTTTGCTTTTAGACATAGGCCGGTCAACCCCAAATCTTAACTAGCTTAAGACATGGGCTCTTCCCATACCATATCTCATATGGAGTGGTAGGCAACTGATTTGATTGGAACCCTATTCAATAGGTATGCATCTTCATAAGTGCATAATCCCCAAAAGGAAATAGGTAACTCAGTAGTACTCATCATAGAGCACACCATATCATATAGGGTGTGATTGCTCCGCCCCGATATACCATCGTGCTATGGTGTATACGGAGGAGTAATGCTGAGAGAGAATCTCATTCTCCTTTAGAATAGTCCAGGATTTTCGTGCTCAAGTATTCTCCTCCTTGATCACATCAAAGGACATAATACTTATACCCGTATTGGTTCTCTACTTCTGCCTTATATTCTGTGAATATCTCAAAAGGTTCGGACTCATGTTTCAACAGGAACATATGTCTGAATCTTGAGAGATTATCAGAGAATGTAATGAAGTATAAAGAACCTGTCCTGGCATGTGTAGACAGGGGACCTTACATACATCAACATGTATCATCCCAAGAGTTCACTAACTCTTTCTCTGCTTCCAGTAAACAGAGCTATGGTCATTTTATCTTTGTGACATGACTGGCGAGTTCCACAAGATGTAAATTCAAACTAATTTAAATATGCATTTTTATGTAACTCTAGCTAGTCGGGTTACATTGATCCGACCTAGTCTACAATACCTTAAGAAGGATTCGTTCATTTCTGAACTTTTCTTCTTCTGTGTGTTCCGTATACTAAGAACTGTAGTTTGATTTAGAACATCAATGCTTTCAGATAACGTGCCTGAACCGATCAACTTTTGATATAGGAAATGTTCAAAACATTATCCAACAATACAGAATTTTATCATTTCTTTACTAATAAAGAGACTGATATGATTTTGTATATCAGGTTCGGTATCTAATAACATTCGTTCAGAATCAATGTATTACAATACAGGGTGACAGTGACCAACAGACTTGGCTGCAACACTTGCCCCGTTTTCTGCCTCATGAAACTTATCACCCGTTCTCAGTTTTTCTACTCTTTTGTAGCCCTATGTAACAACTTACATATCTGGGATCCTGATCCGGTATCATATACGCAGGATTCGGAGGATACTGAGAATCAGTTCTTTGTAATGAACACACCCGAAGATGATGCATCATATGCACTTTCTTCGTTTGGGCAGCACGGGAAATCTGGTATTCCCCAATTTCCTGCTCTGTCTTATAACTATTATAAGTTGGAGCGGGACCAACGTTCCCCAGCTCAGTATAATAAGCGGGTTCGGTCAATATTCCGTATTATTATCTTGATTAAGGCGTGATATGGTCGCTACCTGGAGAGAGAGAGAAGAAAACACTCAGCGTGCGCTCTTGCAAGAATAGATTGGTTATTATTTTATCTAATCAGGATGGCTCCCACTGCTTTTTATCAAATCTTCCTTCAAACCCTAAAAGGAAAGACTAGCCGGGATTAATTACACACTACAAGTTCGCCAATCTTTCAGCCAGGCCAGTGTCGGTACTTTGAGGGAGGTCCCCCGTGCTTTCGCACGAACCTAATTAATGTAAACCTCGTTTTCCCAGAGGCGTAACCTCGTTAACACCTTTCTAGACACTTACTTGATCGGCTAATTGTAATGTATAAAACTCTCCCAGGAGTAACTCTTACTCGCAGCGGGTATCGGGATCCAACTATCTCATAGAAGGTATGCAATCTCATTGCAAATTTCAACACTTGAAATTCCCGATAATATTTTGCCCCTAACGTGCTATGACCTTGACGAAAGCCAACAAACCATAGCCCGCTAGTCAAGTTCAACCCGTACATTTCTTGATTGAATTAAACCCACCCGCACGACCCTTGACGAAAGCCAACAAAGCCACACGACTACCCTAATCCAATCGCATCGTATGCTGGCAGATAAGCAGCATATAGCTACCGCACACTGCACCTTGACGAAAGCCAACAAATGCAGTACGAATACTATATACAACTTATCTGAAATGACGGAGGGCTACGACAGGTTTTTCTGAAAACCTATTGCGTAATGAACTTGATATCGTTGTAGAATCAAATGATTTTTTAAAATGGAGTGCTTTTGAGGCTTTTCTAGTTTTGCTAAAGGAGTCACTCCCGGTGAAGGGATCGTCGGTCCTTTCCTCGTCGAATGAGGTACGGGATATATCATATATATCGCTGTGCAAAGCAAAAACACTTAAAAGCAATCAAAAGACAAACCGAGTGTGTAGCATCTGCCAGTTATTGCTAAAGGAGTCACTCCCGGTGAAGGGATCTCGGTCCTTTCCTCATCGAATAAGGTGCAGGATATATCACATATACCGCTGTGCAAAGCAAGAACTGTAGCTACCTGTTTTATTTTGAAATTCGATTCTACAACATCTTAGGTTTCTTTTATTTCATTAATCTCATTAATGAAGTCCCATCATTTAAATACCTAAACATCACAGATAAATACGACGTACACTTATGCCATCCGCATTCGCCTCGATGTCCCCTCGTGCACCGTTAGGTTAGGTAACTAACGGCAGAGCGGGGCAGGGCTAGCGCGGGTGTAAAACATAAGTAACGTCTATATAATATATCATATATACTATATACTGTATCTATCACAGAACATCACATGATCACATCACAGATATCGCAGCAGAAGAAACATATGAAATATTGGATATACTAGGACGTCCGTGTTTTCAATACGAGCCAGTATAAAACACGGATTCCACGGTCGCGATGAATAGCCAAACCCACACCCCTAGACCCCTACGAGAGCGGCAAGCAACCCTACTAATTCTAGAGTTAGGAGACCCAGACTCGACTCCTCGAGTTGGTCTCCCACTGGACTCCAGAACCCGGTTACTTGTGCCCTCCTCCTTGGGTCTATCCTAGTGCGGAAAAGGAAATAATATACAAACGGTGACATCTTCCGCAACCTGGAAGTGCCCCAATAAAAGAATATTACATACAAGTTTTTACATGAATGAAAATGAAAAACACTCATCTCATATAAAAACCCCCGGCTATTCAAACACGACGATCCAATATAACATATCCAGCAACACATAACATCACATGTCATCAACGTAAGTAAATATGTCCATCCCAATTGTCGTTGACATATAGCAACGAAACCGGCGATATCACATATTACACTTACGGTCACAGAAAAGAAAGTGTAAAACTACAACAGTTGGAATCCGCAACCACCTCAGACATCGCATGCCTGACCAAATGAATTACTTAGACATCGCATGCCTAACAATTATAAACCCCGCATTTTAGTCTCAAAATCGAAAACACTTTTCAATATCAAGTCGGGCAATTCAACAAGATTCCCGAAAAACTGATTGAATGCTCGTCGCAAACTTTAGTAGGCGGCCGCACCCCTGATACCGTCGACGAAGTGCACCAAGGCGGAACACCGCTACCGCGAGCACCCGAACGGATGCTTTCGGCGACGGGGTTCTCCTACAGTCACTTGGTCGGGGTTATGGAGTGAGGCTGTCTATTAAGTTTACCCGGCGAGTATCCGCGTACACTACGTGATTGCGACGGACTTTTGATCACATCAAAATTCCGTGGCAACCGATCAAGTGAGACTAAACCGCTAGATTTATAACATTCATTCAGTTATCACATAACTTTTGTGAATTCCAATTATTGTATCCCATTCCAGATAAACAGAAAATGTTAAACTTTTCGATCGAACAATCGAACACCCAAGTTTTCCCGATACAGCTCAACACATGAAATAAGTCTAACAACATTCCGTTCGTGTCTCAGTACCAACGGTCCAGCCGTAGAAGGGTCAAGCCAACGCCTCACATGTGGCACGCCGTACTGCCCCAAACCCTAAGGTTCAAAGGGCAGTTCAAGACGGTCACATAATCGAGTTAAGGTTTGTTGTCTTCTAGAGGGTCCATCGCGTTACTTGCACTACTTAGAACGTCGTCAAACTACGGAAAAATCCAACACTTGGAAATTTCCCGGCAGGGGAAAAAGTGGGTATTTATATCCGGTCGAACTTTTTAACATATTCTAAAATTTATCCGGAAAGACACATAGACAAAATCTGATAATCCGATCGAACATTCGAATCCCCAAAACAAACCTGAAAATTAAAACTCTGGAAAAAATATTAAAAATACCCAGGAAAACCAGCACTGTTAAATAGGAGTTACTGTGCAAACTTCAACTCATAACACGACAAACAGGCCGCGGATCCGCCGCACGAGCCATGCTCGTGCCGCGGAAACGCGGCGCTTTAATGGAATTAGGGCATCGAAATTTACAGTAACTCTTAGATATTCCTGCTGATATTTCTACATATTTTTAATACTGAAAAATCCCTGTTTTTAGAAAAAGTCCAGAGAGCCATTTTGAGTTGGGGTTTCGGGTCGATCGGACTTCAAACTCCGTCCAAACTTCGCCTAAGGCTCTAGCTAGGCTCTGATACCACTGTAGGGTTCCTAGGCACCCCAAGGAGGTCTCACAAGGTATCAACCATGCCAATTTCAAAAATTACGGTGCCGAGAAACCCTAGTGTACGGATCGTTAGCTAGATGTCTAGGCGAAAAAGAAAACTAGTTAACACTTAACTAAAAGAATACGGAAATACAACCTTTGTAGATCCGGTGCTCCACCTCCATACCTCCGCAACGAAGTCCCCTCGCTGTCCAAATGAATTCTCGGGCTCTAGCGTCGGCTTCGTCGGAGAAATGGCGAGCTAGGTCGTCGATGTCCATGCCGAAGATGATCTACGTCGAAGCATCGCAAGATCAAGCTCTCACTTCACCAAGTCATGAAACTTGTGAAGAAAACACACTCTACTACTTGGCAAGAGGTAGAGGATGAAGAAATAGGAAGTGGGTAGACTTTAGATTTGGATTTCTCACTCTTTTTCATCACTTGCCATTGATGGAGGCAAGCTTTCTTCACTTGAAGAAATGAAGAAGAAGAAGATAAATGTTATGACAAGTTAATTCCAAAAAGAAAATTAAAAGAATACTTATCATAACCAAACCATGGTAAAGTGTAGAGAATAAATCATGGTTAGTGGGATGGTTAGGGTTAAGCATGAGACAAAATTGTCACTTGGTCAAAGTCTTCATGAAGCTTCATGAACAAAACAAAACATGCCACCATTTTCTCATTTTCTTTTCTTTTTCCAAAAGAATAAATAAATGAATAAAATGAATAAGGAAAAAGTAAACCCTAACCATTTCATTAACCAAGGTTTAATTCTTTACACTTAACCAAAAGGCATGCATCATCAAACATGATACAAGCAAGTGCACAAAATCATATCGCATATGCAATGCGCACATCCGAGTGAGAAAATCCATCTTAAAGTGAACCAATACTAGTTAATGCAAAGTAATATATCAAATATATAATTATGCATTAAATCATTAAATCAACACTTGATTTAACGATCCGGTCATATCGCATATAACCGACTAGTATTCTATGTATCGGCTTATCGAACCAACCCTTGATTCGATAACTAGGTTATATCGCATACAACCTTTCGATACATTCATCGCGAGAATGGAATACGGTATCACATACACGCATTATTCTCGGTCCCGCACATATCTCATATGCGCTCCTATTTCATTTCGCTTGAGCCAGGAAACCTCTGTGTAGGACTCTAAAGACTCGTCAATACGCCGGCAGCAGGTGATGATCATATCAAGCACCCACAAGCCGCAAGCGGTCTGCTAAACGTAACGGCCACCCGGGTATTGAGCGATCAGAAGATTGACGAGCAAGCCCGCTCATACTCCTGTGAATCCAACCAGTAACACTACCGTACAGTCCGGTCTGATCGTCTGATATGTCGCATATCTCGCCTAGGGGTGGTAAACGTCAGACCCCAATAGCTCGATAAGTCATGTCGATATGAGGTCTATAACAATTCGAGAAACTACTGGTAACACTTACCAGTAAATCTCAGCAACCCTGGCCAGGGATTTCCTGTTATAGCCAATCGAACACAGCGCAACATCAACTCCCTATACCGGGAGAGACGAATCCCCTCCTATCGCTCATTGCCTCCATGTGACTCGGGACTGTACCCAAAAACCACCATTTTGCACGCCCTCTTGGACGTGGTAAGATGGAAATCAAAGCACAGTGGGAACCACACAAGACTCTATGACGATCTCGGGTCAACAGACTACTCTGTACCAGTGTCACCAGAGAACTGCCATCTGACGTGAGGTATAATACCATCTGGGAGTTCTCGGCGAGTCCGTCCAGTGTACCCAGTCTCTACTGAGCACCCGTATATCATCTCTGATGTCAAACACCAATGGATACGGGATCATCCATCGCCCATCTGTATGGGTCGAGAAGGTATACGCTAGTCTACTCTGGTATATCGATGCCCCGTCTCGATACACCCACGACTAGGGACTTTGAAGGATGTACTTATAGACTATCTGTCCCCACTAGTATGATCTGCATCATAGTCCAGGTAGTCAAGTACACATCCTAAGGGCTTTACCAACATGTAAAAGAGAGACAGTCAGTGTACACGTTAAGGTAAAGTGTAACCAGATAGCATACTATCATGTCGAGCAAGAAAGTCCTCCCTATATACGTCCTAGCATCCACTACAATATACATCATATGTACAGTAATGGCCTCTAGGGCATACATATAACTAACACTACAGTGCCACAAGAAGGCTTCATTCATTTCTGAACTTTTCCTCTTGTTTGTGTTCTGTACGTTAAGAACTGTACTTTGATTAAGAACGTATATACTGTTACATAACGTACCACATCCAATCAACACTTGATTCTGGAAAATGTTCATAACATTATCCTCTAATGTGAGATTATTGTAAGTCCATGCTACCTCTCCCGGTACTTTCGGGCAAGCGGAATTTGGTGAAAAACAATTTTCTAGAGGTGGTAACATGGACTCAAAACCCGGATCTTTGTTAAACATCTAACTAACAACCTAACTATGAGTTGCTAACTACTCGGTTAGGGGGTTATACCTTTCTTTTTCTCGAACTCCTTCGTCTTCAAGCTTCGATGGTCTTCCTAATCGGCTTCTCCCCGTCGTCTCCTTGTGCCGAAGATAGATCCACCTGAAAGCTTCAACCTTTGGCTCCTTCTTCGAACTTTGAAGAAACTAGTTCACTCGGTTTGCTAAACCTTGTGAACTAGAGTGAGTAGAGAAGAGTTTGTATGGGATTTTATCTATGGTTCTTGGTTCTCAACTCATGAGACAAGTGAACCATAGAATCAAGAGAGGGAGAGCAAGAGGAGGAAGATGAGAGCTCAAGAACAAGAGAGAGAATGAGCATGAAAGAATGAGAGAAGACCTTTTTCATTTTGGTTCTCATAATCCATAACCATCATCACAAAAATAATAATCAAGTATTGTGTAAAATGGTTCAAGTCAAAATGGCTAAATCATTTCATGCACTCATTTCTCACAAAAGAAAAAAGCAAGTAAAAAGTCTTTGCCATGAAATGATAGCCATTGTCATCATGATGGTCAACTAGTCCAACCTAGTCAACCGGTCAACAAAGTCAACAAGTCAACAAAGTCAACCCCTCAACAACCATGTCACCATAATACTTAATTAATATAATTGTTAATCACATATCAAATTCTCATTAGGGTTGAGCAAAAAGTCAATAGTCAACTGTCAACGGTCAACAACCCTAATGAGAATCCTCTGCCTCTGTCTCTCCGTCAACTGTGCATACATACCCGCATCCGCGTTCCGAGGAACAAGAATGCATACTGGATAAATCCAATCCCAAAACGTACACTAGGATCTGGCTTAAACCAAAGCCCGCTAGTGATAACTGTCCGGACACTGTACGTACATAAGTGCACGGATGTGACCGAACCCTGTCGCAAAACTATGCGACCTGCCGCAAAACCATGCGACCTCTACTCTTTTGCTTAAAGGCGAATAGCTTTCTGTGTGGGACTCTAAAGACTCGGCACTACGCTGGCAGTGGGTTTAACCACAGACCGCAAGCGGCACTAGCTGTGCGTAACGGTCCCCAGGTAGATGCCGACAAGAAGACTGACGAGGCGAAACCCATCTGAACTCCTACTGAGCCTGAATGTGACATTCTCCGTACAGTCCGGTCTGTTCGTCTGATACATCGCATGGCGGGCCTAGGGGGCGGTAAACGTGAGTCCCCCAATAGCGGTACAAGTCGTGTCGGAGTGAAGCCCAAAACACCCTGAGATAACACTGGAAGCCTACCAGTATATCTCGTTTGCCCTGGCCAGGGACTACTCGTGTAATGGCTCTCCTAGACACAGCGCGATGTCAACCCCCAATACCGGGAGAGACGAATCCTGTCTAACCGTCACTGCCTCCAAGTGCTTCGGGACTGCACCCAACTACCACCTGTTTGCACGACTCCTTTGAGCCGTGGTAGGGTAGAAATCAAAGTACAGTGGGAACACACTCGAGGCAAAGTGACAGTGTCAAGTCAGTGGACTAAGCTGTACTCATGTCACCTGGGAACTGATAACTGACGATAGGCATAATACCAACTAGTCAGTTCCCGACGAGTCCTGTCCAGTGTACTCGTAACCCAACGAGCACCCGCATACTCTCTCAAGTACGACGTACCGACGGCTGTGGGAAAGACCGTCTCCCACACTGGGACGAGAAGCGCATGTGCTAGTCTACTCCGGAGTATCGATGCCCTGTCTCGATAGTCCTGCGACCAGGGACCTGCATAAGGATGTGCTTATAGATTACCCAGCCCCACTAGTGTGACTGCCATCACAACGCTGGTAATCAAGCAAAGATCCTAAGGGCTCCACTAATGTGTATAGGCGATATACTAAAATAAACACATGTACACATTGAAGTAGAAACAAACCAAGTAGCATACTACCATTTTGAGCAAGATTGTATATACAAGGTGAATATCCCAAGCTTCCATTAAGTAATATACAAACTAGTATGATACAGTAATGGCCTCTAGGGCATATACACTAACAATCTCCCACTTGCACTAAGGCCATGTACCGGCGTATCGAAGACCTATCATCTCGATCAGCCGCTCGAACTGAGTCTGGGGCAAGGCCTTGGTGAATGGATCTGCAGTGTTATCTTCTGAAGTGACTCTCCGAACCTCGATCTCCTGGCGATCCACGATCTCCCTGATCAGGTGATACCGCCTCAAGATGTGTCTGGATCTCTGATGGGACCTGGGTTCCTTCGCTAAAGCTATAGCCCCGTTGTTGTCGCAATACAGAGGTATTGGATCAACAATGGACGGAACCACCTGAAGCTCTTTCAAGAACTTCCTCATCCAGACAGCTTCTTTTGCGGCATCAGATGCAGCGATGTATTCCGCTTCCATCGTCGAGTCTGCAACGGTTTCCTGTTTGGAACTCTTCCAACACACCGCCCCTCCATTGAGGGTAAAGACAAAACCCGACATGGACTCGGAATCATCTTTGTCACTCTGGAAGCTGGAGTCAGCAAAGGCCTCGATCTGGAGGTCTTTTCCGCCATACACCAAGAACATCTCCTTAGTCCTTCTCAGGTACTTGAGAATGTTCTTTACCGCTATCCAGTGTTTCTCCCCAGGGTTTGACTGATACCGGCTTACCACACTCAGTGCATAAGCTACATCCGGTCTGGTACACAACATCGCATACATTATAGAGCCTACCGCAGAAGCGTAGGGTATAATAGACATGTGATCCCTCTCCAAATCAGTCTTGGGAGACATCTCTTTAGAGAGGGTGATCCCGTAACAAGCCGGTAGGTTACCGCGCTTGGAATCTTCCATACTGAATCTCTTCAGTATGGTGTCGATGTACCTGGATTGTGAAAGTCCTAATATCCTCTTGGATCTATCACGATGGATCCGGATCCCCAGGATGTATGAGGCATCACCCAGGTCTTTCATGGAGAACCTGTGTGACAAGAACCCCTTGACAGATTGTAGCATAGGAATGTCATTTCCTATTAAGAGAATGGCATCCACGTATAAAACGAGGAATACTGCAGTTCTCGCTACAAATCTACAATAGATGCATGGTTCATCTGGATTTTTGATAAAGCCAAATTCCTTGACCGTCTCATCAAAGCAGATGTTCCAACTCCGCGATGCCTGCTTTAGTCCATAGATGGACTTAAGCAACTTGCACACCTTTTCGCTGCTCCCACTCTGAATGAAGCCCTCTGGTTGGTCCATATAGACACACTCCTCTAAATTTCCATTTAGAAAAGCGGTCTTTACATCCATCTGCCAGATCTCATAATCGTGGAAGGCAGCAATGGCAAGAAGGATCCGAATGGATTTCAGCATAGCCACTGGAGAAAAGGTTTCGTCATATTCCAAACCAGGTCTTTGACAAAAATCCTTCGCAACAAGTCTAGCTTTATAGGTCTCAACCTGTCCATCTACACCAATCTTCCTTTTGAAGATCCACTTGCATCCTACGGGTTTTACCCCGTCTGGAGCAAAGTCCAACGTCCATACTTTGTTGGTGTACATGGACTCCATTTCGGTCCGCATTGCATCCAGCCATTTTACTGAGTCAACGCTTTGAACGGCCTGCTGGAAGCTAGTAGGCTCATCATAATCTATGATGCAATCCTCTCTATCCCCGTCTATGAGAAAACCGTAGTATCTCTCGGGCGGATGAGAATGCCTACTACTCCTGCGGAGCGGCATAGGAATGTCCTGTTCTTTTGAACCCTCTGGTTCCACTTGTTAGTGTTTATGCCCTAGAAGGCCATTACTGTATCATACTAGTTTGTATATTACTTAATGGAAGCTTGGGATATTCACATGTATATAACAGTCTTGCTAAACATGGTAGTATGCTACTTGGTTTTTCTATCTTAATATGTGAGTGTACGTATTGATAGAGCTCTTAGGATCTTGCTTGTCTACCAGCGTTGTGATGGCAGTCACACTAGTGGGGGCTGGGTAGTCTACAAGCACATCCTTATTCAGGTCCCTGGTCGTTGGATTATTGAGACAGAGCATCGATATCCGGAGTAGACTAGTGTGTACGCTTCTCATCTCAGTTGGGGAGATGGTCTGTCCCACAGCCGTCAGTACGTCGTACTGGAGATAGTATGCAGGTGCTCGTTAGGTTACGGGTACACCGGACAGGACTCACAGGGAACTGTTGGTTGGTTTGATACCAGTCGTCAGTGAGCAGTTCCCAGGTGACATGAGTACAGCATAGTCCGCAGACTTGACACTGCTACTTCGCCTCGAGTGTGTCCCACTGTTCTTAGATTGCTACCCTACCACGGCTCATAGGAGTCGTGCAAACAGGTAGTAGTTGGGTGCAGTCCCGAGCACTTGGAGGCAGTGGCGGTTAGACAGGATTCGTCCCTCCCGGTATTGGGAGTAGATATCGTGCTGTGTCAGAGAGCCATTACGCAAAGTCCCTGGCCAGGGCAAGCGAGATTTGCTGGTAGGTTCCAGTAGTTTCTCAGGGTGTAATGGGCTTCCCTCCGACACGACTTATACCGCTATTAGGGGACTGACGCTTGCCGCCCCCTAGGCCCGATATGCGATAGTCTTGGACGAACGGACCGGACTGTATGGAGATTGTCACATCAGACTCAGTAGGAGTTCGGATGGGTTTCCTCATCGGCCTTCTTATCGACAACTACCTGGGGACCGTTACGTACAGCTAGTGCCGCTTGCGGTCTGTGGTTAAACCCACTGCCAGCGTAGTAGTCGAGTCTCTAGAGTCCCACACAGAGAGTTTCCTACTCCAGGCGAAACGATATAGAGGTCGCATGGTTTTGCGACAAAGGGTTCGGACGCATACGTGCGTTTACGCACGTACGACTTTCGGACAGTTTTTACCAGTCGGCTTTGGTTTAAGCCAGTTACTGGTATCCGGTTATTGGATTTTTACAGTCTAAAGTTTTTCCGTATTTTTGCGGATTGGAGGGGCGTTCTCGTAATTGTACGAGAAGCTTCTAGAAGATGTGACTAAGGAGGTTAAGGTGACATAAGCTTTGGATAAGATTAGTGATGTCATGAGGGTGATTCATCATGATCATTAATGCACCATAAATGCTTAATGACTCATGTTAATGAATCACCTCTTTTCATTTATGAAGCATGCTTATTCATTTCTTTTATTCTTTATTCTAAAATAAGAATGCTTCATAATATATTATGATACACTCTCTCTCATCTCATTATCTCATCTCACATTCTCTCTCCTCAAGCTCTCATCTTCAAGAGACTAATCCTTAATCCTCATGTGTTGAGATCAAAGGTTTAGTTAGACTTAAACATCCATAACCTTCACTCTATATCATCCTTTCTTCTTTGATTAGCAATCAAAGTAGATTAGTTACCTCAAGTTAGAGGCGTAGCTTGGTGTTTTGCTCTCGGGTGGATCGTCTATTACCTAGAGAAGGTCGAGGAGAACAAAGGAGGACATAAAGACGAAGGACCGGTTTCATTAGGTATAATCCCTAAACACAATTGATAAGAAACTCTTTTGTGTACGGTTATTTATAGTTTAGCTTCGATTTAAGCGGTTAGTCGATGTTCGTTCTTTAAACTTGATCGTTTTTGAAAATTCCGCCTCCCCACAAGTACTGGGGTGTACTACATCGACTTACACCACTAAACTTTCAGTAATAGTCTGTGGTTCTGGAATTTCTTCCAGTTCTACTGCGCTCCCACTTATTTCCTTTTCTAAGAACTGGTGTTCTAGAAAGTAGGCATGACGAGAAACAATAACTTTTTGTTCCTCTTCGCAGTAGAAGAAATATCCCTTGGAGTTCTTTGGATATCCCACAAACTTACACTGTACTGAGCGTGCCTCGAGCTTGTCCGCATGCTGCTTTTTGACAAAAGCTGGACTTCCCTATGTCTTAATGTGATTAAGATGGGGCCTCTTCCCACACCACATCTCATATGGTGTGGTAGGCACAGTCTTAGTGGGAACTCGGTTCAAAAGGTATGCAGCTGATTCTAGCGCATACCCCCAGAATGATCGCGGTAACTCAGCGTTACTCATCATGGACCGTACCATATCCAATAGGGTGCGGTTCCGTCTCTCCGATACACCGTTATGTTGCGGAGTAAGCTGAGAGAGAATTCCGTTCTCTTTTAAGTAGTCCAGGAACTCGGCACTCAAGTATTCACCACCTCGATCCGATCTTAGAATCTTGATACTTTTGCCGGTCTGTTTTTCTACTTCATTCTTATATTCCTGGAACTTTCCAAAGGCTTCGGACTTATGTTTCATTAAGAAGACATAACCGTACCTTGAAAAGTCATCCGTAAAAGTAATGAAGTAAGAAAAATCGCTTCGCGCATGTGTAGACATTGGACCGCACACGTCACTGTGTACGAGTCCCAAGAGCTCGCTCGCTCTTACTCCGTGTCCAGTGAACGGAGACTTTGTCATCTTTCCTTTGAGACAGGATTGACAAGTGGCATACGATTGATATTCGAACGGATTCAAATATCCTTCTGTATGTAACTTTGTCAACCTTCTCTCATTGATGTGACCCAGTCTACAATGCCATAAGAAAGTCTGATTTATTTCCAGAGACTTTCTTTTGTGTGTATTCTGGACATTGAAAATCTGTGGTTGGTTTAATACGTATATACCATTGCTCAATGTACCTGACCCAATCAGAACTTGATTAAGGTGAATGTTTACAACATTTCTTACAAACGCAAATTCATAACCTTCTTTAGAAACTAAAGATACAAAAATGATATTACAAGTTGCGTTGGGTACAAAAAAGCAATTACGCAAAACCAAAACATGTCCATCTGACATTCCCAGGTGATAGTCCCCCACGGCTTTAGCATCCATGCTAGCTCCGTTCGCAACTCTGAGGGTCATGTCACTTGCTTTCAAAACCCTACGGTTTCTCAACGCCTGCAAAGAATTACAGATATGAGATCCTGATCCGATATCCAATACCTAGGAAGTAGAGTTTATTGAAAGACAGTTTTCGATAACATACACACCTGAAGCTGAAGCTGAAACCTGCTTCAATTCCTGTGTTCTGGCCTTCCAGGCCCTGCAATCATTCTTCCAGTGTCCTTTCTTATGACAATAGAAGCATTCTTCCTTATCCACAAGCTTCCCCGCTTTCTTTGTTGCTTTAGCTTTTCCCTTCGTATCCACTTTACTAACACCGCCTCTTGGTTTGGCGGGGGCTTTCTTCTTCTTTCCCTTGGCTTTCGCCTTGGACCTAGAAGAAGATGATCCTCCTACAAACAAAGTGGATGTTTCCCTACCTTTCTGTAGGGTGCCCTCTGCGCTCCTCAGCATGTTGAGGAGCTCTGAAAGTTCAACTTCTTTTTCTTGTAAGTTGAAGTTCAGTATAAACTGGGCGTAAGTGGAAAGAAGGGACTGGAGAACTAAGTCCGTATAAAGCTCACTCTCCAATGTGGTCCCTAGGTCCGCGAGCTCCTCAATGTAGCCGATCATCTTAAGCACGTGTTCTGCTACTGATGATCCGACGGCCATCCTTGCCGAAAATAACTTTTTCGACGCTTCGTATCTTGCGATACGAGATTGCTCTCCATACAGTTCTTTTGTATGAAGAAATATGGATTCCAAGTCCATATTCTCGTGCCTCCTCTGATGTTCATTGTCCATAGAGGCAAGTACGAGGCACTTGGCCTTCGCGGTATCAATCTCCTAAGTCTTACGGATTTCCTTATCCGCGACGCTGGAAGTGGGACCAGGGACAGGGGGAGCTTTGGTGGTAAGAAGATACCCCAGCTTGTCGTAAGTGATTGCCATCTTGACATTCCTGAGCCAATCTTTGTAGTTTGGCCCTGTCAGTATGTTTTTATCTAGGAGTAACTTAAGTCTAGTCATGTCGATTGGTCGCTGCAATTAGGAGAGAGAAGAAACACTCAGCTTGATGCTCTTGCAAGTTTAGAATGGTTTTTAGTTTGTCTAAACAGGATGGCTCCCACTGTTTCTCGAATCCCTCCTCAAACCAAAAAGGAAGAATTAGTCGGGATCAATCCCACCGCACAATACTTGCTTAACCGTTCAGCCAGGCCAGTGTCGGTACTTCGAGGGAGGTTTTCCAACGCTTTCGCGAAGTTCCTTAATTAAAGAACCTCTTTTCCCTGGGGGCGTAGCCCCGCTAACACCTTTCTAGACACCTACTAGGTTTATAGCATTGATCGTTTAGTGAGAAATTTCCCGAGGAGTAGCATATACTCACAGTAGGATCGGGATCCAAATATCATCGCGTGACGAAACTGAAGGAATCCTACCAGAATCATCACACTCCAAGTAGTATGCAAATCTAGCAAGTTTCAGTACTTATGAAACTCCCGATGTGGATTTTTACCCCATGCTCTTATGACCTTGACTTTGGCCAAAATATCATAAGTCACATGTCAAGTTCTACCCGTCATTCTCCAGGTTAATTTGGATCCATCCGTACCTACCCTTGACTTTGGCCAAAATGGCAGTACGACTGTCCCAAACCAACGCATCTATCTATGCTACACATGAATACCCAATAGCTACCAATCACTATGCCTTGACTTTGGCCAACATACACAGCTTGAATACTATTGACTATTCATGTGAAACGACGGAGGGCTACGAATGGTTTTGGCAAAACCGTGAACGTAGTGAACTTGATATAATCGATGGAACGAGATAGCTTTTAAAAAAAGGAGTGGCTCAAGCTCCGCATTTAAAAGTTAGTTTTGAAAAGAACCGAGTGGTTTTCCGAAAGTGTTCCAACGATTTTAACTTGGTTTATTTTCTTGCATTAGTTCTTTTAATGCGTGATATTCTTGCATTAGTTCTTTTAATGCGTCCCATCATTTAACCCTACCATTGCAGAAAACAACCAAAATATGACGTACGCTTATGCCATTCGCATTCGCCATGGGGCCCCGTCATTACCCGTTAGGTTACTTAACTAACGACAGAGCGGGGGCTGGGCTAGCGCGGCTGTAAAACATAAGCAACGCCTAAATAATATCATTTATAGATATATTGCAATGATAGCCATTTCAGATCACAGATGAACACATTGGATATACTAGGAATCCGCAATTCGTACGAGCCTGTAACGAAAAGCAGATTACACGGTCGTGGTGAATAGCCAATACCCCACCCAAGACCCCTACGGGTGCGGCAAACTACCCGCCAAGTACCTGAAGCGAAGCAACCTCCCTCAAATCCGTGAGTAGGCCACTCGGCACTTCGGCATACCCGGTAGTTTGTGCACCCCCTCCATGGGTCTATCCTAGGAGCAAAAACAGTAAAAAGAAATTATACAATGACGGCTACAACCCCGACCCGGTTGTGCGGCCATACAAATAATTATTACATCAATTTACAAATTTACATGAATTGAAAGAAAAGAAAACTCTCGTCTCACAACCCCCGGCTATTCACCCGCGACAATCCAACATATTCATATACACATTCCAGCAACATTACAGATCACAGATTTGTATAACCCCTACTAATCGACATATAGCGATTAGCAGACGTTCAATACAAATATCACATCACAGAAAAACCCGTCAGCTTAAGTCTTTTAGAAGTTCGATCAAAAATACGGATTTTCAGGACCCCAAAAATAAAATTTTCGTTCTGGAAAATCTGGGCAGAAAATACATATTCCAAAAATCCCAAAACAGACCCAGAAGCACTCTGCAAGCAAAATTTTCCCCGACCGAGTTAACTCGGCCGCGGAACCGCGGCTCATTAATCGATTCATGGGACGAAATTTCTTGGGTGTACACACAAAAGCCTGAGCCGATTTTTAAGATAAAATTTATCAATTTTTGAACAGAAAAAAAATCGGCAGAAACTTATCATATCGGGTTCGTTTTGCGACTTTTTCTTTGATCGATCTTCTAGCTACTTTGCTAACATGTTAGATAGAGTTTAACTAGGCTCTGATACCACTGTAAGTCCATGCTACCTCTCCCGGTACTTTCGGGCAAGCGGGATTTGGTGAAAAACAATTTTTTAGAGGTGGTAACATGGACTCAAAACCCGGATCTTTGTTAAACATCTAACTAACAACCTAACTATGAGTTGCTAACTACTCGGTTAGGGGGTTATACCTTTCTTTTTCTCGAACTCCTTCGTCTTCAAGCTTCGATGGTCGTCCTAATCGGCTTCTCCCCGTCGTCTCCTTGCGCCGAAGATAGATCCACCTGAAAGCTTCAACCTTTGGCTCCTTCTTCGAACTTTGAAGAAACTAGTTCACTCGGTTTGCTAAACCTTGTGAACTAGAGTGAGTAGAGAAGAGTTTGTATGGGATTTTATCTATGGTTCTTGGTTCTCAACTCATGAGACAAGTGAACCATAGAATCAAGAGAGGGAGAGCAAGAGGAGGAAGATGAGAGCTCAAGAACAAGAGAGAGAATGAGCATGAAAGAATGAGAGAAGACCTTTTTCATTTTGGTTCTCATAATCCATAACCATCATCACAAAAATAATAATCAAGTATTGTGTAAAATGGTTCAAGTCAAAATGGCTAAATCATTTCATGCACTCATTTCTCACAAAAGAAACAAGCAAGTAAAAAGTCTTTGCCATGAAATGATAGCCATTGTCATCATGATGGTCAACTAGTCCAACCTAGTCAACCGGTCAACAAAGTCAACAAGTCAACAAAGTCAACCCCTCAACAACCATGTCACCATAATACTTAATTAATATAATTGTTAATCACATATCAAATTCTCATTAGGGTTGAGCAAAAAGTCAATAGTCAACTGTCAACAACCCTAATGAGAATTCTCTGCCTCTGTCTCTCCGTCAACTGTGCATACACACCCGCATCCGCGTTCCGAGGAACACGAATGCATACTGGATAAATCCAATCCCAAAACGTATACTAGGATCTGGCTTAAACCAAAGCCCGCTAGTGATAACTGTTCGGACACTGTACGTGCATAAGTGCACGGATGTGACCGAACCCTGTCGCAAAACCATGCGACCTGCCGCAAAACCATGCGACCTCTACTCTTTTGCCTAAAGGCGAATAGCTTTCTGTGTGGAACTCTAAAGACTCGGCACTACGCTGGCAGTGGGTTTAACCACAGACCGCAAGCGGCACTAGCTGTGCGTAACGGTCCCCAGGTAGATGCCGACAAGAAGACTGACGAGGCGAAACCCATCTGAACTCCTACTGAGCCTGAATGTGACATTCTCCGTACAGTCCGGTCTGTTCGTCTGATACATCGCATGGCGGGCCTAGGGGGCGGTAAACGTCAGTCCCCCAATAGCGGTACAAGTCGTGTCGGAGTGAAACCCAAAACACCCTGAGATAACACTGGAAGCCTACCAGTATATCTCGTTTGCCCTGGCCAGGGACTACTCGTGTAATGGCTCTCCTAGACACAGCGCGATGTCAACCCCCAATACCGGGAGAGACGAATCCTGTCTAACCGTCACTGCCTCCAAGTGCTTCGGGACTGCATCCAACTACCACCTGTTTGCACGACTCCTTTGAGCTGTGGTAGGGTAGTAATCAAAGTACAGTGGGAACACACTCGAGGCGAAGTGACAGTGTCAAGTCAGCGGACTAAGCTGTACTCATGTCACCTGGGAACTGATAACTGACGATAGGCATAATACCAACTAGTCAGTTCCCGACGAGTCCTGTCCAGTGTACTCGTAACCCAACGAGCACCCGCATACTCTCTCAAGTACGACGTACCGACGGCTGTGGGACAGACCGTCTCCCACACTAGGACGAGAAGCGCATGCGCTAGTCTACTCCGGAGTATCGATTCCCTGTTTCGATAGTCCTGCGACCAGGGACCTGCATAAGGATGTGCTTATAGATTACCCAGCCCCACTAGTGTGACTGCCATCACAACGCTGGTAATCAAGCAAAGATCCTAAGGGCTCCACTAATGTGTATAGGCGATATACTAAAATAAACACATGTACACATTGAAGTAGAAACAAACCAAGTAGCATACTACTATTTTGAGCAAGATTGTATATACAAGGTGAATATCCCAAGCTTCCATTAAGTAATATACAAACTAGTATCATACAGTAATGGCCTCTAGGGCATATACACTAACAATTATATCCTTCTTTAGTTAGTAAAGAAACCGATATAATGTTGCACATCATCTTTGGTACGTAGTAACAGTCGTTCAGAAACAATGTATTACCAGTTGGTAATACAAGGTGATAATCGCCAACTGCCTTGGCTGCAATAATTGCACCATTCCCTACTGTTAGAGATTTATCACCCTTTCCCAGGTCTCTACCTTTCTTCAGCCCATGTAACAAATTACATACGTGGGATCCTGATCCGGTATCCAATACCTAGGACGTAGAACAAACTGAGAAACAGTTCTCGGTAACGAACACACCCAAAGAAGATGCATCAACATGTTGTTTCTTCATACAGGTGGCACGGGAATCCTGATATTCCCTTATTCCTAAGGAACCAACGTTCCCTAGCCCTGTATAAAAGGAGGGTTCGGTCAATACATCCATATTATTATCTTGATTAATGCATGACATTGGTTGCTGCCTGGAGAGAGAGAAGAAAACGCGTTAGCGTTCGCTCTTTGCAAGATTAGATTGTTTATTATCTTATCTAATCAGGATGGCTCCCACTGTTTTTATCAAATCTTCCTTCAAACCTTAAGAGGTAAGATTAGCCGGGATTAATTACACCCTACATGTTCGCCAATCGTTCGGCCAGGCAGGTATCGGTACTCCGAGGGAGGTTTCCCGTGCTTTCGCACGGACCTAATTAAAATAAACCTCGTTTTCCTAGAGGCATAACCCCATTGACACCTTTCTAGACACCTACTGGATTAGCTAATTGTAAAGTGCAAAATTCTCCCAGGAGTAACTCTTACTCATAGTGGGTATCGGGATCCAACTATCATATAGAAGGTATGCAAGCTCATTGCAAATTTCAACACTTGAAATTCCCGATAATGTTTTTACCCCTAGAGACTTATGATCTTGACAAGGTCAACAAACCATAAGCGCTAGTCAAGTTCTACCCACCATTTCTTGATTGAATTAAACCCACCCGCACGACCCTTGACAAGGTCAATAAGACCGCACGACTACCCTAACCCAATCTTATCTCATGCTGGCAGATAAGCACTAATCAGCTACCGCACACTACGCCTTGACAAGGTCAACAAAAGCAGCACGAATACTAAATAGTACTTATCTGAATGACGGAGGGCTACGCAGATTTTTAAGAAAACCATGAGCGTAATGAACTTGATATCGTTGTAGAACCTAGTGATTTTATAAAGGAGTGTTTTTGAGGCTTTTCTAGCTTCGCTAAAGAGGTCACTCCCGGTGAAGGGATCTCGGCTCTTTCCTTATCGAATGAGGTGCTGGATATTCATGAATACCACTATGCAAAGAAAGAACTAGAGAAGCAGTCAAAAGACAAAACCGAGTGGGTTGTAGTATTTGCTAGTTTCGCTAAAGAGGTCACTCCCGGTGAAGGGATCTCGGCTCTTTTCTCATCGAATGAGGTGCTCGATATTCATCAAGGAATACCACTATGCAAAGCAAAAACTATAGCTACCTTTTTTTGAAAAATTTGATTCTACAACATCTTTTGGTTTCTTTCATTTCATTAATCTCATTAATGAAGTCCCATCAATTAATGTTTCCTAAACATTGCAGAAAAATGAAATGAAAATTGAACGTACGCTTATGCCATCCGCATTCGCCACGGGGCCCCGTCATGCACCGTTAGGTTACTTAACTACCGGCAGAGCGGGGGCTGGACTAGTGCGGGTGCAAAACATAAGCAACGTTTATTATATATCATATATATAATAGTGCATTCGTCTCACACAGTTATATGATCAACATCACAGAATCAAGCAGCAGAAGCAACATATGAAATATTGGATATACTAGGATGTCCGTGTTTTAAATTTAGCCAGTAATGTAAAACACGGATTCCACGGTCGTGATGAATAGCCAAACCCATATCCCTAGAGCTCTACGAGAGCAGCAAGTAACCCTGCCAATTCTAGAGTTAGGAGACCCGGTCTCAACTCCTTGAGATGGTCTCCCACTGGACTCTAGAACCCGGCTACTTGTGCTCCCCACCTTGGGTCTATCCTAATGCGGAAAATTAAATAATATACAACAATAGTGACATCATCCTCAACCCGGAAGTGTCCCAATAAAAGAATATTACATACAGGTTTTACATGAATAAAAATAAAAACCCTCATCTCACATAAAACCCCCGGCTATTCTTTCACGACGATCCAATAAATCATATCAACAGCAATACATGATATCACATATCATCAACGTAAGTAAATATGCGTATCCCTAAATCTCGTTGACATATAGTAATGAGATTGGGATATCCCACATATTACACTTACGGTCGCAGAAAAGAAAACAGAAAACTACAATAATTAGAATGCGCAATATCCTTAGACATCATAAACCCGGAATATCTCATATTCCGGATTTCATGCCTAACTTATAAAACTTGCATTTTAGTCTCAAATTGAAAACTCTTTTCAATTGGTTTTTGGATAATTCAACAAGATTCCCGGCTTAGTGATCGCGTACAATACGCAATTGCGACAGAGTTTTGATCCGAATCAAAACTTTGCGGCAATCGATCAATTGAGACTAAACGGCTAGCTTTACAATATACTAACTAGTTTTCATAAAACTAATTAATTCGGATTCTAATAATTGTATCACACATCACAAAGCTTGTACAGTAACCGCGACATTAGAATTCCGCACGCAATTAGCAAACTTAACCAATTTTTCCAAAACTTTGAAAAATCCAGTGAGCTAAAGTTCCAAAACCGATCGTTTTAAGCTAATCCGGGAGTCGAAACGAACTCGAAACCCGCCTAAATCTTCGCGGGGGAGAAGATCTTAAAATTAACTATTGAATCAAGGGCCTAGAGGGGGTACCCCACCCCCGAGGCCACCACGAGGTGGCCAGGGGGTGAGGCAGACCTGAAACTGCCTAAGGTGGGGGCAGTTTCGGGTCCCCACCTCCAAGACCACTTTGGTGGTCTTGGGGAGTAGGCCCAGGCGTTCGGTCCCCCCGGGGTATCCCCGGGGTGCGCACGCTCCACCCCGCGGCTTCTCGGTTCAAACCGGGAGCCCGCGGGGTGTGTAAACAACTCAAAACATCATTTTGGAAAACTGTTTTTATCGGCAGTTTTTGCGCGATAAAAACGGCGGATTTCTAACGTTGCTACAAGTTACCCTAATGTTCTAGCTTGGCTCTGATACCATGAAAGTATACCTTAGCACCACCATGAGGTTCTAAAGGCATCAAGCATGCCAAATTTTAATTTTTATTAGGTGCTAAGTTAGACTAACAAGATCTTTACTAGATTATTAGGGTTTTCCTTTGTGATGTGATTAACTTAAAGAGAAGAAAAGAACATACAACCTTTGTAGTTCGAGTCCTTCTCTTCAAAAGCTCCGGGTTGAAGTCCACGCGACTCTACTAGGCTCCTCTTCGAGTTGAACGAACCTCCTTCATGGTCTTCGCGCCAAAAACGATCCACCCGAAGTCTACAAGCTCAAGCTAACCCTTCACTAATCTCATTAGTGAAGGCAACACTTCACATCAAATTGCTAATCCAATGTGTGATGGTGAAGTAGGGGTTTATTTTGCTCACTAGGGTTTTCACAAGTTCAATGATTCACATCACATATGAGGGTTTAAACTTGGAAATGAGGTGAAGAAAATTGTAGAGAGCAAGAGGAAGCAAGAGCTCAAGAATGGCTAAGGCATAAAGAAAAAATGATGAGAGTAAACTCAAAATGGCTCTCTCTTTCCTCACTTATTCAAGAATGGAATAAAATTGTAATTCTAAATTGCAACCATGCTTGAATAGTGAATCAAGACTAATATACAAATAATAAAACCCATGCCGTGCCCATTCCACAAATATCTCCACAATTTACACCTCATTTTTCTATTTTCTCAAAATAGAAAACATGCCATGCTTCATATAATAATATATAATATATATATATATATATTTATATATATCAAATATACATTAATATATATATATATATATATTTATATATATCAAATATACATTAATATATATATATAAAGCAATTAGTGAGCTAATGATATTAGTTAAGATATAATTATATCACATTATTAAATCAACACTTGATCTAATAATCCGGTTATATCACATATAACCGACTAATATCATTAATCTGAATATCACATTATCAAACCAACACTTGATTCGATAAACCGGTTATATCACATATAACCTGATCAGCATCAGATAACTGCCAGATTATAATACGGTATCACATACTCATATTTAATCAGGCCCACACACATATCAATATATGCGCCCTACTCATATCGCTCGAACCAGGAAACTTCTGTGTGGGACTCTAAAGACCCGTCAATACGCCAGCAGTAGGTGATGATCGCATCAATCACTTACAAACCGCCAGCGGTACTAGCTGGACGTAAGGCTAACCAGGTATTGAATGATATGAAGATCAACAAGCAAGCTCGTCCATACTCTCCATGAAGCCTATCAGTAACACTACCGTACAGTCCGGTCTCTTTGTCTGATATGTCGCATATCATGTCCAGGGATGGTAAACGTCAGGCCCCAGTAACGTGATAAGTCATGTCGATGTCTGGCCTATAACGGTCTGAGAAACTACTGATAACTCTTATCAGTAAATCTCAGCAGCAGCCCTAGCCAGGGACTTCCAGTTATAGCCAATCGAGTATAGCGCAACATCAACCCCCAATACCGGGAGAGACGAAACCCCTCCTATCGCTCATTGCCTCCATATGACTTGGGACTATACCCAAAATCCACCTGTTTGCATGACTCCTTTGAGCCATGGTAGGGAGGAAATCAAAGAACAGTGGGAGCCACACAAGACTCTATGACGATCTCGGGTCTACAGACTAACTTGTACCAGTGTCACCAGAGGACTGCTATCTGACGATAGGTATACTACCACATAGGAGTCCTCGGCGAGTCCTATTCAGTGTACCCATTCTCCAATGAGCATCTATGCACAATCTTTGATGTCACACACCAATGGTTGTGGGATCAACCATCGCCTTCTAAGGGACAAGAAACGTACACACTAGTCTACTCTGGAATATCGATGTCATAGTCTCGATATTCTCTCGACTAGGAACTGATTAAAGGATGTTCTTTTAGACCACCCTGGCCCAACTAGTATGATCTCATCATAGTCCTGGTAGTCAAGTACATATCCTAAGGGCTTTATCAACATGTGAGATCAAGACAGTAAAGAATACCGGTCAACATGTTAAGATAAAGAGTAACCAGATAGCATACTATCATGTCGAGCAAGAAAGTCCTCTATATATATGTCCAAGCATCCACTATAATATACATCACATGTACAATAATAGCCTCTAGGGCATACCTATTCCTAACAGTAATTGCCATGTCACTTACACAGTAAAACTGCCACATTATGATATTATTCTGAACTGTATAGTACATTCATTGTTCAGCACTATCACAGGACATGCTTGCATGATATATTTGACATGCTCACATTACTGTTCTATGTTGCATACATCGTACTTTATGGTTATATGCATTGAGATGCTGTTTTTATGAGATCTCTGGATTTGAGAACCGTGGTTATATTTCAAAGAAAATTGTGTATTGTTTTAAAAACGCGGTTTCTCTTGATATGATATTTCGAGGTGTCCACCATGAGTTTTCTCAGTTCTGAGTTATGAGCATACCCGATTCGAGGAGTGGGAGGCACCGTCTGCGGGTACATGGTGGACCCGGTAAGGTATCCCGGGGCAAGAAATGGTTTTTGTAGAGTAGATGATGAGCCTGACAGGGGAGCAATACCTACCGGTGATATTTTTAGGCCCGGCGGTTATCCGGAGGATACCGACCGGAAACGTGGGATAGATATGAGGGCTGATCAGAGTATGCGGCACCTGAGGGCCGATCTGAGTATGCGGCGTATGAGATGAGATAGATATGAGAGTCGATCTGAGTATGCGGCGCCTGAGATATGAGGATTTACGTGTCGATACTGGACACGGGTTTTCATGATATTTCGAGTGTCGATGTTGGACACCCAGGTTCCATGATATTGATGTGTCGTTGATGGACATACGTTGGTTGATTTCTTCATACATACAGGCATATGTTTTCATGATGATTCGAGTGTCGATATTGGACACCCAGGTTCCATGATATTGGTTGTGTCGTTGATGGACACATGTGGATGATATTTATATGCATGCAGGCATATGATTCAGATGTATTATTTATATATGCCACATTGCATTGACTCGATTGTTGACATATATGCATACATGGTCACCCTAGATATCATAGTATTACATTCATAATATAGTATGACCTAGGAGTCGCTGTATATTCGATTTCTACCTGCTGATGTTTTTTACTCACGAGTTGGCAACTCACCCCCGTTGTGCCACGGTTCTTGCAGGTTTGACCGTTTGGGATCAGTTGCGGTATCGCTGGCACACAACTTCTTCCAGGGTGTTTTGCTATGGTAGGTGGGACACTTTGGATCGTGCCCACTCTTATATTTATTTCTATTGTATCTAGTTAAATTCCATCAATCAGAAACTAGACCGTGTATATTTGGAGACCTAGTCAGACTTGGGTATGTTGCGAGACTTAGAGTGATGGGTGGTGTATGTTCGCTTCTTAAGATTTTCGATGTCTTGCCTTATTTACCTATTCTTGCTGTCTTGATCTTTGCTGTTGGGCGTTGTATATACTTCTTGCTTACTTGCGTGGTTGTGATTCCGCCGTTTGGCGAAGAGCTAGCTCCCGCTTGGGGATGCCTACATATATTGCTTGTATGTGGTTTTTGGATCAAAATATATAAGGGAGGTGTTGCCCAAATTTTTAAAGACGAAAAAATGTTTTCAACTATAGTATAATCCTCTTGCATTTTCATGTTTCATTATCTATGCATTTAAAGAAAAACTTGATTTCATTATACCTTTATTTCAAAACCGCACCTCCACTATTTTACGCAAAAAGGTTTAGATTTCTGGGCTTCAGCTTACTTGAATTACGTTACGCCTTTAGATGTTGCGTGATTTAAGTGCCGGTCACGAGCTAAATTCCAGATCGTGACAAAGTTGGTATCAGAGCGTTAGGTTTAACCTTGGTTCGAGTTTAGGCTTGAACTTTCTGAACTTAGACTTGACTAAGGAGGGGTTTTTGGGACCCAAGTTTTCACTTCATAGGTTGACCTTGATTGATGGAGTAGGTGGCTTGAGTAGAGTGACGTACCGTGTGTATGTTCCGCGGCATACTTACAAGATGCTGCTCCGCTTAAGTGACCTTAGGATGTACATTCTTGAGATCCTTGATTCTATTCGTTCCTATGATCGTATTCCTATTGACTTCGTTCTTTCATATGATCATATATCCATTTTGGACCTTTTGATTCCTTTCGTTTCTTGATCTATCTTCATCGATACCTGCTTGAGGTTCCTATCACTATGGTTTGAACGCAGAGAGAGCTGCTGCTAGAGTTGCGGTCAGAGCGAGCTCGTCACGGACGAGGGCTGACCATGATGTTTCTGGTGACATAGGGACGTATCGGTATAGTGTTTGTGTTGTGATCTCTCGAGGCGAGTGTTCGGATCTGTACTGGATGGTCGGGCCATTGATAGAGCCTGCCAGATTGAGAGGACTGTTGGTGTACAACCTATCCCTGAGGTCATGATGTTGTCTTCCATACAGACAGATGACCCAGCTGATTGCTGAGATTTGATGGGATGTCGCCTCCAGAGTTTATAAGCTGAAACCGCTGGAGCTTTTAGACAGAGATGTGATAGAAGATAGCTAGTCTATCTTGAATTGAGCGACTGAGATGATTCGTCTGATTTGATGCGCCGACGCAGGCTCAGTTAAGTTGAAGAATCCCAGTTTGAAGGGTCTTACTCAGATCTAGAGTAAATCGAACAAGAGAGGATATTGTCCGTTGGATGCTCCGATGCGAGTTTAGTAAGTTGACCAGTTTCGGATAGAAGGACCTCACCCAGATGCGTTGTGAGTTGATCGAGAAAGAACGAATGAAGCGTATACCTCCGATGATTGGGACGAGTTCCCGAGGACGTGTTCGGCTAGATATCTTCCACAGAGTGGTGAAGATACCCGAGTTCGTAATTTCGAGTCCGTGTGAGAGACTCTGGATTGACTGTAGCTGCGGACGAATTGCCGTATAAAGACAGCAAGAGATGACGTCGAAGTGGACGATAATGACGACGAGTGGAACAAGAGGTTCGTGCAAGATGTTAACGAGCTGTTGTTACTCCCCATTGATGCCATAGGATTGATATGTATGCAGAGGCGTTGGATACGACCAAATTCCAAAGGGAAGCCGTGCTGGGGACGCAGCTGTCCGAGCATGAGAAAAAGGATTAAGCAAAGAGTGCCAACATCCATACAGTTCAGCATAGGTGAGATCGGAAGAGACCTAAGCAGGTTTTTCCAGGATGCCATAGCGATAAGGATTTACACCCAGGGTCAGTTGTATCGCGCGTATTCAAAAGGCCAGATGCCGCCATCAGTATCGTGTCGTTTTGCGAGTGGTCATATTAATTATCCAAGAGATGATCAGAGGAGTTCCAGAGCGGAACTATTCCGTTAGTACCCTTGACCGGGCCGACGAGCAGAAGGATTATGAGATTGGTAATCCATAGAGAAAACGAGGACCCTGAGTCAAAGGACGCCGGACCGTGAGCAGGAGGCAAGTAGATGTTCTTGCTCTGCCAGCTTTGGTGTCATGTCCCGAAAGTACGGAACATGACCGACACCTAGACTACGAACGTCTCGAGGCGTACGTACTCTAAGTAAGCCGAGCCCAGAAATCCAAACCAAGAAAAGCAGTAGAGAGTAGGAAGAACCATAACAATCAACCTGTAAGCAACATAATATACAACGCCTAAAGACGAGGATCACAACAGAAAAGGAAACTCCAACAGCATGAAATCCACAGAAAAATAACGCGCGACTCTAAGGTCGAAAGAATAAACATCACTGGTCTCTATCTCAATAAGTATATGTTTGGTTGATAGAACTTCTAGATACAACTGAAATATAATATACAATGTATATTGATGGGTACGATACAATAAACCCACCTACTAGCAAGTCACCCGAAAGGAACAGTGCCTGCAAAGCCGTAATGAAACCTGTACGGCAAACCTGCAAGAAACTGGGGCACAACGGGGGTGAGTTGCCAACTCGTGTGTAGAAAAAGATCTACGAACAGAAAATCGCATGTATGACGCAATCATAGGTCATACGATCATAATATATAATCCTCAAATATATAACCAGCAGCCTATAACAATGACTAGGGTAAATATCCAACCCAAGTGAAATCCCATGTGCCCGTGTCAGTGCATCAGGTGGCAATGTATCAATGGATGATGTATGAATGCATGAAACAGAATGCATGTACAGAAGAAAACTGCTTTCATAAATTTATGAGATTTCTGTATTTTTAAAATGAGGTATCATAAATGAAATCAGCATAAACAGTGCCTAGCATCGGCACAAAACATAAATCCCAATATCTCGATATCTCTGTATCACAATTTCTGTACCTCAATATCTCAAAATCTCAATGTCTCAATCACAACATCTAGGGCGCCGTCAGTCTAGACCGGCCCCTACCATCCATCTCATGACCACGATGGTATCCTCCGGATATCCGACGCATCGGGTAATATCACCGGTCGGTCGTGCTCCCCTGCACAGGCTCAACGCCATCTCCTGAGATCTTCTTGCCCCGGGGTACCGCACCGGGCCCACCATGTACCCGAAACGGTTCATCCGCCTCCTCGAATCGGGTCTCGAAATCCATCAGCAAACTCATGGTGGACGACTCACACATCATGGGAAAACCACATTTTTATTTAAAAAGAGAGAAAGCAGTTTATATATGTTTTGCGGTTTTTCTCCAAATCCAGAAAATCTTATGGAAACCCGAATCCAAATCATCAATAGCATGTAAAATCATGAATATAAGCATGAGAATCCATGAATGCGGCATATAATGAACAACAGTATGCATGATGTGAGTAGTAATAACTACAATGTCAAGCTGGCATATAAGGCAAGTACACTAATATCATGTCACTACTAGCTAACAAGCTAAATCAAGCAATAATATTCTCTAAGTGTACGTGACATGGCAATTATCGATGAAGATGTGTGTGCGCTGGCAAATAAGTGTACGTGGTACATACGCATCATCGGTAATGGTGCTGGTGTCCTAACAGCATGATATCAATAATGGAACATGAATCATAATAAGTATGCGATGCAGAGCAACAACAATAATGTACGGGAGCTGAATACTAAGCACAATGATAGCTAAACTGCATCTAATGTTCTAAGGGTCATACAGCTACTCCAACTATAGGGCTGAGCTAATAGGCTAACTGCAGGTAAGGGAAACCGCCTAACCTCTGAGTCGATATATATATATATATATACAGTCGGTGATCCCGTCTCAATCATATCACATCCGATATAATATCAATGATCAGACATCCCGAGTCTAGAGGGCGGATCAAACATCAAAATATAGCTCGTACGTAAATCCGTCGTACGGCATCCCCAAATCTGGGTACGGGTCAATATCACATTCGTCATATCATTCATCTGGTATTCTCTATATCAAATATCATAATCTGGGTACTGACCTACGTCTAGTACAAAGCTAACATCATTACTATCATCATGATCTAATTACTGATCAACAGTCTCGTATGAATCGATATCATCAGCACATATCATCTCAAGGAGTATACATCGCCCAAGACGGCCTATCATACATATCTTGTCATAACATATCATGTCATATCTCGTAACGTAATCACCTGTCGTTCATTTTATATATATACCACTATTCCTATGGCATCATCATCCCAAAATCCGCTAAAGCATCAAGACGTATCTCAAATACGAATTTTACCATATCACCGATATCATAATCTCGAATCAAATATCATCGACTCATCTCAAAAACCAAGTATCATCATCAAATCCGTATGTGAACACATAGTCCCATACTTACGTGAGCACATAACTATATAGAATCCCGTCTATGCACATATGAAGTAAGGATGTATGCAAGTATGTAGGTGTGTGTGTATGTGTAGTGCACCTACTACTCTAGGTTTTCGCGACACTAAATCATCCAAGCCCACCAATTATCCATCCTAACATCAATAATTTCCCAAACAACATATAATAATTGTAGGTGTGTATACGCATCCGTATATATCACCACGGACTGCGAGGGTGCTATACGCCATCCACCCGACTTCTCCCCGTAGATATAAATCTACTCACCTTGTTTTATGTGTACCGGTGCCGATGTCGCCATTTGCATCTCCAACGCTTCGACGCCACGTGGGGTACCTATAAGGATATCACACGCTAAAACACATGAAAACCATGTCGGAAACCAAAATGGTACACGCTACGCTCATAGGTAAAAACCTGTAGCCTTGCGCGTAAACACAGCCAAAGCTCACTGGTCGTTGGCGTTCAAACGCCACCCGACAGAAACGAATCACCAAATACCCAAAATCCATACGAAAACAAGTCGTAAATCATGCGCCAACTCAAGTAAATCAACCCAGATTTCACCCTAACTGGAACCAGTCAAAACTAGACATACCCAGGGACAAGTTTATAGGGTATAAGGCTACAGAACCAAAACGAGCACCAGAACCCCTGCTCTGGCCGCAAATTGCGGCTAGGGGGATTAAATCTGTGGCCATGGGAATGAGGTGGGGGCTAGGGTTTTGGGTATTGGTTTCTACCAGCCTGCATATCTCACTGCCAAGTCAATTTTATTTTAGGAGGTCCGGGTTGATAGCAGTTTCCAGAAAAGCCACAAAGTCGACAAAATCGATAAAAATACGCCAAGTTGAAACTTTCAGGTAACCAACTGGGAAACTGGGGTAATCCTTGTCAATCTGGTCTCAAATACCCCTAATAAGGTTATACCAACTATCACAACCATCTCTTGGCCAAACCTCACTCAAATTTATCTAAACTAGCACTAATCTACTTAATAACACCAAGTTTCAGCTAAGTATCCATATCGAGCAAGAAAGGAATTAGGTTGCGGAATTATACCTCAAGGGATCCTAGGGTGAAGGAGAAAAGAGGATGAAAGAAGGAGGGGTGTTGTGCTGCTGCTGGACTACTGGTGTTGCTGCTGATGTTGTTTTTGCAGCTAAGCTGAAGCTGTTTTTCAACAGCAGTTTGTTGCTGATGCTGGATCTGCTGCTTGCAATTTCCTTTTGTTTTATTTTTCTCTGTGTGAGGCAGCAGCTGAAGTGTAGGTGGCTTAGTTGTGTGCAGCTGTTGTAGTTGTGGGGTGTTGGTTTGTGTTGAGGTATGATATTGTGTTGGTGTTGCTTGAATGATGATGTAGCTGCTGCAGGTTCAGCTGCTGCTGATGCAGAATTGGGGCTGATGGTTATTATCAGCTGATGTGATAACAATTGGGGATGAAGTGTTGATATGGAGGCTGAAGTTGTGCTGATGTGAGTGTGTAGGTGTTGGGCTATGGTGCTAGGGGCTGGTGTAGGGTTGGCTGATGTATTGTTTCAGCTGCTGATGTTGGCTGGAATTGGAATGTTGGGGCTGATGTGTGAGAGGGAGTGAAAGAGCACAAGGGATTATGAAGTGGGATGGATCATGGCACACCCTAGCCACCTCTCTCTCTCTCCACATTAATGCACAACCAACATGGCTCACTCTCTCTCTCCCTACACAAGTCAACCTAACCCTAATCACCCTCTAAACAAGGCCAAAACCCTAAGTTAAAACTAATTAACCTAACCAAATGGGTTAGACCACCATGGTCATCTAAGCATGGTTCAACTCTAGGCTACCATGAATCCAAAACATGAAACAAGTGTGACAAGTGTGGAAAATGTTATGTGCACATTTTTGCACAAAAGCTAAAAATCCATTTAGCGATTTTTAATCGCGATTAACACTAAAATAGCATATACTTAACCATAAAAACTTAAAATAGCATATTTCCATAAAATAACCTATTTTAGAATTTCCATAATTTTCTCCAGAATTTTCCCCATTTATCGGTATTTAATTATAACGAAATATTAAAATATTCATTAAAAGCTAATATTAAATTATGAAAATTCCCAAAAATAATATTTTATTTTTTTGAAATGTTACAGTCTTCCCCCCTTAAAGAAATTTGGTCCCCGAATTTAAATTTAAACCTCCAAATTCTAAAACATTTCAATAAAATGTCCAAATCAACGGGGCTCCGAAATCATTAATACATAAAACGCATCGTAGCGCAATACATGCGCATGCGTAACGAGTAGATAACTCGAAATCAAAACTCCGTCAAGCATCCCGCAATCATCGGAGTCAAGTTGAAAACACGAATGCCAAATCCCAAGCAAAACCGATATGCTATAAATCGGAACTATACATGTAAATATCAAATCTGTACATGTAAATATCTGAAGGAAATGTATGCCAAATTCTTTAAAGTCAATGTGCAATGCGCATAACACTGCACAGTGGCGGATGTTTCTATAAGAAAATAGCCATATACGTATATATGTTTTGTTTAATATGTACGTTCCGCCGTTTTGAAAACAATTTAGAAGGGTTTCCTTGTTTTAAACGTTCCGTGTCATATCGGACACGTATGTAAATAATGAGACTATAGCTCGCTTTTGGAAATCACTTTGAAATCTATCAATGCATGCAAAATGCATCCAGGCACTGTCCTCTGACTAGTCCTGCTTAGTATGAAAACACATAGCAAATATCATAAAAACGTACTGCTCCATAGAATCAATCCAAAAGTGCATATGGAAACCCTGTGCGTCCGGTGCGCACGGAAATCAAAATCCATACATGTGCACAGAAACAACATCTAGGTGCAACGGGTGTGCACGAAGCATCTGTCATAGGCAACGTGTGTGCCTGACAGCAAAATCAGGTGCATCTGACATGCATGAAAAAAAATCCCGATTTAGTGCATCTGGGTGCACCAAATCGTATCTCATAACATGCGCCCAACATGCGCTAAAAATATAAATCCGATGCATCCATCATGCACGAAATCATGAAATTCAACATCAAACGTCGAACACGCGCAAAATCCAATCAGGTGCATAAAGTGCACAAAACAAATATCGAACATTACCATCGAAATCGAAGTCCAGTGCATCCAAGTGCACAAAATGCGAATCACTGCACTGCGGCATATGCAAACCATACCGAGTGCAAAAACCAAACCGTATGCGTACATACGCACAAAAATCAACTCAACTGTATGAAACCCATAAAATCATAAACATGCGAAACCAAGGCACGAAAACAATATCAAGTGCAACCACTGTGCAACAATCGTAAATACTCAATAAGTGCAACCATGGTGCATGAAAACAACATCATGAAACTCAATCCTCAAAACCAAACATGTGAATAAATCGCCCAAAATACCGAAATCAAGTATGGCGGAATAGCCCTGCTCAAGCGCATCCTCCAAGAATCTCTGGCCAACTGTCATGGTCACTCATATCATGTCTCGTCGACGATCCTGAACTCTGGCCTGCTGGTGTGCGTAACATGACCACTCCTGGGTCCAAGTCTTCTCTGTGGATTACCAATCTCACGATCCATCGGCTCTTCGGCCCTGTCAGGTTTGCTAACGGGGACGATTCCGTTCTGGCACTTCTCTGGTAATCTCTCGGTCAATCATCGCAACCACTCGTAAGCAGCATGTCACTGGCGTCGGCCTCTGGCTCTCTGAATGCACGGGAGACATCTGATCCTGGGTGCAAATATCATTGCAGCAGTATCCTGGAAGGAATCCTGCTCAAGGTCTCTTTCAAGTCTCATCTCTGCTTAACTGTCCGGAAGTCATCGTCCTTTACTATATCTGTTTCTTGTTCCGGAACGGCTGCATACTCATCGCGACTTCTTCTGGAAGGTATATCCCAGTATAATGCCTCGGCATGCGTATCGCATCTCTGATGTCGGCGGAGTGGAACGTCATCACATCTAGATCTGGTATGAACCTCTTACTCCACTTTTCTCTAATATCGACTGCTTCAGACTCGTCTCATCGTGGCTGCATGGACTGAGTCTAACGGCTATCCTCGTATCTGGAGTCTCCCAAGAAATGCATCTCACCACCTAGCATCCGAATGAAGTCGAGCCATCCAATCGATTTGTCAAAACCTCATAATCCCCCAAGAGCTCAACATCTTGGGTACAGATAATAGTATCGAGTACATACCACAGTATCGGTGGTCCAGCCGTAGAAGGGCAAACCCAAGCCTCACTAATGGCGCCGCAGAACTGCTGCAAACCCTAAGGTTCAAAGGCTTTCACACGGTCATTAAGTCGAGTTAGGGTTTCATTCTTCTAGAGGGACCATATAATTTCTTGCATGTCTTTCTGAATACTTTAAACTGGGAATAACAGGTTTCTGACATTCGATCGTCTCTGTCGACTCTCCACGTCTCCGCGTGAAGTCGTCTCTAGCTGGAATCAATCTATCTGATGACCTCGCATCGGGGTAGCGAACGATCCACATGCCCTAGTCATTCATCCTTGGTGACTAGCGACTTTTCATCATCTCGTAGTACAACTCGTACCATAATAGCTCCAACATCTGGGGCGATATCTCGTCGTTCACGGCAATAACTGGCTCACTCGTCTGCACTCTGAACCGTGCCTCAATCATCATGAATAAGCAATACTTCAACGGTCATCAACATCTGGCTGGCCTCTATCAGTGGCTCGATCCTCTGGTGCTGATCGGCACGTCCGAGTAATCTCATACAGCGATCCATCCACGGTCGTGGCGCGAAAACACAGTAAAAAGACACATCTCTGCAATCGTGTGTCGCCAGAATCACGCCCTGGTCAGCCCTCGTTCGTGACGAGCTCATGCCGACCACAACTCTAACCGTAGCTCTCCCTGCCCGTAATAGTGGCAGCAAAACATAACGGGTACCGATGAGGCTAGATCAGGAAGGAATTTGATACTGAGCAAAGAAATGTACATCCTAAGGTTTCTTAAGTAGAGTGGCGTGTCGTAAATATGCCGAGGAACATACCCACGGTACGTCACTCTACTTTAGTCACCTATTCCATCAACCAAGGGTCATCCTACGCTCCGAAGGTAAAACCTAACGCTCTGATACCAACTTTGTCACATCCCGAAAGTACGGAACATGACCGGCACCTAGACTACGAACGTCTCGAGGCGTACGTACTCTAAGTAAGCCGAGCCCAGAAATCCAAACCAAGAAAAGTAGTAGAGAGTAGGAAGAACTATAACAATCAACCTGTAAGCAACATAATATACAATGCCTAAAGGCGAGGATCACAACAGAAAAGGAAACTCCAACAGCAAGAAATCCACAGAAAAATAACGCGCGACTCTAAGGTCGAAAGAATAAACATCACTGGTCTCTATCTCAATAAGTACATTTTTGGTTGATAGAACTTCTAGATACAACTGAAATATAATATACAATGTATAATGATGGGTACGATACAATAAACCCACCTACTAGCAAGTCACCCGAAAGGAACAGTGCCCGCAAAACCGTAATGAAACCTGTACGGCAAACCTGCAAGAAACTGGGGCACAACGGGGGTGAGTTGCCAACTCGTGAGTAGAAAAAGATCTACGAACAGAAAATCGCATGTATGACGCAATCCTAGGTCATACGATCATAATATATAATCCTCAAATATATAACCAGCAGCCTATAACAATGACTAGGGTAAATATCCAACCCAAGTGAAATCCCATGTGCCCGTGTCAGTGCATCAGGTGGCAGTGTATCAATGTATGATGTATGAATGCATGAAACAGAATGCATGTACAGAAGAAAACTGCTTTCATAAATTTATGAGATTTCTGTATTTTTAAAATGAGGTATCATAAATGAAATCAGCATAAACAGTGCCTAGCATCGGCACAAAACATAAATCCCAATATCTCGATATCTCTGTATCACAATTTCTGTACCTCAATATCTCAAAATCTCAATCACAATATCTAGGGCGCCGTCAGTCCAGACCGGCCCCTACCATCCATCTCATGACCACGACGGTATCCTCCGGATATCCGACGCGTCGGGTAATATCACCGGTCGGTCGTGCTCCCCTGCACAGGCTCAACGCCATCTCCTGAGATCTTCTTGCCCCGGGGTACCGCACCGGGCCCACCATGTACCCGAAACGGTTCATCCGCCTCCTCGAATCGGGTCTCGAAATCCATCAGCAAACTCATGGTGGACGACTCATACATCATGGGAAAACCACATTTTTATTTAAAAAGAGAGAAAGCAGTTTATATATGTTTTGCGGTTTTCCTCCAAATCCAGAAAATCTCATGGAAACCCGAATCCAAATCATCAATAGCATGTAAAATCAAGAATATAAGCATGAGAATCCATGAATGCGGCATATAATGAACAACAGTATGCATGATGTGACTAGTAATAACTACAATGTTAAGCTGGCATATAAGGCAAGTACACTAATATCATGTCACTACTAGCTAACAAGCTAAATCAAGCAATAATATTCTTTAAGTGTACGTGACATGGCAATTATCGATGAAGATGTGTGTGCGCCGGCAAATAAGTGTACGTGGTACATACGCATCATCGGTAATGGTGCTGGTGTCCTAACAGCATGATATCAATAATAGAAAATGAATCATAATAAGTATGCGATGCAGAGCAACAACAATAATGTACGGGAGATGAATACTAAGCATAATGATAGCTAAACTGCATCTAATATTCTAAGGGCCATACAGCTACTCCAACTATAGGGCCGAGCTAATAGGCTAACTGCAGGTAAGGGAAACCGCCTAACCTCTGAGTCGATATATATATATATATATACAGTCGGTGATCCCGTCTCAATCATATCACATCCGATATAATATCAATGATCAGACATCCCGAGTCTAGAGGGCGGATCAAACATCAAAATATAGCTCGTACGTAAATCCGTCATACGGCATCCCCAAATCTGGGTACGGGTCAATATCACATTCGTCATATCATTCATCTGGTATTCTCTATATCAAATATCATAATCTGGGTACTGACCTACGTCTAGTACAAAGCTAACATCATTACTATCATCATGATCCGACTATTGATCAACAGTCTCGTATGAATCGATATCATCAGCACATATCATCTCAAGGAGTATACATCGCCTAAGGCGGCCTATCATACATATCTTGTCATAACATATCATGTCATATCTCGTAACGTAATCACCTGTCGATCATTTTATACATATACCACTATTCCTATGGCATCATCATCCCAAAATCCGCTAAAGCATCAAGACGTATCTCAAATACGAATTTTACCATATCACCGATATCATAATCTCGAATCAAATATCATCGACTCATCTCAAAAACTAAGTATCATCATCAAATCCGTATGTGAACACATAGTCCCATACCTACGTGAGCACATAACGATATAGAATCCCGTCTATGCACATATGAAGTAAGGATGTATGCAAGTATGTAGGTGTATGTGTATGTGTAGTGCACCTACTACTCTAGGTTTTTGCGACACTAAATCATCCAAGCCCACCAATTATCCATCCTAACATCAATAATTTCCCAAACAACATATAATAATTTTAGGTGTGTATACGCATCCGTATACATCACCACGGACTGCGGGGGTGCTATACGCCATCCACCCGACTTCTCCCCGTAGATATAAATCTACTCACCTTATTTTATGCGTGCCGGTGCCGATGTCGCCATTTGCATCTCCAACGCTTCGACGCCACGTGGGGTACCTACAAGGATATCACACGCTAAAACACATGAAAACCATGTCGAAAACAAAAATGGTACACGCTACGCTCATAGGTAAAAACCTGTAGCCTTGCGCGTAAACACAGCCAAAGCTCACTGGTCGTTGGCGTTCAAACACCACCCGACAGAAACGAATCACCAAATACCCAAAATCCATACGAAAACAAGTCGTAAATCATGCGCCAACTCAAGTAAATCAACCTAGATTTCACCCTAACTGGAACCAGTCAAAACTAGACATACCCAGGGTCAAGTTTACAGGGTATAAGGCTACAGAACCAAAACGAGCACCAGAACCCCTGCTCTGGCCGCAAATTGCGGCCAGGGGGATTAAATCTGCGGCCATGGGAATGAGGTGGGGGCTAGGGTTTTGGGTATTGGTTTCTACCAGCCTGCATATCTCACTGCCAAGTCAATTTTATTTTAGGAGGTCCAGGGTTATAGCAGTTTCCAGAAAAGCCACAAAGTCGACAAAATCGATAAAAATACGCCAAGTTGAAACTTTCAGGTAACCAATTGGGAAACTGGGGTAATCTTGGTCAATCTGGTCTCAAATACCCCTAATAAGGTTATACCAACTATCATAACCATCTCTTGGCCAAACCTCACTCAAATTTATCAAAACTAGCACTAATATACTTAATAACACCAAGTTTCAGCTAAGTATCCATATCGAGCAAGAAAGGAATTAGGTTGCAGAATTATACCTCAAGGGATCCTAGGGTGAAGGAGAAAAGAGGGTGAAAGAAGGAGGGGTGTTATGCTGCTGCTGGACTACTGGTGTTGCTGCTGATGTTGTTTCTGCAACTAAGCTGAAGCTGTTTTTCAATAGCAGTTTGTTGCTGATGCTGGATCTGCTGCTTGCAATTTCCTTTTGTTTTATTTTTCTCTGTGTGAGGCAGCAGCTGAAGTGTAGGTGGCTTAGTTGTGTGCAGCTGTTGTAGTTGTGGGGTGTTGGTTTGTGTTGAGGTATGATATTGTGTTGGTGTTGCTTGAATGATGATGTAGCTGCTGCAGGTTCAACTGCTGCTGATGCAGAATTGGGGCTGATGGTTGTTATCAGCTGATGTGATAACAATTGGGGCTGAAGTGTTGATATGGGGGCTGAAGTTGTGCTGATGTGTGTGTGTAGGTGTTGGGCTATGGTGCTAGGGGCTGGTGTAGGGTTGGCTGATGTATTGTTTCAGCTGCTGATGTTGGCTGGAATTGGAATGTTGGGGCTGATGTGTGAGAGGGAGTGAAAGAGCACAAGGGATTATGAAGTGGGATGGATCATGGCACACCCTAGCCACCTCTCTCTCTCTCCAAATTAATGCACAACCAACATGGCTCACTCTCTCTCTCTCCTTACACAAGTCAACCTAACCCTAATCACCCTCTAAACAAGGCCAAAACCCTAAGTTAAAACTAATTAACCTAACCAAATGGGTTAGACCACCATGGTCATTTAAGCATGGTTCAACCCTAGGCTACCATGAATCCAAAACATGAAACAAGTGTGACAAGTGTGGAAAATGTTATGTGCACGTTTTTGCACAAAAGCCAAAAATCCAATTAGCGATTTTTAATCGTGATTAACACTAAAATAGCATATACTTAACCATAAAAACTTAAAATAGCATATTTCCACAAAATAACCTATTTTAGAATTTCCATAATTTTCTCCAGAATTTTCCCCATTTATCGGTATTTAATTATACCGAAATATTAAAATATTCATTAAAAGCTAATATTAAATTATGAAAATTCCCAAAAATAATATTTTATTTTTTTGAAATGTTACATTTGGGCGCACCGACATTTATCGACATTGAAGGAGGTGTACCTCAATGTCATTTATTGCAATTGTGTTTTGTGATCCAAGTATCACACTTTTATCGTTTGGATTTGGATTTCGATGATTGAGTTTCTTGATGTTTGTTTTCGTGCGCCATGGCTGCACATATTTTTGATTCCGTGGATTTCGATACCGTCGATGAGATTTCGTGCATGTCGTATACACTTGATCTTGACTTATGCACTCGGTATGGCTCACATGTTCTTGTAGTGCATCGATTTGGATTTTGTCCATGCAATTGCACATGTTTGTGATTTTATACACCTTGACATGCTCGGTGTTGTTTTTGTGCGTTTTCGGTACATTGACGAGCAGTCGAGCACCTGGTGCACCTGAGATTATGCTTTTGTGCATTTGTTGCACTAGATCTTTGTTTTTGTGCACTTGTTGCATTAGATGTTTTGTGCGGACCTGACGCACTTGATTTGGATTTTCGCGCATATTGGACGCATAGTATGAGATTTCGTGCACACCGGGTGCACTTGATTGAGATTTTTATTCGTGCATGTTAGTTGCATCGGATTGAGATTTTCGTGCACTCTAGATGCACTTGATATTGTTGTCGTGCACACCCGTTGCACTTGATAGATACTTTCGTGCACACCCGTTGCACTTAGCTTGGCTTTTGTGCACATTCGTGACACTTGTATTTGGCTTTGATGCATGCGATTTGGATATGCCTTTTTAGGCTGATTTTTTCTCTTGGGCATTATATTTTGATGTTGGGCACTATATTATATAGTAGCCGAGCAGGACAGATCTGAGGACAGTACCTGAGTATTTTTTTGCATGCATAAAAAGGTTTACCAAGAGGTTTTAAAAAAGGAGCTATAGTCTCGCTATTCCCTACGTGTTCGTGAGTGACACGAACTTTTACGAAGGAAGACCTTTTGGGATATTTCAAAAGGGCGGAACATATATTTTGGAGCAAAACATATATAGATATATACCTATTTCTTTACAAATGAGCGTCCGTCACTCATGCCGTGAGTTACGCATTGCACGGCAGATTGGAAAGGATCTTGCATTAGTTTTATTCAGCTTTTAAAATGGTTTAACAAGGATGCGTACTATATACGTATTATGATTTGACTATAGTATATTTGGATTTCAGCAGTGGATTTCGAGATTTGCATCTCTATTATAACTCCAGTGATTGCGTGATGCTTGACGGAGTTTAATTTTGAGTTTCGTACTCGTTTTCATGCGCACACGATGCGCTGTAGTATTTCTGTATATTCCGTGATTTCGGAGCCCCGTTGTATTGGACTGATTATTGAAATGTTTTAGTATTTGGGGGTTTAAATTTAAATTCGGGGACCGAATTTATTTAAGGGGGGAAGATCGTAACATTTCAGAAATATAAAATATTATTTTTGGAATTTAAATATTAAAATAATATATTTCGCGAAAACTATTCGAATTTGTGAATTGAGGGTTTTCGTAAAATGGTATAATTATATACCAATATTTGGGAAAATAATTGGAGATTAAAATGATTTATTTATTAAAGAAGATATTTATCGGATTTGGGCATTTTTATAATTAATTATATGCAAGTTTAAATAAAACTTGATTAGTACACTACTAAACACGATTAGGCCAAATCCGTATTTTTACATTTTCCATAGCTAGTGCACCATGTCATGTTTCATTTTGTTGCATGTTGTTCATTTGTATTTGTGACTTGTGATTTTGTTTGGGAAAAGAGGGAATAATTGAGGAGAGAGAGAGGGGGCACATGATGGCATGTGATGAGAGAGAGATGAGAGTATGGCACACCCTTGACCCTTGACCCTTACTTCTTCATTCTTTTCTTCAACTCCTTCTTACTCCTTCTTTTTCATCTCAAAGTTCCTCCACCTCCACTACCACCTCCACAACCTGTTAGTTATATATATGCCCTAGAGGCCATTATTGTACATATGATGTATATTATAGTGGATGCTTGGATATATATAGAGAGGACTTTCTTACTCGACATGATAGTATGCTATTTGGTTTCACTTTTTCTTAATATGTTGACTTGTATTAGTTTACTGTCTTACTCTCACATATTGATAAAGCCCTTAGGATATATACTCGATGTTAGTGTATATGCCATAGAGGCCATTACTGTATCATACTAGTTTGTATATTACTTAATGGAAGCTTGGGATATTCACCTTGTATATACAATCTTGCTCAAAATAGTAGTATGCTACTTGGTTTGTTTCTACTTCAATGTGTACATGTGTTTATTTTAGTATATCGCCTATACACATTAGTGGAGCCCTTAGGATCTTTGCTTGATTACCAGCGTTGTGATGGCAGTCACACTAGTGGGGCTGGGTAATCTATAAGCACATCCTTATGCAGGTCCCTAGTCGCAGGACTATCGAGACAGGGCATCGATACTCCGGAGTAGACTAGCGCATGCGCTTCTCATCCCAGTGTGGGAGACGGTCTGTCCCATAGCCGTCGGTACGTCGTACTTGAGATAGTATGCGGGTGCTCGTTGGGTTACGAGTACACTGGACATGACTCGTCGGGAACTGACTAGTTGGTATTATGCCTATCGTCAGTTATCAGTTCCCAGGTGACATGAGTACAGCTTAGTCCGCTGACTTGACACTGTCACTTCGCCTCGAGTGTGTTCCCACTGTACTTTGATTACTACCCTACCACGGCTCAAAGGAGTCGTGCAAACAGGTGGTAGTTGGATGCAATCCTGAAGCACTTGGAGGCAGTGACGGTTAGACATGATTCGTCTCTCCCGGTATTGGGGGTTGACATCGCGCTGTGTCTAGGAGAGCCATTACACGAGTAGTCCCTGGCCAGGGCAAACGAGATATACTGGTAGGCTTCCAGTGTTATCTCAGGGTGTTTTGGGCTTCACTCCGACACAACTTGTACCGCTATTGGGGGACTGACGTTTACCGCCCCCTAGGCCCGCCATGCGATGTATCAGACGAACAGACCGGACTGTATGGAGAATGTCACATTCAGGCTCAGTAGGAGTTCAGATGGGTTTCGCCTCGTCAGTCTTCTTGTCGGCATCTACCTGGGGACCGTTACGCACAGCTAGTGCCGATTGCGGTCTGTGGTTAAACCCACTGCCAGCATAGTGTCGAGACTTTAGAGTCCCACACAGAAAGCTATTCGCCTTTAGGCAAAAGAGTAGAGGTCGCATGGTTTTGCGACAGGTCGCATGGTTTTGCGACAGGGTTCGGTCACATCCGTGCACTTGTGCACGTACAGTGTCCGGACAGTTCACACTAGCGGGCTTTGGTTTAAGCCAGATCCTAGTGTACCTTTTGGGATTGGTTTTATCCAGTATGCATTCGTGTTCCTCGGAACGCGGATGCGGGTGTGTATGCACAGTTGACGGAGAGACAGAGGCAGAGGATTCTCATTAGGGTTGTTGACCGTTGACAGTTGACTATTGACTTTTTGCTCAACCCTAATGAGAATATGATATGTGATTAACAATTATATTAATTAAGTATTATGGTGACATGGTTGTTGAGGGATTGACTTTGTTGACTTGTTGACTTTGTTGACCGGTTGACTAGGCTTGACTAGTTGACCATCATGATAACTATAGCTATCATTTCATGGCAAAGACTTTTGCTTGCTTGCTCTTTTGTGCAAAATGAGTGCATGAAATGATATGGCTATGGTTGCTTAAACCATCACATAATACTTGATTGATATGAGGTGTTATGATTGTTTTGGATTATGAGAGCCAAATGAGAAAAGTCTTCTCTCATTTCTTTCATGCTCATTCTCTCTCTTGTTCTTGAGCTCTCATCTCCTCCTCTTGCTCTCCCTCTGTTGACTCTATGGTTCACTTGTCTCATGAGTTGAGAACCAAGAACCATAGATAAAATCCCATACAAACTCTTCTCTACTCTCTCTAGTTCACAAGGTTTAGCAAACCGAGTGAACTAGTTTCTTCAAAGTTCGAAGAAGGAGCCAAAGGTTGAAGCTTTCAGGTGGATCTATCTTCGGCGCAAGGAGACGACGGGGAGAAGCCGATTCGGACGACCATCGAAGCTTGAAGACGAAGGAGTTCGGGAAAAGAAAGGTATAACCCCCTAACCGAGTAGTTAGCAACTCGTAGTTAGGTTGTTAGTTAGATGTTTAACAAAGATCCGGGTTTTTAAGTCCATGTTACCACCTCTAAGAAAATCGGTTTTTATTAAATTCCGCTTGCCCGGAAGTACCGGGAGAGGTAGCATGGACTTACAGTGGTATCAGACCCAGGTTAAACTCTATCCAACATGTTAGCAAAGTAGCTAGAAGATCGATCAAAGAAAAAGTCACAAAACGAACCCGATATGTCAAGTTTCTGCCGATTTTTTTTCTGTTCAAAAATTGATAAATTTTATCTTAAAAATCGGCTCAGGCTTTTGTGTGATCACCCACCAAATTTGGTCCAACGATCGAGTCAAAGCGCCGCTGAAACGCGCGGGAGCACGCTCCCGCCGCGGATCCGCGGCCGAGTTGACTCGGTCGAGGTCCAAGTTTGGTGCAGCGTTTTTCTGGGGTTGTTTTGGGATTTTTGGAATATATATTTTCTGCCCAGATTTTCCAGAACGAAAATTTTATTTTTGGGGTCCTGAAAATCCGTATTTTTGATCGAACATCTAAAAGACTTAAGCTGACGGGTTTTTCTGTAATGTGTTATTTGTATTGAACGTCTACTAATCGCTATATGTCGATTAGTGGGGGTTATACAAATCTGTGATCTGTAATGTCATTGGTATGTGTATATGAATTCATTGGATTGTCGCGGGTGAATAGCCGGGGGTTGTGAGACGAGAGTTTTCTTTTCTTTCATTTCATGTAAATTTGTAAATTAATGTAATAATTATTTGTATGGCCGCACAACCGGGTCGGGGTTGTAGCCGTCATTGTATAATTTCTTTTTACTGTTTTTGCTCCTAGGATAGACCCATGGAGGGGGTGCACAAACTACCGGGTATGCCGAAGTGCCGAGTGGCCTACTCACGGGGTTGAGGGAAGTTGCTTCGCTTCGGGTACTTGGCGGGTAGTTTGCCGCACCCGTAGGGGTCTTGGGTGGGGTATTGGCTATTCACCGCGACCGTGTAATCTGCTTTTCGTTACAGGCTCGTACGAATTGCGGATTCCTAGTATATCCAATGTGTTCATCTTTGATCTGAAATGGCTATCATTGCAATATATCTATTTATGATATTATTTAGGCGTTGCTTATGTTTTACAGCCGCGCTAGCCCAGCCCCCGCTCTGTCGTTAGTTAAGTAACCTAACGGGTAATGACGGGGCCCCGTGGCGAATGCGAATGGCATAAGCGTACGTCATATTTTGGTTGTTTTCTGCAATGGTAGGATTAAATGATGGGACGCATTAAAAGAACTAATGCAAGAATATCACGCATTAAAAGAACTAATGCAAGAAAATAAACCAAGTTAAAGTCGTTGGAACACTTTCGAAAAACCACTCGGTTCTTTTCAAAATCAACTTTTAAAATGCGGAGTTTAAGCCACTCCTTTTTGAAAGCTATCTCGTTCCATCGACTATATCAAGTTCACTACGTTCACGGTTTAGCCAAAACCATTCGTAGCCCTCCGTCGTTTCACATGAATAGTCAATAGTATTCAAGCTGTGTTTGTTGGCCAAAGTCAAGGTATAGTGATTGGTAGCTATTGGGTATTCATGTGCAGCATAGATAGATGCGTTGGTTTGGAACAGTCGTACTGCCTTGTTGGCCAAAGTCAAGGGTAGGTACGGGTGGATTCAAATTAACCTGGAGAACGACGGGTAGAACTTGACATGTGACTTATGATTTGTTGGACAAAGTCAAGGTCATAAGAGCATGGGGCAAAAATCCACATCGGGAGTTTCATAAGTACTGAAACTTGCTAGCGCTGCATACCATTTGGAGTGTGATGATTATGGTAGGATTCCTTCAGTTTCGTCACGCGATGATATTTGGATCCCGATCCTACTGTGAGTATATGCTATTCCTCGGGAAATTTCTCACTTAACGATCAATGCTATAAACCAAGTAGGTGTCTAGAAAGGTGTTAGCGGGGCTACGCCCCCAGGGAAAAGAGGTTATTTAATTAAGGAACTTCGCGAAAGCGTTGGAAAACCTCCCTCGAAGTACCAACACTGGCTTGGCTGAACGGTTAAGAAAGTATTGTACGGTGAGATTGATCCTGACTAATTCTTCTTTTTTGGTTTGAGGAGGGATTCGAGAAACAGTGGGAGCCATCCTGTTTAGACAAACTAAAAACCATTCTAAACTTGCAAGAGCATTAAGCTGAGTGTTTCTTCTCTCTCCTAATTGCAGCGACCAATCGACATGACTGGACTTAAGTTACTTCTAGATAAAAACATACTGACAGGGCCAAACTACAAAGATTGGCTCAGGAATGTCAAGATGGAAATCACTTACGACAAGCTGGGGTATCTTCTTACCACCAAAGCTCCCCCTGTCCCTGGTCCCACTTCCAGCGTCGCGGATAAGGAAATCCGTAAGACTTGGGAGATTGATAGCGCGAAGGCCAAGTGCCTCGTACTTGCCTCTATGGACAATGAACATCAGAGGAGGCACGAGAATATGGACTTGGAATCCATATTTCTTCATACAAAAGAACTGTATGGAGAGCAATCTCGTATCGCAAGATACGAAGCGTCGAAAAAGTTATTTTCGGCAAGGATGGCCGTCGGATCATCAGTAGCAGAACACGTGCTTAAGATGATCAGCTACATTGAGGAGCTCGCGGACCTAGGGACCACATTGGAGAGTGAGCTCTATATGGACTTAGTTCTCCAGTCCCTTCTTTCCACTTACGCCCAGTTTATACTGAACTTCAACTTACAAGAAAAAGAAGTTGAACTTTCAGAGCTCCTCAACATGCTGAGGAGCGCAGAGGGCACCCTACAGAAAGGTAGGGAAACATCCACTTTGTTTGTAGGAGGATCATCTTCTTCTAGGTCCAAGGCGAAAGCCATGGGAAAGAAGAAGAAAGCCCCCGCCAAACCAAGAGGCGGTGTTAGTAAAGTGGATACGAAGGGAAAAGCTAAAGCAACAAAGAAAGTGGGGAAGCTTGTGGATAAGGAAGAATGCTTCTATTGTCATAAGAAAAGACACTGGAAGAATGATTGCAGGGCCTAGAAGGCCAGAACACAGGAATTGAAGCAGGTTGCAGCTTCAGCTTCAGGTGTGTATGTTATTGAAAACTGTCTTTCAATAAACTCTACTTCCTGGGTATTGGATACCGGATCAGGATCTCATATCTGTAATTCTTTGCAGGCGTTGAGAAACCGTAGTGTTTTGAAAGCAGATGACATGACCCTCAGAGTTGCGAACAGAGCTAGCATGGATGCTAAAGCCGTGGGGGACTATCACCTGGGAATGTCAGATGGACATGTTTTGGTTTTGCGTAATTGCTTGTTTGTACCCAACGCAACTTGTAATATCATTTCTGTATCTTTGGTTTCTAAAGAAGGTTATGAATTTGCGTTTGTAAGCAATGTTGTAAACATTCACCTTAATCAAGTTCTGATTGGGTCAGGTACATTGAGCAATGGTATATACGTATTAAACCAACCACAGATTTTCAATGTCCAGAATACACACAAAAGAAAGTCTCCGGAAATAAATCAGACTTTCTTATGGCACTGTAGACTGGGTCACATCAATAAGAGAAGGTTGACTAAGTTACATACAGAAGGATATTTGAATGCGTTCGAATAGCAATCGTATGCCACTTTTCAATCCTGTCTCAAAGGAAAGATGACAAAGACTCCGTTCACTGGACACGGAGTAAGAGCGAGCGAGCTCTTGGAACTCGTACACAGCGACGTGTGCGGTCCAATGTCTACACATGCGCGAAGCGGTTATTCTTACTTCATTACTTTTACGGATGACTTTTCAAGGTACGGTTATGTCTTCTTAATGAAACATAAGTCCGAAGCCTTTGGAAAATTCCAGGAATATAAGAATGAAGTAGAAAAACAAACCGGCAAAAGTATCAAGATTCTAAGATCGGATCGAGGTGGAGAATACTTAAGTGCCGAGTTCCTGGATTATTTAAAAGAGAACGGAATTCTCTCTCAGCTTACTCCTCCATACACTCCGCAACATAACGGTGTATCGGAGAGACGGAACCGAACCCTATTGGATATGGTACGGTCCATGATGAGTAACGCTGAGTTACCGCGATCATTCTGGGGGTATGCGCTAGAATCAGCTGCATACCTTTTGAACCGAGTTCCAACTAAGACTGTGCCTACTACACCATATGAGATGTGGTGTGGGAAGAGACCCTATCTTAAGCACATTAAGACATGGGGATGTCCAGCTTTTGTTAAAAAGCAGCATGCGGACAAGCTCGAGGCACGCTCAGTACAGTGTAAGTTCGTGGGATATCCAAAGAACTCCAAGGGATATTTCTTCTACTGCGAAGAGGAACAAAAAGTTCTTGTTTCTCGTCATGCCTACTTCTTGGAAACTGAGTTTTTGGAAACCCAGATAAGTGGGAGCACGGTAGAACTGGAAGAAATTCCAGAACCACGAGCTGTTACTGAAAGCTTAGTGGAACCAGAGGGTTCAAAAGAACAGGACATTCCTACGCCGCTCCGCAGGAGTAGTAGGCAGTCTCATCCGCCCGAGAGATACTACGGTTTTCTCATAGACGGGGATAGAGAGGATTGCATCATAGATTATGATGAGCCTACTAGCTTCCAGCAGGCCGTTCAGAGCGTTGACTCAGTAAAATGGCTGGATGCAATGCGGACCGAAATGGAGTCCATGTACACCAACAAAGTATGGACGTTGGACATTGCTCCAGACGAGGTAAAACCCGTAGGATGCAAGTGGATCTTCAAAAGGAAGATTGGTATAGATGGACAGGTTGAGACCTATAAAGCTAGACTTGTTGCAAAGGGTTTCCGTCAAAGACCTGGCTTGGACTATGACGAAACCTTTTCTCCAGTGGCTATGCTGAAATCCATTCGGATCCTTCTTGCCATTGCTGCTTTCCACGATTATGAGATCTGGCAAATGGACGTAAAGACCGCTTTTCTAAATGAAAATTTAGAGGAGTGTGTCTATATGGACCAACCAGAGGGTTTCATTCAGAGTGGGAGCAGCGGAAAGGTGTGCAAGTTTCTTAAGTCCATCTATGGACTAAAGCAGGCATCGCGGAGTTGGAACATCTGTTTTGATGAGACGGTCAAGGAATTTGGCTTTATCAAAATTCCAGATGAACCATGCATCTATTGTAGATTTGTAGCGAGAACTGTAGTATTCCTCGTTTTGTACGTGGATGACATTCTCTTAATAGGAAATGACATTCCTATGCTACAATCTGTCAAGGGGTTCTTGTCACACAGGTTCTCCATGAAAGACCTGGGTGATGCCTCATACATCCTGGGGATCCGGATCGTGATAGATCCAAGAGGATATTAGGACTTTCACAGTCCAGGTACATCGACACCATACTGAAAAGATTCAGTATGGAAGATTCCAAGCGCGGTAACCTACTGAAAAGATGTCTCCCAAGACTGATTTAGAGAGGGATCGCATGTCTATTATACCCTACGCTTCTGCGGTAGGCTCTATAATGTATACGATGTTGTGTACCAGAGCGGATGTAGCTTATGCATTGAGTGTGGTAAGCCGGTATCAGTCAAACCTTGGGAAGAAACACTGGATAGCGGTAAAGAACATTCTCAAGTACCTGAGAAGGACTAAGGAGGTGTTCTTGGTGTATGGCGGAAAAGAACTCCAGATCGAGGCCTTTGCTGACTCCAGCTTCCAGAGTGACAAGGATGATTCTAAGTCCATGTCGGGTTTTGTCTTTACCCTCAATGGAGGGGCGGTGTGTTGGAAGAGTTCCAAATAGGAAACCGTTGCAGACTCGACGATGGAAGCGGAATACATCGCTGCATCTGATGCCGCAAAAGAAGCTGTCTGGATGAGGAAGTTCTTGAAAGAACTTCAGGTGGTTCCGTCCATTGTTGATCCAATACCTCTGTATTGCGACAACAACGGGGCTATAGCTTTAGCGAAGGAACCCAGGTCCCATCAGAGATCCAGACACATCTTGAGGCGGTATCACCTGATCAGGGAGATCGTGGATCGCCAGGAGATCGTGGATCGCCAGGAGATCGAGGTTCGGAGAGTCGCTTCAGAAGATAACACTGCAGATCCATTCACCAAGGCCTTGCCCCAGACTCAGTTCGAGCGGCTGATCGAGATGATAGGTCTTCGATACGCCAGTACATGGCCTTAGTGCAAGTGGGAGATTGTTAGTGTTTATGCCCTAGAGGCCATTACTGTATCATACTAGTTTGTATATTACTTAATGGAACCTTGGGATATTCACCTTGTATATACAATCTTTCTCAAAATAGTAGTATGCTACTTGGTTTGTTTCTACTTCAATGTGTACATGTGTTTATTTTAGTATATCGCCTATACACATTAGTGGAGCCCTTAGGATCTTTGCTTGATTACCAGCGTTGTGATGGCAGTCACACTAGTGGGGCTGGGTAATCTATAAGCACATCCTTATGCAGGTCCCTGGTCGCAGGACTATCGAGACAGGGCATCGATACTCCGGAGTAGACTAGCGCATGCGCTTCTCATCCCAGTGTGGGAGACGGTCTGTCCCACAGCCGTCGGTACGTCGTACTTGAGATAGTATGCGGGTGCTCGTTGGGTTACGAGTACACTGGACATGACTCGTCGGGAACTGACTAGTTGGTATTATGCCTATCGTCAGTTATCAATTCCCAGGTGACATGAGTACAGCTTAGTCCACTGACTTGACACTGTCACTTCGCCTCGAGTGTGTTCCCACTGTACTTTGATTACTACCCTACCACGGCTCAAAGGAGTCGTGCAAACAGGTGGTAGTTGGGTGCAGTCCCGAAGCACTTGGAGGCAGTGACGGTTAGACAGGATTCGTCTCTCCCGGTATTGGGGGTTGACATCGCGCTGTGTCTAGGAGAGCCATTACACGAGTAGTCCCTGGCCAGGGCAAACGAGATATACTGGTAGGTTTCCAGTGTTATCTCAGGGTGTTTTGGGCTTCACTCCGACACGACTTGTACCGCTATTGGGGGACTGACGTTTACCGCCCCCTAGGCCCGCCATGCGATGTATCAGACGAACAGACCGGACTGTACGGAGAATGTCACATTCAGGCTCAGTAGGAGTTCAGATGGGTTTCGCCTCGTCAGTCTTCTTGTCGGCATGTACCTGGGGACCGTTACGCACAGCTAGTGCCGCTTGCGGTCTGTGGTTAAACCCACTGCCAGCGTAGTGTCGAGTCTTTAGAGTCCCACACAGAAAGCTATTCGCCTTTAGGCAAAAGAGTAGAGGTCGCATGGTTTTGCGACAGGTCGCATGGTTTTGCGACAGGGTTCGGTCACATCCGTGCACTTGTGCACGTACAGTGTCCGGACAGTTCACACTAGCGGGTTTTGGTTTAAGCCAGATCCTAGTGTACCTTTTGGGATTGGTTTTATCCAGTATGCATTCGCGTTCCTCGGAACGCGGATGCGGGTGTGTATGCACAGTTGACGGAGAGACAGAGGCAGAGGATTCTCATTAGGGTTGTTGACCGTTGACAGTTTGTTAGTGTTTATGCCCTAGAAGGCCATTACTGTATCATACTAGTTTGTATATTACTTAATGGAAGCTTGGGATATTCACATGTATATAACAGTCTTGCTAAACATGGTAGTATGCTACTTGGTTTTTCTATCTTAATATGTGAGTATACGTATTGATAGAGCTCTTAGGATCTTGATTGACTACCAGCTTTGTGATGGCAGTCACACTAGTGGGGGCTGGGTAGTCTACAAGCACATCCTTATTCAGGTCCCTGGTCGTTGGATTATCGAGACAGAGCATCGATACTCCGGAGTAGACTAGTGTGTACGCTTCTCATCCCAGTTGAGGAGATGGTCTGTCCCACAGCCGTCAGTACGTCGTACTGGAGATAGTATGCAGGTGCTCGTTGGGTTACGGGTACACCGGACAGGACTCACAGGGAACTGTTGGTTGGTTTTATACCAGTCGTCAGTGAACAGTTCCCAGGTGACATGAGTACAGCATAGTCCGCAGACTTGACACTGCTACTTCGCCTCGAGTGTGTCCCACTGTTCTTAGATTGCTACCCTTCCGCGGCTCAAAGGAGTCATGCAAACAGGTAGCAGTTGGGTGCAGTCCCGAGCACTTGGAGGCAGTGGCGGTTAGACAGGATTCGTCTCTCCCGGTATTGGGGGTTGATATCGCGCTGTGTCAGAGAGCCATTACGCAAAGTCCCTGGCCAGGGCAAGCGAGATTTGCTGGTAGGTTCCGGTAGTTTCTCAGGGTGTAATGGGCTTCGCTCCGACACGACTTATACCGCTATTAGGGGACTGACGCTTGCCGCCCCCTAGGCCCGATATGCGATAGTCTTAGACGAACGGACCGGACTGTATGGAGATTGTCACATCAGACTCAGTAGGAGTTCGGATGGGTTTCCTCATCGGCCTTCTTATCGACATCTACCTGGGGACCGTTACGTACAGCTAGTGCCGCTTGCGGTCTGTGGTTAAACCCACTGCCAGCGTAGTAGTCGAGTCTCTAGAGTCCCACACAGAGAGTTTCCCTACTCCAGGCGAAACGATATAGAGGTCGTATGGTTTTACGACAAGGGTTCGGACGCATACGTGTGTTTACGCACGTACGACTTTCGGACAGTTTTTACCAGTCGGCTTTGGTTTAAGCCAGTTACTGGTATCCGGTTATTGGATTTATACAGTCTAAAGTTTTTCCGTATTTTTGCGGAAAGGAGGGGCGTTCTCGTAATTGCGCGAGAAGCTTCTAGAAGATGGTGACTAAGGAGGTTTAGGTGGCATATACATTGAATGAGATTAGTGAGTCATATGGATGATTCATCCATGTCATTAATGCTTCATAATTGCTTAATGACTCATGGAGATGAATCACCACAAGATATTTATCAAGCATGGTTGTAAAATGATTTCTTTTCTTTTCTTGATAAAAAGAAATGCTTGATATATATTATGATAACTCATTCTTCTCACTTCATTATTATCCTCATCTTCTCTCTCCTCAAGCTCTCCCTCTTCAAACCCTAATCCTCCCCTCTCATGTGTTGAGTACAAGGATTAGTTAGACTAATTAAACCATAACCCTCACTCTATATCACCTAGCTTCTTTGATTAGCACTTAAAGAAGGTTAGTTGCCTCAAGTTTAGAGGCTAAGCTTGGAGTAAAGCTCTCGGGTGGATCGTCTACTACTTCGAGAAGGCCGAGGAGGAGGAGGAGTTCACAAAGACGAAGGACACGATTCGTTAGGTATAATCCCTAAACATAGTAGTATAGAACTTCTATGTTTCTTGTTAGTTATCGTTTAGCTTCGATTCAAGCGGTTAGTCGATGTTTGTTCACTAAACAAGTTCGTTTTTGAAAATTCCGCCTCCCCACAAGTACTGGGGTGTTGTACATCGACTTACAGTGGTATCAGAGACTCGCTAAACAATAAATAACTTACTTGCAAATTTGTATGAATTTCGAACGGAAAAAACGAAACTGGAGAAACCCGAAATCACAAGTTTCTGTCGAATTTTAAATGAAGTCCTAAAATTTTTCAGGGTGGTTCAGAAAGCTAAAAAAGACAGTATAAGAACACCCAAGAAAATTGGGGTCATGATTCGACCAAAGAGCCGCGGAACCGCGGCGGATCCCACCGATCCGCCGCGATTCCGCCGCCGAGTTGGTGAGTCATGAACCCAAATTTCTTGTGTGGGTTCTCTGTGATATTTGGTATTTTCTGGAAGTTTTTATTTTTACTCAGGTTTCAGATTTACAGTGAAGTATTGGAGCAAAATTAAAAGTGTTTAATCGATCGAAATTATACAGTATTTGCTTGTTGGATTATATCTGTGTTTGTATAATGTGTTCGTAAACCTCCCCTAACTGCTAGTATGTCGGTTGGCAGGGGGTTGCACATTTCTGTATTGGTTTTTCCTGTTTGTGGATATGAACTGTGTTGGACTATTGTGATGATTAGCCGGGGTTATGTGATGGGTTATTATTTAATTCATTTGATGTAAATGTAATTTGTTGTAATATTATTTTGCGGGGCACATCCAGGTTGCGGTTGTAGCCACCATTGTATTATTTCATTTTACTGTTTTTGCTCCTAGGACAGACCCAAGGTGGGGTGCACAAACTGCCGGGCGGGTAGTTTGCCGCACCCGTAGGGGTCGTGGGTGGGGTAATGGCTATTCATCACAACTGTGTAATCCGTATTTTGTTGCAGGCTCAAAACAAACACGGATTGCTTGCAAATCCAATTAAGTTCATCTGTGATCTGGAATGAATATCATTGCGTCAGACGAATGTAAAATATCTATATATATATGATAGCTATTTAGACGTCACTTATGTTTTACACCCGCACTAGCCCAGCCCCCGCTCTGTCGTTAGTTAAGTAACCTAACGGGTGATGACGGGACCCCGTGGCGAATGCGGATGGCATAAGAGGACGTTGTATTTTCGTTGTTTTCTGCAATGATAGGTTAATGATGGGACGCATTATTTATAATGCAAAGAAAATAAACCAAATGTTTAATCGTTGGAACAATTTAAAAGAAACCACTCGGTTAATTTTAAAAACAGATATTTTTTAAATGCGGAGCTTTAACCACTCCTTTTAAAAGCTATCAGGTTCCTTCGGTTATATCAAGTTCACTACGTTCACGGTTTCGCCAAAACCATTCGTAGCCCTCCGTCATTTCATCTGGGTATTCAGTAGCATTCAAGCTATGTATTTTGACCTAACGCCAAGGCATAGTGTTTGGTAGCTACTGGGTATTCATTTGTTGCATAGATAGATGAGTTAGTTTGGGACAGTCGTATTATCATTTTGGCCGAACGTCAAGGATATATACGGATGGGTTCAAATTGACAAGATAATGATGGGTAGAACTTGACATGTGACTTATGACATTTTGACCTAACGCCAAGGTCATAAGAGCATGGGGCAGAAATATATATCGGGAATTTCTAAAGAAACTGAAATTTGCAAAGAGTTGCATACCATTTGGAGTTTGATGAATGTTGGTAGGATTCCTTCAACATTATCATACAATGATATTTGGATCCCGATCCTACTGTGAGTATATGCTACTTATCAGGATATTCGTCACTTAACGATCAATGCTATAAACCAAGTAGGTGTCCAGAAAAGTGTCAGCGGGGTTACGCCCCCAGAGAAAAGAGGTTAATTAATTAAGGAACTTCGCGAAAGCGTTGGAAAACCTCCCTCGAAGTATCGACACTAGCCTGGCTGAACGGTTAAGCAAGAATTGTACAGTGAGAATAGTCCTGGCTAATTCTTCTTTTATGGTTTGAGGAAGGATTCGAGAAACAGTGGGAGCCATCCAGTTTAGATAAACTAAAAACCACTCTAAATTTGCAAGAGCATCATGCTAAAGAGTTTTCTTCTCTCTCTCCTAATTGCAGCGACCCTGAAAATGACTGGACTTAAGTTACTTTTAGAGAAAAATATACCGACAGGGCCAAACTATAAAGATTGGCTGCGGAATGTCAAAATGGCTTTGACCTATGACAAATTAGGGTACGTCTTCACCGCTACGGCACCTGTTGTCCCTGGTCCCAAATCCAGCAATGCGGATAAGGAAATCCGCAAAACCTGGGATTTAGATTGCGCGAAAGCCAAGTGCATCGTGCTTGCCTCAATGAACAATGAACATCAGAGGAGGCACGAGGATATGACCCTAGATGGCATATTTCTCCATACAAAGGAACTTTATGGAGAGCAATCTCGTATAGCAAGATACGAGACCTCTAAGAACTTGTTTCGAGCGAGGTTGGCTGTCGGGTCATCGGTAGGAGAACATGTCCTAAAGATGATCGGCTATATTGAAGAGCTCGTAGACCTTGGGACGACTTTGGATAATGAGCTCTATACAGACCTTATTCTCCAGTCCCTTCCTCACACCTACGCCCAGTTTATCCTGAACTTCAACCTTCAAAGAAAAGAAGTTGAACTTCCGGAACTCCTGAACATGTTAAGGAGTGCAGAGGGCACCTTGCAGAAAGCAAGGGAAACACCCGCTATGTTTGTTAGCGGCGCATCTTCTTCCGGGTCCAAGGCTAGGGCCAAAGGAAGGAAGAAGAAGGCCGCCACCAAACCTAGAGGAGGTGTTAGTAAGGTGGGAGGGAAGGGAAAGAAAAAGTTTGCAGTACCGGTAGTTGGCCAGGATGAGTGCTTCCATTGTCACAGGAAAGGGCACTGGAAGAAGGATTGCAAGGCGTGGAACGCCAAGAACCAGGAACCGAAGCAAGCTGTGGCTTCGACTTCAGGTGTGTTTGTAATTGAGAATTGTCTGTCGATCAACTCTACTTCCTGGGTATTGGATACCGGATCAGGATCTCATATTTGCAATTCATTGCAGGCACTGAGAAACCGTAGAGTGCTGAAGGAAGGTGATATGACCCTAAAGGTTGCTAACGGAGCTAGCGTGGGAGCTGCGTCCGTCGGGGATTATCACCTAGGATTGACGAGTGGACACATTTTGGTTTTACATAACTGTTATTTTGTACCAAGATTAACGTGTAATATCATATCAGTTTCCTTGTTATCAAATAAAGGTTATGATTTCACGTTTGTAAGAGATGTTGTTAACATCCACCTTAATCATGGTTTGATTGGGTCCGGTACCCTAAATAACGGTATATATGTTTTAAACCAACTCCAAATTTTCAATGTCCAGAACACACTAAAAAGAAAGTCTCCAGATTTAAATAAAGCTTTCTTATGGCATTGTAGACTGGGTCACATCAATGAGAGAAGGTTGACTAAGTTGCATAGAGAAGGATATTTGGACTCGTTCGAATATCAAACTTATGACACTTGTCAATCTTGTCTCAAAGGAAAGATGACAAAGACTCCATTTACTGGACAAGGAGTAAGAGCGAGCGAGCTCTTAGGACTCATACACAACGATGTATGCGGTCCGATGTCTACACATGCAAGAGGTGGTTTTTCCTATTTCATTACTTTCACGGATGATTACTCAAGATACGGATTCATTTATCTGATGAAACATAAATCCGAGGCTTTTGAGAAATTCCGAGAGTATAAGAATGAAGTAGAAAACCAAACCGGCAAAAGTATCAAGACACTTAGATCTGATCGAGGTGGTGAATACTTGAGTGCCGAGTTCGTTGGTTACCTAAAAGAGAAAGGAATTCTCTCTCAGCTTACTCCTCCATACACTCCACAGCATAACGGTGTATCGGAGAGACGGAATCGAACCCTATTGGATATGGTAGATCCATGATGAGTAATGCTGAATTACCGCGATCTTTCTGGGGTTATGCGCTAGAATCAGCGGCATATCTTTTGAACATGGTTCCTACCAAGACTGTGCCTACCACTCCATATCAGATGTGGAGCGGGAAGAAACCCCATCTACAGTATATAAAGATTTGGGGATGTCCAGCTTTTGTTAAAAAGCAGCATGTGGACAAGCTCGAGGCACGATCAGTAAAGTGTAAGTTTGTGGGATATCCAAAGAACTCCAGGGGATATCTATTCTATTACGCAGAGGAACAAAAGGTATTTGTTTCTCGTAATGCCCATTTTCTAGAACATCAGTTTTTAGAAAAGGAATCAAGTGGGAGCGAAATAGAACTGGAAGAAATTCCAGAACCACAAACTAATACTGAAAGTTTGGTAGAACCGGTAGTTCAAGAAGAACAGGACATTCCCGCACCCCTCCGCAGGAGTAGTAGGCCGTCTCATCCGCCTGAGAGATACTACGGTTTTCTCATAGATGGGGATAGAGAGGATTGCATCATAGATGATGATGAACCTACTGACTTCCAGCAGGCTATCCAGAGCGGCGACTCGGTACGATGGCTAGATGCAATGCGGACCGAAATGGAGTCCATGTACACCAACAAAGTATGGACTTTGGACTTTGCTCCAGATGGGGTAAAACCCATAGGATGCAAATGGATCTTCAAGAAAAAGATTGGTGTAGATGGACAGGTGGAAACCTATAAGGCTAGACTTGTTGCAAAGGGTTTTCGTCAAAGACCTGGTTTGGACTATGACGAAACTTTTTCTCCAGTGGCTATGCTCAAATCCATTCGGGTCCTTCTTGCTATTGCTGCCTTCCATGATTATGAAATCTGGCAGATGGACGTAAAGACGGCTTTTCTGAATGGAAATTTAGAAGAATGCGTCTATATGGATCAGCCAGAGGGTTTCAATCAGAGTGGGAGCAGCGGGAAAGTATGCAAGCTGCTTAAGTCCATTTATGGACTAAAGCAGGCATCGCGGAGTTGGAACATCTGTTTTGATGAAACAGTCAAAGAATATGACTTTATCAAAAATCCAGATGAACCGTGCATATATAGTAAAGTTGTAGCCAGAAGTGTCGTATTCCTCGTCTTGTACGTGGAAGACATTCTATTGATAGGAAATGACATTCCTATGCTACAATCTGTCAAAGGATTCTTGTCACACAGGTTCTCCATGAAAGACCTGGGTGATGCCTCTTACATTCTGGGGATCCGGATCTATCGTGATAGATCCAAGAGGATGTTGGGACTTTCGCAGTCCAGGTATATCGACACTGTACTGAAAAGATTCAGTATGGAAGATTCTAAGCGCGGTAATCTACCGGCTTGTCACGGAATCACCCTCTCCAAAGAGATGTCTCCCAAGACTGATTTGGAAAGGGAACGCATGTCTATTATACCCTACGCTTCTGCGGTAGGCTCTATAATGTATGCGATGTTGTGTACCAGACCAGATGTAGCTTATGCACTGAGCGTGGTAAGCCGGTATCAGTCAGACCCAGGGGAGAAGCACTGGATAGCAGTAAAGAACATTCTCAAGTACCTGAGAAGGACTAAGGAGATGTTCTTGGTTTACGGCGGAAAAGACCTCAGGTTGGAGGCCTTTGCTGATTCCGGCTTTCAGAGTGATAAGGACGATTCCAAGTCCATGTCGGGTTATGTCTTTACCCTCAATGGAGGGGCGGTGTGCTGGAAGAGCTCCAAGCAGGACACCGTTGCTGACTCGACGATGGAAGCGGAGTATATAGCTGCTTGCGATGCCGCAAAAGAAGCAGTCTGGATGAAGAAGTTCCTAACAGAACTTCAGGTGGTTCCTACCATAGTTGATCCAATACCTCTGTATTGCGACAACAACGGAGCTATAGCTTTAGCAAAGGAACCAAGGTCCCATCAGAAGTCCAGACACATCTTAAGGCGGTATCACCTGATCAGGGAGATCATTGATCGTCAGGAGATCGAGGTTCGGAGAGTTGCTTCTGAAGAGAACATTGCTGATCCATTCACGAAGGCCCTACCTCAGATTCAGTTCGAGAGGCTACTCGAGATCATCGGTCTTCGATACGCCAGTACATGGCCCTAGTGCAAGTGGGAGATTGTTAGTGTTTATGCCCTAGAAGGCCATTACTGTATCATACTAGTTTGTATATTACTTAATGGAAGCTTGGGATATTCACATGTATATAACAGTCTTGCTAAACATGGTAGTATGCTACTTGGTTTTTCTATCTTAATATGTGAGTATACGTATTGATAGAGCTCTTAGGATCTTTCTTGACTACCAGCGTTGTGATGGCAGTCACACTAGTGGGGGCTGGGTAGTCTACAAGCACATCCTTATTCAGGTCCCTGGTCGTTGGATTATCGAGACAGAGCATCGATACTCCGGAGTAGACTAGTGTGTACGCTTCTCATCCCAGTTGGGGAGATGGTCTGTCCCACAGCCGTCAGTACGTCGTACTGGAGATAGTATGCAGGTGCTCGTTGGGTTACGGGTATACCGGACAGGACTCACAGGGAACTGTTGGTTGGTTTTATACCAGTCGTCAGTGAACAGTTCCCAGGTGACATGAGTACAGCATAGTCCGCAGACTTGACACTGCTACTTCGCCTCGAGTGTGTCCCACTGTTCTTAGATTGCTACCCTACCGCGGCTCAAAGGAGTCGTGCAAACAGGTAGCAGTTGGGTGCAGTCCCGAGCACTTGGAGGCAGTGGCGGTTAGACAGGATTCGTCTCTCCCGGTATTGGGGGTTGATATCGCGCTGTGTCAGAGAGCCATTACGCAAAGTCCCCGGCCAGGGCAAGCGAGATTTGCTGGTAGGTTCCAGTAGTTTCTCAGGGTGTAATGGGCTTCGCTCCGACACGACTTATACCGCTATTAGGGGACTGACGCTTGCCGCCCCCTAGGCCCGATATGCGATAGTCTTAGACGAACGGACCGGACTGTATGGAGATTGTCACATCAGACTCAGTAGGAGTTCGGATGGGTTTCCTCATCGGCCTTCTTATCGACATCTACCTGGGGACCGTTACGTACAGCTAGTGCCGCTTGCGGTCTGTGGTTAAACCCACTGCCAGCGTAGTAGTCGAGTCTCTAGAGTCCCACACAGAGAGTTTCCCTACTCCAGGCGAAACGATATAGAGGTCGTATGGTTTTACGACAAGGGTTCGGACGCATACGTGTGTTTACGCACGTACGACTTTCGGACAGTTTTTACCAGTCGGCTTTGGTTTAAGCCAGTTACTGGTATCCGGTTATTGGATTTATACAGTCTAAAGTTTTTCCGTATTTTTGCGGAAAGGAGGGGCGTTCTCGTAATTGCACGAGAAGCTTCTAGAAGATGGTGACTAAGGAGGTTTAGGTGGCATATACATTGAATGAGATTAGTGAGTCATATGGATGATTCATCCATGTCATTAATGCTTCATAATTGCTTAATGACTCATGGAGATGAATCACCACAAGATATTTATCAAGCATGGTTGTAAAATGATTTCTTTTCTTTTCTTGATAAAAAGAAATGCTTGATATATATTATGATAACCCATTCTTCTCACTTCATTATTATCTTCATCTTCTCTCTCCTCAAGCTCTCCCTCTTCAAACCCTAATCCTCCCCTCTCATGTGTTGAGTACAAGGATTAGTTAGACTAATTAAACCATAACCCTCACTCTATATCACCTAGTTTCTTTGATTAGCACTTAAAGAAGGTTAGTTGCCTCAAGTTTAGAGGCTAAGTTTGGAGTAAAGCTCTCGGGTGGATCGTCTACTACTTCGAGAAGGCCGAGGAGGAAGAGGAGTTCACAAAGACGAAGGATACGATTCGTTAGGTATAATCCCTAAACATAGTAGTATAGAACTTCTATGTTTCTTGTTAGTTATCGTTTAGCTTCGATTCAAGCGGTTAGTCGATGTTTGTTCACTAAACAAGTTCGTTTTTGAAAATTTCGCCTCCCCACAAGTACTGGGGTGTTGTACATCGACTTACACAGTTGACTATTGACTTTTTGCTCAACCCTAATGAGAATATGATATGTGATTAACAATTATATTAATTAAGTATTATGGTGACATGGTTGTTGAGGGATTGACTTTGTTGACTTGTTGACTTTTGTTGACTTGTTGACTTTGTTGACCGGTTGACTAGGCTTGACTAGTTGACCATCATGATAACTATAGCTATCATTTCATGGCAAAGACTTTTGCTTGCTTGCTCTTTTATGCAAAATGAGTGCATGAAATGATATGGCTATGGTTGCTTAAACCATCACATAATACTTGATTGATATGAGGTGTTATGATTGTTTTGGATTATGAGAGCCAAATGAGAAAAGTCTTCTCTCATTTCTTTCATGCTCATTCTCTCTCTTGTTCTTGAGCTCTCATCTCCTCCTCTTGCTCTCCCTCTGTTGACTCTATGGTTCACATGTCTCATGAGTTGAGAACCAAGAACCCTAGATAAAATCCCATACAAACTCTTCTCTACTCTCTCTAGTTCACAAGGTTTAGCAAACCGAGTGAACTAGTTTCTTCAAAGTTCGAAGAAGGAGCCAAAGGTTGAAGCTTTCAGGTGGATCTATCTTCGGCGCAAGGAGACGACGGGGAGAAGCCGATTCGGACGACCATCGAAGCTTGAAGACGAAGGAGTTCGGGAAAAGAAAGGTATAACCCCCTAACCGAGTAGTTAGCAACTCGTAGTTAGGTTGTTAGTTAGATGTTTAACAAAGATCCGGGTTTTTAAGTCCATGTTACCACCTCTAAGAAAATCGTTTTTTATTAAATTCCGCTTGCCCGAAAGTACCGGGAGAGGTAGCATGGACTTACACTCGACTACTAGGACTATGATGCAGATCATACTAGTGGGGCCAGGGTAGTCCAAGAGTACATCCTATAACTGTTCCTAGTCGAGGGAGTGTCGAGACATGGCATCGATACTCCAGAGTAGACTAGCGTATACGCATCTTGACCCATATGATGGGTGATGGATGATCCCATATCCTTCGGTGTTTGACATCAAAGATGGTGTACGAGTGCTCAGTGGAGACTGGGTACACTGAACGGACTCGCCGAGAACTCCTAGATGGTATTATACCAATCGTCAGATAGCAGTTCTCCGGTGACACTGGTACAGGTTTGTCTGTAGACCCGAGATCGTCATAGAGTCTAGTGTGATTCCCACTGTGCTTTGATTTCCACCTTACCACGTCCAAGAGGGCGTGCAAAACGGTGGCTTTTGGGTACAGTCTCGAATCACATGGAGGCAATAAGCGATAGGAGGGGTTTCGTCTCTCCCGGTATAGGGAGTTGATGTTGTGCTGTGTTCGATTGGCTATAACTGGAAGTCCCTGGCCAGGGCTGATATGGAGTGCTACTGGTAAGAGTTATCAGTAGTTTCTCGACCTGTTATGAGCTTAATATCGACACGACTTATCGGTTACCGGGGTCTGACGTTTACCATCCCTATACTTGATATGCGACATATCAGACGAAGAGACCAGACTGTACGGTAGTGTTACTGATTGGATTCACAGGAGAATGTACAGGCTTACTTGTTGATCTTCTGATCGCTCAATACCTGGGTGGCTGTTACGTTTAGCTGACCGCTTGCAGCTTGTGGGTGTTTGATATGATCATCACCCACTGCCGGCGTATTGACGATTCTTTAGAGTCCTACACAGAGGTTTCCTGGCTCAGGCAAAACGGAGTAGGAGCATATATGTGATATGTGCGGGACCGAGAATATTACGATATGAGATACCATATTCTATTCTCGCGATATATGATACCGGCCGGGTGTATGTGATATAGCCGGGTCATCGGATCAAGTGTTGATTCGATGAATCGGTACATGTTATATTAGTCGGTTATATGCTATACAGCCGGATTGTCGGATCAAGTGTTGATTCGATAATTTAATGTATAATTATATATGTGATTTATTACATTACGTTAACTAATATAAGCTCGCTTTATTGATTCATTTTCTCACCGGATAATACATTGATATATATGCGATATATGTTAATTGTATTATTTTCTTTTGTTACAAAAATATATTATATATGTGATATATAATATTGTAACATGTTAGGGTTACTAATGCAACATGGTTGTTAAGTTTAAACCAAGTTAGGGTTTGGATTAGGGTTAGCTTTTGGGTTAGCTTTATCATGAAGCTTCATGAAACTTTGACTTTTGTCATCTAACTTGATATTTTGTGTAGATATTTGTTAACCCAACCCAAACCCTTTACCTATGGTTTATTCTCTACAAGGGTTAAGCCTTTCATTCTTAACCTATGGTTGCAATTGTAACCACAACAATAATTCATTATTCATCACAAAAGCTTTCTTCTTCTTCTTCCTCCTTGAAAAAGCTTGTTAGTTTTTTGTGTGTGATGATTTAGTGTGAGAAATTGAAAACAAAAGAGAGTATAATTCCTACTTCATCATCCTCATCTATTCTAACCACTTAGATTAGGGTGTTCACTTCTCTAATTACTTTATTAGTGAAGTGTAAGACTGGGTTAGAGATTCTTCAAGGTAGATCATCTTAGATGAAGAAGACTTCAAGCAAGATGCATCATTCACCTCTTGGAGCCTCACGAGAGTCGGAGTTCATGATGATCGCAGCGAAGGGACCTCAACACAGAGCTTATGAAGCGAAGGAACGGACTACAAAGGTTGTAATCCTTATCTCTTTACTTCTTTGTATGTGATACAAACTTTGTTACCCTAGAAATTCTAGCATGATTCTTTGTTTGCTTGCTTTGCACCTCTCTAAATTTTAAAGTGGCATGAGTGATGCTACCAAACCCTAAACTAGGTGCAAGGGAAGCCCAACAGTGGTATCAAAGCCAAACTAGAATTCTAGATAAGGTGTTATAACAATTACGAAAATGAAATCCACTTCGAAATACGATACTATGCTAACCCCATTTTGCTCTCTGTAAATTTTCTAAAAATTCCTTTAAAAATTTTCCAAACAAGTGCAGAATGCAGTATGGACCAATCTAAGAACATGGGAGAAATACGGAGCGAGGGGCTCGGATTTTGGCCGAGCCCCTAGCCAGGAATTCCGGCCTGGACGGCCCCTGCACCTCCTCTGGCCTCCGTATTCCCCCTGTGCTCTGGTGTCTCCATTTTGGGTTTCCTAGTATTGTTTGCTTAGCCCAATTTTCATGTAATGATTTGTTTGACCTGGAGCTAATTCGTAGTGCTTCGTAGTCGTATAACTTAACACTGTATTGGTAACCTTGACTATTTTTAGCAGTTCGATCGAACTTCGCACACCATATTTTGTACCCCGCTGAAATTTCCAAGTGTTGTAAGTTTCCGAAGTTGATTGTACTCGTAAAATCGTGCAAGTACCCCTATGGACCGCCTAGAAGACTATAATAACCTTAACTCGATTCTATGCCCACGAAACCGCGAACGAACCTTTGGGTTTTCCGTAGTTCCGTGGTGTCATAGGTGAGGCGTTGGTTAACTCCTTCTACGGCTGGTCCATGGACACTGTGGCACGGTTTTTGAGTGTTTTAATTTTGCTCAAGTGTTGAGCTCACGGGGGTAATTTGTGAGTGTATGTTGATTCGATCGAAACGTTAAACATAGTCATGATATTCTGTGATTGTGATACAATATGTGGAATTCATATAGTTAGGCATGAAATCCGTAATATGTGATATTTCGGGTTTACGATGTGTAAGGTGTTAGTTGTATGTATGCCCTAGAGGCCAGTATTGTACAGATGATGTATATTATATTGGATGCTTGGACATATATAGAGATGACTTTCTTGCTCGATATGATAGTATGCTATCTGGTTACTCTTTATCTTAACATGTACACTTGTCTCTTTAAACTGTCTTAAAGTTACATGTTGATAAAGCCCTTAGGATGTGTACTTGACTACCTGGACTATGATGCAGATCATACTAGTGGGGACATGGTAGTCCATAAGTACATCCTTCAAGGTCCCTAGTCGTGGGTGTATCGAGACAGGGCATCGATATACCAGTGTAGACTAGCGTATACGCTTCTCGACCCATGAGATGGGCGATGGATGATCCCATATCCATTGGTGTTTGACATCAGAGATGGTATACAGGTGCTCAGTGGAGACTGGGTACACTGGACGGACTCGCCGAGAACTCCCAGATGGTATTATACCTCACGTCAGATGGCAGTTCTCAGGTGACACTTGTACAGGTTAGTCTGTAGACCCGAGATCGTCATAGAGTCTTGTGTGATTCCCACTGTGCTTTGATCTCCACCTTACCACATCCATGAGGGCGTGCAAAACGGTGGTCTTTGGGTACAGTCCCGAGTCACATGGAGGCAATGAGCGATAGGAGGGGTTTCGTCTCTCCCGGTATTGGGGGTTGATGTTGCGCAGTGCTCGATTGGCCGTAACAGGGAAGTCCCTGGCCAGGGCTGATCAGAGATTTGCTGGTAAGTGTTACCAGTAGTTTCTCGACCCGTTATCAGCCTCACATCGGCACGACTTATCGGTTATTGGGGTCTGACGTTTATCACCCCTAGACTTGATATGCGACATATCAGACGAACAGACCGGACTGTACGGTAAGTGTTACTGGTTGGATTCACAGGAGTGTGAGCGAGCTAGCTCGTCGATCTTCTGATTGCTCAATACCCGGATGGCCGTTACGTTTAGCAGACCGCTTGCGGCTTGTGGATGCTTGATATGATCATCATCTGCTACCGGCGTATTGACGAGTGTTTAGAGTCCTACACAGAGGTTTCCTGGCTCAAGCGAAACGAAATAGAAGCGCATATGAGATATGTGCGGGACCGAGAATAATGCGTGTATGTGATACCGTATTTCATTCTCGCGATGAATGTTTCGATTGGTTGTATGCGATATAACCTAGTTATCGAATCGTAGATTGATTCGATAAGTCGATACATTGGATACTAGTCGGTTATGTGCGACATGACCGGATCATTGAATCAAGTGTTGATTTGATGATTTAATGTATAATTATATATTTGATATATTACTTTGCATTAACTGGTATTGGTTCACTTTAATAGGATTTTCTCACTTGTAGTTCACAAGTTGTATATGTGTTATACTTTTGTGCACTAATATGTGTCATGTTTGATGATGCATGTAGATTGGTTTTATGTTAAGACTTAAACCATAGTTATGATAATAGTTAGGGTTTTTATTTATTTACTTATTTATTTATCTATTCCTTTTTGATAAATAAATAAATGATAACAAAACGGTTTCTTTCATGAAGCTTGATGAAGCTTCATGAAGCTTTGACTAAAGTGACCATTTTGTCATCATCCTTAACCCTAACCATTCTCATTTGACCATGGTTTATTCTCTACACTTAACCAAGGTTAGAAGATGATAAGTATTGATTTTATTATTCTTTTTACCTAACACTTATCATATTCTTTCTTCTTGATCATCTTCTCCTTCAAGAAAAGCTTAAGGTCCATCAATGGCAACTTGAGCTAAAGTGAGAGAAATCCAATTCTAAAGTGAACCCACCTCCTATTTCTTCACCTTCTACCTCTTGCCAAGTTGTTTTGGGTGTTTTCTTCACAAGTTTCTCAACTTGGTGAAGTTGGAGCTTGAACTTGTGCAACCTCGACGTAGATCATCTTCGGCACGAAGCCGACGACCTATCCCGCTCATTTTTCCGATGAAACCGACGATTGAGTCTAGGATTTGAGATGGACAGCGAGAGGACGCCTATGTAGAGCTAAGGAAGTGGAGAACCGGATCTACAAAGGTTGTAGCCTCTCTCCTTTAGTTAAGTTGTTAACTAGTTTTGTTTATCGCCTAAATTTCTAGTCTACGATCCGTATTAGGGTTTCTCGGCACCCATAAAATTTGAAATTGGCATGGTTGATGCCTTGTGAGACCTCTAGAGTATGCCTAGGAACCCTACAGTGGTATCAGAGCCTAGCTAGAGCCTTAGGCGAAGTCTAGACGACGTTTGAAGTCCGATCGAACCAAAACCCTAACCGAAAACGGCTCTCTGTACATTTTTTAAAAACTGGGTTTTTTCCAAATTAAAAATATGCAGAAAACTCAGCAAGAAATTCTAAGAATTACGGCACAAAATTCAAGTCATGAACAGTGCAACCTGCGGCGGAACCGCGGCATAAGCCTCCTTAGGCGGCGGTTCCGCGGCAGGATGATGACGTCATCACTCCTAATTTGCGCAGTAATTAATTGTTTCAGAAGCTGAGTTTTATGGGTATTTTTAATATTTATTCCAGAGTTGCATTTTCTGGGGCTGTTTTGGAGCTTCAATAGTTCGATCGGATTATTAAATTTCGTCTATGTGTTTTTCCGGATATTTTAAGAATATGTTAAAAAGTTCGACCGGATGAAAATACCCAACTTTTCCCCTGCCGGAATAATTCCAAGTGTTGGATCTTTCTATGGTTTAAAGACGTTCTGAGTAGTGCAAGTAACGCGATGGTCCTTCTAGAAGACAACAAACCTTAACTCGATTATGTGACCGTCTTGAACTGCCCTTTGAACCTTCGGGTTTGGGGCAGTACGGCGTGCCACATGTGAGGCGTTGGCTTGACCCTTCTACGGTGTCCGTTGGTACTGAGGCATGAAGTGAATGTCTTTGAACCTATTTCATGTGTTGGACGGTTTCGGGAAAACTTGGGTGTTCGGATGTTCGATCGGAAAGTTTAATATATTCTATTTATCCGGAATTGGATACAATAATTGGAATTCACAAACAGTTATGAGATAACTGAATGAATGTTATAAATCTAGCGGTTTAGTTTCACTTGATATTGACAAGAGTTTTCGATAATGAGACTAAAATGCGGGGTTTATAACTGTTAGGCATGTGATGTCTAAGTATTTCATTTGATTAGGCATGTGATGTCTAAAGAGATTGCGGATTCCAACTGTTGTAGTTTTATACTTTCTTTTCTGTGACCGTAAGTGTAATATGTGATATCACCGGTTTCGTTGCTATATGTCAATGACAATTGGGATGCGCATATTTACTTACGTTGATGACATGTGATGTTATGTGTTGCTGGATATGTTATATTGGATTGTCGTGTTTGAATAGCCGGGGGTTTTTATGTGAGATGAGTGTTTTTCATTTTCATTCATGTAAAAACTTGTATGTAATATTCTTTTATTTGGGGCACTTCCAGGTTGCGGAAGTTGTCACCCTTTGTATATTATTTACTTTTCTGCACTAGGATAGACCCAAGGAGGGGAGCACAAGTAACCGGGTTCTAGGGTCCAGAGGGAGACCAACTCGAGGAGTCGAGTCCGGGTCTCCTAACCCTAGAATTGGTAGGGTTGCTTGCCGCTCTCGTAGGGGTCTAGGGGTGTGGGATTGGCTATTCATCACGACCGTGGAATCCGTGTTTTATACTGGCTCGTATTGAAAACACGGACGTCCTAGTATATCCAATGTTTCATATGTTTCTTCTGCTGCGATATCTGTGATGTGATCATGTGATGTTCTGTGATAGATACAGTATACAGTATATATGATATATTATATAGACGTTACTTATGTTTTGCACCCGCACTAGCCCTGCCCTGCTCTGTCGTTAGTTACCTAACCTAACGGTGCACGAGGGGACATCGAGGCGAATGCGGATGGCATAAGTGTACGTCGTATTTATCTGTGATGTTTAGGTACTTAAATGATGGGACTTCATTAATGTGATTAATGAAATAAAAGAAACCAAAAGATGTTGTAGAATCAAATTTTAAATAAAACAGGTAGCTACAGTTCTTGCTTTGCATAGCGGTATATATGATATGCCCTGCACCTTATTCGATGAGGAAAGGACCGAGATCCCTTCACCGGGAGTGACTCCTTTAGCAATAACTGGCAGATGCTACACACTCGGTTTGTTTTTGATTGCTTCTATAGTTTCTGCTTTGCACAGCGATATATATGATATATCCCGCACCTCATTCGACGAGGAAAGGGCCGACGATCCCTTCACCGGGAGTGACCCCTTTAGCAAAACTGGAAAAGCCTCAAAATCACTCCATTTCAAAACTTCATTTGATTCTACAATGATATCAAGTTCATTACGCAATAGGTTTTCAGAAAAACCTGTCGTAGCCCTCCGTCATTTCAGATAAGTCCTGTTTAGTATTCGTGCTGCGTTTGTTGACCTTGTCAAGGCGCAGTGTGCGGTAGCTAACCAGTATTTATCTGCTTATGCATATGATGCAGATTGAGTTAGGGTAGTCGTACGGCCTTGTTGACCTTGTCAAGGGTCGTGCGGGTGGGTTTGATTCAATCAAGAAATGACGGGTTGAACTTAACTTACGGTCTATGGTTTGTTGACCTTGTCAAGGTCATAGATCGTTTGGGGCAAAAGCATTATCGGGAATTTCAAGTGTTGAAATTTGCAATGAGATTGCATACCTTCTATGAGATAGTTGGATCCCGATACCCACTGCGAGTAAGAGTTACTCCTGGGAGAGTTTTACACATTACAATTAGCCGATCAAGTAGGTGTCTAGAAAGGTGTTAACGAGGTTACGCCTCTGGGAAACCAGGTTTACATTAATTAGGTTCGTGCGAAAGCACGGGGGACCTCCCTCAAAGTACCGACACTGGCCTGGCTGAAAGATTGGCGAACTTGTAGTGTGTAATTAATCTCGGCTAGTCTTTTCTTTTAGGGTTTGAAGGAAGATTTGATAAAAAGCAGTGGGAGCCATCCTGATTAGATAAGATAATAACCAATCTGATCTTGCACGAGCATACGCTAAAGTGTTTTCTTCTCTCTCTCTCCAGGTAGCGACCATTTCATGCCCTAATGAAGATAATAATATGGATGTATTGACCGAATCCGCATTTTATACTGTGCTGGGGAACGTTGGTTCCGTTCTTTCTTATAAGAGTTATAGGAATGAACATGATATAGGGGAATACCAGGATTCCCATGCCACCCGAATGAAGAAAGTACATGTTGATGCATTTTCTTCGGGTGTGTTCGTTACAGAGAACTGTTTCTCCATTTGCTCTACGTCCTGGGTATTAGATACCGGGTCAGGATCCCATATATGTAATCAGTTACATAGGCTAAGGAAAGGTAAAGAACTTGGAGAAGGTGATAAAGACATTAGAGTTGGAAATGGTGCAATTGTTGCAGCTAAGACTGTCGGGGAATATCACCTTGTATTACCAACTGGTAATACATTGGTTCGGAACGAATGCTATTACATGCCGAACCTGATATGCAACATTATATCGGTTTCTTTGTTGAGCAAAGAGGGATATAATTTTGTATTACAGGACAATGTTATGAACATTTTCCGTAACCAAAAGTTGGTTGGATCAGGCACGTTGTGCAATGGCATTTATGTTCTAAATCAATCAACAGTTCTGAGCATAACAAACACACACAAGAGGAAGAGTTCGGAACTGAACGAATCCTTCTTGTGGCATTGTAGACTGAGTCACATCAATGCGACACGACTAGCTAAGTTGCATAAAGATGGATATTTAAATCCGTTTGAATTTTCATCTTATGACACTTGCCAATCATGTCTCAAAGGCAAGATGACCAAAACTCCGTTTACGGGACACGGAGAAAGAGTTACCGAACTCTTGGGACTGATACATAGTGATGTATGCGGTCCCATGTCTACACATGCCAGGGATGGTTCTTCGTACTTCATTACATTCACTGATGATCTCTCTAGATTCGGATATGTGTTCCTGATGAAACACAAATCAGAAGCTTTTGAGAAATTTAGAGAATATAAACAAGAAGTCGAAAACTAAACCGGAAAAAGTATTAAAATCCTTCGATCTGATCGAGGAGGTGAATACTTGAGCAATGAATTCCTGGACTTCCTAAAAGAGAATGGGATTCTCTCTCAGCTGACTCCTCCATATACACCACAGCACAACGGTGTATCAGAACGGAGAAACCGCACCCTATTAGATATGGTGCGCTCTATGATGAGCACAGCTGAGTTACCTATTTCCTTCTGGGGATATGCACTGGAGACAGCAGCATACCTATTGAATCAAGTTCCATCTAAATCTGTACCTACCACGCCATATGAGATATGGAGTAGGAAGAGGCCATATCTTAAACGAGTTAAGATATGGGGTTGTCCAGCCTATGTCAAAAGACAAAATCCGGACAAGCTCGAGGCACGGTCAGTTCTTTGCAAGTTTGTGGGATATCCAAAGAACTCATATGGGTATTTTTTCTACCACAGTGAGGAACAAAAAGTGTTTGTTGCTCAACATGACACCTTTTTAGAAAAGGAATTCCTTGAAAAAGAAATTAGTGGCAAAGTGGTAGAGCTGGAAGAGGTTCCAGATACACAAACCGTAACTGAAGATTTAGTGGAACCAGAAGATTCAGTAGCTCCCAATGAACCTCAGCCTCTCCGCCGATCTAGTAGGGTTCTGAGAGATACTACGGTTTTCTCATGGACGGTGGAAGCGAGGATTGCATCATGGAGGATGATGACCCAACTAGCTTCGAGCAGGCCATCACGAGTAGGGACTCAGTGAAATGGCTGGATGCTATGCAGTCCGAGATGGAATCCATGTACACCAACAAAGTATGGACTTTGGAAGTTGCTCCTGAAGGGGTAAAACCCATTGGGATCAAGTGGATCTTCAAGAAAAAACTTGGTGTAGATGGGAAAGTGGAGACTTTCAAAGCTAGACTTGTAGCAAAGGGTTTTCGTCAAAGACCAGGTGTGGACTATGACGAGACCTTTTCTCCAGTGGCTATGCTTAAATCCATCCGGATCATGCTTGCCATCGCTGCATATCATGATTACGAAATCTGGCAAATGGATGTTAAGACCGCCTTTCTAAATGGTGATTTAGAAGAGTGCGTGTACATGACTCAGCCAGAGGGTTTCGTAGACAGTGGGAGCAGCAGCAAGGTGTGCAAGCTGCTTAAATCCATTTATGGATTAAAGCAAGCATCGCGGAGTTGGAACATCTGCTTTGATGTCGTTATCAAAGAGTTTGATTTCGTCAAAAACCCAGATGAACCTTGTATTTACAAGAAGGTGGCAGGGAGTAAGGTTGTCTTCCTCGTATTGTACGTGGACGACATACTCTTGATAGGAAATGACATTCCTATGCTGCAATCGGTCAAGCTCTTCTTATCACAAAGATTCTCAAAGAAAGATCTTGGTGATGCCTCCTGCATATTGGGAATCAGGATCTATAGAGATAGATCCAAACGGATATTGGGATTGTCCCAATCCAGGTACATTGACACCATACTAAAGAGGTTTAGTATGGAAGAATCCAAGCGTGGGAACTTGCCCACGATCTCTAGAGTCACTCTCTCCAAAGAGATGTCTCCCAAGACTGATTTGGAGAGAGCTCGCATGCAAGGGATACCCTATGCTTCGGCAGTAGGCTCTATCATGTACGCGATGCTATGTACCAGACCCGATGTAGCATACTCACTAAGTGTAGTGAGCAGGTATCAAGCCGATCCTGGAGAGAATCACTGGACAGCTGTGAAGAGCATTCTCAAGTACTTGCGAAGGACTAAGGAGATGCTCTTGGTGTATGGTAACGGAGAACTCCAAGTGGAGTCCTTTACCGATTCGAGCTTCCAGAGTGATAAGGACGACTCTAAGTCGCAGTCGGGCTTTGTCTTTACCCTTTACGGAGGGGCGGTTAGCTGGAAGAGTTCCAAGCAGGAAACCGTGGCAGACTCGACGATGGAGGCTGAATACATCGCTGCCAACGATGCTGCCAAAGAGGCTGTATGGGTCAAGAAGTTCATTACTGAACTTGGAGTGGTTCCATCCATTGAGCATCCAATACCTTTGTATTGTGATAACAATGGAGCGGTGGCTTTGGCCAAGGAACCCAGGTCCCATCAGCGATCCATGCATATTCTGAGGCGGTATCACCTGATCCGGGAGATAGTTGATCGCCGGGAGATCGAGGTCAGGAGGGTTGACACGAAGAACAACACGGCGGATCCACTCACGAAGGCCATTCCCCAGATACAGTTTGAGAGACTCTTCGGGATGCTCGGTATGCGATACTACAGCATCTGGCCCTAGTGCAAGTGGGAGATTGTTAGTTGTATGTATGCCCTAGAGGCCAGTATTATACAGATGATGTATATTATATTGGATGCTTGGACATATATAGAGATGACTTTCTTGCTCGATATGATAGTATGCTATCTGGTTACTCTTTATCTTAACATGTACACTTGTCTCTTTAAACTGTCTTAAAGTTACATGTTGATAAAGCCCTTAGGATGTGTACTTGACTACCTGGACTATGATGCAGATCATACTAGTGGGGACATGGTAGTCCATAAGTACATCCTTCAAGGTCCCTAGTCGTGGGTGTATCGAGACAGGGCATCGATATACCAGTGTAGACTAGCGTATACGCTTCTCGACCCATGAGATGGGCGATGGATGATCCCATATCCATTGGTGTTTGACATCAGAGATGGTATACGGGTGCTCAGTGGAGACTGGGTACACTGGACGGACTCGCCGAGAACTCCCAGATGGTATTATACCTCACGTCAGATGGCAGTTCTCAGGTGACACTTGTACAGGTTAGTCTGTAGACCCGAGATCGTCATAGAGTCTTGTGTGATTCCCACTGTGCTTTGATCTCCACCTTACCGCGTCCATGAGGGCGTGCAAAACGGTGGTCTTTGGGTACAGTCCCGAGTCATATGGAGGCAATGAGCGATAGGAGGGGTTTCGTCTCTCCCGGTATTGGGGGTTGATGTTGCGCAGTGCTCGATTGGCCGTAACAGGGAAGTCCCTGGCCAGGGCTGATCAGAGATTTGCTGGTAAGTGTTACCAGTAGTTTCTCGACCCGTTATGAGCCTCACATCGGCACGACTTATCGGTTATTGGGGTCTGACGTTTACCACCCCTAGACTTGATATGCGACATATCAAACGAACAGACCGGACTGTACGGTAAGTGTTACTGGTTGGATTCATAGGAGTGTGAGCGGGCTAGCTCGTCGATCTTCTGATCGCTCAATACCCGGATGGCCGTTACGTTTAGCAGACCGCTTGCGGCTTGTGGATGCTTGATATGATCATCATCTGCTACCGGCGTATTGACGAGTCTTTAGAGTCCTACACAGAGGTTTCCTGGCTCAAGCGAAACGAAATAGGAGCGCATATGAGATATGTGCGGGACCGAGAATAATGCGTGTATGTGATGCCGTATTTCATTCTCGCGATGAATGTTTCGATTGGTTGTATGCGATATAACCTAGTTATCGAATCGTAGATTGATTCGATAAGTCGATACATTGGATACTAGTCGGTTATGTGCGACATGACCGGATCATTGAATCAAGTGTTGATTTGATGATTTAATGTATAATTATATATTTGATATATTACTTTGCATTAACTGGTATTGGTTCACTTTAATAGGATTTTCTCACTTGTAGTTCACAAGTTGTATATGTGATATACTTTTGTGCACTAATATGTGTCATGTTTGATGATGCATGTAGATTGGTTTTGTGTTAAGACTTAAACCATAGTTATGATAATAGTTAGGGTTTTTATTTATTTACTTATTTATTTATCGATTCCTTTTTGATAAATAAATAAATGATAACAAAATGGTTTCTTTCATGAAGCTTGATGAAGCTTCATGAAGCTTTGACTAAAGTGACCATTTTGTCATCATCCTTAACCCTAACCATTCTCATTTGACCATGGTTTATTCTCTACACTTAACCAAGGTTAGAAGATGATAAGTATTGATTTTATTATTCTTTTTACTTAACACTTATCATATTCTTTCTTCTTGATCATCTTCTTCTTCAAGAAAAGCTTAAGGTCCATCAATGGCAACTTGAGCTAAAGTGAGAGAAATCCAATTCTAAAGTGAACCCACTGTTGGAGATAGTGCCCTCAGAGTCAATTATTGGGTCACAGGCACGTGATTGTAATGATTGAGGGAGGACCTATCCCGATAGGACAATCTTACTCGAGATGATAATATGCTATCTGGTTTACCTTTATCATCGTGTACTGCTTTAGGTGACCTTACAGGTCGCTATTACATGTTGATAGAGCCCCTAGGATTCTTGCTTGACCACCAGCAGTATGAGGGCGATCATATAAGTGGGAGCTGGGGTCTATAAGCGTATCCTTAAATGGTCCCTAGTCGTGTGAGTTTCGAGACAGGGCATCGATACTCCAGAGTAGACTAGTGTATACAGTCGAGACCCCGACGAGGGGCGGTGGCCGGTCTCACAAGCCACTGGTGTCAGTTGGATCACCTAAGTTGTATACAGGTGCTCATTGGGTTATGAGTACACCGGACAGGACTCGCCAGGAACATGCTAGTTGGTCATATACCAGACGTCATATGGCAGTTCCCTGGTGACATGTGTGCAGGTTAGTTCATCGACCTGGGGATCGTCATTTGTCTCGTGTGAGTTCCCACTGTACTTTGATTACTACCCTACCACGGCTCAAAGGAGTCGTGCGAACAGGTTTTAGTTGGGTACAGTCCCGAGCCACATGGAGGCAGTGAGCGTATCTTCAGGGGTTCGTCTCTCCCGGTATTGGGGGTGAGGTCGTGCTGTGTCTAGGAGAGCCATTACACGAAGTCCTTGGCCAAGACAGGAGATTTACTGGTAGGTATTCCAGTAGTATCTCAGGATGTTCTGGGCTACACTCCGACACGACTTGTACCGCTTTTGGGGGTCTGACTTTTACCAACCCCCTAGGCCCGCCATGCGATACTCATAGACGAACGGACCGGACTGTACGGATATTGTCACTGACAGGCTCAGTAGGGTTGTCAGGCTGAGTTCGCTCACAGACGTCCCTTTTAGTCAATACCTGGTAGCCCGTTACGTATTGGCTTATACCTCTGACGTGCTAGTGGTTAAATCCACAACCAAGGTGTTGACGAGTCTTTAGAGTCCCCCACATTCAGTTACTCAGCTTTCGGGCGAAAGGTTGTAGAGGCCGTATGGAGATATGGCAAGGTCCGATCAGATACGTGCGGTATTGCACGGATCAGGATCGGACAGTTTGTACTATAGGCCGTATGGTTATATGGCAGGGTTCGATCAGATACATGCGGTATCGCACGGATCAGGATCGAACGGATAATACTAGCCGGCTTTGGTTTAAGCCGGATCCTAGTATAGTACAGTGTAGATTTTGTTTCATTGCATTTTTATTTCAGTCGGAATACAAATGCGGGTGTGTATGCACAGTATCGGGGTTTTCCTGTAATTTATTACGGGACCAGTTTTCTGGAGTTGCCAGTTTGCTTTCCGTTTTCGGCCAATTTCCTTTGTATCGTTCTTTGGCCGAAGTTTGGTGGAGGAGGGCTTATTTGCATTGTTGCAAATAAGTGTTTGTGGAGGGTGTTCTTTGCTTATATTTGTATCATGATGGTTTCATGATGGAGCCCATCCCTTGACCTTTCTTGCTTGACTTTGTGAGGTGATGATGGTGGTGTTGGAGTGTTGTTTTATTTGCTATCATGGTTGTTGGTTGAGTGTTGGAATTATTGGAATGATGATTCTTTGCATGATAGCCTTTTCTTTCTCTCCCTTGGATTTTTGCATATCTTTCTCCATGAATTAATTCATTCCATTATCTCAAAATGAGAAGGGGCCGGCCACTGTTAATGGGTGAAGGGGGTGGCTTTTATTTGTGTGTGAATATGTTGCTTGCAATTTGGTGGGCCCCCCCTCTTTGTAGTGTGTGTGTGTGCTGTTGTTTTGTAAAGGTTAATTTCCTTTGCATGGTTTTAAAAATTAATGCAACTCCACACACAAATTTCCAGTGAGCACAAAATGACTTTTGGCCGAGCTCCTCTTTTCCACAGCATGCTCCATTTTTCATCAAGCCTCCATGAAAATTATTGTGGACAAATTCCTCCAAAAATGGCAACCTCATAAACCCCAAAAAGACATGGCTACTACACTATTCTACAGCATTCCTTGGACGCGTCGGCTAGCCAACTTTGCGCCCGAGTTGCCTCGGCATTGAGGTGGGAGCCCGTAAAAGAAGTAGGCGATGTGGTGCACTTCCGGCGACGAGAAGGAGACGGGACATTTCGCAGGAGATCGGGACGACGACGAGAAGACCGGAGGACTCGGATCTGTCGGTATATCTCTCTTCCCTTTCTTGTAGATGCTAGGACTAGTTAGTGGTTCGATCCGGGTATTAGTGCGCGGCGGTTTGCCAGTCCAAGAAAAATTTAAGTTTATCACCGCTTCCGCATTTGGCCGTCGGATTGACGGCCGGGGCGCCGCCGTGCACTTACAGTGGTATCAGAGCCTCGCCATTAACTTAGTCTAGCTTGGTTTAATGTGTTTTGCATTTCCGATCGACCAAAATTCCAAAATCTACATTTTTGCTAGCGACAGTTTTCTGTTGAAAATTTTTGGTGTCGAAAATTTTTTCAGGTTGCATAAAAGTACTGTGCTGGAAGACCTAAGACTACTGTAGAAATTCGAGACACTGATCTCTTCAGGGGAGCGCGGAACCGCGGCAAAACCCTACTTATTGCCGCGGTTCCGCCGCAGTATTGATGGATCAGTGTGTACAATTTTTCCAGTAGGCTTTATGGGTGAAAATTGGGGTTTTGGAATATTAATATTGGGCCCAGAATTTTCTGATCTGCTACAGTAATGCTTGGGGGCCCACTTGTTAAAATTTGATTGATCGGATATTTTAAACACATTATTTCACAGTATTTACATTATATCTGCGACCGTGAATGTCACTTGATCGGTAAATCCGGTCTAACTGCTATAGCCCGGTTAGACGGATTTGCGAACGTGACTTTCACGTTGATGTTCTGTTTTTGCTGTGATGTTGTGGATCGGTCGGTGGGGATAGCCTGGATGCAATGCTAGTACAGTTGTGGTTGTATTATGTACATTTGATATTGCGGGGCGAGCGTCCGACATGTGGACTGCCGTCACTGCCTGTTTGTATTATTATTTTTGGGGCACGGCCAGGTTGCGGTCGATGTACCCGTTGTATGTATATTTTACTTTCTGTACTAGGATTGCCCCGCGGAGGGGTGCACGGATAGCCGGATTCTGGAGGGCAACAAGCCCGCATCTCATGGCATTGAGACGGAGGGGGCTTCACTCTAGGATTGGCGGGCTATTCGCCGCACTCGTAGGGGGTACAGGTTGACCCAGGAGGGGTGCCCAAGTTACCGGATTCCGTGAAGTGCTGGGTGGTCCATTCACGGTGCTGAAGGGGGCTGCCTCGCTTCAGGTTTTGGCGGGTGACTTGCCACGCCCGTAGGGGTCTAGGATTTCATTGCACAGGCTATCCACACGACCAGGGGAACGTCGGGTTTCAGTAGTGGCTCTGTGAAACCCGGGGATCCCAGATATCTGTATTGTTTCTGTGATGCTGTACATTTCTGTGATGTTGCATTTTATTCACGCCTTGAACGAAATATAATATATTGGTATATATATTAGTAGATGTTGTATATGTTTTGCATCCGCGCTAGTCCAGTCCCCGCTCTGTCGTTAGTTAGCTAACCTAACGGGTAATGACGGGACCCAGTGGCGAATGCGGATGGCATATACGTACATCAGTATATTTTCATTCTTTGTGGTGTGATCAATTGATGGGACTGCGTTGATTCGGATCAATGCAAGTTAAAACAAACCTATTCTGATGTTGTTGGAACACTTTTCAAAAAGCTGTTATTGCAAGGACGTTCACTTTTGTTTAGCATCGTGGTATTCAGTTGGAATATCCTGCTCCTCAGTCGACGAGGCAAGGGCCGAGATCCCTTCACCGGGAGTGACCCCTTGGACAAAAGTTTGCGTCAGGGCAATGACTTCACTATAGCCGATTACTTTTGCTTTGCACCGTGGTATTCATTTGGAATATCCTGCACCCCATTCTACGGGGAAAGAGCCGAGATCCCTTCACCGGGAGTGACCTCTTTAGCAACGGTTTTCGTCACTATATTTTTAAAAAAGCTATCAGTTCCTTCAACGATATCAAGTTCTTTACGTTAAAGGTTTTCGCCAGAAACCATTCGTAGCCCTCCGTCGTTTCAGACGGGTAGCACGTAGTATTCATGCTATGTTTGTTGGCCTTCGTCAAGGCATAGTGTATGGTAGCTGCTTGTTGCCTTTCTGCAGCATAGATAGGTGCGTTGGTTTGGGACAGTCGTATAGCCTTGTTGGCCTTCGTCAAGGGCTTGTGCGGGTGGGTTCAAATCAACCTGGAGAATGACGGGTAGAACTTGACATGTGACTTATGATTTGTTGGCCTTCGTCAAGGTCATAAGAGCATGGGGAAGAAATCACATCGGGAGTTTCAAAAGAACTGAAACTTGCCAGATATGCGCATACCTTCTGGAGTGTAATACCGTGAGCGGATTCCGTCACGTTGTCATGCGATGATAGTTGGATCCCGATTCCCACTGATGAGTTGGTTTACTCCTCGGGTGATCCCGACTAATTCTTCTTTCAGGTTTGGAGGAGAATTTGAGCTACAGTGGGAGGTTTCCTGATTAGATAAATTGGTAACCATTCTGATCTAGGTTAGAGTGCACGCTGAGTGTTTCTTTTCTCTCTCTCTTTGGCAGCGACCATTGACCTGACCCTAAGACTATGACTCAGTGACCAAGTTGACCGAACCTTCTTTAACACTGGCTTTTGGATTGTCAGAGTTGCAGACCTCATTGCCATTCCTACTTTCACCCTTTTCTCCAGAACACCCCGTGTTACTACGAAAGGTCCACTTCCATTGGACAAAACCATCGTATGGTTATATACGAACTCGAAGGTTTTATTCGAGGATGGTTTCTGGTTCTGGAGAAAACGAATAAGTTTATTCAGTTGTCTTTTCCTTTTACCTTCTCTCCGGTTGCGAGTACTCCTTGGTTTAGGAGATAGTACACCTATTACGCAAATTGGAAAGTCTTCTTCCAAACCTTAGGCTGGTGCCGAACAGTGGGGAATGAAGAAAACCAATTAGCCTAAATGGTGTACAGAAGGTATTGAGTTAAGACAAAGCAAGGGATTAATAAGAGGGCAAAGTAAATTGCGACTGATATTCACGACCAAACCAAGTATTTCATTACCACTCCCACTTCACTTTTGTATTTCTCCAGGACACTCCGTATCACTACGAAGATCCACAGTTATTTGGATATTCCATCGTATGGTTATATACGAACTCGAAAGGAACTTGTTCCAGTTCGGGGATGGATTCTGGTTCAGGAGAAATAGGAATAAGGTTTATTCGGTTGTCTTTTATCTTCACCTTCTCTCGCTTTGCGAGTGCTCCTGGGATTAGGACAGTACACCCATTATGCTTATTGGATAGTCTTGTTCCAAACCATAGGCTGGTGCCGAACGGTAGGGAAGGAAGAAAACCATTTGGCCTAAGGGGTGTGCAGAAGGTAAAGACTAAAGACATAAGAAGGGATTTGGAGAGGTGGCAAAGAATTATACGGTTACAGTCGTGAATCTGAAAGAGGCATTACTAAGAATACCGGATACCCCATCGAAACATTTAAATGTTTCAGTTTCACTGTGTACTGTTAAAAGAAAACTGATTTTCCGATTAGATACTTACTCCAGGGTATGTATTTACCAGGTATGATTCTCACATCTGTATGGTTTTACAGATGATGTGTGGGAGTAAGTTATTGGGGATTAGGTGATCCTCCTCATAATATCGGGATTCGTTGTAATCGGTGATATTTGAGGAGATCATCTGGGCTGTTCGCCGGTCGGCAAATATTTGGTTTTTAATATCCGCTGTTGTGCACCAATTTCAAATTGATATATCTGTACGTCTATTTTCATAGAGTGAGATATACCTTTTGATATTATGTCGATGACATTTACCTATATCAGTGGATGGTTAGGTAAGGAGCATTAAACAGCGGTGTAATTCTTCTTAACCATAAGTACAGTTTTTAACCTACGACACACAGTGAAAGAGTTATTAGACTCAGCGGACTTATACAGAGTATTGTATGTTGTCCAGTGTCCATTAGGACAGAGGGGTTGGTCTTCTTACTATATTCTGTTTACTTTTAACTTCTCTAGTTCTTAGACATATGTTTCGTAGAAACACAGGGTCTAAGTTTTGAGGAGTTATAGGTATTCGAATAAAGTAGAGAACCAAGTGTTGCAAGTATCGGGATTCTTCAAGTTGATCGAAGATGTAGATACTTGTGTATGGTATTCAGTTGATAGTAATGATAAAGAGAAATTGCTTCTCTTTCAGGTTACTCATAATTGGAAGCATTCCTAAGTTGAGTAACGCTGATCGGCCTCTCTCCATTTAGTTGACATGTACTGGAGACAGCTGCATGATTTGAATCTGGTTCAATTAAATCAGTGCCTCTGGTTCTATATTGGATATAGAACAGTTCATATCTTAACGATGTTAAGGTACGGGGAGTTGTCCGGTTTATGATTAAAACCAGACACTGGACAACTCAAGGCACGTTTCTGTAATGGCTGTTTGTGGGTTGACCCAGGCTATGACGAGGGTTGACTTTCTACCATCTGGATGAACAATAGCGATATTGTTCTAGACTCGCCACAGTTTTATTAAAAATGGATTTTTTCAGAAAACAGTAGTGGGAGTATGGTAGAACTGGAAGTGATTCCAGAACCACAAACGATTACCGAAGATTTCATGGGAACCTAAAGATTCAATCTGGTTTGACACTCCATTGGCCACTCCGCAGATACGGTGGGTAACTTCAGGCACCCGAGAGGTACTATGGTAGCCTCAAGGACGGTGACAGGGAAGTTCTTGTTTACCCTGACTTGCCATTACTGTTGTTCCAGACTGTGAGACCCGGCAGGAGGATGAGTATAGCGTCGTTCTAAACTAGCTTTAGAAGTGTACATCTATATGACTCTGCCAGAGGGTTGTCGTAGTCAGTGGGAGCAGCGGAAGCATTGCTGGACTAGTAGCTTATGTCTATGGACTAAAGCAGATATAGCGGAGATAGATCATCTATTTCTGGTGTGACAGTCATAGGTTTGACTTCATCAGAATAGGGGATGGATCTGTTGAGAAGGTAGTAGGGTATGATATCCTGGTATTTGGATGACATACTCAGAATAGGAAAGAAAACTCCTATACTACGATCGGTTATACTTTGGTCGTCACACAGTGTTTTCTCCATATGGGATTTGGACATTATATCAGACATACTGGTTACTAGATCTATGGTTTTAGATCTAGATTTGGGTAGTCTCCCAATCTGGGTACTTAGACAACATTCTAAGAGTATTTAGAATGGACGACTCCTGGCACGGTAGTATACCTGTAGGTGATGGAGTCACCCTCTCTAAAGATGTCTTACAGACTAAAGTAGAGAGGGATGTGCATGATTGGCAGATCACTTGCTCAGGCAATTGAGTCAATTATGAGATGTCAAGTACCACACCAGATGTTGTTCTTGCACTAGATGCAATAAGTTGACATTGATCCAATCCTGGAGAAACGGTCGGAAGCAGTTTTAGAACATAAGTGGATGTTCTAGGGATATGATAACGACAACCTCATTTGGGAGACAGTTATCATTCCAGGCTTCCAAGGTGACATGGACGACAAGGAGGTTGTCAGAGTTATAGTTTTCCTTCTGACGAGGGGCGGTATTTTGGACAGGTGGTCCAAGGCAATACTGAGGGAGGCATGGCGCAGGATACTGATTAAGTTCAGTTGACGATACAGTCTAAGAAGTTTGGATTTGGAGTTCATTTATGAGCTAAGTCCCATCAGACATCCAGACACATTCTAAGACAGGTATTGCTCATTTCGGGAGATGGTTTTCTCCGCGAACTTGAGATATAGAGAGACATAGAAAGAAACATCAAAGCGGATCCACTCACTGAGGCTATTCCTCGAACGCAATAGTTTCGCAAACAGGTTTTGTGAGACTGACTAGTAGAGGAGTTGGGTGTTCGGTATCACACGGGCTGTGAGTATGCGACATCGCAATAATTAGCCTTGAGTGCAAGTGGGAGATTGTTGGAGATAGTGCCCTCAGAGTCAATTATTGGGTCACAGGCACGTGATTGTAATGATTGAGGGAGGACCTATCCCGATAGGACAATCTTACTCGAGATGATAGTATGCTATCTGGTTTACCTTTATCATCGTGTACTGCTTTAAGTGACCTTACAGGTCGCTATTACATGTTGATAGAGCCCCTATGATTTTTGCTTGACCACCAGCAGTATGAGGGCGATCATATAAGTGGGAGCTGGGGTCTATAAGCGTATCCTTAAATGGTCCCTAGTCGTGTGAGTTTCGAGACAGGGCATCGATACTCCAGAGTAGACTAGTGTATACAGTCGAGACCCCGACGAGGGGCGGTGGCCGGTCTCACAAGCCACTGGTGTCAGTTGGATCACCTAAGATGTATACAGGTGCTCATTGGGTTATGAGTACACCGGACAGGACTCGCCGTGAACATGCTAGTTGGTCATATACCAGACGTCAGATGGCAGTTCCCTGGTGACATGTGTGCAGGTTAGTTCATCGACCTGGGGATCGTCATTTGTCTCGTGTGAGTTCCCACTGTACTTTGATTACTACCCTACCACGGCTCAAAGGAGTCGTGCAAACAGGTTTTAGTTGGGTACAGTCCCGAGCCACATGGAGGCAGTGAGCGTATCTTCAGGGGTTCGTCTCTCCCGGTATTGGGGGTGAGGTTGTGCTGTGTCTAGGAGAGCCATTACACGAAGTCCTTGGCCAAGGCAGGAGATTTACTGGTAGGTATTCCAGTAGTATCTCAGGGTGTTCTGGGCTACACTCCGACACGACTTGTACCGCTTTTGGGGGTCTGACTTTTACCAACCCCCTAGGCCCGCCATGCGATACTCATAGACGAACGGACCGGACTGTACGGATATTGTCACTGACAGGCTCAGTAGGGTTGTCAGGCTGAGTTCGCTCACAGACGTCCCTTTTAGTCAATACCTGGTAGCCCGTTACGTATTGGCTTATACCTCTGACGTGCTAGTGGTTAAATCCACAACCAAGGTGTTGACGAGTCTTTAGAGTCCCCCACATTCAGTTACTCAGCTTTCGGGCGAAAGGTTGTAGAGGCCGTATGGAGATATGGCAAGGTCCGATCAGATACGTGCGGTATTGCACGGATCAGGATCGGACAGTTTGTACTATAGGCCGTATGGTTATATGGCAGGGTTCGATCAGATACATGCGGTATCGCACGGATCAGGATCGAACGGATAATACTAGCCGGCTTTGGTTTAAGCCGGATCCTAGTATAGTACAGTGTAGATTTTGTCTCATTGCATTTCTATTTCAGTCGGAGTACAAATGCGGGTGTGTATGCACAGTATCGGGGTTTTCCTGTAATTTATTACGGGACCAGTTTTCTGGAGTTGCCAGTTTGCTTTCCGTTTTCGGCCAATTTCCTTTGTATCGTTCTTTGGCCGAAGTTTGGTGGAGGAGGGCTTATTTGCATTGTTGCAAATAAGTGTTTGTGGAGGGTGTTCTTTGCTTATATTTGTATCATGATGGTTTCATGATGGAGCCCATCCCTTGACCTTTCTTGCTTGACTTTGTGAGGTGATGATGGTGGTGTTGGAGTGTTGTTTTATTTGCTATCATGGTTGTTGGTTGAGTGTTGGAATTATTGGAATGATGATTCTTTGCATGATAGCCTTTTCTTTCTCTCCCTTGGATTTTTGCATATCTTTCTCCATGAATTAATTCATTCCATTATCTCAAAATGAGAAGGGGCCGGCCACTGTTAATGGGTGAAGGGGGTGGCTTTTATTTGTGTGTGAATATGTTGCTTGCAATTTGGTGGGCCCCCCCTCTTTGTAGTGTGTGTGTGTGTGCTGTTGTTTTGTAAAGGTTAATTTCCTTTGCATGGTTTTAAAAATTAATGCAACTCCACACACAAATTTCCAGTGAGCACAAAATGACTTTTGGCCGAGCTCCTCTTTTCCACAGCATGCTCCATTTTTCATCAAGCCTCCATGAAAATTATTGTGGACAAATTCCTCCAAAAATGGCAACCTCATAAACCCCAAAAAGACATGGCTACTACACTATTCTACAGCATTCCTTGGACGCGTCGGCTAGCCAACTTCGCGCCCGAGTTGCCTCGGCATTGAGGTGGGAGCCCGTAAAAGAAGTAGGCGATGTGGTGCACTTCCGGCGACGAGGAGGAGACGGGACATTCCGCAGGAGATCGGGACGACGACGAGAAGACCGGAGGACTCGGATCTGTCGGTATATCTCTCTTCCCTTTCTTGTAGATAGCTAGGACTAGTTAGTGGTTCGATCCGGGTATTAGTGCGCGGCGGTTTGCCAGTCCAAGAAAAATTTAAGTTTATCACCGCTTCCGCATTTGGCCGTCGGATTGACGGCCGGGGCGCCGCCCACCCACCTCCTATTTCTTCACCTTCTACCTCTTGCCAAGTTGTTTTGGGTGTTTTCTTCACAAGTTTCTCAACTTGGTGAAGTTGGAGCTTGAACTTGTGCAACCTCGACGTAGATCATCTTCGGCACGAAGCCGACGACCTATCCCGCTCGTTTTTCCGATGAAGCCGACGATTTACTCTAGGATTCGAGATGGACAGCGAGAGGACGCCTACGTGGAGCTAAGAAAGTAGAGAACCGGATCTACAAAGGTTGTAGCATCTCTCCTTTAGTTAAGTTGTTAACTAGTTTTGTTTATCGCCTAAATTTCTAGTCTACGATCCGTATTAGGGTTTCTCGGCACCCATAAAATTTGAAATTGGCATGGTTGATGCCTTGTGAGACCTCTAGAGTGTGCCTAGGAACCCTACATAAGGAGATTATGGATTCCAAATGTTGTAGTTTTTCACTTTCTTTTCTGCGACCGTAAGTGTAGTATGTGGGGTATTGCCGGCTTCGTTGCTATACATCAACGACAATCGGGATACGCATACTTGCTTACGTTGATGATATGAGATATTATGTTTTGCTGTTGTAGGGTTCCTAGGCACCCCAAGGAGGTCTCACAAGGCATCAACCATGCCCGTTTCAAATTTTAACGGTGCCGAGAAACCCTAGAACGGATCGTTGGCTAGATTTCTAGGCGAAAATATAAACTAGTTAACACTTAACTAAGAGATACGGAAATACAACCTTTGTAGATCCGGTTCTCCACCTCCATAGCTCCGCAATGAAGTCTCCTCGCTGTCCATAACAAGTCCCGGGCTCTAGCGTCGGCTTCATCGGAGAATGGACGGGCTAGGTCATCGATGTCCATGCCGAAGATGATCTACGTCGAGGCATCGCTAAATCAAGCTCCGACTTCACCAAGTCAAAAAACTTGTGAAGAAAACACACTCTACTACTTGGCAAGAGGTAGAGGATGAAGAAATAGGAGGTGGGTTCTCTTTAGAATTGGATTTCTCACTCTCAAGCTCAAGTTGCCATTGATGGCCTCAAGGTTTCAAACTTGAAGATGAAGAAGAAGATGAGCTAGAATTATGATAAGTCTATTTTAAAATGAAAAGAAAAACAATACTTATCATAATCAAACTAAGGTTAAGTGTAGAGAGCAAACCATGGTAAGTGGGAATAGTTAGGGTTTAACATGAAGACAAAATGGTCTTTGAGTCAAACCTTCATGAAGCTTCATCAAGCTTCATGACAAAAAGAAAACCATTTTGTTTTCATAAAATTATTTAAATAAAAAGGAATGGATAAATAAATGAGTGATTAAAACAAAACCCTAATTATCTACTTAACCATGGTTTTATTCTTTATACTTAACCATATAAACATGCATCATCAAATATGATACATACAAGTGCACAAAAGTATATCACATATACATCATGCACAATCCAAGTGAGAAAATCCATTTAAAGTGAACCATTACTAGTTAATGCAAAGTAATATATCAAATATATAATTATACATTAAATCATTAAATCAACTCTTGATTCAATGATCCGGTCATGTCGCACACAACCGACTAGTATACAATATATCGGCTTATCGAATCAACGCTTGAATCGATAACTAGGTTATATCGCATACAACCATTCGATACATTCATCGCGAGAATGGAATACGGTATCACATACACGCATTATTCTCGGTCCTGCACATATCTCATATGCGCTCCTATTTCGTTTTGCTTGAGCCAGGAAACCTCTGTGTAGGACTCTAAAGACTCGTTAATACGCCGGCAGCAGATGATGATCATATTAAACACCTACAAGCCGCAAGCGGTCTGCTAAACGTAACGGCCACCCGGGTATTGAGCGATCAGAAGATCGACGAGCAAGCCCGCTCACACTCCTGTGAATCCAACCAGTAACACTACCGTACAGTCCGGTCTGATCGTCTGATATGTCGCATATCTTGCCTAGGGGTGGTAAACGTCAGACCCCAATAGCTCGATAAGTCGTGTCGATATGAGGTCTATAACAATTCGAGAAACTACTGGTAACACTTACCAGTAAATCTCAGCAACCCTGGCCAGGGATTTCCTGTTATAGCCAATCGAACACAGCGCAACATCAACTCCCTATACCGGGAGAGACGAATCCCCTCCTATCGCTCATTGCCTCCATGTGACTCGGGATTGTACCCAAAAACCACCGTTTTGCACGCCCTCTTGGACGTGGTAAGATAGAAATCAAAGCACAGTGGGAACCACACAAGACTCTATGACGATCTCGGGTCAACAGACTACTCTGTACCAGTGTCACCAGAGAACTGCCATCTGACGTGAGGTATAATACCATCTGGGAGTTCTCGGCGAGTCCGTCCAGTGTACCCAGTCTCTACTGAGCACCCGTATATCATTTCTGATGTCAAACACCAATGGATATGGGATCATCCATCGCCCATCTGTATGGGTCGAGAAGGTATACGCTAGTCTACTCTGGTATATCGATGCCTCGTCTCGATACACCCACGACTAGGGACTTTGAAGGATGTACTTATAGACTACCATGTCCCCACTAGTATGATCCGCATCATAATCCAGGTAGTCAAGTACACATCCTAAGGGCTTTACCAACATGTAACAGAGAGACAAACAGTATACACGTTAAGATAAAGAGTAACCAGATAGCGTACTATCATGTCGAGCAAGAAAGTCCTCCCTATATATGTCCCAGCATCCACTACAATATACATCCTATGATAGTAATGGCCTCTAGGGCATACATATAACTAACAATCTCCCATTTGCACTAGGGCCATCTGATAGCAGTGGTTGTAGTATCTCATACTCAACCATCCCATAAAAATCACTCTCTGGGAACAGGCCTTTGTGAGTGGATCCGCTGTGTTGTCCTCTGACTTTACTCTCCTAACCTCGATCCCTTGGAGATCAAGCATCTCCATGATCAGGTGACACTGCCTTAGAATATGTCTGGATCACTGATGGGACCTGCGTTCCTTGGCATAAGCCACAACTCCATTGTCACACAATGGTAGGAACAAAGTTCATCTTATGAACTTTTATACACCCAGACTTCCTCTTTGGTAGCATCTTAAGTAGCGATGTATCCTGCCTTCATCGTCTAGTATGTCACGGTATCTAGCTTGGAACTCTTCCAACATACCGTCCCTTTACTGAGGGTAAAGACAATGCCTGCGACTGACATTCAGTCGTCTTTATCACCCTGGAACCCTTCCAGTGATTCTCCCCAGGATCGATTGATACCATCTCACTACAACTAGTGAGAATCCTAACATCCAATTAGATCTATCTCATAGATCCAAAATCCAGGATTTAGTAGGTATCACTTTGATCCTATATGGAGAATCCTAGTGATAAGCGGAGATTGATCGAGCGTAGCATAGGAAACTCCTTCCCTATCAAGAGCATAACATCCACGTACTCTACGAGGATCACCACCATACTCCCTACTACCTTTTTGTTTATACAAGGTTCATCTACCATTTTGATGATGTCAAACTCTTTGACTAATCCATCAAAACAGATGTTCCAACTCCGCGATGCCTGCTTTAATCCTATAAAGCCTCTTGCACACGTTTCCGCTGCTCCCACTGTTTACGAAGCCCTCTGGTTGTGTACTTATAGACGCACTCTTCTAAAACATCATTTTGAAAAGCAGTCATGACACCCAACCACCAGATATCGTAGTCATGGTATGTAGCCGTGACAAGTAGGATCTGGATGGACTTAAGCATAGGTATTGGAAAAAGGTTTCATCATTATCCACGCCTGGTTGATGACGAAAACCTTTAACAAGTCTAGCGTTGAAAGTCTCAACCTTTCCAAGTACACCAAGTAATCTTCTCAAGATATACTTGCTCCTGATGGAGATTTAACCCTTCAGATATAGCAACCAAAGTCCATACTTTGTTGGTGTATAAGGATTCCATCTCAGATCGCTAAGCATCCAGCCATTCTTACAGAGTCACACTCCTGATGGCCAGCTCGAAACTAGTTGGGTCATCATCTCATGATGCAGTCCTCGCTCCCACTGTCATAGAGAAACCGAAGTATCTCTCAGGTGGGTGAGGAACCCTACTAGATCGGCGGAGAGGCTGAGGTTCATTGGTATCTACTAAATCCTCTGGTTGTACCAAATCATCTGTTGTAGTTTGTATAGCTGGAACATTTCTAGTTCTACATAACAGACCTTGCCTCGAGCTTGTCCGGATTTTGCTTTTAGACATAGGCCGGACAACCCCAAATCTTAACTAGCTTAAGACATGGGCTCTTCCCTTTCCATATCACATATGAAGTGGTAGGCAACTGATTTGATTTAAACCCTATTTAATAGGTATGCAACTTCTCAAGTGCATAACTCCCTAAAGGAATTAGGTAACTCAGTAGTACTCATCATAGAGCACACCATATCATATAGGGTGCATCTGCTCCGTCCCGATATACCATCGTGCTTTGGTGTATACGGAGGAGTAATGCTGAGAGAGAATCTCATTCTCCTTTAGAATAGTCCAGGATTTCCGTGCTCAAGTATTCTCCTCCTTGATCTCATCAAAGGACATAATACTTATACCCGTTTTGGTTCTCTACTTCTAACTTATATTCTGTGAATATCTCAAAAGGTTCGGACTTGTGTTTCAACAGGAACATAGGTCTGAATCTTGAAAGATCATCAAAGAATGTAATGAAGTATAAAGAACCAGTCCTGGCATATGTAGACGGGGGACCTTACATACATCAACATGTATCATACCAAGAGTTTACTAACTCTTTCTCTGTTTCCAATAAACAGAGCTATGGTCATGTTATCTTTGTGACATGACTGGCGAGTTTCACAAGATGTAAATTCAAACTGATTTAAATATACATCTAAATGTAACTTCAGCCAGTCGGGTCGCATTGATCTGACCTAGTCTACAATACCCTAAGAAGAATCCGTTCATTTCTGAACTCTTCCTCTTGTGTGTGTTCCATATACTAAGAACTGTAGTTTGATTTAGAACATCAATGCTTTTAGATAACGTGCCTGAACCGATCAACTTTTGATATAGGAAATGTTCAAAACATTATCCTTCAATACAAAATTATATCCTTTCTTTTCTAATAAAGAGGGTGATATGATTTTGTATATCAGGTTCGGTATCTAATAACATTCGTTCAGAATCAATGTATTGGTAATACAGGGTGACAGTGACCGACAGACTTGGCTGCAACTCTTGCTCCGTTTTCTGCCTCATGAAACTTATCACCCGTTCTCAGTTCTCTACCTATCTGTAGCCTTATGTAACAGATTACATATCTGGGATCCTGATCCGGTATCATATACCCAGGACGTAAAGAATACTGAGAAACAGTTCTGTATAATGAACACACCCGAAGGAGATGCATCATATGCACTTTCTTCGTTTGGGCGGCATAGGAATTCTGGTATTCCCCAATTTCCTGCTCTGTTTATAACAATTATAAGTTGGAGCGGGACCAACGTTCCCCAGCTCAGTATAACAAGCGGGTTCGGTCAATATTCCGTATTATTATCTTGATTAAGGCGTGATATGGTCGCTACCAGGAGAGAGAGAGAGAAGAAAACACTCAGCGTGCGCTCTTGCAAGAATAGATTGGTTATTATTTTATCTAATCAGGATGGCTCCCACTGCTTTTTATCAAATCTTCCTTCAAACCCTAAAAGGAAAGACTAGCCGGGATTAATTACACACTACAAGTTCGCCAATCTTTCAGCCAGGCCAGTGTCGGTACTTTGAGGGAGGTCCCCCGTGCTTTCGCACGAACCTAATTAATGTAAACCTCGTTTTCCCAGAGGCGTAACCTCGTTGACACCTTTCTAGACACCTACTTGATCGGCTAATTGTAATGTGTAAAACTCTCCCAGGAGTAACAATTACTCGCAGCGGGTATCGGGATCCAACTATCTCATAGAAGGTATGCAATCTCATTGCAAATTTCAACACTTGAAATTCCCGATAATTTTGCCCCTAGCGTCCTATGACCTTGACGCAGGCCAACAAACCATAGTCCGCTAGTCAAGTTCAACCCGTCATTTCCTGATTGAATTAAACCCACCCACACGACCCTTGACGTAGGCCAACAAAGTCGCACGACTACCCTAATCCAATCACATCATATGCTTATGCAGATAAGTACTAGTTAGCTACCGCACACTACGCCTTGACGGAGGTCAACAAACGTAGCACGAATACTAAATAGGACTTATCTGAAATGACGGAGGACTACGACAGGTTTTTCTGAAAACCTATTGCGTAATGAACTTGATATCGTTGTAGGATCGAATGAATTTTGAAATGGAGTGTTTTTGAGGCTTTTCTAGTTTTGCTAAAGGAGTCACTCTCGGTGAAGGGATCGTCGGTCCTTTCCTCGTCGAATGAGGTGCGGGATATATCATATATATCACTGTGCAAAGCAAAAACACTTAAAAGCAATCAAAAGACAAACCGAGTGTGTAGCATCTGCCAGTTATTGCTAAAGGAGTCACTCCCGGTGAAGGGATCTCGGTCCTTTCCTCATCGAATAAGGTGCAGGATATATCATATATACCGCTATGCAAAGCAAGAACTGTAGCTACCTGTTTTATTTTGAAATTCGATTCTACAACATCTTAGGTTTCTTTTATTTCATTAATCACATTAATGAAGTCCCATCATTTAAGTTACCTAAACATCACAGATAAATACGACGTACACTTATGCCATCCGCATTCGCCTCGATGTCCCCTCGTGCACCGTTAGGTTAGGTGACTAACGGCAGAGCGGGGCAGGGCTAGCACGGGTGTAAAACATAAGTAACGTCTATATAATATATCATATATACTATATACTGTATCTATCACAGAACATCACATGATCACATCACAGATATCGCAGCAGAAGAATATCATATGAAATATTGGATATACTAGGACGTCCGTGTTTTCAATACGATCCAGTATAAAACACGGATTCTACGGTCGCGATGAATAGCCAAACCCACACCCCTAGACCCCTACGAGAGCGACAAGCAACCCTACCAATTCTAGAGTTAGGAGACCCGGACCCGACTCCTCGAGTTGGTCTCCCACTGGACTCCAGAACCCGGTTACTTGTGCTCCCCTCCTTGGGTCTATCCTAGTGCGGAAAAGTAAATAATATACATCAACGGTGACAACTTCCGCAACCTGGAAGTGCCCCAATAAAAGAATATTACATACAAGTTTTTACATGAATGAAAATGAAAAACACTCATCTCACATAAAAACCCCCGGCTATTCAAACACGACGATCCAATATAACATATCCAGCAACACATAACATCACATGTCATCAACGTAAGTAAATATGCGCATCCTAATTGTCGTTGACATATAGCAACGAAACCGGCGATAACACATATTACACTTACGGTCACAGAAAAGAAAGTGTAAAACTACAACAGTTGGAATCCGCAACCACCTCAGACATCGCATGCCTGACCAAATGAATTACTTAGACATCGCATGCCTAACAATTATAAACCCCGCATTTTAGTCTCATTATCGAAAACACTTTTCAATATCAAGTCGGGCAATTCAACAAGATTCCCGAAAAACTGATCGAATGCTCGTCGCAAACTTTAGTAGGCGGCCGCACCCCTGATACCGTCGACGAAGTGCACCAAGGCGGAACACCGCTACCGTGAGCACCCGAACGGATGCTTTCGGCGACGGGGTTCTCCTACAGTCGCTTGGTCGGGGCTATGGAGTGAGGCTGTCTATTAAGTTTACCCGGCGAGTATCCGCGTACGCTACGTGATTGCGACGGACTTTTGATCACATCAAAATTCCGTGGCAACCGATCAAGTGAGACTAAACTGCTATGTTTATAACATTCATTCAGTTATCTTATAACTCATTGTGAATTCCAATTATTGTATCCCATTCCAGATAAATAGAAAATGTTAAACTTTTCGATCGAACAGTCAAACACCCAAGTTTTCCCGATACAGATCAACACATGAAACAAGTCTAACAACATTCAGTTCGTGCCTCAGTACCAACGGTCCAGCCGTAGAAGGGTCAAGCCAACGCCTCACATGTGGCACGCCGTACTGCCCCAAACCCGAAGGTTCAAAGGGCAGTTCAAGACGGTCACATAATCGAGTTAAGGTTTGTTGTCTTCTAGAGGGTCCATCGAGTTACTTGCACTACTTAAAACGTTGTTAAACTACGGAAAAATCCAACACTTGGAAATTTTCCGGCAGGGGAAAAGGTGGGTATTTATATCCAGTCGAACATTTTAACATATTCTGAAATTTATCCGGAAAACCACACAGACAAAATTTGATACTCCGATCGAAACACCGAATCCCCAAAACAATCCCAGAAAATTCAACTCTTGAATAAATATTAAAAAATCCCAGAAAATCCAGCACCCGAAACCATGAATTACTGTACAAAAATTATAGGACAATACAATAATAAGGCCGCGGAACCGCCGCATAAGCAGGGCTTATGCCGCGGTTCCGCCGCGATCTGGTAGCTTCAATGGAAAAATTTTGTATCGTAATTCTTAGGTTTTCCTGCTGAATTTTTTACGAATTTTTAATTTGGAAAAATCCACGTTTTCAGAAAAAGTCCAGAGAGCACTTTTGAGTTGGGGTTTCGGGTTCGTTCGGGTTTCAAACTTCGTCTGGACTTCGTCTAAGGCTCTAGCTAGGCTCTGATACCACTGTAGGGTTCCTAGGCACCCCAAGGAGGTCTCACAAGGCATCAACCATGCCCGTTTCAAATTTTAACGGTGCCGAGAAACCCTAGAACGGATCGTTGGCTAGATTTCTAGGCGAAAATATAAACTAGTTAACACTTAACTAAGAGATACGGAAATACAACCTTTGTAGATCCGGTTCTTCACCTCCATAGCTCCGCAATGAAGTCTCCTCGCTATCCATAACAAGTCCCGGGCTCTAGCGTCGGCTTCATCGGAGAATGGACGGGCTAGGTCATCGATGTCCATGCCGAAGATGATCTACGTCGAGGCATCGCTAAATCAAGCTCCGACTTCACCAAGTCAAAAAACTTGTGAAGAAAACACACTCTACTACTTGGCAAGAGGTAGAGGATGAAGAAATAGGAGGTGGGTTCTCTTTAGAATTGGATTTCTCACTCTCAAGCTCAAGTTGCCATTGATGGCCTCAAGGTTTCAAACTTGAAGATGAAGAAGAAGATGAGCTAGAATTATGATAAGTCTATTTTAAAATGAAAAGAAAAACAATACTTATCATAATCAAACTAAGGTTAAGTGTAGAGAGCAAACCATGGTAAGTGGGAATAGTTAGGGTTTAACATGAAGACAAAATGGTCTTTGAGTCAAACCTTCATGAAGCTTCATCAAGCTTCATGACAAAAAGAAAACCATTTTGTTTTCATAAAATTATTTAAATAAAAAGGAATGGATAAATAAATGAGTGATTAAAACAAAACCCTAATTATCTACTTAACCATGGTTTTATTCTTTATACTTAACCATATAAACATGCATCATCAAATATGATACATACAAGTGCACAAAAGTATATCACATATACATCATGCACAATCCAAGTGAGAAAATCCATTTAAAGTGAACCATTACTAGTTAATGCAAAGTAATATATCAAATATATAATTATACATTAAATCATTAAATCAACGCTTGATTCAATGATCCGGTCAGGTCGCACACAACCGACTAGTATACAATGTATCGGCTTATCGAATCAACGCTTGAATCGATAACTAGGTTATATCGCATACAACCATGAATCGATAACTAGTATATATATATATATGATATGTAAATATTACTGTTTTCGTTTCTTCTGTGATGCTTAGGAAGCATAAATGATGGGATTTATTAATGAGATTAATAAAAAAGAAGAAACCTAAAAGAGTTGTAGAATCAAATTTTCAAAAAGGGTAGCTACAGTTTTTGCTTTGCGTAGTGGTATATATGATATACCCTGCACCTTATTCGATGAGGAAAGAGTCGAGATCCCTTCACCGGGATGACCTCTTTAGAAAAACTGGAAGATGCTACAAATTCACGGTTTAGTTTTTGATTGCTTCTATAGTTCTTGCTTTGCATAGCGGTATTTATGAAATATCCTGTACCTTATTCGATAAGGAAAGAGTCAAGATCCTCTCACCGGGAGTGACCTCTTTAGCGAAACTAGAAAAGCCTCAAAAACACTCCTTTTCAAAATCACCTGTTTCTACAACGATATCAAGTTCTTTACGCAAAACGTTTTCTGAAAAACCTGCATAGCCCTCCGACATTTCAGATAGATACTACTTAGTATTCGTGCTACGTTTGTTGGCCTGCGTCAAGGCGTAGTGTGCGGTAGCTAACTAGTGCTTATCTGTAACATGAGATGTGATTGGATTAGGGTAGTCGTACGACTTTGTTGGCCTGCGTCAAGGGTCGTGCGGGTGAGTTTAATTCAATCAAGAAATGTACGGGTTGAACTTGACTGGCGGACTATGGTTTGTTGGTCTGCGTCAAGGTCATGGCACGCTAGGGGTAAAAGCATTATCGGGAATTTCAAGTGTTGAAATTTGCAATGAGATTGCATACCTTCTATGAGATAGATGGATCCTGATACCCACTGCGTGTAAGAGTTACTCCTGGGAGAATTTTACACAGGACAATTAGCCAATCAAGTAGGTGCCTAGAAAGGTGTTAACGAGGTTATGCCTCTGGGAAAATGAGATTTATTTTAATTAGGTCCATGCGAAAGCACGGGGAACCTCCCTCAAAGTACCAACACTGACCTGGCTGAAAGATTGGCGAACTTGTAGGGTGTAATTAATCCCGGCTAGTCTTACCTTTTAGGGTTTTAAGGAAGATTTGATAAAAAGAAGTGGGAGCCATCCTGATTAGATAAGATAATAACCAATCTAATCTTGCAAGAGCATACGCTAAAGTTTTTTCTTTTCTCTCTCTCCAGGTAGTGACCCTGTCAGGCCTTAATCAAGATAATAAAATGGATGTATCGACTGAACCCGCTTTTTATACTGAGCAGGGGAACGTTGGTCCGGCTCCAACTTATAATTGTTATAAGTCCAAGCAGGGAATAGGAGAATATCTGGATTCTCACGCCACCCAAACGAAGAACAAGCATGCTGATGCATCTTCTTCGGGTGTGTTAGTTATCGAGAACCGTTTCTCAGTTCACTCTACGTCTTGGGTATTAGATACTGGATCGGGATCCCACATATGTAATATGTTACGTGGGCTACGTAAAAGTAGAGAACCGGGAATGAGTGATCATTCCGTAAGAGTAGGGAATGGTGCAGATGTTGCAGCCAAGGCAGTTGGCGAATATCACCTTGTATTACCAAATGGTAATACATTGATTCTGAACGAATGCTATTATATTCCGACCCTGATATGCAATCTTATATCAGTTTCTGTATTAAGTAAAGTTGGATATAATTTTGTAGTACAGGATAATGTTATGAACATCTTCCTGGATCAAAAGTTGATTGGATCAGGCTCGTTAAATAATGGCATATACGTTCTAAATCAAACTACAGTTCTTAATGTACAGAACACACACAAGAGAAAGAGTTCAGAAATGAATGAATCCTACTTATGGTATTGTAGACTAGATCATATCAATGCGACACGACTAGCTAAGTTACATAAGGATGGATATTTGAATCCGTTCGAATTATCATCTTATGAAACTTGCCATTCATGTCTCAAAGGCAAAATGACCAAAACTCTGTTTAGTGGACACGGAGAAAGAGTTGTGGAACTCTTGGGACTGATACATAGTGATGTATGTGGTCCCATGTCTACACATGCCAGAAACGGTTCTTCCTACTTCATTACATTCACTGACGATCTCTCAAGATACGGACATGTATTCCTGATGAAACACAAGTCTGAAGCTTTTGAGAAATTCAGAGAATATAAGAACGAAGTAGAGAACAAAATGGGCAAAAGTATTAAGATCCTTCGATCTGATCGAGAAGGAGAATACTTGAGCAATGAGTTCCTGGACTATCTAAAAGAGAATGGGATTCTCTCTCAGCTTACTCCTCCTTGTACACCACAGCACAACGGTGTATCGGAACGGAGGAATCGCACCCTATTAGATATGGTGCGCTTTATGATGAGTACCGCTGAGTTGCCTATTTCCTTCTGGGGATATGCACTGGAAACAGCTGCGGACCTATTGAATATGGTTCCCACCAAATCTGTGCCATCTACTCCATATGAGTTATGGAAGGGAAAGAGGCCATATCTTAATTACGTTAAAATATGGGGTTGTCCGGCATATGTGAAAACACAGAATCCGAACAAACTCACGGCAAGGTCTTTTCTTTGTAAGTTTATTAGATATCCCAAACATTCGCGCGGGTATATCTTCTACCACACTGAGGAACAAAAGGTGTTTGTATCTCGGCATGCCACCTTTTTAGAAAAGAAATTTCTTGAAAAAGAAATTAGTGGCAATGAGGTAGAACTGGAAGAAGTTCCAGCTACACAAACTGCAACAGAAGATTTGGTGGAACCAGAGAATTCAGTAGTTCCCAACGAACCCAGCATCTCCGCCGATTTAGCAGGGTTCCTCATCCACCTGAGAGATACTATGGTTTTCTCATAGATGGTGGGAGCGAGGATTGCATCATGGAAGATGATGACCCAACTAGCTTCGAGCAGGCTATCACGAGTGGGGACTCTATGAAGTGGCTGGATGCAATGCGATCTGAGATGGAATCCATGTACACTAACAAAATATGGACTTTGGAAATTGCTCCTGAAGGGGTAAAACCCATTGGGAGCAAGTGGATCTTTAAGAAGAAACTTGGTGTAGATGGAAAAGTGGAGACTTTCAAAGCTAGACTTGTTGTAAAGGGTTTTCGTCAACGACCAGGTGTGGATTATGACGAAACCTTTTCTCCAGTGGCTATGCTTAAGTCCATCCGGATCTTACTTGCTATTGCTGCATACTATGACTACGAAATCTGGCAGATGGATGTTAAGACCGCCTTTCTAAATGGTGATTTAGAAGAGTGCGTGTACATGACTCAGCCAGAGGGCTTCGTAGATAGTGGGAGCAGCGGAAATGTGTGCAAGCTGCTTAAATCTATCTACGGGTTAAAGCAAGCATCGCGGAGTTGGAACATCTGTTTTGATGTTGTAGTTAAAGAGTTTGACTTCATCAAAAACGTAGATGAACCTTGTATTTACAAGAAGGTTGCAGAGAGTAAGGTTGTCTTTCTCGTATTGTACGTGGATGACATACTCTTGATAGGAAATGATGTTCCTATGCTGCACTCGGTCAAGCTCTTCTTATCACATAGATTCTCAATGAAAGATCTAGATGATGCCTCTTGCATTTTGTGGATTAAGATCTATAGAGATAGATCTAAAAGAATATTGGGATTTTCCCAATCCAGGTACATTGACACCATACTAAAGAGGTTTAGTATGGAAGAATCCAAGCGTGGGAACCAACCCACGATCTCTGGACTCACTCTCTCCAAAGAGATGTCTCCCAAGACTGATTTGGAGAGAGCTTGTATGCAAAGGATACCCTATGCTTCGGCAGTAGGCTCTATCATATACGCGATGTTATGTACCAGACCCGATGTAGCATACTCACTAAGTGTAGTGAGTAGGTATCAAGCAGATCCATGAGAGAATCACTGGACAGCTGTGAAGAACATTCTCAAGTACTTGAGACGAACTAAGGAGATGTTCTTGGTGTATGGTAACGGAGAACTCCAGGTGGAGTCCTTTACCGATTCAAGCTTCCAAAGTGATAAGGACGGCTCTAAGTCGCACTCGGGATTTGTCTTTACCCTGAATGGAGGGGCGGTTTGTTGGAAGAGTTCCAAGCAAGAAACCGTGGCAGACTCGACGATGGAGGCTGAATACATCGCTGCCAACGATACTGCCAAAGAGGCTGTCTGGATGAAGAAGTTCATCACTGAACTTGGTGTGGTTCCTTCCATTGAGCATCTAATACCTTTGTATTGTGATAACAATGGAGCTGTGGCTTTGGCCAAGGAACCCAGGTCCCATCAGAAGTCCAGACATATTCTGAGGCGGTATCACCTGATCCGGGAGATAGTTGAACGTCGCGAGATCGAGGTCAGGAGAGTTGACATGAAAGACAACACTGCGGATCCACTCACGAAGGCCATTCCTCAGATACAATTTGAGAGACTCTTCGGGATGTTGGGTATGAGATACTACAACAGCTGGCCTTAGTGCAAGTGGGAGATTGTTAGTTATATATATGCCCTAGAGGCCATTGTTGTACATATGATATATATTATAGTGGATGCTTGGATATATATAGAGAGGACTTTCTTGCTCGACATGATAGTATGCTATTTGGTTTCACTTTATCTTAACATGTTGACTTGTATTAGTTTACTGTCTTACTCTCATATGTTGATAAAGCCCTTAGGATATGTACTCGACTACTAGGACTATGATGCAGATCATACTAGTGGGGCCAGGGTAGTCCAAGAGTACATCCTATAACTGTTCCTAGTCGAGGGAGTGTCGAGACAGGGCATCGATACTCCAGAGTAGACTAGCGTATACGCATCTTGACCCATATGATGGGCGATGGATGATCCTATATCCATCGGTGTTTGACATCAAAGATGGTGTACGGGTGCTCAGTGGAGACTGGGTACACTGAACGGAGTCACCGAGAACTCCTAGATGGTATTATACCAATCATCAGATAGCGGTTCTCCGGTGACACTGGTATAGGTTTGTCTATAGACCCGAGATCGTCATAGAGTCTTGTATGATTCCTACTGTGCTTTGATTTCCACCTTACCACGTCCAAAAGGGCGTGCAAAACGGTGGCTTTTGGGTACAGTCCCGAATCACATGGAGGCAATGAGTGATAGGAGGGGTTTCGTCTCTCCCGGTATAGGGAGTTGATGTTGTGCTGTGTTCAATTGGCTATAACTGGAAGTCCCTGCAAGGGCTGATATGGAGTGCTACTGGTAAGAGTTATCAGTAGTTTCTTGACCTGTTATGAGCCTCATATCGACACGACTTATCGGTTACTGGGGTCTGACGTTTACCACCCCTAGACTTGATATGCGACATATCAGATGAAGAGACCGGACTGTACGGTAGTGTTACTGATTGGATTCACAGGAGAATATACAGGCTTACTTGTTGATCTTCTAATCGCTCAATACCTGGGTGGCTGTTACGTTTAGCTGACCGCTTGCAGCTTGTGGGTGTTTGATATGATCATCACCTACTGCCGGCGTATTGATGATTCTTTAGAGTCCTACACAGAGGTTTCCTGGCTCAGGCAAAACTGAGTAGGAGCACATATGTGATATGTGTGAGACCGAGAATATTACAATATGAGATACCGTATTCTATTCTCGCGATATATGATATCGGCCGGGTATATGTGATATAGCCGGGTCATCGGATCAAGTGTTGATTCGATGAATCAGTACATGTTATATTAGTCGGTTATATGCTATATAGCCGGATTGTCGGATCAAGTGTTGATTCGATAATTTAATGTATAATTATATATATGATTTATTACATTACGTTAACTAATATAAGCCCGCTTTATTGATTCATTTTCTCACCGGATAATACATTGATATATATGCGATATATGTTAATTGTATTATTTTCTTTTATTACAAAAATATATTATATATGTGATATATAATATTGTAACATGTTAGGGTTACAAATGCAACATGGTTGTTAAGTTTAAACCAAGTTAGGGTTTGGATTAGGGTTAGCTTTTGGGTTAGCTTTTTCATGAAGCTTCATGAAAAAGCTAACCCAAAAAGCTTTGACTTTTGTCATCTAGCTTGATATTTTGTGTAGATATTTGTTAACCCAACCTAAACCCTTTACCTATGGTTTATTCTCTATAAGGGTTAAGCCTTTCATTCTTAATCTATGATTGCAATTGTAACCATAACAATAATTCATTATTCATCACAAAAGCTTTCTTCTTCTTCTTCTTCTTCCTCCTCCTCCTTGAAAAAGCTTGCTAGTTTTGTGTGTGTGATGATTTAGTGTGAGAAATTGAAAACAAAAGATAGCATAATTCCTACTTCATCATCCTTATCTATTCTAGCCATTTAGATTAGGGTGTTCACTTCTCTAATTACTTCATTAGTGAAGTGTAAGCTTGGGTTAGAGATTCTTCAAGGTAGATCATCTTAGATCAAGAAGACTTCAAGCAAGATACATCATTCACCTCTTGGAGCCTCACGAGAGTCGGAGTTCATGATGATCGCAGTGAAGGGAGCTCAACACGGAGCTTATGAAGCGAAGGAACGGACTACAAAGGTTGTAATCCTTATCTCTTTACTTCTTTGTATGTGATACAAACTTTGTTACCTTAGAAATTCTAGCATGATTCTTTGTTTGCTTGCTTTGCACCTCTCTAAATTTTAAAGTGGCATGAGTGATGCTACCAAACCCTAGACTAGGTGCAAGGGAAGCCCAACACAACCACCCCAAATCTTCATCAAAACTCCATGCCACCTTCACAAAAGTTGATCCCCACCTCCTCCTACACCCCATGGCAAGCTCAAGTTTTGATTTTGAAGACTCCCAACCATCTAGGGCTTTCTTGAGTTGTTTTCATGAGGTATAATTCTCACTTCCCGCCTTGTAAATTGTTTCTTTACCTTCTAGTTTTAGTTTAGAGTTCAAATTAGTTAGATTGTGATCTTGGAAATTTCCACGTTGATGTTTAGGAGATGTGTGGACTTGTGAAGTAGTATTTGAGGTTTAGTGAGGGTTTACAAGACCTTAGATATTTCTTTTCTAGACGAAAATAGAGAATAGAACCCAATACACGAGTTTAGAATTGCTTCGTGTCGGTTTTGTGAAGTTTTGTTGGCCTACAGGGAATCTGGAGCTATCTAGGATGTTTTTAAGGAAATCAAACAAGTCCATTGACCTAGATAAACCACTAGGAGACCACCACAAGAAAACGAGCACAAAAATCCCAGGTATAACCGGTGAGGACGGGTAAGTTGATGATCTCGACGGACCTCTTTTGGTTTCTGGTGTTGGGTTTTTGCCTGTGGCTCTTACTTCCTACAACCTAGCTACTATATTGTTAGATTAGTCACGTATTACCTGAGCTAAAATCTGGGAGCATATTGGGTTGGTTTTGGTTAAGTTTTCCAGATATTTGAATTCTTGGTTTTGATATTTGAGATTGGATTTGGTCGTTGGACGTTTGTACGTCAACGACGAGGGATAATTGGTTGTTTTTGCATGCGTAAACTATAGGTTCTAACCTATAAGCAATTCGTATGCCGTATCGGTTTTCGGACATTAGTTTTAATAGCATTACGATGTGTTTTGATTGTAGGTAACTTCGTGTGGACTTCCGAGACGACGCAGCACATCGACTTCGGCTAAGCAAGGAGTTTAGCAGGTGAGTATATTTATATCTACGGGTGAAGTCGGGTGGATGGAGTATAGCACCCCCGCAAATTATAAATGGAAACTGATTTAAAGAATATAGTCGGAGAAACCATGTTAGAAATTTATGGATATGGTCAAAAGAGTTAGTAGGAGATGATAGGATTAATACGAGATGACGAGAATTGAGATATCGATATGATGAGGTAAGATGATACGAGCGGATACGATTGATATGAGGATGTGAGGCGGTATAGATACACAAGGACATGTGCCAAGATATATAGTGAGACTAATATAGCGATGACATGATATTGATGTAATATGTATATATGGATGCGAATCGTGATATATGTGATTGAAAGAGGGCGAGTATGGGATTTATAGTGGCATGATACTAGATCGATATCGATGTGATATGAGATCGATATCGATGTTATATGAGATCGATAAATATGACATGAGATTTAGATAGATGTGTCGTGAGATTTTTAAGATATGACGTACGAGACCATAGATCCGTACCCCTATTGATGAATAGGACGATAGAATCCCTATTTTGTTTGATGTCACCGTACGATGGATTACCGTACGTGATGTGTTCTACCGGATGATTGATCTGCGCTCGTGATTTGAGGATGATGATTGAGGATATTGCCATATCGGATGCTATAAGGCAGGATCGCCGATGTAAAGATGCCACCTGAACCATACTTATTTCCAAACTGATGAATTGTATGCATCTTTTAAACGGAAATCTCAAGGGACGCTATGGATTTTCAAATGGTGCATTTTCCTTAAAACACCATAGCCCCCACTTTCCAAACTACGATTTATATATTTTAAAACTGACCGTATGGTTCATGTGTAGATAGATATACCCGTTGATTGTTCATGTTGTGTAGGATATTACCTCTCATGATGTACATACCACATTCCAGTATTTATTGTTATATGATATCATCTATTAGTACACCTGCATAATTACCGATGATGCGCATGTTACACTTACACCGATTTGCCGGCTCACACACATTCATCATCGGTAATTACCATGCCACTTACACAGTAGAACTGCCACATTATGATATTATTCTTAACTGTATAGTACATTCATCGTTCAGCACTATCATAAGACATACTTGCATGATATATTTGACATGCTCACATTACCGTTCTATGTTACATACATTGTACTTTATGGTTATATGCATTGAGACGCTGTTTTTATGAGATCTTTGGATTTGAGAACCGTGGTTATATTTCAAAGGATATTGTGTATTGTTTTAAAAACGCGGTTTCTCTTGATATGATATTTCGAGGTGCCCACCATGAGTTTTTTCAGTTCTGAGTTATGAGCATACCCGATTTGAGGAGTGGGAGGCACCGTCTGCGGGTACATGGTAGACCCGGTAAGGTACCCCGGGGCAAGAAATGGTTTTTGTGGAGTAGACGATGAGCTTGGCAGGGGAGCACTATCTACCGGTGATATTTTTGGGCCCGGCGGTTATTCGGAAGATATCGACCGGAGTCATGAGATAGATATGAGGGCCGATCAGAGTATGCGGCGCCTGAGGGCCGATCTGAGTATGTGGCGCCTGAGATGAGATAGATATGAGGGCCGATCTGAGTATGCGGTGCCTGAGATATAAGGATTTACGTCTCGATACTGGACACAGGTTTTCATGATGTTACGAGTGTCGATATTGGACACTCAGGTTCCATGATATTGTTGTGTTGTTGATGGACACACGTTGGTTGATTTCCTCATACATACAGGCATATGTTTTCATGACGATTTGAGTGTCGATGTTGGACACTCAGGTTCCATGATATTGGTTGTGTCGTTGATGGACACACGTGAATGATATCCACATTCATGCAGGCATATGATTCAGATGTATTATTTATATATGTCATTGCATTGACTCGATTGTTGACATATATGCATACATGGTCACTCTAGATATTATAGTATTATCTTCATGATATAGTATGACCTAGGAGTCTCTGTATATTCGATTTCTACCTGTTGATGTTTTCTACCCACGAGTTGGCAACTCACCCCTGTCGTGCCACAGTTCTTGCAGGTTTGACCGCTTGGGATCAGTTGCGGTATCGCTGGCACACAACTTTATCCAGGGTGTTTTGCTATGGTAGGTGGGACACTTTGGATTGTGCCTACTCTTGTATTTATTTCTATCGTATCTAGTTAAATTCCATCAATCAGAAACTAGACTGTGTATATTTGTAGACCTAATCAGACTGGGTATGTTGCGAGACTTAGGGTGATGGGTGTATGTTCGCTTCTTGGGGTTTTCGATGTCTTGCTTTATTTAACTATTCTTGCTGTGTTGATCTTCGCCGTTGGGTGTCGCATATATCTCTTGCTTACTTACGTGGTTGTGATTCCGCCGTTTGGCGAAGAGCAAGCTCCCGCTTGGGGATACCAATATATATTGCTTGTATGTGGTTTTTGGATCAAAATATATAAGGGAGGTGCTGCCCAAATTTTTAAAGACGAAAAAAATGTTTTCAACTATAGTATAATCCACTTGCATTTTTATGTTTCATTATCTATGCATTTAAAGAAAAACTTGATTTCATTATACCTTTATTTCAAAACTGCACCTCCACTATTTTCCGCAAAAAAGGTTTAGATTTCTGGGCTTCGGCTTACTTGAATTACGTTACGCCTTTAGATGTTGCGTGATTTAAGTGCCGGCCATGAGCTAAATTCCGGGTCGTGACAAATTTTTTTTCAGAAGCCATTTTAAAATCGACAGAAAGTTGGATTTTGGTTTCGATGTTTCGGAGTCGTTTCGGTTTTGTAATTCTATTCATCGTCTAAACTGTTAGTTAGGGTTTAAGTTGGCTCTGATACCAGTGTAAGTCTGTGTCACGCACCCCGTGGGTTCATGGGGAGGCAGAATTTGCAAAAAACGATTTTTGAAGCATCGCAACACCGACTAAACTACAAGATCTTTACGAAAACCTTAACTAACAAAACTAACAAGGAGGTTTAACTACTATGAAGATATTTATACCTCCTAGAACCAAGTCCTTCACTTCTAGAGCTCCAAGTAGTGGTCCCTAGAATTCCTCTTGGCTCCACTTGAAGAAGGGATCGAGCTTGCTTTGTGATCTTCGTGTCGAAGATGATCCATCCGAGAGTATCTACTTCAAGCTCCAACCTTTAGTATGAGGTAACTTATGTTAGTTATGTATATGCCCTAGAGGCCATTGTTGTACATATGATGTATATTATAATGGATGCTTGGATATATATAGAGAGGACTTTCTTGCTCGTCATGATAGTATGCTATTTGGTTTCACTTTATCTTAACATGTTGACTTGTACTGGTTTACTGTCTTACTCTCACATGTTGATAAAGCCCTTAGGATCTGTACTCGACTGCTGGGACTATGATGAGATCATACTAGTGGGGCCACGGTAGTCGATGAGTACATCCTATAACTGTTTCTAGTCGAGGGTATATCGAGACAGGGCATCGATACACCAGAGTAGACTAGCGTATATGCATCTTGACCCATATGATGGGCGATGGATGATCCCATATCCATCGGTGTTTGACATCAAGGATGGTGTACGGGTGCTTAGTGGAGACTGGGTACACTGGACGAACTCGCCGAGAACTCTCAGATGGTGATATACCACACGTCAGATGGCAGTTCTCCGGTGACACTGGTACAGGTTTGTCTGTAGACCCGAGATCGTCATAGAGTCTTGTGTGATTCCCACTGTGCTTTGATTTCCACCTTACCATGCCCAAGAGGGCATGCAAAACGGTGGCTTTTGGGTGCAGTCCCAAATCATATGGATGCAATGAGCGATAGGAGGGGATTCGTCTTTCCCGGTATAGGGAGTTGATGTTGTGCTGTGTTCGATTGGCTATAACTGGAAGTCCCTGGCCAGGGCTGATATAGAGATTTACTGGTAAGTGTTACCAGTAGTTTCTCGACCCGTTATGAGCCTCACATCGACATAACTTATCGGTTACTAGAGTCTGACGTATACCACCCCTAAACTTGATATGCGACATATCAGACGAACAGACCGGACTGTACGGGAGTGTTACTGATTGGATTCACAGGAGAACGTACAGGCTAGGTTGTTGATCTTCTGATCGCTCATACTTGGGTGGCTGTTACGTTTAGCTGACCGCTTGCAGCTTGTGGGTGTTTGATATGATCATCACCTGCTACCGGCGTATTGACGATTCTTTAGATTCCTACACAGAGGTTTCTTGGCTCAGGAAAAATGGAGTAGAGGCACATATGTGATATGTGCAGGACCGAGGATAATGCGATATGAGATACTGTATTATATTCTCACGATATTTAGATATGAACCGGGTCATCGGATCAAGTGTTGATTCGATGAATCGGTACATGATATATTAGTCGGTTATATTCGATATAGCCGGATTGTCGGATCAAGTGTTGATTCGATGATTTAATGTATAATAATTTATATGATATATTGTATTACATTATCTAATATTGGCTCGCTTTATTATTTCATTTTCTCACCGGATAATACATTGATATATATGCGATATATGCTAATTGTATTATTTTCTTTTGTTACAAATATATAATATATATGAGATATATATTATTGTAACATGATATGATTAATAATGGAACATGTTTAGTGGAGATTAAACAAGGTTAGGGTTTGATTAGGGTTAGTTGCTTCATGCACCTTCTAGAAGCAATTCCTTTTGTCATGAGTTAGATATTATGGTTGATATTTTTCTATGACTCATTCTTTAACCCAACCAAACCCTAGCCCTAGTTAATTCTCTACAAGGGTTATCCTTGTCATCCTAAACCATGGTTGCATTATTAATTCATATATTCATTTCATTATTCATCACAAAAGGATTAACTCATTTTTCATCATCTTCTTCTCTCTTGAGCTTTGAGAAAGCTTACTAGTTATTCATTTTGTGATGATTTCATGTGAGAATTTGATATAAAAAGAAAGCATAAATACTGCTCCATCATCCTCATCTAATCTAGCCAATTAGATTAGGGTGTTCACCTCATTAGAGTGAGAGAGCTTGAGTTATAGCAACTTCAACGTAGATCATCGGAGAAAAGGAATACTACAAGCTAGCATGGATCGTTCGAGTCGTGGAGCCTCTCTTGAGTCCGGGAGATCGTGGATCGCGGCGAAGGGACTTCTACTCGGAGCTTATGAAGCGAAGAAGCAGACTACAAAGGTTGTAATCCCTCACACTTAGTACTAAAGATGTTTACTTGCATGTTAAAACCCTAATAATCTAGCAAAGATCCCGGCTTTGGGTTGTTCGGCACGTCTAAAATTTTATTCGGGCATGGTTGATGCCTTATGAACCCTCACAAGAGTGCCTGGGAACCCTACAGTGGTATCAGAGCCTAGCTAGAGAATTAGGCGACGTGTATACGAAGTTAAAACTCCGAACGAACCCCGAAACGTCAAAATGACCCCCTCTCTGGACATTTTTTAAAACCTGTGATTTTTCTGAATTAAAAATACCTAAAAAAATCAGCAGGGTAATATAAGCATTACAGTGAAAAACGAGTGCATAAGCCGTACAAACTGCCGCGGAACCGCGGCCGTACCGCGCTTGGATCGCGGATCCGTGGCAGTACAGAAGACTTATGCATTCGTTTTAGCACAGTAATGACCGTAGCTGAAAGTTTAGTTTTCTGGGTATTTTTAACCTGACTCAAGTGTTGAGTCTTCTGGGGATTATTTTGTATTTGTTGATTCGATCGGAATATTTAATTTCGTTATGTTTTCCGGATATTTATAAACTGTTAAAATGTTCGAACGGATATCATTAACTCACTTTTTCCCGGCACGAAAAACTTTCAAGTGTTGAATTTTTATCGGGTTTAAATCTTTCGGAAAAATGTGCAAGTAACGCGGTGGACCCTCTAGAAGAACACAAACCTTAACTCGATTATGTGACCGTCTGAACCGCTTCTAAACCTTAGGGTTTGGGGCAGTACGGCGTGCCACATGTGAGGCGTTGGCTTGACCCTTCTACGGCTGGATCATCGGTACTGTGACTTATTCTGGGATTATTTGAACTCCGCTCAAATGTTGAGCTATTTAGGAAATCTTGGGTATTTGATTGTCTGATCGGAAAGTTTAATACTGTCTATTTATCTGGAATGTGATACAATATGTGGAATTCATATAGTTAGTGTCACGACCCGAAAGTACGGAACATGACCGGCACGTAAACTACGAACGTCTCGAGGCGTACGTAATCTAAGTAAACCGAAAACCCAGAAATGCAAACCAAGAAAAGTAGTAGAGTGAAGGAAAACTAATTTAAACAAGTAGTTTTAATAGCATAAGCCGAATTATGCGGTAAAAAAAACATCAATTTTTCCCGAAAATTTCGGCAGAGTCTCCTTTGTAAATACTGGCTCCCAAACCGGATACAACATGAATAGTATACGAAATCAATAAAAGGCATCCCCAAGAGGGAGTTAGCTCTTCGTCAATCGACAGTCACAACCACACAAGCAATAAAATATACAACGCCAACGGCGAGGATCAAAAACTCAAATCCACAATAAAACCACAGAAATAAAACGCGCGACTCTAAGGTCGAAAGAATAACATCACTGGTCTCTATCTCAAAAATAAACACATGTTTGGTTGATGGAACTTCTAGATACAGCAGAATAATAATATACAAGATATACAATGGGGGTACGATACAAGTAAACCCACCTACTAGCAAATCACCCGAAGGAAACTATGCCCGCAAGCCGTAATGAAACCTGTACGGAAAACCTGCAAGAAACTGGGGCACAACGGGGGTGAGTTGCCAACTCGTGAATAGAAAAACATCTACGCACATAAATCGCATAAATAACGCAACCTAGGTCAATGATCATAATATATCCTCAAATATATGAATAGCATGCAGCCTATAACAATGGCTAGGGTAATGTCTAACCCGAGTGTGATCTCATGTGCCCGTGTCAGTGCCTCAGGTAGCAATATATCATATGAATGAGGTATGAATGCATGAAAACAGAATACAGGTAAATGAAGAAACTGTTTTCATAAACTAGTGAGATTTCCTTTGTATTTTTAAAATGAGGTATCATAAATGAAATCAGCATCAACAGTGTCTAGTATCGACACAAAACATGAATCTCAATGTCTCAAAACCTCAGGCTCGGGCTATCCGGACTGGCCTGTATCATCAAATCTCAGTACCTCAATATCTAGAAATCTCAATGTCTCAATCTCAATATCTAGGGCGCCGTCAGTCCAGACCGGCCCCTACCATCCATCTCAAGACCACGACGGTATCCTCCGGATATCTGACGCGTCGGGTAAAATCACCGGTAGGTAGTCTCCCCCTGCCAGGCTCATCGTCATCACCACGAGCTTCTTGCCCCGGGGTACCTTACCGGGTCCACCATGTACCCGAAACGGTTCATCCAACTCCTCGAATCGGGTCTTGAAATCCATCAGCAAACTCATGGTGGACGACTCATACATCATGGGAAAAACCGCGCTTTTCATTTAAAAAGAGAAAGAAGAAGTTTGTATATGTTTTGCGGTTTTCCCCAAATCCAGAAAATCTCATGGAAATCCGAATCCAAAACCTCAATAGCACGTAAAAAAAAGTGAATATATGCATGAGAATCCATGAATGCGGCATAACAATGAATAACAGTATGCATGAAGTAGCAGGTAATAACTACAATGTCTAAACTAACATATAAGGCAAGTACACTAATATCATGTCTAAACTATTAGCTAACAGGCTATGTCAAGCAATAATATTTTCTAAGGTGTACGAGACATGGCAATTACCGATGAAGATGTGTATGAGCCGGCAAGTAAGTGTACGTGGTACATACGCATCATCGGTAATGGTGCTGGTGTCCTAACCACAAGATATCAACAGTAGAATATGAAGCATAATATAAGCATGTGATGCGGAGCGAACAACAATAATGAGCGGGAGCTGAATACTAGACGCAACGATAACTAATCTGCATTAACCTAATATAAGTCCTACAATGGTGGTGCCTTTTGAAATAACATGAATCGTGGGGTTTTGAAAATAGGGGCTACGGTGTTTTTAAGAAAAGATACGTTTTTTGAAATATCCGTAGAATCCCTTGACCTGTCTTTTAAAATACGCACGATTCGTAAGCTTTGAAATAGTTAGGAACTGAATCTAATCTAACAACTAACTAAACTAAAGGGCTAAGCTACAAGCTAGACTACAGGTAAGAAAACCGCCTAACATTTGAGTCGATACATATACATACCTGTATATATATTAGTTGGTGATCCCGCCTCAATAATATCATATCCGATACCATATCTATAATCAGACATCCCAAGTCAAGAGTGCGGATCAATCATCAAGATATAGCTCGTACGTAAATCCGTCGTACGGCATCCCTAAATCTGGGTACGGGTCAATATCATATTCCTCACAGTATTCCTCTGGTATCCTCTTTATCCAAGATCATAGTCTATGGTACTGACCTATGCCTAGTACAATACTAATATCCTCAATATACCCATGATCTGACTACTGATCGACAATCTCGTACAAACCGATATCGTCAGCACCTATCATCATCAAGGGGTATACATCGCCCGATACGGCCTAATATCAATATCCTAGCATATCCTGCCTCATATCACGATCACATGTCGACTACATAATGTATATGTCACTATTGCTATGGCATCATCATTCCCAAAATCCTCTAAAGTATCCAGACGTATCTCAATCATGAATCCTATCATATCACCGATATCATAATCCAGATCGAACTCACCGACTCATATCAATCCCAGGTATCATCCTCAAGTCCGTATGTGAACACAAAATCCCAAACCCATGTGAACACATATCTATGTAGAATCCCATCTATGCACATATGACGTGAGGATGTATGCAAGTATGTATGTGTGAGTATGTATGTGTAGTGCACCCACCACCCTAGGGTTTCGTAACCATTTACCAATCCAACATACCAATATCCATTTAAACATCAATAATTTATCACAATGAACATAAAATGATTGTTGGTGTGTATACGCATCCGTATACATCACCACGGACTGCGGGGGTGTTATACGCCATCCACCCGACTTCTCCCCGTAGATATAAATCTACTCACTTGGATGCCTCGGCTACTCTGATTCGATTCCAGCTCCGCCATCTCCGCGCCACATGCGACGGCTCTGCACCCGATCCTAGGGATGTGCATAAGGAAAACAAGAGAATAAATATAAATAGTCGCGGACACAATTGACACAAGTCAACAACGCGCGTTAATTAAACGCGCACGCACCCGGCGCACAAACGTGCTCGCGACAACGCCAAAATTACAATTAGGGCCACTCTATGTGAATAACACCATGCCTAAAACCCAATTTTCATCAATTGCGCATTCACAACACATTTAATATTATAGGAATTAGGTTGTAGGTCATTAAAATTTCAATTAAATTCAAATCGGTTAATTTCCAAAAGTCTAGTAAGCACCCATACACCATTTTAGTTCAAGTCTTGACGTTTTATCAATTCTAATGGCCACAAAAATCACATACTAACTTAGTTAATCCATACCAACCTTTTCTAAAATTTTACCTCACCTAATTACACATCAACTAAAAACCTAGTTAGCAAGGTTATATAATTAGGAAAAATTAGAAGTAACAATTAACAAATTAGCAACTAGACTAGGTTTTTACATGTCTTGAAATATTAATCTACACTTACTAATTATATTTATTTAAAAAAACCCAAAACTCTAGTTCAAACCCTTTCTTGAAATATAAATCTTAAAATTAAACCCATAATTAAACACTTAATTAGCTTAGATTACAACAATACTAATAAGGTAACAAATTGAGTAAGATTATACCTCACAAATCTTGTAGATCTCATAGTAAACTTAGCCTCTAAAAACCCATCTTGCTCCAAGATCCAAGCTTGATTTGGCTAAGGAAAATTGGTTAAAGGTTAAACTAGGGATTAATGAGACTTGTATTGGTTTTTAATGCAATTTTAGAGATTTTTTGATGAGGCAAAGAGGTGAGGAAATGGGGCGGGCTGCAGCAGGAAGCTCGTCCAGAAGAGGGAGGAAGAGGGGTGTGTGGATGTATGGGGGAAATTTCTAAGTCAAAGACACCCATACCTCACATGTATACACCCATGCCTAATTTCTTTATTCTATTCTTATCAAATTTCAATTCATTTTAATGAAGTGGGACAATGAGTGGGGATGGGGGGGGCTGCCAAGGCTGCTGGTTCAGCCACTAGGGAAGGTTTTTGGGTGAGTGAGTGAGGAAGTTCCATGCAAAGAAAGCCCAATTCAACATGCTACATACCCCTTTGTTTATTATAATTTATTTAAGCTTTTCTTTTACATTTTCTAACCATCTTGACAAATTTCATTTCATTTCAGAAACAATATTTTTCATGTTAGTTTAAAGTGTCATGATGCACAAAATTGTTTCAACTCATTCCAATTTGTAATTTTCCCTAATTAAATGTATTAGTGACGGGTTAAAATAATATTAAAATAATTAATTTCGGAAAATTTTTCAGAAAATTAGAAATTTTACCAGTGGCTCAATAAACACCAAATACTAGTAATTACATAGCTAGAATATGTATATTTAATTTTATATTAGAGATATTTACATTTTGACTTTTTACGGAAAACCCCCTTATTTTACCGATTTTCCGAAATATCACCGAAACGATTTTCAAAACGCTACAATCTTCCCCCCTTAAAAAAATTCGGTCCCCGAATTTAAAGTAAAACTCCCCCCAAATACTAAAACATCTAAACCAAAACCATCAAGTCGTCGGGGCTCCGAAATTGTAAATACATAAAACAAATCGTAGCGCAGCGCATGCGCATGAAAAATGAGCATATAACCCAAATCAAAACTCCGTCAAGCATCCCGCAATCTTCGGAGTCATGGGGAAGACATCAATGCCGAATCCAAAGCAAAACCAATATGATATAACTTGAAACTATACATGTAAATATCGAATCTATATATGTAAGTATCTGAAGGAAATGCATGCCAAACCTCTTTAAGTCGCTGTGCAACGCGTATAACACAGCACAGTGGCGGACGTCTATCATAAGAAAATAACTATATACATATATACCTTTTTTTGAAATGTACGTTCCGCCGTTTTGGAAACAATTTAGAAGGGTCTCCTTGTTTTAAACATTTCGTTTCATATCAGACACGTAGGTAAATGCTGAGGCTATAGCTCGCTTTTTTGGAAATCCCTTCAATAACTATCAATGCATGCAAATTATATTCAGGTACTGTCCTCTGACTAGTCCTGCTCAGTACAAAAACACATAGCAATATTATAAAAACGTACTGTTCTATAAGAAAAATCAATCCCAAAATACGCGTATGAATACTACGTGCGTCTGGTACGCACGGAAATCAAAATCCAAATATGTGCCATACATATGCACAGAAACAACATCTAAGTGCATCGGGTGTGCACGAAACATCTGTCGTAGGCAACATGTGTGCCTGACAGCAAAATCAGGTGCATCCATCGTGCACGAAATCATGAAATCCAATATCAAGTGCCGAATATACGCAAAATCCAATCAGGTGCACAAGGTGCACAAAACAAATATCGAACATCACCATCGAAATCGAAGTCCAGTGCATCTAAATGCACAACATACGTGACACTGCACTGCAAGCATATATGAACTATACCGAGTGCAAAAACCAAATCGTGTGCGTATATACGCACAAATCAACTCAACTGTATGAAATCCATATAATCACAAACATGAGAACCAAGGCACGAAAACGATATCAAGTGCAACAACCGTGCAAAAATCGTAAATACTCAGCATGTGCAACCATGGTCCATGAAGACAAATATCATGAAACTCAATCATCAAAATCAATCATGCGAATAAATCGCCCAAAATACGCAAAATCAAGTATGGCGGAATAGTCCCGCTCAAGCACATCCTCCAAGAATCTCTGGCCAACTGTCGTGGTCACTCATAGCATATCTCGTTGACGATCCTGAAATCTGGCCTGCTGGTGTGCGTAACATGACCACTCCTGGGTCCGAGTCTTCTCGTAATTTATTCTAGAAAAGTCCTGTCGAGGTCTATCCCAAATCTCGTCTCTGCTGAACTGTCCGGAAGTCATCGTCCTTTACTATATCCGCGTCTTGCTCTGGAACGACTGCATTCTCATCGCGACTCCTCTGGAAGGTATATCCAAGCATAATGTCTCGTCATGCGTATCGCATCTCTGATTTCGGCGGAGTGGAACGTCGTCTTATCCAGATCTTGTACGGACCTCTTTACTCCACTTTCTCTAATGTCGACTGCTTCGGACTCGTCTCATCGTGGCTACATGGACTGAGCTCCAACGGCTATCCTCGTATCGTGAGTCTCCCAAGAAATGCATCTCACCACCTAGCATCCGAATTAAGTCGAGCCATCCGATCGAGTCGTCAAAACCTCATAATCCCCCAAGAGCTCAACCTCTTGGGCACAGTTTAATAGTATCGAGTACATACCACAGCATCGGTGGTCCAGCCGTAGAAGGGCAAACCCAAGCCTCACTAATGGCGCCGTAGAACTGCCGCAAACCCGAAGGTTCAAAGGCTTTCACACGGTCATTAAGTCGAGTTAGGGTTTCATTCTTCTAGAGGGACCATAGAATTGCCTGCATGTCTTTCCGACTACTTTAAACTTGGAATAATAGGTTTCTGACATTCGATCGTCTCTGTCGACTCCCAACGTCTCCGCGTGAAGTCGTCTCTAGCTGGAATCAATCTATCTGATGATCTTGCATCGGGGTAGGCGAACGATCCACATGTCCTAGTCATTCATCCTCGATAACTAGCGACCTTCTATCATCTCTTAGTACAACTCGTTCTGCACTAACTCTAGCATCTGGGGCAATATCTTGTCGTTCGCAGCAATAACTGGCTCGCTCGTCTGTACGCTGAACAGTGCCTCGACCATCATGAATAAGCAACACACCAACGGTCATCAAAATCTGGCTGGCCTCTATCATTGGCTCAATCCTCTAGTGTCGATCAGCACATCTGAGTAACCTCATAAAGGCGATCCGCCAAACTCTCGTGGCGCGGAAACACAGTAAAAAGACACATCTCTGCAATCGTGTGTCGCCGGAATTTCGCCCTGGTCAGTCCTCGTTCATGACGAGCTCGTGCTGACCGCAACTCTAGCTGTAGCTCTCCCTGCCCCTACTCGTGGCAGTAAACCATAACTGGTGCTGATGAGGCAAGATCGTAATGAATATACTACTGAGCAAAGAAGTGTACATCCTAAGGCTTCTTAAGTGGAGTAGCGTATCGTAAATATGCCGCGGAACATACCTACGGTACGTCACTTTACTTTAGTCACCTATTCCATCAACCAAGGGTCATCCTACGCTCCGAAGGTAAAACCTAACGCTCTGATACCAACTTTGTCACGACCCGAAAGTACGGAACATGACCGGCACGTAAACTACGAACGTCTCGAGGCGTACGTAATCTAAGTAAACCGAAAACCCAGAAATGCAAACCAAGAAAAGTAGTAGAGTGAAGGAAAACCAATTTAAACAAGTAGTTTTAATAGCATAAGCCGAATTATGCGGTAAAAAAAAATTCAATATTTCCCGAAAATTTCGGCAGAGTCTCCTTTGTAAATACTGGCTCCCAAACAGGATACAACATGAATAGTATACGAAATTAATAAAAGGCATCTCCAAGCGGGAGCTAGCTCTTCGTCAATCGACAGTCACAACCACACAAGCAATAAAATATACAACGCCAACGGCGAGGATCAAAAACTCAAATCCACAATAAAACCACAGAAATAAAACGCGCGACTCTAAGGTCGAAAGAATAACATCACTGGTCTCTATCTCAAAAATAAACACATGTTTGGTTGATGGAACTTCTAGATACAGAAGAATAATAATATACAAGATATACAATGGGGGTACGATACAAGTAAACCCACCTACTAGCAAATCACCCGAAGGAAACTGTGCCCGCAAGCCGTAATGAAACCTGTACGGCAAACCTGCAAGAAACTGGGGCACAACGGGGGTGAGTTGCCAACTCGTGAATAGAAAAACATCTACGCACAGAAATCGCATAAATAACGCAACCTAGGTCAATGATCATAATATATCCTCAAATATATGAATAACATGCAGCCTATAACAATGGCTAGGGTAATGTCTAACCCGAGTGTGATCTCATGTGCCCGTGTCAGTGCCTCAGGTAGCAATATATCATATGAATGAGGTATGAATGCATGAAAACAGAATACAGGTAAATGAAGAAACTGTTTTCATAAACTAGTGAGATTTCCTTTGTATTTTTAAAATGAGGTATCATAAATGAAATTAGCATCAACAGTGTCTAGCATCGACACAAAACATGAATCTCAATGTCTCAAAACCTCAGGCTCGGGCTATCCGGACTGGCCTGTATCATCAAATCTCAGTACCTCAATATCTAGAAATCTCAATGTCTCAATCTCAATATCTAGGGCGCCGTCAGTCCAGACCGGCCCCTACCATCCATCTCAAGACCACGACGGTATCCTCCGGTATCCGACGCGTCGGGTAAAATCACCGGTAGGTAGTCTCCCCCTGCCAGGCTCATCGTCATCACCACGAGCTTCTTGCCCCGGGGTACCTTACCGGGTCCACCATGTACCCGAAACGGTTCATCCAACTCCTCGAATCGGGTCTCGAAATCCATCAGCAAACTCATGATGGACGACTCATACATCATGGGAAAAACCGCGCTTTTCATTTAAAAAGAGAAAGAAGAAGTTTGTATATGTTTTGCGGTTTTCCCCAAATCCAGAAAATCTCATGGAAATCCGAATCCAAAACCTCAATAGCACGTAAAAAAAAAGTGAATATATGCATGAGATCCATGAATGCGGCATAACAATGAATAACAGTATGCATGAAGTAGCAGGTAATAACTACAATGTCTAAACTAACATATAAGGCAAGTACACTAATATCATGTCTAAACTATTAGCTAACAGGCTATGTCAAGCAATAATATTTTCTAAGGTGTACGAGACATGGCAATTACCGAAGAAGATGTGTGTGAGCCGGCAAGTAAGTGTACGTGGTACATACGCATCATCGGTAATGGTGCTGGTGTCCTAACCACAAGATATCAACAGTAGAATATGAAGCATAATATAAGCATGTGATGCGGAGCGAACAACAATAATGAGCGGGAGCTGAATACTAGACGCAACGATAACTAATCTGCATTAACCTAATATAAGTCCTACAATGGTGCCTTTTGAAATAACATGAATCGTGGGGTTTTGAAAATAGGGGCTACGGTGTTTTTAAGAAAAGATACGTTTTTTGAAATATCCGTAGAATCCCTTGACCTGTCTTTTAAAATACGCACGATTCGTAAGCTTTGAAATAGTTAGGAACTGAATCTAATCTAACAACTAACTAAACTAAAGGGCTATGCTACAAGCTAGACTACAGGTAAGGAAACCGCCTAACATCTGAGTCGATACATATACATACCTGTATATATATTAGTCGGTGATCCCGCCACAATAACATCATATCCGATACCATATCTATAATCAGACATCCCAAGTCAAGAGTGCGGATCAATCATCAAGATATAGCTCGTACGTAAATCCGTCGTACGGCATCCCTAAATCTGGGTACGGGTCAATATCATATTCCTCACAGTATTCCTCTGGTATCCTCTTTATCCAAGATCATAGTCTAGGGTACTGACCTATGTCTAGTACAATACTAATATCCTCAATATACCCATGATCTGACTAATGATCGACAATCTCGTACAAACCGATATCGTCAGCACCTATCATCATCAAGGGGTATACATCGCCCGATACGGCCTAATATCAATATCCCAGCATATCCTGCCTCATATCACGATCACATGTCGACTACATAATGTATATGTCACTATTGCTATGGCATCATCATTCCCAAAATCCTCTAAAGTATCCAGACGTATCTCAATCATGAATCCTATCATATCACCGATATCATAATCCAGATCGAACTCACCGACTCATATCAATCCCAGGTATCATCCTCAAGTCCGTATGTGAACACAAAATCCCAAACCCATGTGAACACATATCTATGTAGAATCCCATCTATGCACATATGACGTGAAGATGTATGCAAGTATGTATGTGTGAGTATGTATGTGTAGTGCACCCACTACCCTAGGGTTTCGTAACCATTTACCAATCCAACATACCAATATCCATTTAAACATCAATAATTTATCACAATGAACATAAAATGATTGTTGGTGTGTATACGCATCCGTATACATCACCACGGACTGCGGGGGTGCTATACGCCATCCACCCGACTTCTCCCCGTAGATATAAATCTACTCACTTGGATGCCTCGGCTACTCTGATTCGATTCCAGCTCCGCCATCTCCGCGCCACATGCGACGGCTCTGCACCCGATCCTAGGGATGTGCACAAGGAAAACAAGAGAATAAATATAAATAGTCGCGGACACAATTGACACAAGTCAACAACGCGCGTTAATTAAACGCGCACGCACCCTGCGCACAAACGTGCTCGCGACAACGCCAAAACTACAATTAGGGTCACTCTATGTGAATAACACCAAGCCTAAAACCCAATTTTCATCAATTGCGCATTCACAACACATTTAATATTATAGGAATTAGGTTGTAGGTCATTAAAATTTCAATTAAATTCAAATCGGTTAATTTCCAAAAGTCTAGTAAGCACCCATACACCATTTTAGTTCAAGTCTTGACGTTTTATCAATTCTAATGGCCACAAAAATCACACACTAACTTAGTTAATCCATACCAACCTTTTCTAAAATTTTACCTCACCTAATTACACATCAACTAAAAACCTAGTTAGCAAGGTTATATAATTAGGAAAAATTAGAAGTAACAATTAACAAATTAGCAACTAGACTAGGTTTTTACATGTCTTGAAATATTAATCTACACTTACTAATTTGATTTATTTAAAAAAACATAAAACTCTAGTTCAAACCCTTTCTTGAAATCTAAATCTTAAAATTAAACCCATAATTAAACACTTAATTAGCTTAGATTACAACAATACTAACAAGGTAACAAATTGAGTAAGATTATACCTCACAAATCTTGTAGATTTCATAGTAAACTTAGCCTCTAAAAACCCATCTTGCTCCAAGGTCCAAGCTTGATTTGGCTAAGGAAAATTGGTTAAAGGTTAAACTAGGGATTAATGAGACTTGTATTGGTTTTTAATGCAATTTTAGAGATTTTTTGATGAGGCAAAGAGGTGAGGAAATGGGGAGGGCTGCAGCAGGAAGCTCGTCCAGAAGAGGGAGGAAGAGGGGTGTGTGGATGTGTGGGGGAAATTTCTAAGTCAAAGACACCCATACCTCACATGTATACACCCATGCCTAATTTCTTTATTCTATTCTTATCAAATTTCAATTCATTTTAATGAAGTGGGGCAATGAGTGGGGATGGGGGGGGGGGGCTGCCAAGGCTGCTGGTTCAACCACTAGGAAAGGTTTTTGGGTGAGTGAGTGAGGAAGTTCCATGCAAAGAAAGCCCAATTCAACATGCTACATACCCCTTTGTTTATTATAATTTATTTAAGCTTTTCTTTTACATTTTCTAACCATCTTGACAAATTTCATTTCATTTCAGAAACAATATTTTTCATGTTAGTTTAAAGTGTCATGATGCACAAAATTGTTTCAACTCATTCCAATTTTTAATTTTCGCTAATTAAATGTATTAGTGACGGGTTAAAATAATATTAAAATAATTAATTTCGGAAAATTTTTCAGAAAATTAGAAATTTTACCAGCGGCTCAATAAACACCAAATACTAGTAATTACATAGCTAGAATATGTATATTTAATTTTATATTAGAGATATTTACATTTTGACTTTTTACGGAAAACCCCCTTATTTTACCGATTTTCCGAAATTTCACCGAAACGATTTTCAAAACGCTACAGTTAGGCATGAAATGCGAAGTATGTGATATTTCGGATTTATGATGTCTAAATTGATCGTGGATTCCAAATATTGTAGTTTTACAATTTATTTTCTGTGACCGTAAGTGTAGTATGTAGTTGAATTGCCGGTTTTCGTTGCTATACATCAACGACGATCGGTGTATGCATACTTACTTACGTCGATGATATGTGATATTATGTGTTGCTGTGATATGTTATATTGGATCATCGTGTTATGAATAGCCGGGGGTTTTATGTGAGATGAGAGTTTTTATTTTCATTCATGTAAAATTCATTTGTATGTAATATTCTTTTATTGGGGCACTTCCGGGATGAGGTTGATGTCACCAGTGTATATTATTTACTTTTTCGCATTAGATAGACCCAAGGAGGGGAGCACAAGTAACCGGGTTCTAGGGTCCAGTGGGAGGCCATCTCGAGGAGTCGAGACCGGGTCTCCTAACCCTAGAATTGGCAGTGTTACTTGCCGCTCTCGTAAGGGTCTAGGGATGTGGGTTTGGCTATTCATCGTGACCGTGGAATCCGTGTTTTATACCGGCTCGTATTAAAAACACGGACATCCTAGTATATCCAATATTTCATATATGTTCTTCTGCTGCAATGTTCTGTGATGAGATCATATTACCGCCTGAGACGAATGCTTATACTATATATATATGCTGATATATAAATATTACTGCTTTCGTTTCTTCTGTGATGCTTAGGAAGCATAAGCTGATGGGATTTATTAATGAGATTAATAAAAAGAAAAGAAACCTAAAAGATGTTGTAGAATCAAAACTTTATCAAAGGGGTAGCTACAGTTTTGCTTTGCACAGCGGTATATATGATATACCCTGCACCTTATTCGATGAGGAAAGAGCCGAGATCCCTTCACCGGGAGTGACCTCTTTAGCGAAACTGGCAGATGCTACAAACTCACGGTTTAGTTTTTGACAGCTTCTATAGTCTTGCTTTGCACAGCGGTATATATGATATATCCTGCACCTTATTCGATGAGGAAAGAGCCGAGATTCCTTCACCGGGAGTGACCTCTTTAGCGAAACTAGAAAAGCCTAAAAAACACTCCTTTTTCAAAAACTACTCGATTCTATGACGATATCAAGTTCATTACGCTCAAGGTTTTCTGAAAAACCTGCATAGCCCTTCGTCATTTCAGATAAGTAATATTTAGTATTCGTGCTGCGGTAGTTTGGCAGGCGTCAAAGCGTAGTGTACGGTAGCTGATTATTACTTATCTGTAGCATGAGATGCGATTGGATTAGGGTATTCGTACGACGTTGTTTGGCATGCGTCAAGGGTCGTACGAGTGGGTTTAATTCAATCACGAAATGTACGGGTTGAACTTGACTAGCGGACTATGGGTTGTTTGGCATGCGTCAAGGTCATAGCACGCTAGGGGTAAAAGCATTATCGAGAATTTTAAGAGTTGAAATTTGCAATGAGATTGCATACCTCCTATGAGATAGTTGGATCCCGATACCCCCTGCGAGTAAGAGTTACTCCTGGGAGAGTTTTACACAGGACAATTAGCCGATCAAGTAGGTGTCTAGAAAAGTGTTAACGGGGTTATGCCTATGGGAAAATGAGGTTTACTTTAATTAGTTCCGTGCGAAAGCACGGGGAACCTTCCTCAAGTACCGACACTGATCTGGCTGAAAGATTTATGAAATTGTAGGGTGTAATTAATCCCGGCCAATCTTACCTTTTAGGGTTTGGAGGAAGATTTGATAAAAACAGTGGGAGACATCCTGATTAGATAAGATAATAACCAATCTAATCTTGCAAGAGCATACGCTAAAGTGTTTCCTTCTCTCTCTCTCCAGGTAGCGACCATGTCAGGCCATAATCAAGATAATAATATGGATGTATTGACTGAACCCGCTTATTATACTGAGCAGGGGAACGTTGGACCCGTTCTATCTTATAAGTGTTATAAGACTGAACAGGGAATAGTAGAATATCTGGATTCTCATGCCGCCCAAACGGAGAACATCCATGTTGATGCACCTTCTTCGGGTGTGTTAGTTATTGAGAACTGTTTCTCAGTTCACTCTACGTCCTGGGTATTAGATACCGGATCAGGATCCCACATATTTAAATTGTTATATGGGCTACGGAAAGGTGGAGAACTGGGAAAAGGTGATCATTCCGTTCAAGTAGGGAATGGTGCAAGTATTGTAACCAAAGCAGTTGGCGAATATCACCTAGTATTACCAAGTGGTAATACACTGATTCTGAATGAGTGCTATTATATACCGAACATGATGTGCAACATTATATCAGTTTCTTTCTTAAGTAAAGAAGGATATAATTTTGTAGTACAGGATAATGTTATGAACATATTCCTAGATCAAAAGTTGATTACATCAGGCTCGTTACATAATGGCATATTCATTCTCAATCAAAATACAGTCCTCAATATACAAAACACACACAAGAGGAAGAGTTCAGAAATGAACGAATCCTTCTTATGGCATTGTAGACTTGGTCATATCAATGCGACACGGCTAGCTAAGTTACATAAGGATGGATATCTGAATCCGTTCGAATTATCATCTTATGATACTTGCCATTCATGTCTCAAAGGAAAAATGACCAAAGCTCCGTTTAGTGGACACGGAGAAAGAGTTACGGAACTTTTAGGACTGGTACATAGTGATGTATGCGGTCCTATGTCTACACACGCCAGGAACGGTTCTTCCTATTTCATTACATTCACTGACGATCTCTCTAGATACGGACATGTGTTCCTGATGAAATACAAGTCTGAAGCTTTTGAGAAATTCAGAGAATACAAGCAAGAAGTAGAGAACCAAATGGGAAAAAGTATTACGATTCTTCGATCTGATCGAGGAGGTGAATACTTAAGCAATGAGTTCCTAGATTACCTAAAAGAGAATGGGAATCTCTCTCAGCTTACTCCTTCTTATACACCACAGCACAATGGTGTATCGGAACGGAGGAATCGCACCCTATTAGATATGGTGCGCTCAATGATGAGTACAGCTGAGTTACCAATTTTCTTCTAGGGGTATGCGCTTGAGACAGCCATAGACCTATTGAATAGGTTTCTACCAAATCTGTGCTTACCACTCCATATGAGATATGGAAAGGAAAGAGACCACATCTTAATTACATTAAGATATGGGGTTGTCCGGCCTATGTTAAAAGACAAAATCCGGACAAACTCGAGGCAAGATCTGTCTTATGTAAGTTTATAGGATATCCTAAAAATTCACAAGAGTATATCTTCTACCACCCCGAGGAACAAAAGGTGTTTGTTTCTCGACATACCACTTTCTTAGAAAAAGGTTTTTTTATGAAACAGATTAGTGGCATTAGAGGTTCCAGCGACACAAACTATAACAGAAGACTAGGTAGATTGTTAGTTATGTATATACCTTAGAGGCCATTGTTGTACATATGATGTATATTATAATGGATGCTTGGATATACATAGAGAGGACTTTCTTGCTCGTCATGATAGTATGTTATTTGGTTTCACTTTATCTTAACATGTTGACTTGTACTGGTTTACTGTCTTACTCTCACATGTTGATAAAACCCTTAGGATCTGTACTCGACTGCTGGGACTATGATGAGATCATACTAGTGGGGCCACGGTAGTCGATGAGTACATCTTATAACTGTTCCTAGTCGAGGGTATATCGAGACAGGTCATCGATACACCAGAGTAGACTAGCGTATTCGCATCTTGACCCATATGATGGGCGATGGATGATCCCATATCCATCGGTGTTTGACATCAAGGATGGTGTACGGGTGCTCAGTGGAGACTGGGTATACTGGACGGACTCGCCGAGAACTCCCAGATGGTGATATACCACATGTCAGATGGCAGTTCTCCGGTGACACTGGTACAGGGTAGTCTGTAGACCCAAGATCGTCATAGAGTCTTGTGTGATTCCCACTGTGCTTTGATTTCCACCTTACCACGTCCAAGGGGGCGTGCAAATGGTGTCTTTTGGGTGCAGTCCCAAATCACATGGAGGCAATGAGCGATAGGAGGGGATTCGTCTCTCCCGGTATAGGGAGTTGATGTTGTGCTGTGTTCGATTGGCTATAACTGGAAGTCCCTGGCCAGGGCTGATATAGAGATTTACTGGTAAGTGTTACCAGTAGTTTCTCGATCCGTTATGAGCCTCACATCGACACGACTTATCGGTTACCGGGGTCTGACGTATACCACCCCTAAACTTGATATGCGACATATAAGACGAACAGACCGGACTGTACCGGAGTGTTACTGATTGGATTCACAGGAGAACGTACAGGCTAGGTTGTTGATCTTCTGATCGCTCATACCTGGGTGGCTGTTACGTTTAGCTGACCGCTTGCAGCTTGTGGGTGTTTGATATGATCATCACCTGCTACCGGCGTATTGACGATTCTTTAGAGTCCTACACAGAGGTTTCTTGGCTCAGGAAAAATGGAGTAGAGGCACATATGTGATATGTGCAGGACCGAGGATAATGCGATATGGGATACCGTATTATATTCTCACGATATTTAGATATGAACCAGGTCATCGGATCAAGTATTGATTCGATGAATCGGTACATGCTATATTAGTCGGTTATATTCGATATAGCCGGATTGTCGGATCAAGTGTTGATTCGATGATTTAATGTATAATAATATATATGATATATTGTATTACATTATCTAATATTGGCTCGCTTTATTATTTCATTTTCTCACGGATAATACATTGATATATATGCGATATATGTTAATTGTATTATTTTCTTTTATTACAAATATATAATATATATGAGATATATATTATTGTAACATGATATGATTAATAATGGAACATGTTTAGTGGAGATTAAACAAGGTTAGGGTTTGATTAGGGTTAGTTGCTTCATGCACGTTCTAGAAGCAATTCCTTTTGTCATGAGTTAGATATTATGGTTGATATTTTTCTATGACTCATTCTTTAACCCAACCAAACCCTAGCCCTAGTTAATTCTCTACAAGGGTTATCCTTGTCATCCTAAACCATAGTTGCATTATTAATTCATATATTCATTTCATTATTCATCACAAAAGGATTAACTCATTTTTCATCATCTTCTTCTCTCTTGAGCTTTGAGAAAGCTTACTAGTTATTCATTTTGTAATGATTTCATGTGAGAATTTGATATAAAAAGAAAGCATAAATACTACTCCATCATCCTCATCTAATCTAGCCAATTAGATTAGGGTGTTCACCTCATTAGAGTGAGAGAGCTTGAGTTATAGAAATTTCGACGTAAATCATCGGAGAAAAGGAATACTACAAGCTAGCATGGATCGTTCGAGTCGTGGAGCCTCTCTTGAGTCCGAGAGATCGTAGATCGCGGCGAAGGGACTTCTACTCGGAGCTTATGAAGCGAAGGAGCGGACTACAAAGGTTGTAATCCCTCACACTTAGTAGTAAAGATGTTTACTTGCATGTTAAAACCCTAATAATCTAGCAAAGATCCCAGTTTTGGGTTGTTCGGCACGTCTAAAATTTTATTCGGGCATGGTTGATGCCTTATGAACCCTCACAAGAGTACCTGGGAACCCTACAACTTAGATGTTTAGTTTGCTAGACTAGACAACTAAGAAGATGTAGAGAATCTAATTGAGTGTTTTATCTCACAAGATTCTAGGGTTTACAACACATGTGAGGGTTAGGGTCAAGAGGAAGAAGGAGGAGAAAATGGAGAGATCAAGAGAGCAAAAGCAAAATGAGCTAGAGTTGTTAGCAAGTCAAGTGTAGAATGGCTCATATCATTTCTCACTTATTGAAGCATGGATTATATCACAATGTTAAATCCAACCATGCTTCAATAGTGAATGCAAACACATAAAATAATACTAAGAGCCATGCTTCACCCTTTGCCAATAATATCTCTCATTTTCCACCTCATTTATCTATTTCTATAAATAGATAAACATAATAATGAGGTGTTTCCTTTTAGAAGCATACCATGTAAAATTACAAGAATACTCTCACCGTATATACATACCCGCATTCGTATTCTGAAAAATACGAATACTATGAGATGATAACAATCCAATAATATTATACTAGGATCTGGCTTAAACCAAAGCCCACTAGTATTATCCGTCCGAACATCATTCGTGTAGCCAGTACACGTATGTGATCGGAACCCTGCTGTAAAACCATACGGCCTCTATATCGTTTCGCCCGAAGCAGGGAAACCCTCTGTGTGGGACTCTAAAGACTCGTCAATACGCCAGCAGTAGGTAATGATCACATCAGTTACCTAGAAGCTGTCAGCGGTACTAGGTGGACGTAACGGCTACCCAGGTATTGAGCGAATAGAAGATCAATAAGCAAGCTTGTCCAAACTCCCGTAAAGCCTATAAGCAACACTTATCGTACAGTCCGGTCTCTTCGTCTGATATGTCGCATATCATGTCTAGGGGTGGTAAACGCCAGGCCCCATTAACGTGATAAATCATGCCGATGTCTGGCATATAACGGTTTGAGAAACTACTGATAATTCTTATCAGTAAATCTCAGTGGTAGTCCTGGCCAGGGACTTCCAGTTATAGATAATCGAGCATAGCGCAACATCAACCCCCAATACCAGGAGAGACGAAACCCCTCCTATCGCTCATTGCCTCCATGTGACTCGGGACTGTACCCAAAATCCACCTGTTTGCACGACTCATTTGAGCCATGGTAGGGAGGAAATCAAAGCACAGTGGGAGCCACACAAGACTCTATGATGATCTCGGGTCTACAGACTAACCTGTACCGGTGTCACCAGAGAACTGCTATCTGATGATAGGTATGGTACCATCTAGGAGTTCTCGGTGAGTCCTGTTCGGTGTACCCATTTTCTAATGAGCACCTGTGCACAATCTTTGATGTCAAACACCAATGGTTATAGGATCAACCATCGCCTAATACAGGGTCAAGAAACGTACACACTAGTCTACTCTGGAATATCGATGCCCTGTCTCGATATCCCCTCGACTAGGAACTATTAAAGGATGTGCTTGTGGACTATCCAGGCCCCACTAGTATGATCTGCATCATAGTCCTGGTAGTCAAGTCCACGTTCTAAGGACTTTATCAACATGTATCAGAAAAATAGTATAATAATACAAGTATACATCTTAAGATAAAGAGCAACCAGATAGCATACTATCATGTCGAGCAAGATTGTCCTCTCTATATATGTCCAAGCATCCACTATATCATACAATAATAGCCTCTAGGGTATACATATTCCTAACAGTTTCACATGAGATTCTTGGTTAAACTTGAATCTAGACATTGATATTTAAAGTTACAAATAATGTGGTAAAATTAGATTGACCAATATATAAAGGAAAATGGAGTTTCCAGGGTTTAGAAAAAGTATCGGTAATAACTCCACTTTACCGATATAAGATTTAAAGATGAATTTCAATGAAAAGGAGGAGAGTTAGGAGAGACATACGGTTTTAATATATCAAGAAGAGGTTAAGGAAGAGGGGATGAACTTCGTGGTGTCGCAGGAGCTCCGGAATCGACTTCGATCTTCGACGGAAGAAGCTTTCTCGCTAACTCCACTTTACTCCACTTGCACTTAGGAATTTTTTGAGAGAGTTTTTGCTAGAATAGAATGGTGCTGAGCCAAAGTATGGGGTGGTATTTATAGTGGAGAATTTGGATTTGGGAATTAAAATTTTGGATTAAAAAGCATTAAAATGGTGTTAATTGGTGAATTAAAGGGTCTCTGTTTGATTGCAGGGAAATCAAACAGTGCAGAGGAGTTGAGGGGAGTTGAAGAGCCGAGTGTGTAAAGCACGAAGCTCATTAGACTCATCTTAGCCGTCGCCGCCGGCCCTAGGGATAATTCCGCCGGTCGGATATGAGTGTTTGGTCTCGAGATTCGTGCCACGTGGATTTTTCTGTGTTTACACCCTTTTGCACATGTTTGATTTTTCTGAACTTTTCATTTCCCCGTGTATTGCACATGCAACCTTTTGGGCTTCCAAAAAGTAAAAAAGAAAAAAAAATTAGAAAAATAATTGTATCTGATTGGAATCGAACACACAGGCTACGTCACAGCAGTGCAAAGGCTTTACCAGTGAGCTACAAGTGGCTTCTTGCTTTTATTTATCAAAAGTAATTTATAACTCATACACAGGCTGTCAAACTCTTTTTTGTATATTAACAGAAAAATTTCTGTACAGAGATTTCAGTGTCGTTACAGTGGTCGACCTTCTAGCACGATCTCGGCGTCTACAAGCTTGGATGGGTCTTCCACAATTGGGTGGACACGCGTCGAAGGTTGTAATTTCATATCCTTATATGTTTTAGCTTTCTAGTTTAGGTGTACGGATCGCATCCTGGGTTATGCGTGTTTGGCGCTCGTGTAAAATTTTTGTTATCACTTCCGTTTTGGCCGCAGCTTCCGCGGCGCGGGCACCGAACCCTAACAGATATTGCACTGCGGGTACGGCGATCATGATTTGACACCGTTGTATATGTATGTAGTGATTATTAATGATTGATGATTGTTAGCGTTTCGTTGCGCAGTATTGCATTTACTTCCGTGACTCACATGCTTTCAGATGCTTGTGGTTATGTTATGCCCGTACCGGGCTAGATGCTAATTACTTGATGTTAACATGATAACCACACACGGATTCATATTTCACATGTTAGGATAGTGGTACACGAGTTGTACATGAGGGCTTACTATCTTTATATTCAATCGCTCGAACTCTAGTTTCGACGTGTGCTTATTTACCCTCCTTGATGTACATATTTATCATGTTTTAGTTGTTTCACCGTTTATCCATGCGACTTCTAGCTTGTTATATAATTCTACTCATGAGTTGGCAACTCACACCCGTTGTGCCAATAGTTCTTTACAGGTTTGACCGCTTGGATCCGTAGCGGCTTATTTGGCATGTTTGCTATCTTTTGGGTATGGTTGCGTATATTTTGAGTTTGTGGGTTATATTTTGTATTGGAATTTTCTTTGTACCTATTTGTATCTTGAAGTACTCTATTAAAGACCAAGTCTAGTTTATTTTCGAGACATCAGAGACGTATATTATGTTGTTTACTTTCGGCACTGTTGATCTTTCGCCTTTTGGAGTCGTATATTATTGCGTGATTGTGTATCCGCCGTTTGGGCGTTGATTTAGCTCCCGTATATAAGATGTTGCTATACTTATTATCATTGTACTTGTTTTATTCAAAATTTACAAAGGAGGTGCTGTTCGTTTTTTAAACAATCTTTCAAAACAAGCTTTACTTTTTACAAAAGTTCTCTAAAACTTCACCTCTACCTATTATTATCTATTTTCCACTTATATTTGGTTTATATTCTCGGTTTTGGCTTACTTGGGTTATGATGGGGTCCACATGACTTCATGTGGTCCTTGTGCCGGTCATGTGCGTTTTTTCGGGCCGTGACAGTATGATCCTTATCGTTAATCCTGGTAGTTAAGCAAAGATCTTATGGGCTTTATCTTATATATTAGCGATACGTGATAACTAGTAAAACGTATACACATGAAAGATAAAGACAAACCAGATAGCATACTATCATTTCGAGTAAGACCGTTATCTTTATAGGTCCTTATGAATTCAGTAATTGCATTCCTATAATTACGATAATTGCCTTGAGGGCACCTATATCCAACAAGTTCGACCACAACACAAATAACACAATACTTCGTGCAATCTAATGAAGTCATCGCAACATCCCTGGTGTCCTCTTCTTCTTCGCTACAGGATGTTGAGGCTGTGACGGCCCGGCTTCGTCGGCGGCAGGTGGCTGAGATGGCTCTGGCTATGATGGTCCATGCTCATACTCATCGGGATGCTGAGACGACTCTGGCTATGCCTGTTTAAGTCTTGTTCGTCCATATATGATACGAATGGCTAGTGCGGACAAAGGTGATGGAGGCACGGGTGGTGCAGGAATGGATGGTGCAGGCATGGGTGGTGCATGCACGGCCGGTGGACGTGTGAATCTGTGCCTCATCATCACACTCCTGATGAAGGACATGATGTTCATAAAGCAGCTCGCTGAGTCCCTAGTGCCACTAATCCCCTCATCAGTTATATCCCCTAACGCGTAAATAGTTTGGACCTATATTGATGGTAAATAATGTAAGTCCATGCTACCTCTCCCGGTACTTTCGGGCATGCGGAATTTGATGAAAAACAATTTTCTTAGTGGTGGTAACATGGACTTAAAACCCGGATCTTTGTTAAACATCTAACTAACAACCTAACTACGAGTTGCTAACTACTCGGTTAGGGGGTTATACCTTTCTTTTTCTCGAACTCCTTCGTCTTCAACTCGTCCCGGAGTTCGGATCGGCCTCACCTCGTCGTCTCCTTGCGTCGAAGATGGATCCACCCGAAAGCTTCTACCTTTGGCTTGTTCTTCGGACTTTGAAGAAACTAGATCACTTGGCTTGCTAGGCTTTGTGAGCTAGAATGAGTAGAGAAGAGTATGTTGGGATTTTGCTCTATGGTTCTTGCTTCTCAACACATGAGACAAGTGAACCATAGACTAAAGAGAGAGAGCAAGAGGAAGAGGGTGAGAGCAAGAGCATGAGAGCTCAAAACCAAGAGAGAGAAAGGTCAAGCAAGAATGAGCCTCTCTTTTGTCTTTCACCCTCTCATAACCCAAAAGCATCATTAGCCATAATGTCAACCAAGTATTATGTGATGGTTCATATCATGACAAAGGCAATATCATTTCTACGCACTCATTTTGCAAACTACAACAAGCAAGCAAAAGTCTTTGCATGAAAATGACAACCATTGTGATGATGATGGTCAACTAGTCCAACCTAGTCAACCGGTCAACAAAGTCAACAAGTCAACCCTCCAACAACCACGTCACTATAATACTTAATTAATATTATTGCTAAATATATATATATATATATATATATATCATATTCTCATTAGGGTTGAGCAAAAAGTCAATAGTCAACAGTCAACGGTCAACAACCCTAATGAGAATCCTCTGCCTCTGTCTCTCCATCAACTGTGCATACACACCCGCATCCGCGTTCCGAGGAACACGGATGCAAACTGGATAAAACCAATCCCAATACGTATACTAGGATCTGGCTTAAACCAAAGCCCGCTAGTGTAAACTGTCCGGACACTAAACGTGCACAAGTGCACGGATGTGACTGAACCCTGTCGCAAAACCATGCGACCTGTCGCAAAACCATGCGACCTCTACTCTTTTGCTTAAAGGCGAATAGCTTTCTGTGTGGGACTCTAAAGACTCGACACTACGCTGGCAGTGGGTTTAACCACAGACCGCAAGCGGCACTAGCTGTGCGTAACGGTCCCCAGGTAGATGCCGACAAGAAGACTGACGAGGCGAAACCCATCTGAACTCCTACTGAGCCTGAATGTGACATTCTCCGTACAGTCCGGTCTGTTCGTCTGATACATCGCATGGCGGGCCTAGGGGGCGGTAAACGTCAGTCCCCCAATAGCGGTACAAGTCGTGTCGGAGTGAAGCCCAAAACACCCTGAGATAACACTGGAAGCCTACCAGTATATTTCGTTTGCCCTGGCCAGGGACTACTCGTGTAATGGCTCTTCTAGACACAGCGCGATGTCAACCCCCAATACCGGGAGAGACGAATCCTGTCTAACCGTCATTGCCTCCAAGTGCTTCGGGACTGCACCCAACTACCACCTGTTTGCACGACTCCTTTGAGGCGTGATAGGGTAGTAATCAAAGTACAGTGGGAACACACTCGAGGAGAAGTGACAGTGTCAAGTCAGCGGACTAAGCTGTACTCATGTCATCTGGGAACTGATAACTGACGATAGGCATAATACCAACTAGTCAGTTCCCGATGAGTCCTGTCCAGTGTACTCGTAACCCAACGAGCACCCGCATACTATCTCAAGTACGACGTACCGACGGCTGTGGGACAGACCGTCTCCCACACTGGGATGAAAAGCGCATGCGCTAGTCTACTCCGGAGTATCGATGCCCTGTCTCGATAGTCCTGCGACCAGGGACCTGCATAAGGATGTACTTATAGATTACCCAGCCCCACTAGTGTGACTGCCATCACAATGCTGGTAATCAAGCAAAGATCCTAAGGGCTCCACTAATGTGTATAGGAGATATACTAAAATAAACACATGTACACATTGAAGTAGAAACAAACCAAGTAGCATACTACCATTTTGAGCAAGATTGTATATACAAGGTGAATATCCCAAGCTTCCATTAAGTAATATACAAACTAGTATGATACAGTAATGGCCTCTAGGGCATATACACTAACAATCTCCCACTTGCACTAAGGCCATGTACTGGCGTATCGAAGACCTATCATCTCGATCAGCCGCTCGAACTGAGTCTGGGGCAAGGCCTTGGTGAATGGATCTGCAGTGTTATCTTCTGAAGCGACTCTCCGAACCTCGATCTCCTGGCGATCCACGATCTCCCTGATCAGGTGATACCGCCTCAAAATGTGTCTGGATCTCTGATGGGACCTGGGTTCCTTCGCTAAAGCTATAGCCCCGTTGTTGTCGCAATACAGAGGTATTGGATCAAAAATGGACGGAACCACCTGAAGCTCTTTCAAGAACTTCCTCATCCAGACAGCTTCTTTTGCGGCATCAGATGCAGCGATGTATTCCGCTTCCATCGTCGAGTCTGCAACGGTTTCCTGTTTGGAACTCTTCCAACACACCGCCCCTCCATTGAGGGTAAAGACAAAACCCGACATGGATTTGGAATCATCCTTGTCACTCTGGAAGCTGGAGTCAGCAAAGGCCTCGATCTGGAGGTCTTTTCCGCCATACACCAAGAACATCTCCTTAGTCCTTCTGAGGTACTTGAGAATGTTCTTTACTGCTATCCAGTGTTTCTCCCCAGGGTTTGACTGATACCGGCTTACCACACTCAGTGCATAAGCTATATCCGGTCTGGTACACAACATCGCATACATTATAGAGCCTACCGCAGAAGCGTAGGGTATAATAGACATGCGATCCCTCTCCAAATCAGTCTTGGGAGACATCTCTTTAGAGAGGGTGATCCCGTGACAAGCCGGTAGGTTACCGCGCTTGGAATCTTCCATACTGAATCTTTTCAGTATGGTGTCGATGTACCTGGACTGTGAAAGCCCTAATATCCTCTTGGATCTATCACGATGGATCCGGATCCCCAGGATGTATGAGGCATCACCCAGGTCTTTCATGGAGAATCTGTGTGACAAGAACCCCTTGACAGATTGTAGCATAGGAATGCCATTTCCTATTAAGAGAATGTCATCCACGTACAAAACGAGGAATACTACAGTTCTCGCTACAAATCTACAATAGATGCATGGTTCATCTGGATTTTTGATAAAGCCAAATTCCTTGACCGTCTCATCAAAACATATGTTCCAACTCCGCGATGCCTGCTTTAGTCCATAGATAGACTTAAGCAACTTGCACACCTTTCCGCTGCTCCCACTCTGAATGAAACCCTCTGATTGGTCCATATAGACACACTCCTCTAAATTTCCATTTAGAAAAGCGGTCTTTACGTCCATTTGCCAGATCTCATAATCGTGGAAGGCAGCAATGGCAAGAAGGATCCGAATGGATTTCAGCATAGCCACTGGAGAAAAGGTTTCGTCATAGTCCAAGCCAGGTCTTTGACGGAAACCCTTTGCAACAAGTCTAGCTTTATAGGTCTCAACCTGTCCATCTACACCAATCTTCCTTTTGAAGATCCACTTGCATCCTACGGGTTTTACCCCATCTGGAGCAATGTCCAACGTCCATACTTTGTTGGTGTACATGGACTCCATTTTGGTCCGTATTGCATCCAGCCATTTTACTGAGTCAATGCTCTGAACGGCCTGCTGGAAGCTAGTAGGCTCATCATAATCTATGATGCAATCCTCTCTATCCCCGTCTATGAGAAAACCGTAGTATCTCTCGGGCGGATGAGACTGCCTACTACTCCTGCGGAGCAGCGTAGGAATGTCCTGTTCTTTTGAACCCTCTGGTTCCACTAAGCTTTCAGTAATAGCTCGTGGTTCTGGAATTTCTTCCAGTTCTACTGCGCTCCCACTAATTTCCTTTTCTAAGAACTGATGTTCTAGAAAGTGGGCATTACGAGAAACAAGGACTTTTTGTTCCTCTTCGTGGTAGAAAAGATACCCTCTGGTGTTCTTTGGGTATCCCACAAACTTGCACAGTACTGAGCGTGCCTCGAGTTTGTCCGCATGCTGCTTTTTGACAAAAGCTGGACATCCCCAGATCTTCAGATATTGAAGATAGGGTTTCTTCCCACTCCATAACTCCTAAGGTGTGGTAGGCACAGTCTTAGTGGGAACTCGGTTCAAAAGGTATGCAGCTGATTCTAGCGCATACCCCCAGAATGATCGCGGTAACTCAGCGTTACTCATCATGGACCGTACCATATCCAATAGGGTTCGGTTCCGTCTCTCCGATACACTATTATGTTATGGAGTGTATGGAGGAGTAAGCTGAGAGAGAATTCCGTTCTCTTTTAAGTAGTCCAGGAACTCGGCATTCAAGTATTCACCACCTCGATCCAATCTTAGAATCTTGATACTTTTGCCGGTCTGTTTTTCTACTTCATTCTTATATTCCTGGAATTTTCCAAAGGCTTCGGACTTATGTTTCATTAAGAAGACATAACCGTACCTTGAAAAGTCATCCGTAAAAGTAATGAAGTAAGAAAAACCGCTTCGCGCATGTGTAGATATTGGACCGCACACGTTGCCGTGTACGAGTCCCAAGAGCTCGCTCGCTCTTACTCCGTGTCCAGTGAACGGAGGCTTTGTCATCTTTCCTTTGAGACAGGATTGACAAGTGGCATACGATTGATATTCGAACGGATTCAAATATCCTTCTGTATGTAACTTTGTCAACCTTCTCTCATTGATGTGACCCAGTCTACAATGCCATAAGAAAGTCTGATTTATTTCCGGAGACTTTCTTTTGTGTGTATTCTGGACATTGAAAATCTGTGGTTGGTTTAATACGTATATACCATTGCTCAATGTACCTGACCCAATCAGAACTTGATTAAGGTGAATGTTTACAACATTGCTTACAAACGCAAATTCATAACCTTCTTTAGAAACTAAAGATACAGAAATGATATTACAAGTTGCGTTGGGTACAAAAAAGCAATTACGCAAAACCAAAACATGTCCATCTGACATTCCCAGGTGATAGTCCCCCACGGCTTTAGCATCCATGCTAGCTCAGTTCGCAACTCTGAAGGTCATGTCACCTGCTTTCAAAACACTACGGTTTCTCAACGCCTGCAAAGAATTACAGATATGAGATCCTGATCCGGTATCCAATACCAAGGAAGTATAGTTTATTGAAAGACAGTTTTCAATAATATACACACCTGAAGCTGAAGCTGCAACCTGCTTCAATTTCTGTGTTCTGGCCTTCCAGGCCCTGCAATCATTCTTCCAGTGTCCTTTCTTATGATAATAAAGCATTCTTCCTTATCCATAAGCTTCCCCGCCTTCTTTGTTGCTTTAGCTTTTCATTTCGTATCCACTTTACTAACACCGCCTCTTGGTTTGGCGGGGGCTTTCTTCTTCTTTCCCTTGGCTTTCGCCTTGGACCTAGAAGAAGATGATCCTCCTACAAACAAAGTGGATGTTTCCCTACCTTTCTGTAGGGTGCCCTCTGCGCTCCTCAGCATGTTGAGGAGCTCTGAAAGTTCAACTTCTTTTTCTTGTAAGTTGAAGTTCAGTATGAACTGGGTGTAAGTGGAAGGAAGGGATTGGAGAATCAAGTCCGTATAGAGCTCATTCTCCAACGTGGTCCCAAGGTCCGCGAGCTCTTCTATGTAGCCAATCATCTTAAGCACGTGTTCCACTACCGATGATCCGACGGCCAATCTTGCCGAAAATAACTTCTTCGACACTTCGTATCTTGCGATACGAGATTGCTCTCCATACAGTTCTTTTGTATGAAGAAATATGGATTCCAGGTCCATATTCTCGTGCCTCCTCTGATGTTCATTGTCCATAGAGGCAAGCACGAGGCACTTGGCCTTCGCGCAGTCTAATTCCCAGGTCTTACGGATTTCCTTATCCGCGACGCTGGTTTTGGGACCTGGGACAGGGGGAGCTTTCGTGGTAAGAAGATACCCCAGCTTGTCGTAAGTGATTGCCATCTTGACATTCCTGAGCCAATCTTTGTAGTTTGGCCCTGTCAGTATGTTTTTATCTAGAAGTAACTTAAGTCCAGTCATGTCGATTGGTCGCTGCAATTAGGAGAGAGAAGAAGAAACACTCAGCATGATGCTCTTGCAAGTTTAGAGTGGTTTTTAGTTTGTCTAAACAGGATGGCTCCCACTGTTTCTCGAATCCCTCCTCAAACCAAAAAGGAAGAATTAGTCGGGATCAATCCCACCGCACAATACTTGCTTAACCGTTCAGCCAGGCCAGTGTCGGTACTTCGAGGGAGGTTTTCCAACGCTTGCGCGAAGTTCCTTAATTAAATAACCTCTTTTCCCTGGGGGCGTAGCCCCGCTAACACCTTTCTAGACACCTACTTGGTTTATAGCATTGATCGTTTAGTGAGAAATTTCCCGAGGAGTAGCATATACTAACAGTAGGATCGGGATCCAAATATCATCGCGTGACGAAACTGAAGGAATCCTACCAGAATCATCACACTCCAAATGGTATGCAACACTAGCAAGTTTCAGTTCTTTTGAAACTCCCGATGTGGATTTTTGCCCCATGCTCTTATGACCTTGGCGTGAGGTCAAAATGTCATAAGTCACATGTCAAGTTCTTCCCATCATTATCCAGGTTAATTTGAATCCACCCGTACCTACCCTTGACGTAGGCCAAAATGGTAGTACGGCTGTCCCAAACCAACGCATTCTATCTATGCAACAGATAAATATCCGGCAGCTACCAATCACTATGCCTTGGCGTGAGGTCAAAATACATAGCTTGAATACTACCGAATATTTAACTGAAATGATGGAGGGCTACGAATGGTTTTGGCAAAACCGTGAACGTAGTGAACTTGATATAATCGATGGAACGAGATAGCTTTTAAAAGGAGTGGCTCAAGCTCCGCATTTAAAAGTTAGTTTTGAAAAGAACCGAGTGGTTTTCCGAAAGTGTTCCAACGATTTTAACTTGGTTTATTTTCTTGCATTAGTTCTTTTAATGCGTGATATTCTTGCATTAGTTCTTTTAATGCGTCCCATCATTTAATCCTACCATTGCAGAAAACAACCAAAATATGACGTACGCTTATGCCATTCGCATTCGCCACGGGGCCCCGTCATTACCCGTTAGGTTACTTAACTAACGACAGAGCGGGGGCTGGGCTAGCGCGGCTGTAAAACATAAGCAACGCCTAAATAATATCATATATAGATATATTGCAATGATAGCTATTTCAGATCACAGATGAACACATTGGATATACTAGGAATCCGTAATTCGTACGAGCCTGTAACGAAAAGCAGATTGCACGGTCGCGGTGAATAGCCAATACCCCACCCAAGACCCCTACGGGTGCGGCAAACTACCCGCCAAGTACCCGAAGCGAAGCAACCTCCCTCAACTTCGTGAGTAGGCCACTCGGCACTTCGGCATACTCGGTAGTTTGTGCACCCCCTCCATGGGTCTATCCTAGGAGCAAAAACAGTAAAAAGAAATTATACAATGACGGCTACAACCCCGACCCGGTTGTGCGGCCATACAAATAATTATTACATCAATTTACAAATTTACATGAATTGAAAGAAAAGAAAACTCTCGTCTCACAACCCCCCGGCTATTCACCCGCGACAATCCAACATATTCATATACACATTCCAATAACATTACAGATCACAGATTTTTATAACCCCCACTAATCGACATATAGCGATTAGCAGACGTTCAATACAAATATCACATCACTGAAAAACCCGTCAGCTTAAGTCTTCTAGAAGTTCGATAAAAAATACGGATTTTCAGGACCCCAAAAATAAAATTTTCGTTCTGGAAAATCTGGGCAGAAAATATATATTCCAAAAATCCCAAAATACCCCTATGAGCAAACTGCAAAGAAGAAACCCCATGACCGAGTCAACTCGGCTGCGGTTCCGCGGCGGGAGCAAGCTCCCGCCGCGAAACCGCGGCGCTTTGATCGAGTTAGGGGGTCAAATTTTTGCAGTTTCTTCAGAAAACCCTGAGTCAATTTTTGGTGTATTTCAAAAATTTTTTCCAGCACTTTAAAAATCGACAGAAAGTTTAAAAAACGGGGTTCGTTTTGCGACTTTTCCTTTGATCGATCTTCTAGCTACTTTGCTAACATGTTAGATAGAGTTTAACTAGGCTCTGATACCACTGTAAGTCCATGCTACCTCTCCCGGTACTTTCGGGCATGCAGAATTTGATGAAAAACAATTTTCTTAGAGGTGGTAACATGGACTTAAAACCCGGATCTTTGTTAAACATCTAACTAACAACCTAACTACGAGTTGCTAACTACTTAGGGGGTTATACCTTTCTTTTTCTCGAACTCCTTCGTCTTCAACTCGTCCCGGAGTTCGGATCGGCCTCACCTCATCGTCTCCTTGCGTCGAAGATGGATCCACCCGAAAGCTTCTACCTTTGGCTTGTTCTTCGGACTTTGAAGAAACTAGATCACTTGGCTTGCTAGGCCTTGTGAGCTAGAATGAGTAGAGAAGAGTATGTTGGGATTTTGCTCTATGGTTCTTGCTTCTCAACACATGAGACAAGTGAACCATAGACTAAAGAGAGAGAGCAAGAGGAAGAGGGTGAGAGCAAGAGCATGAGAGCTCAAAACCAAGAGAGAGAAAGGTCAAGCAAGAATGAGCCTCTCTTTTGTCTTTCACCCTCTCATAACCCAAAAGCATCATTAGCCATAATGTCAACCAAGTATTATGTGATGGTTCATATCATGACAAAGGCAATATCATTTCCATGCACTCATTTTGCAAACTACAACAAGCAAGCAAAAGTCTTTGCATGAAAATGACAACCATTGTGATGATGATGGTCAACTAGTCCAACCTAGTCAACCGGTCAACAAAGTCAACAAGTCAACCCTCTAACAACCATGTCACTATAATACTTAATTAATATTATTGCTAAATATATATATATATATATATATATATATATCATATTCTCATTAGGGTTGAGCAAAAAGTCAATAGTCAACAGTCAACGGTCAACAACCCTAATGAGAATCCTCTGCCTCTGTCTCTCCGTCAACTGTGCATACACACCCGCATCCGCGTTCCGAGGAACACGGATGCAAACTGGATAAAACCAATCCCAATACGTACACTAGGATCTGGCTTAAACCAAAGCCCGCTAGTGTAAACTGTCCGGACACTAAACGTGCACAAGTGCACGGATGTGACTGAACCCTGTCGCAAAACCATGCGACCTGTTGCAAAACCATGCGACCTCTACTCTTTTGCCTAAAGGCGAATAGCTTTCTGTGTGGGACTCTAAAGACTCGACACTACGCTGGCAGTGGGTTTAACCACAGACCGCAAGCGGCACTAGCTGTGCGTAACGGTCCCCAGGTAGATGCCGACAAGAAGACTGACGAGGCGAAACCCATCTGAACTCCTACTGAGCCTGAATGTGACATTCTCCGTACAGTCCGGTCTGTTCGTCTGATACATCGCATGGCGGGCCTAGGGGGCGGTAAACGTCAGTCCCCCAATAGCGGTACAAGTCGTGTCGGAGTGAAGCCCAAAACACCCTGAGATAACACTGGAAGCCTACCAGTATATCTCGTTTGCCCTAGCCAGGGACTACTCGTGTAATGGCTCTCCTAGACACAGCGCGATGTCAACCCCCAATACCGGGAGAGACGAATCCTGTCTAACCGTCACTGCCTCCAAGTGCTTCGGGACTGTACCCAACTACCACCTGTTTGCACGACTCCTTTGAGCCGTGGTAGGGTAGTAATCAAAGTACAGTGGGAACACACTCGAGGCGAAGTGACAGTGTCAAGTCAGCGGACTAAGCTGTACTCATGTCACCTGGGAACTGATAACTGACGATAGGCATAATACCAACTAGTCAGTTCCCGACGAGTCCTGTCCAGTGTACTCGTAACCCAACGAGCACCCGCATACTATCTCAAGTACGACGTACCGACGGCTGTGGGACAGACCGTCTCCCATACTGGGATGAGAAGCGCAGGCGCTAGTCTACTCCGGAGTATCGATGCCTTGTCTCGATAGTCCTGCGACCAGGGACCTGCATAAGGATGTGCTTATAGATTACCCATCCCCACTAGTGTGATTGCCATCACAACGCTGGTAATCAAGCAAAGATCCTAAGGGCTCCACTAATGTGTATAGGCGATATACTAAAATAAACACATATACACATTGAAGTAGAAACAAACCAAGTAGCATACTACCATTTTGAGCAAGATTGTATATACAAGGTGAATATCCCAAGCTTCCATTAAGTAATATACAAACTAGTATGATACAGTAATGGCCTCTAGGGCATATAAATAAGATAATGAATTTCATAAAAATAAGATTATAGTTTTATAAGGTTTGATATAAAGTTACCAAATATTTCTCTATCGGTCCTCGAGGCGTTTATGAGGTGGGCGGAGGGGCGGCTGTGATGATGAATCTGTGGGTAATCATCTAATACTAGGCAAGGTACCGGTCTATCGGTATACCTGGCTGTATCTCATCGGCTATGTGGTTTACCCGATCGTACCATCGACCCACTCAAATATGATACTCTACGAGCCAAGCATCTCCAGCTAGCGTTCTACCTTGACGCGGTGTCCGCTCTATTGTGCCTGGTATGTGCTGCCTCAAGCCGAACTGGCGAAGGACACGGTCTGGCATGTGCATCTGAATAACATTGTTACAGATGATCGGCGTCCGCGCACGCCAAAAGCCGGCGCCTGCCAAGCATAATGGATGCATAGTGCCTAACAGGTCAGGTATGTACGATGTCTACGTAACAAATGACTCCTCCATGACGTCGAAATCGTTGTGGTGGAAGTGGAGGCTACGATTCTGTGTCACATCCCATAACTTGGCTACATTCCACCTGCATAGTGATTATACACAAGTTAATATTCCAAAAAAACTAGAAACATGAAATATGCGTATAGGTTCAATTACTTACTGGCAACCATATGGCCTTTGGCCATCTAAAGCGAACTGGGTCGTAATGGTCGGGCGACCAATAGAGAGATATGTCCATTTTAAGGACGTATGTGCTTGCTAGAAGGGTTTTAGGAAGTAGAAAATTCAATGAATGAAAATTCCTAGTGAGCAAACCATCCTAACCCTAGAATCTACCATAGACACAATGCTTGCAAACTATAAACTACAAAATAGAGCTAGATCAAGGAGATACAACCTTTGTAGTGCGTTGACCACCTTTCCTTGGACTCTGGCTAAGCTCTGAGTGCTCCGGATTGCGCTTGGTCGCCGATTAGTTTCGTCGAAGATGATCAACGCGAGAGCTTCCAATTCTAGCTTCAATTTCAACACTTGAAGTTACTCTCATTTGATCCTTGCTAGAGATGAAATGAAAGAGATATAGGAAATGAACTCTCATTTTCTCTCACTTCTCCTTTTTCTTTTAGCTCTACATTTTTCTTTTCTAAGTATATGAGAGAGAAAGAAGAAAAACCATATGGTTAAGTCTCAAGGAAAGAGTGGTGAACCCTTACCATAACCCTCCCTTTCATCTCTCATCATATACACATGTCATGAGAAAAAGAGAGTGTATGACTGCTAGCATACACCTCATGACATGCAAAAATAGAAAAGAAAGAAATAATAAAAGAGCTAAAAGCATTATCATATGTTTAACATAATTTAAACATATAATAATATATGCACATCACATGTTACATAACCTAAGAAAGAGAAAATGAGAATAAGATATAATACCAGTTTATATATGCATCATCAAATATAAGTAATATCATTAAATCTACACTTGATTTAATGGCCCGATTTAATCATAAACCGTCCAATTAATACATGTATTATCATCCGTCCAATTAATACATGTATTATCATATACACATGTTTAATTGGACTCCCACACGCATCGCCGTACGTGCACTATATCATTTTGCTAGAACCGCAAAACCGTCTATTTGGGAATCTAAAGACTGGACAATACGTTGGCAGTAGCTTAAGATCATATCCGATTGATCTGAAACACTTTTAGATTAACCCTCCACTGGGTTAACCTATAAGAACGTCAGCAGTACTAGCTGTACGTAATGGCAACCTAGGTATTGAACGAAAAGTTGGTCGACAAGCAAGCTCATCCGTACCCTGCTAGAGCCTATCAGTGACATTCACCGTATAGTCTGGTCTCTTTGTCTAAGACTGTCGTATACCGGGATTGGGATGTGGAAACTGTCGGTCTCCCAATAACTTGATAAGTCATGCCAACGTCAAGCTCATGACCACCAAAGAAACTACTGATAACACTTATCAGTAAATCTTATCTGCCTTGGCCAAGGACTTATGGTCATAGCCAGTTATGCACTGTGCGACATCAACTCCCTATGCCGGGAGGGATGAATTCCCTCGATTGCTCACTACCTCCATGTGCTTCGGGATTGCACCTAACTAAAACCTGTTTGCATGGCACTTTAAAGCCGCGGTAGGGTAGTAATCAAAGAACAGTGGGAACACACACGAGACACTATGGGGATCTCGGGTCTAGGGACTACTCTGTACTCATGTCACTAGAGAACTGCTATCTGACGATTGGTATAATACCATCTAAGAGTTTTCAGCAAGTCCGTCCAGTGTAACTCATCCAATGAGCACCTGTACACTGTAAGGTCCCTAGTGCTCGTGCCGCAAGACTCGCGGCGAATGCGGAAGTGAAAACAAAAACTTTTAAGCAAACACTAGCGACCAAAACTGTAGAATCAATTCCAAACACTAAACTAGATATCATACATACAAGGTTAAGAGGTTTAGATACCTTTATAGCGTGTCCGTCTAATTGCGGAAGTCCCCTACACCTCTCCACGGATTGCTTGGCTCCAAAGTCATCAAGAACAAGCTTGCACGCCGATCTTCCTCGTCGAAGATGATCCACCCGAGTGAATCCAATTCAAGCTTTAGCCTCACACTCAAGTGATCAAGTGAAGCAACTCACAATCAAAACTTGCCAGGAATTGATTGTGAGAGTGATGTAGCGATGATGTTCTATAGTTTTCTCTCTCTCTTTTTTTCTATTTTTGGAAGGAAAAACTTAGAACAAGAGAAGAGAAGAAGGGGATATATGTGCAGAATAATAACCATAAAACCAAAATCCCCCCTCTCTCTTACACTTATCCTATTTGTGTAGTGGCTGGATTTGTGACTCACCCTAGTGAGTCACCAGCCCATACACTTCACAATTCTACTAAACATAAATGAAACACGTGTACACTTACATACAAACATGCATACACACACATACATACATCCGTATATGCAATAAATACATATACCCGTATTCGTATCAAAATACGAATACCGTATTCATATTGAGATAAAAATACCCGTTTTCATATTAAGATACAAATACTCATATTTATACAAATACCCGTATTCGTATAAATACCGTATTCGTTTCAAAATACAAATGCCCAAAAGAGAGAACATGAGAGATATAATACTAGCTCACAATGATTCGGTTATCTTTTAAACTTGCTAGTATTATCAAAACGTCCAATAAAAGTACGTGCACTAAATACATGTATTTAATCGAAGCTGAACGCGTATCAAAATACGCACACACTATATCGTTTCGCCTGAACCGAAAAACCCTATGTGTGGGACTCTAAAGACTCGACAATACGCTGGCAGTGGGTTTAACCACAAGTATGTCAGTGGCACTAGCTGTACATAATGGCTACCCAGGTATTTGTAAGCTGATGTCGTGCACCCCGCGGTTTGCGGGGAGGAGGAATTTTCAAAAACGATAATGTTTACTACGCAACACCGACTAAAACTCCAGGATCTTTACTAAAGCCTTAACTAGCTAACCTATCTAGAGGTTTAACTACTATGTTAGAATGTTATACCTCCAAGATACGGTCCTTCGGGTCTTCTAGTGCTCCTCTCCAAGGCTCCTCGGTGATCGGATCGGGCTAGCTCCATCGGCCTTCTTGCATTAAAGATGATCCACCGCGAGAGAATGTGCTCCAAGCTTCAACCTCTAAATGAGGTAACTAAGGTAGATGGTTCGCTAAACCAACTAGCCTAGGAGATGTAGAAAGTCTAATGGATTGTTTAGTCTCACTAAACCCTTGGCTCACAACACATGTGAAGGTTATGGTTTAGTTCTTGAGGAAGAAGGAGATGGAGGAACTCAAGAGAGTATGAGAGGAGAGCAACTCAAGAAAATGAGCTCAAGAAAGAAAATAATCAAGTGTGTAAGCAAAGTGTAGAGAATGGCTAATAATATCACTCACTTATTGAACCATGGAATAAATCCTAATAGAATATATGTGCTATGCCTCAATAGTGAACCCAAAGCAAATAAAATAATCAAAACCCATTCTTTACACCATGCCACAATAAGTCTCCTCCATTTCTCCAATATCCACCTCATTAATCCATTACACTAAATGGATAAAGCAAATAATGAGGAGACACCTTCTAGAAACACGCCTTGACAAATTACAAGAATGCCCCTCTCACCGTATATACATACCCATATCCGTATTCCGAAAAATACGGATACACTGAGATGATAACAATCCAATAATACAATACTAGGATCCGGCTTAAACCAAAGCCCACTAGTATCGTCCGCCCGATCAGCATCCGTGTACAAGTACACGTACGTGATCGAAGCTCAGTCGTAAAACTATACGACGTCTATATCAATTGCCTGAAGTAGGGAAACCCTCTGTGTGGAACTCTAAAGACTCGACAGTACGCTGGCAGTGGATTTAACCACAAGCCGTCAGCGGTACTAGCTGCATGTAACGGCTACCCAGGTATCTGTCGATAAGAAGACCGATGAGCAAACTCACCCGGACTCCTACAGAGCCTATCGGTGACAATCTTCGTACAGTCAGGTTTGTTCGTCTGAGATACTCGCATATCCGCCTAGGGGATGGTAAACGTCAAACCCCTAACAACGTGATAAGTCGTGTCGGAGAAGAGCCCAATACACCATGAGAAACTATTGGAGTACCTTACCAGTATTTCTCGACTGCCCTGGCCAGGGATTTTGTGTCATGGCTTTTCGAACACTGCACGATATCAACTCCCAATACTGGGAGAGACGAATCCTATCTGATCGCTACCGTCTCTAAGTGCTTCGGGACTACACCCAACTACTACCTGTTTGCACGGCTTTTTTGAGCATGGTAGGGTAGTAATCAAAGTGGAGTAGGAACACACTTGAGACAAAGTAGCGATGGCAAGTCAATGGACTAAGTTGTACTCATGCCACCTGGGAACTGCAACCTGATGATAGGTATAATACCAACAAGCAGTTCCCGATGAGTCCTGTCCAGTGTAACTCACAACCCAGTGAGCACTTACATACCTTCTCTAGTACGGCATACTAATGGCTGTAGGACAGACTATATCCCCTGCTGGGATGAGAAGCGTATACACTAGTCTACTCCGGAGTATCGATGCCCCGTCTCGATAATCCAATGACTAGGGACCTGTATAAGGATGTGCTTATAGACTACCCATCCCCCATGAGTGTGACTGCCATCACAACGCTGGTAGTTAAGCAAAGATCCTAAGGGCTCTACCAATATGTATAAGCGATATGCTTAAAGAAACACATGCACATATTGAGGTAGAATCAAACAAGGTAGCATACTACCATATCGAGTAAGACTGTTATTATAACTGTGAAATATCCCTAGCATCCAATATGTAATATACAATCCAGTATGATACAATAATGGCCTCTAGGGCATATATCACTAACAATCTCGCACTTGCACTAAGGCCATGTATTAGCATATCGCAAACCTATCATCTCGATTAGCCGCTCGAACTGAGTCTGAGGAATAGCCTTTGTGAGTGGATCTGCAATGTTGTTCTCTGTCTCTACTCTTCGCACCTCGATCTCCTGTCGATCAATGATCTCCCTGATCAGGTGGAACCGCCTCGGGATGTGTCTGGACTTCTGATGGGACCTTGGTTCCTTCGCCAAAGCTATAGTGCCGTTGTTGTTACAATACAGCGGTATTGGATCAACAATGCATGGAACCACCTGAAGCTCTGTTACGAACTTCCTGATCCAGACTGCTTCCTTCACGGCATCACATGCAGCAATATACTCCGCTTCCATAGTCAAGTCAGCAACGGTTTCCTGTTTGGAGCTCTTCTAAACAACCACCCCTCCATTGAGGGTAAAGACATGACCCGACATGGACTTGGAGTCATCCTTGTCGCTCTGGAAGTTGGAGTCGGCGAAGGCCTCGATCTGGAAGTCTTCCCTGCCGTACACCAAGAACATCTCCTTAGTCATTCTCAGGTACTTAAGAATGTTCTTCACTGCTATCCAGTGCTTCTCCCCTGGGTTTGACTGATACCGGGTTACAACGCTCAGGGTGTATGCTACATCTGGTTTGGTACACAACATTGCATACATTATAGTTCCTACCGCTGAAGCGTAGGATATAATAGACATGCGAGCCCTTTCCAAATCAGTCTTGGGAGACATCTCTTTGGAGAGGGTGAATCCGTGACAAGCTAGTAGATTACCACGCTTAGAATCTTCCATACTGAATCGTTTCAGTATGGTATCGATGTACCTTGGCTGTGAGAGTCCCAACATCTGTTTAGATCTGTCACGATAGATCTGGATCCTCAGAATGTAGGAGGCATCACCCAGGTCCCTCATGGAGAACCTCTGTCATAAGAATCCCTTGACTGATTGTTGCATAGGAATGTCATTTCCTATCAAGAGAATGTCATCCACGTACAGGACGAGGAATACCACACTTCTCGCCACAATTTTACTATATATGCACGGTTCATCTGGATTTTTGATAAAGTCGAATTCCTTGACCGTCTCATCAAAATAGATGTCCTAACTCTGCGATGCCTACTTTAGTCCATAAATGGACTTAAGCAACTTGCACACCTTTCCGCTACTCCCACTCTGAATGAAACCCTCTGGCTGATCCATATAGATGCACTCTTCTAAATTTCCATTTAGAATAGCGGTCTTTACGTCCATCTACCAGATCTCATAGTCGTGGAAGGCAGCAATGGCAAGAAGGATCCGAATGGATTTGAGCATAGCCACTGGAGAAAAGGTTTCGTCATAGTCCAAACCAGATTTTGACGAAAACCTTTTGCAACAAGTCTAGCCTTATAGGTTTCAACCTGTCCATCTACACCAATCTTCTTTCTGAAGATCCATTTGCAGCCTACGGGTTTTACCCCTTCTGGAGCAAAGTCCAAAGTCCATACTTTGTTAATGTACATGGACTACATTTCGGTCTGCATTTCATCCAGCCATTTTACTGAGTCTCGGCTCTGAATGGCTTTCTGGAAGCTAGTTGGCTCATCATCTTCGATGATTCAATCCTCTCGATCCCCGTCTATGAGAAAACCGTAGTATCTCTCGGGCGGATGAGATAGCCTACTAGTTCTGTGGAGTAGCGCGGGTATGTCAGGTTCTTTTGAAACTTCTGGTTCCACCATGCTTTCAGTAATAGCTTATGGTTCTGGCCTTCCAGTTCTATTGCGCTCCCACTTATCTCATTTTCTAAAAATTGAGTTTCCAAGAAGTGGGCATGCTGAGAAACAAAAACTTTTTGTTCCTCTGCGTAGTAGAAAAGATACCCTCTGGAGTTCTTTGGGTATCCCACAAACTTACATAATACTAAGCGTGCCTCGAGCTTGTCCGCATGCTGCTTTTTTTACAAAAGCTGGACTTCTCCATGTCTTAAAGTACTTAAGATAGGGTTTCTTCCCACTCCACATCTGATATGGTGTTGTAGGCACCGACTTAGTAGGAACCTTATTCAAAAGATATGCAGCTGATTCTAGTGCATAGCCCCAGAAGGATCGCGTAACTCAGCATTACTCATCATGGAACGAACCATGTCCAATAGGGTTCTGTTTCGCCTTTCTGATACACCGTTGTGCTGAGATGTGTATGGAGGAGTAAGCTGAGAGAGAATTCCATTCTCTTTTAAGTAGCCCAGGAACTCGGCACTTAAGTATTCACCACCTCGATCAGATCTCAGTGTCTTGATAATTTTTCCGGTTTGTTTTTCCACGTCATTCTTGTATTCCCGAAATTTCTCAAAGGCCTCGGATTTATATTTCATCAAGAATACATGTCCATACCTTGAGAAATCATCCGTAAAAGTAATGAAGTAGGAATAACCACTTCTCACATGTATAGACATTGGACCACATACATCGCTGTGTATGAGTCCCAAGAACGAGCTCGCTCTTACTCCGTGTCCAGTGAAAAGAGTCTTTGTCATCTTTCCTTTGAGACATGATTGACAAGTTGCATAGGACTGATATTCAAACGGATCCAAATATCCCTCCTTATGTAACTTCGTCAACCGTGTTTCATTGATGTGACAAAGTCTACAATGCCACAAGAAAGCATGATTTAATTTCGGAGACTTTCTTTTAAGTGTGTTCTGGACACTGAAAACCTGAGCTTGATTCAGTACGTATATTCTGTTATCTAATGTGTTAGTTATATATATTCCCTAGAGGCCATTGTTGTACATATGATGTATATTATAATGGATGCTTGGATATATATATAGAGGACTTTCTTGCTCGACATGATAGTATGCTATTTGGTTTCACTTTATCTTAACATGTTGACTTATATTAGTTTACTGTCTTTCTCTCACATGTTGATAAAGCCCTTAGGATACGTACTCGATTACTGGGACTATGATGAGATCATACTAGTGGGGCCAGGGTAGTCAACGAGTACATCCTATAACTGTTCCTAGTCGAGGGTGTGTCGAGACAGGGCATCGATACACCAGAGTAAACTAGCGTATACGCAACTTGACCCATATGATGGGCGATGGATGATCCCATATCCATCGGTGTTTGACATCAAAGATGGTGTACGGGTGCTCAGTGGAGACTGGGTACACTGGATGGACTCGCCGAGAACTCCCAAATGGTATTATACCTCACGTCAGATGGCAGTTCTCCGATGACACTGGTACAGGTTAGTCTGTAGACCCGAGATCGTCATAGAGTCTTGTGTGATTCTTACTGTTCTTTGATTTCCACCTTACCACGTCTAAGAGGGCGTGCAAAACGGTGGCTTTTGGGTACAGTCCCGAATCACATGGAGGCAATGAACGATAGGAGGGGATTCGTCTCTCCCGGTATAGGGAGTTGATGTTGTGCTGTGTTCGATAGGCTATAACTAGAAGTCCCTGGCCAGGGCTGATATAGAGTGCTACTGGTAAGTGTTATCAGTAGGTTCTCAACCTGTTATGAGCCTCACATCGACACGACTTATCGGTTACTAGGGTCTGACGTTTACCACCCCTAGACTAGATATGCAACATATCAGACGAAGAGACCGGACTGTACGGTAGTGTTACTGATTGGATTCACAGGAGAATGTACAGGCTTGCTTGTTGATCTTCTGATCGATCAATACCTGGGTGGCTGTTACGTTTAGCTGACCACTTGCAGCTTGTAGGTGTTTGATATGATCATCACCTACTGCCGGCGTATTGACGATTCTTTAGAGTCCTACACAGAGGTTTCTTGACTCAGGCAAAACGGAGTAGGTGCACATATGTGATATGTGCGGGACCGAGAATAATACGATATGAGATACCGTATTCTATTATCGAGATATTTGATATTGGCCGGGTATATGTGATATTGCCGGGTCATCGGATCAAGTGTTGATTCGATGAACTGATACAGTTTTTATTAGTCGGTTATTTGAGAAATAGCCGGATTGTCGGATCAAGTGTTGATTCGATAATTTAATGTATAATTATATATGTGATATATTACATTACATTAACTAATATTGGCTCGCTTTATTGATTCATTTTCTCACCGGATAATACATTGATATATATGCGATATATGTTAATTGTATTATTTTCTATTGTTACAAAAATATATTATATATGTGATATATAATATTGTAACAAGTTATGATTACTAATGCAACATGATTAGTGGAGATGAAACATGATTAGGGTTTGATTTGGGTTAGCTTTTTCATGAAGCTTCTAGAAGCTTTTGTTTTGTTTTAAGCTAAGATATTATGTGTTGATATTTGTGAAGATATTTTCTAACCCAACCCAAACCCTTTACCCTAGTTAAATCTCTACAATGGTTAGCCCTTTCATTATTAACCATGGGTTGCATTTGTAATTAAAACAACAATTCATTATTCATCACAAAAGACTTCATCTTCTTCTCCCTCCTTGAAAAGCTTTCTAGCTTTTGGTTTTATGATGAATTAGTGTGAGAATTTGAAAATAAAAAAGAGCTAAATTCCTATTTCATCATCCTCATCTATTCTAGCCACTTAGATTAGGGTGTTCATTTCTCTAATACTTGATTAGAGAAGTGAGAGCTTGAGTTGAAGTTTCTTCAAGGTAGATCATCTTCGAAAAGGAAAACTTCAAGCAAGCATGGATCGTTCGGCTTGTGGAGCCTCTCTTGTGTCCGGGAGTTCATGGATCGCGGCGAAGGGACTACTACTCGGAGCTTATGAAGCGAAAGAGCGGACTACAAAGGTTGTAATCCCTCTCTCTTAGATGTAAAGATGTTTACTTGCATGTTTAACCCTAATTATCTAGCAAAGATCCTCGCTTTAGGTTGTTCGGCACTTCTAAATTTTAAATCGGGCATGGTTGATGCCTTATAGACCCTTGTGACAGTGTCTAGTAACCCAACAGTGGTATCAGAGCCTAGCTAGAGCATTAGACGACGTGTATACGAAGTTAAAAGTCCGATCGAACCCCGAAACGTCAAAATTTGACCCCTCTCTGGAAATTTTTTAAAAATATGATTTTTTCCGTATTAAAAATACTCAGAAAATTCAGCAGGTGATTCTATGGATAACTGTAAAATACGAGCTCCTAACTCCCTTAAGTCGCCGCGGAACCGCGGCAATACCATGCTTTGCGCGGCGGTTCCGCGGCCGTACTTAGGAATTAGGGACTCGTATTTGTAGGGTTTATCCATAGGTATTAGTATATACTTCTGGGAATTATTAATATTACTCAAGTGTTGAGTATTCTGGAGATTTTATGAATTCGTTGATTCGATCGGAAAGTTTAACTTCGTTTAATTTTCTGGATAATTTAGAACGTGTTAAAATGTTCGAACGGATATCAATAACTCACTTTTTCCCGACACGAAAAACTTTCAAGTGTTGAATTTTTCTTGAGTTTAAAACTTTCGGAAAAACATGCAAGCATATCTGTGGACCCTCTAGAAGAACGTAACCTTAACTCGATTATGTGACCGTCAAAACTTCCAATGAACCCTAGGGTTTGTGGTAGTTTAGCGTTGCCACATGTGAGGCGTTGGTTTGACCCTTCTACGGCTGGTTCATTAGGGCTGTGACATGTTCTGGGATTTTTTTTGAACTCCGCTCAAGTGTTGAGCTATTTGGGAAATATTGGGTATTTGATTATTCGATCGGAAAGTTTAACTTTGTCTATTTATCTGGAATGTGATACAATATGTGGAATTCATAAACTTAGGCATGAAATACGAATTATGTGATATTTGGAATTTAAGATGTCTAAAGTGATTGTGGATTCCAAATGTTGTAGTTTTACACTTTCTTTTCTGTGACCGTAAGCATAGTATGTGGTGTATCGCCGGCTTCGTTGCTATAAATCAACGACAATTGGGATACGCATACTTGCTTACGTTGATGATATAAGGTATTATGTGTTGCTGTGATATGTTATATTGGATCATCGTGTTCTGAATAGCCGGGGGTTTTATGTGAGATGTGGGTTTTTATTTTCATTCATGTAAAATTCATTTGTATGTAATATTCTTTTATTGGGGCACTTCCGGGTTGAGGATGATGTCACCATTGTATATTATTTACTTTTTCGCATTAGGTAGACCCAAGGAAGGGAGCACAAGTAACCGGGTTCTAGGGTCCAGTGGGAGGCCATCTCGAGGATTGAGACCGGGTCTCCTAACCCTAGAATTGGAAGTGTTGCTTGCCGCTCTCGTAGGGGTCTAGGGATGTGGGTTTGGCTATTCATTGCGACCGTGGAATCCGTGTTTTATACAGGCTCGATGTAAAACACAGACGTCCTAGTATATCCAATATTTCATATGTTATCTTCTGCTGCAATGTTCTGTGATGAGATCATATTACTGCCTGAGACGAATGCCTATACTATATATATGATGATATATAAATATTACAGCTTTCGTTTCTTCTGTGATGCTTAGGAAGCATAATTGATGGGATTTATTAATGAGATTAATAAAAGAAAAGAAACCTAAAAGATGTTGTAGAATCAAAACTTTATAAAAAGGGTAGCTACAGTTTTGCTTTGCACAGCGGTATATATGATATACCCTGCACCTTATTCGATGAGGAAAGAGCTGAGATCCCTTCACCGGGAGTGACCTCTTTAGCAAAACTGGCAGATGCTACAAACTCGTGGTTTTGTTTTTTGATTGCTTCTATAGTTCTTGCTTTGCACAGCGGTATTTGTGAAATATCCTGCATCTTATTCGATGAGGAAAAAGCCGAGATCCCTTCACCGGGAGTGACCTCTTTAGCGAAACTGGAAAAACCTCAAAAACACTCCTTTTCAAAAATCACTTATTTCTACAACGATATCAAGTTCATTGCGCTCACGGTTTTATGAAAAACCTGCGTAACCCTCCGTCATTTTAGGAAAATAGAGTACTTAGTATTCGTGCTGCGTTTGTTGACCATAGTTAAGGCGCAGTGTACGGTAGCTGAGTGTGTTTTCCTATATAACATATGATATGATTAATTAGAACAGTCATATGACTTTGTTAACCATAGTTAAGGGTCATGTGGGTGGGTCTAAATTAATCAAGAAATGACGGGTAGAACTTGACTAGTGCTTATGATTTGTTGACCATAGTTAAGGTCGTAAGTCACTAGGGGTAAAAGCATTGTCGGGAATTTCAAGTGTTGAAATTTGCAATGAGATTGCATACCTCCTATGAGATAGTTGGATCCCGATGCCCACTGCAAGTAAGTGTTACTCCTGGGAGAATCTTACACAGGACAATTAGCCGATCAAGTAGGTGTCTAGAAAGGTGTTAACGGGGTTAAGCCTCTGGGAAAACGAGGTTTATTTTAATTAGGTCCGTGCGAAAGCACGGGGAACCTCCCTAAAAGTACCAACACTGATCTGGCTGAAAGATTGGCGAACTTGTAAGGTGTAATTAATCCCGGCTAGTCTTACCTTTTAGGGTTTGAAGGAAGATTTGATAAAAACAATGGGAGACATCCTGATTAGATAAGATAATAACCAATCTAATCTTGAAAGAGTATACGCTAAAATGTTTTCTTCTCTCTCTCTCCAGGTACCGACCATGTCAGGCCTTAATCAAGATAATAATATGGATGTATTGACTGAACCCGCTTATTATACTAAGCAAGGGAACGTTGGTCCCGTTCTTTCTTATAAGTGTTATAAGACTGAGCAGGAAATAGGAGAATATCTGGATTCTCACACCGCCCAAACGAAGAACAAGCATGTTGATGCATCTTCTTCGGAAGTGTTAGTTATTGAGAACTGTTTCTCAGTTCACCTTAAGTCCTGGGTATTAGATACCGGATCAGGATCCCACATATGTAATACGTTACGTGGGTTACGTAAAGGTAGAGAACTGGGAATGGGTGATCATTCCGTAAGAGTAGGGAATGGTGTAGATGTTGCAGCCAAGGCTGTTGGCGAATATCACCTTGTGTTACCAAAAGATAATACATTGGTTCTGAACGAGTGCTATTACATTCCGACCCTGATATGCAATATTATATCAGTTTCTTTATTGAATAAAGAAGGATACAATTTTGTAATACAGGATAATGTTATGAACATATTCCTGAATCAAAAGTTGATAGGATCAGGATCGTTAAATAATGGCATGTACGTTCTAAATCAAACTACAATTCTTAATGTACAAAACACACACAAGAGGAAAAGTTCAGAAATGAACGAATCCTTCTTGTGGCATTGTAGACTTGGTCACATCAATGCGACACGACTAGCTAAATTGCATAAGGATGGATATTTGAATCCGTTCGAATTTTCATCTTATGACACTTGCCAGTCATGTCTCAAAGGCAAGATGACCAAAACTCCGTTTAGTGGACACGGAGAAAGAGTTGAAGAACTCTTAGGGCTGATACATAGTGATGTATACGGTCCCATGTCTACACATGCCAGGAACGGTTCTTCCTACTTCATCACATTCACCGACGATCTCTCAAGATACGAACAAGTGTTCCTGATGAAACACAAGTCTGAAGCTTTTGAGAAATTTAGAGAATATAAGCATGAAGTAGAGAAACAAACGGGCAAAAGTATTAAGATCCTTCGATCTGATCGAGGAGGAGAATACTTGAACAATGAGTTTCTAGACTATCTAAAAGAGAATGGGACTCTCTCTTAGCTAACTCCTCCGTATACACCACAACACAACGGTGTATCGGAGCGGAGGAATCGCACCCTATTGGATATGGTGCGCTCTATGATGAGCATCGCCGAGTTACCTATTTCCTTTTGGGGTTATGCGCTGGAGACAACCACATACCTATTGAATAGAGTTTCAACTAAATCAGTGCCTACCACTCCATATGAGATTTGGAATGGGAAGAGACCATCTCTTAAACGAGTTAAGATATGGGGTTTTCCGGCCTATGTTAAAAAGCAAAATCCGGACAAGCTCGAGGCAAGATCAAGTTTATGTAAGTTTGTGGGATATCCAAAAGATTCCTATGGATATATCTTCTACCACGGTGAGAAACAAAAGGTGTTTGTTTCTCAATATGCCACCTTTTTAGAAAAGGAATTTCTTGCAAAAGATATTAGTGGCGAAGAGGTAGAGCTGGAAGAGGTTCTAGCGACACAAACTGCAACTGAAGATTTAGTGGAACCAGAGGATTCAGTAGTACCTAACGAACCCCAGCCTCTCCACCGATCTAGTAGGGTTTCTCATCCACCTGAAAGATACTACGGTTTTCTCGTTGATGGTGAGAGTGAGGATTGCATCATGGAAGATGATGACCCAACTAGTTTCGAGCAGGCCATCACGAGTGGTGACTCTGTGAATTGGCTGGATGCAATGCGATCTGAGATGGAATCCATGTACACTAACAAAGTATGGACTTTGGAAGTTGCTCCTAAAGGGGTAAAACCCATTGGGAGCAAATGGATCTTTCAGAAGAAACTTGGTGTAGATGGAAAAGTTGAGACTTACAAAGCTAGACTTGTTGCAAAGGGTTTTCGTCAATGACTAGGTGTGGATTATGACGAAACCTTTTCTCCAGTGGCTATGCTTAAGTCCATCCGGATCTTACTTGCCATTGCTGCATACCATGACTATGAAATCTAGCAAATGGATGTTAAGACCGCCTTTCTAAATGGTGATTTAGAAAAGTGCGTGTACATGACTCAGCCAGAGGGCTTCGTAGACAGTGGGAGCAGCAGAAAGGTGTGCAAGCTGCTTAAATCCATCTACGGGTTAAAGCAAGCATCGCGGAGTTGGAACATCTGCTTTGATATTGTAGTCAAAGAGTTTGACTTCATCAAAAATGTAGATGAACCATGTATATATAAAAAGGTTGCAGAGAGTAATGTTGTCTTCCTCATATTGTACGTGGATGACATACTCTTGATAGGGAATGGTGTTCCTATGCTGCACTCGGTCAAGCTCTTCTTATCACAAAGATTCTCAATGAAAGATCTAGGTGATGCCTCGTGCATACTAGGAATAAAGATCTATAGAGATAGATCTAAACGGATACTGGGATTGTTCCAATCCAGGTACATTGACACCATACTAAAGAGGTTTAGTATGGAAGAATCCAAGCTTGGGAACCTACCCACGATCTCTGGACTCACTCTCTCCAAAGAGATGTCTCCTAAGACTGATTTGGAGAGAGCTCGCATGCAAGAGATACCCTATGCTTCGGCAGTAGGCTCTATCATGTACGCGATGCTATGTACCAGACCCGATGTAGCATACTCACTAAGTATAGTGAGTAGGAATCAAGCAGATCCTGGAGAGAGTCACTGGACAGCTGTGAAGAACATTCTCAAGTACCTATGAAGGACTAAAGAGATGTTTTTGGTGTATGGTGACGGAGAACTCCAGGTGGAGTCCTTTACCGATTCAAGCTTCCAAAGTGATAAGGACGACTCTAAGTCGCACTCGGGATTGTCTTTACCCTCAATGGAGGGGCGGTGTGTTGGAAGAGTTCCAAACAGGAAACCGTTGCAGACTCGACGATGAAGGCTGAATACATCGCTGCCAACGATGCTGCAAAAGAGGCTGTCTGGATGAAGAAGTTCATCACTGAACTTGGTGTGGTTCCGTCCATTGAGCTGTAGGGTTGCTAGGCACGCTCACAAGGGTCTACGGGGCATCAACCATGCCCGATTAAAATTTTAGCCGTGCCGAATGACCCAAAGCCGGATCTTTAAACTAGGGTTTAGGCGAAAACAAGCATGTTAAACTCTTTAACACTAAGTGAGAGGGATTACAACCTTTGCAGATCCAGTCCTTCACTTCTTAAACTCCGTATTGAGGTCCCTTCGCTGCGATCATCGTGTTCCGGACTCTCGAGAGGCTCCACGAAGAGAAAGGCACAAGCTTGCTTCCGATCTTCGATAACAAAGATGATCTACCTTGAAGTTTCGTTAACACAAGCTATCACTCATGAAATGATGTCAACACCCTCATTTAAATGGCAAGGATAGATGAGGATGATGAAGTAGGATTTTTGCTCTCATTTGTTTTCTTATTCTCACTCAATTTTCATCACAAAATGAAATCAAGAAAAGCTTTTTCATAAAAAGAGTAAGGAAGAAGAAGAAGAAGAATCCATAATCCTTTTGTGATGAATAGAGCAAAGGAGACAATGATGAATAATGCAACCATGGTTGACTAAACCATTGTAGAGACTTAACTAGGGCTAGGGTTGGGTTAGGTCAAGGAATGAGTCATAATAAAATATCTTTCACAAAACAAAACTAAACCTTCTAGAATCATCTAGAAAGTATTAACCCAAATCAAACACTAATCTAGTTTAATCTCTACTAAATATGTTGCATTAGTTATCATATCATGTTACAATATTATATATCACATATATAATATTTATTGTAACCAAATAAAATAATACAATTAACATATATCGCATATATATCAATGTATTACCCGAGTGAGAAAAAGAATCTTTTAGTGAGCTAATATTAGTTAATGTAATTTAATATATCATATATATTATAATACATTAAATTATCGAATCAACACTCGATCCGACAATCCGGCTATATCGCATATAACCGACTAATATTTATCCGTACCGATTCATCAAATCAACACTTGATCCGATGACCCGGCTGATATCAAATATCGCGAGAATATAATACGGTATCTCATATCGCATTATCCTCGGTCCCGCACATATCACATATGTGCTCCTACTCCGTTTTTCTTGAGTCAAGAAACCTCTGTGTAGGACTCTAAAGAATCGTTAATACGCCGGCAGTAGGCGATGATCATATCAAACACCCACAAGCAGCAAGCGTGCAGCTAAACGTAACAGCTACCCAGGTATTGAGCGCTCAGAAGATCAACAAGCAAGCTTGTACATTCTCCTGTGAATCCAATCAGTAACACTCCCGTACAGTCCGGTCTCGTCGTCTGATATGTCGCATATCTCGCCTAGGGGTGGTAAACGTCAGACCCCAGTAGCTTGATAAGTCGTGTCGATATGAGGTCTATAACAGTTCGAGAAACTACTGATAACACTTTCCAGTAAATCTCAGCAACCGTGGCCAGGGATTTCTGGTTATAGCCAATCGAACACAGCACAACATCAACTCTCTATACTGGGAGAGACGAATCCTTTCCTATCGCTCATTGCCTCCATGTGATTCGGGACTGTACCCAAAAGCCACCTTTTTGCACGCCCTCTTGGACGTGGTATGATGGAAATCAAAGCACAGTGGGAATTACACAAGACTCTATGACGATCTCGGGTCAACAGACTACTCTGTACCAGTGTCACTGGAGAACTGCAATCTGACGTGAGGTATAATACCATCTGGGAGTTCTCGGTGAGTCTGTCCAGTGTACCCAGTCTCCACTGAGCACCCGTACACCATCCTTGATGTCAAACACCGATGGATATGGGATCATCCATCGCCCATCATATGGGTCAAGATGCGTATACGCTAGTCTACTCTGGTGCATCGATGCCCTGTCTCGATACACCCTCGACTAGGAACAATTATAGGATGTACTCGTCGACTACCGTGGCCCCACTAGTATGATCTCATCATAGTCCCAGTAGTCGAGTACATATCCTAAGGGCTTTATCAACATGTAACATAGAGACAATTAGAGTACATGTTAAGATAAAGTACAACCAGATAGCATACTATCATGTCCAGCAAGAATGTCCTCCCTATATATGTCCAAGCATCCATTACAATATACATCATATGTACAGTAATGGCCTCTAGGGCATACATATAACTAACAATCTCCCACTTGCACTAGGGCCATCTGTTGTGGTATCACATACCCAACAATTAGCTGTGGTTGAAGTATCTCATACTCAACTATCCCATAAAAGTCTCTACTGGGAAAAAGGCCTTTGTGAGTGGATCCGCGCTCTTGTCCTCTGTGTCTACTCTCCTAATCTCGATCTCCCTGGAGATCAACCATCTCCATGATCAGGTAATACTGCCTAAGAATTATATCTGGATTTCTGATGGGATGGGGGGTTCCTTGGCCAAAGCCACAACTCCATTGTCACACAATGGTAGGAACGAAGTTCATCTCATGAACTTATATATATATCCAGACTGCCTCTTTGGTAGCATTCTTGGTAACGATGTATCTTGTCTTTAATCGTCTAGTAAGTCACGGTATCTAGCTTGGAACTCTTCCAATATGCCGTCCCTCCACTGAGGGTAAAGACAATGCCTGCGACTGACATTCAGTCATCCTTATCACCCTGGAACCTTTCCAGTGATTCTCCCCAGGATTGATTGATACCATCTCACTACTCCTATTGAGAATCCTAACATCCAAATAGATCTATCTCATAGATCCATAACCCAGGATTTAGGAGGTATCACTTTGATCCTATATGGAGAATCCTTGTGATAAGCGGAGATTGACCGAGCGTAGCATAGGAAACTCCTTCCCTATCAAGAGTATGTCTTCCACGTACTCTACGAGGATCACCACCATACTCTCTACTACCTTTTTGTATATACAAGGCTCATCTACTATTTTGATGAAGTCAAACTCTTTGACTACCACATCAAAACAGATGTTCCAACTCCGCGATGCCTGTTTTATCACATAAAACATCTTGCACACATTTCCGCTGCTCCCACTGTCTGCGAATCTCTCTGGCTGTGTACTTATAGATGCTCTCTTCCAAATCATCATTTAGAAAAGCTGTCATGACACCCAACCGCCAGATATCGTAGTCATGGTATGTAGCCGTGGCAAGTAGGATCTGGATGGACTTAAGCATAGCTTTGAAAGTCTCAACTTTTCCATGTACACCAAGTAATCTTCTCAAGATATACTTGCTCCTGATGGGGATTTAACCCTTCAGATAAAGCAACCAAAGTCCATACTTTGTTGGTGTATAAGGATCCCAACTCAGATCGATAAGCATCCAGTCATTCTTACAGAGTCTCACTCCTGATGGCCAGCTCGAAACTAGTTGGTTCATCATCTCATGATGCAATCCTCGCTCCCACTGTCATAGAGAAACCGAAGTATCTCTCAGGTGGGTGAGGAACCCTACTAGATCGGCGGAGAAGCTGAGGTTCGTTGGTTACTATTGAATCCTTTGGTTCTACCAAATCATCTGCTGTAGTTTGTATAGCAAGAACTCCTTCCAGTTCTACCTCATGACTACTAATTTCTTCACAAGAAATTCCTTTTCACAAAGGTGGCATGTTGAGAAACAAAACATTTTTGATCCTCGATTAGGTAGAAGATATTCCCTTGCGAATGCTTGGGATATCCAACAAACTTCTACAGATCTGACTTTGCCTCGAGCTTGTCCGGATTATGCTTTTAGACATAGGCTGGACAACCCCAAATCTTAACAAACTTAAGATATGAGCTCTTCCCTTTCCATATCACATATGAAGTGGTAGGCAACTGATTTGATTGGAACCTTTTTCAATAGGTATGCAGCTTCTCAAGTGCGTAACTCCCAAAAGGAAATAGGAAACTCAGTAGTACTCATCATAGAGCGCACCATATCAAATAGGGTGTGATTGCTCCGCCCCGATACACCGACGTGTTGTGGTGTATTCGGAGGAGTAATGCTGAGAGATAATCTCATTCTCCTTTAGAATAGTCCAAGAATCTCCGTGCTCAAGTATTCTCCTCCCTGATCACATCAAAGGACATAATACTTTTACCCGTTGTTGGTTCTCTACTTCTAACTCATATTCTGTGAATATCTCAAAAGGTTCAGACTTGTGTTTCAACAGGAACATATGTCCGAATCTTGAGAGATAAACAGTGAATCTAATGAAGTACAAAGAACCAGTCTTGGCATGTGTAGACTGGGGACCTTCATACATCAGCATGTATCAATCCCAAGAGTTCACTAACTCTTTCTCTGTTTCCGATAAATAGAGCTATGGTCATCTTATCTTTGTGACATGACCGGCAAGTTTCATAAGATGTAAATTCAAACAGATTTAAATATGCATCTAAATGTAACTTAGCTAGTCGGGTCGCATTGATATGACCTAGTCTACAATGCCTCAAGATGGATTCGTTCATTTCTGAACTCTTCCTCTTGTGTGTGTTCTGTATACTAAGAACTGTAGTTTGATTTAGAACGTCAATGCTTTTAGATAACGTGCCTGAACCGATCAACTCTTGATATAGGAAATGTTCAAAACATTATCCAACAATACAAAATTATATCCTTTCTTTACTAATAAAGAGATTGATATGATGTTGTATATCAGGTTCGGTATCTAATAACATTCGTTCAGAATCAATGTATTCTGGTAATACAGGGTGATAGTGACCAACAAACTTGGCTGCAACACTTGCACCGTTTCTATCTCATGAAACTTATCACCCGCTCTCAGTTCTTTACCCATCTGTAGCCCATGTAACAAATTACATTTGCGGGATCCTGATCTGGTATCTCATACCCAGGATGTAAATGATACTGAGAAACAGTTATCTGTAATGAACACACCCGAAGATGATGCATCAACATGCACTTTCTTCGTTTGGGCGGCACGGGAAATCTGGTATTCCCCAATTTCCTGCTCTGCCTTATAACAATTATAAGTTGGAGCAGGACCAACGTTCCCTAGCGCAGTATAACAAGCGGGTTCGGTCAGTACATCCATAGTATTATCTTGATTAAGGCGTGATATGGTCGCTACCTGGAGAGAGAGAGAATAAAACACTCAGCGTATGCTCTTGCAAGATTAGATTGGTTATCTAATATATCTAATCAGGATGTCTCCCACTGTTTTAATCAAATCTTCCTTCAAACCCTAAAAGGAAAGACTAGCCGGGATTAATTACGCGCTACACGTTCGCCAATCTTTCAGCCAGGCCAGTGCCGGTACTTTGAGGGAGGTCCCCCGTGCTTTCGCATGAACCTAATTAAAGTAAACCTCGTTTTCCCAGGGGCGTAACCCCGTTGACACCTTTCTAGACACCTACTTGATCGGCTAATTGTAATGTGAAAAACTCTCCCAGGAGTAACTCTTACTCGCAGCGGGTATTGGGATCCAACTATCTCATAGAAGGTATGCAATCTCATTTGCAAATTTCAACACTTGAAATTCCCATTAATATTTTACCCCTAGTGACTTATGACCTTAACTATGGTCAACAAATCATAAGCACTAGTCAAGTTCTACCCGTCATTTCTTGATTAAATAGACCCACCCACATGACCCTTAACTAAGGTCAACAAAGTCATATGACTGTCCTAACTAATCGCATCATATGCTATATAGGAAGACATCACTTAGCTACCGTACACTGTTCCTTAACTAAGGTCAACAAACACAGCACGAATACTAAGTACTCTACTTCCTAAAATGACGGAGGGCCACGACAGGTTTTTTTTAAGAAAACCCTTTGCGTAATGAACTTGATATCGTTGTAGAATCGAGTGATTTTAAATGGAGTGTTTTTGAGGCCTTTTCTAGTTTCGCTAAAGAGGTCACTCCCGGTGAAGGGATCATCGGCTCTTTCCTCATCGAATAAGGTGCAGGGTATATCATATATACCACTATGCAAAGCAAAAACTATAGAAGCAATCAAAAGACAAACCGAGTTTGTAGCATCTGCTAGTTTCACTAAAGAGGACACTCCCGGTGAAGGGATCTCGGCTCTTTCCTTATCGAATAAGGTGCTGGATGTTCTACAAGGAACACCGCTATGCAAAGCAAGAACTAGAGCTACCATTTTTTTTTAAACAAGTTTCTACAACATCTTAGGTTTCTTTTATTTCATTAATCTCATTAATGAAGTCCCATTTTATTATGCTTCACAAGCATCACATTTGAAACGAAATCTGAAATATAACATATATCTCATATATATAATATAAACATTCGTCTCAGGCAGTAATATGATCTCATCACAGAACATTACAGCAGAAGAACATATATGAAATATTGGATATACTAGGACGTCCGTGTTTTCAATACGAGCCTGTATAAAACACGGATTCCACGGTCGCGATGAATAGCCAAACCCACATCCCTAGACTCCTACGAGAGCGGCAAGCAACACTGCCAATTCTAGGGTTAGGAGACCCGGTCTCGACTCCTCGAGATAGTTTCCCACTGGACTCTAGAACCTGGTTACTTGTGCTCCCCGCCTTGGGTCTACCTAATGCGGAAAAGTAAACAATATACAACGGTGACAACATCCTCAGCCCGGAAGTGCCCCAATAAAAGAATATTACATACAAATGAATTTTACATGAATGAAAAAGAAAAAACTCTCATCTCACATAAAACCCCCGGCTATTCAGAACGCGACGATCCAATATAACATATCACAGCAACACATAATATCTCATATCGTCAACATAAGCAAGTATGCATATCCCGATTGTCGTTGATGTATAGCAACAAAGCTGGTGATACACCACATACTACGCTTACGGTCACAGAAAAGAAAGTGTAAAACTACAACAGTTGGAATCCGCAACCTCCTTAGACATCGCATGCCTAACCAAATGAATTTCTTAGACATCGCATGCATAACAATTATAAACCCCGCATTTTAGTCTCATTATCGAAAACTCTTTTCAATATCAAGTCGGGCAATTCAACAAGATTCCCGACGTCCTGATCGAATGCTCGTCGCAAACTTTAGTAGACGGCCGCACCGCCGATACCGTCGACGAAGTGCACTAAGGCGGAACACCGTTGCCGCGAGCACCCGAATGGATGCTTTTGGCGACGGGGTTCTCCTACAGTTACTTGGTCAGGGCTTTGGGGCGTGGCTGTCTGTTAAGTTTACCCGGCGAGTATCCGCGTACGCTATGTGATTGCGATGGACTTTTGATCACATCAAAATTCCGTGGCAACCGATCAATTGAGACTAAACCGCTAGATTTATAACATTCAAATTAGTTATCTCATAACTACCTGTGGATTCCAAATATTGTATCACATTCCAGATAAAAAGACAGTGTTAAACTTTTCGATCGAATAATCAAACACCCAAGTTTTCCCCAATATATCTCAACACTTGAAATCAGTTTAAAAACATCCATCACATGCCACAGTACCAATGGTTCAGCCGTAGAAGGGTCAAGCCAACGCCTCACATGTGGCACGCTGTACTGCCCCAAACCCTAAGGTTTATAGGCAGTTCAAGACGGTCACATAATCGAGTTAAGGTTTGTTGTCTTCTAGAGGGTCCACCGCATTACTTGCATGACTTCACGAAAGTTTCAAACACGAGAAAAAATCCAACTTTTGAAAATTTTCCGACAGGGGGAAAAAGTGAGTTATTGATATCCGTTCGAACTTTTTAACAGTTTCTAAAAATTACCCGGACAAAACTAAATGAAGTTAAATTATCCGATCGAATCAATGAGTCCCCAATACAACCCTAGAAAACTCAACACTTGAGTGGAATTAAAAAATTACCATAAAAAATAACAAGAAAGGGCCTAAGAATAAATATATGAAATATGAGGGACTAAGTCCAAATTTTGGCCGCGGAACCGCGGCCAAACCACGCGGAACCGCCGCCAAACCCATGGTTTGGCCGCGGTTCCGCGGTCACGTTGGCGACTTAGTGGACCGTACTTCACAGTAATTCTTAGTTTTTCCTGCTTGTTTTTCTGAGTATTTTTAATTCAGAAAAAAACACAGTTTTGAAAAATGTACAGAGAAGGGTAAACATCGGGGTTTCCGGATTCGATCGGACTTTAAACTTCGTCTAGACTTCGTATAGATTTCGTCTAAAGCTCTAGCTTGGCTCTGATACTACTGTAGGGTTGCTAGGCACGCTCACAAGGGTCTACGAGGCATCAACCATGCCCGATTAAAATTTTAGCCGTGCCGAATGACCCAAAGCCGGATCTTTAAACTAGGGTTTAGGCGAAAACAAGCATGTTAAACTCTTTAACACTAAGTGAGAGGGATTACAACCTTTGCAGATCCGGTCCTTCACTTCTTAAACTCCGTATTGAGGTCCCTTCGCTGCGATCATCGTGTTCCGGACTCTCGAGAGGCTCCACGAAGAGAAAGGCACAAGCTTGCTTCCGATCTTCGATAACAAAGATGATCTACCTTGAAGTTTCGTTAACACAAGCTATCACTCATGAAATGATGTCAACACCCTCATCTTAATGGCAAGGATAGATGAGGATGATGAAGTAGGATTTTTGCTCTCATTTGTTTTCTTATTCTCACTCATTTTTCATCACAAAATGAAATCAAGAAAAGCTTTTTCATGAAAAGTGGAAGGAAGAAGAAGAAGAATAATCCATAATCCTTTTGTGATGAATAGAGCAAAGGAGACAATGAGGAATAATGCAACCATGGTTGACTAAACCATTGTAGAGACTTAACTAGGGCTAGGGTTTGGGTTAGGTCAAGGAATGAGTCATAACAAAATATCTTTCACAAAACAAAACTAAACCTTCTAGAATCATCTAGAAAGTATTAACCTAAATCAAACACTAATCTAGTTTAATCTCTACTAAACATGTTGCATTAGTTATCATATCATGTTACAATATTATATATCACATATATAATATTTATTGTAACCAAATAAAATAATACAATTAACATAAATCGCATATATATCAATGTATTACCCGAGTGAGAAAAAGAATCTTTTAGTGAGCTAATATTAGTTAATGTAATTTAATATATCATATATATTATAATACATTAAATTATCGAATCAACACTCGATCTGACAATCCGGCTATATCGCATATAACCGACTAATATTTATCCGTACCGATTCATCAAATCAACACTTGATCCGATGACCCGGCTGATATCAAATATCGCGAGAATATAATACGGTATCTCATATCGCATTATCCTCGGTCCCGCACATATCACATATGTGCTCCTACTCCGTTTTGCCTGAGTCAAGAAACCTCTGTGTAGGACTTTAAAGAATCGTCAATACGCCGGCAGTAGGCGATGATCATATCAAACACCCACAAGCAGCAAGCGGTCAGCTAAACGTAACAGCTACCCAGGCATTGAGTGCTCAGAAGATCAACAAGCAAGCCTGTACATTCTCCTGTGAATCCAATCAGTAACACTCCCGTACAGTCCGGTCTCGTCGTCTGATATGCGACATGTCGCATATCTCGCCTAGGGGTGGTAAACGTCAGACCCCAGTAGCTTGATAAGTCGTGTCGATATGAGGTCTATAACAGTTCGAGAAACTACTGATAACACTTACTAGTAAATCTCAGCAACCCTGACCCGGGATTTCCGGTTATAGCCAATCGAACACAGCATAACATCAACTCCCTATACTGGGAGAGACGTGTAGGGTTCCTAGGCACACCCATGAGGTTCTACAAGGCATCAACCATGCCAAAATCAAATTTTTATGTGCCTAACAACTCTATCCAAGATCGTTAACTAGAGATTAGGCGAAACGGCAAATAAGCAAACTACTTTGCTACTAAGTGAAAGGGATTACAACCTTTGTAGATCCGGTCCTCCACCTCCAAAGCTCCGTGTAGACGTCCCTCCGCTGCGATCATCGGAATCCCGGACTCTAGCGTTGGTTTCATCGGAGAAATGAGCGGGCTAGGTCGTTGACTTCGATGCCGAAGATGATCTACGTCGAGGCGACTCAAACTCAAGCTCCATCTTCACTTGGTCAAGAACCTTGTGAAGAAAACACCCTATACAACATGGCAAGTGGTAGAGGATGAAGAAATAGGAAGTGGGTTCACTTTGGATTTGGATTTCTCACTTGATTTCATCACTTAGAATTTTCTAGCAAGCTTTTCTTTCTTCGTGAAGAAGAAGAAGAAGAAGAAAGAAAAAGAATTGTTTCAAAAAGAAAATTCAAGTGATTCTTATCATCATGCAACCATGGGTGAAGTTAACACATGTAGAGAATAAACTAGGGTTTAGGTGTAATGGTTAGGTTAAGGCATAAAACAAAATGGCCAGACTTTTCAAAGCTAGCTTCAAGAAGCTTCAAGCATAAAACAAGAAATCCACCATTTTATTTTTGCAAAAATAAATAAATAAAATAAATAAAACCTAACCATTAACCTAAACATGGGTAAAGTGATACACACACCCATGTTTGCATGTATCATCAAACATGATACAAACTAGTGCACAAAAATATATCACATATACAACTTGTGCACATCAAGTGAGAAAATCAATCTTAAGTGAACAAATATTAGTTAATGTAAAGTAATATATCAAATATATAATTATACATTAAATCATTAAATCAACACTTGATTTAATGATCCGGTCATATTGCATATAACCGACTAATATCTAGTGTATCAGTGTATCGAATCAACACTTAATTCGGTAACCCGGCTATATCTTATATAACCGTCCGATGATACAAATCGCGAGAATCGAATACAGTATCACACACTGGTATTATTCTCGGTCCCGCACATATTTCATATGCGCTCCTATTTTGTTTCGCTTGAGCCAAGAAACCTCTGTGTAGGACTCTAAAGACTCGTCAATACACCGGCTGTAGGTGATGATCATATCAAACACCCACAAGCCGCAAGCGGTCTTCTAAACGTAACGGCCACCCGGGTATTGAGTGATTAGAAGATCAACGAGCAAGCCCGCTTACACTCCTGTGAATCCAACCAGTAACACTTACCGTACAATCCGGTCTCGTCGTCCGATATGTCGCATATCTCGCCTAAGGGTGGTAAACGTCAGACCCCAGTAGCTCGATAAGTCGTGTCGATATGTGGTCTATAACAGTTCGAGAAACTACTGGTAACACTTACCAGTAAATCTCAGCAACCCTGGCCAGGGATTTCCGGTTATAGCCAATCGAACACAGCGCTACATCAACTCCCTATACCGGGAGAGACGAATCCCCTCCTATCGCTCATTGCCTCTATGTGATTCGGGACAGTACCCAAAAACCACCGTTTTGCATGCCCTCTTATATATGGTAAGGTGAAAATCAAAGCACAGTGGGAATCATACAAGACTCTATGACGATCTCGGGTCTACAGACTAATCTGTACAGTGTCACCAGAGAACTGCCATCTGATGTAAGGTATAATACCATCTGGGAGTTCTCGGCGAGTCCGTCCAGTGTACCCAGTCTCCACTGAGCACCCGTACACCATCCTTGATGTCAAACACCGATGGATATGGGATCATCCATCGCCCATCATATGGGTCAAGATGCATATACGCTAGTCTACTTTGGTGCATCGATGCCCTGTCTCGATACACCCACGACTAGGGACCTTGAAGGATGTACTTATGGACTACCATGTCCCCACTAATATGATCCGTATCATAGTCCAGGTAGTCAAGTACACATCCTAAGGGCTTTACCAACATGTAACAGAGAGACAATCAGTGTACACGTTAAGGTAAAGAGCAACCGGATAGCATACTATCATGTTGAGCAAGAAAGTCCTCCCTATATATGTCCAAGCATCCACTACTATATACATCCTATGTATAGTAATGGCCTCTAGGGCATACATATAACTAACACTCACCCACTTGCACTAGGGCCATCTGTAGCAGTGGTTGTAGTATCTAATACTCAACCATCCCATATAAGTCTCTCTCTGGGAAAAGGCCTTTGTGAGTGGATCCGCCATGTTGTTCTCTGAGTCTACTCTCCTAACCTTGATCACCTTGGAGATCAACTATCTCCATGATCAGGTGATACTGCCTCAGAATATGTCTGGGTCACAGATGGGACCAGAGTTCCTGGGACAAAGCCACACTTCCATTGTCACACAATGGTAGGAACCTAGTTCATCTCATGAACCATTATATACCCAAACTGCCTCTTTGGTAGTATCTTTAATAGCGATGTTACCAGCCTTTATCGTCTAGTTTGCCACGGTATCTAGCTTGGAACTCTTCCAACATACCGTCCCTCCACTGAGGGTAAAGACAAAGCCTGCGACTGACATTCAGTCATCCTTATCACCCTGGAACTTTTCCAGTGATTCTCCCCAGGATCGATTGATACCATCTCACTAAACCTAGTGAGAAGCCTAACATCCATTTAGGTCTATCTCATAGATCCAAATCCTAGGATTTAGGAGGTATCACCTTTATCCTATTTAGAGAATCCATGTGATAAGAGGAGATTGACCGAGCGTAGCATAGGAAACTCTTTTCCTATCAAGAGTATGTTGTCCACGTACAATACGGGGATGACCACCTTACTCTCTACTACCTTTTTGTATGTACAAGGTTCATCTACCATTTTGATGAAGTCAAACTATTTGACTACTACATCAAAACAGATGTTCCAACTCCGCGATGCCTGCTTTATCCTGTAAAGCAACTTGCACACGTTTCCGCTGCTCCCCCTTTCTACGAAGCTCTCTGGCTATGTACTTATAGACGCTCTCTTCTAAAACATCATTTAGAAAAGCAGTCATGACACCCAACCGCCAGATATCGTAGTCATGGTATGTAGCCGTGGCAAGTAGGATCTGGATGGACTTAAGCATAGGGCCTTGAAAAAGGTTTCATTATTAGCCACAATTGGTCTATGATGCAAACCTTTGACAAGTCTAGCTTTGAAAGTCTCAACTTTTCCACGTACACCAAGTAATCTTCTCAAGATATACTTGCTCCTGATGGGGATTTAACCCTTCAGATATAGCAACCAAAGTCCATACTTTGTTGGTGTACATGGATTCCATCTCAGATTGCTAAGCATCCAGCCATTCTTACAGAGTCCCACTCCTGATGGCCAGGTCGAAACTAGTTGGGTCATCATCTCATGATGCAATCCTCGCTCCCACTGTCATCGAGAAACCGAAGTATCTCTCAGGCGGATGTGGAACCCTACTAGATCGGCGGAGAGGCTGAGGTTCATCGGAAACTATTGAATCCTTTGGTTCTATCAAATCATTAGCTGTAGTTTGTATCGCTGGAACCTTTCCAGTTCTACAGAACCGACCTTGCCTCGATCTTGTCTGGATTCTGCTTTTGACATAGGCTGGACAATCCCAAATCTTAACTTACTTAAAAGATAGGCTCTTCCCATACCACATCTTATATAGAGTGGTAGGCACTGATTTGATTCGAACCTAATTCAATAGGTATGAAGCTTCTCAAGTGCATAACCCCTTAAAAGGAAAAAGGTAACTCAGTAGTACTCATCATAGAGCACACCATATCATATAGGGTGCTATTGCCCCGTCCTAATACACCGTTGTGTTGTGGTGTATTCAGAGGAGTAATACCGAGAGAGAATCTCATTCTCCTTTAGAATAGTCCAAGAATTCCATGCACAAGTATTCTCCTTCCTGATCTTATCATAGGACATAACACTTATACCCGTATTTTGGTTCTTTACTTCTAACCTGTGAATATCTCAAAAGCTTCGGACTTATGTTTCAACAGGAACATATGACTGAATCTTGAGAGATCATCAGAGAATGTAATGAAGTACAAAGAACCGGTCCTGGCATGTGTAGACGGGGGACCTTACATATATCATCATGTATCAGTCCCAAGAGTTTACTAACTCTTTCTTTGTTTCCAATAAACAGAGCTATGGTCATCTTATCTTTGCGACATGACTGGCAAGTTTCACAAGATGTAAATTTAAACTGATTTAAATATGCATCTAAATGTAACTTAAGCCAGTCGGGTCGCATTGATATGACCTAGTCTACAATACCTCAAGAAGGATTCGTTCATTTCTGAACTCTTCCTCTTGTGTGTGTTCTGTATACTAAGAACTGTAGTTTGATTTAGAACGTCAATGCTTTTAGATAACGTGCCTGAACCAATCAACACTTGATATAGGAAATGTTCAAAATATTATCCAACAATACAAAATTATATCCTTTCTTTACTAATAAAGAGATTGATATGATTTTGTATGTTCAGGTTCGGTATCTAATAGCATTTGTTCAGAATCAATGTATTGGTAATACAGGGTGACAGTGACCAACAGACTTGGCTGCAACACTTGCACCGTTTTCTGTCTCATGAAACTTATCACCCGTTCTCAGTTCTCTACCTTTCTGTAGCCCATGTAACGGATTACATTTGCGGGATCCTGATCCGGTATCTAATACCCAGGATGTAGAGGATACTGAGAAACAGTTCTTTGTAATGAACACACCCGAAGATGATGCATCAGTATGCACTTTCTTCGTTTGGGCGGCACGGGAATTCTGGTAATCCCCAATTTCCTGCTCTGTCTTATAACAATTATAAGTTGGAGCGGGACCAACGTTCCCCAGCTCAGTATAACAACCGGGTTCGGTCAATACATCCATATTATTATCTTGATTAAGGCGTGATATGGTCGCTACCTGGAGAGAGAGAGAAGAAAACACTCAGCGTTCGCTCTTGCAATAATAGATTGGTTATTATTTTATCTAATCAGGATGGCTCCCACTGTTTTTATCAAATCTTCCTTCAAACCCTAAAAGGAAAGACTAGCCGGGATTAATTACACGCTACAAGTTCGCCAATCTTTCAGCCAGGCCAGTGTCGGTACTTTGAGAGAGGTCCCCCGTGCTTTCGCATGAACCTAATTAATGTAAACCTCGTTTTCCCAGAGGCGTAACCCCGTTGACACCTTTCTAGACACCTACTTGATCGGCTAATTGTAATGTGTAAAACTCTCCCAGGAGTAACTCTTACTCGCAGCGGGTATCGGGATCCAACTATCTCATAGAAGGTATGCAATCTCATTGCAAATTTCAACGCTTGAAATTCCCAATAATATTTTACCCCTAGCGTCCTATGACCTTGACACAGGCCAACAAACCATAGTCCGCTCGTCAAGCTCAACCCGTCATTTCTTGATTGAATTAAACCCACCCGCACGACCCTTGACGCAGGCCAACAAAGTCGCACGACTACCCTAATCCAATCTACATCATATGCATAAACAGATAAATACTAGTTAGCTACCGCACACTACGCCTTGACGCAGGCCAACAAACGTAGCACGAATACTAAATAGGACTTATCTGAAATGACGGAGGGCTACGACAGGTTTTTCTGAAAACCTATTGCGTAATGAACTTGATATCATTGTAAAATCAAATGATTTTAAAATGGAGTGTTTTTTAGGCTTTTCTAGTTTTGCTAAAGGGGTCACTCCCGGTGAAGGGATCGTCGGCCCTTTCCTCATCGAATAAGGTGCAGGATATATCATATATACCGCTGTGCAAATCAAAAACTCCAAAAGCAATCAAAAGACAAACCGAGGGTTGTAGCATCTGCCAGTTATTGCTAAAGGGGTCACTCCTGGTGAAGGGATCTCGGCCCTTTCCTCATCGAATAAGGTGCAGGATGTTCTACAAGGAACACCACGATGCAAAGCAAGAACTGTAGCTACCTGTTTTTGAAAATTCGATTCCACAACATCTTTTAGGTTTCTTTTATTTTCATTAATCATATTAATGAAGTCCCATCATTTAAGCACCTAAACATCACAGATAAATATGACGGACACTTATGCCATCCGCATTCGCCTCGATGTCCCCTCGTGCACCGTTAGGTTAGGTAACTAACGGCAGAGCGAGGCAGAGCTAGCGCGGGTGTAAAACATAAGTAACGTCTATATAATATATCATATATACTATATACAGTATATATCACAGAACATCAAATGATCACATCACAGATATCGCAGCAGAAGAAACATATGAAATATTGGATATACTAGGACGTCCGTGTTTTATTTTGAGCCTGTATAAAACACGGATTCCACGGTCGCGATGAATAGCCAAACCCACACCCCTAGACCCCTAAGAGAGCGGCAAGCAACCCTACCAATTCTAGAGTTAGGAGACCCGAACTCGACTCCTTGAGTTGGTCTCCCATTGGACTCCAGAACCCGGTTACTTGTGCTCTCCTCCTTGGGTCTATCCTAGTGCGGAAAAGAAAATAATATACAAATGGTGACATCTTCCTCAACCTCGAAGTGCCCCAATAAAAGAATATTACATACAAGTTTTTACATGAATGAAAATGAAAAACACTCATCTCACATAAAAACCCCCCGGCTATTCAAACACGACGATCCAATATAACATATCCAGCAACACATAACATCACATGTCATCAACGTAAGTAAATATGCCCATCTCAATTGTCGTTGACATATAGCAACGAAACCGGCGATATCACATATTACACTTACGGTCACAGAAAAGAAAGTGTAAAACTACAACAGTTGGAATCCGCCAACTCTTTAGACATCGGATGCCTAATGAAATGAATTCCTTAGACATCACATGCCTAACAATTATAAACCCCGAATTTTAATCTCATTTATCGAAAACTCTTTTCAATATGAAGTCGGGCAATTCAACAAGATTCCCGGCATCCTGACCGAATGCTCGTCACAAACTTTAGTAGACGGTCGCACCCCCGATACCGTCGACGAAGTGCACTAAGGCGGAACACCGTTGCCGCGAGCACCCGAACGGATGCTTTCGGTGACGGGGTTCTCCTACAGTCACTTGGTCGGGGCTATGGGGTGCAGCTGTCTATTAAGTTTACCCGGCGAGTATCCGCGTACGCTACGTGATTGCGACGGATTTTTGATCACATCAAAATTCCGTGGCAATCGATCAAGTGAGACTAGACTGCTAGATTTATAATATTCAAATCAGTTATCTCATAACTACTTGTGGATTCCAAATATTGTATCATATTCCAGATAAACAAAAAATGTTAAACTTTCCGATCAAACAATCAAACACCCAAGTTTTCCCGAAACAGCTCAACACTTGAAATAAGTTTAAAAAAAACATCCATTTCATGCCACAGTACCAACGGTCCAGCCGTAGAAGGGTCAAGCCAACGCCTCACATGTGGCACGCCGTACTGCCCCAAACCCTAAGATTCAAAGGGCAGTTCAAGACGGTCACATAATTGAGTTAAGGTTTGTTGTCTTCTAGAGGGTCCATCGCGTTACTTGCACTACTTAGAACGTTATTAAATTACGGAAAATTCCAACAATTGGAAATTTCCCGGCAGGGGAAAAATTGGGTATTTATATCCGGAAGAACTTTTTACATATTCTAAATAACCCGGAAAAACACATAGACGCGGTTAAAGATTCCGATCGAATCATCGAATCCCTAAAACACCCCAGATTACTCAACTCTTGAGTGTAAATTAAAAATTCCCAGAAAACACAGGAAATTCAGTTGGACATTACTGTGCAGAGCACATGACAAGAGTCACATTTATGGTCACGGAACCGCCGCTAAAGCCAGGGTGGCGCCGCGGTTCCGCGGCTCATTAGCCGACTTAGGAGCACGTGCTCCACAGTAACTCCTATAACTCCCTACTGTATTTTTAGGATATTTTTAATTTGGAAAAATCCACTGTTTTAAAAATTGTACAGAGAGGGGTCTTGGTTAGGGTTTCGGGACTCGATCGGATTTCTAACATCGTCTAGACTTCGCCTAAAGCTCTAGCTAGGCTCTGATACCACTGTAGGGTTTCTAGGCACACCCATGAGGTTCTACAAGGCATCAACCATGCCAAAATCAAATTTTTATGTGCCTAACAACTCTATGCAAGATCGTTAACTAGAGATTAGGCGAAACGACAAATAAGCAAACTACTTTGCTACTGAGTGAAAGGGATTACAACCTTTGTAGATCCGGTCCTCCACCTCCAAAGCTCCGTGTAGACGTTCCTCCGCTGCAATCATCGGAATCCCGGACTCTAGCGTTGGTTTTATCGGAGAAATGAGCGGGCTAGGTCGTTGACTTCGATGCCGAAGATGATCTACGTCGAGGCGACTCAAACTCAAGCTCCATCTTCACTTGGTCATGAACCTTATGAAGAAAACACCCTATACAACATGGCAAGTGGTAGAGGATGAAGAAATAGGAAGTGGGTTAACTTTGGATTTGGATTTCTCACTTGATTTCATCACTTAGAATTTTCTAGCAAGCTTTTCTTTTCTTCATGAAGAAGAAGAAGAAGAAAGAAAAAGAATTGTTTCAAAAAGAAAATTCAAGTGATTCTTATCATCATGCGACCATGGGTGAAGTTAACACATGTAGAGAATAAACTAGGGTTTAGGTGTAATGGTTAGGTTAAGGCATAAAACAAAATGGCTAGACTTTTCAAAGCTTCAAGAAGCTTCAAGCATAAAACAAGAAAGCCACCATTTTATTTTTGCAAAAATAAATAAATAAAATAAATAAAACCTAACCATTAACCTAAACAAGGGTAAAGTGATACACACACCCAAGTTTGCATGTATCATCAAACATGATACAAACTAGTGCACAAAAATATATCACATATACAACTTGTGCACATCAAGTGAGAAAATCAATCTTAAGTGAACAAATACTAGTTAATGTAAAGTAATATATCAAATATATAATTATACATTAAATCATTAAATCAACACTTGATTTAATGATCCGGTCATATTGCATATAACCGACTAATATCTAGTGTATCAATGTATCGAATCAACACTTGATTCGGTAACCCGGCTATATCTTATATAACCGTCCGATGATACAAATCGTGAGAATCGAATACAGTATATCATACTGGTATTATTCTCGGTCTCGCACATATCTCATATGCGCTCCTATTTCGTTTCGCTTGAGCCAGGAAACCTCTGTGTAGGACTCTAAAGACTCGTCAATACACCGGCAATAGGTGATGATCATATCAAACACCCACAAGCCGCAAGCGGTCTGCTAAACGTAATGGCCACCCGGGTATTGAGCGATCAGAAGATCAACGAGCAAGCCCGCACACACTCTTGTGAATCCAACCAGTAACACTTACCGTACAGTCCGGTCTCGTCGTCTGATATGTCGCATATCTCACCTAGGGGTGGTAACGTCAGACCCCAGTAGCTCGATAAGTCGTGTCGATATGTGGTCTATAACAGTTCGAGAAACTACTGGTAACACTTACCAGTAAATCTCAGCAACCCTGGCCAGGGATTTCCGGTTATAGCCAATCGAATACAGCGCAACATCAACTCCCTATACCGGGAGAGACGAATCCCCTCCTATCGCTCATTGCCTCCATGTGATTCGGGACTGTACCCAAAAACCACCGTTTTGCACGCCCTCTTAGACGTGGTAAGGTGGAAATCAAAGCACAGTGGGAATCACACAAGACTCTATGACGATCTCGGGTCTACAGACTAACCTGTACCAGTGTCACCAGAGAACTGCCATCTGACGTAAGGTATAATACCATCTGGGAGTTCTCGGCGAGTCCGTCCAGTGTACCCAGTCTCCACTGAGCACCCGTACACCATCCTTGATGTCAAACACCGATGGATATGGGATCATCCATCGCCCATCATATGGGTCAAGATGCATATACGCTAGTCTACTCTGGTGCATCGATGCCCTGTCTCGATACACCCATGACTAGGGACCTTGAAGGATGTACTTATGGACTACCATGTCCCCACTAGTATGATCCGCATCATAGTCCAGGTAGTCAAGTACACATCCTAAGGGCTTTACCAACATAACAGAGAGACAATCAGTGTACACGTTAAGGTAAAGAGCAACCAGATAGCATACTATCATGTCGAGCAAGAAAGTCCTCCCTATATATGTCCAAGCATCCACTACTATATACATCCTATGTATAGTAATGGCCTCTAGGGCATACATATAACTAACAAGACGAATCCCTTCCTATCACTCATTGCCTCCATGTGATTCGGGACTGTACCCAAAAGCCACCTTTTTGCACGCCCTCTTAGACGTGGTATGATGGAAATCAAAGCACAGTGGGAATTACACAAGACTCTATGAAGATCTCGGGTCAACAGACTACTCTGTACCAGTGTCACCGGAGAACTGCCATCTGACGTGAGGTATAATACCATCTGGGAGTTCTCGGCGAGTCCGTCCAGTGTACCCAGTCTCCACTGAGCACCCGTACACCATCCTTGATGTCAAACATCGATGGATATGGGATCATCCATTGCCCATCATATGGGTCAAGATGCGTATACGCTAGTCTACTCTGGTGCATCGATGCCCTGTCTCGATACACCCTCGACTAGGAACAATTATAGGATGTACTCGTCGACTACCGTGGCCCCACTAGTATGATCTCATCATAGTCCCAGTAGTCGAGTACATATCCTAAGGGCTTTATCAACATGTAACATAGAGACAATCAGAGTACATGTTAAGATAAAGTACAACCAGATAGCATACTATCATGTCGAGCAAGAATGTCCTCCCTATATATGTCCAAGCATCCATTACAATATACATCATATGTACAGTAATGGCCTCTAGGGCATACATATAACTAACATGAGGATCCAATTCCTTTGTATTGCGATAACAATGGAGCTGTGGCTTTGGCCAAGGAACCCAGGTACCATCAGAAATCCAGACATATTCTGAGGCGGTATCACCTGATCTGGGAGATAGTTGATCGCCGGGAGATTGAGGTCATGAGAGTTGATATGAAGGACAACACTGCGGATCCACTCACGAAGGCCATACCCCAGATACAATTTGAGAGAGTCTTCGGGATGCTGGGTATGAGATACTACAACAGCTGCCTTTAGTGCAAGTAGGAGATTGTTAGTTATATATATGCCCTAGAGGCCATTGTTGTAAATATGATGTATATTATAATGGATGCTTGGATATATATAGAGAGGACTTTCTTGCTCGACATGATAGTATGCTATTTGGTTTCACTTTATCTTAACATGTTGACTTATATTAGTTTACTGTCTTGCTCTCACATGTTGATAAAGCCCTTAGGATACGTACTCGACTACTGGGACTATGATGAGATCATACTAGTGGGGCCAGGGTAGTCAACGAGTACATCCTATAACTGTTCCTAGTCGAGGGTGTGTCGAGACAGGGCATCGATACACCAGAGTAGACTAGCGTATACGCATCTTGACCCATATGATGGGCGATGGATGATCCCATATCTATCGGTGTTTGACATCAAAGATGGTGTACGGATGCTCAGTGGAGAATAGGTACACTGGACGGACTCGTCGAAAACTCCCAGATGGTATTATACCTCACGTCAGATGGCAGTTCTCCGGTGACACTGGTACAGGTTAGTCTGTAGACCCGAGATCGTCATAGAGTCTTGTGTGATTCCCACTGTGCTTTGATTTCCACCTTACCACGTTCAAGAGGGCATGCAAACGGTGGCTTTTGGGTACAGTCCCGAATCACATGGAGGCAATGAGCGATAGGAGGGGATTCGTCTCTTCAGGTATAGGGAGTTGATGTTGTGCTGTGTTCGATAGGCTATAACTGGAAGTCCCTGGCCAGGGCTGATATAGAGTGCTACTGGTAAATGTTATCAGTAGGTTCTCGACCTGTTATGAGCCTCACATCGACACGACTTATCAGTTACTGGGGTCTGACGTTTACCACCCCTAGACTAGATATGCAACGTATCAGACGAAGAGACCGGACTGTACGGTAGTGTTACTGATTGGATTCACAGGAGAATGTACATGCTTGCTTGTTGATCTTCTGATCGATCTATACGTGGGTGGCTGTTACGTTTAGCTGACCGCTTGCAGCTTGTAGGTGTTTGATATGATCATCATCTACTGCCGGCGTATTGACGATTCTTTAGAGTCCTATTCAGAGGTTTCTTGACTCAGGCAAAACGGAGTAGGTGCACATATGTGATATGTGCGGGACCGAGAATAATACGATATGAGATACCGTATTTTATTATCAAGATATTTGATATTGGCCGGGTATATGTGATATTGCCGGGTCATCGGATCAAGTGTTGATTCGATGAACTGATACAGTTTTTATTAGTCGGTTATTTGAGAAATAGCCGGATTGTCGGATCAAGTGTTGATTCGATAATTTAATGTATAATTATATATGTGATATATTACATTACATTAACTAATATTGGCTCGCTTTATTGATTCATTTTCTCACCGGATAATACATTGATATATATGCGATATATGTTAATTGTATTATTTTCTATTGTTACAAAAATATATTATATATGTGATATATAATATTGTAACAAGTTATGATTACTAATGCAACATGATTAGTGGAGATGAAACATGATTAGGGTTTGATTTGGGTTAGCTTTTTCATGAAGCTTCTAGAAGCTTTTGTTTTGTTTTAAGCTAAGATATTATGTGTTGATATTTGTGGAGATATTTCCTAACCCAACCCAAACCATTTACCCTAGTTAAATCTCTACAATGGTTAGCCCTTTCATTATTACCCATGGGTTGCATTTGTAATTAAAACAACAATTCATTATTCATCACAAAAGACTTCATTTTCTTCTCCCTCCTTGAAAAGCTTTCTAGCTTTTGGTTTTGTGATGAATTAGTGTGAGAATTTGAAAATAAAAGAGAGCTAAATTCCTACTTCATCATCCTCATCTATTCTAGCCACTTAGATTAGGGTGTTCATTTCTCTAATACTTGATTAGAGAAGTGAGAGCATGAGTTGAAGTTTCTTCAAGGTAGATCATCTTCGAAAAGGAAAACTTCAAGCAAGCATGGATTGTTCGGCTTGTGGAGCCTCTCTTGAGTCCGGGAGTTCATGGATCGCGGTGAAGGGACTACTACTCAGAGCTTATGAAGCGAAGGAGCGGACTATAAAGGTTGTAATCCCTCTCTCTTAGATGTAAAGATGTTTACTTGCATGTTTAACCCTAATTATCTAGCAAAGATCCTCGCTTTAGGTTGTTCGACACTTCTAAATTTTAAATTGGGCATGGTTGATACCTTATAGACCCTTGTGACAGTGCCTAGTAACCCAACATAATGTACCTGACCCAATCAAATTTTGATTTAGGTGGATGTGTATACATCGCTTACAAATGTAAAATCATATTCTTCCTTAGAAAGTAAAGATACATATATGATATTACAAGCTAGATTAGATACATACAAACAGTTACGTAAAATCTATATCTGCCCACTTGTCAATCCTAGGTGATATTCCTATACGGATTCAGCGTCCACACTCATTCCATTAGCAACTCAGAGAGTCATATCACCTACCTTGACAACTCTACGGTTTCTTAAAGCCTGTAATGAACTACAGATAAGAGATCTTGATCTGGTATCTAGTACCTAGGAAGTAGAGTTAATAGATAGACAGTTTTCAATTACAAACACACTCGAAGCCTGTCACGACCCGCAGGGTACGGAACGTGACTGGCACTTAAGTTTACGAAACGTCTAAAGGCGTCCGTAAAATAAGTAAGCCAAAAGCCCAGAAAACAAAACCAATTAAGCAAAAGAGTGAAGAAAACCCAAACATTTGAAAGCAAGTTTATCAAATAAGTCATATAAAACCCCTTTTAAAAACAATACTAATTTTTCCGAAAATTTCGGCAGAGTCTCCTTTGTAAATACTGGCCCCCAAAAATGGGTACAACAAGAATATATGTAAAACCAACAAAAAGGCATCCCCAAGCGGGAGCTAGCTCTTCGCCATAAGGCGGTCACAAATCCCACGCAAAATAAATGACAACAAGCGTAATAATCAAGGAAGCATAAAAAAAGTAGCATGTCGGCTCAAGTGAGCTAGACCCCAAAATACAGCATAAATCCACAAACCTCACAGTCTCATCTCTAGGTCAATATACAATAATCTGGTAGAAACAGTAGATGGAGTACACTAGATACAAAGAATATACAAGGTGGTACAAAAATGATAACATAACCCACCTATGAGCAAATCTCGAGCTCAAGCAAAAGAGGCAAAAGAATAAGTGCGCCCGCCGCTACTGAGCTGACGGAGCGGACCTGCAAAAGACTGTGGCACAACGGGGGTGAGTTGCCAACTCGTGAGTAATAAATAACATCTACAAAGGCTATCGTATGCATGCACACAAGCATCCTAGCATCTATAATACAGGTATGACTGGATGCACTAGCAGGTGTGTATATAACATCAGTGTACTAATATGTATGCAACATGAATATCTGAGGTCTCAATAGGTATATATAAGAACTATTTTATCTCTTTTTGTTTTTGAAACTCTTTTAGAATGCCAGCATAATGTCAATGAATCGACGAAAATCGGTGTCCAGCAACGACACCCAAAAGCTGTCTCAAATCTCATAAATGTATCTCTGGCCTCAGCCGTCCGGCTGACCCATCTCAAATATCAATATCTCATCATCTAGCGGCCACGGTCGGTATCCTCTGGATATCCGCCGTCCCAAACAGTCACCGGTAGGTAATCCGTCCCCTGCCAGGCTTAACGTCATCACCACATTCCTCTTGCCCCGGGATACCTTACCGGGCCCACCATGTACCCGTGCCGGTTCCTCCACTCCTCGACACGGATTTCCAAATCCACAGCAAACTCATGGTGGACGACACTTACATCACTAGAAAACCGCAATTTACATATTTTAAAAATATAATAAGTTTAGAAATTTTGCGGCTTTCCCCCGAAATCCAGCAATATCATAAAATCTCAAGAAATCCTCATAAGTGCATATATCAATGATAATGAATGCGTATGATATCAATAATCAAGTTGCGATGTGTGATTAATGCATTAAGTATGAACAATTAATATGATGAAGTACATGCACATGAATAGCAATACTACGGTTTCATTTTTAAGGAATTAAAGGCAATAGTACCAGTTTAAGTGTTAACTAGTAAAAGATTTAAATTTAAATGTTATCTAGTGTGGTGGCATGGAAATTACCAGGGTGTGTGTGTAAGCATGAATAGTGCTCGTGCTGCATATAAAAACCCTGGCAATGGTGCAGGTGTCCTATAAAATGGTTTCGTATAGATATGTCAATATAATGCATGGATGCAGCAAATAGTCAATTAAGTATTTCACCCCTAATTACTAACATTACTAAGGATCTTTGTAAGTTACTAAAACTATCGGGCGGCTTGCGCCATCCAACGATAGTCCCCCGTAGATATTACATCTACTCACCGGGATCCCTGGCTAGCTGTGTCCAATCACCGCCTTTCCCTTTCGCGCCGCGTCTGACGTCTCCGCGACCGAACCTGGAATTTACATCAATACCAAATATAAGGTTACATATCAAGAACGACGCAAAACCCCAACGAAACTACTAAAGTTCGCTAGCTAGGTACAACGTGCACAAAGTGCGCGGAACACACGCGAAAATCGCAAAAACTGCCAAAAAACGCCGATTTGGTCGCCCGGCAAAACTAAAACCCGACTACCCAAAAATCCGCACTCACGCATCCTAAAGGTCGTAGGACAAGCCATTACAATCATCAAGATATCAAAAATAATTCATCACATAATTTTTATACAAAACTAGTAAGCATTTGCGTCCCAAAATCGGTGCAAAAATCGCCGATTTGCGACAAAACGACTACAATATAGCATAATTACCCAAGCACACTACAAGCAATCTACAAACACTAATTACAACACAATAGCAATGATTCCAATCCTATTTTCCATAAACAACCATTTCTTGAATTTATAACCTAGCAAATTCCAAATCAATTTCCACATAAGAAAATTAATCACTTAGATTAGGTTAGCAAAATACTAGATAGCAAAGTAAATTAATTACCCTAATAATGGATTTCTAAACCCTAATCAACTCATTAACATGATTCACAATCCAATTCCATACAAAAACCCTCTCTTGAAAATCCTAAAACAACAATTTCACACTTCTAAATTTAACTAAATTAGCATAATTGAAGACTACATCAACAAGGTAACTATATAGATTAGTTAATTAACCACTAGATTAACTATAAAACAACTTAATTAACTATTATGGCTTTCAAACCCTAGTTAAATAAACTACTCTTTTTTAAACTAGATTAGAAATTAGTTAACTTTTAACATTAAACCATGCATTTAAAGGAATTTAGCAACAAAAGAAAGTAACTTTGATGAGAATTATACCTCACTTGAGATCTAGAAAGAATGGATTTTGCTCCAAATGATGGCCTCAAGCACCAAGATTCAAGCAAGAATGGCTAAGGAAAATGATAGCATAAGGATTTTGTTTGGATTTTTGAATAAAGTGTGGATTTTGATGTGGTTTTTTGAAGAAAATTGAAGAAAAATGAAGGGAAAAGAGATGAAGAAGAGGAGTGTGGAGGTTCGGCCAGCAAGAGGAATGGGGGAGGGTGTGGGCAAGTGGGGAAAGTCATGGGTCAAGTTTCCAAAGTCAATGTATCATACTTTATCAATTATAATTAAAAATAAATCCATAAACTAACAAAACAACTCAAGAAAGCAACCAAAGAAAAGAGAGGCCAGAAATTTCTGGTCTTGGTCAGGGTTGGGCTGTCCTAGGGCTGAGGGAAAAGAGAGAGGGGTTTTACAAAAGAATTTTTATGCAAAAAGGCCCCCTACAACTCAAAAATTGCAAGTTTTAGCTCAAAATTCAATAAATTCGTTTCAAATCATAAAAATTTGTTAAAAATCAAAATAAATTACTAAAAATTTATGTTATCACTAGATTATAATTATCATAATTTTAGAGATTAAAATTATCCTGGAAAAATTTGTATTTATCGCTTATTTAATGTATTTTCTTACCGGCTTAAAATAATATTAAAAAATTGAAAAATTAGGAAAAAATTTTAAACGACCAGAATTTCATAATTAACTCATTAGCTACTAAAAACAAGCAATTACCTATCCATTTTAAGTATAATTAGCCCTAAACTGCAAAATAACAAGAAAGACGGTTTTCGGAAAAATACCGAATTTTCACCGAATTTCAGGAAAACACCAAAACGACTTTTCAAGACGCTACAATCTTCCCCCCTTAAAGAAATTCGGTCCCCGAATTTAAAAATATAGCTACGCGTACCTTCAAAGAGATGGGGATATTTCTTCCTCATCTCGCCCTCGGTCTCCCAGGTAACCTCCTCGCTGCTCGGGCTACGCCAAAGGACCTTGACGGTTGGTATAATCTTCGACCTCAACTTCTTCACCTGCCGATCCAGGATGGCCATCGGCTGCTCTGCAAAAGAAAGGTCGCGCTCTAGCTGGGCTGTCGAGTGCTGAATCGCATGCGAAGGGTCGTGAAGGTACTTGCGGAGCATCGAAACATGAAAAACGGGGTGAACATCGGGAAAGCTGGGTGGAAGAGCCAAACGATAAGCAACAGCGCCAACACGCTCGAGGATCTCGAAAGGACCTACGAATCTAGGGCTAAGCTTCCCCTTTCGCCCAAAACGCATCACGCCCTTCATCGGAGAGACCCTCAGAAAAACATGGTCGCCAACTGCGAACTCTAATCTGCGACGGCGCCTGTCTGCATAGGATTTCTGCCTGCTCTGAGCCGCTCTCATCCGGTCTCGGATTAACTATATCTTCACTGTCATCTCCTCCACAAGCTGCGGCCCCAAAATGCTGCTCTCGCTGAGCTCTGTCCAACAAACGGGCGATCTGCATCTCCTCCCATACAATGCCTAGAAAGGTGCCATCTGAATAGTATCCTGGAAGCTGTTGTTGTAGGAGAACTCCACTAGAGGTAAATGACGATCCCAGCTACCACCAAAGTCTAAAACGCATGCTCTGAGCATGTCCTCGAGAGTCTGAATGGTCCGCTCTGACTGTCCGTCGGTCTGCGGATGAAACGCTGTGCTGAAGCTCAAACGAGTGCCCAAAGCCTCCTGAAGTCTCTGCCAAAGTCGGCTGGTGAACTGAGTGCCTCGATCTGACACGATACAAGTCGGTACGCCATGTAGTCGTACGATCTCGTCAATATAGAGCTGAGCATACTGAGCGAAGCTGAAAGTCGTCTTCACTGGAAGGAAGTGAGCCGCTTTCGTCAATCTATCCACGATCACCCAGATGGAGTCGTACCCGACTGGTCCTGGGTAGACCCACAATGAAATCCATCGAAATCTGTTCCCATTTCCACTCTGGAATGGGTAACGGCTGTAGCTCTCCTGCGGGCCTCTGGTGCTCGGCCTTGACTTGCTGACAAGTCAGGCATCTCGAAACGAACTCCGCAATGTCCCTCTTCATCCCGTCCCACCAGTAGGTCTCTCTCATATCATGGTACATCTTGGTGGAACCGGGGTGGACACTATACACTGATCGGTGTGCCTCCTCGAGAATGTCGCGCCGCAATCCATCAGCATCTGGTACGCACAGTCTAGATCCATATCGTAAAATCCCCTGATCGTCAACCACGAACTCGGAAAATCTGCCCTGTCCCCTCTGTGCCATGATTTCTGAGCAACGGTCGTCACTGCGCTGTGCCTCATATATACGGTCAAGCAACTGTGGGCGTGCACGAACATGCGCGAGCTGTCCCCCTGTCTGGGTGAACTCGAACTCAACTCGGCTGTCGCATAACATCTGCCAATCTACTGACGACTGCCACTGCACTTCGCGCAAAAGGGATAGACTACCCTCGGGCCTCCTACTCAACGCATCTGCCACCACATTTGCCTTGCCGGGGTGATATAAGATCTCGCAGTCGTAGTCTTTCACCAACTCCATCCAACGACGCTGTCTGAGGTTCAGGTCTCGCTGCTGAAATATGTACTTTAAGCTCTTGTGATCGGTGAATATCTGACATGACTCGCCGTAAAGGTAATGTCGCCAAATCTTCAGTGCAAAGACCACTGCAGCCTGTTGGAGGTAGTGCCCTCAGAGTCAATTATTAGGTCACAGGTACGTGATTGTAATGATTGAGGGAGGACCTATCCCGGTAGGACAGTCTTACTCGAGATGATAGTATGCTATCTGGTTTACCTTTATCATCGTGTACTGTTTTAGGTGACCTGACACGTCGCTATTACACGTTGATAGAGCCCCTAGGATTCTTGCTTGACCACCAGCAGTATGAGGGCGATCATATAAGTGGGAGCTGGGGGTCTACAAGCATATCCTTAAAAGGTCCCTAGTCGTAGGAGTTTCGAGACCGGGCATCGATACTCCATTAGTAGACTAGTGTATACAGTCGAGACCCCGACGAGGGGCGGTGGCCGGTCTCACAAGCCACTGGTGTCAGTTGGATCACCTAAGATGTATACAGGTGCTCATTGGGTTATGAGTACACCGGACAGGACTCGCCGGGAACATGCTAGTTGGTCATATACCAGACGTCAGATGGCAGTTCCCTGGTGACATGTGTGCAGGTTAGTTCATCAACCTGGGGATCGTCATTTGTCTCGTGTGAGTTCCCACTGTACTTTGATTACTACCCTACCACGGCTCAAAGGAGTCGTGCAAACAGGTTTTAGTTGGGTACAGTCCTGAGCCACATGGAGGCAGTGAGCGTATCTTCAGGGGTTCGTCTCTCCCGGTATTGGGGGTGAGGTCGTGCTGTGTCTAGGAGAGCCATTACACAAAGTCCTTGGCCAAGGCAAGGAGATTTACTGGTAGGTATTCCAGTAGTATCTCAGGGTGTTCTGGGCTACACTCCGACACGACTTGTACCGCTTTTGGGGGTCTGACTTTTACCAACCCCCTAGGCCCGCCATGCAATACTCATAGACGAACGGACCGGACTGTACGGATATTGTCACTGACAGGCTCAGTAGGGTTGTCAGGCTGAGTTCGCTCACAGACATCCCTTTTAGTCAGCACTTGGTAGCCCGTTACGTATTGGCTTATACCTCTGACGTGCTAGTGGTTAAATCCACAACCAAGGTGTTGATGAGTCTTTAGAGTCCCCCACATTCTGTTACTCAGCTTTCGGGCGAAAGGTTGTAGAGGCCGTATGGAGATATGGCAAGGTCCGATCAGATACGTGCGGTATTGCACGGATCAGGATCGGACAGTTTGTACTATAGGCCGTATGGTTATATGGCAGGGTTCGATCAGATACGTGCGGTATTGCACGGATCAGGATCGAACAGATATAACTAGCCGGTTTTGGTTTAAGCCGGATCCTAGTATAGTACAGTGTAGACTTTGTCTCATTGCATTTGTATTTCGGTCGAAATACAGATGCGGGTGTGTATGCACAGTATCGGGGTTTTCCTGTAATTTATTACGGGACCCGTTTTCTGGAGTTGCCAGTTTGCTTTCCGTTTCGGCCAATTTCCATTGTTCCGTTCATTGGCCGAAGTTTGGTGGAGGAGGGCTTATTTGCATTGTTGCAAATAAGCTTTTGTGGAAGGGGGTCTTTGCATGTTTCTTTGTATCATGATAGTCTCTCATTGACCTTGACTTCTCCTTCTCATGATGGATTGACTTTTAGTGGGCATGATGGTTGATGATGATGAGGGGTGAGGTTGGTTGAGTGTGGGTTTATTGTTGTGATCATTCCCTTTTGCATCATAACCATTCCTCTCTCTCTCTCTTTTGGATGATATGAGTTTTTGGCTCCCATTTTTTTTTGAGACACTCTCATTCTCTTCTCTCAACTTACCATGGCCGGCCACTATGAGGAAAGGGGGTCTTTTTCTTTTGGTGAGGGGAAAAATGTTATTCTCATTCTTGGCATGCTACATTTTTCCCCACCTCTCTCCAAGTTCCTTTTTCCTCCACCATTTGGCAACTCCTTCAACCCCAATAGAGACAATAGCTCACTACACATTCTACAGCGAATCTTGGGCACGTCGAGTAGCCGGCTTCGTGCCCGAGTTGCCTCGGCATTGAGGTGGGAGCCCGTAAACAAAGTTGGCGATGTGGCGCACTTCCGGCGACGAGGAGGAGACGGGACTTTTCCGCAGGAGATCGGGACCATGACGAGAAGACCGGAGGACTTGGATCGTCGGTATATCTCTAACCCATCTTCTAGTTAGCTTAGACTTGTTAATGGTTACGATCCGGGCGTTTAGTGCGCGGTGGTGCCGGTTTGCTAAGTCCGCAAAAATTTAAGTTATTCACCGCTTCCGCATTTGGCCGTCGGATCGACGGCCGGGGCGCCGCCGTGCACTTACAGTGGTATCAGAGCCTCCCCATTAACTTAGTCTAGCTTTGTGTAATGTGTTTTTCAGTTCCGATCGATCGAAATGTCCAAAAACCCGTATTTGCCCACATCAGTTTTCTGTTGGAAATTTTTGGTGTCGAAAATTTTTTCAGGTTGTAAAATATTGATGTACTGGAAAATCTAAGAGCTCTGTAAAAATTCGACGAAGTAACTCCACAGTGGGAGCGCGGAACCGCCGCGAAAACCACCTTCCCGCCGCCCTTCCGCCGCGCACTGTGGAGATCACTTCACCAATTTTTTACAGAGGCCTTCTGGGCTTAAAATATGGGTTTTGGAATATTAAAATTGGGCCCAGGTTTTCTGTGAGTGCTACAGTTTTGATTGGGGGCCCACTTGTTAATTTTTGGTCAATCGGAAAATTTTAAACACATTTTTCACAGTATTTACATTATGTCTGCGACCGTGAATGTCACTTGATCGGTAAATCCGGTCTAACTGCTATAGCCCGGTTAGACGGATTTGCGAACGTGACTTTCACGTTGATGTTTTGTTTTTGCTGTGATGTTGCGGATCGGTCGTGGGGGATAGCCTGGATGCAATGCTAGTACAGTTGTGGTGGTATTATGTACATTTGATTTTGCGGGGTGAGCGTCCGACATGTGGACTGCCGTCACTGCCTGTTTGTATTATTATTTTGGGGCACGACCTGGTTGCGGTCGATGTACCCGTTGTATGTATATTTTACTTTCTGTACTAGGATTGCCCCGCGGAGGGGTGCACGGATAGCCGGGTTCTGGAGGGCAACAAGCCCGCATCTCATGGCATTGAGACGGAGGGGGCTTCACTCTAGGATTGGCGGGCTATTCGCCGCACTCGTAGGGGGTACAGGTTGACCCAGGAGGGGTGCCCAAGTTACCGGATTCCGTGAAGTGCTGGGTGGTCCATTCACGTTGCTGAAGGGGGCTGCCTCGCTTCAGGTTTTGGCGGGTAACTTGCCGCGCCCGTAGGGGTCTAGGATTTCATTGCACAGGCTATCCACACGACCAGGGGAACGTCGGGTTTCAGCGGCTCTGTGAAACCCGGGGATCCCAGATATCTGTATTGTTTCTGTGATGCTGTACATTTTCTGTGATGTTGCATTTTATTCACGCCTTGAGCGAATATAATATATTGGTATATATATTAGTAGATGTTGTATATGTTTTGCATCCGCGCTAGTCCAGTACCCGCTCTGCCGTTAGTTAGCTAACCTAACGGGTAATGACGGGACCCAGTGGCGAATGCGGATGGCATATACGTACATCAGTATATTTTCGTTCTTTTTGGTGTGATCAATTGATGGGACTGCATTGATTCGGATCAATGCAAGTTAAAAACAAACCTAATCTGATGTTGTTGGAACACTTTTCAAAAAGCTGTTATTGCAAGGACGTTTACTTTTGTTTTGCATCGTGGTATTCATTAGAATATCCTGCTCCTCAGTCGACGAGGCAAGGGCCGAGATCCCTTCACCGGGAGTGACCCCTTGGACAAAAAGTTTACGTCAGGGCATTAACTTCACTATAGCCGATTACTTTTGCTTTGCACCATGGTATTCATTTGGAATATCCTGCACCCCATTCTACGGGGAAAGAGCCGAGATCCCTTCACCGGGAGTGACCTCTTTAGCAACGGTTTTCGTCACTATATTTTCAAAAAGCTATCAGTTCCTTCAACGATATCAAGTTCTTTACGTTAAAGGTTTTCGCCAGAAACCATTCGTAGCCCTCCGTCGTTTCAGACGGGTAGCACGTAGTATTCATGCTATGTTTGTTGGCCTTCGTCAAGGCATAGTGTATGGTAGCTGCTTGTTGCCTTTCTGCAGCATAGATAGATGCGTTGGTTTGGGACAGTCGTATAGCCTTGTTGACCTTCGTCAAGGGCTTGTACGGGTGGATTCAAATTAACCTGGATAATGACGGGTAGAACTTGACATGTGACTTATGATTTGTTGACCTTCGCCAAGGTCATAAGAGCATGGGGCAGAAATCACGTCGGGAGTTTCAAAAGTACTGAAACTTGCCAGATTTGCGCATACCTTCTGGAGTGTGATAGCGTGAGCGGATTCCGTCACGTTATCATGCAATGATAGTTGGATCCCGATTCCCACTGATGAGTTAGTTTACTCCTCGGGTGACCCCGACTAATTCTTCTTTCAGGTTTGGAGGAGAATTTGAGGTACAGTGGGAGGATTCCAGATTAGATAAATTGGTAACCATTCTGATCTAGGTTAGAGTGCACGCTAAGTGTTTCTTTTCTCTCTCTCTTTGGCAGCGACCATTGACCCGACCCTAAGACTTTGACTCAGTGACCAAGTTGACCGAACCTTCTTAACACCGGCTTTTGGATTGTCAGAATTGCAAACCTCATTGCCACTCCTACTTTTACCCTTTTCTCCAGGACACCCCGTTTTACTACGAAAGTCCACTTCCATTGGACAAAACCATCGTATGGTTAGATACGAACTCGAAAGAATTTATTCGAGGATGGTTTCCGGTTCTGGAGAAAACGGATAGGATTATTCAGTTGTCTTTTCCTTTTACCCTCTCTCAGGTTACGAGTACTCCTTGGTTTAGGGGTAGTACACCTATTACGCAAATTGGATTGTCTTCTTCCAAACCTTAGGCTGGTGCCGACCGGTAGGGAATGAAGAAAACCAATTAGCATAACGATGGTGTGCAGAAGGTATTAAGTTCAGACAAAGCAAGGGATTAGTAAGAGGGCAAAGTAAATTGCAACAGATATTCACGACCAAACCAAATATTTCGTTACCACTCCCACATCACCTTTGTATTTCTCCAGGACACTCCGTATCACTACGAAGATCCACAGTTTATTTGGATACTCCATCGTATGGTTATATACGAACTCGAATGGAACTTGTTCCAGTTCGGGGATGGATTCTGGTTCAGGAGAAATAGGAATAAGGTTTATTCGGTTGTCTTTTATCATCACCCTCTCTCATTGCGAGTGTTCCTAGGATTGGGACAGTACACCCATTATGCTTATTGGATAGTCTTCTTCCAAACCATAGGCTGGTGCCGAACGGTAGGGAAGGAAGAAAACCATTTGGCCTAAAAGGGTGTGCAGAAGGTAAAGACTAAAGACATATGAAGGGATTTGGAGAGGTGGCAAAGAACTATACGGTTACAGTCGTGAATCTGGAAGAGGCATTACTAGGAATACCAGGATACCCCAACGAAACATTTCAATGTTTCAGTTTCACTGTGTACTATTAAAAGAAAACTGATTTCCCGATTAGACACTTACTCCAGGGTATGTATTTACCAGGTACGATTCTCACATCTGTATGGTTTTACAGATGATGAGTGGGAGTAGGTTATTGGGAATTGGGTGATCATCCTCATTATATCGGGATTCGTTGTAATCAGTGATATTTGAGGAAATCACCTGGGTTGTTTGCCGGTCGGCAAATATTTGGTTTTGAATATCCGCTGTTATGCACCAATTTCAAAATGATATATCTGTACGTCTATTTTCATAGAGTGAGATATACCTTTCTGAAATTATGTCTACGACATTTACCTATATCAGTGGATGGTTAGGTAAGGAGCATTAAACAGCGGTGTAATTCTTCTTAACCATAAGTACAGTTTTCAACCTACGATACACAGTGAAAGAGTTATCAGACTCAAGGGACTTATACAGAGTATTGTATGTTGTCCAGTGTCCATTAGGACAGAGGGGTTGGTCCTCATACTATATTCTGTTTACTTATGACTTCTCTAGTTTTTAGACAAGTGTTTCGCGGAAACACAGGGTCCAAATTTTGAGAAGTTATAGGTATTTGAATAGAGTAGAGAACCAGGTATAGCAAGTATCGGGATTCTTCAAAGAGATCGAAGATGTAGATACTTGTGTATGGTATTTAGTTGATAGTAATGATAAAGAGAAATTGCTTCTCTTTCAGGTTACTCATAATTGGAAGCATTCCTAAGTTAAGTAACGCTGATCGGCCTCCTTCCATTTAGTTGACATGCGCTGGGGACAGCTGCATGATTTGAATCTGGTTCAATTAAATCAGTGCCTCTGTTTCTATATTGGATATAGAACAGTTCATATCTTAACGATGTTAAGGTACGGGGAGTTGTCCGGTTTATGATTAAAACCAGACACTGGACAACTCAAGGCACGTTTCTGTAATGGCTGTTTGTGGGTTGACCCAGGCTATGACGAGGGTTGACTTTCTACCATCTGGATGAACAATAGCGATATTGTTCTAGACTCGCCACAGTTTTATTAAAGATGGATTTTTTCAGAAAGCAGTAGTGGGAGTATGGTAGAACTGGAAGTGATTCCAGAACCACAAACGATTACTGAAGATTTGATAAGGAACCTAAAGATTCAATCTGGATTGACATTCCATTGGCCACTCCGCAGATGAGGTGGGTAACTTCAGGCACCCGAGAGGCACTACGGTAGCCTCAAGGACGGTGACAGGGAAGTTCTTGTTTACCCACAATTGCCATTGCTGTTGTTCCAGGTTACGAGACCCGGCGGGAGGATGAGTATAGCGTCGTTCTAAACCAGTTTTAGAAGTGTACGTGTATATGACTCTGCCAGAGGGTTGTCGTAGTCAGTGGGAGCAGCGGAAGCATTGGTGGACAGGTTGCTTATGTCCATTTATAGACTAGAGCAGATGTAGCGGAGATAGATCATCTATTTCTGACGTGACAGTCATGGGTTTGACTTCATCAGAATAGGGGATGGATCTGTTGAGAAGGTAGTAGGGTGTGATATCCTGGTATTTGGATGATATACACAGAATAGGAAAAGAAACTCCTACACTACGATCGGTTATACTTTGGTCGTCACACAGTTGTTTCTCCACAAAGGAAATGGATTTTATATCAGACATACTGGTTACTAGATCTATGGTCTTAGATCTAGATTTGGGTGGTTTCCCAATCAGGGTACTTGACAGCATTCTAAGAGTATTTAGGATGGACGACTCCTGGCACGGTAGTGTACCTGCAGGTAATGGAGTCACCCTCTCCAAAGGTGTCTTACAGACTAAAGGGGAGAGGGACGGGCATGATTGGCAGATCACTTGCTCAGGCAACTGAGTCAATCGTGAGATGTCAAGTACCACACCAGATGTTGTTCTTGCACTAGATGCAATAAGTTGACATTAATCCAATCCTGGAGAAACAGTCGGAAGCAGTTTCAGAACATAAGTGGATGTTCTAGGGATATGATAACGACAGCCTCATTCAGGAGACAGTTATCATTCCAGGCTTCCAAGGTGACATGGACGACAAGGAGGTTGTCAGAGTTATAGTTTTCCTTCTGATGTGGGGCAGTATTTTGGACAGGTGGTCCAAGACAATACTGAGGGAGGCATGGCGCGCAGGATACTGATTAAGTTCAGTTGACGATACAGTCTAAGAAGTTTGGATTTGGAGTTCATTTATGAGCTAGGTCCCATCAGACATCCAGACATATTCTGAGACAGGTATTGCTCATTTCGGGAGATGGGCTTCTCCGCGAACTTGAGATATAGAGAGACATAGAAAGAAACAACTAAGCGGATCCACTCACTGAGGCTATTCCTCGAACGCAATAGTTCCGCAAACGAGCTTTGTGAGACTGACTAGTAGAGGAGTTGGATGTTCGGTATCACACGAGCTGTGAGTATGCGACATCGCAATAATTAGCCTTGAGTGCAAGTGGGAGATTGTTGGAGGTAGTGCCCTCAGAGTCAATTATTAGGTCACAGGTACGTGATTGTAATGATTGAGGGAGGACCTATCCCGGTAGGACAGTCTTACTCGAGATGATAGTATACTATCTGGTTTACCTTTATCATCGTGTACTGTTTTAGGTGACCTGACACGTCGCTATTACACGTTGATAGAGCCCTTAGGATTCTTGCTTGACCACCAGCAGTATGAGGGCGATCATATAAGTGGGAGCTGGGGGTCTACAAGCATATCCTTAAAAGGTCCCTAGTCGTAGGAGTTTCGAGACCGGGCATCGATACTCCATTAGTAGACTAGTGTATACAGTCGAGACCCCGACGAGGGGCGGTGGCCGGTCTCACAAGCCACTGGTGTCAGTTGGATCACCTAAGATGTATACAGGTGCTCATTGGGTTATGAGTACACCGGACAGGACTCGCCGGGAACATGCTAGTTGGTCATATACCAGACGTCAGATGGCAGTTCCCTGGTGACATGTGTGCAGGTTAGTTCATCGACCTGGGGATCATCATTTGTCTCGTGTGAGTTCCCACTGTACTTTGATTACTACCCTACCACGGCTCAAAGGAGTCGTGCAAACAGGTTTTAGTTGGGTACAGTCCCGAGCCACATGGAAGCAGTGAGCGTATCTTCAGGGGTTCGTCTCTCCCGGTATTGGGGGTGAGGTCGTGCTGTGTCTAGGAGAGCCATTACACAAAGTCCTTGGCCAAGGCAAGGAGATTTACTGGTAGGTATTCCAGTAGTATCTCAGGGTGTTCTGGGCTACACTCCGACACGACTTGTACCGCTTTTGGGGGTCTGACTTTTACCAACCCCCTAGGCCCGCCATGCGATACTCATAGACGAACGAACCGGACTGTACGGATATTGTCACTGACAGGCTCAGTAGGGTTGTCAGGCTGAGTTCGCTCACAGACATCCCTTTTAGTCAGCACTTGGTAGCCCGTTACGTATTGGCTTATACCTCTGACGTGCTAGTGGTTAAATCCACAACCAAGGTGTTGATGAGTCTTTAGAGTCCCCCACATTCTGTTACTCAGCTTTCGGGCGAAAGGTTGTAGAGGCCGTATGGAGATATGGCAAGGTCCGATCAGATACGTGCGGTATTGCACGGATCAGGATCGGACAGTTTGTACTATAGGCCGTATGGTTATATGGCAGGGTTCGATCAGATACGTGCGGTATTGCACGGATCAGGATCGAACAGATATAACTAGCCGGTTTTGGTTTAAGCCGGATCCTAGTATAGTACAGTGTAGACTTTGTCTCATTGCATTTGTATTTCGGTCGAAATACAGATGCGGGTGTGTATGCACAGTATCGGGGTTTTCCTGTAATTTATTACGGGACCCGTTTTCTGGAGTTGCCAGTTTGCTTTCCGTTTCGGCCAATTTCCATTGTTCCGTTCATTGGCCGAAGTTTGGTGGAGGAGGGCTTATTTGCATTGTTGCAAATAAGCTTTTGTGGAAGGGGGTCTTTGCATGTTTCTTTGTATCATGATAGTCTCTCATTGACCTTGACTTCTCCTTCTCATGATGGATTGACTTTTAGTGGGCATGATGGTTGATGATGATGAGGGGTGAGGTTGGTTGAGTGTGGGTTTATTGTTGTGATCATTCCCTTTTGCATCATAACCATTCCTCTCTCTCTCTTTTGGATGATATGAGTTTTTGGCTCCCATTTTTTTTTGAGACACTCTCATTCTCTTCTCTCAACTTACCATGGCCGGCCACTATGAGGAAAGGGGGTCTTTTTCTTTTGGTGAGGGGAAAAATGTTATTCTCATTCTTGGCATGCTACATTTTTCCCCACCTCTCTCCAAGTTCCTTTTTCCTCCACCATTTGGCAACTCCTTCAACCCCAATAGAGACAATAGCTCACTACACATTCTACAGCGAATCTTGGGCACGTCGAGTAGCCGGCTTCGTGCCCGAGTTGCCTCGGCATTGAGGTGGGAGCCCGTAAACAAAGTTGGCGATGTGGCGCACTTCCGGCGACGAGGAGGAGACGGGACTTTTCCGCAGGAGATCGGGACCATGACGAGAAGACCGGAGGACTTGGATCGTCGGTATATCTCTAACCCATCTTCTAGTTAGCTTAGACTTGTTAATGGTTACGATCCGGGCGTTTAGTGCGCGGTGGTGCCGGTTTGCTAAGTCCGCAAAAATTTAAGTTATTCACCGCTTCCGCATTTGGCCGTCGGATCGACGGCCGGGGCGCTGCCGTGCACTTACACAGCCATCTCCAAATCATGAGTGGGGTAGTTCTGTTCATGCTTCTTCAACTGCCAAGAAGCATAAGCGATCACCCGGCCATGCTGCATCAATACGCATCCTAATCCCACTCGCGAAGCATCACAGTAGACAACAAATCCGCCTGATCCCGAAGGCAAAGATAATACCGGCGCCGTAGTCAAACAAGTCCGTAGCTGCTGAAAACTGCGCTCGCACTCCTCTGTCCAGACGAAAGGAACTCCCTTCCGGGTCAAACCGGTCAACGGTGCAGCTATACGGGAGAAGTCCTGAACAAAACGCCTGTAGTAGCCCGCCAAGCCTAGAAAACTACGGATCTCAGTCACCGATGTAGGTCGGGGCCACTGCTGAACAGCCTCAATCTTCTTCGGGTCCACACAAATGCCGTCTCTCGTAACCACGTGACCCAAGAATCCGACGCTGTCCAGCCAGAAAGCACACTTGGAGAACTTCGCGAACAGCTGATGCTCCCTCAGAGTCTGTAACGTAATCCACAAGTGCTGCTCGTGCTCCTCTCTGCTCCGGGAGTACACCAAGATATCGTCGATAAACACGATGATGAACAAGTCAAGATACGGCCTGAATGTACGGTTCATCAAATCCATAAATGCTGCTGGGGCGTTGGTGAGTCCGAACGACATCACCAAAAACTCGTAGTGGCCGTAGCGCGTGCGGAAAGCTGTCGAACTCACAAACTACCGGGACCCGGTCCAACGGAACCTCTGCAGCTCGAGTATCACAAACAAACGCTAAGAATCCCTGACATCCCTTCCGCAAGAGCTGACCAGCGCGAAGAGACAAAATTAAGCTGGGAAGGGTGACACTGCGGTCTCCCCGAATAACAAGGACTGGCTCTCCCGGAAAGCTAAATCTGACTGCCTTCTCACGGCAGTCCACCGAAGCATAACAAGTGGCTAGCCAATCCATGCCCAGAAGCACATCAAAGTCCAACATATCGAGGAGTATCAAATCAACTGATGAATCCCTCTCCCCGATACGAACGGAACACAAACGAAATACAAACCGAGCGACAAACGACTCGCCTACCGGAGTAACAACAACAAGCGGCTGATCTAACGACGACGACTCACGGCCCAACATCGGTGCAAAGTGTGTAGATACGTACGAATGTGTGGAACCTGGGTCGAATAATACCCGTGCGTCGAAAGAACAAACTGGCAAGGTACCTGTCACAACGGCATTGGATGCCTGCGCATCCTGCGGTGTCAAAGCAAAAACTCATGCCTGTCCTCCACCGATAGCGGGCTGACCTCGACCTCGGCCTCTGCCTCCTCGTCCTCTCTGAACAGGACCGCCGCGTCCACGGCCTCTCGGTGCACCTAACTGGCATGGAGCATCGCCTGGGGTAGGAAGTAGGGCTCTCTGAGGAGGGGGTGGTGATGGTGGTAGGGTCACATGCGGAACTGTCGCTGCTCCCTGTCGTCTCACCGGACAGTCTCTGACAAGATGGTGCAGACTCCCGCACCCAAAACATCCTGGCGACGGCTGCTGCCCCTGGGGATAAGAACCATATAACTGTCCCCGCCCAAATCCTCTGCCAGGCCTATCTCTCGGAAAGAATCTGGCGCGCTGCCTCTGAGACGGTACATCGGTGCGAATCCTCTTCGGCCCAGAAACGGCCGAAGTCCGTGATATGCGTGCCTCCATCCGCAATGCCGTATTCATAGCAGCTGAATAAGTGTCGTAGTGCTGGGCGCCAATGGCAAGATATAGCTGGGCATCAAGTCCCTGTACGAACCTCTTCACCATCTTCTCCTCGGTATCCACCAAATACTGAGCATATCGGGATAACTGTGTAAACTGGATGTCATACTCAGACACCGTCATCCCAGGTGTCTTGACTAAGGCCTCGAAGCTGCGAGCTCTGGCGTCACGAACGCTCTCTGGAAGGAAACGGGCTAGAAAGACCGCTGTAAACTCGGCCCAAGTCATAGGCGGTAGATCTGCAGCTCGACCTCTCAAGACTGACTCCCACCATGTCTGCGTGAGACCCTCTAGTCGGAAACTCGCAAGCTCTACCCATCGATCATCCGAACATCTCAGCGAACGGCAGATCCTGGCTAAACTGTCAAGGAACGTCTGTGGGTCCTCCGCTGCCTCGGTGCCGGTGAATACTGGAGGTCTCAGCCTCATGAAATCCTGTAGTGAAACCGGAATGGCCACGGTGGTAGTAGTAGGAGCAGGTATCATGGTCGTCTGTGATGTAGTAGGTACGTCATCCGGCCTCGGTGTACGACTGGCTGCAACTAGGGATCCTACCATCTGACGTAGCTCCTGCATGCCTCCCATCATCTGTCGCAACTCCTCCATACCGGTCTCGAGCCTATCCATACGGCCTGGGGAAGGTGGATCGGTCTGTCCCTGCGGCGTAGGCATACCACCCTGCTCAGTCCTAGTCTCGGACGAGCCAGCTCGAATCTCGTCTCTGGCGGCAGCCCTCTGTGCCCTCGTAGCCTTCGGCGGCATAGTGGCTGTTACAGGAAAACGGATAGTAAGGACAGTGCAATAGGATTATAGGATACACTGAATTGAAGAAGGAATTTTTCAAGCAAGTATATCCTAAAGTCACTTAGGCGGAGTACCGTATCGCAAGTATGCCGCGGACATACGCACGCTACGTTACCCAGCTTAAGTCACTTACTCCATCTACCAAGGGTCATCCTACACTCACAAAGGTAAAACCTATCGCTCTGATACCAACTTTGTCACGACCCGCAGGGTACGGAACGTGACCGGCACTTAAGTTTACGAAACGTCTAAAGGCGTCCGTAAAATAAGTAAGCCAAAAGCCCAGAAAACAAAACCAATTAAGCAAAAGAGTGAAGAAAACCCAAACATTTGAAAGCAAGTTTATCAAATAAGTCATATAAAACCCCTTTTAAAAACAATACTAATTTTTCCGAAAATTTCGGCAGAGTCTCCTTTGTAAATACTGGCCCCCAAAAATGGGTACAACAAGAATATATGTAAAACCAACAAAAAGGCATCCCCAAGCGGGAGCTAGCTCTTCGCCATAAGGCGGTCACAAATCCCACGCAATATAAATGACAACAAGCGTAATAATCAAGGAAGCATAAAAAAAGTAGCATGTCGGCTCAAGTGAGCTCGACCCCAAAATACAGCATAAATCCACAAACCTCACAGTCTCATCTCTAGGTCAATATACAATAATCTGGTAGAAACAGTAGATGGAGTACACTAGATACAAAGAATATACAAGGTGGTACAAAAATGATAACATAACCCACCTATGAGCAAATCTCGAGCTCAAGCAAAAGAGGCAAAAGAACAAGTGCGCCCGCCGCTACTGAGCTGACGGAGCGGACCTGCAAAAGACTGTGGCACAACGGGGGTGAGTTGCCAACTCGTGAGTAATAAATAACATCTACAAAGGCTATCGTATGCATGCACACAAGCATCCTAGCATCTATAATACAGGTATGACTGGATGCACTAGCAGGTGTGTATATAACATCAGTGTACTAATATGTATGCAACATGAATATCTGAGGTCTCAATAGGTATATATAAGAACTATTTTATCTCTTTTTGTTTTTGAAACTCTTTTAGAATGCCAGCATAATGTCAATGAATCGACGAAAATCGGTGTCCAGCAACGACACCCAAAAGCTGTCTCAAATCTCATAAATGTATCTCTGGCCTCAGCCGTCCGGCTGACCCATCTCAAATATCAATATCTCATCATCTAGCGGCCACGGTCGGTATCCTCTGGATATCCGCCGTCCCAAACAGTCACCGGTAGGTAATCCGTCCCCTGCCAGGCTCAACGTCATCACCACATTCCTCTTGCCCCGGGGTACCTTACCGGGCCCACCATGTACCCGTGCCGGTTCCTCCACTCCTCGACACGGATTTCCAAATCCACAGCAAACTCATGGTGGACGACACTTACATCACTAGAAAACCGCAATTTACATATTTTAAAAATATAATAAGTTTAGAAATTTTGCGGCTTTCCCCCGAAATCCAGCAATATCATAAAATCTCAAGAAATCCTCATAAGTGCATATATCAATGATAATGAATGCGTATGATATCAATAATCAAGTTGCGATGTGTGATTAATGTATTAAGCATGAACAATTAATATGATGAAGTACATGCACATGAATAGCAATACTACGGTTTCATTTTTAAGGAATTAAAGGCAATAGTACCAGTTTAAGTGTTAACTAGTAAAAGATTTAAATTTAAATGTTATCTAGTGTGGTGGCATGGAAATTACCAGGGTGTGTGTGTAAGCATGAATAGTGCTCGTGCTGCATATAAAAACCCTGGCAATGGTGCAGGTGTCCTATAAAATGGTTTCGTATAGATATGTCAATATAATGCATGGATGCAGCAAATAGTCAATTAAGTATTTCACCCCTAATTACTAACATTACTAAGGATCTTGTAAGTTACTAAAACTATCGGGCGGCTTGCGCCATCCAACGATAGTCCCCCGTAGATATTACATCTACTCACCGGGATCCCTGGCTAGCTGTTTCCAATCACCGCCTTTCCCTTTCGCGCCGCGTCTGACGTCTCCGCGACCAAACCTGGAATTTACATCAATACCAAATATAAGGTTACATATCAAGAACGACGTAAAACCCCAACGAAACTACTAAAGTTCTCTAGCTAGGTACAACGTGCACAAAGTGCGCGGAACACACGCGAAAATCGCAAAAACTGCCAAAAAACGCCGATTTGGTCGCCCGGCAAAACTAAAACCCGACTACCCAAAAATCCGCACTCACGCATCCTAAAGGTCGTAGGACAAGCCATTACAATCATCAAGATATCAAAAATAATTCATCACATAATTTTTATACAAAACTAGTAAGCATTTGCGTCCCAAAATCGGTGCAAAAATCGCCGATTTGCGACAAAACGACTACAATATAGCATAATTACCCAAGCACACTACAAGCAATCTACAAACACTAATTACAACACAATAGCAATGATTCCAATCCTATTTTCCATAAACAACCATTTCTTGAATTTATAACCTAGCTAATTCCAAATCAATTTCCACATAAGAAAATTAATCACTTAGATTAGGTTAGCAAAATACTAGATAGCAAAGTAAATTAATTACCCTAATAATGGATTTCTAAACCCTAATCAACTCATTAACATGATTCACAATCCAATTCCATACAAAAACCCTCTCTTGAAAATCCTAAAACAACAATTTCACACTTCTAAATTTAACTAAATTAGCATAATTGAAGACTACATCAACAAGGTAACTATATAGATTAGTTAATTAACCACTAGATTAACTATAAAACAACTTAATTAACTATTATGGCTTTCAAACCCTAGTTAAATAAACTACTCTTTTTTAAACTAGATTAGAAATTAGTTAACTTTTAACATTAAACCATGCATTTAAAGGAATTTAGCAACAAAAGAAAGTAACTTTGATGAGAATTATACCTCACTTGAGATCTAGAAAGAATGGATTTTGCTCCAAATGATGGCCTCAAGCACCAAGATTCAAGCAAGAATGGCTAAGGAAAATGATAGCATAAGGATTTTGTATGGATTTTTGAATAAAGTGTGGATTTTGATGTGGTTTTTTGAAGAAAATTGAAGAAAAATGAAGGGAAAAGAGATGAAGAAGAGGAGTGTGCAGGTTCGGCCAGCAAGAGGAATGGGGGAGGGTGTGGGCAAGTGGGGAAAGTCATGGGTCAAGTTTCCAAAGTCAATGTATCATACTTTATCAATTATAATTAAAAATAAATCCATAAACTAACAAAACAACTCAAGAAAGCAACCAAAGAAAAGAGAGGCCAGAAATTTCTGGTCTTGGTCAGGGTTGGGCTGTCCTAGGGCTGAGGGAAAAGAGAGAGGGGTTTTACAAAAGAATTTTTATGCAAAAAGGACCCCTACAACTCAAAAATTGCAAGTTTTAGCTCAAAATTCAATAAATTCGTTTCAAATCATAAAAATTTGTTAAAAATCAAAATAAATTACTAAAAATTTATGTTATCACTAGATTATAATTATCATAATTTTAGAGATTAAAATTAGCCCGGAAAAATTTGTATTTATCGCTTATTTAATATATTTTCTTACCGGCTTAAAATAATATTAAAAAATTGAAAAATTAGGGAAAATTTTTAAACGACCAGAATTTCATAATTAACTCATTAGCTACTAAAAACAAGCAATTACCTATCCATTTTAAGTATAATTAGCCCTAAACTGCAAAATAACAAGAAAGACGGTTTTCGGAAAAATACCGAATTTTCACCGAATTTCAGGAAAACACCAAAACGACTTTTCAAGACGCTACAAAGCCAAAGCCACAATGTGCTTCGAATCCTGGCTTATGGCTTTCCAAGCCCTACAGTCCTTCTGACAATGCGCTTTCCCGTGACTACAAAGACATGCCTCCTTCCCTACTATTAGCCCCAAAACTTTTGCCCTGCCCTTTGTAGGGTTCCTAGGCACACTAATAAGGTCTCACAAGGCATCAACCATGCCAATTTCAAATTTTACAAGTGCCGAGAAACCCTAATACGGATCGTTAACTAGAATTTTAGGCGAAAGATGCAACTAGTTAACAACTTAACTAAAAGAACGGAAATACAACCTTTGTAGATCCGGTCCTCCACCTCCATAGCTCCGCAATGAAGTCTCCTCGCTGTCCAAATCGAATCCCGGGCTTTAGCGTCGGCTTCATCGGAAAAATGGGTGGGCTAGGTCGTCGACTTCGATGCCGAAGATGATCTACGTCGAGGCATCACAAGATCAAGCTCCCACTTCACCAAGTCATGAAACTTGTGAAGAAAACACCCTATACTACTTGGCAAGAGGTAGAGGATGAATAAATAGGAGGTGGGTTCACTTTAGAATTGGATTTCTCACTCTTTACATCAAGTTACCATTGATGAAGCAAGGTTTTCTTCAAGTGAAGAAGAAGAAGAAGATAAAGATAATCATATGATAAGTATATTTTCAAAATAGAAAATAAATCAATCCTTATCATATAGCAACCTTGGTTAGTTGTAGAGAATAAACTAAGGTTAGTTTGAAGGGTGAGGGTTAAGCATGAAGACAAAATGGTCACTTGGTCAAAGCTTCATGAAGCTTCAACTAGAAAACAAATTAAGCCACCATTTTCTTTTCATTTGCCAGAAATAAATAAATAAATAAATCAATAAATAGATAAATGAATAAGTAAATGAAATGAAACCCTAACCATTCATATAACCATGGTTTAATCTTTACACAAACCCTAGTGAGCATGTATCATCAAACATGATACAAACTTGTGTACAAAAGTATATCACATATACAATGTGCACATAAAGTGAGAAAATCCATTTAAAGTGAAACAATACTAGTTAATGTAAAGTAATATATCAAATATATAATTATACATTAAATCATTAAATCAACACTTGATTTAACGATCCGGTCATATCGCATATGACCGACTAATATCCAATGTATCGGCTTATCGAATCAATCCTCGATTCGATAACTAGGTTATATCGCATACAACCAATCGATACTATTATCGCGAGAATAGAATACGGTATCACATACACGCATTATTCTCGGTCCCGCACATATCTCATATGTGCTCCTATTTCGTTTCGCTTGAGCCAGGAAACCTCTGTGTAGGACTCTAAAGACTCGTCAATACGCCGGCAGCAGGTGATGATCATATCAAACACCCACAAGCCGCAAGCGGTCTGCTAAACGTAACGGCCACCCGGGTATTGAGCGATCAGAAGATCGACGAGCAAGCCCGCTCACACTCCTGTGAATCCAACCAGTAACACTTACCGTACAGTCCGGTCTGTTCGTCTGATATGTCGCAAATCTCGCCTAGGGGTGGTAAACGTCAGACCCCAATAGCTCGATAAGTCGTGTCGATATGAGGTCTATAACAGTTCGAGAAACTACTGGTAACACTTACCATTAAATCTCAGCAACCCTGGCCAGGGATTTCCGGTTATAGCCAATCGAACACAGTGCAACATCAACTCCCTATACCGGGAGAGACGAATCCCCTCCTATCGCTCATTGCCTCCATGTGATTCGGGACTGTACCCAAAAACCACCTTTTTGCACGCCCTCTTGGACGTGGTAAGGTGGAAATCAAAGCACAGTAGGAACCACACAAGACTCTATGACGATCTCGGGTCAACAGACTACTCTGTACCAGTGTCACCAGAGAACTGCCATCTGACGTAAGGTATAATACCATCTGGGAGTTCTCGGCGAGTCCGTCCAGTGTACCCAGTCTTTACTGAGCACCCGTATATCATCTCTGATGTCAAACACCAATGGATATGGGATCATCCATCGCCCATCTGTATGGGTCGAGAAGGTATACGCTAGTCTACACTGGTATATCGATGCCCCGTCTCGATACACCCACGACTAGGGACCTTGAAGGATGTACTTATGGACTACCATGTCCCCACTAGTATGATCTGCATCATAGTCCAGGTAGTCAAGTATACATCCTAAGGGCTTTACCAACATGTAACAGAGAGACAATCAGTATACACGTTAAGGTAAAGAGCAACCAGATAGCATACTATCATGTCGAGCAAGAAAGTCCTCCCTATATATGTCCAAGCATCCACTACAATATACATCCTATGTATAGTAATGGCCTCTAGGGCATACATATAACTAACAATCTCCCACTTGCACTAGGGCCATCTGATAGCAGTGGTTGAAGTATCCCATACTCAACCATTCCATAATAGTCTCTCTCTCTGGGAAAAGGTCTTTGTGAGTGGATCCGCCGTGTTGTCCTCTGAGTCTACTCTCCTAACCTTGATCCCTTGGAGATCAACCATCTCCATGATCAGGTGACGCTGCCTTAGAATATGTCTGGATCACTGATGGGACCGGCGTTCCTTGGCATAAGCCACAACTCCATTGTCACACAATGGGAGGAACTAAGTTCATCTCATGAACCAATATACACCCAGACTGCCTCTTTGGTAGCATCTTAAGTAGCGATGTATTCAGTCTTTATCGTCTAGTATGCCACGGTATCTAGCTTGGAACTCTTCCAACATACCGTCCCTTTAATGAGGGTAAAGAAAATGCCTTTGACTGACTTTCAGTCGTCCTTATCACTCTGGAACCCTTCCAGTGATTCTCCCCAGGATCGGTTGATACCAACTCACTACAACTAGTGAGAACCCTAACATCCATTTAGATCTATCTCATAGATCCAAAACCCAGGATTTAGTAGGTATCACTTTGATCCTATGTGGAGAATCATTGTGATAAGCGGAGATTGATCGAGTGTAGCATAGGAAACTCTTTCCCTAACAAGAGTATGTCATCCACGTACTCTATGAGGATCACCTCCATACTCCCTACTACCTTTTTGTTTATACAAGGTTCATCTACCATTTTGATGATGTCAAACTCTTTGACTACTTCATCAAAACAGACGTTCCAACTCCGCGATGCCTGCTTTATCCTATAAAGCATCTTGTACACGTTTCCGCTGCTCCCACTGTCTACGAAGCCCTCTGGCTGTATACTTATAGACGCCCTCTTCTAAAATATCATTTAGAAAAGCAGTCATGACACCCAACCACCAGATATCGTAGTCATGGTATGTAGCCGTGGCAAGTAGGATCTGGATGGACTTAAACATAGATCCTTAGAAAAGGTTTCAACATAATCCACGCCTGGTCGATGATGAAAACCTTTAATAAGTCTAGCTTTGAAAGTCTGAACTTTTCCATCTACACCAAGTAATCTTCTAAAGATATACTTGCTCCTGATGGGGATTTAACCCTTCAGATATAGCAACCAAAGTCCATACTTTGTTGGTGTATAAGGATTCCATCTCAGATCGATAAGCATCCAGCCATTCTTACAGAGTCCTACTCCTGATGGCCTGCTCGAAACTAGTTGGGTCATCATCTCATGATGCAATTCTCGCTCCCACTGTCATAGAGAAACAGAAGTATCTCTCAGGTGGGTGAGGAACCCTACTAGATCGGCGGAGAGGCTGAGGTTCGTTGGAATCTGCTGAATCCTTTGGTTCTATCAAATCATCAGCTGCAGTTTGTATAGCTGGAACATTTCCAGTTCTACATAACAGACTTTGCCTCGAGCTTGTCCGGATTTTGCTTTTAGATATAGGCCAGACAACCCCAAATCTTAACTAACTTAAGATATGGGCTCTTCCCTTTCCATATCACATATGAAGTGGTAGGCAACTGATTTGATTGGAACCCTATTCAATAGGTATGCAGCTTCTCAAGTGCATAACTCCCAAAAGGAAATAGGTAACTCAGTAGTACTCATCATAGAGCACACCTTATCATATAGGGTGTGATTGCTCCACTCCGATATACCATTTAGCTATGGTGTATACGGAGGAGTATTGCTGAGAGAGAATCTCATTCTCCTTTAGAATAGTCCAGGAATTCCGTACTCAAGTATTCTCCTCCTTGATCTCATCAAAGGACATAATACTTATACCTATATTGGTTCTCTACTTCTAACTTATATTCTGTGAATATCTCAAAAGGTTCGGACTTGTGTTTCAACAGAAACATATGTCTGAATCTAAAGAGATCATCAGAGAATGTAATGAAGTACAAAGAACTGGTCTTGGCATGTGTAGACAGGGGACCTTTATACATCAACATGTATCATCCCAAGAGTTCACTAACTCTTTCTCTGTTTCCAATAAACAGAGCTGGTGTCATTATATCTTTGTGACATGACTGGAAAGTTTCACAAGATGTAAATTCAAACTGATTTAAATTTGCATCTACAAGTAACTTCAGCTAGTCGGGTCGCATTGATATGACCTAGTCTACAATGCCTCAAGAAGGATTCGTTCATTTCTGAACTCTTCCTCTTGTGTGTGTTCTGTATACTAAAAAATTGTAGTTTGATCAATGCTTTTAGATAACGTGCCTGAACCGATCAACTTTTGATATAGGAAATGTTCAAAACATTATCCAACTATACAAAATTTTATCATTTCTATACTAATAAAGAGATTGATATGATTTTGTATATCAGGTTCGGTATCTAATAACATTCGTTCAGAATCAATGTTTTGGTAATACAGGGTGACAGTGACCAACAGACTTGGCTGCAACTCTTGCCCCGTTTTCTGCCTCATGAAACTTATCATCCGTTCTCAGTTCTCTACCTTTCTGTAGCCCTATGTAACATATTACATATCTGGGATCCTGATCTGGTATCACATACCCAGGACGTAGAGGATACAGAGAAACAGTTCTTTGTAATGAACACACCCGAAGATGATGCATCATATGCACTTTCTTCGTTTGGGCGGCATAGGAATTCTGGAATTCCCCAATTTCTTGCTCTGTCTTATAACAATTATAAGTTGGAGCGGGACCAACGTTCCCCAGCTCAGTATAACAAGCGGGTTCGGTCAAAATTCCGTATTATTATCTTGATTAAGGCATGATATGGTCGCTACCTGGAGAGAGAGAAAAGAAAACACTCAGCGTATGCTCTTGCAAGATCAGATTGGTTATTATTTTATCTAATCAGGATGGCTCCCACTGTTTTTATCAAATCTTCCTTCAAACCCTAAAAGGAAAGACTAGCCGGGATTAATTACACGCTACAAGTTCGCCAATCTTTCAGCCAGGCCAGTGCCGGTACTTTAAGGGAGGTCCCCCGAGCTTTCGCACGAACCTAATTAATGTAAACCTCGTTTTCCCAGAGGCGTAACCTCGTTAACACCTTTCTAGACACCTACTTGATCGGCTAATTGTAATGTGTAAAACTCTCCCAGGAGTAACAATTACTCGCAGTGGGTATCGGGATCCAACTATCTCATAGAAGGTATGCAATCTCATTGCAAATTTCAACACTTGAAATTCCCGATAATATTTTGCCCCGAACGATCTATGACCTTGACAAGGTCAACAAACCATAGACCGCAAGTCAAGTTCAACCCGTCATTTCTTGATTGAATCAAACCCACCCGCACGACCCTTGACAAGGTCAACAAGGCCGCACGACTACCCTAACCCAATCTGCATCATATGCATAAGCAGATAAATACTGGTTAGCTACCGCACACTGCGCCTTGACAAGGTCAACAAACGCAGCACGAATACTAAACAGGACTTATCTGAAATGACGGAGGGCTACGACAGGTTTTTCTGAAAACCTATTGCGTAATGAACTTGATATCGTTGTAGGATCGAATGAATTTTGAAATGGAGTGTTTTTGAGGCTTTTCTAGTTTTGCTAAAGGAGTCACTCCCGGTGAAGGGATCGTCGGTCCTTTCCTCGTCGAATGAGGTGCGGGACATATCATATATATCACTGTGCAAAGCAAAAACTCTAGAAGCAATCAAAAGACAAACCGAGTGTGTAGCATCTGCCAGTTATTGCTAAAGGAGTCACTCCCGGTGAAGGGATCTCGGTCCTTTCCTTATCGAATAAGGTGCAGGATATATCATATATACCGCTGTGCAAAGCAAGAACTGTAGCTACCTGTTTTATTTTTGAAATTCGATTCTACAACATCTTTAGGTTTCTTTTTCTTTCATTAATCACATTAATGAAGTCCCATCATTTAAATACCTAAACATCACAGATAAATACGACGTACACTTATGCCATCCGCATTCGCCTTGATGTCCCCTCGTGCACCGTTAGGTTAGGTAACTAACGACAGAGCGGGACAGGGCTAGCACGGGTGTAAAACATAAGTAATGCCTATATAATATATCATATATACTATATGAAGTATCCATCATAGAACATATCACATGATCACATCACAGATATCGCAGCAGAAGAAACATATGAAATATTGGATATACTAGGACGTCCGTGTTTTCAACACGAGCCTGTATAAAACACGGATTCCACGGTCGCGATGAATAGCCAAACCCACACCCCTAGACCCCTACGAGAGCGGCAAGCAACCCTACCAATTTTAGGGTTAGGAGACCCGGACTCGACTCCTCGAGTTGGTCTCCCACTGGACCCCAGAACCCGGTTACTTGTGCTCCCCTCCTTGGGTCTATCCTAGTGCGGAAAAGTAAATAATATACAAAAGGTGACATCTTCCGCAACCTGGAAGTGCCCCAATAAAAGAATATTACATACAGGTTTTTACATGAATGAAAATGAAAAACACTCATCTCACAAAAAAAACCCCAGCTATTCAAACACGACGATCCAATATAACATATCCAGCAACACATAACATCACATGTCATCAACGTAAGTAAATATGCGCATCCCAATTGTCGTTGACATATAGCAACGAAACCGGCGATATCACATATTACACTTACGGTCACAGAAAAGAAAGTGTAAAACTACAACAGTTGGAATCCGCAACCTCCTTAGACATCGCATGCCTGACCAAATGAATTCCTTAGACATCGCATGCCTAACAATTATAAACCCCGCATTTTAGTCTCATTATCGAAAACACTTTTCAAAATCAAGTCGGGCAATTCAACAAGATTCCCGACATCCTGATCGAATGCTCGTCGCAAACTTTAGTAGGCGGCCGCACCGCCGACGCCGTCGACGAAGTGCACCAAGGCGGAACACCGCTACCGCGAGCACCCGGACGGATGCCTTCGGCGACGGGGTTCTCCTACAGTCACTTGGTCGGGGCTAAGGGGTGTAGCTGTCTATTAAGTTTATCCGGCGAGTATCCGCGTACGCTACGAAATTGCGATGGACTTTTGATCACATCAAAATTCCGTAGCAACCGATCAAGTGAGACTAAACTACTATGTTTATAACATTCATTCAGTTATCTCATAACAACTTGTGAATTCCAAGTATTGTATCACATTCCGGATAAATAGAAAATGTTAAACTTTCCGATCGAACATTTAAACACCCAAGTTTTCCCGAAACAGATCAACACATGAAACATGTTTAAAAACATCCAGTTCATGCCTCAGTACCGACGGTCCAGCCGTAGAAGGGTCAAGCCAACGCCTCACATGTGGCACGCCGTACTCCCCCAAACCCTAAGGTTCAAAGGGCAGTTCAAGACGGTCACATAATCGAGTTAAGGTTTGTTGTCTTCTAGAGGGTCCATCGCGTTACTTGCACTACTTAGAACGCCTTTAAACCACGGAAAAATCCAACACTTGGAAATTTCCCGACAGGGAAAAATTGGGTATTTATATCCGGTCGAACTTTTTAACATATTCTTAAATTATCCGGAAAAGCACATAGACAAAGCTTGATAATCCGATCGAATCTTCGATTCCCAATACAACCCCAGAACACTCAACTCTTGAATCAAATTAAAAATTCCCATAAAACTCAGCACTGTTAAATAGGAATTACTGTGCAAAATGGTAGGGCTGACGTCATCATAGGGCCGCGGAACCGCCGCAGAAGCTAGGCTTCTGCCGCGGTTCCGCCGCAGGTTGAAGGTATCTTTTATTAAATTTTGCACCGTAATTCTTAGATTTCCCTGCTGAATTTTTTAAGCATTTTTAATCTGGAAAAACCCCAGTTTTTGAAAAATGTCCAGAGAGCATTATCGGGTTAGGGTTTCGGGTCGATCGGGTTTCAAACTTCGTCTACGCATCGCCTAAGGCTCTAGCTAGGCTCTGATACCACTGTAGGGTTCCTAGGCACACTAATAAGGTCTCACAAGGCATCAACCATGCCAATTTCAAATTTTACAAGTGCCGAGAAACCCTAATACGGATCGTTAACTAGAATTTTAGGCGAAAGATGCAACTAGTTAACAACTTAACTAAAAGAACGGAAATACAACCTTTGTAGATCCGGTCCTCCACCTCCATAGCTCCGCAATGAAGTCTCCTTGCTGTCCAAATCGAATCCCGGGCTCTAGCGTCGGCTTCATCGGAAAAATGGGCGGGCTAGGTCGTCGACTTCGATGCCGAAGATGATCTACGTCGAGGCATCACAAGATCAAGCTCCCACTTCACCAAGTCATGAAACTTGTGAAGAAAACACCCTATACTACTTGGCAAGAGGTAGAGGATGAAGAAATAGGAGGTGGGTTCACTTTAGAATTGGATTTCTCACTCTTTACATCAAGTTACCATTGATGAAGCAAGGTTTTCTTCAAGTGAAGAAGAAGAAGAAGATAAAGATAATCATATGATAAGTATATTTTCAAAATAGAAAATAAATCAATCCTTATCATATGGCAACCTTGGTTAGTTGTAGAGAATAAACTAAGGTTAGTTTGAAGGGTTAGGGTTAAGCATGAAGACAAAATGGTCACTTGGTCAAAGCTTCATGAAGCTTCAACTAGAAAACAAATTAAGCCACCATTTTCTTTTCATTTGCCAAAAAGAAATAAATAAATAAATCAATAAATAGATAAATGAATAAGTAAATGAAATGAAACCCTAACCATTCATATAACCATGGTTTAATCTTTACACAAACCCTAGTGAGCATGTATCATCAAACATGATACAAACTTGTGTACAAAAGTATATCACATATACAATGTGCACATAAAGTGAGAAAATCCATTTAAAGTGAACCAATACTAGTTAATGTAAAGTAATATATCAAATATATAATTATACATTAAATCATTAAATCAACACTAGATTTAACGATCCGGTCATATCGCATATGACCGACTAATATCCAATGTATCGGCTTATCGAATCAATCCTCGATTCGATAACTAGGTTATATCGCATACAACCAATCGATACTATTATCGCGAGAATAGAATACGGTATCACATACACGCATTATTCTCGGTCCCGCACATATCTCATATGTGCTCCTATTTCGTTTCGCTTGAGCCAGGAAACCTCTGTGTAGGACTCTAAAGACTCGTCAATACGCCGGCAGCAGGTGATGATCATATCAAACACCCACAAGCCGCAAGCGGTCTGCTAAACGTAACGGCCACCCGGGTATTGAGCGATCAGAAGATCGACGAGCAAGCCCGCTCACACTCCTGTGAATCCAACCAGTAACACTTACCGTACAGTCCGGTCTGTTCGTCTGATATGTCGCATATCTCGCCTAGGGGTGGTAAACGTCAGACCCCAATAGCTCGATAAGTCGTGTCGATATGAGGTCTATAACAGTTCGAGAAACTACTGGTAACACTTACCAGTAAATCTCAGCAACCCTGGCCAGGGATTTCCGGTTATAGCCAATCGAACACAGTGCAACATCAACTCCCTATACCGGGAGAGACGAATCCCCTCCTATCGCTCATTGCCTCCATGTGATTCGGGACTGTACCCAAAAACCACCGTTTTGCACGCCTTCTTGGACGTGGTAAGGTGGAAATCAAAGCACAGTGGGAACCACACAAGATTCTATGACGATCTTGGGTCAACAGACTACTCTGTACCAGTGTCACCAGAGAACTGCCATCTGACGTAAGGTATAATACCATCTTGGAGTTCTCGGCGAGTCCGTCCAGTGTACCCAGTCTTTACTGAGCACCCGTATATCATCTCTGATGTCAAACACCAATGGATATGGGATCATCCATCGCCCATCTGTATGGGTCGAGAAGGTATACGCTAGTCTACACTGGTATATCGATGCCTCGTCTCGATACACCCACGACTAGAGACCTTGAAGGATGTACTTATGGACTACCATGTCCCCACTAGTATGATCTGCATCATAGTCCAGGTAGTCAAGTATACATCCTAAGGGCTTTACCAACATGTAACAGAGAGACAATCAGTATACACGTTAAGGTAAAGAGCAACCAGATAGCATACTATCATGTCGAGCAAGAAAGTTCTCCCTATATATGTCCAAGCATCCACTATAATATACATCCTATGTATAGTAATGGCCTCTAGGGCATACATATAACTAACACCCTTTCCCTCTATTTTACTGACACCGCTTATCGGCTTGGTGGAGGCCTTCTTCTTCTCTCCCTTGGCTTTCACCTTAGATCTAGAAGAGGAAGATTCCCCAATAAGCAGAGCGGGTGTCTCCCTGGATTCTTTCAGGGTGCCCTCTAAGTTCCTCAATAAATTGAGGAGACTTGGAAGTGTAACTTCCTTCCTTTGAATTTTGCAATTCAAAACAAACTGGGCGTAAGTAGATGGTAGGGACTCTAGAATCAAGTCAATGCATAACTCGTTCTTCAACGTGGTCCCATGGTCCATGAGCTGTTCAATATAGCTAATCATCGTAAGGACGTGGTCCCCTACAGATGATCCGATAGCCAACCTCGCTTGAAGCAATATCTTCGAGGTCTTATATCTTATGATACGAGATTGCTCTCTATATAAAACTTTGGTATGGAGAAAGATGGAAGCTAAGTCCATCTTCTCATGCTGCCTCTGGTGTTCACTATTCATTGAGACTAACACGAGGCACTTGGCTCTCGCACAATCCTTTTCCCATGTCAGACGGATATCCATATCCGCAACGGTGGAATTTGGACCTGGGACGGTGGGGTTTTGTAGTAAGGAGGTAGTTTAGCTTGTCACAGGTAAGTGCCATCTGGACATACCTAGCCAATCAATATAGTTTGGCCCAGTCAAATTATTAGCTAATAACCTATGTCTGGTCATTGTGGTCGCTGCAATTAAGAGAGAGAGAAGAAACACTTAGCATGATACTCTTGCAAGTTTAGATTGCTTATTAGTTTATCTAAACAGGATGGCTCCCACTATTTCCTCGAATCCTTCCTCAAACCATAAAAGAAGAATTAGTCAGGATTAATCTCACTTTTACAATTCTTGCTTAACCTTTCAGCCAGGCTGGTGTCGGTACTTCGAGAGAGGTTTTCCAACGCTTTCGCGAAGTTCCTTAATTACATAACCTCTTTTCCCTGGAGGCGTATCCCCATTAACACCATTCTAGACACCTACTTGGTTTATAGCATCGATCATTTAGTGAAAAAATCTCCCGAAGAGTAGCGCATACTCATAGTAGGATCGGGATCCAAATATTATTGTGTGATAACCAAGAAGGAAACCTACCATGATTATCGCACTCCAAATGGTATGCAACACTAGCAAATTTCAGCACCTTAGAAACTCCCAATATGGATTTTTGCCCCATGCTCTTATGACCTTGACGAAGGCCAACATATCATAAGTCACATGTCAAGCTCTACCCGTCATTATCCAGGTTAATTTGAACCCACCTATACATACCCTTGATGAAGGCCAACATAGCAGTACGACTGTCCCAAACCAACGCATCTGTCTATGCTACATATGAATACCCCAGCAGCTACCAATCACTATGCCTTGGCGAAGGTCAAAATACATAGCTTGAATACTACTGAATATTCATATGAAATGACGGAGGGCTACGGATGGTTTAGGCGAAACCGCGAACGTAGTGAACTTGATATAGTCGAAGGAACCATGATAGCCATTTAAAAGGAGTGGTTTAAGCTCCGCATTTAAAATTGCATTTTGAAGAAAACCGAGTGGTTTTCAAATTGTTCCAACGATTAAGCTTTGGTTTGTTTTATCTTTGCATTAATCTATGTTAATGCGGTCCCATCATTTAAATCCTATCATTGCAGCAAAAGAAATGAAAATACAATGTATGCTTATGCCATCCACATTCGCCACTCAGCCCCGTCTTACACCGTTAGGTTACTTAACTAACGCTAGAGCGGGGGCTGGACTAGCGCGGATACAAAACATAAGCAACGCCTACTATATATATGTAGGGTTCCTAGGCACGCTAGTGAGGTCTCCCAAGCCATCAACCATGGCAATTTCAAAAATTATAGTGCCGAGAAACCCTAAACTACGGATCGATAACTAGATGTCTAGGCGAACAAGAACTAGTTAACACTTAACTAATGAGAAAACGGAAATACAACCTTTGTAGATCCGGTGCTCCACCTCCATAGCTCCGCAACGAGGTCCTCTCCGCTGTCCAAGTCAAATCTGGGCTCTAGGATCGGCTTCGTCGGAGAATGGGCAAGCTAGGTCGTCGATGTCCATGCCGAAGATGATCTACGTCGAGGCATCGCTAAATCAAGCTCCGACTTCACCAAGTCAAGAAACTTGTGAAGTAAACACACTCTACTACTTGGCAAGAGGTAGATGATGAAGAAATAGGAAGTGGGTTAACTTTAGAATTGGATTTCTCACTCAAAAACATCAATCACCATTGATGAGGAAAGCTTTTTCTTCTTGAGTTCAAGGAAGAAGAAGAAGAAATGTTATGATAAGTTAAAAGAATAAGAAAAGAAAATGAATTCTTATCATAATTTTAACTAGAGTCAAGTGTAGAGAATGAATCATGGTTAGTGGGAATGGTTAGGGTTAAGGATGAGATAAGAATGGTTGACTTGAACAAAGCTTCATGAAGCTTCAACTAAAGAACAAAATTAGCCACCATTCTTTTCTCTTTTCTTTTATTCATTTATCAAAAATAAAAAGGATAATTAAATAAGATAAATGAATAATAAATAATAAACCCTAACCATTTCATTAACCAAGGTTTAATCTTTACACTTGAACCCTAGCATGACATGTATCATCAAACATGATACAATCAAGTGCACAAAAGTATATCGCATATACAATGCGCCCATCCGAGTGAGAAAATCCATCTTAAGTAAACCGATACTAGTTGATGCAAAGTAATATATCAAATATATAAATATGCATTAAATCATTAAATCAACACTTGATTCAATGACCCGGTTATGTCGCACACAACCGACTAGTATACAATATATCGGCTTATCGAATCAACGCTTGAATCGATAACTAGGTTATATCACATACAACCATTCGATATATTTATCGCGAGAATAGAATACGGTATCACATACACGCATTATTCTCGGTCCCGCACATATCTCATATGCGCTCCTATTTCGTTTCGCTTGAGCCAGGAAACCTCTGTGTAGGACTCTAAAGACTCGTCAATACGCCGGCAGCAGATGATGATCATATCAAGCATCCACAAGCCGCAAGCGGTCTGCTAAACGTAACGGCCACCCGGGTATTGAGCGATCTGAAGATCGACGAGCAAACCCGCTCACACTCCAGTGAATCCGACCAGTAACACTACCGTACAGTCCGGTCTGATCGTCTGATATGTCGCATATCCCGCCTAGGGGTGGTAAACGTCAGACCCCAATAGCTCGATAAGTCGTGTCGATATGAGGTCTATAACTGTTCGAGAAACTACTGGTAACACTTACCAGTAAATCTCAGCAACCCTGGCCAGGGATTTCCTATTATAGCCAATCGAACACAGCGCAACATCAACCCCCTATACCGGGAGAGACGAATCCCCTCCTATCGCTCATTGCCTCCATGTGACTCGGGACTGTACCCAAAAACCACCGTTTTGCACGCCCTCTTGGACGTGGTAAGATGGAAATCAAAGCACAGTGGGAACCACACAAGACTCTATGACGATCTCGGGTCAACAGACTACTCTGTACCAGTGTCACCAGAGAACTGCCATCTGACGTGAGGTATAATACCATCTGGGAGTTCTCGGCGAGTCCGTCCAGTGTACCCAGTCTCTACTGAGCACCCGTATATCATCTCTGATGTCAAACACCGATGGATATGGGATCATCCATCGCCCATCTATATGGGTCGAGAAGGTACACGCTAGTCTACTCTGGTATATCGATGCCCCGTCTCGATACACCCACGACTAGGGACTTTGAAGGATGTACTTATGGACTACCATGTCCCCACTAGTATGATCCGCATCATAGTCCAGGTAGTCAAGTACAGATCCTAAGGGCTTTACTAACATGTAACAGAGAGACAATCAGCATACACGTTAAGGTAAAGTTCAACCAGATAGCATACTATCATGTCGAGCAAGAAAGTCCTCCCTATATATGTCCCAGCATCCACTACAATATACATCCTATGTACAGTAATGGCCTCTAGGGCATACATATAACTAACAATCTCCCACTTGCACTAGGGCCATCTGCAGCAGTGGTTTGAAGTATCTCATACTCAACCATCCCATAAAAGTCTCTCTCTGGGAACAGGCCTTTGTGAGTGGATCCGCTGTGTTGTCCTCTGAATCTACTCTCCTAACCTCGATCCCTTAGAGATCAACCATCTCCATGATCAGGTGATACTGTCTTAGAATATGTCTGGATCACTGATGGGACCGGCGTTCCTTGGCATAAGCCACAACTCCATTGTCACACAATGGGAGGAACTAAGTTCATCTCATGAACCATTATACACCCAAACAGCCTCTTTGGTAGCATCTTAAGTAGCAATGTATCCTGCCTTTATCTTCTAGTATGTCACGGTATCCATCTTGGAACTCATCCAACATACCGTCCCTTTACTGAGGGTAAAGACAATGCATGCGACTGACATTCAGTCGTCTTTATCACCCTGGAACCCTTCCAGTGATTCTCCCCAAGATCGATTGATACCATCTCACTACAACTAGTGAGAATCCTAACATCCATTTAAATCTATCTCATAGATCCAAAATGCAGGATTTAGGAGGTATCACTTTGATCCTATATGGAGAATTATAGTGATAAGCGGAGATTGATCAAGCGTAGCATAAGAAACTCCTTTCTTATCAAGAGTATGTCATCCACGTACTCTACGAGGATCACCACCATACTCCCTACTACCTTTTTGTTTATACAAGGTTCATCTACCATTTTGATGATGTCAAACTCTTTGACTAACACATCAAAACAGATGTTCCAACTCCGCGATGCCTTCTTTATCCTATAAAGCATCTTGTACACGTTTCCGCTGCTCCCACTGTCTACGAAGCCCTCTGGCTGTGTTCTTATAGACGTTCTCTTCTAAATCATTATTTAGAAAAGTAGTCATGGCACCCAATCACCAGATATCATAGTCATGGTATGTAGCCGTGGCAAGTAGGATCAGGATGGACTTAAGCATAGCTACTTGAAAAAGGTTTCATCATTATCCACGCCTGGTCGATGACAAAAACCTTTAACAAGTCTAGCTTTGAAAGTCTCAACTTTTCCATCTACACCAAGTAATCTTCTCAAGATATACTTGCTCCTGATGGGGATTTAACCCTTCAGATATAGCAACCAAAGTCCAAACTTTGTTGGCGTATAAGGATTCCATCTCAGATCGCTAAGCATCCAGCCATTCTTACAGAGTCTTACTCCTGAAGGCCAGCTCGAAGCTAGTTGGGTCATCATCTCATGATGCAATCCTCGCTCCCACTGTCATAGAGAAAACGAAGTATCTCTCAGGTGGGTGAGGAACCCTACTAGATCGGCGGAGAGGCTGAGGTTCGTTGGAATCTACTGAATCCTTTGGTTCTTTCAAATCATCAGCTGCAGTTTGTATAGCTGGAACATTTCCAGTTCTACATTACAGACCTTGCCTCGAGCTTGTCCGGATTTTGCTTTCAGACATAGGCCGGACAACTCCAAATCTTAACTATCTTAAGATATGGGCTCTTCCCTTTCCATATCACATATGAAGTGGTAGGCATCTGATTTGATTTGAACCCTATTCAATAGGTATGCAGCTTCTCAAGTGCATAACTCCCTAAAGGAAATAGGTAACTCAGTAATACTCATCATAGAGTACACCATATCATATAGGGTGTGATTGCTCTACCCCGATATACCATCGTGTCATGGTGTATTCGGAGGAGTAATGCTGAGAGAGAATCTCATTCCCCTTTAGAATGGTCCAGGAAATCCGTGCTCAAGTATTCTCCTCCTTGATCACATCAAAGGACATAATACTTATACCCTTATTGGTTCTCTACTTCTAACTTATATTCTGTGAATATCTCAAAAGGTTCGGACTTATGTTTCAACAGGAACATATGTCTGAATCTCGAGAGATTATCAGAGAATGTAATGAAGTACAAAGAACCGGTCTTGGCATATGTAGACAGGGGACCTTTATACATCAACATGTATTATCCCAAGAGTTCACTAACTCTTTCTCTGTTTCCAATAAACAGAGCTATGGTCATCTTATCTTTGTGACATGACTGGCGAGTTTCACAAGATGTAAATTCAAACTGATTTAAATATACATCTATATGTAACTCTAGCCAGTCGGGTCGCATTGATCTGACCTAGTCTACAATACCTCAAGAAGGATTCGTTCATTTCTGAACTCTTCCTCTTGTGTGTGTTCCGTATATTAAGAACTGTAGTTTGATTTAGAACATTAATGCTTTTAGATAACGTGCCTGAACCGATCAACTTTTGATATAGGAAATGTTCAAAACATTATCCAACAATACAAAATTATATCCTTTCTTTACTAATAAAGAGACTGATATGATTTTGTATATCAGGTTCGGTATCTAACAACATTCGTTCAGAATCAATGTATCGATAATACAGGGTGACAGTGACCAACAGACTTGGCTGCAACATTTGCCCCGTTTTCTGCCTCATGAAACTTATCACCCGTTCTCAGTTCTCTACCTATCTGTAGCCCTATGTAACAGATTACATATCTGGGATCCTGATCCGGTATCATATACCCAGGACGTAAAGAATACTGAGAAACAGTTCTGTATAATGAACACACCCGAAGATGATGCATCATCATGCACTCTCCTCGTTTGGGCGGCACGGGAAATCTGGTATTCCCCAATTTCCTGCTCTGTCTTATAACAATTATAAGTTGGAGTGGGACCAACGTTCCCCAGCTCAGTATAACAAGCGGGTTCGGTCAATATTCCGTATTATTATCTTGATTAAGGCATGATATGGTCGCTACCTGGAGAGAGAGAGAAGAAAACACTCAGCGTGCGCTCTGTCAAGAATAGATTGGTTAATATTTTATCTAATCAGGATGGCTCCCACTGCTTTTTATCAAATCTTCCTTCAAACCCTAAAAGGAAAGACTAGCCGGGATTAATTACACACTACAAGTTCGCCAATCTTTCAGCCAGGCCAGTGTCGGTACTTTGAGGGAGGTCCCCCGTGCTTTCGCACGAACCTAATTACTGTAAACCTCGTTTTCCCAGAGGCGTAACCCCGTTGACACCTTTCTAGACACCTACTTGATCGGCTAATTGTAATGTATAAAACTCTCCCAGGAGTAACACTTACTCGCAGCGGGTATCGGGATCCAACTATCTCATAGAAGGTATGCAATCTCATTGCAAATTTCAACACTTGAAATTCCCGATAATATTTTGCCCCTAGCACCCTATGACCTTGACGGAGGCCAACAAACCATAGGCTACTAGTCAAGTTCAACCCGTCATTTCTTGATCGAATCAAACCCACCCGCACGACCCTTGACGGAGGCCAACAAGGTCGCACGACTACCTTAACTCAATCTGCATCATATGCATAAGCAGATAAATACTGGTTAGCTACCGCACACTGCGCCTTGACGGAGGCCAACAAACGCAGCACGAATACTAAACAGCACTTATCTGAAATGACGGAGGGCTACGACAGGTTTTTTATGAAAACCTATTGCGTAATGAACTTGATATCGTTGTAGGATCGAATGAATTTTGAAATGGAGTGCTTTTGAGGCTTTTCTTGTTTTGCTAAAGGAGTCACTCCCGGTGAAGGGATCTCGGTCCTTTCCTCATCGAATAAGGTGCAGGATATATCACATATACCGCTGTGCAAAGCAAAAACACTTAAAAGCAATCAAAATACAAACCGAGTGTGTAGCATCTGCCAGTTATTGCTAAAGGAGTCACTCCCAGTGAAGGGATCTCGGTACTTTCCTCATCGAATAAGGTGCAGGATATATCACATATACCTCTGTGCAAAGCAAGAACTGTAGCTACCTGTTTTATTTTGAAATTCGATTCTACAACATCTTAGGTTTCTTTTATTTCATTAATCATATTAATGAAGTCCCATCATTTAAGTACCTAAACATCACAGATAGATATGACGTACACTTATGCCATCCGCATTCGCCTCGATGTCCCCTCATGCACCGTTAGGTTAGGTAACTAACGACAGAGCAGGGCAGGGCTAGCGCGGGTGTAAAACATAAGTAACGTCTATATAATATATCATATATACTATATACTGTATCTATCACAGAACATCACATGATCACATCACAGATATCGCAGCAGAAGAAACATATGAAATATTGGATATACTAGGACGTCCGTGTTTTCAATACGAGCCAGTACAAAACACGGATTCCACGGTCGTGATGAATAGCCAAACCCACACCCCTAGACCCCTACGAGAGCGGCAAGCAACCTTACCAATTTTGGAGTTAGGAGACCCGGACTCGACTCCTCGAGTTGGTCTCCCACTGGACTCCAGAACCCGGTTACTTGTGCCCTCCTCCTTGGGTCTATCCTAGTGCGGAAAAGTAAATAATATACAACAGGTGACAACTTCCACAACCTGGAAGCGCCCCAATAAAAGAATATTACATACAAGTTTTTACATGAATGAAAATGAAAAACACTCATCTTACATAAAAACCCCCGGCTATTCAAACACGACGATCCAATATAACATATCCAGCAACACATAACATCACATGTCATCAACGTAAGTAAATATGCGCATCCCAATTGTCGTTGACATATAGCAACGAAACCGGCGATATCACATATTACACTTACGGTCACAGAAAAGAAAGTGTAAAACTACAACAGTTGGAACCCGCAATCTGTATAGACATCGCATGCCTAATCAAATGAATACCTTAGACATCACATGCCTAACAATTATAAACCCCGCATTTTAGTCTCAAAATCGAAAACTCTTTTCAATATCAAGTCGGGCAATTCAACAAGATTCCCGACATCCTGATCGAATGCTCGTCGCAAACTTCAGTAGACGGCCGCACCCCCGATACCGTCGACGAAGTGCACCAAGGCGGAACACCGCTACCGCGAGCACCCGAACGGATGCTTTCGGCGACGGGGTTCTCCTACAGTCACTTGGTCGGGGCTATGGAGTGAGGCTGTCTGTTAAGTTTACCCGGCGAGTATCCGCGTACGCTACGTGATTGCGACGGACTTTTGATCACATCAAAATTCCGTGGCAACCGATCAAGTGAGACTAAACTGCTATGTTTATAACATTCATTCAGTTATCTCATAACTATTGTGAATTCCAATTATTGTATCCCATTCCAGATAAATAGAAAATGTTAAACTTTCCGATCGAACATTCCAACACCCAAGTTTTCCCGATACAGATCAACACATGAAATAAGTCCAACAACATTCAGTTCGTACCTCAGTACCGACGGTCCAGCCGTAGAAGGGTCAAGCCAACGCCTCACATGTGGCACGCCGTACTGCCCCAAACCCGAAGGTTCAAAGGGCAGTTCAAGACGGTCACATAATCGAGTTAAGGTTTGTGTCTTCTAGAGGGACCATCGCGTTACTTGCACTACTTAGAACGTCGTTAAACTACGGAAAAATCCAACTCTTGGAAATTTCCCGACAGGGGAAAAATTGGGTATTTATATCCGGTCGAACTTTTTAACATATTCTAAAATTTATCCGGAAAGCCAAATAGACAAAATTTGATACCCCGATCGAAACACCGAATCCCCAAAACAACTGCAGAAAATTCAACTCTTGAATAAAATTTCAAAACATCCAGAGAACTCAGAACCAGAAACAATGAATTACAGTGTAAAAATTTAGGGCTGACGTCATCAATGTGCGGCGGAACCGCCGCATAAACCTGTCTTATGCCGCGCTTCCGCCGCGGTTTTAACTTTTCATCAAAAAATTTTTTAGCCGTAATTCTTATAATTCTCTGCTGAGTTCTCTGCATATTTTTAATTTGGAAAAACTCACTGTTTTCAAAAAAGTACAGAGAGCAAGATTGGTTTGGGATTTCGGGTTCGTTCGGACTTCGAATTCCGTCTGGACTTCGCCTAAGGCTCTAGCTAGGCTCTGATACCACTGTAGGGTTCCTAGGCACGCTAGTGAGGTCTCCCAAGCCATCAACCATGGCAATTTCAAAAATTATAGTGCCGAGAAACCCTAAACTACGGATCGATAACTAGATGTCTAGGCGAACAAGAACTAGTTAACACTTAACTAATGAGAAAACGGAAATACAACCTTTGTAGATCCGGTGCTCCACCTCCATAGCTCCGCAACGAGGTCCTCTCCGCTGTCCAAGTCAAATCCGGGCTCTAGGATCGGCTTCGTCGGAGAATGGGCAAGCTAGGTCGTCGATGTCCATGCCGAAGATGATCTACGTCGAGGCATCGCTAAATCAAGCTCCGACTTCACCAAGTCAAGAAACTTGTGAAGTAAACACACTCTACTACTTGGCAAGAGGTAGATGATGAAGAAATAGGAAGTGGGTTAACTTTAGAATTGGATTTCTCATTCAAAAACATCAATCACCATTGATGAGGAAAGCTTTTTCTTCTTGAGTTCAAGGAAGAAGAAGAAGAAATGTTATGATAAGTTAAAAGAATAAGAAAAGAAAATGAATTCTTATCATAATTTTAACTAGAGTCAAGTGTAGAGAATGAATCATGGTTAGTGGGAATGGTTAGGGTTAAGGATGAGATAAGAATGGTTGACTTGAACAAAGCTTCATGAAGCTTCAACTAAAGAACAAAATTAGCCACCATTCTTTTCTCTTTTCTTTTATTCATTTATCAAAAATAAAAAGGATAATTAAATAAGATAAATGAATAATAAATAATAAACCCTAACCATTTCATTAACCAAGGTTTAATCTTTACACTTGAACCCTAGCATGACATGTATCATCAAACATGATACAATCAAGTGCACAAAAGTATATCGCATATACAATGCGCCCATCCGAGTGAGAAAATCCATCTTAAGTAAACCGATACTAGTTGATGCAAAGTAATATATCAAATATATAAATATGCATTAAATCATTAAATCAACACTTGATTCAATGACCCGGTTATGTCGCACACAACCGACTAGTATACAATATATCGGCTTATCGAATCAACGCTTGAATCGATAACTAGGTTATATCACATACAACCATTCGATATATTTATCGCGAGAATAGAATACGGTATCACATACACGCATTATTCTCGGTCCCGCACATATCTCATATGCGCTCCTATTTCGTTTCGCTTGAGCCAGGAAACCTCTGTGTAGGACTCTAAAGACTCGTCAATACGCCGGCAGCAGATGATGATCATATCAAGCATCCACAAGCCGCAAGCGGTCTGCTAAACGTAACGGCCACCCGGGTATTGAGCGATCTGAAGATCGACGAGCAAACCCGCTCACACTCCAGTGAATCCGACCAGTAACACTACCGTACAGTCCGGTCTGATCGTCTGATATGTCGCATATCCCGCCTAGGGGTGGTAAACGTCAGACCCCAATAGCTCGATAAGTCGTGTCGATATGAGGTCTATAACTGTTCGAGAAACTACTGGTAACACTTACCAGTAAATCTCAGCAACCCTGGCCAGGGATTTCCTGTTATAGCCAATCGAACACAGCGCAACATCAACCCCCTATACCGGGAGAGACGAATCCCCTCCTATCGCTCATTGCCTCCATGTGACTCAGGACTGTACCCAAAAACCACCGTTTTGCACGCCCTCTTGGACGTGGTAAGATGGAAATCAAAGCACAGTGGGAACCACACAAGACTCTATGACGATCTCGGGTCAACAGACTACTCTGTACCAGTGTCACCAGAGAACTGCCATCTGACGTGAGGTATAATACCATCTGGGAGTTCTCGGCGAGTCCGTCCAGTGTACCCAGTCTCTACTGAGCACCCGTATATCATCTCTGATGTCAAACACCGATGGATATGGGATCATCCATCGCCCATCTATATGGGTCGAGAAGGTACATGCTAGTCTACTCTGGTATATCGATGCCCCGTCTCGATACACCCACGACTAGGGACTTTGAAGGATGTACTTATGGACTACCATGTCCCTACTAGTATGATCCGCATCATAGTCCAGGTAGTCAAGTACAGATCCTAAGGGCTTTACCAACATGTAACAGAGAGACAATCAGCATACACGTTAAGGTAAAGTTCAACCAGATAGCATACTATCATGTCGAGCAAGAAAGTCCTCCCTATATATGTCCCAGCATCCACTACAATATACATCCTATGTACAGTAATGGCCTCTAGGGCATACATATAACTAACAATATATATATATATATATATATGCATTCGTCTCACGCAACAATAGGCATTCCAGATCACAGATGAATTTATTGGATATACTAGGAATTCCGCGTTTCGTTTAAGCCTGTAACGAAAGACGGATTCCACGGTCGTGATGAATAGCCAAACCCCATCTTAGACCCCTACGGGTGCGGCAAACTACCCGCCAAATTGCCGAAGTGAAGCAACCTCCCTCAGTAAATGAGTAGGCCACTCGGCACTTCAAAAAACCTGTTAGTTTGTGCACCCCACTTTGGGTCTATCTTAGGAGCAGAAACAGTAAAAATAAATAATATACAACGGTGGGTACAACCTCAACCCATATGTGCCCCGCAAAATAATATTATATCAATATTACAAATTACATTGAATGAAAGAAAAGAAAACACTCTTCTCACATCCCCCGGCTATTCATCCATGACGATCCAATAAAATTCATATACACAAACCATCACAGATATGTGTAACTCTTAACTAACCGACATATAGCAATTAGAGGAAGTTTACGAACACATATATCAAACACAGAAGAACCCGATTAGCCAAAGTACTTAGAATTTCGATCGACAACCAAATTTGAATCTACCCCAAGTACAACATAGTACACAAAAGATCCTGGGAAGAAACAAAATATCGCACAAATCACAACATACCAATATAGACCAACAGGGGAAATTTCTACCGATTCAGCTTTGAATTGGCCGTGGAACCGCGGCATAACGGTCTGTTCTGCTGTGGTTCCGCGGCGTTCTTAGCGAGTCGTGATCCCAAATTTCTCCAGTGCCCACAAAAAACCCTGCACGTATTTTTCAGGCCCCTGAAAATATTTTTGGACCTGTTTTGAAAATCGAAAGAAAGTGCATATTTTGGTCGAGATTTTGGGATTTCTTCGTCGATCGAATTTCTAACACTTTGCTAACTAGCTAGTTAAGGTTTTGTAGTCTCTGATACCACTGTAAGCCGATGTCGCGCACCCCGCGGTTTGCGAGGATGCGGAATTTTCAAAAACGATAATGTTTACTATGCAACACCGGCTAAAACTCCAGGATCTTTACAAGCCTTAACTAGCTAACCTATCTAGAGGTTTAACTACTCTGTTAGAATGTTACACCTTCAAGATACGGTCTTTCGGGTCTTCTAGTGCTCCTCTCCAATGCTCCTCGGTGATCGGATCGTGCTAGCTCCATCGGCCTTCTTACGTCAAAGATGATCCACCGCGAGAGAATGTGCTCTAAGCTTCAGCCTCTAAATGAGGTAACTAAGGTAGATGGTTCGCTAAACCAACTAGCCTAGGAGATGTAAAAAGTCTAATGGATTGTTTAGTCTCACTAAACCCTTAGCTCACAACACATGTGAAGGTTAGGGTTTAGTTCTTGAGGAAGAAGGAGATGGATAAACTCAAGAGAGTATGAGAGAAGAGCAACTCAAGAAAATGAGCTCAAGAAAGAAAATGATCAAGTGTGTAGGCAAAGTGTAGAGAATGGCTAATAATATCACTCACTCATTGAGCCATGGAATAAATCCTAATAGAATATATGTGCCATGCCTCAATAATGAACCCAAAGCAAATAAAATAATCAAAACCCATTCTTTACACAATGCCATAATAAGTCTCCTCTATTTCTCCAATATCCACCTCATTAATCCATTACACTAAATAGATAAGCAAATAATGAGTTGGCACCTTCTATAAGCATGCCTTGACAAATTACAAGAATTCCCCTCTCACTGTATATACATACCCGTATCCGTATTTCGAAAAATACGGATACACTGAGACGATAACAATCCAATAATACAATACTAGGATCCGGCTTAAACCAAAACCCACTAGTATCGTCCGCCCGATCAGCATCCATGTACAAGTACACGTACGTGATCGAAGCCCAGTCGTAAAACCATACGACGTCTACATCAATTGCCTGAAGCAGGGAAACTCTCTGTGTGGGATTCTAAAGACTCGACAGTACGCTGGCAGTGGGTTTAACCACAAGCCGTCAGCGGTACTAGCTGCACGTAACGGCTACCCAGGTATTTGTTGATAAGAAGATCGATGAGCAAACTCATCCGGACTCCTACTGAGCCTATCGGTGACAATCTTCGTATAGTCCGGTCTGTTCGTCTGAGATACTCGCATATCCGCCTAGAGGGATGGTAAACGTCAGACCCCTAACAACGTGATAAGTCGTGTCGGAGGAGAGCCCAATACACCATGAGAAACTACTGGAGTACCTTACCTGTATTTCTCGACTGCCCTGGCCAGGGACTTTGTGTAATGGCTTTCTGAACACTGCGCGATATCAACCCCCAATACTGGAAGAGACGAATCCTATCTGATCGCTACCGTCTCTAAGTGCTTCGGGACTACACCCAACTACTACCTGTTTGCATGACTCCTTTGAGCGTGGTAGGGTAGTAATCGAAGTGGAGTGGGAACACACTCGAGACGAAGTAGCGATGGAAAGTCAACGGACTAAGTTGTACTCATGCCACCTGGGAACTGCTACCTGACGATAGGCATAATACCAACAAGCAGTTCCCGATGAGTCCTGTCCAGTATAACTCACAACCCAGTGAGCACCTGCATACCTTCTCCAGTACGGAGTATTAATGGCTGTGGGACAGACCATATCCCCTGCTGGGATGAGAAGCGTATACACTAGTCTACTCGGAGTATCGATGCCCCGTCTCGATAATCCAATGACTAGGGACCTGTATAAGGATGTGCTTATAGGCTACCCAGCCCCCACGAGTGTGACTTCCATCACAACGCTGGTAGTCAAGCAAAGATCCTAAGGGCTCTACCAATATATATAAGCGATATACTTAAAGAAACACATGCACATATTGAGGTAGAATCAAACCAGGTAGCATACTACCATATCGAGCAATACTGTTATTATAACTGTGAAATATTCCTATTATCCAATATGTAATATACAATCCAGTATAATACAATAATGGCCTTTAGGGCATATATCACTAACAGTATTGAATGAAAGGAAGGTTGGCGAGCAAACTCATCTATATGCCTAAAAAGCCTGTAAGTGACAATCTTCGTACAGTCCGATCTCTTCATCTAAAAGTATCGCATACCGGGTTTAGGGGGTGGATAACGTCAGACCTATTGGATATATGTATGCCCTAGAGGCCATTATTTGATAGTGTATGTATTGATGTGTGTGTGTGCGCGTGTATATATATTCAGAGGACAGTCTTGCTCGACATGATAGTATGCTATCTGATTGCCTCTTTATCATATGTTCACTTGATCATGCTTTTACTCATTTGATACATGTTGATAAAACCCTAAGGATATTGGCTTGACTACTGGGATTATGATGTGGATCATACTAGTGGGACACCTGTAGTTTATAAGCATATCCTTGAAATGTTCCTAGTCGTGGGTATATCGAGACAAGGCATCGATATTCTAGAGTAGAGTAGCGTATACCATTCTTGTTCCATATGATGGGCGATGGATGATCCTATATCCATCTAGTGTGGTGACACCAAAGATTGTATACGGGTGCTCAGTGAGACTGGGTACACTGAACAGACTCACCGAGAACTCCTATGTGGTATTATATCATACGTCGGATAGCAGTTCTCAGGTAACACTGGTACACGTTAGTCTGTAGACCCGAGATCGCCATAGAGTCTTGTGTGTCCTCCCACCGTACTTTGATCTCCACCCTACTACGGCTCTACTGAGTCGTACAAACGGGTGGATTTTGGGTACAGTCCTGAGGCACATGGAGGCAATGAGCGATATGAGGGGTTTTGTCTCTCCCGGTATTGGGGGTTGATGTTGCGCTGTGCATGATTGGCTATAATAAGAAGTCTCTGGCCAGGGCTGCTGAGATATTACTGATAAGTGTTATCAGTAGTTTCTCGATCTATTGTAGACCATATACCGGCATGACTTATTGAGTTATTAGGGTCGACGATTCCATCCCTAGACTCGATATGCAGCATATCTGACGAAGAGATCAGACTGTACGGTAAGTGTTGCCAGATGGCTCGATGGAGTTTTGACAGGTTCGCTTGTTCTTCTTCTGATCGCTCAATACCCGGGTGGCCGTTACGTTTAGCTGACCGCTTGCGGCTTGTAGGTGTTTGATGTGATCATCACCTACTGCCGGCGTATTGACGAGTCTTAGAGTCCCACATAGAAGTTTCCTAGCTCAGGAAAAACGATGTGGTGTGCATATGAGATATACACGGGAGCTCAATTAAATGTGTGTATGAGATACCGTATGTTAATCGGGCGTTTACTATTGGTCGGGTCGTATGTGATATGACCGGTTTATTAAATCAAATGTTGATTTAATAATGACTTTTAGCTCACTTTTATTAAACCTTTTCTTTATGGATGTATGCATATATATATACATACACATGATGATGTGTATGCACACATACATACATACAAGTGTATCATGGTTGATGATACATGCTTGATGGCAATGCAAGACTCACATGGTTAAAATTAATATATGGATTTTTATTTTGAGATAAAAGGAAAAGGAAATTAACTAATGACTCATTGTTTCCAAACGACTCATAGTTTCTACGCTCTTCTTGGGTTGACCTTTGACTAACCCTAGGTTAATTTTCTTTGTTCTTTTAACTCATCACAAAATATCTAGATATTTATTTTAACCATGGTTGGATATGAGAGTGTCTCACATATATATATTCTTTTGTTCTTATTTTAAAACATAACAATTATCATTATCTCGAAAAAGCTTTGCCATCTTCATCTTCCTCTTTCTTCAAGCTCTCTTGAGTTTCTTTGAGTGTGAGGATAAGAAAAAGAAAGGGTTTTTAAGTGAGATCACAAACCACACAATCATTCTATACTAGTGTAACATTTCAGGGAAATAAAATATTGTTTTCGGGATTAAATAATTTAAATGATATATTTTTTTGAATGGAAGGGTTGTATTTGAGGTGTATTTAGTAGCCCCAACACTAGTGTTAGTATTTTGGGACAACCCGAGACTTAGCAAATGAAAGAAAGTTACTAAATAAAAATAAAAATAAAAATATATACATTAATTCCCTACCCCCCTACCCTCAAAATTTCAGTTCCTTAATTCCCCACTTATTTTTCCCTAGTTCCATTATAATTCCTCAGTGGCCCCATTTTCTCCCCCTCCTACTAGAAAATTCCTTCACACAATTTTTTTTAATTTTTTTTCCTTCTCATCTCACCTTCGAGAGATCTAGGATCGGCGATCTCGAGACGCGCAATCTCGACGCCGCCGACGACTTCTCCTCCGTCTCCATTCAAGATCCGAACCCGAACCTGAATCGGCCCTCCTCCGACGTGATTCCAGCTCCAGCTTCATTCTCGTCCTAGCTCAATTATATTCGCCGGTACTCCCTCTCCTCTCTAAGCTCCGATCCCTTCGTCTCACCGTTGATGCTCGCCTCGGGAACCTAGATTCCAACCCCCGACGCCTTCGCCACTCTCTCCGACTATCACGTGGCGGCCCACAAGCCTTTGTAACTTCCTTTATAAAATTTTTACCAAAATTCTTTCCAATAGGCTTGAAAGTAGTTTACCTAATATCATTTCTCAAGCTCAAAGGGCGCTTGTTAAAGACAGAGAGATATATGAAAATATTGTCTTGGCACAAGAAGTTACTCAAGACATTGGAAAGAAAGTCAGAGGGAACAATATTATACTGAAGTTGGACATGGAGAAGGCATTTGACAGATTAGAGTGGAATTTTATATTCCAAGTTATGAAATCCTTTGGCTTCTCTGAAAAGTTTGTTACTCTAGTAAAAGGGTGCTTGGCAACTCAATGTTTTTCTATGAATATGAATGAGCAACTGGGAGGATTCTTTTCAAGCTCAAGAGGAGTAAGGCAAGGTGATCCCTTATCCCTGCACTTTTTATTATTGCATCAGAATATCTTAGTAGAGATATATCCTATTTAAATAGGAAGGAAAGATTATTCCTTTTAGAAACAAATCTAATTGTGTTGCTATCACCCACCTGCTATACGCTGATCATACTCTGATATTCACAAATGGCAGAAAAAAAAATTTGAATACTCTCCTTGAATTTTTGCATGTTTATGAGGGATTATCTGGTCAGAAGATTAACAAGAAGAAAAGTGCATATTAAATAGGAAAAGTCTGTCCCTTTTCGGCTTGCTCTTCCATCCAGAATATGATAGAAATAAATAAAGGTGCTTGGCCTTTAATTTACCCTGGAGCTCCAGTTTTTCATGGTAGATGCAGAATCAGCTATTTTGAGGCAAAACAGCAAGTTTGGCAAAATAAGTTACTTTCTGTAGCGGGAAGATATATTCTTATCAAGCATGTTTTGATGTACATGCCAGTACATATTTTAGTCTCTTGTAATCCTCCTTGCACTGTGATTAAAATAATTACTTCCATGATAGTAAAATTTTTCTGGAATGATTGTGATAGTCAAAATCATCATTCACTGGGTGTCATGGGATAAAATATGCAAGCCTCATCAGGAAGGAGGTCTTAACATCATGTTGCTGAGTGAAGTTGCTGGAGCTTATATTATAAAAAAAAGCTTGGAAATTTATTAAAAATGACAGTTTATGGGTCAATTATATGCATGCAAAATATGTAAAAGCCTCTATTCCTACTATGAGTTCTACTGCATCTCCTACTGGGAAAAAAGTTTATCATTACATTCCTATCATCAGCTCTTTATCCAAATGGATCATAGGCCAAGGGAATATTGATTTCTGGTCTGAAATTTGGCATGGAGATTCATCTTTGAATGACAGAGTAAATTGTTAGAAAGAGGTTATTCCAGTTAATAATATAGAAGGCTTTTGTTTTGTTATATGATATGCTTGTAGACTACGACACACACTTAGTCGAGGCTGTTTGGACTCTTCAGGTATTTGCGTGGACTTGATACGATAAGAGAAGAATGTTGCGGCATCGATTTCGGCAAGCGAGTATCAAGGTGAGTAGATGTATATCTACGGAGGAAGTCGGGTGGATGGCGTTTAGCACCCCTGCAAACGTAGAATAGGAATACTACTTACTGTCATTAGGAAGTCGGACGTGACCTTAGATTCTTGACGAGTAGGGCCCCATTAAAGACTTTAGGTTAGACTAGATTGATTTAGAAAGACTTTACCAGATGACGAATGTCTTGGAGAAATTCGTAGGTTTCAGGTAGACACACACACACGCACACACAGAAACTTTGCTTGGTGTATATGCGTATGTGTATATATATACATAGGAATGTGTGCAAGTATATATACACACACACACAACATGTATATGTGATATAAGGATGTTATATGATACATGGGGATGGGACGATATAACTGGGCTTGATGCCGTGATCTCTTGGCTATACAGTCGTATTATGATGTTGGCGGATCGTTGGAAAATGAATGGATATGTATACATAAACTATAATAGGTGATGATGACATTAAGATATACGAGACTCTAGAATAGAACCCGGACTGTAATATGTGACTGAATCACGATATGATATATATGTGACTTAATCACGACTTGATATATGTGACTTAATTAAGATATGATATATGTGACATGATATTTCTGAGGACCAATTGGCAATGTATATTTACGCAGACAATGATATATGATTGATGATATCGGGATGTATGCGATTACAGTACAGTACCCTTGATCCTGACATTATTTGATGATGATATACGTAGGTGATATTTGACCCGTACCCCGATATTGGGATGCCGTACGATGGATTTTACCGTACGAGGCATAGATGTGATGATTGATCCGCACTCTTGATTCGAGAAAGTCGTACTACATACATGACGCTATTGAGGCTGGATCGCCGACAATTAGAGATATGGACTCAGACCTTAGGTGGATTCTTATTTCTTATTGACTAGTTTCTTTAGTTTAGTTCCTTAGGGGGTTAGATAGATACTAGTTTAGGCTCGAGTCATATAATTGTAGTTAGACATGTATATTACAAATGAGTGGTTAATACACATCCATCTTTACATTCAGATCGTAATCATCATGTTGCATGTTCATACATATGTTTTTTTAGTCAGTATGAAACTCTGCCTGTTAGGACACCAGCACCATTACCGATGATGCGCATATTCCACGTACACTTATTTGCCGGCTCAGATACATCATCATCGGTAATTGCTATGTCACGTACACTTTAGAACATATTATCTTTTATTGGTAGAATCAGCTAAATGTTAGATCAATATAATATTGTGAGTACCCTCAGGTGTTAGTCTAGACATTGCATTTATTATTTAGACATTTCATGCTTTCACATTTTCATGTTATCATGCAGTATTGTGGGGCTTATGCCGATACTTATTATTTACTTAATCATGATTTTGGGATTTTGGATTTCTACGAGATTTCTGGATTTTGGGAAAAATCGCAAGAATATATATAAAACTTCTCCCTCTCTCTCCCTCTCTTTTTAAAATATAAGTTGCGGTTTTCTCATGATGTATGTGTCGTCCACCATGAGATTTCATGCTTTCTGTTGGATTTCGAGACCCGATTCGAGGAGTGGATGAACCGTCTCGGGTACATGGTGGGCCCGGTAAGGTACCTCGGGGCAAGAAGCTCGAGTTGTAGATGATGAGCCTGGCAGGGGAAGACTACCTACCGGTGATGTCTGGCGCGGCGGATATCCGGAGGATACCGACCGTTGTCGTGAGATTTGATGATATGGGCCGATCCTGACCGTCGGAGCCCGAGATATTGAGACCTTGAGATATTGAGACATTGAGATATATATGTTTTGTGTCGATACTTGACACGGATTTCCATGGATTTCATTGATGATACTTCAGTTATTTCAGAAGAATCTCTTCCATGATAAAGTAAAGATTTTCTTCTACAGATATATCCAGATTTTGTGGTTGATTATTTTTCATTCATGATGCATGCATACTCATTCACATCACATATTACCATTTGAGGCACTGTCACGAGCACGGAGCATTTGCACATACGCTTAGTTTATTACCCTGCATTACTAGATGTCTAGTGTTATGTTAAGTATATTATATGACCTAGGAGAGCGTCGTGCACGCGATTTCTACTCGCAGATGTCTTCTACTCACGAGTTGGCAACTCACCCTCGTTATGCCAAATTTTCTTACAGGTTCAGGTGTACAGGTTTCCTTGGCGGCTTGCTGGCACACCACTTCATTCAGGGCGATTGCTAGGTAGGTGGGTTCACTTGCATCGTGACCACTATTGTCTTTTCATTATTTCAGCTGTATCTAGTAAGCTCCATCAACCAGACATTGTATATTTGCTAGATTTGGAAACTGGTTGTATATTCTTTCGACCTTAGAGTCGCGCTGTTTTATTGTTTTGGTTTTTTCTGGGTTTTTTTTTTGATGATGCTAGTTTCCTTTCCTTTCTGAGTTTTGATTCTCGCCCTTTGGCGTTGTATATTATTGTGCATGGTGTGGTTGTTTCCGCCTGTTGGCGTAGAGCTAGCTCCCGCTTGGGGATGCCTTTTTATTGTTTGTATATATATTATTCTTGTTTGTACCCGTTTGGGGCCAGTTTTTACAAAGGAGACTCTGCCGAAATTTTTGAGAAAATTGGATGTTGCTTTTAAACTTGTTTTTCTACATGTTTTCCTTTACTTCTTTTTTTATATGGTTTAGATTTCTGGGCTTCGGCTTACTTAGATTACGTTGCGCCTCTAGACGCTTCGTAATTTAAGTACCGGTCACGTTCCGTACTTTCGGGTCGTGACAAAGTTGGTATCAGAGTGCTAGGTTTAACCCTTGTCCGAGTCTAGGTTGACCTTGATTGATGGAGTAGGTGACTTAGGTAGAGTGACATACTGTGTGTATGATCCGCGGCATACTTACGATACGCTACTCTGCTTAAGAAACCTTAGGATGTACATTTCCTTGCATCGTATACTATTTGTTCCTATCATCTATCTTCGTCAATGTCGGATGGTGGTTTCTGTTACCACGATCGCACGGGCAGAGAGAGAGCTGCGGCTAGAGTTGTGTTGGATATATGTATGCCCTAGAGGCCGTTATATGATAGTGGATGTATTTGTACATGTATATATATATATTCAGTATACATTCTTGCTCGACATGATAGTATGCTATCTGGTTCTTCTTTATCGGACATGTTGATTTGATCATGCTTTTATTCATTCATACATGCCGATAAAGCCCTGAGGATATCGGCTTGACTTCTCTGATTATGATAGAGATCATACTAGTGGGACATCTGTAGTCTATAAGCATATCCTGGAAAGTCCCTAGTCGTAGGTATATCGAGACGGGGCATTGATATACCAGAGTATACTGGCGTATATGATACTAGACCCATACGATGGGCGATGAATGTTCCCACATTCATCGATGTTTGACATTAAGATCATATACGGGTGCTCAGTGGTGACTGGGTACACTGGACGGACTCACCGAGAACTCCTATATGGAATTATATCTATCGTCGGATAGCAGTTCTCAGGTGACACTGGTACAGGTTAGTCTGTAGACCCGAGATCGTCATAGAGTCTTGTGTGTTCTCCCACTGTACTTTGATTGCCACCCTACCACGGCTCTACTGAGTCGTGCAAACAGGTGGCCGTTGGGTACAGTCCCGAGACACACGAAGGCAATGAGCGATAGGAGGGGTTTCGTCTCTCCCGGTATTTGGAGTTGATGCTGTGCTGTGCCCGACTGGTTATATCAGTAAGTCCCTGGCCAGGGCTGCTGAGATTTGCTGATAAGTGTTATCAGTAGTTTCTCGATCTGTTATAGACCATTCACCGGCATGACTTATTGAGTTATTAGGGTCGATGTGACCATCCCTAGGCTCGATATGCAGCATATCTGACGAAGAGACCGGACTATACGGTAGTGTTGCCGGTTGGCTCGACGGGAGTTGTAGCAGGTTCGCTTGTTTTCTTCTGATCGCTCAATACCCGGGTGGCCGTTACGTTTAGCTGACCGCTTGCGGCTTGGGGGTGCTTGATATGATCATCACCCTCTGCCGGCGTATTGACGAGTCTTAGAGTCCCACACAGGAGTTACCTAGTCCAGGCGAAACGTTGTGGTGCGCGTATGCGATATGCGCATGGACCTGATTAAAATGCGCGTATATGACACCGTACATTGATCGGGCGGCTTGCTTTTAGTAGGGTCATATGTGATATGGCCGGATTGATAAATCAAGTGTTGATTTATCATTTAACCATTAGTTTTCTCACTTAAAACCTTTTTCCTTGTATGTGATGGGTGTATGCATGCATGTATGTTTTTCTTTCTATCTTACTAGTTTCATGCAAATATGGATGTGCATACATACATACATACATATATACACCATCTATCATGGTTGTTTACACATGGAAATGGTGGCAATATAAGACTCACACCATGGATAAATGGATGGATTATTATTTGATTTTATGTTTAAAACAAAATAGAAAAGAAAAGGATAATTCTTGCTTGCTTCTACATTCTTCTTTAAACCTAACCATGCTCACCTACTTCTAACCATGAGTTATCCTTCTCTTTGTGTTTTAAACTCAAGTTAAATAATGTCTCCATCATCTAACCATGGTTTGAGATGAGGATTAAAAAATATATATACATATATTTTCTTTTTCCTTCATGAGAGTTATCATTTTTTACTCTTGTTAAAAACATAAGCCATCCTCCTCCTCCTCCTTCTTCCTTTTGCTCTCTAGTTTTTTTTTTCTAGTGAGTAAAACACACATCAAGAAAGGTTTTTGAAGTGAGAATCATAACCACAACATCATTCTACACAAGTTTAGCCAACTTGTTTAGAGTGTTCTCCTCGTTTCTCATCTTGATAATCGAAGTTGCGAGCTTGGACGAGGAACTCCGGGTGGATCGTCGTGGACGTGAGAAGACTTCAAGAGGACCTTCTTCCAACACCCAAGAGGCCAAAGAGTCTAGCGAAAGGGAGCTACAAAGGTTGTAGTCTCGAAACCCTAGTTTTTATTGGCTTTTACTTTCGAAACCCTAATTTTCTAGGATCGATTCCTTTGTATGCTTGCTTAGCACCATAAAAATTTAAACTTTGTGACATATGATGCTTCAAAACTATACATAGGGTGCTAGGCAAACCTTTCAAGTTGCGGTCAGCATGAGCATTTAGATATGTCGTTTACTATGTTTTCTTATGGACGCGAGCGTTGATATCTGCATCGGGTGATCGGGCCACTGCTAGAGACCGGTTAGAATGTGATGACCGTTAGTGTATAGTCTATTCTTGAGGATCGAAGCATTGTTTAGCGTGCGGACGAAGGATATTCACATGTCGTCTAGGCGAAGTTAAAAGGTTTGAACGATTGTTAGAAACTCATTTTCCCAAGTTTAAGATATTCGAAAGAATATGTAGGTATTTCTATGGACCCTCTAGAAGAATGAAACCCTAACTCGACATAATGACCACGAGAACGCCTTTAAACCTTAGGATTTACGGCAGTTCCGTGGTGCCATTAGTGAGGCTTGGGTTTGCCCTTCTACGGCTGGTCCGCAGATGCTGGGGTATGTACTGGATATTTTAAACTGTACTTGAGTGTTGAGCTCTCGGGGAATTATGGGATTTTGATGAATCGATCGGAAAGTTTAACGTAGTCCGGATATCAGGTGAAGGGATAGATTACGTGGGTGACTCTCGATATGAGCATAGCCGTTTGTAGCGCAGTCAGTACAGCTATGAAGAGACGAGTTCGAATCAGTCGACACCAGAGGAATGAGGAGCACATTGACTTTGGTGTTACGATTTGCGATTTGGTGATTTGAATTTCACATTTCCGTTGTTTGGATTTTGGTATTTTAAGGATTTCGTTTTATGATTGGTATTTCCTACGTGCACATTCATTGCACTCGATTAGTATTCCATGTATCAGTTGTATTGATGTTCGTTTTGTGCATACCCATTGCACTTGATTTTGATTTTTATGCATTCTGAGATACTGATTTGATTTCGTGTATATGGGTTGCACATGATTTTGGACTTATGTTTTCGGTATAGTTTTCTTGCACTTTTCGTACTTCGATTTGGTCTTGTGCACACTGATGCATGTAGTTGTGAGTTTATCCATCGTGGTATACTTGATTTTGATTCGGTGTTTGTCGTATACCGCTGATTTTGATTTTGATATACGATTTATGTTTTCGTGCACTGTGTGCACTTGATTGAGATTCTTACGCACACTGGCGCACTTGATGCGATTTTGTGCACACCAGATGCACTAAATCGGGGTTTTGTGCAGATTAGAAGCACTTGATATTGTTAACGTGCACGCCCGTTGCACTTGACAGATGTTTTTGGTGCATACCCATTGCACTCGGTTTTGTTTCTGTGCGTATTCATGGTATCTGTATTTGATTTCGATTTTCATGCGCACCGGACGCACGTGGTTCCTTGTATACTGTATTTGAGATTGATTTCATTTTGAGTGGTATGTTTTTATGATATTTACTATTTGGTGTAGTAACCGAGTAGGATTGTTCTGAGAATAGTACCTACGTATTTTTGCATGCATTGATAGTTACCGAAGGGATTTCCAAAAAGGAGCTATAGTCTCCATATTTTCCTACGTGTCTGAGACGACACGAAACATTTTACATAGGAAACCCTTCTAAATTATTTTCAAAAGGCGGGACGTGTATGTTAAATAAAAGATATATATGTACAACTATTTTCCTTAAATTAAACGTCAGCTACTTATGCCGTGATTCGTGCATCGCACGGTGATTTGGGAAAAGGTTTTGCATGTATTTCTTTTCAGGTGTTTGGATGGTTTTATAACGATGCGTATCATATATATGTTTGAGTTTTGAGTATATCATATTGAGTTCATATTGGACCTTGACATTGTATTTTCACTATAACTCCGATGATTGCGTTATGCTTGACGGAGTTTTGATTTTGAGTTATTTACCTATTTTTCATGCGCATGCATTTCACTAAAATGTGTTTTAAATATTGATGATTTCGGAACCTAGGCGCTTTGAGTGTTTTGCTAAATGTCTTAGTATTTGGGGGAGTTTTGATTTAAATTCGGGGACCGAATTTATTTAAGGGAGAAGATTGTAACATTTCAGGGAAATAAAATATTGTTTTCGGGATTAAATAATTTAAATGATATATTTTTTTGAATGGAAGGGTTGTATTTGAAGTGTATTTAGTAGCCCCAACACTAGTGTTAGTATTTTGGGACAACCCGAGACTTAGCAAATGAAAGAAAGTTACTAAATAAAAATATAAATATAAATATATACATTAATTCCCTACCCCCCTACCCTCAAAATTTCAGTTCCTTAATTCCCCACTTATTTTTCCCTAGTTCCATTATAATTCCTCAGTGGCCCCATTTTCTCCCCCTCCTAATGGAAAATTCCTTCACACAAATTTTTTTTATTTTTTTTTCCTTCTCATCTTACCTTCGAGAGATCTGGGATCGGCGATCTCGAGACGCGCAATCTCGACGCCGCCGACGACTTCTCCTCCGTCTCCATTCAAGATCCGAACCCGAACCTGAATCGGCCCTCCTCCGACGCGATTCCAGCTCCAGCTTCGTTCTCGTCCGAGCTCAATTATATTCGCCGGTACTCCCTCTCCTCTCTAAGCACCGATCCCTTCGTCTCACCGTTGATGCTCGCCTCGGGAACCTAGATTCCAACCCCCGACGCCTTCGCCGCTCTCTCCGACTATCACGTGGCGGCCCACAAGCTTTTGTAACTTCCTTTATAAAATTTTTACCAAAATTCTTTCCAATAGGCTTGAAAGTATTTTACCTAATATCATTTCTCAAGCTCAAAGGGCGCTTGTTAAAGACAGAGAGATATATGAAAATATTGTCTTGGCACACGAAGTTACTCAAGACATTGGAAAGAAAGTCAGAGGGAACAATATTATACTGAAGTTGGACATGGAGAAGGCATTTGACAGATTAGAGTGGAATTTTATATTCCGAGTTATGAAACCTTTGGCTTCTCTGAAAAGTTTGTTACTCTAGTAAAAGGGTGCTTGGCAACTCATTGTTTTTCTATGAATATGAATGAGCAACTGGGAGGATTCTTTTCAAGCTCAAGAGGAGTAAGGCAAGGTGATCCCTTATCCCTGCTCTTTTTATTATTGCATCAGAATATCTTAGTAGAGATATATCCTATTTAAATAGGAAGGAAAGATTATTCCTTTTAGAAACAAATCTAATTGTGTTGCTATCACCCACCTGCTATACGCTGATCATACTCTGATATTCACAAATGGCAGAATTTTTTTTTGAATACTCTCCTTGAATTTTTGCATGTTTATGAGGGATTATCTGGTCAGAAGATTAACAAGAAGAAAAGTGCATATTACATAGGAAAAGTCTGTCCCTTTTCGGCTTGCTCTTCCATCCAGAATATGATAGAAATAAATAAAGGTGCTTGGCCTTTAATTTACCCTGGAGCTCCAGTTTTTCATGGTAGATGCAGAATCAGCTATTTTGAGGCAAAACAGCAAGGTTGGCAAAATAAGTTACTTTCTGTAGCGGGAAGATATATTCTTATCAAGCATGATTTGATGTCCATGCCAGTACATATTTTAGCCTCGTGTAATCCTCCTTGCACTGTGATTAAAATAATTACTTCCATGATAGTAAAATTTTTCTGGAATGATTGTGATAGTCAAAATCATCATTCACTGGGTGTCATGGGATAAAATATGCAAGCCTCATCAGGAAGGAGGTCTTAACATCATGTTGCTGAGTGAAGTTGCAGGAGCTTATAGTATAAAAAAAAGCTTGGAAATTTATTAAAAATGACAGTTTATGGGTCAATTATATGCATGCAAAATATGTAAAAGCCTCTATTCCTACTATGAGTTCTACTGCATCTCCTACTGGGAAAAAAGTTTATCATTACATTCCTATCATCAGCTTTTTATCCAAATGGATCATAGGACAAGGGAATATTGATTTCTGGTTTGAAATTTGGCATGGAGATTCATCTTTGAATGACAGAGTAAATTGTTAGAAAGAGGTTATTCCAGTTAATAATATGGAAGGCTTTTATTTTGTTATATGATATGCTTGTAGACTACGACACACACTTAGTCGAGGCTGTTTGGACTCTTCAGGTATTTGCGTGGACTTGATACGACAAGAGAAGAATGTGGCGGCATCGATTTCGGCAAGCGAGTATCAAGGTGAGTAGATGTATATCCACGGGGGAAGTCGGGTGGATGGCGTTTAGCACCCCTGCAAACGTAGAATAGGAATACTACTTACTGTCATTAGGAAGTCGGACGTGACCTTAGATTCTTGACGAGTAGGGCCCCATTAAAGACTTTAGGTTGGACTAGATTGATTTAGAAAGACTTTACCAGATGACGAATGTCTTGGAGAAATTCGTAGGTTTCAGGTAGACACACACACACGCACACACAGAAACTTTGCTTGGTGTATATGCATATGTGTATATATATACATAGGAAAGTGTGCAAGTATATATATACATGATCGGTCGAAAATACTGCAATTTTAACACGGTAATTTCCCTATCATTTGCACTCATTTAGAAGTGTTCGGTATTCATATTTCACATATTAGCAAATCAGTCATTAAATATCAGATTGCATGTATTAGACTTTTAAACCGGCACTTTAAGGGAAATTGACTGCATTTCATGGCATCGCATCATCCCTATATTGCGCAACACTTGTCTTGAGAAATTGTGCAGGAAAATCCAGGAGACAGGCCAAAATTGTCATTTTGCTGATCAAACATTACGCCAACTCAAAAGATTCAGATCTGGAAGTAATATAGAAAGAATTTTCAGAATCAACATATCAGAAAAAGGCCCACATATCAAATCCAACAAGTACCAGAGAGCCCAAGCTCCAACTCCTCCAAAGCGCCGCGGAACCGCGGCGGGAGCCGGCTTGCGCGGCCGTTCCGCGGCAGTTCCGCCACATCATCACCTAATTTTCAGGGCATAATTCTTATCTCAGTGGGTACACCTCATTTTGACACGTCAAATTCCAGAATTCTCCAGAGTCTTCTGCCTGATCAGCAAAAGATCATTAAGCATGCTAATCTTGATTAAGCTCCTAACTAATCACATCTAGAAGCTTCTCCTCAACAAACTTTTGGAGGGAAATTCAAATCTCCTCTAACTAACTTTTGGAGGGAAATTCAAATTCTAATCCTAGATCTAGGGTTTTGATGTCTATAAATAGAAGCCTAGACCAGGGGTTAATGGCTAATCTTTTAGTTAGCTAGTTCAATCATTAGTTCAATAATCTTTAGTCTTCTTCTTTCTTCATCTTCTTCCACAAGTCTAGTGACAAGGCTTGTGCGAAACCCTAACCCTAATTCCACTCCAAATTCAAGATCCCGAGTACCAATCAAGCAAGAAGCCTTCAACCTTTTAGGAGTCGAGCCGATCTTCAATCGGGTAAGTGATCCAAGCCGATCCGCGACTCACGGAGACGAGCGAAGCCAAATCGACGATCGAGTTCTTCCTCTTGTAGTTCTTGAGCGATTGTAACGAAATTGTTGATATAAATAAAAGGTGAAATTCTTTAATCTTGCTTTCTTTTAATTCTTGCATCATGATTAGATCTCAATTTGTGGTTGTAGTTCTTGTTGTGATGTTTGAGTAAAACTCCGCTCGTAAAGGAGTCGAGACGATCAATAGAATGATGATGTAACAAATCTAAATACGATTCTTGAGTCCTACGAGTTTTGTAAACCTTAGCAAGTTCAAGAATCGATGACCTAGTTTCGTTGCGATGCTTTCTTGATTGTGATCGCTCGAAATTAGGGATCTACGATCGTTTCTTGAATTTACTAGAGGCTAGAATGTGAATGATATCGACGAAAGAACAAGGGATAAGATGAACCCTAGTTTCACAAGAAATCCCTAATTCTCGATCGATCATCATCGATCTAGTATCAATTCATCGAAGGATAAGAATACGTAATTGTAAGATTACATCACATCTATAGATCCGATCGATTCCTACGAGCCTCATTTAGAGTCTTGATATTTGGTTTGGAAAAATCATCAAACTATCAATTCTTGATTCTATCTTTCTCTTGTTATTAGATCTAGATTTTCTAATTCTTGAACTTTAAATACAAATCTTGAATTGTTTTGTTTTCTTTCATTAAAGTTTCGACTCATCTAATTCAAAAGACGAACGATTACACTTTCCCTGTGGATGATCCGCAGTTACTAACGCGCTACAACCGACACCGTTATTGATTGCGGTCAAAATATTTTTGGTTGTGATTTCTTTACATATTTTCCAAATAACATACACAACGAGAATATCATTCAAATCAAATGGCGCTGTTGCCGGGGATCGTGTGCTATTTGTTCATTTTTTGAATTTGAGTAGAAAAGTTTATTCCATCAATATTTTTTTAGATCAAAACTCGCGCAAATACTAATACGTGTTGTTGTGGTTAATTGCAAGGAGATCTGGAGCTTGCTGTGAAATTGGAAAATTATTTGAAGAATTCCAGAGGACTAAGGAAGTGATCTGGAGCTTGCTGGAAAAAATTTGTGCAGTGATTCGACTAAAGCACCGCGTTTCCGCGGCTCTAGCTCCCAAATGTGGCGGTTCCGCGTCTTCATGAGGGCTTCTCTGTAAAAATTTTATCTGGTAACCTCCAACTTTCTTATCTCCTTCCTAAAATCTGCTCCAATTAACAATTTGTTGCAGGCTTCTTTGCAAAAATCGCAGCGCCGCAAAAAGCAAAATAAATTGTGCTTGTTTTTGATTTTGTGGTTGTTTGCATAATTAATACGGTCATTAAGGGGCACGGCCAAATCCAGATTAGGTGGGGAGTTCATTACCATTCCTAGGCCCCAAAAATCACAAACCTGCATCCGCATTAGCCTCATTAATTAAAAAATATCTAGAGATGACTCTAAGGACCGTCGCGCTCACTTAGGACAGAAGAAGGCCGTGGGTAATTCATTGCTTATCCGCGTTTCTTTTTGTAGTGTCTAAGGCAAGTGTGTCGAAGGCTAGTGGTTACTTAATTAGGCCCACTACTTACGTAGTGGAGAACCTCCCACTTACCTGGCACTTACCTGGCCACAGGAGAAACAAAGAGGCAGTGGAGGATTTATCCCGCGACTTGTCTTTTGGCAGTTAGGACGGTCTAGAGCCTGACCTAGGTGACCATAAATTCTAGGGTTGCTTGCTTCATTTGTTGTGATCGCATCATATTTTCAAAATCCGTATCATTTTTCAAAACAAACACCGCATTCATTTCATCCCCCTAATTATAAATCACGCTGCCACTTGTACTAACCCCTTTTAGTGCAAGATAAGCTGGACACGGGATTCTAGTGCCCGACTTGTCCGCGTCCCCTCGATCGACTCCGAAGTCGGTATTTCTCCATTTACCTTTCTTTTACCCCCCACCACACCCACACCGATGGATCAGTCTCCATCAAACTTCTTTACCGCTACTCTGCCGCCGTCCGTTGGTGTGCAGATTCTACCCCGCATCTCTCTCCAAGAGAGGTGCTACCCTTTGCGAGGTCCTCTCTCGACCTGCTTATCCATTCCACCAGCCAACGGGGATAACTTTGAGATTAAGCCCCAGTACATCAACCTCCTACCCAAATTCCACGGTTTCGAGACTAAAGACGCGTATGTTTTTATTACCAAATTTGAAAACGTATGCGCAATGATGGGTACATCACAACTTTCTGTGGATGCCATGCGTCTACGACTTCTTCCATTTACCTTGTGCGATTTAGCCGAGAAGTGGCTATATAACACTACCGCACATTCCATAACGAATTGGGAAGAATTCGTTGCGGCATTCCTTAAGAAATTCTACCCAATGCAAAAGACAGCTCGAATCCGTAGCGAACTCTATCAATTCTCCCAGCTTCCGGCTGAACCATTTTCAAATTACTTTGACCGATTCAAGGATCTTTTAGTTCAATGCCCACATCACGGCATCCCGAGATGGGAACTTTGCCGAATCATATATGAGGGCAGTAACCCTACCACTAAACAAAACCTTGAAAACATGTGTCAAGGCACCTTTATGACCAAGGATGATGGGGAAGCATGGAAATTTTTAGAAGATGTAACGTTTTGAAAATCATTTCGGTGAAATTTCGAAAAATCGGTAAAATAAGGGGGTTTTCTGTAAAAAGTCAAAATACAAATATCTTATTATAAAAATTAAATATACATATTCTAGCTATGTAATTGCTATTATTTGGTGTTTATTGAGCCGCTGGTGAAATTTCAATTTTTCTGAAAAAAATTATTTTATTATTATTTTAAGCCGTCACTAATACATTTAATTAGGGAAAATTACAAATTGGAATGAGTTGAAACAAATTTTATGCATCATAAAACATTAAATAAAATTTTATCATGTGGTTTTTGGAACGAAATCATTTGCCAAAACGGTTTAGAAATTTTTGAAGAAAAAAGGCTTTTTTTTGTGAATTTTAAGCTATTTTATATTATAATTAGTGCTTTTAATTGTACAAATGAGTGTGTTGGGAGCTTTCTTGATGGTTTGGCGTTTGTACGCTGACATCGAGGGTTTTTGGGTCGATTTGTGAAGCAACCATAGGTTTTGACCTATGTGGGATTCGTGCGTCGTTGTGATCATGAGTCGGATTTTAATGCGATATGGTGCGTTATGATATGTAGGTACCCCATGCGGACTTCGAGATGACAAGCAAGCGCATGGCGATGTCGGCACCGGCGAGTGAGGACCAGGTGAGTAGATTTATATCTACGGGGAGAAGTCGGGTGGATGGCGTATAGCACCCCCGCAGTTCGTGGTGATGTATACGGACACGTATACACACATATATATATTGTTTATATATTGTTTGAGTTATTGATGATAAATATGGATATTTGGTGTTCTTGGATGATTGAGTGTCGCGAAACCCTAGAGTAGCGGTCGTACCACACATGCACCCACCCACACATACTTGCATATTTTATTCTTTCATTTGTGCTTATGCGGGATTATATAGTTATGTGTTCACATAGGTATGGGACTGTGTGTTCACATACGGATTTGGGGATAGTACTTGGGATTTATGATGAGTCGATGAAATTTGATTTGAGGCCGTGAGATCGGTGATATAGCAGGGTTCGTATTTGAGATACGACATGACGTTGTAGCGGGTCCTTGACGTAGTTTTTACACACGTGCATGCATACTTAGGCGATATCAGTATTGTACTAGACGTAGATCAGTACCAGATCATGATATTGATAAAGACGATACCAGGTGAATAGTATGATGAATGTGATATTGACCCGTACCCAGATTTGGGGATGCCGTACGACGGATTTACGTACGAGCTATATTTTGATGATTGATCCGCACTCTTGACTTGGGATGTCTGGTTATGGATATGATATTATTGAGGCGGGATCACCGACTATACATATACAGGTATGTATATGTATCGACTCAGATGATAGGCGGTTTCCTTACCTGTAGTCCAGTTTGTTAGCTTAGACCTTTAGTTTAGTTTAGTTGTTAGATTAGATTCGATTCTTACCTATTTCAAAACTAACGAATCGTGGGTATTTTAAAAGACAGCCCAAGGGATCCTACGGCTATTTCAAAAAACGTATCTTTTCTTAAAAACACCGTAGCCCCTATTTTCAAAACCCCATGATTCGTGTTATTTCAAAAGGCACCATTTGTAGGACTTATATTAGATTAGTGCAGATTAGTTATAGTTGCGTCTAGTATTCAGCTCCCGCTCATTTTTACTGTTCGCTCCGCATCGCATACTTATATTATAATTTCTTATTGCATTATTAATATCATGCTGTTAGGACACCAGCACCATTACCGATGACGCGTATGTACCACGTACACTTACTTGCCGGCTCACATACATCTTCATCGGTAATTGACATGTCACGAACACTTTAGAAAATACTATTTCATTTGACATAGGTTGTTAGCTAATAGTTTAGACATGATATTAGTGTACTTGCCTTATATGCTAGTTAGACATTGTAGTTATTGCCTACTACTTCATGCATGTTATTATTCACTGTTGTGTCGCATTCATGGATTCTCATGCCTATATTCACTTGTTACATGCTATTGATGACTTGGATTCGGATTTCATGAGATTTCTTGGATTTGGAGGAAAACCGCAAAAACATAAATAAACCTTTTCTCCCTTTTAAAATAAAAAGTGTGGTTTTCCCATGATGTATGAGTCGTCCACCATGAGTTTGCTGATGGATTTCGAGACCCGATTCGAGGAGTGGAGGAACCGTTTCGGGTACATGGTGGGCCCGGTGTGGTACCCCGGGGCAAGAGGAATGTGTTGTTGACGTTGAGCCCGGCAGGGGAGCACTACCGACCGGTGATATTACCCGACGCGTCGGATATCCGGAGGATACCGTCGTGGTCTTGAGATGGATGGTAGGGGCCGGTCTGGACTGACGGCGCCCTAGATATTGAGATTGAGACATTGATATTTCGAGACATTGAGATTTATGTTTTGTGTCGATGCTAGACACTGTTGATACTGATTTCATTTATGATACCTCAGTTTAAAAATATGAAGGAAATCTCACTAATTTATGAAAACAGTTCTTCATTTACATGTATTCTGTTTTCATGCATTCATACCTCATTCATATGACATATTGCTACCTGAGGCACTGACACGGGCACATGAGTTTACACTCGGGTTAGATATTTACCCTAGCCATTGTTATAGGCTGCATGTTTTATACATTTTTGAGGATATATTATGATCATTGACCTAGGTTGCGTTATTTATGCGATTTCTGTGCGTAGATATTTTTCTATTCACGAGTTGGCAACTCACTCCCGTTGTGCCCCAGTTTCTTGCAGGTTTGCCGTACAGGTTTCATTACGGCTTTGCTGGCTCAGTTTCATTCGGGTGACTTGCTAGTAGGTGGGTTTTTCTTGTATCGTACCCATCATATTACCTTGTATAATATTATTCAGTTGTATCTAGTAAATTCCATCAACCAAACCTGTATTTATTTTGAGATAGAGACCAGTGATGTTATTCTTTCGACCTTAGAGTCGCGCGTTATACTTCTTGTGTTTTTTGAGTTTCCTTTTGAGTTTTGATCCTCGCTGTTGGCGTTGTATATTATTTTGCTTGTGTGGTTGTGACCGTCGATTGACGAAGAGCTAGCTCCCGCTTGGGGATGCCTTTTTCTTGATTTCGTATACTATTCATGTTGTATCCCGTTTGGGGGCCAGTATTTACAAAGGAGACTCTGCCGAAATTTTCAGTAAATTTTTTGATGTTTTTAAAAACCGCATAATACGGCTTATGCTATTGAAACTACTTTCTTTAAGTTGGTTTTTCCTGCACTCTACTACTTTTCTTGGTTTGGATTTCTGGGTTTTCGGTTTACTTAGATTACGTACGCCTCAAGACGTTCGTAGTTTAAGTGCCGGTCATGTTCCGTACTTTCGGGTCGTGACAGAAGAGTTCGCTGAAAAGTCATTACAGTGGGAGACTGGAACCCAGCCATCGAGTGGCGTACACCAAATAGACGTGTCCATAGGTGTTCGAGCTGACATTGCAGCTTTACACAAGAAATTCGATGCTATGGAAAACAAATTTTTAGCCCCCACCCTAAGTCAAATGTCACTCTCCAAAACTGTATGTGGATGCTGTTCTGATCCATCACATCTCACGGAAGAATGTCCACTAAATTCTCCGTTTCAAGGTCATGGTCATATCAATTCTACATTTCAAAGACCTAGAAACGATCCATTTTCCTCCACATATGATCAGGGTTGGAGGAATCACCCAAATTTTGCTTGGAACCAATCACAATCTCAAAACACGGTTCCAAACCAAAACAATTTCCAAAGGCTTCCTCCACCACAACAGCAACCACAACTTCAATTGAGTCAGCACCCCTTCCAATCACAAAACTTCCAAAATCCGGTCAACACACCTGCACCATCTAGTCCTTTGCAGTTGACCGGAACTGATGAATCCTCTTCATTCATAAACTTGCTTCTAACAAATCTCATGCAAGTATCGGCTGAAATAAAGTCTTCTGTCGATAAAATTGAGAAAAACTTTGCGTCCCACAGTGAGAGTATTAAATCGATGGAAGAAGAAATTGCACGATTAAAAGCCGAAATGAGTGCAAGGGAGAAAAGGAAACTTCCAGCTCAACCTTTATCCAATCTTGGCTATTCACATCATGTGGATGCAATCACGTTGAGATATGGAAGAGTGCTTGACAATCATGTTGGGGAAGAGTTTGACGACACTGAAAAATCAATCAATAACACCCCGGCTGAGACCTTTCCTCACACACACACTTCTAATTCTGACCCCAGTTTTTCTACCCCACCACCTTCTTGCGAGCCTATTCTTCGTTTCCCACAAGGCTCGCCACCTCAGCCCATCTCTTCTAGTCTACCACAGACGATCCCCACTCCTCTTTTGGGATCATGTCTACCCCCACTTCCTTCTCCTATGATGGACCCAGCGCTTATTGCTAAAGCACCTTATCCTAATCGGTTAAGGGCAAACACACCGAGTCCACATATGGAGAAGATTATGGACCTTTTTATGAAAGTTAACATCAACATCCCTTTCCTAGATGCCATCCAACAAGTTCCGTCCTATGCGAAAACTCTTAAGAACTTGTGCACTAGGAAGAGGAAGACTCAAATGCCCAAGAAAGTATTCATGGAAAAAACAATAGACACGGCTTTCCCCCAATAATTACCGAGGAAACGTAAGGACCCTGGATATCCTACTATTTCCGTTTCTATTGGGGAAAAACACATCAACCGTGCTCTACTAGACCTTGGCGCTAGTGTTAACTTGCTTCCATACTCGGTTTACGAGCAGTTAGGGATCGGAGAGTTGAAGCCAACCCATTGCACTCTCCAGATGGCTGAACGACCAATCACCAAACCTAGGGGTGAATTGGAGGATGTGTTAATAAAAATCGGGGAATTCATATTCCCTGTGGATTTTATTGTAATTGATACACAGCCTATAGCGAACCCACGGAATCAAATTCCGGTGATTTTAGGTCACCCCTTTTTGGCCACTTCCAATGCAATAATCAACTGTCGTAATGGTTCTATGACCCTATCCTTCGGGAATAGGTCAATAGAGCTGAACATTTACAAGTTGGGAAGTGTACCCTCCGAACCTACTGCTCAGGTCTGTTCTGTTGACTTAATGGATGTCGACAGCAGCGAATTTGATGATCCTCCTGATACTGATCTTGACTCTTTTCATATGTTATTGTTTGACCCAACTATGTATCATACACATACGGACTCTTCCACCGAGATGTCCGGGTCAACAACGAACACTGGTTATGAACTGTTTTTAGAGTCTGGAGATCACCCCGCACTTTGTGATGACATTATTCATCGTGGTATTGATGGAACTTTTGAGGAAATCTTCACTTAAGAACTCGCATTTTTGAATGACACGGGTGTTGAGATCAATCATCTCCCAATCACTGAAATTGAACCTCCACCCCTTCTTCTGAATTGTAAAAAGAATGCGAGTAATTCATCACATTCACTGCATCGTCTCTCCAATACGAGACGCACACACACTCTCTTCCACCACTTAACATTTCCCTACTTCTTCTTCCACCAACCAGAGCGCCGCATTGATAAAATTTTTGAATGGTTGGTGTTGACATTCGGTCTTTGCAAAGCTTGGCATCGACCACTGATTTTTGACCCCCTCATATGATTTTCAAAAATTAACATTGCTAAATTAAAGTTTGGGGGGTATGATCGGGCTCCTGAAAAGAAATTTTTTTACAACATTTGGAGCCAAAAATAAGTTTAGGGGAGGATCTTCACTTATATATTTTTTGCCCCCACTAATAAATTCCTCCCAGGCTTACAGATTTTTCGAGATTTAGCAGATGGCAACGGTGAGGACACTGTTGAAAACAAGTTTGGGGGAGGTTTGTGCTTATTTTCGCATCATTTGCATATCATTTGCATAAGCACAAAACATTTTTTTGAAAACCTATAAAAATTTGAAAATTTTCAAAACTATAAAAATATTTTTTGTACATAAATAAGATAATAAAAGTTTAGATAGTGAAAAATTACATCCATGAGATTAGAAAAATTTAAGAAAACTAAGAAAATTAGAAGTTTTCTTATACGAACTAGTAATAAGTAGTTATGAGCCGTTGTCCCAAGGGTTAGTAAGATGAAGGACGTCACTAATATGAGGATAAAAATAAGTCTGAAAAATAGTTTCTATTCTGGAAGCCAAACATTTTGAACGTTGATACCCTGCTATTCGCACTTACACACGTCTTGAAGCCTGGGATAGTAGAGGATACCTTGAAATGCTCTTATCTTAAAGCCGATGTATGAAGGAAATAAAAAGAAAAAAAAGTGAATAAAAAATATAAAATGGTGAGAAAAATGGACAATGGTTTTTTTATCACCGAGGACAATAAAAAATATATGCGAGGGTGTCTCTTCACCTAGTGCCCTAAGGCCAACTGGTCTGGGAGTCACTGTTATGCCTAAGGTGGTGCAAGACGAGGAAAATACACCAAATAAGCAAACACATGAGTAATCGGTCGGTTAGTACCTCAAGAAGTATTAACGGTCGCATGAAAGTGTGTGAGCAAATTCAGCTAAATATTCATTAATTAAAAAGTACTGAGGCAGAAGGGCAAGAGTATGATAGCTTGAATTGAATTCTCCGGGTGTAGGGATGTCCTTTACACACACTCAGGGTTATATGATCGATGTTTGGAAGAAAGATAGGAATGAAGAATAAGACGATGTTTTATTGAGGGAGGACGTGATTTCTGACATCTTTTCATGACTATTAAGATAGGGCTCATGACAACCGAAAAGCTAGCTTAATTGGAAACCCTAATTTTCAAGGCTTTTCTTTTAAAATTCTTTTCTTTAAATGTAATATTCATGATCTTCCTTTTATTATTGGATTTTGTGGATGCAATCCGCTGAAAACCCTCAGGAGACAACACTCCTTCTACTAGGGACACCTAGAGGTTTAAAGGCTTGTTGCACGTGCTCAGTGCAATCGTGTTGCCTACGAAAGTGTGCTAGTTAGTTTTTCTCTTTCTTTATTTTTTCCTTCTCTTTTTAATAAAAAAGTTCGCTCGAGAAGATCGAAAATAAGTTTGGGGGAATTTGATCGGTCGAAAATACTGCAATTTTAACACGGCAATTTCCCTATCATTTGCACTCATTTAAAAGTGTTCGGTATTCATATTTCACATATTAGCAAATCAGTCGTTAAATATCAGATTGCATGTGTTAGACTTTTAAACCGGCACTTTAAAGGAAATTGACTGCATTTCATGGCATCGCATCATCCCTATATTGCGCAACACTTGTCTTGAGAAATTGTGCAGGAAAATCCAGGAGACAGGCCAAAATTGTCATTTTGCTGATCAAACATTACGCCAACTCAAAAGATTCAGATCTGGAAGTAATATAGAAAGAATTTTCAGAATCAACATATCAGAGAAAGGCCCACATATCAAATCCAACAGGTACCAGAGAGCCCAAGCTCCAACTCCTCCAAAGCGCCGCGGAACCGCGGCGGGAGCCGGCTTGCGCCGCGGTTCCGCCACATCATCACCTAATTTTCAGCGCATAATTCTTATCTCAGTGGGTACACCTCATTTTGACACGTCAAATTCCAGAATTCTCCAGAGTCTTCTGCCAGATCAGCAAAAGATCATTAAGCATGCTAATCTTGATTAAGCTCCTAACTAATCACATCTAGAAGCTTCTCCTCAACAAACTTTTGGAGGGAAATTCAAATCTCCTCTAACTAACTTTTGGAGGGAAATTCAAATTCTAATCCTAGATCTAGGGTTTTGATGTCTATAAATAGAAGCCTAGACCTAGGGTTAATGGCTAATCTTTTAGTTAGCTAGTTCAATCATTAGTTCAATAATCTTTAGTCTTCTTTTTTCTTCATCTTCTTCCACAAGTCTAGTGACAAGGCTTGTGCGAAACCCTAACCCTAATTCCTCTCCAAATTCAAGATCCCGAGTACCAATCAAGCAAGAAGCCTTCAACCTTTTAGGAGCCGAGCCGATCTTCAATCGGGCAAGTGATCCAAGCCGATCCGCGACTCACGGAGACGAGCGAAGCCAAATCGACGATCGAGTTCTTCCTCTTGTAGTTCTTGAGCGATTGTAACGAAATTGTTGATATAAATAAAAGGTGAAATTCTTTAATCTTGCTTTCTTTTAATTCTTGCATCATGATTAGATCTCAATTTGTGGTTGTAGTTCTTGTTGTGATGTTTGAGTAAAACTTCGCTCGTAAAGGAGTCGAGACGATCAATAGAATGATGATGTAACAAATCTAAATACGATTCTTGAGTCCTACGAGTTTTGTAAACTTTAGCAAGTTCAAGAATCGATGACCTAGTTTCGTTGCGATGCTTTCTTGATTGTGATCGCTCGAAATTAGGAATCTACGATAGTTTCTTGAATTTACTAGAGGCTAGAATGTGAATGATATCGACGAAAGAACAAGGGATAAGATGAAACCCTAGTTTCACAAGAAATCCCTAATTCTCGATCGATCACCATCGATCTAGTATCAATTCATCGAAGGATAAGAATACGTAATTGTAAGATTACATCACATCTATAGATCCGATCGATTCCTACGAGCCCCATTTAGAGTCTTGATATTTGGTTTGGAAAAATCATCAAACTATCAATTCTTGATTCTATCCTTTTCTTGTTATTAGATCTAGATTTTCTAATTCTTGAACTTTAAATACAAATCTTGAATTGTTTTGTTTTCTTTCATTAAAGTTTCGACTCATCTAATTCAAAAGACGAACGATTACACTTTCCCTGTGGACGATCCGCACGTACTAACGCGCTACAACCGACACCGTTATTGATTGCGGTCAAAATATTTTTGATTGTGATTTCTATTCATTTTCTAAACATACACAATCCGAAATCGTTTCAATCAATACACACACACAATATGTATATGTGATATAAGAATGTTATATGATACATGGGGATGGGACGATATAACTGGGCTTGATGCCGTGATCTCTTGGTTAGACAGTCGTATTATGATGTTGGCGGATCGTTGGAAAATGAATGGATATGTATACATAAACGATAATAGGTGATGATGACATTAAGATATACGAGACTCTAGAATAGAACCCGGACTGTAATATGTGACTGAATCACGATATGATATATATGTGACTTAATCACGACTTGATATATATGACTTAATTAAGATATGATATATGTGACATGATATTTCTGAGGACCAATTGGCAATGTATATTTACGCAGACAATGATATATGATTGATGATATCGGGATGTATGCGATTACAGTACAGTACCCTTGATCCTGACATTATTTGATGATGATATTATACGAATGATGATATACATAGGTGATATTTGACCCGTACCCCGATATTGGGATGCCGTACGATGGATTTTACCGTACGAGGCATAGATGTGATGATTGATCCGCACTCTTGATTCGAGAAAGTCGTACTACATACGTGATGCTATTGAGGCTGGATCGCCGACAATTAGAGATATGGACTCAGACCTTAGGTGGATTCTTATTTCTTATCGACTAGTTTCTTTAGTTTAGTTCCTTAGGGGGTTAGATAGATACTAGTTTAGGCTCGAGTCATAAAATTGTAGTTAGACATGTATATTACAAATGAGTGGTTAATACACATCCATCTTATATTCAAATCGTAATTATCATGTTGCATGTTCATACATATGTTTCTTTAGTCAGTATGAAACTCTGCCTGTTAGGACACCAGCACCATTACCGATGATGCGCATATTCCACATACACTTATTTGCCGGCTCAGATACATCATCATCGGTAATTGCTATGTCACGTACACTTTAGAATATATTATCTTTTATTGGTAGAATCAGCTAAATGTTAGATCAATATAATATTGTGAGTACTCTCAGGTGTTAGTCTAGACATTGCATTTATTATTTAGACATTTCATGCATTCACATTTTCATGTTATCATGCAGTATTGTGGGGCTTATGTCGATACTTATTATTTACTTACTCATGATTTTGGGATTTTGGATTTCTACGAGATTTCTGGATTTTGGGAAAAATCGCAAGAATATATATAAAACTTCTCTCTCTCTCCCTCTCTTTTTAAAATATAAGTTGCGGTTTTCTCATGATGTATGTGTCGTCCACCATGAGATTTCATGCTTTCTGTTGGATTTCGAGACCCGATTCGAGGAGTGGATGAACCGTCTCGGGTACATGGTGGGCCCGGTAAGGTACCTCGGGGCAAGAAGCTCGAGTTGTAGATGATGAGCCTGGCAGGGGAAGACTACCTATCGGTGATGTCTGGCGTGGCGGATATCCGGAGGATACCGACCGTTGCCGTGAGATTTGATGATATGGGCCGATCCGGACCAACGGAGCCCGAGATATTGAGACCTTGAGATATTGAGACATTGAGATATATATGTTTTGTGTCGATGCTTGACATGGATTTCCATGGATTTCATTGATGATACTTCAGTTATTTCAGAAGAATCTTTTCCATGATAAAGTAAAGATTTTCTTTTACAGATATATCCAGATTTTGTGGTTGATTATTTTTCATTCATGATGCATGCATACTCATTCACATGACATATTACCATTTGAGGCACTGACACGAGCACGGAGCATTTGCACATACGCGTAGTTTATTACCCTGCATTACTAGATGTCTAGTGTTATGTTAAGTATATTATATGACCTAGGAGAGCGTCGTGCACGCGATTTCTACTCGCAGATGTCTTCTACCCACGAGTTGGCAACTCACCCCCGTTATGCCAAATTTTCTTACAGGTTCAGGTGTACAGGTTTCCTTGGCGGCTTGCTGGCACACCACTTCATTCAGGGCGATTGCTAGGTAGGTGGGTTCACTTGCATCGTGACCACTATTGTCTTTTCATTATTTCAGCTGTATCTAGTAAGCTCCATCAACCAGACATTGTATATTTGCTAGATTTGGAAGCTGGTTGTATATTCTTTCGACCTTAGAGTCGCGCTGTTTTATTGTTATGGTTTTTTCTGGGTTTATTTTTGATGATGCTAGTTTCCTTTCCTTTCTGAGTTTTGATCCTCGCCTTTTGGCGTTGTATATTATTATGCATGGTGTGGTTGTTTCTGCCTGTTGGCGTAGAGCTAGCTCCCGCTTGGGGATGGCTTTTTATTGTTTGTATATATATTATTCTTGTTTGTACCCGTTTGGGGCCAGTTTTTACAAATGAGACTCTGCCGAAATTTTTGAGAAAATTGGATGTTGCTTTTAAACTTGTTTTTTTACATGTTTTCCTTTACTTCTTCTTTTATATGGTTTAGATTTCTGGGCTTCGGCTTACTTAGATTACGTTGTGCCTCTAGACGCTTCGTAATTTAAGTACCGGTCACGTTTCGTACTTTCGGGTCATGACAACTAGTTTAGCCTATTAGTTTAGAGTGTTTGCATCACTTCCTCATTGATCAAATGAAGTAAGGAGCTTTGGGCAAAGGGACTTCGGGTGGATCGTCGTGGACTCGGAAGTGTTCAAGCGGGCCGTTCCAAACTCTAGGAGATCCAAGGAGTCACTCAAGGAGGTCTACAAAGGTTGTAGTCTCTCCACTTAGTGATAGATTAACTTTTGTATGTGATACTATTAGTTGTTATCCTATATTTCTAGTTCGATTCCTAGTTAAGTTTGCTTAGCACCTCTTAAAAATTTAAATTGTGGCATGTGTGATGCTTCCAAACCCTATATGAGGTGATAAGGAAACCCTACAAGATCCCTAATAACTCGATAAGTCGTGTCGGTGTCAAGCTCATCACCCACCGAAAAACTACTGATCTACAATCAGTAAACCTCATCCACCCTGGTCAAGGATTTATGGTGATAGCTAACTGAACACTGCGCAACATCGACTACCTATACCAGGAGAGATGAATCCCTGACGTTCGTTCACTGCCTCCATATGACTCGGGAATGTACCCAACTAAAATCTGTTTGCACGAATCAGTAGAGCCGTGGTAGGGAAGTAATCTAAGTACAGTGGGAACTTACAAAAGATAAATGACAATCTCAGGTCAATAGACTACCTGTACTCGTGTCAACCAAGAACCGCTATCTGACGATAGGTATAGTACCATCTAGAAGTTGTCGGCGAGTCCGTCCGGTGTAGTCACCTCAAGTGAGCACCTGTATACAATCTTAGGTGCAACACACCAATGGTTATGAGACCTGCCACTACCCCTCGTAGGGGTCTAGAAACATATACACTAATCTACTCTCGAATATCAATGTCCAGTCTCGATACTCCCATGACTAAGGGACATTTAAGGATGTGCTTATGGACTACCCATCTCTCACTAGTATGATTGCTATCATAACTCTGGTAGTCAAGCAAAGATCCTATGGGCTTTATCATTATGTATTAACGACACATAACTGAAAGTGCCTAGTGCCCTTACCGCTACAACCACGGCCAATACGGAATCAAAAAATAAAAATTTTACGGGGAGCACTAGAAACAAATCCCTAGCGATCGTTCCAAATACTAAACTAGAAAACAAGCATGCAAGGTTTAAGAATTACAACCTTTGATGCGTGTCCACCCAATCATGGAAGACCCCGCTAAGCTTGCTAGGAATAGAGAGTGGGGATGTAGGAATTTGCCACTATCATTTTCTCTCAAACATAAAGCTCAGGAGAGCAAATGAAGAAGAAGGAGGAGGAGGATGAAGAGGTAACCATAACAAGAATGAGTAAGTCTTGGATGATGGAGAGTGTAGAATGGTTTCATATTTTAACAACCATCAAATAAAATATCACACCAATTTTGAATAAACAAATGAAGCCCATCCCTCTTTACATTCCCACAACCATACCTAAAGCCACCTCACCCTCCACCTCATTTCCATGAATATTCATAAATGAATATTCATAAATGAGGTGTCCTCATTCTAGAAAGTATTCCGTATAAAAACGGAATACAAACCTGTATATGTATCGAAATATATATATGCGTATCCGTATAAAAATACGAATAGCCAAAAGAGAGAAAATTAATAGTGAACAATAATATTAGAATATATATATATATATATATAAATTATTGTTGGCTATAGTGCCCTTAAGGCAGTTATCATAGTTGCAGACAGGTGATCATGATGATTGAGGGATGACCTATACCGATAAAACAGTTTTACTCAAGATGATAGTATGCTATCTGGTTTGTCTTTATCATCATGTATATGTTGATAAAGCCCTTAGGATCTTGCTTGACTACCAGTATTGTGATGGCGATCACATACGTGGGAGCTAGGGGTCTGTAAGCACATCCTTAAATGTCCCTAGTTGTGGGAGTATCGAGACCGGGCATCGATACTCCAGTGTAGACTGGTGTATACTTATCTAGACCCTGACGAGGGGCGGTGGCCGGTCTCACAAGCCATTGGTGTTAGTTGTTCACCTAAGATAGTATACAGGTGCTCATTGGGTTATGAGTACACTCGACGGACTCACCGGGAACATACTAGTTGGTATTATACCTATAGTCAGATAGCAGTTCCCTGGTGACATGTGTACAGGTTAGTCTGTCGACCTGAGATCGTCATTTGTCTTGTGTGAGTTCCTACTGTGCTTTGATTACTACCCTACCACGGCTCAAAGGAGTCGTGCAAACAGGTTTTAGTTGGGTACAGTCCCGAGCCACATGGAGGCAGTGAGCGGATCGTCGGGGATTCGTCTCTCCCGGTATTGGGAGTTGATGTTGCGCAGTGCACGGGTGGCCATCACTAGAAATCCTCGGCCGGGGTGTGTGAGAACTACCGATCCAGGATCGATAGTTTCTCAGGTAGTGATGGGTTTCATACCGACACGAATTATCACGTTGTTAGGGGTCTGACTTTATCCTCCCCGTAGACTCGATATGCGATACTCTTAGACGAACAGACCGGACTGTACGGATATTGTCACTGACATGCTCAGTAGGGGTTCGGATGAGTTTGCTCGTCGGCCTTCCTTTGGCTCAATACCTGGATAGCCGTTACGTACAGCTAGTGCCGCTGACGTGCTTATGGTTAAACCCACTGCCAGCGTATTGACGAGTCTTTAGAGTCCCACACAGAGGGTTTTCACGGTTCAGGCGATATGGTGTAGGTGACGTATATTGATACGTACAGGTGTCCGATTAAATATGTGCACAGGCTGCACAGACTTTAATCGGACTGTTGATAATACTAGCGGCTTAGGATTAAACCAGATTGTTAAATCAAGTTTTGATTTAATAATTTACATATGTATTTATATATATGTATTCTAGTATTATTGCTCACTATTTATTTTCTCTCTTTGGCTATTCGTATTTTCGTATGAATACGCGTATGTGTATTTCGATACATATACCGGAAAGTATTCCGTAATTGTACGGAATGACTTCTAGAAGATTTGCCACTTCATTATTGATTTTCCTTTTTAGAAAAATTATTTGATTCATAATGAGGTGGAAAAGTGATTGGGTCAAAGCATGGGTTGGCAATGTAGAGATTGGCATGGTCTTCAATTGTTTATTGATAATTAGACATAGTGTTTTTTGGTGTGCATTTTTGGTGGTGAATTAAAGGGGGCCGCCCACTTTTTGGAAGGGGGCTTGCTCATTTTTGGATAGCTCACTCTCTCTTCATTACACCCACACCAAAAAAAAAAGACTTAACCATTTTTGAGCTCATGCCTTCCATGCTTTCATCACCTCCACATCTTCCATGGTTGCTCTATGAGCATAATATTTTGAGAGAAAGTTTTAGTGACACTATCCTACACTCCCCACTCTCCACTACCAGCAATTTTGAAGAGTCGGTTGGTTCGCTTGGCGAACCTGAAGCTTGCGCCGTTTCCCTCGGGTGGATCATCGGAGATGAAGGAAGACCGGCGACCAAAGTCGATCTGCATCACTTGGAGCTTGGAAATGGTTAAAGACCTGAAGGACTTAGTTCATTAGGTATAACCATTCTATCTCCTTTTATTAGATTGCTAGTTTTAGGGTTAATGGTTTCGATCTTGTTAATCGGGTAATGGTAGCGCCGGGTTATAAGAAATTTTTGTTCCGCATTTGGCCACGGTTCGATGGCCAGGGCGCTCCCACTACCCAAAAATTATTAAATCAAAACTTGATTTAATAATCCGGCTTAATTCTAAGCCGGCTAGTATCATCAACCATACGAATAAAGTCTGTGTAACCTGTACACGTATTTAATCGAACCCCTATATGTATTAACATACGTCATCTACATTATATCGCCTGAACCCGGAAAACCCTCTATATCGGACTCTAAAGACTCGACAATACTCTGGTAGTGAGTTACTGGATAAATCCATAACCATAAGTACGTCAGCAGCATTAGCTGTACGTAACGACTACCCAGGTATATGTTGAAAGGGAGGTCGACAATCAAGTCCGTCCGTACCCTACTAAGCCTGAATGTGACAATCTCCGTACAGTCTAGTCTCTTCGTCTAAGAGTAATGCATACCGGGTCTAGGGGTGGATAACGCTAGACCCCTAATAACCCGATAAGTTATGCCAGAGTCAAGCTCATCACCAACCGAGAAACTACTGAACTCCTATAAGTAAATCTCATCCACTGTGGCCATGGATTTAGGGTGATGGCTAACCGAACACATTACGACATCGACTCCTAATACCAGGAAAGACAAATCCTCGACAATCACTCACTGCCTCCATGTGGCTCGGGACTGTATCCAACTAAAACGTGTTTGTACGACTCCTTTAAGCCGTGGTAGGGTGGTAACCTAAGTACAGTGGGAACTCACACGAGACAAACATATACACATCAATGATAAACACATATACTATCTTAGGTGACACAACACCAATGTCTTGTGAGACCGGCCACCGCCTCTCGTTGGGGTCTAGAAACGTATATGCTAGTCTACTTTGGAATATCGATGCCCAGTCTCGATATTCCTCGACTAGGGACATTTAAGGATGTGCTTATGGACTACCCAGCTCTTACGTATTTGATCGCCATCATCATGCTGGTGGTCAAACAAGAATCCCACTGGCTTCATCATTATTTATTAGCGACACGTAATAACAAGTAAAATGTATACAAATCAATGATAAAGACAAACCAGATAGCATACTATCATTTCGAGTAAACTGTTATACCTGTATAGGTCTTCCCTCAATTATCATAATCGCCTACCTGCAATTACATAATTGCCTTGAGAGCACTATATCCAATAGTAATAATCAGTAAAACGTATACACATCAATGATAAAGACAAACCAGATAGCATACTATCATCTCGAGTAAGATTGTTTACCTGTATAGGTCCTCCTTCAATTATCATAATCGCCTACTTTGATTACAATAATTGCCTTGAGGGCACTATAGCCAACAATCTACCACTTGCACTTAAGTCTAATTATTATGGTATCGCATACCCATAACTTATGTGCTACCGAATACCCAATTTTTCTACTAATAGCTCGTGTGAGTGGATCCCTTATTCAAGAAATAGCCTCAGTGAGTGGATTCACTACAATGCTTGTAACTTCCTCTCCCTATATCTCAATTTCACGGAGATCAAATATCTCCCGAACTGAGCGATACCCTACCTTAGAATTTGTCTGGATACCTGATGGAACCAAGTTCATAAATGAACAACTTTATCCAACAAACTTCTTGTGCTGTATCATCCATTGATTATAATCAGCAACCCGCACCATGTCTACCTCAGTATTCTGCTTGAAACTCCATCCAATATACTACTTCTCAGAAGAGGATAAACTTATAACTCTTACAACCACTCTATCATCCAGGTCACCTTGGAAGCTAGAACCGGTAATCGCCTCCTGAAGGAGGCAGCCATTACCATATCCTAAGAACATCCTGATATGTTCTTCACCGCTTCCTTTTGTTTCTCCAGGATTAATATCTGCGTACTACACTAAATTCAAAAGCAACTTCTGGTCTGGTATTTGACATTGCATGATTGACCCAATTAGCAAAGCAATTAGTATGGCATTCATGCGAGCCCCTCTCTTCATCAGTCTAGAACACATCTCTTTAGAGAGGGTGCCTCCATCACTTGCGGGTACACTACTATGTCAGGAGTCCTCTATTCTAAAATCCTTTAGAATGGTGTCCAAATATCCAAATTGGGACACTTCCTAAATTTAGATCTATTGACATAGATCTAGTTACCAGAATCTCTGATATATTATCCAGATCTTATGTGGAGAAATATCTGTGACAACCAAAGTTTGACCCATTGTAGTATAGGAACATCACTTCCTATTATGAGTATGTCATCCAAATTCCAGGAAAATACTCCTTATATGCTTCTTATCAGGTTCATCTGTTATTTTGATGAAATCAAACACCTTGACTGTCACATCAAAAATAGATGATTTGTTTCCGCTTTGCCTGCTTTAGTCTATACATAGACATAAGCAACTTGCACAACTTCCGCTGCTCCCATCGACTACGTTAACCCTCTGGAAGAGTCATATACACGTACACTTCTAAATTCCCATTTAGAATGACATTATAATCATCCACCTGCCAGATCTCCTAGTCATGAATAGAATCAGTGGCAAGTAGGGTCATCATCACCATGATATTGACCTCTCTGTCACCGTCTAAGAGGATCGAAGTATCTCCCAGGTGGCTGAGGTTACCCACTAAATCTGCAGAGTGGCTAATGGTTTGTCGGTCCAATTGAATCTCTAGGTTCTACTAAATTTTCAGTAACCTTTTGTGGTTATGGAATCACTTCCAGTTCTACCATACTCCCACTAAATTCTTTTGCAATAAGAAGTCATTTTTATAAAAAAAAATTGGCGAGTCAAGAACAATGCAACTATTGATCTGGCAAATGGTAGAAGTTAAACCCTTGCGAAAGCTTGGGATAACACACAAACTGCCATTACTGAAACGTGCCTTGAGTTCGTCCGGATTATGCTTTTAAATAAAAACCGGATAACTTCATATCTTAACTACTATAAGATATGCTACTATTTTATGTCCATATAGAATCGAAGACACTAATTTAGATGGAACCAGATTCAAAAAATTATGCATCTGTGTTCAGTGCATATCCCCTAAATGGAAATGGACCATACAACATTACTCATCAAGGAGAGCACCCATGGATGAGTAACCTGTGATAGAAATAATATTCTCATTATTATTTTGACGGAATACCTAGCATAAGCATCTACATCTTCGATCACTTCGAAGAATCTTGATACTTCCAACGTCTGGTTCTCTACTTTATTCTTATACCTATGAACTTCTCAAAAATTTTAGACCTTGCATTTCATTGAATGCGTGTCTAAAACAAGAGAACTCATAGGTAACCTGAATGGACCCCTTATCCCGAAGGACACTGGACAACATACATTTTCATGTATAAGTCCCAAGAGTTTATTAACTCAAATTTTGTGTGTTTGCAAGTTGATAACTGTATTTTGGTTAAGAATATCTTACACCGTTATTTAATGTACCTTACCTTATCCTCAACTGATAAAAATAAATGTTTTTCAAAAAATATATCTCACTTTATAAAATAAAGAGAAAGATTTATCAGTTTTAAAAAATGGTGCATAACAACGGTTATTCAAAACCAAATAATTGCTTTTAGGCAAAACCAAGTGATTTAATCCAATATCACTAATTGCTACCAATTCCGATATTGATGATCAAATCACCCATTTCCCAATATTCTACTCCTTCTCAGTATCTGTAATGACAAACAGATGTGAGATTCCTATCTTATATATACATACCCTGGAGTTAGAATTAATTGGAAAAACAGTTTTCAATTAAAACTACACAGAAAAACTGAAACATAAATGTTTCAAGGGGGTGGCCGAATATTCCTAGTAAAGCCTTTTCCAATGTCCAGATTTACGACAGTAGTTGCAATTTCCTTTGCCCTCACTTCAATCCACTTATATGTCTCTACATCTTATCTTTTGTACACCAAATTAAGCTAGTTGGTTTTCTTCTTTCGCTACCTTTCGGCACCTGTTTAAGGTTTGGAAGAAGACTATCCAACAAGCGTAGATGATGTACTCTCCTAATACAAGGAGCTCTCAACTAGTAAGAAGGTGAAGAAGAAGAGACAACATAATTATCCAATTCAATTTCTCCAGAACCCGTGGCTATCTTCGACTGAAGCAACTTCTTCGAGTTCGTATGTAACTATACGAGATGTCCATTCCAAGAAATATGGATATCCGTAATGATACGGAGTGTTCTGGAGAATCCAAAGGGTAAAGTAGGAGTGGCAGGGATATATGCGACTTTGTCGTGAATAATGACAATCCATAACCAAAGTTTGTAGATAGGTTCGGTTAACTTGGTTTACGGGTTTTATTTTAAGGTCAGTCATGGTCGCTGCCAAAGAGAGAGAGAGAGAGAGAGAGAAGAAACACTCAGCGTGCACTTTATTAATATTAGATTGGTTAATTACTTTATCTAATCAGGATGGCTCCCACCGTTTCCTCGAATTCTCCTTCAAGCCCTAAAAGGAGAACTAATCGGGATCATTTATGTTAGGATGCTAGGCTCACCTAGTAGGGGTTTAAAGCGTGGAGTAAGTGATAATTTTAAAAAACTAGTGAGCTATAGCAACCACAACCAAGACAACAACCCAAAAGACCTAACTTGAAACAAACTAGTAAGCTAAAAGAAGAAGTTTGGCGGGTTACAACCTTTGTACTGCGTTAGCCATCTCTCCTTGACTCCGGATAGTCTCCACTGGGTCCAGAACAAGCTTGTTCGGTGATCTCAATGCTGAAGATTGTTAGTTATTTGTATGCCCTAGAGGCCATTATTATACATGTGATGTATATTATAGTGGATGCTTGGACATACATAGGGAGGACTTTCTTGCTCAACATGATAGTATGCTATCTGGTTGCTCTTTATCTTAACATGTACACTGATTATCTCTATATTACATGTTGATAAAGTCCTTAGGATGAGTACTTGACTACCAGGATTATGATGCAGATCATACTAGTAGGGACAGGGTAGTCGCTAAGTACATCCTTCAAATGTTCCTAGTCGTAGGTGTATCGAGACAGGGCATCGATATACCAGAGTAGACTAGCGCATAGCTTCTCGACCCATGTAGATGGGCGATGGATGATCCCATATCCATTGGTGTTTGACATTAGAGATAGTATACGGGTGCTCAGTGGAGACTGGGTACACTGAACGGACTCGCCGAGAACTCCCAGATGGTATTATACCTCACGTCAGATGGTAGTTCTCTGGTGACACTGGTACAGGTTAGTCTGTAGACCCGAGATCGTCATAGAGTCTTGTGTGATTCCTACTGTGCTTTGATTTCCACCTTGCCACGTTCAAGAGAACGTGCAAAATGGTGGCTTTTGGGTACAGTCCCGAATCACATGGAGGCAATGAGCGATAGGAGGGGTTTCATCTCTCCCGGTATTGGGAGTTGATGTTGCACTGTGCTCGATTGGCTATAATAGGAAGTCCCTGGCCAGGGCTGCTTCGGAGATATACTGGTAAGTGTTATCAGTAGTTTCTCGATCCGTTATGAGCCTCATATCGGCACGACTTATCGAAGTTACTGGGGTCTGACGTTTACCACCCCTAGACGAGATATGTGACATATCAGATGAAGAGACCGGACTGTACGATAGTGTTACTGATTGGATTCGCAGTACTATGAGCAGACTTGCTTGTTGATCTTCTGATCGCTCAATACCCGGGTGGCCATTACGTTTAGCAGACCACTTGCGGTTTGTGGGTGTTTGATATGATCATCACCTACTGCCGGCGTATTGACGAGTCTTTAGAGTCCTACACAGAGATTTCTTGGCTCAAGCGAAACGAAGTAGGAGCACATATGTGATATGTGCGGGACCGAGATTAATACGATATGTGATACTGTATTTGTGACATCGGTCGGTTATATGTGATATAGCCGGGTTATCGGATCAAGTGTTGATTCGATAAGTTGTTACATTTGATATTAGTCGGTTATATGTGATATAGCCGGATTATTAAATCAAGTGTTGATTTAATGATTTAATATATAATTATATATTTGATATATATTAAGTTGCATTAACTAATATTCATTCACTTAAAATTTATTTTCTCATTTGATGTGCATATTGTATATATGTGATATGTATATTTGTGTACATGTTTGCGTCATGCTTGATGATACAAGCAACTTGGGTGTGTGTATGACTTACACCATGCTTATGATGATAATTAGGGTTTTATTTAATTAAAGTTATTCTAAAATTAGTTGGACTTTGTCATGACACAAAGCTTGTAGAAGCTTATGGATGCATTGACTTAGTCTTCTATTTTTGTTTAGCTTAAGATATTTATTAACCCAAACTATTATCCTAGCCATGGTTAAGTCTCTACAAAGGTTAAGTATATGATGCTTAACTCACCCATGGTTTCCAGTATCCTTTGGATAATTATCATAAGAGTTTTCTTCTTCTTCTTCCTCAAAAAGCTTTCTAGCTTCAATGGAGATGAGAGAAAATATGTGAGAAAATCAAATCTAAAGTGAGCCCGCTTCCTACTTCATCATCCTCTACTAGTTGCCATTTAGTATAGGGTGTTTGCTGCACTAATTCCATAATTAGTGAAGAGATAGCTTGGGTTAGTGTCTCCTCGACGTAGATCATCTTTGGCCTCGAAGACTTCGATGCAAGCATGTTCATTTCTTCATGGGAGCCTCTCTAGAGTCTAGGAGTTCATGATCACAGCGAAGGGACTACTACACGGAGCTAATGAAGTGAAGGACCGGTCTATAAAGGTTGTATTCCTTGTTCACTTTAGTTGCAAAGTTGTTTACATTTCGATTCGTCGCAATTTCTAGTATACGATTCTTTGTTAGGGTTAGCTAGAACGGCTAAAATTTTAATTTGGCATGGACGATGCCTCCCGAAACCTTGCTACGGTGCTAGGGAACCCTGCAGTAGTATCAGAGCCATGCTAGAAAATTAGACGATGTTTGTTAGATTACGAAACCGAAGCGACTCCGAAACTTGAAACACGAAAACTTGGTTTCTGTCGATTTTAAAAAGTCTTCAAATTTTTTTTAAACAACTGCAAAATGTTGTATGTGATATAACATGAACATAGAAGAAAATTGAAGCAATTTGGGCATGTTTTGGCTGGCCACAACCCCCAAAAATCCGAGCTCCTCAGTCCAAGTATGGAATTTTGGCTTCAAATTTCTTGTGTGTTCCAGTCTCTGGGTTTTGGTGTTTCAGGTGTTGTTTGTTTTTTCTAATTTTGCATGAGATGTGATCTTACACTATAAGCAATTCGGAGTGTTTCGTATTCGTAGTTTTAACATTGTTTCGGGTATTCACATATTGTCTAGGCGAATTTAAAAAGTTCGATCAAATGTCAAAAACCTATTTTTCCAAGTTTAACGTATTTGGAAAAACATGCAAGTAATTCTGTGAACCCTCTAGAAGAATGAAACCCTAACTCGACTTTTTGGATCACGGAACCGCTGTCATACCCTAGGGTTTGCTGCAGTTCCGTTGCGACATGAGTGAGGCTTGGGTCTGCCCTTCTACGGCTGGTGCATAGGTACTGTGGCATGTTCTGGGTATTACTAAAATTGTGCTCAAGTGTTGAGCTGTCGGGAAATTATAAGACCTTGATGAACCGATCGAAAAGTTTAACGTCGTCCAGATATCATGTGATGGGATACAATACTTGGAATCAAAACTAATTTGAATTTTGTAAACGTAGCAATTTAGTCTTATTTGATCGGTTGCCACGGGATTTTGATGTGATCAAAAGTCCGTCGCAATTACGTAGCGTACGCAGATACTCGCCCGGTAACATTATTAGATATCCACGCCCCATAGCCTCGTCCAAGTGACTGTAGGAGAACCCCATTGCCAAAAGCATCTGTTCGGGTGCTCGCGGCCGCGGTGTTCCGCCTTAGTGTATTTCGTCGATGGCATCCGGGGGTGCGGCCGTCTACTAAAGTTTCCGACGAGCGTTTGATCAGTATGTCGGGAATCTTGTTGAATTGCCCGACTTGTTATTGAAAAGTGTTTTCGATATTGAGACTAAAAGGCTGGTTTATAATTGTTAGGCATGCGATGTCTAAGGAATTCATTTGGTTACGCATGAAATACGGAATATGAGATATTTCGGGTTTATGATGTCTAAGGTGGTTGCGGATTCCAATTGTTGTAGTTTTTCACTTTCTTTTCTGCGACCGTAAGTGTAATATGTGGTGTATCGCCGGTTTCATTGCTATATGTCAACGACAATTGGGATACGCATATTTACTTACGTTGATGACATGTGATGTTATGTGTTGCTGGGATATGTTATATTGGATCGTCGTGTTTGAATAGCCGGGGGTTTTATATGAGATGAGAGTTTTTATTTTTATTCATATAAAATTCAATGTATGTAAAATTCTTTTATTGGGGCACTTCCGGGTTGAGGAAAATGTCACCGTTGATGTATATTATTTACCTTTCCGCATTAGGATAGACCCAAGACGGGGAGCACAAGTAACCGGGTTTTAGGGTCCAGTGGGAGACCATCTCGAGGAGTCGAGACCGGGTCTCCTAACTCTAGAATTGGTAGGGTTGCTTGCCGCTCTCATAGGGGTCTAGGGATATGGATTTGGCTATTCATCGCGACCGTGAAATCCGTGTTTTATACTGTCTTAATTTAAAACCCGGAAATCGTAGTATATCAAATATTTCATATGTTGATTTCTGCTGTGATATTCTGTGATGTGATCACTTTATATGATGTGATAGATACTGTATATAGTATATGTGATATATTATATAGACGTTGCTTATGTTTTTCACCCGCGCTAGCACTGTCCCGGTCTGCTGTTAGTTACCTAACCTAACGGTGCATGACGGGACATCGAGGCGAATGCGAATGCGAATGGCATAAGCATACTTTGTATTTATCTGTGATGTTTAGGTAAATGATGAGACTTCATTAATGAGATTAATGAAAGAAAATAAACCTAAAAATGTTGTGGAATCGAATTTTCAAAAACAGATAGCTACAGTTCTTGCTTTGCATAGCGGTGTTCCTTGTAGAACATCCTGCACCTTATTCGATAAGGAAAGAGCCGAGATCCCTTCACCGGGAGTGACCTCTTTAGCAATAACTGGCAGATGCTACAACTCTCGGTTTTATCTTTTGATTGCTTTTCTAGTTCTTGCTTTGCATAGAGGTATTATGAATATCCTGCACCTCATTCGATGAGGAAAGAGCCAAAATCCCTTCACCGGGAGTGACCTCTTTAGCGAAACTAGCAAAAGCCTAAAAAACACTCCATTTAAAATCATTTGATTCTACAATGATATCAAGTTCATTACACAAAAGGTTTTCATAAAAACCTGTCGTAGCCCTCCGTCATTTCAGATAAGTACTAGTTAGTATTCATGCTACGTTTGTTGACCTTAGCCAAGGCGTAGTGTGCGGTAGCTAACTAGTGCTTATCTGCTAAGCATATGTGTAACGTTTCTGAAATCGTTATATGAATTTTTCCGTTTTAGGGTAAAATAGTCGGTATTTTCCGTTTTAACCCGATTGTGATCAAACCTCTGTACAGACTTGACTGCGTCTAGTTTAACTAGAATAGTGCTAGTGCGTAGGCTTTGGGGGTCAATTGGAAGTTTTGGTTCACATAGAATTTTTTCCTAATTAAAATATTATTTTAATGTGTTATTTATGCACTTAATTAGTGGTAATTACATTTTTGGTTTGGGTTAATCATTCCTAATGTGAATCTAGGCTAAACTAATCACTAGATTAAGTTAAACCATCCATCCAATATCTAGATATTTTTGTGGCAAAAAGATTTAAATTTTTAAAGGAAAGAAAAAAAAGAAAAGGTGGCATTTTTGCATTTATTAGCATTTATTGTTGTTTTTCTCTAGATTTTTCCATTCATTTCACAAAACACCCCCCTCTTTGCACCTTGGCGAACCCTCCTCCATGCTGCCCTCCTTGCTCCCTTGCTCATTTCCATCTTCTTCTTGCTCAAATAAAACATCAAAAATCATGAAATATTCACATAAACTCAAATATAAATCCATACTCCTTAATCTTTAGCCTAAACTACCTTAGTTCTTCATTAAAGTTAGCTTTTTGGGAGGCTATTTTGGAAATCAATTTGCAAGTTTGATAACATGTTTGTGAGGTATAAATCCTAACCCTAATCCTTTATTGTTGCTTAAATCCTTAAAGCTTGTTTATTTAGATGTTTAATATAGCTTCAAGTTCATATTTAATTCATTCATGAAAAGGATTTTGAAAATCAAGTTAGGGCTTTGAATGGTTAAAGTGGTTAATCTTGATGTGTAGACTTGGAAAACTTAAACAAATTGTGAGAATGGTAATTGTTATTTTTTCCTAGTTGTCTTTTAAGCTTAATCGCAAACTAAGTTTTAACTAAAGCATATTCGGGTGAGATTAAAATTATGGTAAAGGTTTGGGTGACATAATTAAGCCGCTTTATGATTATGGTGATCGCTAGAATTTGTGTAAACTTTTAGCTTTGAGCTAAAATGATATAAAATGCTTACTAGGTTTTTGGTAAAACTTAGACGTGAGTTTTAATGGACGTGTGAATGACGTGAACATTATTACCTACGATATTTATTGTGTTGTGAATGAGTAATGGTACGATTGGGTTTTTGGCGTGGCAATTTTCATATATAGCGACCCTAGTGAAAGTTTTGGCTATGTTTTCCGGTATTTGGATTTCTTGGTTTTGTGACTGGATATTGTATTTGGTCGTTGGATATTTGTACATCAACGACGAGGGTTGTTTGGTTGTTTTGCATGCATAGACTATAGGTTCTAACCTATGAACGCACCGCGTGCCGTATATGGATTTCGGAATTTGATGTTAATAGCATCGCGGTTTCATATTGATTGTAGGTACCTTCGCGTGGATTTCGAGACGACGAAGTGCATCGACTACGGCTAAGCGAGGAGTTTAGCAGGTGAGTAGATTTATATCTACGGGGGAAGTAGGGTAGATGGTGTATAGCACCCCCACAACCATTGATATGGAATATCATTTGATTATGTTATCCTGATAAATGATATGTGACGGACATGATTGTAGAATTTACAAACGATAATATGATAGAAGTTGATGCCAAAGGACATAATTGACATATGAGAATATGGTATGATAAGTGAGTCATGATGGCTACAAATTTAAATAGAACAAGAGTGACGTTAATATAATGTGATGCGAGATATTAATGTGATGAACGAGTATACGATGTGTTAGTTATATATGTGCCCTAGAGGCCATTACTGTACATACGATGTATATTGTAATGGATGCTTGGACATATATAGGGAGGACTTTCTTGCTCGACATGATAGTACGCTATATGGTTGTACTTTATCTTAACATGTACTCTGATTGTCTCTATATTACATGTTGATAAAGACCTTAGGATATGTACTCGACTACTGGGACTATGATGAGATCATACTAGTGGGGACACGGTAGTCGACGAGTACATCCTATAACTGTTCCTAGTCGAGGGTGTATCGAGACAGGGCATCGATACACCAGAGTAGACTAGCGTATACGCCTCTTGACCCATATGATGGGCGATGGATGATCCCATATCCATCGGTGTTTGGCATCAAGGATGGTGTACGGGTGCTCAGTAGAGACTGGGTATACTGGACGGACTCGCCGAGAACTCCCAGATGGTATTACACCTCACGTCAGATGGCAGTTCTCCGGTGACACTTGTACAAAGTAGTCTGTTGACCCGAGATCGTCATAGAGTCTTGTGTGATTCCCACTGTACTTTGATTTCCATCATACCACGTCCAAGAGGGAATGCAAAAAGGTGGCTTTTGGGTACAGTCCCGAATCACATGGAGGCAATGAGCGATAGGAGGGGATTCGTCTCTCCTGGTATAGGGAGTTGATGTTGTGCTGTGTTCGATTGGCTTTAACCGAAATCCCTGGCCAGGGTTGCTGAGATTTACTGGTAAGTGTTATCAGTAGTTTCTCGAACTGTTATAGACCTCATATCGACATGACTTATCAAGCTACTGGGGTCTGACGTTTACCACCCCTAGGCGAGATATGCGACATATCAGACGATGAGACCGGACTGTACGGGTGTGTTACTGATTGGATTCACAGGAGAATGTACAGGCTTGCTTGTTGATCTTCTGAGCGCTCAATATTGGAGATAGTGCCCTCAGAGTCAATTATTGGATCACAGGCACGTGATTGCGATGATTGAGGGAGGACCTATCCCGGTAGGACAGTCTTACTCGAGGTGATAGTATGCTATCTGGTTTATCTTTATCATCGTGTACTTCTTTAGGTGACCTTACGAGTCGCTATTACACGTTGATAGAGCCCCTAGGATTCTTGCTTGACTACCAGCAGTATGAGGGCGATCATATAAGTGAGAGCTGGAGTCTATTAGCACATCCTTAAAAGGTCCCTAGTCGTGGGAGTTTCGAGACAGGGCATCGATACTCCAGAGTAGACTAGTGTATACAGTCGAGACCCCGACGAGGGGCGGTGGCCGGTCTCACAAGCCACTGGTGTCAGTTGGTTCACCTAAGATGTATATAGGTGCTCATTGGGTTATGAGTACACCGGACAGGACTCGCCGGGAAGCTGCTAGTTGGGATTATACCAGACGTCAGATAGCAGTTCCCTGGTGACATGTGTACAGGTTAGTTCATCGACCTGAGATCGTCATTTGTCTCGTGTGAGTTCCCACTGTGCTTTGATTACTACCCTACCACGGCTCAAAGGAGTCATGCAAACAGGTTTTAGTTGGGTACAGTCCCGAGCCACATGGAGGCAGTGAGCAGATCTGCAGGGGTTCGTCTCTCCCGGTATTGGGGGTGAGGTCGCGCTGTGTCTAGGAGAGCCAGAACATGAAAAGTCCTTGGCCAAGGCAGGAGATTTGCTGGTAGGTATTCCAGTAGTATCTCAGGGTGTTCTGGGCTACACTCTGACACGACTTGTACCGCTATTGGGGGTCTGACTTTTACCAACCCCTAGGCCCGCCATGCGATGCTCATAGACGAACGGACCGGACTGTACGGATATTGTCACTGACAGGCTCAGTAGGGTGTCAGGATGAGTTCTCTCATCGATGTCCTTTTTGGTCAATACCTGGTAGCCTGTCACGTATTGGCTTATACCTCTGACGTGCTAGTGGTTAAATCCACAGCCATTGTATTGACGAGTCTTTAGAGTCCACCACACACAGTTACTCAAATTTCGGGCGAAACACTGTAGAGGCCGTTTGGAGATATGGCAGGGTTCGATCAGATACGTACGGTATTGCACGGATCGTGATTGGACGGTTTTTACTAGCCGGCTTTGGCTTAAGCCGGATCCTAGTATTAGATAGTGTAAATTTTGTCTCTTTGCATTTGTGTTCAGGGGGAATACAAATGCGGGCATGTATTTGCAGTAGCGGGGTTTTCCTGTAATTTATTACAGGATCAGTTTTCTGAAGTTGCCAGTTTGCATTCCGTTCCGGCCGGTTTTCCTTTGTTCCTTCGCGGCCGGACTTTCCGTTGGAGGGGGGTTATTTGCAAGAGTGCAAATAACTTATTTGTGGAGGGCTTTCTTATAAAATGGTAGCTTCATGATGAGATTCCATTCTAGTCTTATTCATTGCTTTTCATATGATGGTTGTTTGATTTGATGAGAAATGAAACGGGTGTGACCATTTTATATTGTTTTATTCTTTTTTCCTTGTTTTGATATATATTCCTTTTGAACTCCTCCACCATTCCATTGATTATGGCCGACCACTTTGGGCAAGAGGGGAGAGATGAGAGGAATTTCCTTTTGGTGTGGTTCTCATTTTGCTTGCTAAAATTACATTGCTCATCTCTCTCAAGTTATTCTTCCCTCCACATCAAAGGCAACTAAACCCCAAGAGACAATAGATTCTACACTACATCTACAGCAAACCTTGGACGCGTCGGCTTGCCAACTTCGCGCTCGAGTTGCCTCGGTCATGAGGTGGGAACCCGTAAAAGATTCCGGCTACGTGGTGCCCTTTCCGACGAGGAGGTGATGGACGGAGTTTCCGCGGGAGATCGGAGTGGAGACGAAGACCGAAGGACACGGATCGCTTGGTATAGCTTCTCTACTCTTTTCTTGTTTGCTAATTGCTAGGTTAATGGCCCGATCCGGGTGAAAAGTGCGCGGTGGTGCCGATTCAATAGTTTTTGAAAGTTTTTGTTTTTGCGTTTCCGGCGTCGGTTCGACGGCCGGGGCGCCCCCACGGACTTACATTGGTATCAGAGCCACGCCATTAACCATGCCTAGCTTGCTCTAGTATGTTTAGAACTCGATCGAACAAAAATCCCCAAAAACCGTATTTCAATGCATTGTGTTTTCTGTCGAAATTTTTTTTGCTCCAAAAATTTTTCAGGTTGTTTCAGAATACTGTGCATGAAAATCTAAGAATTCTGTGAAAATTTGGTTGCGAGATCACTCCATACCGCCGCGGAACCGCGGCCAAACCCATGCTTGGGCCGCGGTTCCGCCGCGCTCTTAACTGATCAGCATGCCAAATTTTTCCAGAGGGCTTTAGACTTGGAAATAGGGGTTTTGGGATATTCTTTTTGGGCCCAGATTTTCTTTAAGTGCTACAGTACTGCTTGGGGCCCACTTGATAAAATTTGGTCGATCGGATATTTTAAACATGCTAGTTCACAGTATTTACCTTATATCTGCGACCGTGAATTTCACTTGATCGGTAAATCCTGTCTAACTGCTATAGCCCGGTTAGACGGATTTGCGAACGTGACATTCACGTTGATGTTCTGTGTGTTGCTGTGATAATGCGGATCAGTCGTGGGGATAGCCTGTATGCAGTATTAGTACAGTTCTGTTTTATATGTACATTTGATATTGCGGGGCGAGCGTCCGACATGTGGACTGCCGTCACTGCCTGTTTGTATTATTCTTTTAGGGCACGACCAGGTTGCGGTCGATGTACCCGTTATATGTATATTTTACTTTCTGTACTAGGATTACCCCGCGGAGGGGTGCACGGATAGCCGGGTTCTAGAGGGCAATGGGCCCGCATCTCATGGCATTGAGACGGAGGGGGCTTCACTCTAGAATTGGCGGGCTATTCGCCGCACTCGTAGGGGGTATAGGATTGACCCATGAGGGGTGCCCAAGTTACCGGATTTCTTGAAGTGCTGGGTGGTCCATTCACGTTGTTGAAGGGGGCTGCCTCGCTTCAGGTTTTGGCGGGTAACTTGCCGTGCCCGTAGGGGTCTAGGATTTCATTGCACAGGCTATCCACACGACCAGGGGAACGTCGGGTTTCAGTAGCGGCTCTGTGAAACCCGGGGATCCCAGATATCTGTATTGTTCTGTGATGCTGTACTTTTCTGTGCTGTTGCATTTTATCACGCCTTGAGCGAAAATTATATATTACATATATACTAGCAGATGTTGTATATGTTTTGCATCCGCACTAGTCCAGTCCCCGCTCTGTCGTTAGTTAGCTAACCTAACGGGTGATGACGGGACCCAGTGGCGAATGCAGATGGCATATACGTACGTCATTATTTTCGTTCTTTGTGGTGTGATCAATTGATGGGACTGCGTTGATTCGGATCAATGAAAGATAAACAAACCTATTCTGATGTTGTTGGAACACTTTTTCAAAAAGTTGTTATTGCAAGGGCGTTCTCTTTTGTTTTGCACAGTGGTATTCAGTTGGAATATCCTGCTCCTCAGTCGACGAGGCAAGGGCCGAGATCCCTTCACCGGGAGTGACCCCTTGGACAAAAGTTTGCGTCAGGGCAATAACTTTACTATAGCCGATTGCTTTTGCTTTGTATCGTGGTATTCAGTTGGAATATCCTGCACCTCATTCTACGGGGAAAGAGCTGAGATCCCTTCACCGGGAGTGACCTCTTTAGCAAAGGTTTTCATCACTATATTTTTTTAAAGCTAGCAGTTCCTTCAATGATATCAAGTTCATTACGTTAAAGGTTTTCGCCAGAAACCATTCGTAGCCCTCCGTCGTTTCAGACGGGTAGCACGTAGTATTCATGCTATGTTTGTTTGCCTTTGTCAAGGCATAGTGTATGGTAGCTGCTTGTTACCTTTCTGCTGCATAGATAGATACGTTGGTTTGGGACAGTCGTATAGCCTTGTTGGCCTTCGTCAGGGGCTTGTACGGGTGGGTTCAAATCAACCTGGACAATGACGGGTAGAACTTGATATGTGACTTATGATTTGTTGGCCTTCGTCAAGGTCATAAGAGCATGGGGCAAAAATCCACATCGGGAGTTTCAAAAGAACTGAAACTTGCCAGATATGCGCATACCTTCTGGAGTGTGATAGCGTGAGCGGATTCCGTCACGTTATCATGCGATGATAGTTGGATCCCGATTCCCACTGATGAGTTGGTTTACTCCTCGGGTGATCCCGGCTAATTCTTCTTTCAGGTTTGGGGAAGAATTTGACGTTACAGTGGGAGGTTTCCAGATTAGATAAAGTGATAACCATTCTGATCTAGGTTAGAGTGCACGCTGAGTGTTTCTTTTCTCTCTCTCTTTGGCAGCGACCATTGACCCGACCCTAGACTATGACTCAGTGACCAAGTTGACCGAACCTTCTTAACACTGGCTTTTGGATTGTCAAAGTTGCAGACCTCATTGCCACTCCTACTTTTACCCTTTTCTCCAGGACACCCCGTATTACTACGAACGTCCACTTCCATTGGACAAAACCATCGTATGGTTATATACAAACTCGAAGGAATTTATTCGAGGATGGTTTCTGGTTCTAGAGAAAACGAATAGGACTATTCAGTTGTCTTTTCCTTTTACCTCCTCTCAGGTTATGAGTACTCCTTGGTTTAGGAGATAGTACACCTATTATGCAAATTAGATAGTCTTCTTCCAAACCCTAGGCAGGTGCCAACCGGTAGGGAATGAAGAAAACCAGTTAGCCTAAACGGTGTACAGAAGGTATTAAGTTAAGACAAAGAAAGGGATTAGTAAGAGGGCAAAGTAAATTGCGACTGATATTCACGACCAAACCAGTATTTCTTCGCCAATCCTAAATCACCTTTATATTTCTTCAGGACACTCCGTATCACTATGAAGATCCCAGTTTATTGGATAATCCATCGTATGGTTATATACGAACTCGAAAGGAACTTGTTCCAGTTCGGGGATGGATTCTCATTCAGGAGAAATAGGAATAAAGTTCATTCAGGTGTCTTTTATCTTCACCTTCTCTCGCGTTGCGAGTGCTCCTAGGATTAGGACAGTACACCCATTATGCTTATTGGATAGTCTTCTTCCAAACTATAGGCTGGTGCCGAACGGTAGGGAAGGAAGAAAACCATTTGGCCTAAAGGGGTGTACAGAAGGTAATGACTAAAGACATATAAAGGGATTTGGAGAGATGGCAAAGAGATATACGGTTACAGTTGTGAATCTGGATAATGGAAGAGGCATTACTGAGAATACCAGGATACCCCATCGAAACATTTCAATGTTTTAATTTCACTGTGTACTGTTAAAAGAAAACTGATTTCCCAATTAGATACTTGCTCCAGGGTATGTATTTACCAGGTATGATTCTCACATCTGTATGGTTTTACAGATGCTGAGTGGGAGTAAGTTATTGGGAATTAGGTGATCATCCTCATTATATCGGGATTCGTTGTAATTGGTGATATTTGAGGAAGTCACCTGGGTTGTTTGCCAGTCAGAAAATATATGGTTTTGAATATCCATTGTTATGCACCAATTCCAAATTGATGTATCTGTACGTCTATTTTTATAGAGTGAGATATTTCTTTTTGAAATTATGTCTATGACATTTACCTATATCAGTGGATGGTTAGGTAAGGAGCATTGAACAGCGGTGTAATTCTTCTTAACCATAAGTACAGTTTTCAACCTACGACACACAGTGAATGAGTTGTTAGACTCAGCGGACTTATACAGAGTATTGTATGTTGTCCAGTGTCCATTAGGACAGAGGGGTTGGTCCTCATACTATATTCTGTTTACTTTTGACTTCTCTAGTTCTTAGACATGTGTTTCGTGGAAACACAGGGTCTAAGTTTTGAGGAGTTATAGGTATATGAATAAAGTAGAGAACCAGGTATTGCAAGTATCGGGATTCTTCAAGGTGATCGAAGATGTAGATACTTGTATATGGTATTCAGTTGATAGTAATGGTTAAGAGAACTTGCTTCTCTTTCAGGTTACTCATAATTGGAAGTATTCCTAAGTTGAGTAACGCTGATCGGCCTCCTTCCATTTAGTTGACATGCACTGGAGACAGCTGCATGATTTGAATCTGGTTCAATTAAATCAGTGCCTCTGTTTCTATATTGGATATAGAACAGTTCATATCTTGACATTGTTAAGATACGGGGAGTTGTCCGGCTTATGCTTAAAACCAGACTCCGGATAACTCAAGGCACGTTTCTGTAATGGCTGTTTGTGGGTTGACCCGGGCTATGACGAGGGTTGACTTTCTACCATCTGGAAGATCAATAGTGATATTGTTCTTGACTCGCCACAGTTTTAATAAAAATGTTTTTTTTTTCAGAAAACAGTAGTGGGAGTATGGTAGAACTGGAAGTGATTCCAGAACCGCAAACGATTACTGAAGATTTGATAAGAACTTAAAGATTCAATCTGGTTTGACATTCCATTAGCCACTCCGCAGATATGGTGGGTAACCTCAGGCACTCGAGAGGTACTTCGGTATGCTCAAGGACGGTGGCAGGGAGGTTCTTGTTTACCTAGACTTGCCATTGCTGTTGTTCCAGAATGTGAGACCCGGCAGGAGGATGAGTATAGCGTTGTTCTAAACTGGCTTTAGAAGTGCACGCCTATATGACTCTGCCAGAGGGTTGTCGTAGTCAGTGGGAGCAGCGGAAGCATTGGTGGACAGTCGTCTTATGTCTATTTATAGACTAAAGCAAATATAGCGGAGATAGATCATCTATTTCTGATGTGACAGTCATAGGTTTGACTTCATCAGAATAGAGGATGGATCAGAAGGTAGTAGTGTGTGATGTCCTGGTATTTGGATGACATACACAAAGTAGGGAGTGATATTCCTATACTACGATCGGTTATACTTTGGTCGTCACACAGTGGTTTCTCCACACAGGATTTGGACATTATATCGTACATTCTTGTTACTAGATCTATGGTATTAGATCTAGATTTGGGTGGTTTCCCAATCTGGGTACTTTGACAGCATTCTAAGAGTATTTAGAATGGACGACTCCTGGCACGGTAGTATACCTGCATGTGATGGAGTCACCCTCTCTAAAGATGTCTTGCAGACTAAAGGGGAGAGGGATACGCATGATTGACAGATCACTTGCTTAGGCAATTGAGTCAATCATGAGATGTCAAGTACCACACCAGATGTTGTTCTTGCAGTAGGTGCAATAAGTTGATATTAATCCAATTCTGGAGAAACGATCGGAAGCAGTTTTAGAACATAAGTTGATGTTCTAGGGATATGATAACGACAGCCTCCTTTAGGAGACGGTTATCATTCCAGGCTTCCAAGGTGAGCTGGATGGCAGAGTGGCTGTCAGAGTTATAGTTTTTCCCTCTGACGAGGGGCAGTATTTTGGACAGATGGTCCAGATGGATACTGAGGGAAGGCATGGCGCAGGACACTGATTAAGTTCAGTTGTCGATACAGTCTAAGAAGTTTGGATTTGGAGTTCATTTATGAGCTAGGTCCCATCAGACATCCAGACATTCTAAGACAGGTATTGCTCATTTCGGGAGATGGCTTTCTCCGCGAACTTGAGATAAAGAGAGACATAGAAAGAAACACCAGAGCGGATCCACTCACTGAGGCTATTTCTCGAACGCAATAGTTTCGCAAACGAGCTTTGTGAGACTGACTAGTAGAGGAGTTGGGTATTCGGTATCACACGGGCTGTGAGTATGTGACATCGCAATAATTAGCCTTGAGTGCAAGTAGGAGATTGTTGGAGATAGTGCCCTCAGAGTCAATTATTGGATCACAGGCACGTGATTGCGATGATTGGATCACAGGCACGTGATTGCGATGATTGAGGGAGGACCTATCCCGGTAGGACAGTCTTACTCGAGATAATAGTATGCTATCTGGTTTATCTTTATCATCGTGTACTGCTTCAGGTGACCTTACGAATTGCTATTACACATTGATAGAGCCTCTAGGATTCTTGCTTGACTACCACCAGTATGAGGGCGATCATATAAGTGATAGCTGGAGTCTATAAGCACATCCTTAAAAGGTCCCTAGTCGTGGGAGTTTCGAGACAGGGCATCGATACTCCAGAGTAGACTAGTGTATACAGTCGAGACCCCGACGAGGGGCGGTGGCCGGTCTCACAAGCCACTGGTGTCAGTTGGTTCACCTAAGATGTATACAGGTGCTCATTGGGTTATGAGTACACCGGACAGGACTCGCCGGGAACCTGCTAGTTGGGATTATACCAGACGTCAGATAGCAGTTCCCTGGTGACATGTGTACAGGTTAGTTCATCGACCTGAGATCGTCATTTGTCTCGTGTGAGTTCCCACTGTGCTTTGATTACTACCCTACCACGGCTCAAAGGAGTCGTGCAAATAGGTTTTAGTTGGGTACAGTCCCGAGCCACATGGAGGCAGTGAGCGGATCTGCAGGGGTTCGTCTCTCCCGGTATTGGGGGTGAGGTCGCGCTGTGTCTAGGAGAGCCAGAACATGAAAAGTCCTTGGCCAAGGCAGGAGATTTGCTGGTAGGTATTCCAGTAGTATCTCAGGGTGTTCTGGGCTACACTCCGACACGACTTGTACCGCTATTGGGGGTCTGACTTTTACCAACCTCCTAGGCCCGCCATGCGATGCTCATAGACAAACGGACCGGACTGTACGGATATTGTCACTGACAGGCTCAGTAGGGTGTCAGGATGAGTTCTCTCATCGACGTCCCTTTTGGTCAATACCTGGTAGCCCGTCACGTATTCGCTTATACCTGTGACGTGCTAGTGGTTAAATCCACAGCCATTATATTGACGAGTCTTTAGAGTCCACCACACACAGTTACTCAAGTTTCGGGCGAAACGCTGTAGAGGCCGTATGGAGATATGGCAGGGTTCGATCAGATACGTGCGGTATTGCACGGATCGTGATCGGACGGTTTTTACTAGCCGGCTTTGGCTTAAGCCGGATCCTAGTATTAGATAGTGTAGATTTTGTCTCTTTGCATTTGTGTTCAGTGGGAATACAAATGCGGGCATGTATTTGCAGTAGCGGGATTTTCCTGTAATTTATTACAGGATCAGTTTTCTGAAGTTGCCAGTTTGCATTCCGTTCCGGCCGGTTTTCCTTTGTTCCTTCGCGGCCGGACTTTCCGTTGGAGGGGGGTTATTTGCAAGAGTGCAAATAACTTATTTGTGGAGGGCTTTCTTGTAAAATGGTAGCTTCATGATGAGATTCCATTCTAGTCTTATTCATTGCTTTTCATATGATGGTTGTTTGATTTGATGAGAAATGAAATGGGTGTGACCATTTTATATTGTTTTATTCTTTTTTCCTTCTCTTGATATATATTCCTTTTGAACTCCTCCACCATTCCATTGATCATGGCCGGCCACTTTGGGCAAGAGGGGAGAGATGAGAGGAATTTCCTTTTGGTGTGGTTCTCATTTTGCTTGCTAAAATTACATTGCTCATCTCTCTCAAGTTATTCTTCCCTCCACATCAAAGGAAACTAAATCCCAAGAGACAATAGATTCTACACTACATCTATAGCAAACCTTGGACGTGTCGGCTTACCAACTTCACGCTCGAGTTGCCTCGGTCATGAGGTGGGAGCCCGTAAAAGATTCCGGCTACGTGGTGCCCTTTCCGACGAGGAGGTGATGGACTGAGTTTCCGCGGGAGATCGGTGTGGAGACGAAGACCGAAGGACACGGATCGCTTGGTATAGCTTCTCTACTCTTTTCTTGTTTGCTAGTTGCCAGGTTAGTGGCCCGATCCGGGTGAAAAGTGCGCGGTGGTGCCGGTTCAATAGTTTTTGAAAGTTTTTGTTTCCGCGTTTCCGGCGTCGATTCGACGGCCGGGGCGCCCCCGCAGACTTACACTCAATACTTGGGTGGCTGTTTCGTTTAGCTGACCGCTTGCAGCTTGTGGGTGTTTGATATGATCCTCACCTACTGCCGGCGTATTGACGATTCTTTAGAGTCCTACACAGAGGTTTCTTGGCTTAGGAAAAACGAAATAGGAGAACATATGTGATATGTGCGGGACCGAGGATAATGCGGTATGTGATACCGTATTGGATTCTCGCGATATGAGATATCGGCCGGGTATATGTGATATAACCGGGTCATCGTATTAGTCGGTTATACGCGATATAGCTTGATTGTCGGATCAAGTGTTCATTCGATAATTTAATATATAATAATATATATGATATATTAAATTACATTAACTAATATTAGCTCACTAAAAGATTCTTTTTCTCACTCGGGTAATACATTGATATATATGCGATATATGTTAATTGTATTATTTTCTTTTGTTACAATAAATATTATATATGTGATATAAAATATTGTAACATGATATGATAACTAATGCAATATGTTTAGTAGAGATTAAAAAAGATTAGGGTTTGATTTGGGTTAATGCTTTCTAGAAGGTTTTCTTTTGTTTTGTGAAAGATATTTTGTTATGACTCATTCCTTGACCTAACCCAAACCCTAACCCTAGTTAATTCTCTACATGGGTTTAGTTGACCATGGTTGCATTAATCATCATATTTATCTTTTCATTATTCATCACAAAAGGAATTCTATTATTATTGTTCATCTTCTTCCTTCTTTCTTTCAGAGAAAAAGCTTTCTAGCTTTTTCAAGGTGATGAAAAATGAGTGAGTAAATGAAAATAAAAGAGAGCAAAAATCCTACTTCATCATCCTCATCTACCCTTGCCATTTAGATGAAGGTGTTCACATCATTTTATGAGTGTTAGCTTGTGTTAATGAAACTTCAAGGTAGATCATCTTTGTTATCGAAGATCGGAAGCAAGTTTGCATCTTTCTCTTCGCGGAGCCTCTCGAGAGTCCGGAACACGATGATCGCAGCGAAGGGACTTCAACACGGAGCTTAAGAAGTGAAGGACCGGATCTACAAAGGTTGTAATCTCTCTCACTTAGTGTTAAAGAGTTTAACATGCATGTTTTCGCCTAAACCCTAGTTTAAAGATCCAGCTTCGGGTTGTTCGGCACGGCTAAATTTTTAATCGGGCATGGTTGATGCCTCGTAGAACCTTATGTGCGTGCCTAGCAACCCTACAGTGGTATCAGAGCCAAGCTAGAGCTTTAGGCAAAGTCTGAGCGAAGTTTAAAGTCCGATCGAACCCGGAAACCCCGATGCTTACCCCTCTCTGGACATTTTTCAAAAATGTGATTTTTTATGAATTAAAAATGCTCGTAAAAACATGCAGGAAAATCTAAGAATTACTGTGAAGTACGGTCCACTACGTCACTTATTTGACCGCGGAACCGCGGCCAAAATTTAGACTTAGTCCCTCATATTTCATATATTTATTATTCGGTCCTTTCTTGTCATTTTTTTCTGGGAATTTCTTCATTCCACTCAAGTGTTGAGTTTTTTAGGGTTGTATTGGGGACTCGTTGATTCGATCGGATAATTTAACTTCGTTTAAGTTTTTTCCGGATAATTTTAGAAACTGTTAAAAAGTTCGAACGGATATCAATAACTCATTTTTCCCCTGTCGGATAATTTTCAAAAGTTGGATTTTTTCTCGAGTTTGAAACTTTCGTAAAGTCATGTGATCAGTCGAAAATATTGCATATTTTAACCGGCAATTTCCATATCATCTGCATACAATTAGAAGTGTTCGACATTCATATTCTACATATTAGCAAATTGGTCGCAAAATATCAGATTACATGTATTCAACCTTAAAACCGGCATTTCTAGGGAAATTGACTGCATTGCATTACATGGCATATTTTCTATATCTTGCAACCCTTGTTTCGAAGTCTGTGCAGGAAAAGAGAAGCTTGCTCGACCATTACAATTGCTCGTAAACTCACTTAACTCAAATCTGGTATCAACACAGAAGAGGAAATACAAATCTAAACATCAAAGGAAGCTAAAAACAGCAGTCCAAGACCACAGAAGAAAGCCCAAGGCCCAAGCCCATCAATGCGCGGCGGAAGAGCGGCAGTTATGGGCTAAACGCGGCGGAAGCGCGGCGGCTACAGGGAATCAGTTCCCCAATTTCAGTGCACAACTCCTGTTTCAGTGCCCACATTCCAGAAATGCACTCCTATTTCCAGAAAACTCCAGAGAGTTCTACCAGATCAGCAAACACTTTGAGCTTCACTTAATTAGCCTATTATTCTAGAACTTTCCCTAAACCCTAGCTTAAACCCTAAGCTAATTCCTAACAAACTCCTTCTAGAAACTCTTCAACAAACTTTGGGAGGGAAAGTTCTAATTCAAACTTAAACCTAGGGTTTGGGAGTTCTATAAATAAGACCCTAGGCTCATCATTTAGATTTTATTCAACCTTAGAGATTCAACCTTGGGAATTATTCATCCAATTAGTGAATCAATCCCTTTCTTCATCTTCTTCTTCCTCAAGTTTAGTGAGAGAGCTTGTAGGAAACCCTAACCCTAAATCCAACCACAATTCAAGATCTTGAGTGCAAGCCAAGCAAGATGCCTTCAACCCTTTTATGAGCCGAGCCGATCTTCAATCGGGCAAGAGATCAAAGTAGATCCACGATCCACGGAGACGAGCGAAGCCGAGTCAACGATCGATTTCTTCTTCTTGTAGATTCTTGAAAGAATGTATTGAAATTGTTGATTAAATAAAAGGTGATATTCTTTTATCTTGTTTTCTTTAAATTCCGCATCATGTTATCTTTACAATTCTTGAATATTATCTGTGTGGTGATGTGTGAATAAAACTCCGCTCGTCGAGGAGTCGAGACGATCTTTAGTATGATGATGTAACAAATTTGCAATCGATTCTTGAATCCCACGAGTTTGTAAACCCTAGCAAGTTCAAGAATCGACGACCCAATTCGTTGCGATGCTTTCTTGATCGACATCGCTCGAGATTGGGGAGTTCCGATCGTTTCTTGAAATTGCTAGAGGCTAGAATGTGAATGATATCGACAATAGAACAAGGGATAAGATGAAACCCTAGTTTCACGAGAAAACCCTAACTCTTGTCGATGATCATCGATCTAGTATCTATCCTTCGAAGGACAAGAACACGATATCTTTAGATAACATCACGTCTATCGATCCGATCGATTCCTACGAGCCTCTCTTATATTCTTGATTGTTGATTGGAAATATTATCAAAACAACCGATTCTTGATTGTTTATAGTTTCTTGATTCTTGAGTAAAGAATAGTGACACTCGAATACAAATCACATCTTGAATCATGTTTTCGTTTATTGTTGCTTAACTTTTCCTTTCAAACGTATCAAAATACAATTGAATTGTGCAATCCCTGTGGACGATCCGCACTCATTCATTAACTACATCCGACACCGTAGTTTGATTGCGGTCAATATAATTTTTTTTTGATTGTCGTTACTTTTTACATATACACGTCAGAAAATGCATCAATCAAAATGGCGCCGTTGCCGGGGATCGCGCTAATTCATTTACATTTTTAGTTTGAAGTGAAAGAATTATTACATTCTACTTCTTGAATTCAAAATTCGTACAAACTCTTACACGTGTGTTGTGATTGACTGCAAGGTGATCTGGAGCATTTTGTGCTGTTGAAAAATCATTTGGGATATACCAGAGAGCTGGAAATATCAACAGAGAGCACCTGAAGAAATTTGATCCAGTGAACTCACTGTATGAGCGCGGAAGGGCGGCACAAAGCCACCATACGCGGCGGAAACGCGGCAGTAGTGAGGGATCACTGAATAATTTTCAGTGCAGGTGATTTCTGTCTCTCTCCCCTCTCTCTTTTTAGCTCCAATTAACCCTTTGCTGCAGGATTCTTTGCAAATAAATCGCAGCGCCGCAAAGCAAAAATAAAATTGTGTGTGATTTTGATTTCTTGGTTGTTTGCATTCTAATACGGAAATTTAAGGGGCACGGCCAAATCCAAATTAGGTGGGGATTTCATTACCCTTCCTAGGCCCCGAAAATCGCAAAACTTGCATCCGCATTACCCTCATTAATTAAAAGAAATCTAGAGAAGACTCTAAGGACTGTCGCGCTCAATAGGACAAGAGAAGGTCGTGGGTAATTCATTGCTTATCCGCGTTTTCTTGTGGTGCCTAAGGCGAGTGTGTCTAAGGCTAGTGGTTATTAATTAGGTCCACTGTAGTGGTGGTTCCTTCCCACTTACCTGGCACTTATCCGGCCACAGGGGGACAAAGAGGCAGTGGAGGATTCTATCCTGCGACTTGTCTTTTGGCAGTTAGGAGCGGTCTAGAGATCGGACCTAGGTGACCATTAGATTCTAGGGTTTGTGTGCTGCATTTGTTTTGTCGCATCATTTTTTCAAAATCCGCCCCTTTTTCAAAGCAAGCACCGCATTCATTTACCCCTAATTATAAGTCAACGCTGCCACTTGTACTAACCCTTTTTAGTACAAGATAGGCTGGACACGGGATTCTAGTGCCCGTTTAGTCCGCGCACCTTTTATCGACTCCGAAGTCGATATTTCTCCATTTACCTTTTCTTCACCCACTACCACACCCACATCGATGGATCCGAATCCATCAAACTTCTTTGACCCTAATCTGCCGCCGTCCGTTAGTGCGCAGAATCCACCCCACATTTCCCTCCAGGAAAGATGCTATCCACTTAGAGGTCCTCTTTCGACCTGCTTATCCACACCACCAGCCAATGGGGATAACTTTGAGATTAAGCCCCAGTATATCAATCTTTTACCTAAATTCCACGGACTCGAGACTGAGGACGCTTACGTTTTCATTACCAAATTCGAAAACGTATGCGCAATGATGGGTACGTCACAACTTTCAGTGGATGCTATGCGTCTACGACTTCTCCCATTTACCTTGTGCGATATAGCCGAGAAGTGGCTATACAACACTACCGCACATTCTATTACGAATTGGGGAGAATTCGTCGCGGCATTCCTTAAGAAATTTTACCCAATCCAAAAGACAGCTCGAATCCGTAGCGAACTAAATCAATTTGCCCAGCTCCCCGCTGAACCATTTTCTAAATGCTTTGAACGTTTCAAGGATCTATTGGTTCAATGTCCTCATCACGGCATCCCAAGATGGGAGCTTTGCCGAATCATATATGAGGGCAGTAACCCTAACACTAAACAGAGCCTTGAAAACATGTGTCAAGGTACTTTTATGTCTAAGGATGATGGGGAAGCTTGGCGATACTTAGAAGAGTTCGCTGAAAAGTCTTTACAGTGGGAAAGTCCATCATTTAGGAGTGGCAATAACCAATCGGATGTTTCCATAGGAGTTAGAGCTGACATTTCAGCTATACAAAAGAAACTCGAGACTATGGAAAACAAATTTTTAGCCGCCTCCCTTAATCAAATGTCACTTTCCAAAACTGTGTGTAGCTGCTGTTCTGATCCGTCTCACTTGACGGAAGAATGTCCGTTTCAAGGTCGTGAGCATACCAATGCCGCATTTCAACGACCTAGAAACGATCCTTTTTCTTCCAAATATAATCAGGGTTGGAGGAATCACCCTAATTTTTCTTGGAACCAATCACAATCACAAAACACGGTTCCAAACCAAAACAATTTCCAAAGGGCCCCTCCACCACAACAGCAGCCACAACTTCAATTAAGTCAGCACCCCTTTCAAGCACATAATTTTCAAAATACGGTCAACACACCTGCACAGTCTAGTCCTTTACAGTTGACCGGAACTGATGAATCCTCTTCTTTTGCACAATACATGAATTTGGTCTTGACAAATATCATGCAAGTTGCGGCTGAAATGAAATCTTCCGTCGATGACATGAAGAAAAACTCTGCGTCCCAAAACGAGAGTATTAAATCGATGGAAGAAGAAATTGCAAGATTAAAAGCCGAACTAAGTGCAAGAGAAAAAGGGAAACTTCCAGCTCAACCCTTACCCAATCTTGGTTATTCACATCATGTGAATGCAATCACCACGTTGAGATCTGGAAGAGTGCTTGACAATCATGTTGGGGAAGAAGTTGATGATACTGAAAATCATGTCAACACCCCGGCTGAGACCTTTCCACACACACACACTTCTGACCCTACTTCTTCTACCCCACCACCCTCTTCCGAGCCTATTCTCCATTTCCCAAAAGGCTCGCCACTACAGCCCACCTCTTTTACCCCTCCACGGACGATCCCCACTTCTATACTGGGATCGGTTCCACACACACTTCCTTCTCCTATGATGGACCCAGCGCTTATTGCTAAAGCACATTACCCTAATCGGTTAAGGGCTAACACACCAAGTCCACAAATGGAGAAGATCACTGAGATGTTTAAACAGGTTAACATCAATATCCCTCTTCTAGATGCAATTCAACAAGTCCCTGCATATGCGAAAGTTCTTAAAGATTTTTGCACTAGAAAGAGGAAGAAATAAATGCCCAAGAAGATATTCATGGCAAAGACAGTAGACAGAGCTTTCCCCCAGCAATTACCGAGGAAACGTAAGGATCCTGGCTATCCTACGATTTCCATCTCTATTGGGGAGAAACACATTAACCGTGCTCTACTAGATCTTGGGGCGAGTGTTAACCTGCTTCCTTTCTCAGTTTATGAGCAGTTAGGTATCGGAGAGTTGAAACCATCTCCTTGCACTCTCCAGATGGCTGACCGATCAATCACCAGACCCAGGGGTGAACTGGAGGATGTGTTAATAAAAATCGGGGAATTTATTTTCCCTGTGGACTTTATTGTAATTGATACACAGCCTGTAGCGAACTCACGGAATCAAATTCCGGTGATTTTAGGTCGCCCCTTTTTGGCCACTTCCAATGCTATCATCAATTGTCGTAACGGTTCCATGACCCTATCCTTTGGAAACAGGACAATTGAGATGAACATTTACAAGTTAGGAAGTGTACCCTCCGAACCTACTGTTCAGGTCTGTTCTGTCGACTTAATGGATATCGACAGCAGCGAATTTAATGATCCTCCTGATACCGATCTAGACTCTTTTCATACGTTGTTGTTTGACCCAACTATGTATCATACACATACGGACTCTTCCACCGAGATGTCCGGGTCTGCAAATAACACTGATTATGAACTGCTATTAGAGTCTGAAGATCACCCCGCACCTTGTGATGACATTATTCTTCGGGGTATAGATGAAACTTTTGAGGAGATCTTCGCTGATGAACTCGCATTTCTAAATAACACGGGTGTTGAGATGAATCAGGTTCTACTCACTGAAATTGAACCTCCACCCCTTCTTCTGAAATGTAAAAAGAATGCGAGTAATCCATCACATACACTGCATCGTCTCTCCAAAATGAGACGCACACACATTCTCTTCCACCACTTACCTTTTCCCCACTTTTTCTTCCACCAACCCGAGCACTGCATTGATAAAATTTTTGAATGGTTGGTGTTAACCTTCGGTCTTTGCAAAGCTTGGCATCGACCAATGATTTTTGACCCCCACTTGTGATTTTCAAAGTTTAACATTGCATAATTCAAGTTTGGGGGGGGGTATAATTTTTTCGGGCTCCTGAAAAGAAAAATTTTACAAAAATTTTGAGCCAAAAATAAGTTTGGGGGAGGTTCTTCACTTAAATATTTTGCCTCCACTAATAAATTCCTCCCAAGCTTACAGGTTTTTCGAGATTTAGCAGATGGCAACAGTGAGGACACTGTTGAAAACAAGTTTGGGGGAGGTTTGTGCTTATTTTCGCATCATTTGCATATCATCTGCATAAGCACAAAACATTTCTTTTAAAAATCTATAAAAATTGAAAAATTTTCAAAACCTATAAAAATTTAAAAATTTTCAAAACTATAAAAATATTTTTGTATATAAATAAGATAATGAAAGTTTAGATAGTGAAAAATTACATCTATGAGATTGGAAAATTTTTAGAAAACTAAGAAAATTAGAAGTTTTCTTATACGAACTAGTAATAAGTAGTTATGAGCCGTTGTCCCAAGGGTTAGTAAGATGAAGGACGTCACTAATCTGAGGATAAAAATAAGTCTGAAAAATAGTTTCTATTCTGGAAGCCAAACATTTTGAACGTTGCTACCCTGCTATTCGCACTTACACACGTCTTGAAGCCTGGGATAGTAGAGGATACCTTGAAATGCTCTTGTCTTAAAGCCAAAAGTATAAAAAAAAAAATATGTGTTTTAAAGTGGTGAGAAAAATGGATACTGGTTTTGTTATCACCGAGGGCAATAAAAATATATAGCAAAAGGGTGCTTCTTCACCTAGTGCCCCAAGGTCAACTGGTCTGGGAGTCACTGCTATGCCTGAGGTGGTGCAAGACGAGGAAAATACACCAAGCATGCAAGCACATTAGTAATCGGTCGGTTAGTACCTCAAGAAGTATTAACGGTCGCATGAAAGTGTGTAAGCAATCTCGTTTGCCAAGAAGTACTGAGGCCGATGGGCAAGGGTATGATAGCTTGAATTGAATTCTCCGGGTGTAGGGATGTCTTTACACACACGCAGGGTGATATGATCGATGTTTGGAATAAAGATAGGAATGAAGAATAAGACGATGTTTTATTGAGGGAGGACGTGATTTCTAACATCTTTTCATGACCATTAAGATAGGGCTCATGACAACCGAAAAGCTAGCTTAGTTGGAAACCCTAATTTTCAAAGCTTTTCTTTTACGATTCTCTTCTTTAAATGTAATATTCATGATCTTGCTTTTATTATTGGATTTTATGGGTGCAATCCGCTGAAAACCCTCAGGAGACAACACTCCTCCTACTAGGGACACCTAGAGGTTTAAAGGCCTGTTGCACGTGCTCAGTGCAATCGTGTTGCCTACGAAAGTGTGCTAGTTAGTTTTTCCCTTTCTTTATTTTCTCCTTCTCTTTTTAATAAAACATTCGCTCGAGACGATCGAAATTAAGTTTGGGGGTATTTGATCAGTCGAAAATATTGCATATTTTAACCGGCAATTTCCATATCATCTGCATACAATTAGAAGTGTTCGACATTCATATTCTACATATTAGCAAATTGGTCGCAAAATATCAGATTACATGTATTCAACCTTAAAACCGGCATTTCTAGGGAAATTGACTGCATTGCATTACATGGCATATTTTCTATATCTTGCAACCCTTGTTTCGAAGTCTGTGCAGGAAAAGAGAAGCTTGCTCGACCATTACAATTGCTCGTAAACTCACTTAACTCAAATCTGGTATCAACACAGAAGAGGAAATACAAATCTAAACATCAAAGGAAGCTAAAAACAGCAGTCCAAGACCACAGAAGAAAGCCCAAGGCCCAAGCCCATCAATGCGCGGCGGAAGAGCGGCAGTTATGGGCTAAACGCGGCGGAAGCGCGGCGGCTACAGGGAATCAGTTCCCCAATTTCAGTGCACAACTCCTGTTTCAGTGCCCACATTCCAGAAATGCACTCCTATTTCCAGAAAACTCCAGAGAGTTCTACCAGATCAGCAAACACTTTGAGCTTCACTTAATTAGCCTATTATTCTAGAACTTTCCCTAAACCCTAGCTTAAACCCTAAGCTAATTCCTAACAAACTCCTTTTAGAAACTCTTCAACAAACTTTGGGAGGGAAAGTTCTAATTCAAACTTAAACCTAGGGTTTGGGAGTTCTATAAATAAGACCCTAGGCTCATCATTTAGATTTTATTCAACCTTGGGAATTATTCATCCAATTAGTGAATCAATCCCTTTCTTCATCTTCTTCCTCCTCAAGTTTAGTGAGAGAGCTTGTAGGAAACCCTAACCCTAAATCCAACCACAATTCAAGATCTTGAGTGCAAGCCAAGCAAGATGCCTTCAACCCTTTTATGAGCCGAGCCGATCTTCAATCGGGCAAGAGATCAAAGTAGATCCACGATCCACGGAGACGAGCGAAGCCGAGTCAACGATCGATTTCTTCTTCTTGTAGATTCTTGAAAGAATGTATTGAAATTGTTGATTAAATAAAAGGTGATATTCTTTTATCTTGTTTTCTTTAAATTCCGCATCATGTTATCTTTACAATTCTTGAATATTATCTGTGTGGTGATGTGTGAATAAAACTCCGCTCGTCGAGGAGTCGAGACGATCTTTAGTATGATGATGTAACAAATTTGTAATCGATTCTTGAATCCCACGAGTTTGTAAACCCTAGCAAGTTCAAGAATCGACGACCCAATTCGTTGCGATGCTTTCTTGATCGACATCGCTCGAGATTGGGGAGTTCCGATCGTTTCTTGAAATTGCTAGAGGCTAGAATGTGAATGATATCGACAATAGAACAAGGGATAAGATGAAACCCTAGTTTCACGAGAAAACCCTAACTCTTGTCGATGATCATCGATCTAGTATCTATCCTTCGAAGGACAAGAACACGATATCTTTAGATAACATCACGTCTATCGATCCGATCGATTCCTACGAGCCTCTCTTATATTCTTGATTGTTGATTGGAAATATTATCAAAACAACCGATTCTTGATTGTTTATAGTTTCTTGATTCTTGAGTAAAGAATAGTGACACTCGAATACAAATCACATCTTGAATCATGTTTTCGTTTATTGTTGCTTAACTTTTCCTTTCAAACGTATCAAAATACAATTGAATTGTGCAATCCCTGTGGACGATCCGCACTCATTCATTAACTACATCCGACACCGTAGTTTGATTGCGGTCAATATAATTTTTTTTTGATTGTCGTTACTTTTTACATATACACGTCAGAAAATGCATCAATCATCATGCAAGTAACGCGATGGACCCTCTAGAAGACAATAAATCTTAACTCGATTATGTGACCGTCTTGAACTGCCTCTAAACCTTAGGATTTGGGGCAGTATGGTGTGCCACATATGAGGTGTTGGCTTGACCCTTCTACGGCTGGACCATTGGTACTGTGGCATATGATGGATGTTTTTAAACTGATTTCAAGTGTTGAGATATATTGGGGAAATTTTGGGTGTTTGATTATTCGATCGGAAAGTTTAACACTGTCTTTTTATCTGGAATGTGATACAATATTTGGAATCCACAAGTAGTTATGAGATAACTAATTTGAATGTTATAAATCTAGCAGTTCAGTCTCAGATGATCGGTTGCCACGGAATTTTGATGTGATCAAAAGTCCGTCGCAATCACGTAGTGTACGCGGATACTCGCCGGGTAAACTTAATAGACAGCCACGCCCCAAAGCTCCGACCAAGTGACTGTAGGAGAACCCCGTCGCCAAAAGCATCCGTTCGGGTGCTCGCGGCAGCGGTGTTCGCCCTTAGTGCACTTCGTCGACGGCATCTGGGGGTGCGGCCGTCTACTAAAGTTTGCGACGAGCATTCGATCAGGTTGTCGGGACTCTTGTTGAATTGCCCGACTTGATATTGAAAAGAGTTTTCGATAATGAGACTAAAATACGGGGATTATAATTGTTAGGAATGCGATGTCTAAGGAATTCATTTGGTTAGGCATGCGATGTCTAAAGAGGTTGCGGATTCCAACCGTTATAGTTTTACACTTTCTTTTCTGTGACTGTAAGCATAGTATGTGGTGTATCGCCGGCTTCGTTGCTATACATCAACAACAATCGGGATACGCATACTTGCTTACGTTGATGATATGAGATATTATGTGTTGCTGTGATATGTTATATTGGATCGTCGCGTTCTGAATAGCCGGGGGTTTTATGCGAGATAAGCGTTTTTCTTTTTCATTCATGTAAAATTCATTTGTATGTGATATTCTTTTATTGGGGCACTTCCGGGCTGAGGATGATGTCACCATTGTATATTATTTACTTTTCCGCATTAGGTAGACCCAAGGCGGGGAGCACAAGAAACCGGGTTCTGGGGTCCAGTGGGAGACCATCTCGAGGAGTCGAGACCGGGTCTCCTAACCCCAGAATTGGCAGTGTTACTTGCCGCTCTCGTAGGGGTCTAGGGATGTGGGTTTGGCTATTCATCGCGACCGTGGAATCCGTGTTTTATACAGGCTCGTATTAAAACACGGACGTCCTAGTATATCCAATATTTCATATATGTTCTTCTGCTGCAATGTTCTGTGATGAGATCATATTACTGCCTGAGACGATGTTTATATTATATATGTGATATATGTTGTATTGCAGATTTCGTTTCAAATGTGATACTTGTGAAGCATAATAAAATGGGACTTCATTAATGAGATTAATGAAACTAAAAGAAACCTAAAGATGTTGTAGAAACTTGTTTAAAAACTGGTAGCTCTAGTTCTTGCTTTGCATAGCGGTGTTCCTTGTAGAACATCCAGCACCTTATTCGATAAGGAAAGAGCCGAGATCCCTTCACCGGGAGTGACCTCTTTAGTGAAACTAGCAGATGCTACAAACTCGGTTTGTCTTTTGATTGCTTCTATAGTTCTTGCTTTGCATAGTGATATTTGTGAAATATCCTGCACCTTATTCAATGAGGAAAGGGCCGACGATTCCTTCACCGGGAGTGACCCCTTTAGCAAAACTAGAAAAGCCTAAAAAACACTCCATTTAAAAATCACTCGATTCTACAACGATATCAAGTTCATTACACAAAGGGTTTTCTTAAAAACCTGTCGTAACCCTCCGTCATTTTAGGAAGTAGAGTACTTAGTATTCGTGCTGCGTATGTCGACTTTAGTTGAGGCGTAGTGTACGGTAGCTAAGTGATGTCTTCCTACACAGCATATGATGCGATTAGTTAGGGCATTCATGTGATTATGTCGACCATAATTGAGGGTCATGTAGGGTGGGTCTGATTAATCATGAAATGACGGGTAGAACTTGACTAGTGCTTATGATATGTTGACCTTAGTTAAGGTCATAAGTGCTAGGGGTAAAATATTATTGGGAATTTCAAGTGTTGAAATTTGCAATGAGATTGCATACCTTTTATGAGAGTTGGATCCCGATACCTGCTGCAAGTAAGAGTTACTCCTGGGAGAGTTTTACACATTACAATTAGCCGATCAAGTAAGTGTCTAGAAAGGTGTTAACGGGGTTACGCCTCTGGGAAAACGAGGTTTACTTTAATTAGGTTCGTGCGAAAGCACGGGGGACCTCCCTCAAAGTACCGACACTGGCCTGGCTGAAGGATCGGCGAACTTGTAGAGTGTAATTAATCCCGGCTAGTCTTTCCTTTTAGAGTTTGAAAGAAGATTTGACTAAAACAGTGGGAGACATCCTGATTAGATAGATTAGATAACCAATCTAATTTTGCAAGAGAATACGCTGAGTGTTTTCTTCTCTCTCTATCTCCAGGTAGCGACCATATCAGGCCTTAATCAAGATAATAATACGGATGTATTGACCGAACCCGCTTGTTATACTGAGCTGGGGAACGTTGGTCCCGCTCCAACTTATAATTGTTATAAGACAGAGCAGGAAATTGGGGATTACCAGAATTCCCGTGCCGCCCAAACGAAGAAAGTGCATACTGATGCATAATCTTCGGGTGTGTTCATTACAGAGAACTGTTTCTCAGTATACTTTACGTCCTGGGTATGAGATACCGGATCAGGATCCCGCATATGTAATCTGTTACATGGGCTACAGAAAGGTAGAGAACTGAGAACGGGTGATAAGTTTCATGAGACAGAAAACGGTGCAAGTGTTGCAGCCAAGTCTGTTGGTCACTATCACCCTGTATTACCAGAATACATTGATTCTGAACAAATGTTATTAGATACCGAACCTGATATACAACATCATATCTGTCTCTTTATTAGTAAAGAAAGGATATAATTTTGTATTGTTGGATAATGTTTTGAACATTTCCTATATCAAGAGTTGATCGGTTCAGGCACGTTATCTAAAAGCATAGACGTTCTAAATCAAACTACAGTTCTTAGTATACAGAACACACACAAGAGGAAGAGTTCAGAAATGAACGAATCCTTCTTGAGGCATTGTAGACTAGGTCATATCAATGCGACCCGACTAGCTAAGTTACATTTAGATACATATTTAATTTATTTTGAATTTACATCTTGTGAAACTTGCCGGTCATGTCACAAAGATACGATGACCATAGCTCTCTTTATTGGAAACAGAGAAAGAGTTAGTGAACTCTTGGGATTGATACATGGTGATGTATGTAAAGTCCCCTGTCTTCACATGCCAAGACCGGTTCTTTGTACTTCATTATATTCACTGATGATCTCTCTAGATTCAGACATATGTTCCTGTTGAAACACAAGCCCGAAACTTTTCAGATAATCACAGAATATAACTTAGAAGTAGAGAACCAAAAACGGGTATAAGTATTATGTCCTTTGATGAGATCAAGGAGGAGAATACTTGAGCACGGAATTTCTGGACTATTCTAAAGGAGAATGAGATTCTCTCTCAGCATTACTCCTCCGTATACACCACAGCACGTCGGTGTATCGGGGCGGAGCAATAGCACCCTATGTGATATGGTGTGCTCTATGATGAGTACTACTGGGTTTCCTATTTCCTTTTGGGAGTTATGCCCTTGAGAAGCTGCATACCTATTGAATAGGGTTCAAATCAAATTAGTTTCCTACCACTTCATATGTGATATGGAAAGGGAAGAGCCCATATATTAAGTTTGTTAAGATTTGGGGTTGTCCGGCCTATGTCTAAAAGCAAAATCCGGACAAGCTCGAGGCAAGGTCAGCTCTGTAAAACTGGAAGTAGTTCCAGCTATACAAACTGCAGCTGATGATTTGGTAGAACTAAAGGATTCAGTAGTTTCCAACGAACCTCAGCCTCTCCGCCGATCTAGTAGGGTTCCTCACCCACCTGAGAGATACTTCGGTTTCTCTATGACAGTGGGAGCGAGGATTACATCATGAGATGATGACCCGACTAGTTTCGAGCAGGCCATCAGGAGTGGGACTCTGTAAGAATGGCTGGATGCTTATCGATCTGAGATGGAATCCTTATACACCAACAAAGTATGGACTTTGGTTGCTTTATCTGAAGGGTTAAATCCCCATCAGGAGCGAGTATATCTTGAGAAGATTACTTTGTGTACATCGAAAAGTTGAGACTTTCAAAGCCATGCTTAAGTCTATCCAGATCCTACTTGCCACTGCTACATACCATGACTACGATATCTGGTGGTTGGGTGTCATGACTGCTTTTCTAAATGATGTTTTAGAAGAGAGCGTCTATAAGTACACAGCCAGAGGGCTTCGTAGACAGTGGGAGCAGCGGAAACGTGTGCAAGATGTTTTATGTGATAAAGTAGGCTTCGCGGAGTTTGAACATCTGTTTTGATGTGGTAGTCAAAGAGTTTGACTTCATCAAAATGATAGATGAACCTTGTATATACAAAAAGGTAGTAGGGAGTATGGTGGTGATCCTCGTAGAGTACGTGGATGACATACTCTTGATAGGGAAGGAGTTTCCTTTGCTACGCTCGGTCAATCTCCGCTTATCACAAGGATTCTCAATATAGGATCAAAGTGATACCTCCTAAATCCTGCGTTTTGAATCTATAAGATAGATGTAATTGGATGTTAGGATTCTCACTAGTTATAGTGAGATGGTATCAATCGATCCTGGGGAGAATCACTGGAAAGGTTTCAGGGTGATAAGGACGACTGAATGTCAGTCACAGGCATTGTCTTTACTCTCAGTGGAGGGACGGTATGTTGGAAGAGTTCCAAGCTAGATACCGTGACTTACTAGACGATTAAAGTCAAGATACATCGTTACCAAGGATGCTACCAAAGAGGCAGTCTGGATATATATAAGTTCATGAGATGAACTTCGTTCCTACCATTGTGTGACAATGGAGTTGTGGCTTATGCCAAAGAACCCCCGTCCCATCAGAAATCCGGATATAATTCTTAGGCAGTATCACCTGATCATGGAGATGGTTGATCTCCAGGGAGATCGAGGTTAGGAGAGTAGACACAGAGGACAACAGCACGGATCCACTCACAAAGGCCTTTTTCCCAGTAGAGACTCTTATGGGATGGTTGAATATGAGATACTTCAACCACAGCTAATTGTTGGGTATGCGATACCACAACAGATGGCCCTAGTGCAAGTGGGAGATTGTTAGTTATATGTGTGCCATAGAGGCCATTACTGTACATACGATTTTTATTGTAATGGATGCTTGGATATATATAGGGAGGACTTTCTTGCTCGACATGATAGTACGCTATCTGGTTGTACTTTATCTTAACATGTACTCTGATTGTCTCTATATTACATGTTGATAAAGCCCTTAGGATATGTACTCGACTACTGGAACTATGATGAGATCATACTAGTGGGGCCACGGTAGTCGACGAGTACATCCTATAACTGTTCTTAGTCGAGAGTGTATCGAGACAGGGCATCGATACACCAGAGTAGACTAGCGTATACGCCTCTTGACCCATATGATGGGCGATGGATGATCCCATATCCATCGGTGTTTGACATCAAGGATGGTGTACGGGTGCTCAGTAGAGACTGGGTATACTAGACGGACTCGCCGAGAACTCCCAAATGGTATTATACCTCACGTCAGATGGCAGTTCTCCGGTGACACTGGTACAGAGTAGTCTGTTGACCCGAGATCGTCATAGAGTCTTGTGTGATTCCCACTGTGCTTTGATTTCCATCATACCACGTCCAAGAGGGCGTGCAAAAAGGTAGCTTTTGGGTACAGTCCCGAATCACATGGAGGCAATGAGCGATAGGAGGGGATTCGTCTCTCCCGGTATAGGGAGTTGATGTTGTGCTGTGTTCGATTGGCTATAACCGGAAATCCCTGGCCAGGGTTGCTGAGATTTACTGGTAAGTGTTATCAGTAGTTTCTCAAACTGTTATAGACCTCATATCGACACGACTTATTAAGCTACTGGGGTCTGACGTTTACCACCCCTAGGCGAGATATGCGACATATCAGACGACGAGATCGGACTGTACGTGAGTGTTACTGATTGGATTCACAGAAGAATGTACAGGCTTGCTTGTTGATCTTCTGAGCGCTCAATACCTGGGTGGCTGTTACGTTTAGCTGACTGCTTGCAGCTTGTGGGTGTTTGATATGATCCTCACCTACTGCCGGCGTATTGACGATTCTTTAGAGTCCTACACAGAGGTTTCTTGGCTCAGGCAAAACGAAGTAGGAGCACATATGTGATATGTGCGGGATCGAGGATAATGCGGTATGTGATACCGTATTGGATTCTCGCGATATGAGATATCGGCCGGGTATATGTGATATAGCCGGGTCATCGTATTAGTCGGTTATACGCGATATAGCCGGATTGTCGGATCAAGTGTTGATTCGATAATTTAATAAATAATAATATATATGATATATTAAATTACATTAACTAATATTAGCTCACTAAAAGATTCTTTTTCTCACTCGGGTAATACATTGATATATATGCGATATATGTTAATTGTATTATTTTCTTTTGTTACAATAAATTTTATATATGTGATATATAATATTGTAACATGATATGATAACTAATGCAATATGTTTAGTAGAGATTAAACAAGATTAGGGTTTGATTTGGGTTAATGCTTTCTAGATGTTTCTAGAAGGTTTTCTTTTGTTTTGTGAAAGATATTTTGTTATGACTCATTCCTTAACCTAACCCAAACCCTAACCCTAGTTAATTCTCTACATGGGTTTAGTTGACCATGGTTGCATTAATCATGATATTTATCCTTTCATTATTCATCACAAAAGGAATTCTATTATTATTGTTCAACTTCTTTCTTCTTTCTTTCATAGAAAAAGCTTTCTAGCTTTTTCAAGGTGATGAAAAATGAGTGAGTAAATGAAAATAAAAGAGAGCAAAAATCCTACTTCATCATCCTCATCTACCCTTGCCATTTAGATGAGGGTGGTCACATCATTTTATGAGTGTTAGCTTGTGTTAATGAAACTTCACGGTAGATCATCTTTGTTATCGAAGATCGGAAGCAAGTTTGCATTTTTCTCTTCGCGGAGCCTCTCGAGAGTCTGGAACACGATGATCGCAGCGAAGGGACTTCAACACGGAGCTTAAGAAGTGAAGGACCGGATCTACAAAGGTTGTAATCTCTCTCACTTAGTGTTAAAGAGTTTAACATGCATGTTTTCGCCTAAACCCTAGTTTAAAGATCCGGCTTCGGGTTGTTCGGCACGGCTAAATTTTTAATCGGGCATGGTTGATGCCTCGTAGAACCTTGTGAGCATGCCTAGCAACCCTACACGATGTGATATGATGACTTAGTGTGATATGTCATTTTATGGATTCGAGTCGATATGAGATTGTTGATACCTTTGTCGGTCCCCTGATACGAGATGGACATGGATGTGACCTGAGAGATACGTACTTTTTATGGATAATGTTTTGCATATTGAGTGATATTGTTAGTGTATATGCCCTAGAGGCCATTACTGTATCATACTGGTTTGTATATTACTTAATGGATGCTTGGGATATTCACCTTGTATATACAATCTTGCTCAAAATAGTAGTATGCTACTTGGTTTGTTTCTACTTCAATGTGTACATGTGTTTATTTTTGTATATCGCCTATACACATTAGTAGAGCCCTTAGGATCTTTGCTTGATTACCAGCGATGTGATGGCCGTCACACTAGTGGGGCTGGGTAATCTATAAGCACATCCTTATGCAGGTCCCTGGTCGCAGGACTATCGAGACAGGGCATCGATACTCCGGAGTAGACCAGCGCATGCGCTTCTCATCCCAGTGTGGGAGACGGTCTGTCCCACAGCCGTCAGTACGTCGTACTTGAGATAGTATGCGGGTGCTCGTTAGGTTACGGGTACACTGGACAGGACTCGTCGGGAACTGACTAGTTGGTATTATACCTATCGTCAGTTATCAGTTCCCAGGTGACATGAGTACAGCTTAGTCCGCTGACTTGACACTGTCACTTCGCCTCGGGTGTGTTCCCACTGTACTTTGATCACTACCCTACCACGGCTCAAAGGAGTCGTGCAAACAGGCGGTGGTTGGGTGCAGTCCCGAAGCACTTGGAGGCAGTGACGGTTAGACAGGATTCGTCTCTCCCGGTATTGGGGGTTGACATCGCGCTGTGTCTAGGAGAGCCATTACACGAGTAGTCCCTGGCCAGGGCAAACGAGATATACTGGTAGGTTTCCAGTGTTATCTCAGGGTGTATTGGGCTTCACTCCGGCACGACTTGTACCGCTATTGGGGGACTGACGTTTACCGCCCCCTAGGCCCGCCATGCGATGTATCAGACGAACAGACCGGACTGTACGGAGAATGTCACGCTCAGGCTCAGTAGGAGTTCAGATGGGTTTCGCCTCGTCGGTCTTCTTGTCGGCATTACCTGGGGACCGTTACGCACAGCTAGTGCCGCTTGCGGTCTGTGGTTAAACCCACTGCCAGCGTAGTGTCGAGTCTTTAGAGTCCCACACAGAAAGCTTTTCGCCTTTAGGCAAAAGAGTAGAGGTCGCATGGTATTGCGACAGGTCGCATGGTTTTGCGACAGGGTTCGGTCACATCCGTGCACTTGTGCACGTACAGTGTCCGGACAGTTTACACTAGCGGGCTTTGGTTTAAGCCAGATCCTAGTGTACCTTATGGGATTGGATTTATCCAGTTTGCATTCGTGTTCCTCGGAACGCGGATGCGGGTGTGTATGCACAGTTGACAGGGAGGCAGAGGCAGCGGATTCTCATTAGGGTTGTTGACAGTTGACCGTTGACTTTTTGACTTTATGCTCAACCCTAATGAGAATATGATTTGTGGTTAACTATTATATTAATTAAGTATTATGGTGATATGGTTGTTGACTTGTTGACTTTTGTTGACTTGTTGACTTTGGTGACTTGTTGACTTTTGTTGACTTGTTGACCGGTTGACTAGGCTTGACTAGTTGACCATCATGATGACCATGGTTATCATTTCATGCCAAAGACTTTTTTCTTGCTTGCTTTTTTGAGTAAAATGAGTGCATGATATGATAACCTTATGGTTGCTTCTAACCATTACCATAAGACTTTGGTTGATATGATGAGTTATCATTGCTTTGGATTATGAGAGGGTGAGAGACAAAATACTTGCTCATTCTTTCTTGCTCATTCTCTCTCTTGTTCTTGAGCTCTCCTCTTGCTCTCACCCTCAACCTCTTCCTCCCTCTCTTGATCTATGGTTCTCTTGTCTCATGAGTTGAGAATCAAGAACCATAGATAAAATCCCATTCTAAATCATCTCTACTCATTCTAGTTCACTAGGTTTAGCAAACCAAGTGAACTAGTTTCTTCAAAGAACGAAGAAGGAGCTAAAGGTTGGAGCTTTCAAGTGGATCTATCTTCGGCGTACGGAGACAACGAGAAGGAGCCATCGAACCACCATCGGAGCTTGAAGAGAAGGAGTTCAAGTTTAGGTATAACCATCTTCATCCGAGTAGCTAAATATCTTTAGCTTAGTTTGCTAGTTTTAGTTTAGACAACGATCCCGACCATAGTTTAGTCCATGTTGCCTCTTGCGATAAAAATTCGTTTTTTATACCGTTTCCGCCTCCCCGTAAGAACCGGGGGTCGCAACGTGGACTTACAGTGGTATCAGAGCCTAACTAAACTTAAACTAGCTTGGTAGTGAAGTGTAACGAAGTTCGGAACCGAAAAAAAAATCACAAAACCGGATAATCACAAAAACTGAGTTTCTGTTGAAATTTTTTCTGCTCAAAATGAAAAACTTTATACTCCTAAATTCGGCTCAGGGTTTTGTGTGAACACCCAAGAAAAACGATACAGTGATTCGCCTAAAGTGCCGCGCTTCCGCCGCGTGATCCTTCTTAGACGCCGCGGAACCGCCGCGACTTGGTGTCTTCTCTGCATCGTTTTTCGTGCAGTGTGTTTGTGTGTTGGTTTTGGGATTTTTAAAATATATTATATGTGCCCAGATTTTCCAGAAAAGAAATTTCCTTTTGGGGTCCTATAATTCCGTATTTTTTCCGAACTTCACTGCACTTTGACTATGATGGTTATATCTGTGATGCTTGCATGTATTGAACGTCGGCTAATCGCTATAAGTCGATTAGTCGGGGTTATACATGATCTGTAATGTGCTGGAATGTGTATATGAATGTGTTGGACTGTCGCGGGTGAATAGCCGGGGTGGATGCGAGATGAGCTTTTGTTTTTCTTTCATTCATTGTAAATGTAAATTGATGTAATAATTATTATTTGTTTGACCGCACAACCGGGTCGGGGTTGTAGCCGTCATTGTATAATTCTTTTTACTGTTTTTGCTCCTAGGATAGACCCATGGAGGGGTGCACAAACTACCGAGTACTTGGCGGGTAGTTTGCCGCACCCGTAGGGGTCTTGGGTGGGGTATTTGGCTATTCACCGCGACCGTGTTATCCGCTTTTCGTTTCAGGCTCGAAAGGATTGCGGATTGCTAGTATATCCAATGCATTCATCTGTGATCTGTAATGTCTATCATTGCTTACTATTTAGGCGTTGCTTATGTTTTACAGACGCGCTAGCCCAGCCCCCGCTCTGTCGTTAGTTAAGTAACCTAACGGGTAATGACGGGGCCCAGTGGCGAATGCGAATGGCATAAGCGTACGTCATATTTTGGTTGTTTTCTGCAATGGTAGGGTTAAATGATGGGACGCATTAAAAGTACTAATGCAAGAATATCACGCATTAAAAGAACTAATGCAAGATAATAAACCAAGTTAAAGTCGTTGGAACACTTTCGAAAAACCACTCGGTTCTTTTCAAAACAAACTTTTAAAATACGGAGTTTGAGCCACTCCATTTAAAAGCTATCTCGTTCCATCGACCATATCAAGTTCACTACGTTCACGGTTTTGCCAAAACCATCCGTAGCCCTCCGTCGTTTCACATGAATAGTCAATAGTATTCAAGCTGTGTATGTTGGCCAAAGTCAAGGCACAGTGATTGGTAGCTATTGGGTGTTCATGTGTAGCATAGATAGATGCGTTGGTTTGGGACAGTCGTACTGCCATTTTGGCCAAAGTCAAGGGTAGGTACGGATGGATCCAAATTAACCTGGATAATGACGGGTAGAACTTGACATGTGACTTATGATATTTTGGCCAAAGTCAAGGTCATAAGAGCATGGGGCAAAAATCCACATCGGGAGTTTCATAAGTACTGAAACTTGCTAGATTTGCATACCATTTGGAGTGTGATGATTCTGGTAGGATTCCTTCAGTTTCGTCATGCAATGATATTTGGATCCCGATCCTACTGTGAGTATATGCTACTCCTCGGGAAATTTCTCACTTAACGATCAATGCTATAAACCTAGTAGGTGCCTAGAAAGGTGTTAGCGGGGCTACGCCCCCAGGGAAAAGAGGTTCTCTAATTAAGGAACTTCGCGAAAGCGTTGGAAAACCTCCCTCGAAGTACCGACACCGGCCTGGCTGAACGGTTAAGCAAGTATTGTACGGTGGGATTAATCCTGACTAATTCTTCCTTTATGGTTTGAGGAGGGATTCGAGAAACAGTGGGAGCCATCCTGTTTAGACAAACTAAAAACCACTCTAAACTTGCAAGAGCATCATGCTGAGTGTTTCTTCTTCTCTCTCCTAATTGCAGCGACCAATCAACATGACTGGACTTAAGTTACTCCTAGATAAAAACAAACTGACAGGGCCAAACTACAAAGATTGGCTCAGGAATGTCAAGATAGCAATCACTTATGACAAGCTGGGGTATCTTCTTACCACCAAAGCTCCCCCTGTCCCTGGTCCAACTTCCAGCGTCGCGGATAAGGAAATCCGCAAGACTTGGGAGATTGATAGCGCGAAGGCCAAGTGCCTCCTGCTTGCCTCGATGGACAACGAACATCAGAGGAGGCATGAGAATATGGACATGGAGTCCATATTGCTCCATACAAAAGAACTGTATGGAGAGCAATCACGTATCGCAAGATACGAAGCGTCGAAAAAGTTATTTTCGACAAGAATGGCCGTCGGATCATCAGTAGCCGAGCATGTGCTAAAGATGATCGGCTTCATTGAGGAGCTCGCTGACCTAGGGATCACATTGGAGAGTGAGCTATATACGGATATAGTTCTCCAGTCCCTTCCTTCCACTTACGCCCAGTTTATACTGAACTTCAACCTACAAGAAAAAGAGGTTGAACTATCAGAGCTCCTCAACATGCTGAGGAGCGCAGAGGGCACCCTACAGAAAGGTAGGGAAACATCCACTTTGTTTGTAGGAGGATCATCTTCTTCTAGGTCCAAGGCGAAAGCCAAGGGAAAGAAGAAGAAGGCCCCCGCCAAACCAAGGGGCGGTGTTGGTAAAGTGGATACGAAGGGAAAAGGTAAAGCAACAAAGATAGCAGGGAAGCTTGTGGATAAGGAAGAATGCTTCTATTGTCATAAGAAAGGACACTGGAAGAATGATTGCAGGGCCTGGAAGGCCAGAACACAGGAATTGAAGCAGGTTGCAGCTTCAGCTTCAGGTGTGTATGTTATTGAAAACTGTCTTTCAATAAACTCTACTTCCTGGGTATTGGATACCGGATCAGGATCTCATATCTGTAATTCTTTGCAGGCGTTGAGAAACCGTAGTGTTTTGAAAGCAGGTGACATGACCCTCAGAGTTGCAAACGGAACTAGCATGGATGCTAAAGCCGTGGGGGACTATCACCTGGGAATGTCAGATGGACATGTTTTGGTTTTGCGTAATTGCTTTTTTGTACCCAACGCAACTTGTAATATCATTTCTGTATCTTTAGTTTCTAAAGAAGGCTATGAATTTGCGTTTGTAAGTAATGTTGTAAACATTCACCTTAATCAAGTTTTGATTGGGTCAGGTACATTGAGTAATGGTATATACGTGTTAAACCAACCACAGATTTTCAACGTCCAGAATACACACAAAAGAAAGTCTCCAGAAATAAATCAGACTTTCTTATGGCATTGTAGATTGGGTCACATCAATGAGAGAAGGTTGACTAAGTTACATACAGAAGGATATTTGAATGCGTTCGAATATCAATCGTATGCCACTTGTCAATCTTGTCTCAAAGGAAAGATGACAAAGACTCCGTTTACTGGACAAGGAGTAAGAGCGAGCGAGCTCTTGGGACTCGTACACAGTGACGTGTGCGGTCCAATGTCTACACATGCCCGAAGCGGACATTCTTACTTCATTACTTTTACGGATGACTTCTCAAGGTACGGTTATGTCTTCTTAATGAAACATAAGTCCGAGGCCTTTGGAAAATTCCAGGAGTATAAGAATGAAGTAGAGAAACAGACCGGCAAAAGTATTAAGATTCTAAGATCGGATCGAGGTGGAGAATACTTAAGTGCCGAGTTCCTGGACTATTTAAAAGAGAACGGAATTCTCTCACAGCTTACTCCTCCATACACCCCGCAACATAACGGTGTATCGGAGAGACGGAACCGCACCCTATTGGATATGGTGCGGTCCATGATGAGTAACGCTGAGTTACCGCGATCATTCTGGGGGTATGCGCTAGAATCAGCCGCATACCTTTTGAACCGAGTTCCCACTAAGACTGTGCCTACCACGCCATTTGAGATGTGGTGTGGGAAGAGACCCCATCTTAATCACATTAAGATATGGGGAAGTCCAGCTTTTGTCAAAAAGCAGCATACGGACAAGCTCGAGGCACGCTCAGTACTGTGCAAGTTTGTGGGATATCCAAAGAATTCCAAGGGATATTTCTTCTACTGTGAAGAGGAACAAAAAGTTCTTGTTTCTCGACATGCCCACTTTCTAGAACACCAGTTCATAGAAAAAGAAATAAGTGGGAGCGCAGTAGAACTGGAAGAAATTCCAGAACCACAGACTGTTACTGAAAGCTTGATGGAACCAGAGGGTTCAACAGAACAGGACATTCCTACGCCGCTCCGCAGGAGTAGTAGGCAGTCTCATCCGCCCGAGAGATACTACGGTTTTCTCATAGACGGGGATAGAGAGGATTGCATCATAGATTATGATGAGCCTACTAGCTTCCAGCAGGCCGTTCAGAGCGTTGACTCAGTGAAATGGCTGGATGCAATGCGGACCGAAATGGAGTCCATGTACACCAACAAGGTATGGACGTTGGACATTGTTCCAGACGGGGTAAAACCCGTAGGATGCAAGTGGATCTTCAAAAGGAAGATTGGTGTAGATGGACAGGTTGAGACCTATAAAGCTAGGCTGGTAGCAAAGGGTTTTCGTCAAAGACCTGGCTTGGACTACGATGAAACCTTTTCTCCAGTAGCCATGCTGAAATCCATTCGGATCCTTCTTGCCATTGCTGCCTTCCACGATTATGAGATCTGGCAAATGGACGTAAAGACAGCTTTTCTAAATGGAAATTTAGAGGAGTGTGTCTATATGGACCAGCCAGAGGGTTTCATTCAGAGTGGGAGCAGCGGAAAGGTGTGCAAGTTGCTTAAGTCCATCTATGGACTAAAGCAGGCATCGCGGAGTTGGAACATCTGCTTTGATGAGACGGTCAAAGAATTTGGCTTTATCAGAAATCCAGATGAACCATGCATCTATAGTAGATTTGTAGCGAGAACTGTAGTATTCCTCGTTTTATACGTGGATGACATTCTCTTAATAGGAAATGACATTCCTATGCTACAATCTGTCAAGGGGTTCTTGTCACACAGGTTCTCCATGAAAGACCTGGGTGATGCCTCATACATTCTGGGTATCCGGATCTACCGTGACAGATCCAAGAGGATATTAGGACTTTCACAGTCCAGGTACATCGACACCATACTGAAGAGATTCAGTATGGAAGATTCCAAGCGCGGTAACCTACCGGCTTGTCACGGGATCACCCTCTCTAAAGAGATGTCTCCCAAGACTGATTTGGAGAGGGATCGCATGTCTATTATACCCTACGCTTCTGCGGTAGGCTCTATAATGTATGCGATGTTGTGTACCAGGCCGGATGTAGCTTATGCACTGAGTGTGGTAAGCCGGTATCAGTCTAACCCTGGGGAGAAACACTGGATAGCGGTAAAGAACATTCTCAAGTACCTGAGAAGGACTAAGGAGATGTTCTTGGTGTATGGCGGAAAAGACCTCCAGATCGAGGCCTTTGCTGACTCCAGCTTCCAGAGTGACAAGGATGATTCCAAGTCCATGTCGGGTTTTGTCTTTACCCTCAATGGAGGGGCGGTGTGTTGGAAGAGTTCCAAACAGGAAACCGTTGCAGACTCGACGATGGAAGCGGAATACATCGCTGCATCTGATGCCGCAAAAGAAGCTGTCTGGATAAGGAAGTTCTTGAAAGAACTTCAGGTGGTTCCGTCCATTGTTGATCCAATACCTCTGTATTGCGACAACAACGGGGCTATAGCTTTAGCGAAGGAACCCAGGTCCCATCAGAGATCCAGGCACATCTTAAGGCGGTATCACTTGATCAGGGAGATCGTAGATCGCCAGGAGATCGAGGTTCGGAGAGTCGCTTCAGAAGATAACACTGCTGATCCATTCACCAAGGCCCTGCCCCAGACTCAGTTCGAGCGGCTGATCGAGATGATAGGTCTTCGATACGCCAGTACATGGCCTTAGTGCAAGTGGGAGATTGTTAGTGTATATGCCCTAGAGGCCATTACTGTATCATACTGGTTTGTATATTACTTAATGGATGCTTGGGATATTCACCTTGTATATACAATCTTGCTCAAAATAGTAGTATGCTACTTGGTTTGTTTCTACTTCAATGTGTACATGTGTTTATTGTTGTATATCGCCTATACACATTAGTAGAGCCCTTAGGATCTTTGCTTGATTACCAGCGATGTGATGGCCGTCACACTAGTGGGGCTGGGTAATCTATAAGCACATCCTTATGCAGGTCCCTGGTCGCAGGACTATCGAGACAGGGCATCGATACTCCGGAGTAGACCAGCGCATGCGCTTCTCATCCCAGTGTGGGAGACGGTCTGTCCCACAGCCGTCAGTACATCGTACTTGAGATAGTATGCGGGTGCTCGTTAGGTTACGGGTACACTGGACAGGACTCGTCGGGAACTGACTAGTTGGTATTATACCTATCGTCAGTTATCAGTTCCCAGGTGACATGAGTACAGCTTAGTCCGCTGACTTGACACTGTCACTTCGCCTCGGGTGTGTTCCCACTGTACTTTGATCACTACCCTACCACGGCTCAAAGGAGTCGTGCAAACAGGCGGTGGTTGGGTGCAGTCCCGAAGCACTTGGAGGCAGTGACGGTTAGACAGGATTCGTCTCTCCCGGTATTGGGGGTTGACATCGCGCTGTGTCTAGGAGAGCCATTACACGAGTAGTCCCTGGCCAGGGCAAACGAGATATACTGGTAGGTTTCCAGTGTTATCTCAGGGTGTATTGGGCTTCACTCCGGCACGACTTGTACCGCTATTGGGGGACTGACGTTTACCGCCCCCTAGGCCCGCCATGCGATGTATCAGACGAACAGACCGGACTGTACGGAGAATGTCACGCTCAGGCTCAGTAGGAGTTCAGATGGGTTTCGCCTCGTCGGTCTTCTTGTCGGCATTACCTGGGGACCGTTACGCACAGCTAGTGCCGCTTGCGGTCTGTGGTTAAACCCACTGCCAGCGTAGTGTCGAGTCTTTAGAGTCCCACACAGAAAGCTTTTCGCCTTTAGGCAAAAGAGTAGAGGTCGCATGGTATTGCGACAGGTCGCATGGTTTTGCGACAGGGTTCGGTCACATCCGTGCACTTGTGCACGTACAGTGTCCGGACAGTTTACACTAGCGGGCTTTGGTTTAAGCCAGATCCTAGTGTACCTTATGGGATTGGATTTATCCAGTTTGCATTCGTGTTCCTCGGAACGCGGATGCGGGTGTGTATGCACAGTTGACAGGGAGGCAGAGGCAGCGGATTCTCATTAGGGTTGTTGACAGTTGACCGTTGACTTTTTGACTTTATGCTCAACCCTAATGAGAATATGATTTGTGATTAACTATTATATTAATTAAGTATTATGGTGATATGGTTGTTGACTTGTTGACTTTTGTTGACTTGTTGACTTTGGGGACTTGTTGACTTTTGTTGACTTGTTGACCGGTTGACTAGGCTTGACTAGTTGACCATCATGATGACCATGGTTATCATTTCATGCCAAAGACTTTTTTCTTGCTTGCTTTTTTGAGTAAAATGAGTGCATGATATGATAACCTTATGGTTGCTTCTAACCATTACCATAAGACTTTGGTTGATATGATGAGTTATCATTGCTTTGGATTATGAGAGGGTGAGAGACAAAATACTTGCTCATTCTTTCTTGCTCATTCTCTCTCTTGTTCTTGAGCTCTCCTCTTGCTCTCACCCTCAACCTCTTCCTCCCTCTCTTGATCTATGGTTCTCTTGTCTCATGAGTTGAGAATCAAGAACCATAGATAAAATCCCATTCTAAATCATCTCTACTCATTCTAGTTCACTAGGTTTAGCAAACCAAGTGAACTAGTTTCTTCAAAGAACGAAGAAGGAGCTAAAGGTTGGAGCTTTCAAGTGGATCTATCTTCGGCGTACGGAGACAACGAGAAGGAGCCATCGAACCACCATCGGAGCTTGAAGAGAAGGAGTTCAAGTTTAGGTATAACCATCTTCATCCGAGTAGCTAAATATCTTTAGCTTAGTTTGCTAGTTTTAGTTTAGACAACGATCCCGACCATAGTTTAGTCCATGTTGCCTCTTGCGATAAAAATTCGTTTTTTATACCGTTTCCGCCTCCCCGTAAGAACCGGGGGTCGCAACGTGGACTTACAGATATGCCGTACGAGACTTAGATCCGTACCCCGATGTTGTATAGGTTCATAGAATCCCTATTTGTTTAATACTGCCGTACGATAGATTTCCGTACGTGATGAGTTTTACCTGTTGATTTATCCATACCCTTGTTTAGAGGATGCCGTACGATGGTTTGTACCGTACGCGATGTTGTGAGGCTGGATGTCGATTGATGGATTCACCGACTCGGACATATTGTAGACACGTATACCTTATAGCTTTTAGTTGACGATGTACTTTATACTACGTTCATGTTATTCTCATTACATTACTTATACTTGTACTAGTACACCTACACCATTATCGATGATGCGTATGTTGCACATACACAGATTGCTAGCTCATACACTTTCATCATTGATAATTGCTATGTCACTCACACAGTAGAATTGCTCTATCATGCTATGATATACTTGCTATGTTCATATCACTGTTCCCCATTGCATGAGATATACAGACATGCTTACATCCTGTTATATGTTGCATACCTTGCTACAGCTACATGCACATCATGCATACATACTGACTTGTACACCCACATATCTTGCTATAGCTGCATATACCCCTAAGTGGTTTTGTTTTGACATGTGATATTGAGACGTTGCTTATTATGCTATTGTGCTTATGAGATGCATCATACATACCTGCTTACATGTAGATAAACTTATCTCGCTATAGTTACATGTACACTTCATATGATGCTGCACTTGATTTCGAAGGATTTGGGAACCGCATGATACATTTTAAACTGGATTCATTTAAAAGAGTGGTTTTCCCTTAATATGCTCATATTGCTGTTTTATGTTGCATTTATTAGTTTTCATGGAATTTCGCATTGAGATATGGATTTCATACGATTTATGAATTTGAGAACAGTGGGGGAGTTTTCAAGAAATTTATGTATTGTTTGAAAATCCGGTTTCTCTTGATATGATATTTCAGTGCGTCCACCATATGATTTCTCGGTTCTGAGATTGGCATGTGACACCCGATTCGAGGAGGAGGAGGAACCGTCTGTGGGTACATGGTGGAGCCCGGTATGGTACCCTGGGGCGAGAGATGATTTCGTGGTGTAGACGATGAGCCTGGCAGAGGGACCACTACCTACCGGTGACAGTATTTGGACTCGGCGGATATCTTGGGGATACCGACCGGAGTCATGTTCATACATGCTATATGGATTGCAGGTGTCGATGTGGACACTCAGGTTTTATGAGATGTAGTGACATCAGGGCCGGTCATGGTGACGGTGCCTGGCAGATGAGGATTTACGTGTCGATGCTAGACACGGGTTTCATGATGTTTCGAGTGTCGGTGTGGACGCTCCGGTTCCATGATTTTGTTGTGTCGCGAGGGACACACGTTGTTTCATATTCTCATATTTACCTGCATATACTTTTATGATATTTCCATGCAGGAGTTGTTGTGTCAGTGGTTGACACGTGGACGAGATCCACTTGTATACATGCATTGATTATATTGTTGGATGATATCCACTTGCTGATAGGCATTTATTATGTATTGGCACATATGCAGATACAGTCACCCTAGATATCATAGTATTACCTTTATGATATAGTTGACCTAGGAATCGTTGTTTATTTCGATTTCTACCTGGTGATGTTTTTCTATTCACGAGTTGGCAACTCACCCCCGTTGTGCCATAGTTCTTGCAGGTTGACCGCATGGATTAGTTGCGGTATCGCTGGCACACGGCTGTTTTCGGGTGGCTTGCTTATGGTAGGTGGTACATGTTGGATTGTGCCCCTCTTATACTCATTATTCATATTGTATCTAGTCACTCTATCAATTCAGAAACTAGTAATTGCATATGTTGCAGACTTAGAAGACTTGTAGTTTCGAGACTTGAGCGATGCGTTTTATGTTCGCTTTTGGGGTTGATGTCTTGCTTTACTTTTCCTTGTGTGGATCTTCGCCGTTGGGCATCGTATACTGTTGGAGATAGTGCCCTCAGAGTCAATTATTGGGTCACAGGCACGTGATTTCAATGATTGAGGGAGGATCTATTCCGGTAGAACAGTCTTACTCAAGATGATAGTATGCTATCTGGTTTATCTTATCATCGTTTACTGCTTTAGGTGACCTGACAGGTCGCTATTGCACGTTGATAGAGCCCCTAGGATTCTTGCTTGACTGCCAGCAGTATGATGGCGATCATATACGTGGGAGCTGGTAGTCTATAAGCACATCCTTAAAAGGTCCCTAGTCGTGGGAGTTTCGATACAGGGCATCGATACTCCATAGTAGACCAGTGTATACAGTCGAGACCCCGACGAGGGGCGGTGGCCGGTCTCACAAGCCACTGGTGTCAGTTGGTTCACCTAAGATGTATACAGGTGCTCATTGGGTTATGAGTACACCGGACAGGACTCGCCGGGAACATGCTAGTTGGTCTTATACCTGACGTCAGGTAGCAGTTCCCTGGTGACATGTGTACAGGTTAGTTCATCGACCTGAGGATCGTCATTTGTCTCGTGTGAGTTCCCACTGTACTTTGATTACTACCCTACCACGCTGAAAGGAGACGTGCAAACAGGTTTTAGTTGGGTACAGTCCCGAGCCACATGGAGGTAGTGAGCGGATCTTCAGGGTTCGTCTCTCCCGGTATTGGGGGTGAGGTCGCGCTGTGTCTAGGAGAGCCCTTACACGAAGTTCTTGGCCAAGGCAGGAGATTTACTGGTAGGTATTCCAGTAATATCTCAGGGTGTTCTGGGCTACACTCCGACACAACTTGTACCGCTTTTGGGGGTCTGACTTTTACCAACCCCCTAGGCCCGCCATGCGATACTCATAGACGAACGGACCGGACTGTACAGATATTGTCACTGACAGGCTCAGTATGGTGTCAGGATGAGTTCGCTCATCGACGTCCCTTTTGATCAATACCTGGTAGCCCGTTACGTATAGGCTAATACCTCTGACGTGCTAGTGGTTAAATCCACAACCAAAGTATTGACGAGTCTTTAGAGTCCCCCACAGACCGTTTTCTCAAGTTTTGGGCGAAACGCTGTAGAGGCCGTATGGAGATATGGCAGGGTTCGATCATATACGTGCGGTATTGCACGGATCATGATCGGAAGGATAATACTAGCGGGCTTTGGTTTAAACCGGATCCTAGTATTGCACAGTGTAGATTTTGTCTCATTGCATTTGTATTCGGTCGGAATACAAATGCGGGTATGTATATACAGTAGCGGGGTTTTCCTGTAATTTATTACGGGATCAGTTTTTGGAGTTGCCAGTTTGTTTTCCGTTTCGGCCATATTTCTCTGTATCTTTCATTGGCTGAAGATTGGTGGAGGAGGGCTTATTTGCATTTGTACAAATAAGCATTTTGGAGGGTTGTCTTTGCATATTGTTGCATCATGATGGGTTCATGATGGTGCACTTTCATTTGACTTCTTTTCCTCATCATTGCTTGACTTTTGTGATGGTGATGGGTTATGATGAGGTTGGTGGTGTGTTGGTTTTGATTGGTGATGATTTCTTCTCATCATCTCTTTTCTCTCTCTTTGGTGGATGATAGCTTCCTCCCTCTCCTTGACTTTTCTCAACACTCCCCTCTCATTCTCTTCATATGATGGCCGGCCAAATGTGGAAGGGGCTGCCCAATTTTTGTGTGGGGATTTTTTTTGGTTCTCTTGTGCTTGAAAAATCCCCAACTTCATATCCAAAAATTCCACATCTTATTCCTCTACAAAAGGGCAACTTCTAGTGACCCCAAATGAGACATAGCACTACACTACTTTCTACAGCAATTCTTGGGCACGTCGGCTCGCCAACTTCATGCCCGAGTTGCCTCGGTCTAGAGGTGGGAGCCCGTAAAAGAACCCGGCGATGTGGTGCGCTTCCGGCGAGGAGGTGAAGACCGGAGATTCCGCGAGGAGATCGGGACGACGACGAGAAGACCGAAGGACATGGATCGCTCGGTATATCTCTCTACCCATTCTTTAGTTAGCTAGGATTAGTTTAATGGCCCGATCCGGGATTTTTGTGCGCGGTGGTGCCGGTTCAAAAGTTAAAGTAAATTATCGCTTCCGCATTTTGGTCTCGGATTGACGGTCGGGGCGCCGCCGTGCACTTACATATACTTGTTTTTATACTTGTGGTAGTTGTTTCCGCCGTTGGGCGTGATTTGCTCTCGTTTGGGGATGCTTTATTATATTCTGTGTTGTACTCGTTTTCGGGGTTAGTTTTTACAAAGGAGGTACTGCCCAATTTTTCAAAAGACAAAACATGATTTATTATATCTTTATTTCTTAAAAAGGTTTAGATTTCTGGGTTTCAGCTTACTTGAATTACGTTACGCCTGTAGACGTCGCGTGATTTAAGTGCTGGTCGCGAGCTAATATTTTGGATCGTGACAAAGTTGGTATCAGAGCGCTAGGTTTAACCTTGGTTCGAGTTTAGGTTTGACTATGTGGAGTCTGGGGCGTAATATACTTTGGAACCTAGGCTTGACCTTACGGAACTTAGACTTGAACAAGGGGGTGTTAGACCCGAACTTTTATTTCATAGGCTGACCCTGATTGATAGAGTAGGTAGCTTGAGTAGAGTGACATACAGTACGTATGTTCCGCGGCATATTTAAAATACGATACTCCACTTAAGAAATCTTAGGATGTACATATCTTGAGACTTGTGATTCTCTTCGTTTCCTTGATTATACATCCATTTGAGATCCTTGATTCTATTCGTTTACATGATCATACTCTCACTGATTCCATTCCTCCTTATGATCAAATATTCTTTCTGGATCTGTTGTTTCATTTCATCACTTGATCTATTTTCGTCGATACTTGTTTGTGGTTCCTGTCACCATGGTTTGAGCGCAATTTGAGCTGCTGCTGGTGATGCGGTCAGGGCGAGCTCGTCGTGGACAAGGACTGACCATCGTGTTTTTCTGGTGACATGGGGACGTATCGATGTAGTGTGATGTTGTGATCTCTCGTTTGAGACGAGTGTACGGTTTTGTACCAGATGATCGGGCTATTATTGGAGGCTGCTTGCTGTGAGAGGACTGTTGAGGTACAGCATACCTCAGAGATTGTGATGTCATCGACCATGCAGACAGATGACCCAGCTATTGCTGAGATTGATGTGATGTCACTTCCAGAGCTTACGAGCTGAGATCGCTGGAGCTTCCAGGCAGAGATGCTATAGGTGATAGCTAGTCTATCTTGAGTTGAGAGATGGAGGTGATTCGTCAGTTTTGATGTGCCGACGCAGGCCCTGTTGAGTTGAAGATTTCTAGTGTGGAGAGTCTCACTCAGATCCAGAGTAGATCGATCCAGAGATGACGTTGTTCGTCGGATGTTCCGATGTGAGATCGGTAAGCTGACCAGTTTCAGATAGAGGACCTCACCAAGATGTGTTGTAGTTGATCGAGAAACGGATGAGTATTGAGTATTCCTTTGATGGTTGGGACGAGTTCCCGAGGACGTGTTCGGCTAGAGATCTTCTATAGAGTGATGAAGATACCGAGTTCGTGATTTCGAGTCCGTGCGAGAGATTCCGGATTGATTGTCGCCGAGAACATTTGCAGTATGCAGATAGCATGACATGATGTCAAAGTGGACGATAATAAGGATAGGTGGAACAAGAGGTTCGTGCGTGATGCTGACGAGCTGTTGTTACTCCCCTTCGAGATTAGAGATCTGATATGTATGCAGAGACGTTGGGATACGGCTAGTTCCCGAGAAAATGTTGTGCTGAGAACGCAGATGTCCAGAAAGTGAGAAAAGATTTGTAAGTGTACCGGCCTCCGTATAGTTCGGTATAGACGAGATCGGAAAAGACCTTGAGCCAGTTCTTTCCAGGACACTGCTGCGATGAGTTTGCACTGAGGATCAGTTGGGTCATGTGTATTCAGAAGGCCAGAGGCCGACGCCAGTGACGTGCTGCTTATGAGTGATCATACTAATTGGCCGAGAGTTGCCCTGAGGAGTGCCAGAGCGGAATCGTTTCCGTTAGCACACCTGACCGGGCAGATGAGCCGATAGAGCGCGAGATTTGTGATCCACAGAGAAATAAGGACCCAGAGACAGAAGACGCCAGACTGTGAGCAGGAGGCAGGCGGATGTTCTTGCTCTTCCAGTTTGGGCGCACCGACATTTTTCGACATTGTAGGAGGTGTACCTCAATGTCATTTGTTGCGATTTGCATTGTGATCCGAGTATCACGCATATATCGCTTGGATTTGAGTATTGATGATTGAGTTTTAGGACATGGTTTTCGTGCACCATGGCTGCACCTACTGGGTATTTACATTTTTGTGCATAGTTATTGCACTTGAGATATATATTTTATACACCGTTGTGTTGATGTCGATTTTGTGCCTTAGCTGCACATGTTTATGATTTCCTGGATTTCCTACAGTGGATGCACAGGATTGATATTTTGTGGACTGGATGCACCGGATTCGTATTTCGTGCATTGGTTGCACTAAGTTTATACTCCGTGCATTTGTTGCACCCGATTTATGTCTTTGAGCATTCGTTTACCAGATTTGTGTTTTCGTGCGCGTATGTACTTGATGTTCGTATTTCGTGCATGTGGGATGCACTTGATTTCGATTTCGCTCGTGCATGACGGATGCACTTGATTTGGACTTTCGCGCACGTTGGGCGCGTGATATAATTTTTGTGCACACCTGATGCACTCGATTGGGGTTTTCGTTCGTGCATGTTAGTTGCACTGGTTTGAGATATTCATACACTTTTGATGCACTAGTTGTTATTGTCGTGCACGCCAGTTGTATTGGACAGATGCTTTCGTGCACACCCGTTGCACTTAGTCTTACTTTTGTGCATATTGTAGCACCTGTACTTGGATCTGAATTCCATGCGCACCAGACGCACGTGATTGTTGGATTCGCCTTTTGAGGCTGATATTGCTTTTGAGCACTTTGTTTTCATGATGAGGCCCTATACTTTGTAGTACCCTAGCAGGACTGATCCGAGGACAGTACCTGTGTACTTTGCATGCATAAAAAGTTACCAAGAGGTTTTTCAAACAGGAGCTATATGTAAGTCTACGGTAGCGCCCCGGCCGTCTTTCAGACGCCTAAATGCGGAACAAAAACTTTTATAACTGGCGCTATCGCATACTATAACCCGGATCTGCCATTAACGCTAAACTAACAATCTACAAAGAGGGAAGAAAGGTTATACCGAACGATCTGAGTCCTTCATTCTTTAACCATCATCCCACGCTTCGTTGCGGCTGCTCCGATCTCGTCGATCTCCGATCTCCTCGTCCAGGTGGCACCACGTCATCGGATCTTTAAACGGGCTCCCGCCTCTGACTCGAGGCAACTCGGTCGTCAAGTTTGCTAAAAGAGACGACCAAGAATGATGTAGAGAATGAGTAGAAGACTTTGTCTCGCTTCGTCCAAAGCCATGGACGAACGGTTAATGAAGTTGTCATTGGAATCGGGTGATGGAATGAAATGAGCTATGAAATTCCATACACCGAAACTATCATAATCTTTTAACCAAAATGAATCAAGTGAGTGTCTCAAGAGAGGAGGGGAGGGACCGGCCATCATATAGAGGTGAGGGTGATGGTAGGAGAGGGGGAGGTGACAATAAGAGAAATATCTAGTGTGAACACAATTAATGAAAATGATGAATCATTAACTAAGTCATCATGCATTAATGGAATCATTAAATGCAACCATGACTCACTAAACACCTCACCACTTCTAGAACCTTCTAGAAGCTTCAACACTCATCTCAAGAAAAGATAAATCCGTATTTAACCAAATGTTAAATACGGCTGATAGAAAACTGAAAACTGGCAACTTGCAAAAGTGATCCTGAAACGAATTTCAGGATAACTCCGTAACTGTATAAATATACCCGCATTTGTATTACGACCGAATACAAATGCAACTGAGACAAAGATATTATATCTACTCTGTATAATACATGAATCCGGCTTAAACCAAAGCCCACCAGTATTATCTGCCCGAAATATGACACGTGCGTAAACGCACGTGCATTTTCCGAACCCTGCCATAAAACCATACGGCCTCTACAACGTTTCTCCCGAACTTGGGAAACTATCTGTGGGGGAATCTAATGACTCGTCAGCACCCTGGCAGTGGGTTTAACCACAAGCCGCCAGCGGCACTAGCTGTGCATAACGGCTGCCCATGGACTGACCTCAAGGGAGGCCGATGAGCGAACTCATCCGGAAACCCTACTGAGCCTAACAGTGACAATGTATATACAGTCCGGTCCATTCGTCTATGAGTATCGCATATCCTTCCTAGGGGGCTAGTAACGTCAGATCCCCAATAGCTGTATAAGTCGTGTCGGAGACAAGCCCTGAACACCCTGAGATATTACTGGAGTACCTACCAGTAAATCTCACCTGCCTTGGCCAAGGACTTGGTGTAATGGCTTTTCTAGACACAGCACGATCTCAACCCCCAATACCGGGAGAGACGGATCCCCTACCGATCCGCTCACGTGCCTCCATGTGGCTCGGGACTGTACCCAAAAACTACCTGTTTGCACGACTCCTTTGAGCCGTGGTAGGGTAGAAATCAAAGCACAGTGGGAACTCATACGAGACAAATGACGACCTCAGGTCGATGAACTAACCTGTACAGATGTCACCAGGGAACTACTCTCTGACGATAGGTATAATACCAACTAGCAGATTCCCGGCGAGTCCTGTCCGGTGTACTCATAACCCAATGAGCACCTGTATACATCTTAGGTGATCCAACTGACACCAGTGGCTTGTGAGACCGGCCACCGCCCCTCGTCGGGGTCTCAACTGTATACACTAGTCTACTCCGGAGTATCGATGCCCTGTTTCGAAACTCCCACGACTAGGGACCACTATTAAGGATGTGCTTGTGGACTACCCAACTCTCACGTATATGATCGCCCTCATACGTTTGGTAGTCAAGCAAGATCCTAAGGGCTCTATCATCGTGTAATCTGTTAGTTGTATGTATGCCCTAGAGGCCAGTATTGTACAGATGATGTATATTATATTGGATGCTTGGACATATATAGAGATGACTTTCTTGCTCGATATGATGTATGCTATCTGGTTACTCTTTATCTTAACATGTATACTTGTCTCTTTAAACTGTCTTATGGTTACATGTTGATAAAGCCCTTAGGATATGTACTTGACTACTTGGACTATGATGCAGATCATACTAGTGGGGACATGGTAGTCCATAAGTACATCCTTCAAAGTCCCTAGTCGTGGGTGTATCGAGACAGGGCATCGATATACCAGTGTAGACTAGCGTATACGCTTCTCGACCCATGAGATGGGCGATGGATGATCCTATATCCATTGGTGTTTGACATCAGAGATGGTATACGGGTGCTCAGTGGAGACTGGGTACACTGGACGGACTCGCCGAGAACTCCCAGATGGTATTATACCTCACGTCAAATGGCAGTTCTCAGGTGACACTTGTACAGGTTAGTCTGTAGACCCGAGATCGTCACAGAGTCTTGTGTGATTCCCACTGTGCTTTGATCTCCACCTTACCACGTCCATGAGGGCGTGCAAAACGGTGGTCTTTGGGTACAGTCCCGAGTCACATGGAGGCAATGAGCGATAGGAGGGGTTTCGTCTCTCCCGGTTTTGGGGGTTGATGTTGCGCTGTGCTCGATTGGCCGTAACACGGAAGTCCCTGGCCAGGGCTGATCAGAGATTTGCTGGTAAGTGTTACCAGTAGTTTCTCGACCCGTTATGAGCCTCACATCGGCACGACTTATCGGTTATTGGGGTCTGACGTATACCACCCCTAGACTTGATATGCGACATATCAGACGAACAGACCGGACTGTACGGTAAGTGTTACTGGTTGGATTCACAGGAGTGTGAGTGGGCTAGCTCGTCGATCTTCTGATCACTCAATACCCGGATGGCCGTTACATTTAGCAGACCGCTTGCGGCTTGTGGGTGCTTGATATGATCATCATCTGCTACCGGCGTATTGACGAGTCTTTAGAGTCCTACACAGAGGTTTCCTGGCTCAAGCGAAACGAAATAGGAGTGCATATGAGATATGTGCAGGACCGAGAATGATGCGTGTATGTGATACCGTATTCCATTCTCGCGATGGATGTGTCAATTGGTTATATTCGATATAACCTAGATATCGAATCAAGGATTGATTCGATAAGCCGATACATAGGATACTAGTCGGTTATATGCGATATGACCGGATCGTTAAATCAAGTGTTGATTTAATGATTTAATGTATAATTATATATTTGATATATTACTTTGCATTAACTAGTATTGGTTCACTTTAAATGGATTTTCTCACTTGATGTGCAAGAAGTATATGTGATATACTTTTGTGCACATATTTGTATCATGTTTGATGATACTTGATCATGTGGTTAAGTGTAAAGGATTAAACCATGGTTAAGAGATGAATAGGGTTTTGATTTTTCATTTATTTATTTATTTATTTATTTGGAAAAGATTTAGATAAGAATGGTGGCTATGTTTGTTTTTAGTTGAAGCTTCATGAAGCTTTGACTTCTTCACCATTCTTTTCTTCATGCTTAACCCTAACCCATCCAAGTAACCATGGTCTATTCTCTACACTCAACTATGGTTAGCTTATGATAAGTATTGAATTATTTTTCATTTTAATTCAACACTTATCATATTCTTTCTTCTTCTTGATCTTCTTCTTCAAGATAGAAAGCTTGATGCCATCAATGGCAACTTGAGATCTAAAGTGAGAAATCCAATTCTAAAGTGAACCCACCTCCTATTTCTTCACCCTCTACCTCTTGCCAAGTTGTTTTGGGTGTTTTCTTCACAAGTTTCACAAATTTGTGAAGTCGGAGCTTGAACTTGTGATGCCTCGACGTAGATCATCTTCGGCACGAAGCCGACGACCTAGTCCGCCCTATTCTCCGATGAAGCCGACGTTTGAGTTCGGGATTCGAGATGGACAGCGAGAGGACGCCTACGTGGAGCTAAAGAAGTGGAGAACCGGATCTACAAAGGTTGTAGCTTTTTATCTTTAGTTAAGTTGTTAACTAGATTCGTTTTTCGCCTAAATTTCTAGTTGACGATCCGTATTAGGGTTTCTCGGCACCCGTAAAATTTGAAATTGGCATGGTTGATGCCTTGTGAGACCTCTTGAGAGTGCCTAGGAACCCTACAGTGGTATCAGAGCCTAGATAGCGCCTTAGCCGAAGTCTAGACGGAGTTTGAAGTCCGATCGACCCGAAACTCCAACTCAAATATTGCTCTCTGGACTTTTTCTAAAAAATGGGATTTTTCCATATTAAAAATTCTTAAAAATATCAGCATGAAGATATAAGAATTATGGTGCAAAACGAGCTCATGATGCGTCTAAACCGCTTCGGAAACGCTGCAGAAGCATGGCTTCTGCCGCGGTTTCGCCGCCTACTGTTCACAATGCGCAATAATTTTTGCATAGTAATTCCTATTTTCTGGTGCTGAGTTTTATGGGAATTTTTAATATTTATTCAAGAGTTGAATTTTCTGGGATTGTTTTGGGGATTCGGTGTTTCGATCGGAGTATCAGATTTTGTCTATGTGGCTTTCCGGATAAATTTTAGAATATGTTAAAAAGTTCGACCGGATATAAATACCCAATTTTTCCCCTGTCGGGAAATTTCCAAGTGTTGGATTTTTCCGTAGTTTAACGACGTTCTAAGTAGTGCAAGTAACGCGATGGACCCTCTAGAAGACAACAAACCTTAACTCGATTATGTGACCGTCTTGAACTGCCCTTTGAACCTTCGGGTTTGGGGCAGTACGGCGTGCCACATGTGAGGCGTTGGCTTGACCCTTCTACGGCTGGACCGTTGGTACTGAAGCATGAACTGAATGTTGTTAGACTTATTTCATGTGTTGATCTGTATCGGGAAAACTTGGGTATTCGACTGTTCGATCGGAAAGTTTAACATTTTCTGTTTATCTGGAATGTGATACAATAATTGGAATTCACAAACAGTTATGAGATAACTGAATGAATGTTATAAATCTAGCGGTTTAGTTTCACTTGATATTGAAAAGAGTTTTCGATAATGAGACTAAAATGCGGGGTTTATAACTGTTAGGCATGAGATGTCTAAGTATTTCATTTGTTTAGGCATGTGATGTCTAAAGAGGTTGCGGATTCCAACTGTTGTAGTTTTACACTTTCTTTTCTGTGACCGTAAGTGTAATATGTGATATCGCCGGTTTCGTTGCTATATGTCAACGACAATTGGGATGCGCATGTTTACTTACGTTGATGACATGTGATGTTATGTGTTGCTGGATATGTTATATTGGATTGTCGTGTTTGAATAGCCGGGGGTTTTTATGTGAGATGAGTGTTTTTCGTTTTCATTCATGTAAAAACTTGTATATAATATTCTTTTATTTGGGGCACTTCCGGGTTGCGGAAGCTGTCACCTTTTGTATATTATTTACTTTTCTGCACTAGGATAGACCCAAGGAGGGGAGCACAAGTAACCGGGTTCTGGGGTCCAGTGGGAGACCATCTCGAGGAGTCGAGTCCGGGTCTCCTAACCCTAGAATTGGTAGGGTTGCTTGCCGCTCTCGTAGGGGTCTAGAGGTGTGGGATTGGCTATTCATCACGACTGTGGAATCCGTGTTTTATACTGGCTCGTATTGAAAACACGGACGTCCTAGTATATCCAATGTTTCATATGTTTCTTCTGCTGCGATATCTGTGATGTGATCATGTGATGTTCTATGATAGATACAGTATATAGTATATATGATATATTATATAGACGTTACTTATGTTTTGCACCCGCACTAGCCCTGCCCTGCTCTGTCGTTAGTTACCTAACCTAACGGTGCACGAGGGGACATCGAGGTGAATGCGGATGGCATAAGTGTACGTCGTATTTATTTGTGATGTTTAGGTATTTAAATGATGGGACTTCATTAATGTGATTAATGAAAGAATAGAACCCTAAGATGTTGTAGAATCAAATTTTAAACTAAACAGGTAGCTACAGTTCTTGCTTTGCATAGCGGTATATATGATATACCCTGCACCTTATTCGATGAGGAAAGGACCGAGATCCCTTCACCGGGAGTGACTCCTTTAGCGATAACTGGCAGATGCTACACACTCGGTTTGCTTTTGATTGCTTCTATAGTTTCTGCTTTGCATAGTGATATATATGATATATCCCGCACCTCATTCGACGAGGAAAGGGCCGACGATCCCTTCACCGGGAGTGACCCCTTTAGCAAAACTAGAAAAGCCTCAAAATCACTCCATTTCAAAACTTCATTTGATTCTACAACGATATCAAGTTCATTACGCAATAGGTTTTCAGAAAAACCTGTCGTAGCCCTCCGTCATTTCAGATAAAGACTATTTAGTATTCGTGCTGCGTTTGTTGACCTCTGTCAAGGCGTAGTGTGCGGTAGCTAACTAGTATTTATCTGCTTATGCATATGATGCAGATTGGATTAGGGTATTCATACGACCTTGTTGACCTCTGTCAAGGGTCGTGCGAGTGGGTTTGATTCAATCAAGAAATGACGGGTTGAACTTGACTAGTGCACTATGGTTTGTTGACCTCTGTCAAGGTCATGGCACACTAGGGGCAAAATATTATCGGGAATTTCAAGTGTTGAAATTTGCAATGAGATTGCATACCTTCTATGAGATAGTTGGATCCCGATACCCGCTGCGAGTAAGAGTTACTCCTGGGAGTGTTTTACACATTGCAATTAGCTGATCAAGTAGGTGTCTAGAAAGGTGTCAACGGGGTTATGCCTCTGGGAGAACGAGGTTTTACATTAATTAGGTTCGTGCGAAAGCACGGGGGACCTCCCTCAAAGTACCGACACTGGCCTGGCTGAAAGATTGGCGAACTTGTAGTGTGTAATTAATCCCGGCTAATCTTTCCTTTTAGGGTTTGAAGGAAGATTTGATAAAAATCAGTGGGAGCCATCCTGATTAGATAAGATAATAACCAATCTGATCTTGCACGAGCTTACGCTAAAGTGTTTTCTTCTCTCTCTCTCCAGGTAGCGACCATTTCATGCCCTAATGAAGATAATAATATGGATGTATTGACTGAACCCGCATGTTATACTGTGCAGGGGAACGTTGGACCCGTTCTTTCTTATAAGAGTTATAAAACTGAACAGGAAACAGGAGAATATCTAGATTCTCACGCCGCCCAAACGGAGAACGTGCATGATGATGCACCTTCTTCGGGTGTGTTTGTTATTGAGAACTGTTTCTCAGTTCACCCTACGTCCTGGGTATTAAATACCGGATCAGGATCCCATATATGTAAGCAGTTACATGGGCTACGAAAAGGTAGAGAACTGGGAAAAGGTGATCATTCCGTTCAAGTAGGGAATGGGGCAAATGTTGCAGCCAAAGCAGTTGGCATATATCACCTGGTATTACCAAATGGTGATACACTAGTCCTGAATGAGTGCTATTATATACCGAACATAATGTGCAACATTATATCAGTTTCTTTATTAAGTAAAGAAGGATATAATTTTGTAGTAAAGGATAATGTTATGAACATATTCCTAGATCAAAAGTTGATTGCATCAGGCTCGCTACATAATGGCATATTCATTCTCAATCAAAATACAGTCTTCAATATACAAAACACACACAAGAGGAAAAGCTCAGAAATGAACGAATCCTTCTTGTGGCACTGTAGACTTGGTCATATCAATGCGACACGACTGGCTAAGTTACATAAGGATGGTTATTTGAATTCTTTTGAATTATCATCTTATGATACTTGCCATTCATGTCTCAAAGGAAAAATGACCAAAGCTCCGTTTAGTGGACACGGAGAAAGAGTTAATGAACTCTTAGGACTGATACATAGTGATGTATGCGGTCCTATGTCTACGCATGCCAGGAATGGTTCTTCCTACTTCATTACATTCACTGACGATCTCTCTAGATTCGGACATGTGTTCCTGATGAAACACAAGTCTGAAGCTTTTGAGAAATTCAGAGAATATAAGCACGAAGTAGAAAAACAAACAGGCAAAAGTATTAAGATCCTTCAATCTGATCGAGGAGGAGAATACTTAAGCAATGAGTTCCTAGATTATCTAAAAGAGAATGGGATTCTCTCTCAGCTTACTCCTCCTTATACACCACAGCACAACGGTGTATCGGAGCGGAGGAATCGCACCCTATTAGATATGGTGCGCTCTATGATGAGTACAGCTGAGTTACCTATTTCCTTCTGGGGGTATGCGCTTGAGACAGCAGCATACCTATTGAATCAAGTTCCAACTAAATCTGTACCTACCACACCATATGAGATATGGAGTGGGAAGAGACCATGCCTTAAACGAGTTAAGATATGGGGTTGTCTGGCCTATGTCAAAAGGCAAAATCCAGACAAACTCGAGGCACGGTCAGTTCTATGTAAGTTTGTGGGATATCCTAAACATTCAAATGGATATCTTTTCTACCACAGTGAACAACAAAAGGTGTTTATTGCTCAACATGCCACCTTTTTAGAAAAGGAATTTCTTGCAAAAGAGATTAGTGGCTCTGAGGTAGAACTGGAAGAAGTTCCAGAAACACAAACTATAACTGAAGATTTAGTGGAACCAGAAGATTCGGTAGTACCCGACGAACCTCAGCCTCTCCGCCGATCTAGTAGGGTTTCTCGTCCACCTCAGAGATACTATGGTTTTCTCATTGATGGTGGAAGCGAGGATTGCATCATGGAGGATGATGACCCAACTAGCTTCGAGCAGGCCATCACGAGTGGGGACTCAGTGAAATGGCTAGATGCTATGCGGTCCGAGATGGAATCCATGTACACCAACAAAGTATGGACTTTGGAAGTTGCTCCTGAAGGGGTAAAACCCATTAGGAGCAAGTGGATCTTCAAGAAAAAACTTGGTGTAGATGGGAAAGTGGAGACTTTCAAAGCTAGACTTGTAGCAAAGGGTTTTCGTTAAAGAACAGGTGTGGACTATGACGAAACCTTTTCTCCAGTGGCTATGCTTAAATCCATCCGGATCATGCTTGCCATCGCTGCGTATCATGACTACGAAATCTGGCAAATGGATGTTAAGACCGCCTTTCTAAATGGTGATTTAGAAGAGTGCGTGTACATGACTCAGCCAGAGGGCTTCGTAGACAGTGGGAGTAGCGGGAAGGTGTGCAAGCTGCTTAAATCCATTTATGGATTAAAGCAAGCATCGCGGAGTTGGAACATCTGCTTTGACGTCGTTATCAAAGAGTTTGATTTCGTCAAAAACCCAGATGAACCTTGTATTTACAAGAAGGTGGCAGAGAGTAAGGTTGTCTTCCTCGTATTGTACGTGGACGACATACTCTTGATAGGAAATGATATTCCTATGCTGCAATCGGTCAAGCTCTTCTTATCACAAAGATTCTCAATGAAAGATCTTGGTGATGCCTCCTGCATATTGGGAATTAGGATCTATAGAGATAGATCCAAACGGATATTGGGATTGTCCCAATCCAGGTACATTGACACCATACTAAAGAGGTTTAGTATGGAAGAATCCAAGCGTGGGAACCTGCCTACGATCTCTGGAGTCACTCTCTCCAAAGAGATGTCTCCCAAGACTGATTTGGAGAGAGCTCGCATGCAAGGGATACTCTATGCTTCGGCTGTAGGCTCTATCATGTATGCGATGCTATGTACCAGACCCGATGTAGCATACTCACTAAGTGTAGTGAGCAGGTATCAAGCTGATCCTGGAGAGAGTCACTGGACAGCTGTGAAGAGCATTCTCAAGTACTTACGAAGGACTAAAGAGATGCTCTTGGTGTATGGTAACGGAGAACTCCAAGTGGAGTCCTTTACCGATTCGAGCTTCCAGAGTGATAAGGACGACTCTGAGTCGCAGTCGGGTTTTGTCTTTACCCTTTACGGAGGGGCGGTTAGCTGGAAGAGTTCCAAGCAGGATACCGTGGCAGACTCGACGATGGAGGCTGAATACATCGCTGCCAACGATGCTGCTAAAGAGGCTGTCTGGATCAAGAAGTTCATTACTGAACTTGGAGTGGTTCCATCCATTGAGCATCCAATACCTTTGTATTGCGATAACAATGGAGCGGTGGCTTTGGCCAAGGAACCCAGGTCCCATCAGTGATCCAGGCATATTCTGAGGCGGTATCACCTGATCCGGGAGATAGTTGATCGCCGGGAGATCGAGGTTAGGAGAGTTTACACGAAGAACAACACGGCGGATCCACTCACGAAGGCCATTCCCCAGATACAGTTTGAGAGACTCTTCGGGATGCTCGGTATGCGATACTACAGCAGCTGGCCCTAGTGCAAGTGGGAGATTGTTAGTTGTATGTATGCCCTAGAGGCCAGTATTGTACAGATGATATATATTATATTGGATGCTTGGACATATATAGAGATGACTTTCTTGCTCGATATGATAGTATGCTATCTGGTTACTCTTTATCTTAACATGTATACTTGTCTCTTTAAACTGTCTTATGGTTAAATGTTGATAAAGCCCTTAGGATATGTACTTGACTACTTGGACTATGATGCAGATCATACTAGTGGGGACATGGTAGTCCATAAGTACATCCTTCAAGGTCCCTAGTCGTGGGTGTATCGAGACAGGACATCGATATACCAGTGTAGACTAGCGTATACGCTTCTCGACCTATGAGATGGGCGATGGATGATCCCATATCCATTGGTGTTTGACATCAGAGATGGTATACGGGTGCTCAGTGGAGACTGGGTACACTGGACGGACTCGCCGAGAACTCCTAGATGGTATTATACCTCACGTCCGATGGCAGTTCTCAGGTGACACTTGTACAGGTTAGTCTGTAGACCCGAGATCGTCATAGAGTCTTGTATGATTCCTACTGTGCTTTGATCTCCACCTTATCACGTCTATGAGGGCGTGCAAAACGGTGGTCTTTGGGTACAGTCCCGAGTCACATGGAGGCAATGAGCGATAGGAGGGGTTTCGTCTCTCCCGGTATTGGGGGTTGATGTTGCGCTGTGCTCGATTGGCCATAACAGGGAAGTCCCTGGCCAGGGCTGATCAGAGATTTGCTGGTAAGTGTTACCAGAAGTTTCTCGACCCGTTATGAGCCTCACATCGGCATGACTTATCGGTTATTGGGGTCTGACGTATACCACCCCTAGACTCGATATGCGACATATCAGACGAACAGACCGGACTGTACGGTAAGTGTTACTGGTTGGATTCACAGGAGTGTGAGCGGGCTAGCTCGTCGATCTTCTGATCACTCAATACCCGGATGGCCGTTACGTTTAGCAGACCGCTTGCGGCTTGTGGGTGCTTGATATGATCATCATCTGCTACCGGCGTATTGACGAGTCTTTAGAGTCCTACACAGAGGTTTCCCGGCTCAAGAGAAACGAAATAGGAGTGCATATGAGATATGTGCAGGACCGAGAATGATGCGTGTATGTGATACCGTATTCCATTCTCGTGATGGATGTGTCAATTGGTTATATTCGATATAACCTAGATATCGAATCAAGGATTGATTCGATAAGCCGATACATAGGATACTAGTCGGTTATATGCGATATGACCGGATCGTTAAATCAAGTGTTGATTTAATGATTTAATGTATAATTATATATTTGATATATTACTTTGCATTAACTAGTATTGGTTCACTTTAAATGGATTTTCTCACTTGATGTGCAAGAAGTATATGTGATATACTTTTGTGCACATATTTGTATCATGTTTGATGATACTTGATCATGTGGTTAAGTGTAAAGGATTAAACCATGGTTAAGAGATGATTAGGGTTTTGATTTTTCATTTATTTATTTGTTTATTTATTTGGAAAAGATTTAGATAAGAATGGTGGCTATGTTTGTTTTTAGTTGAAGCTTCATGAAGCTTTGACTTCTTAACCATTCTTGTCTTCATGCTTAACCCTAACCCATCCAAGTAACCATGGTCTATTCTCTACACTCAACTATGGTTAGCTTATGATAAGTATTGAATTATTTTTCATTTTAATTCAACACTTATCATATTCTTTCTTCTTCTTGATCTTCTTCTTCAAGATAGAAAGCTTGATGCCATCAATGGCAACTTGAGATCTAAAGTGAGAAATCCAATTCTAAAGTGAACCCACCTCCTATTTCTTCACCCTCTACCTCTTGCCAAGTTGTTTTGGGTGTTTTCTTCACAAGTTTCACAAATTTGTGAAGTCGGAGCTTGAACTTGTGATGCCTCGACGTAGATCATCTTCGGCACGAAGCCGACGACCTAGTCCGCCCTATTCTCCGATGAAGCCGACGTTTGAGTTCGGGATTCGAGATGGACAGCGAGAGGACGCCTACGTGGAGCTAAGGAAGTGGAGAACCAGATCTACAAAGGTTGTAGCTTCTTATCTTTAGTTAAGTTGTTAACTAGATTCGTTTTTCGCCTAAATTTCTAGTTGACGATCCGTATTAGGGTTTCTCGGCACCCGTAAAATTTGAAATTGGCATGGTTGATGCCTTATGAGACCTCTTGAGAGTGCCTAGGAACCTTACATAATCGTGATCAGTCACCTGAACCTATACATGACGGATAAAGGCAAACCAGATAGCGTACTATCATCTCGAGTAAGACTGTCCTACCGGCATAGGTCCTCCTCAATCATTGCAATCACGTACCTGCGATTCAATAATTGACTCTGAGGGCACTATATCCAACAATCTCCCACTTGCACTTAAGGCTAATTATTGCGATGTCGCGTTGTTAGTTATATGTATGCCCTAGAGGCCATTACTGTACATATGATGTATATTGTAGTGGATGCTGGGACATATATAGGGAGGACTTTCTTGCTCGACATGATAGTATGCTATCTGGTTACCCTTTACCTTAACGTGTATGCTGATTGTCTCTCTGTTACATGTTGGTAAAGCCCTTAGGATCTGTACTTGACTACCTGGACTATGATGCGGATCATACTAGTGGGGACATGGTAGTCCATAAGTACATCCTTCAAAGTCCCTAGTCGTGGGTGTATCGAGACGGGGCATCGATATACCAGTGTAGACTAGCGCATACCTTCTCGACCCATACAGATGGGCGATGGATGATCCCATATCCATTGGTGTTTGATATCAGAGATGATATACGGGTGCTCAGTGGGGACTGGGTACACTGGACGGACTCGCCGAGAACTCCCAGATGGTATTATACCTCACGTCGGATGGCAGTTCTCTGGTGACACTGGTACAGAGTAGTCTGTTGACCCGAGATCGTCATAGAGTCTTGTGTGGTTCCCACTGTGCTTTGATTTCCATCTTACCACGTCCAAGAGGGCGTGCAAAACGGTGGTTTTTGGGTACAGTCCCGAGTCACATGGAGGCAATGAGCGATAGGAGGGGATTCGTCTCTCCCGGTATAGGGGGTTGATGTTGCGCTGTGTTCGATTGGCTATAACAGGAAATCCCTGGCCAGGGTTGCTGAGATTTACTGGTAAGTGTTATCAGTAGTTTCTCGAATTGTTATAGACCTCATATCGACACGACTTATCGAGCTATTGGGGTCTGACGTTTACCACCCCTAGGCGAGATATGCGACATATCAGACGAACAGACCGGACTGTACGGTAGTGTTACTGGTCGGATTCACTGGAGTGTGAGCGGGCTTGCTCGTCGATCTTCAGATCGCTCAATACCCGGGTGGCCGTTACGTTTAGCAGACCGCTTGCGGCTTGTGGGTGTTTGATATGATCATCATCTGCTGCCGGCGTATTGACGAGTCTTTAGAGTCCTACACAGAGGTTTCCTGGCTCAAGCGAAACGAAATGGGAGCGCATATGAGATATGTGCGGGACCGAGAATAATGCGTGTATGTGATACCGTATTCTATTCTCGCGATAAATGTATCGAATGGTTGTATGCGATATAACCTAGTTATCGATTCAAGCGTTGATTCGATAAGCCGATATATTGTATACTAGTCGGTTGTGTGCGACATAACCGGATCATTGAATCAAGTGTTGATTTAATGATTTAATGCATATTTATATATTTGATATATTACTTTGCATCAACTAGTATCGGTTTACTTAAGATGGATTTTCTCACTCGGGTGTGCGCATTGCATATGCGATATGATTATGTGCACATGTTTGTATCATGTTTGATGATGCATACCACTTTGATTAAGTGTAAAGTTTGAACCATGGTTGTGTTTATGTTTAGGGTTTTATTTTCTTAATTATTCATTTATTCTTTTTGATAAATGGATAAAAGAAATTCAAATGAGAAAATGGTGGCTTGGTTTTGTTTTGTTCATGAAGCTTCATGAACATTTTGACTAAGTGACCATTTTGTCTCTAGCTTAACCCTAACCATTGCTTCAACCATGATTAATACTCTACACTTTACCATGGTTTAGTCATGATAAGTTTTGATTATTCTTTTCTTTTTCTAATTAACTTATCATAACTATTTCCTTCTTCTTCTTATTTTTTCAAGTGAAGAAAGCTTGCCCCATCAATGGCAAGTGATGGAAATGAGTGAGAAATCCAATTCTAAAGTCTACCCACTTCCTATTTCTTCATCCTCTACCTCTTGCCAAGTAGTAGAGTGTGTTTCCTTCACAAGTTTCATGACTTGGTGAAGGTGGAGCTTGATTCATCGATGCCTCGACGTAGATCATCTTCGGCTTGGACATCGACGACCTAGCCCGCCCATTCTCCGACGAAGACGACGCTAGAGCCCGGATTCTTCTTGGACAGCGGTGATGACTTCTTCATGGAGCTATGGAGGTGGACAAACGGATCTACAAAGGTTGTATATCCGTATCCCTTAGTTAACTGTTAACTAGTTAGCTTTTTCGCCTAGAAATCTAGCAAACGATGCGTAGTTTAGGGTTTGTAGGCACCGTAAAATTTGAAATTGGCATGGTCGATGCCTTGTGAGACCTCATTAGGGTGCCTAGGAACCCTACAGTGGTATCAGAGCCTAGCTAGAGCCTTAGGCGAAGTCCAGACGGAATTCGAAGTCCGAACGAACCCGGAACCCCAAAACAAATATGCTCTCTGTACTTTTTCCAAGAATGCGGATTTTTGTGTATTAAAAATGCCTAAAAAATTCAATAAATAATTATAAGAATTACTGTGCAAACTCAGGTGAATAATTCATCAAACAGAGCGCGGAACCGCGGCAGAAGCCCAACTTCTGCGGCGGTTCCGCAGCTAGGTGATGATGTCATCCTCCAAGATCTGCACAGTAACTCTTATTATTTTATGTTGGATTTTCTGGGAATTTTTAATACTTATTCAAGAGTTGAATTTTCTGCAGTTGTTTTGGGGATTCGGTGTTTCGATCGGGGTATCAAATTTTGTCTATTTGGCTTTCCGGATAAATCTTAGAATATGTTAAAAAGTTCGACCGGATGTAAATACCCAATTTTTCCCCTGTAGGGAAATTTCCAAGTGTTGGATTTTTCCGTAGTTTAACGACGTTCTAAGTAGTGCAAGTAACGCGATGGTCCCTCTAGAAGACAACAAACCTTAACTCGATTATGTGACCGTCTTGAACTGCCCTTTGAACCTTCGGGTTTGGGGCAGTACGGCGTGCCACATGTGAGGCGTTGGCTTGACCCTTCTACGGCTGGACCGTTGGTACTGAGGTACGAACTGAATGTTGTTAGACTAGTTTCATGTGTTGATCTGTATCAGGAAAACTTGGGTGTTAGAATGTTCGATCGGAAAGTTTAACATTTTCTATTTATCTGGAATGGGATACAATAATTGGAATTCACAAATAGTTATGAGATAACTAAATGAATATTATAAACATAGCAGTTTAGTCTCACTTGATCGGTTGCCACGGAATTTTGATGTGATCAAAAGTCCGTCGCAATCACGTAGCGTACGCGGATACTCGCCGGGTAAACTTAATAGACAGCTTCACTCCATAGCCCCGACCAAGTGACTGTAGGAGAACCCCGTCGCCGAAAGCATCCGTCCGGGTGCTCGCGGTAGCGGTGTTCCGCATTGGTGCACTTCGTCGACGGTATCGGGGGTGTGGCCGTCTACTGAAGTTTCAGACGAGCATTCGATCAAAATGTCGGGAATCCTGTTGAATTGCCCGACTTGGTATTGAAAAGTGTTTTCGATAAAGTGACTAAAATGCGGGGTTTATAATTGTTAGGCATGCGATGTCTAAGAAATTCATTTGGTCAGGCATGCGATGTCTGAGGTGATTGCGGATTCCAACTGTTGTAGTTTTACACTTTCTTTTCTGTGACCGTAAATGTAATATGTGATATCGCCGGTTTCGTTACTATATGTCAACGACAATTGGGATGGACATATTTACTTACGTTGATGACATGTGATGTTATGTGTTGCTGGATATGTTATATTGGATCGTCGTGTTTGAATAGCCGGGGGTTTTTATGTGAGATGAGTGTTTTTCATTTTCATTCATGTAAAAACTTGTATGTAATATTCTTTTATTGGGGCACTTCCAGGTAGCGGAAGATGTCACCGTTTGTATATTATTTACTTTTCTGCACTAGGATAGACCCAAGGAGGAGGGCACAAGTAACCGGGTTCTGGAGTCCAGTGGGAGACCAACTCGTGGAGTCGAGTCCGGGTCTCCTAACTCTAGAATTGGTAGGGTTGCTTGCCGCTCTCGTAGGGGTCTAGGGGTGTGGGTTTGGCTATTCATCACGACCGTGGAATCCGTGTTTTATACTGGCTCGTATTTAAAACACGGACGTCCTAGTATATCCAATATTTCATATGATTCTTCTGCTGCGATATCTGTGATGTGATCATGAGATGTTCTTTGATAGATACAGTATATAGTATATATGATATATTATATAGACGTTACTTATGTTTTACACCCGCGCTAGCCCTGCCCTGCTCTGCCGTTAGTTACCTAACCTAACGGTGCACGAGGGGACATCGAGGCGAATGTGGATGGCATAAGTGTACGTCGTATTTATCTGTGATGATTAGGTACTTAAATGATGGGACTTCATTAATGTGATTAATGAAATAAAAGAAACCTAAGATGTTGTAGAATCGAATTTCAAAATAAAACAGGTAGCTACAGTTCTTGCTTTGCACAGAGGTATATGTGATATATCCTGCACCTTATTCGATGAGGAAAGGACCGAGATCCCTTCACCGGGAGTGACTCCTTTAGCAATAACTGGCAGATGCTACACACTCGGTTTGTCTTTTGATTGCTTTTAAGAGTTTTTGCTTTGCACAGTGATATATATGATATATCCCGCACCTCATTCGACGAGGAAAGGACCGACGATCCCTTCACCGGGAGTGACTCCTTTAGCAAAACTAGAAAAGCCTCAAAAGCACTCCATTTTAAAATTCATTCGATCCTACAACGATATCAAGTTCATTACGCAATAGGTTTTCAGAAAAACCTGTCGTAGCCCTCCGTCATTTCAGATAAGTTGTATATAGTATTCGTGCTGCATTTGTTGGCTTTCGTCAAGGTGCAGTGTGCGGTAGCTATATGCTGCTTATCTGCTAGCATACGATGCGATTGGATTAGGGTAGTCGTGCGGCTTTGTTGGCTTTCGTCAAGGGTCGTGCGGGTGGGTTTAATTCGATCAAGAAATGTACGGGTTGAACTTGACTAGCGGGCTATGGTTTGTTGGCTTTCGTCAAGGTCATAGCACGTTAGGGGCAAAATATTATCGGGAATTTCAAGTGTTGAAATTTGCAATGAGATTGCATACCTTCTATGAGATAGTTGGATCCCGATACCTGCTGCGAGTAAGAGTTACTCCTGGGAGAGTTTTACATATTACAATTAGCCGATCAAGTAGGTGTCTAGAAAGGTGTTAACGAGGTTACGCCTCTGGGAAAATGAGGTTTACATTAATTAGGTTCGTGCGAAAGCACGGGGGACCTCCCTCAAAGTACCGACACTGGCCTGGCTGAAAGATTGGCGAACTTGTAGTGTGTAATTAATCCCGGCTAGTCTTTCCTTTTAGGGTTTGAAGGAAGATTTGATAAAAAGCAGTGGGAGCCATCCTGATTAGATAAAATAATAACCAATCTATTCTTGACAGAGCGCACGCTGAGTGTTTTCTTCTCTCTCTCTCTAGGTAGCGACCATATCACGCCTTAATCAAGATAATAATATGGATGAATTGACCGAACCCGCTTGTTATACTGAGCTGGGGAACGTTGGTCCCGCTCCAACTTATAATTGTTATAAGACAGAGCAGGAAATAGGGGAATACCAGATTTCCTATGCCGCCCAAACGAAGAGAGTGCATGTTGATGCATCATCTTCGGGTGTTTTCATTATACAGAACTGTTTCTCAGTATTCTTTACGTCCTGGGTATGTGATACCAGATCAGGATCCCAGATATGTAATCTGTTACATAGGGCTACAGAAAGGTAGAAAAACTGAGAACGGGTGATAAGTTTCATGAGACAGAAAACGGGGCAAGTGTTGCAGCCAAGTCTGTTGGTCACTGTCACCCTGTATTACAATACATTGATTCTGAACGAATGATATTAGATACCGAACTTGATATACAAAATCATATCTGTCTCTTTATTAGTAAAGAAACGATATAATTTTGTATTGTTGGATAATGTTTTGAACATTTCCTATATCAAAAGTTGATCGGTTCAGGCACGTTATCTAAAAGCATTGATGTTCTAAATCAAACTACAGTTCTTAGTATACGGAACACACACAAGAGGAAGAGTTCAGAAATGAACGAATCCTTCTTGAGGTATAGTAGACTAGGTCAGATCAATGCGACCCGACTGGCTAGAGTTACGTATAGATGTATATTTAAATCAGTTTGAATTTACATCTTGTGAAACTCGCCAGTCATGTCACATAGATAAGATGACCATAGCTCCGTTTATTGGAAACAGAGAAAGAGTTAGTGAACTCTTGGGATGATACATGTTGATGTATGTAGGTCCCCTGTCTACACTTGCCAGGACTGGTTCTTTATACTTCATTACGTTCTCTGATAATCTCTCAAGATTCAGACCTATGTTCCTGTTGAAACACAAGTCCGAACCTTTTGAGATATTCACAGAATATAAGCGAGAAGTAGAGAACCAAAATACGGGTATAAGTATTATTTCCTATGATGAGATCAAGGAGGAGAATACTTGAGCACGGAATTCCTGGATTATACTAAAGGAGAATGAGATTCTCTCTCAGCATTACTCCTCTGTATACACCATAGCACGATGGTATATCAGGGCGGATCAATCACACCCTATATGATAAGGTGTGCTCTATGATGAGTACTACTGAGTTACCTTTTTCCTTTTTGGAAGTTATGCACTTGAGAAGCTGCATACCTATTGAATAGGGTTCCAATCAAATCAATTGCCTACCATTTCATATGTGATATGGAGAGGGAAGAGCCCATATCTTAAGATAGTTAAGATTTGGGGTTGTCCGGCTTATGCCTAAAAGCAAAATCCGGACAAGCTCGAGGCAAGATCTGTTATGTACAACTGGAAAAGTTCCAACTATACAAACAACAGAAGATGATTTGGTAGAACCAAAGGATTCAGTAGATACCAACGAACCTCAGCCTCTCCGCCGATCTAGTAGGGTTCCTCACCCACCTGAAAGATACTTCGGTTTCTCTATGACAGTGGGAGCGAGGATTGCATCATGAGATGATGACCCAACTAGTTTCGTGCTGGCCATCAGGAGTAAGACTCTATAAGAATGGCTGGATGCTTAGCGATCTGAGATGGAATCCTTATACACCAACAAAGTATGGACTTTGGTTGCTATGTCTGAAGGGTTAAATCCCCATCAGGAGCAAGTATATCTTGAGAAGATTACTTGGTGTACATCGAAAAGTTGAGACTTTCAAAGCTAGACTTGTTAAAAGTTTGCATCATTGACCAGCAGTGGATAATGATAAAACCATTTCAAGTATCTATGCTTAAGTCCATCCAGATCCTACTTGCCACGGCTACATACCATGACTACGATATCTGGCGGTTGGGTGCCATGACTACTTTTCTAAATAATGATTTAGAAGAGAAGGTCTATAAGTACATAGCCAGAGTGCTTCGTAGACAGTGGGAGCAGCGGAAACGTGTGCAAGATGCTTTATTTGATAAAGCAGGCATCGCGGAGTTGGAACATCTGTTTTGATGAATTAGTCAAAGAAGTTGACATCATCAAAATGGTAGATGAACCTTGTATAAACAAAAAGGTAGTAGGGAGTATGGTGACGATCCTCGTAGAGTACGTGGATGACATACTCTTGATAGGGAAGTAGTTTCCTATGCTACGCTCGATCAATCTCCGCTTATCACTAGGATTCTACACATAGGATCAAAGTGATACCTACTAAATCCTGAATTTTGGATCTATGAGATAGATTTAAATGGATGTTAGGATTCTCAATAGTTGTAGTGAGATGGTATCAATCGATCCTGGGGAGAATCACTGGAAGGGTTCCAGGGTGATAAAGACGACTGAATGTCAGTCGCAGGCATTGTCTTTACCCTCAGTAAAGGGACGGTATGTTGGAAGAGTTCCAAGCTAGATACCGTGACATACTAGACGATAAAGGCTGGATACATCGCTACTTAAGATGCTACCAAAGAGGCTGTTTGGGTGTATATTGGTTCATGAGATGAACTATGTTCCTCCCATTGTGTGACAATGGAGTTGTGGCTTATGCCAAGGAACGCAGGTCCCATCAGTGATCCAGACATATTCTAAGGCAGTATCACTTGATCATGGAGATGGTTGATGTTGGAGATAGTGCCCTCAGAGTCAATTATTAGGTCACAGGTACGTGATTGTAATGATTGAGGGAGGACCTATCCCGGTAGGACAGTCTTACTCGAGATGATAGTATGCTATCTGGTTTACCTTTATCATCGTGTACTGCTTGAGGTGACCTGACACGTCGCTATTACACGTTGATAGAGCCCCTAGGATTCTTGCTTGACCACCAGCAGTATGAGGGCGATCATATAAGTGGGAGCTGGGGGTCTATAAGCTTATCCTTAAAAGGTCCCTAGTCGTGGGAGTTTCGAGACTGGGCATCGATACTCCATTAGTAGACTAGTGTATACAGTCGAGACCCCGACGAGGGGCGGTGGCCGGTCTCACAAGCCACTGGTGTCAGTTGGATCACCTAAGATGTATACAGGTGCTCATTGGGTTATGAGTACACCGGACAGGACTCGCCGGGAACCTGCTAGTTGGTCATATACCAGACGTCAGATGGCAGTTCCCTGGTGACATGTGTGCAGGTTAGTTCATCGACCTGGGGATCGTCATTTGTCTCGTGTGAGTTCCCACTGTACTTTGATTACTACCCTACCACGGCTCAAAGGAGTCGTGCAAACAGGTTTTAGTTGGGTACAGTCCCGAGCCACATGGAGGCAGTGAGCGTATCTTCAGGGGTTCGTCTCTCCCGGTATTGGGGGTGAGGTCGTGCTGTGTCTAGGAGAGCCATTACACAAAGTCCTTGGCCAAGGCAAGGAGATTTACTGGTAGGTATTCCAGTAGTATCTCAGGGTGTTCTGGGCTACACTCCGACACGACTTGTACCGCTTTTGGGGGTCTGACTTTTACCAACCCCCTAGGCCCGCCATGCGATACTCATAGACGAACGGACCGGACTGCACGGATATTGTCACTGACAGGCTCAGTTGGGTGTCGGGGTGAGCTTCCTCATCGACGTCCCATTTGGTCAGTACCTGGTAGCCCGTCACGTATTGGCTTATACCTCTGACGTGCTAGTGGTTAAATCCACAACCAAGGTGTTGACGAGTCTTTAGAGTCCCCCACATTTCAGTTACTCAGCTTTCGGGCAAAAGGTTGTAGAGGCCGTATGGAGATATGGCAATGTCCGATCAGATACGTGCGGTATTGCACGGATCAGGATCGGACAGTTTGTACTATAGGCCGTATGGTTATATGGCAGGGTTCGATCAGATACGTGCGGTATTGCACGGATCAGGATCGAACAGATATTACTAGCCGGTTTTGGTATAAGCCGGATCCTAGTATAGTACAGTGGAGATTTTGTCTCATTGCATTTGTATTTCGGTCGAAATACAGATGCGGGTGTGTATGCACAGTATCGGGGTTATCCTGTAATTTATTACGGGACCAGTTTTCTGGAGTTGCCAGTTTGCTTTCCGTTTCGGCCAATTCCCTTTGTTCCGTTCATTGGCTGAAGATTGGTGGAGGAGGGTTTATTTGCATTGTTGCAAATAGACTTTTGTGGAGGGGGTCTTTGCATATATTCATGTCATGATTATAGCACCATCATTGACTTCTCCTTCTCATGATGGCTTGACTTTTAGTGGGCATGATGGTTGATGATGATGAGGGGTGAGGTTGGTTGAGTGTGGGTTTATTATTGTGATCATTTCCTTTTTGGCATGATAGCATTCTTTCTCTCTCCATTTGTATTATTGGATGTTTTTCTCATCTATCATACCTCTCCCTCATTCTCACTCACCCTCTCACTTGCATTGGCCGGCCATTCACTTGGAGGTGGGGCTGTCCAAATTGGTGGGGGTCTTTTGGTTCATCATATATCATTCTTGCTTCACCAAAATTCCCTAGTTCAACTCCATAGCTCAATCCCTCCACAAAAGGCAATTCCTAATACCCCAAAAGTGAGACACAAGTTTTTACACATATTCTACAGCGAACCTTGGGCACGTCGAGTAGCCGGCTTCGTGCCCGAGTTGCCTCGGCATTGAGGTGGGAGCCCGTAAACAAAGTAGGCGATGTGGTGCACTTCCGGCGACGAGGAGGAGACGGGACATTCTGCAGGAGATCGGGACCATGATGAGAAGACCGGAGGACTTGGATCGTCGGTATACTTCTCTTCCCTTTCTTGTAGTTGGACTAGACTAGTTAATGGTTCGATCCGGAGTTTAGTGCGCGGTGGTGCCGGTTTGCAAAGTCCGCAAAATTTTAGTTATTCACCGCTTCCGCATTCCGGCGTCGGATTGACGGCCGGGGCGCCGCCGTGCACTTACAGTGGTATCAGAGCCTCGCCATTAACTTAGTCTAGCTTTGTGTAATGTGTTTGCCTTTCCGATCGATCAAAAAGTTCCAAAACCCGTATTTTGTTAGCATCAGTTTTCTGTTGGAAATTTTTGGTGTCTAAAAATTTTTCAGGTGGTCTCAGAATGATGTTCAGAAAGTCTAAGAACTCTGGGAAAATTCGACGCACTGATCCCTCTTCCAGAGCGCGGAACCGCGGCCTCACCCTTCTATTGGGCCGCGGATCCGCCGCAACTTAGAGAGATCAATGGGCCAAAATTTCCCAGTGGGCTTCTGGGCTAGTATTAGGGGTTTTGGAATATTAAAATTGGGCCAATTATTTCTGTGAGTGCTACAGTATTGGTTTGGGGCCCACTTGTTAATTTTTTGATCAATCGGAAATTTTTTAAACACATTTTTCACAGTATTTACATTATATCTGCGACCGTGAATGTCACTCGATCGGTAAATCCGGTCTAACTGCTATAGCCCGGTTAGACGGATTTGCGAACGTGACTTTCACGTTGATGTTCATTGTTTATGCTGTGATGTTGCGGATCGGTCGTGGGGGATAGCCTGGATGCAATGCTAGTACTGTGATGTTGTATTATGTACATTTGATATTGCGGGGCGAGCGTCCGACATGTGGACTGCCGTCACTGCCCGTTTGTATTATTCTTTTGGGGCACGACCTGGTTGCGGTCGATGTACCCGTTGTATGTATATTTTACTTTCTGTACTAGGATTGCCTCGCGGAGGGGTGCACGGATAGCCGGGTTCTGGAGGGCAACAAGCCCGCATCTCATGGCATTGAGACGGAGGGGGCTTCACTCTAGGATTGGCGGGCTATTCGCCGCACTCGTAGGGGGTACAGGTTGACCCAGGAGGGGTGCCCAAGTTGCCGGATTCCGTGAAGTGCTGGGTGGTCCATTCACGGCGCTGAAGGGGGCTGCCTCGCTTCAGGTTTTGGCGGGTGACTTGCCGCGCCCGTAGGGGTCTAGGATTTCATTGCACAGGCTATCCACACGACCAGGGGAACGTCGGGTTTCAGTAGTGGCTCTGTGAAACCCGGGGATCCCAGATATCTGTATTGTTTCTGTGATGCTGTTCATTCTCTGTGATGTTGCATTTCTTTCACGCCTTGAGCGAAATATAATATATTGGTATATATATTAGTAGATGTTGTATATGTTTTGCATCCGCGCTAGTCCAGTCCCCGCTCTGTCGTTAGTTAGCTAACCTAACGGGTAATGACGGGACCCAGTGGCGAATGCGGATGGCATATACGTACATCAGTATATTTTCGTTCTTTTTGGTGTGATCAATTGATGGGACTGCATTGATTCGGATCAATGCAAGTTAAAAACAAACCTAATCTGATGTTGTTGGAACACTTTTTCAAAAAGCTGTTATTGCAAGGACGTTCACTTTTGTTTTGCATAGTGATATTCGGTTATGAATATCCAGCACCTCAGTCGACGAGGCAAGGGCCGAGATCCCTTCACCGGGAGTGACCCCTTGGACAATAAGTTTGCGTCAGGGCATTAACTTCACTATAGCCGATTACTTTTGCTTTGCATCGCGGTATTCATTTGGAATATCCTGCACCCCATTCTACGGGGAAAGAGCCGAGATCCCTTCACCGGGAGTGACCTCTTTAGCAACGGTTTTCGTCACTATATTTCTAAAAAGCTATTCGTTCCTTCGACGATATCAAGTTCTTTACGTTAAAGGTTTTCGCCAGAAACCATTCGTAGCCCTCCGTCGTTTCAGACGGGTAGCACGTAGTATTCATGCTATGTTTGTTGACCTTCGTCAAGGCATAGTGTATGGTAGCTGCTTGTTACCTTTCTGCTGCATAGATAGATGCGTTGGTTTGGGACAGTCGTATAGCCTTGTTGACCTTCGTCAAGGGCTTGTACGGGTGGATTCAAATTAACCTGGAGAATGACGGGTAGAACTTGACATGTGACTTATGATTTGTTGACCTTCATCAAGGTCATAAGAGCATGGGGCAGAAATCACGTCGGGAGTTTCAAAAGAACTGAAACTTGCCAGATATGCGCATACCTTCTGGAGTGTGATACCGTGAGCGGATCCCGTCACGTTGTCATGCGATGAGAGTTGGATCCCGATTCCCACTGATGAGTTAGTTTACTCCTCGGGACATCCTGACTAATTCTTCTTTCAGGTTTGGAGGAGAATTTGAGGTACAGTGGGAGGATTCCAGATTAGATAAATTGGTAACCATTCTGATCTAGGTTAGAGTGCACGCTGAGTGTTTCTTTTCTCTCTCTCTTTGGCAGCGACCATTGACCCGACCCTAAGACTTTGACTCAGTGACCAAGTTGACCGAACCTTCTAAACACTGGCTTTTGGATTGTCAGAGTTGCAGACCTCATTGCCACTCCTACTTTTACCCTTTTCTCCGGGACACCCCGTATTGCTACGAACGTCCACTTCCATTGGACAAAACCATCGTATGGTTAGATACGAACTCGACAGATTTATTCGAGGATGGTTTCCGGTTCTGGAGAAAACGGATAGGATTATTCAGTTGTCTTTTCCTTTTACCCTCTCTCAGGTTACGAGTACTCCTTGGTTTAGGGGTAGCACACCTATTACGCAAATTGGATCGTCTTCTTCCAAACCATAGGCAGGTGCCGACCGGTAGGGAATGAAGAAAACCAATTAGCATAACGATGGTGTGCAGAAGGTATTAAGTTCAGACAAAGCAAGGGATTAGTAGGAGGGCAAAGTAAATTGCAACAGATATTCACGACCGAACCAAATATTTCATTACCACTCCCACATCACCTTTGTATTTCTCCAGGACACTCCGTATCACTACGAAGATCCACAGTTTATTTGGATATTCCATCGTATGGTTATATACGAACTCGAAAGGAACTTGTTCCAGTTCGGGGATGGATCCTGGTTCAGGAGAAATAGGAATAAAGTACATTCAGGTGTCTTTTATCTTCACCTTCTCTCGTGTTGCGAGTGTTCCTAGGATTGGGACAGTACACCCAATATGCTTATTGGATAGTCTTCTTCCAAACCATAGGCTGGTGCCGAACGGTAGGGAAGGAAGAAAACCATTTGGCCTAAAGGGGTGTGCAGAAGGTAAAGACTAAAGACATATGAAGGGATTTGGAGAAGTGACAAAGAACTATACGGTTACAGTCGTGAATCTGGAAGAGGCATTACTAGGAATACCAGGATACCCCATCGAGACATTTCAATGTTTCAGTTTCACTGTGTAATGTTAAAGGAAAACTGATTTCCCGATTAGATACTTACTCCAGGGTATGTATTTACCAGGTACGATTCTCACATCTGTATGGTTTTACAGATGATGAGTGGGAGTAAGTTATTGGGAATTGGGTGATTATCCTCATTATATCGGGATTCGTTGTAATCAGTGATATTTGAGGAAATCACCTGGGCTGTTTGCCGGTCGGCAAATATTTGGTTTTGAATATCCGCTGTTATGCACCAATTTCAAAATGATATATCTGTACGTCTATTTTCATAGAGTGAGATATACCTTTCTGAAATTATGTCTACGACATTTACCTATATCAGTGGATGGTTAGGTAAGGAGCATTAAACAGCGGTGTAATTCTTCTTAACCATAAGTACAGTTTTCAACCTACGACACACAGTGAATGAGTTATTAGACTCAAAGGACTTATACAGAGTATTGTATGTTGTCCAAGGTCCATCAGGACAGAGGGGTTGGTCCTCGTACTATATTCGGTTTACTTATGACTTCTCTAGTTTTTAGACGGGTGTTTCGCGGAAACACAGGGTCTGAATTTTGAGAAGTTATAGGTATTTGAATAGAGTAGAGAACCAGGTGTAGCAAGTATCGGGATTCTTCAAAGTGATCGAAGATGTAGACACTTGTCAATGGTATTCAGTTGATAGTAATGATAAAGAGATCTTACTTCTCTTTCAGGTTACTCATAATTGGAAGTATTCCTAAGTTGAGTAACGCTGATCGGCCTCCTTCCATTTAGTTGACATGCGCTGGAGACAGCTGCATGTTTTGAATCTGGTTCAATTAAATCAGTGCCTCTGGTCCTATATTGGATATAGAACAGTTCGTATCTTAACGATGTTAAGGTACGGGGAGTTGTCCGGATTATGCTTAAAACCAGACTCTGGATAACTCAAGGCACGTTTCTGTAATGGCTGTTTGTGGGTTGACCCAGGCTATGACGCGGGTTGACTTTCTACCATCTGGATGAACAATAGCAATATTGTTCTAGACTCGCCACAGTTTTATTAAAAATGGACTTTTTCAGAAAACAGTAGTGGGAGTATGGTAGAACTGGAAGTGATTCCAGAACCACAAACGATTACTGAAGATTTGATAAGGAACCTAAAGATTCAATCTGGATTGACATTCCATTGGCCACTCCGCAGATAAGGTGGGTAACTTCAGGCACCCGAGAGGTACTACGGTAGCTTCAAGGACGGTGACAGGGAAGTTCTTGTTTACCCACAATTGCCATTGCTGTTGTTCCAGGTTACGAGACCCGGCGGGAGGATGAGTATAGCGTCGTTCTAAACCAGTTTTAGAAGTGTACGTCTATATGACTCTGCCAGAGGGTTGTCGTAGTCAGTGGGAGCAGCGGAAGCATTGGTGGACAGGTTGCTTATGTCTATTTATAGACTAGAGCAGATGTAGCGGAGATAGATCATCTATTTCTGATGTGACAGTCATGGGTTTGACTTCATCAGAATAGGGGATGGATCTGTTGAGAAGGTAGTAGGGTGTGATATCCTGGTATTTGGATGATATACACAGAGTAGGAAAAGAAACTCCTACACTACGATCGGTTATACTTTGGTCGTCACACAGTGGTTTCTCCACATGGACTTGGACATTATATCTGACATACTGGTTACTAGATCTATGGTCTTAGATCTAGATTTGGGTGGTTTCCCAATCAGGGTACTTGACAGCATTCTAAGAGTATTTAGGATGGACGACTCCTGGCACGGTAGTGTACCTGCAGGTAACGGAGTCACCCTCTCTAAAGGTGTCTTACAGACTAAAGGGGAGAGGGATGTGCATGATTGGCAGATCACTTGCTTAGGCAATTGAGTCAATCATGAGATGTCAAGTACCACACCAGATATTGTTCTTGCACTAGATGCAATAAGTTGACATTAATCCAATCCTGGAGAAACAGTCGGAAGCAGTTTTAGAACATAAGTGGATGTTCTAGGGATATGATAACGACACCCTCATTCGGGAAATAGTTATCATTCCAGGCTTCCAAGGTGACATGGACGACAAGGAGGTTGTCAGAGCTATAGTTTTCCTTCTGATGAGGGGCAGTATTTTGGACAGGTGGTCCAAGGCAATACTGAGGGTGGCATGGCGCAGGATACTGATTAAGTTCAGTTGACGATACAGTCTAAGAAGTTTGGATTTGGAGTTCATTTATGAGCTATGTCCCATCAGACATCCAGACACATTCTAAGACAGGTATTGCTCATTTCGGGAGATGGGTTTCTCCGCGAACTTGAGATATAGAGAGACATGGAAAGAGACAACAAGGCGGATCCACTCACTGAGGCTGTTCCTCGAACGCAATAGTTTCGCAAACGAGCTTTGTGAGACTGACTAGTAGAGGAGTTGGGTGTTCGGTATCACACGGGCTGTGAGTATGCGACATCGCAATAATTAGCCTTGAGTGCAAGTGGGAGATTGTTGGAGATAGTGCCCTCAGAGTCAATTATTAGGTCACAGGTACGTGATTGTAATGATTGAGGGAGGACCTATCCCGGTAGGACAGTCTTACTCGAGATGATAGTATGCTATCTGGTTTACCTTTATCATCGTGTACTGCTTGAGGTGACCTGACACGTCGCTATTACACGTTGATAGAGCCCCTAGGATTCTTGCTTGACCACCAGCAGTATGAGGGCGATCATATAAGTGGGAGCTGGGGGTCTATAAGCTTATCCTTAAAAGGTCCCTAGTCGTGGGAGTTTCGAGACTGGGCATCGATACTCCATTAGTAGACTAGTGTATACAGTCGAGACCCTGACGAGGGGCGGTGGCCGGTCTCACAAGCCACTGGTGTCAGTTGGATCACCTAAGATGTATACAGGTGCTCATTGGGTTATGAGTACACCGGACAGGACTCGCCGGGAACCTGCTAGTTGGTCATATACCAGACGTCAGATGGCAGTTCCCTGGTGACATGTGTGCAGGTTAGTTCATCGACCTGGGGATCGTCATTTGTCTCGTGTGAGTTCCCACTGTACTTTGATTACTACCCTACCACGGCTCAAAGGAGTCGTGCAAACAGGTTTTAGTTGGGTACAGTCCCGAGCCACATGGAGGCAGTGAGCGTATCTTCAGGGGTTCGTCTCTCCCGGTATTGGGGGTGAGGTCGTGCTGTGTCTAGGAGAGCCATTACACAAAGTCCTTGGCCAAGGCAAGGAGATTTACTGGTAGGTATTCCAGTAGTATCTCAGGGTGTTCTGGGCTACACTCCGACACGACTTGTACCGCTTTTGGGGGTCTGACTTTTACCAACCCCCTAGGCCCGCCATGCGATACTCATAGACGAACGGACCGGACTGCACGGATATTGTCACTGACAGGCTCAGTTGGGTGTCGGGGTGAGCTTCCTCATCGACGTCCCATTTGGTCAGTACCTGGTAGCCCGTCACGTATTGGCTTATACCTCTGACGTGCTAGTGGTTAAATCCACAACCAAGGTGTTGACGAGTCTTTAGAGTCCCCCACATTTCAGTTACTCAGCTTTCGGGCGAAAGGTTGTAGAGGCCGTATGGAGATATGGCAAGGTCCGATCAGATACGTGCGGTATTGCACGGATCAGGATCGGACAGTTTGTACTATAGGCCGTATGGTTATATGGCAGGGTTCGATCAGATACGTGCGGTATTGCACGGATCAGGATCGAACAGATATTACTAGCCGGTTTTGGTATAAGCCGGATCCTAGTATAGTACAGTGGAGATTTTGTCTCATTGCATTTGTATTTCGGTCGAAATACAGATGCGGGTGTGTATGCACAGTATCGGGGTTATCCTGTAATTTATTACGGGACCAGTTTTCTGGAGTTGCCAGTTTGCTTTCCGTTTCGGCCAATTCCCTTTGTTCCGTTCATTGGCCGAAGATTGGTGGAGGAGGGTTTATTTGCATTGTTGCAAATAGACTTTTGTGGAGGGGGTCTTTGCATATATTCATGTCATGATTATAGCACCATCATTGACTTCTCCTTCTCATGATGGCTTGACTTTTAGTAGGCATGATGGTTGATGATGATGAGGGGTGAGGTTGGTTGAGTGTGGGTTTATTATTGTGATCATTTCCTTTTTGGCATGATAGCATTCTTTCTCTCTCCATTTGTATTATTGGATGTTTTTCTCATCTATCATACCTCTCCCTCATTCTCACTCACCCTCTCACTTGCATTGGCCGGCCATTCACTTGGAGGTGGGGCTGTCCAAATTGGTGGGGGTCTTTTGGTTCATCATATATCATTCTTGCTTCACCAAAATTCCCTAGTTCAACTCCATAGCTCAATCCCTCCACAAAAGGCAATTCCTAATACCCCAAAAGTGAGACACAAGTTTTTACACATATTCTACAGCGAACCTTGGGCACGTCGAGTAGCCGGCTTCGTGCCCGAGTTGCCTCGGCATTGAGGTGGGAGCCCGTAAACAAAGTAGGCGATGTGGTGCACTTCCGGCGACGAGGAGGAGACGGGACATTCTGCAGGAGATCGGGACCATGATGAGAAGACCGGAGGACTTGGATCGTCGGTATACTTCTCTTCCCTTTCTTGTAGTTGGACTAGACTAGTTAATGGTTCGATCCGGAGTTTAGTGCGCGGTGGTGCCGGTTTGCAAAGTCCGCAAAATTTTAGTTATTCACCGCTTCCGCATTCCGGCGTCGGATTGACGGCCGGGGCGCCGCCGTGCACTTACAGTTGATCTCCAGGGAGATCGAGGTTAGGAGAGTAGACTCAGAGGACAACACAGCGAATCCACTCACAAAGGCATGTTCCCAGAGAGAGACTTTTATGGGATGGTTCAGTATGAGATACTGCAACCACTGCTACAGATGGCCCTAGTGCAAGTGGGAGATTGTTAGTTATATGTATGCCCTAGAGGCCATTACTGTACATATGATGTATATTGTAGTGGATGCTGGGACATATATAGGGAGGACTTTCTTGCTCGACATGATAGTATGCTATCTGGTTACCCTTTACCTTAACGTGTATGCTGATTGTCTCTCTGTTACATGTTGGTAAAGCCCTTAGGATCTGTACTTGACTACCTGGACTATGATGCGGATCATACTAGTGGGGACATGGTAGTCCATAAGTACATCCTTCAAAGTCCCTAGTCGTGGGTGTATCGAGACGGGGCATCGATATACCAGTGTAGACTAGCGCATACCTTCTCGACCCATACAGATGGGTGATGGATGATCCCATATCCATTGGTGTTTAACATCAGAGATGATATACGGGTGCTCAGTGGGGACTGGGTACACTGGACGGACTCGCCGAGAACTCCCAGATGGTATTATACCTCACGTCGGATGGCAGTTCTCTGGTGACACTGGTACAGAGTAGTCTGTTGACCCGAGATCGTCATAGAGTCTTGTGTGGTTCCCACTGTGCTTTGATTTCCATCTTACCACGTCCAAGAGGGCGTGCAAAACGGTGGTTTTTGGGTACAGTCCCGAGTCACATGGAGGCAATGAGCGATAGGAGGGGATTCGTCTCTCCCGGTATAGGGGGTTGATGTTGCGCTGTGTTCGATTGGCTATAACAGGAAATCCCTGGCCAGGGTTGCTGAGATTTACTGGTAAGTGTTATCAGTAGTTTGTCGAATTGTTATAGACCTCATATCGACACGACTTATCGAGCTATTGGGGTCTGACGTTTACCATCCCTAGGCGAGATATGCGACATATCAGACGAACAGACCGGACTGTACGGTAGTGTTACTGGTCGGATTCACTGGAGTGTGAGCGGGCTTGCTCGTCGATCTTCAGATCGCTCAATACCCGGGTGGCCGTTACGTTTAGCAGACCGCTTGCGGCTTGTGGGTGTTTGATATGATCATCATCTGCTGCCGGCGTATTGACGAGTCTTTAGAGTCCTACACAGAGGTTTCCTGGCTCAAGCGAAACGAAATGGGAGCGCATATGAGATATGTGCGGGACCGAGAATAATGCGTGTATGTGATACCGTATTCTATTCTCGCGATAAATGTATCGAATGGTTGTATGCGATATAACCTAGTTATCGATTCAAGCGTTGATTCGATAAGCCGATATATTGTATACTAGTCGGTTGTGTGCGACATAACCGGATCATTGAATCAAGTGTTGATTTAATGATTTAATGCATATTTATATATTTGATATATTACTTTGCATCAACTAGTATCGGTTTACTTAAGATGGATTTTCTCACTCGGGTGTGCGCATTGCATATGCGATATGATTATGTGCACATGTTTGTATCATGTTTGATGATGCATACCACTTTGATTAAGTGTAAAGTTTGAACCATGGTTGTGTTTATGTTTAGGGTTTTATTTTCTTAATTATTCATTTATTCTTTTTGATAAATGGATAAAAGAAATTCAAATGAGAAAATGGTGGCTTGGTTTTGTTTTGTTCATGAAGCTTCATGAACATTTTGACTAAGTGACCATTTTGTCTCTAGCTTAACCCTAACCATTGCTTCAACCATGATTAATACTCTACACTTTACCATGGTTTAGTCATGATAAGTTTTGATTATTCTTTTATTTTTCTAATTAACTTATCATAACTATTTCCTTCTTCTTCTTATTTTTTCAAGTGAAGAAAGCTTGCCCCATCAATGGCAAGTGATGGAAATGAGTGAGAAATCCAATTCTAAAGTCTACCCACTTCCTATTTCTTCATCCTCTACCTCTTGCCAAGTAGTAGAGTGTGTTTCCTTCACAAGTTTCATGACTTGGTGAAGGTGGAGCTTGATTCATCGATGCCTCGACGTAGATCATCTTCGGCTTGGACATCGACGACCTAGCCCGCCCATTCTCCGACGAAGATGACGCTAGAGCCCGGATTCTTCTTGGACAGCGGTGATGACTTCTTCATGGAGCTATGGAGGTGGACAAACGGATCTACAAAGGTTGTATATCCGTATCCCTTAGTTAACTGTTAACTAGTTAGCTTTTTCGCCTAGAAATCTAGCAAACGATGCGTAGTTTAGGGTTTGTAGGCACCGTAAAATTTGAAATTGGCATGGTCGATGCCTTCTGAGACCTCATTAGGGTGCCTAGGAACCCTACAGTGGTATCAGAGCCTAGCTAGAGCCTTAGGCGAAGTCCAGACGGAATTCGAAGTCCGAACGAACCCGGAACCCCAAAACAAATATGCTCTCTGTACTTTTTCCGAGAATGCGGATTTTTGTGTATTAAAAATGCCTAAAAAATTCTATAAATAATTATAAGAATTACTGTGCAAACTCAGGTGAATAATTCATCAAACAGAGCGCGGAACCGCGGCAGAAGCCCAACTTCTGCGGCGGTTCCGCAGCTAGGTGATGACGTCATCCTCCAAGATCTGCACAGTAACTCTTATTATTTTATGTTGGATTTTCTGGGAATTTTTAATACTTATTCAAGAGTTGAATTTTCTGCAGTTGTTTTGGGGATTCGGTGTTTCGATCGGGGTATCAAATTTTGTCTATTTGGCTTTCCGGATAAATCTTAGAATATGTTAAAAAGTTCGACCGGATGTAAATACCCAATTTTTCCCCTGTAGGGAAATTTTCAAGTGTTGGATTTTTCCGTAGTTTAACGACGTTCTAAGTAGTGCAAGTAACGCGATGGTCCCTCTAGAAGACAACAAACCTTAACTCGATTATGTGACCGTCTTGAACTGCCCTTTGAACCTTCGGGTTTGGGGCAGTACGGCGTGCCACATGTGAGGCGTTGGCTTGACCCTTCTACGGCTGGACCGTTGGTACTGAGGTACGAACTGAATGTTGTTAGACTAGTTTCATGTGTTGATCTGTATCAGGAAAACTTGGGTGTTAGAATGTTCGATCGGAAAGTTTAACATTTTCTATTTATCTGGAATGGGATACAATAATTGGAATTCACAAATAGTTATGAGATAACTAAATGAATGTTATAAACATAGCAGTTTAGTCTCACTTGATCGGTTGCCACGGAATTTTGATGTGATCAAAAGTCCGTCGCAATCACGTAGCGTACGCGGATACTCGCCGGGTAAACTTAATAGACAGCTTCACTCCATAGCCCCGACCAAGTGACTGTAGGAGAACCCCGTCGCCGAAAGCATCCGTCCGGGTGCTCGCGGTAGCGGTGTTCCGCATTGGTGCACTTCGTCGACGGTATCGGGGGTGTGGCCGTCTACTGAAGTTTCAGACGAGCATTCGATCAAAATGTCGAGAATCCTGTTGAATTGCCCGACTTGGTATTGAAAAGTGTTTTCGATAAAGTGACTAAAATGCGGGGTTTATAATTGTTAGGCATGCGATGTCTAAGAAATTCATTTGGTCAGGCATGCGATGTCTGAGGTGATTGCGGATTCCAACTGTTGTAGTTTTACACTTTCTTTTCTGTGACCGTAAGTGTAATATGTGATATCGCCGGTTTCGTTACTATATGTCAACGACAATTGGGATGGACATATTTACTTACGTTGATGACATGTGATGTTATGTGTTGCTGGATATGTTATATTGGATCGTCGTGTTTGAATAGCCGGGGGTTTTTATGTGAGATGAGTGTTTTTCATTTTCATTCATGTAAAAACTTGTATGTAATATTCTTTTATTGGGGCACTTCCAGGTAGCGGAAGATGTCACCGTTTGTATATTATTTACTTTTCTGCACTAGGATAGACCCAAGGAGGAGGGCACAAGTAACCGGGTTCTGGAGTCCAGTGGGAGACCAACTTGAGGAGTCGAGTCCGGGTCTCCTAACTCTAGAATTGGTAGGGTTGCTTGCCGCTCTCGTAGGGGTCTAGGGGTGTGGGTTTGGCTATTCATCACGACCGTGGAATCCGTGTTTTATACTGGCTCGTATTTAAAACACGGACGTCCTAGTATATCCAATATTTCATATGATTCTTCTGCTGCGATATCTGTGATGTGATCATGAGATGTTCTTTGATAGATACAGTATATAGTATATATGATATATTATATAGACGTTACTTATGTTTTACACCCGCGCTAGCCCTGCCCTGCTCTGCCGTTAGTTACCTAACCTAACGGTGCACGAGGGGACATCGAGGCGAATGTGGATGGCATAAGTGTACGTCGTATTTATCTGTGATGATTAGGTACTTAAATGATGGGACTTCATTAATGTGATTAATGAAATAAAAGAAACCTAAGATGTTGTAGAATCGAATTTCAAAATAAAACAGGTAGCTACAGTTCTTGCTTTGCACAGAGGTATATGTGATATATCCTGCACCTTATTCGATGAGGAAAGGACCGAGATCCCTTCACCGGGAGTGACTCCTTTAGCAATAACTGGCAGATGCTACACACTCGGTTTGTCTTTTGATTGCTTTTAAGAGTTTTTGCTTTGCACAGTGATATATATGATATATCCCGCACCTCATTCGACGAGGAAAGGACCGACGATCCCTTCACCGGGAGTGACTCCTTTAGCAAAACTAGAAAAGCCTCAAAAGCACTCCATTTTAAAATTCATTCGATCCTACAACGATATCAAGTTCATTACGCAATAGGTTTTCAGAAAAACCTGTCGTAGCCCTCCGTCATTTCAGATAAGTTGTATATAGTATTCGTGCTGCATTTGTTGGCTTTCGTCAAGGTGCAGTGTGCGGTAGCTATATGCTGCTTATCTGCTAGCATACGATGCGATTGGATTAGGGTAGTCGTGCGGCTTTGTTGGCTTTCGTCAAGGGTCGTGCGGGTGGGTTTAATTCGATCAAGAAATGTACGGGTTGAACTTGACTAGCGGGCTATGGTTTGTTGGCTTTCGTCAAGGTCATAGCACGTTAGGGGCAAAATATTATCGGGAATTTCAAGTGTTGAAATTTGCAATGAGATTGCATACCTTCTATGAGATAGTTGGATCCCGATACCTGCTGCGAGTAAGAGTTACTCCTGGGAGAGTTTTACATATTACAATTAGCCGATCAAGTAGGTGTCTAGAAAGGTGTTAACGAGGTTACGCCTCTGGGAAAATGAGGTTTACATTAATTAGGTTCGTGCGAAAGCACGGGGGACCTCCCTCAAAGTACCGACACTGGCCTGGCTGAAAGATTGGCGAACTTGTAGTGTGTAATTAATCCCGGCTAGTCTTTCCTTTTAGGGTTTGAAGGAAGATTTGATAAAAAGCAGTGGGAGCCATCCTGATTAGATAAAATAATAACCAATCTATTCTTGACAGAGCGCACGCTGAGTGTTTTCTTCTCTCTCTCTCTAGGTAGCGACCATATCACGCCTTAATCAAGATAATAATATGGATGAATTGACCGAACCCGCTTGTTATACTGAGCTGGGGAACGTTGGTCCCGCTCCAACTTATAATTGTTATAAGACAGAGCAGGAAATAGGGGAATACCAGATTTCCTATGCCGCCCAAACGAAGAGAGTGCATGTTGATGCATCATCTTCGGGTGTTTTCATTATACAGAACTGTTTCTCAGTATTCTTTACGTCCTGGGTATGTGATACCAGATCAGGATCCCAGATATGTAATCTGTTACATAGGGCTACAGAAAGGTAGAAAAACTGAGAACGGGTGATAAGTTTCATGAGACAGAAAACGGGGCAAGTGTTGCAGCCAAGTCTGTTGGTCACTGTCACCCTGTATTACAATACATTGATTCTGAACGAATGATATTAGATACCGAACTTGATATACAAAATCATATCTGTCTCTTTATTAGTAAAGAAACGATATAATTTTGTATTGTTGGATAATGTTTTGAACATTTCCTATATCAAAAGTTGATCGGTTCAGGCACGTTATCTAAAAGCATTGATGTTCTAAATCAAACTACAGTTCTTAGTATACGGAACACACACAAGAGGAAGAGTTCAGAAATGAACGAATCCTTCTTGAGGTATAGTAGACTAGGTCAGATCAATGCGACCCGACTGGCTAGAGTTACGTATAGATGTATATTTAAATCAGTTTGAATTTACATCTTGTGAAACTCGCCAGTCATGTCACATAGATAAGATGACCATAGCTCCGTTTATTGGAAACAGAGAAAGAGTTAGTGAACTCTTGGGATGATACATGTTGATGTATGTAGGTCCCCTGTCTACACTTGCCAGGACTGGTTCTTTATACTTCATTACGTTCTCTGATAATCTCTCAAGATTCAGACCTATGTTCCTGTTGAAACAAAAGTCCGAACCTTTTGAGATATTCACAGAATATAAGCGAGAAGTAGAGAACCAAAATACGGGTATAAGTATTATTTCCTATGATGAGATCAAGGAGGAGAATACTTGAGCACGGAATTCCTGGATTATACTAAAGGAGAATGAGATTCTCTCTCAGCATTACTCCTCTGTATACACCATAGCACGATGGTATATCAGGGCGGATCAATCACACCCTATATGATAAGGTGTGCTCTATGATGAGTACTACTGAGTTACCTTTTTCCTTTTTGGAAGTTATGCACTTGAGAAGCTGCATACCTATTGAATAGGGTTCCAATCAAATCAATTGCCTACCATTTCATATGTGATATGGAGAGGGAAGAGCCCATATCTTAAGATAGTTAAGATTTGGGGTTGTCCGGCTTATGCCTAAAAGCAAAATCCGGACAAGCTCGAGGCAAGATCTGTTATGTACAACTGGAAAAGTTCCAACTATACAAACAACAGAAGATGATTTGGTAGAACCAAAGGATTCAGTAGATACCAACGAACCTCAGCCTCTCCGCCGATCTAGTAGGGTTCCTCACCCACCTGAAAGATACTTCGGTTTCTCTATGACAGTGGGAGCGAGGATTGCATCATGAGATGATGACCCAACTAGTTTCGTGCTGGCCATCAGGAGTAAGACTCTATAAGAATGGCTGGATGCTTAGCGATCTGAGATGGAATCCTTATACACCAACAAAGTATGGACTTTGGTTGCTATGTCTGAAGGGTTAAATCCCCATCAGGAGCAAGTATATCTTGAGAAGATTACTTGGTGTACATCGAAAAGTTGAGACTTTCAAAGCTAGACTTGTTAAAAGTTTGCATCATTGACCAGCAGTGGATAATGATAAAACCATTTCAAGTATCTATGCTTAAGTCCATCCAGATCCTACTTGCCACGGCTACATACCATGACTACGATATCTGGCGGTTGGGTGCCATGACTACTTTTCTAAATAATGATTTAGAAGAGAAGGTCTATAAGTACATAGCCAGAGTGCTTCGTAGACAGTGGGAGCAGCGGAAACGTGTGCAAGATGCTTTATTTGATAAAGCAGGCATCGCGGAGTTGGAACATCTGTTTTGATGAATTAGTCAAAGAAGTTGACATCATCAAAATGGTAGATGAACCTTGTATAAACAAAAAGGTAGTAGGGAGTATGGTGACGATCCTCGTAGAGTACGTGGATGACATACTCTTGATAGGGAAGTAGTTTCCTATGCTACGCTCGATCAATCTCCGCTTATCACTAGGATTCTACACATAGGATCAAAGTGATACCTACTAAATCCTGAATTTTGGATCTATGAGATAGATTTAAATGGATGTTAGGATTCTCAATAGTTGTAGTGAGATGGTATCAATCGATCCTGGGGAGAATCACTGGAAGGGTTCCAGGGTGATAAAGACGACTGAATGTCAGTCGCAGGCATTGTCTTTACCCTCAGTAAAGGGACGGTATGTTGGAAGAGTTCCAAGCTAGATACCGTGACATACTAGACGATAAAGGCTGGATACATCGCTACTTAAGATGCTACCAAAGAGGCTGTTTGGGTGTATATTGGTTCATGAGATGAACTATGTTCCTCCCATTGTGTGACAATGGAGTTGTGGCTTATGCCAAGGAACGCAGGTCCCATCAGTGATCCAGACATATTCTAAGGCAGTATCACTTGATCATGGAGATGGTTGATCTCCAGGGAGATCGAGGTTAGGAGAGTAGACTCAGAGGACAACACAGCGAAACCACTCACAAAGGCCTGTTCCCAGAGAGAGACTTTTATGGGATGGTTCAGTATGAGATACTGCAACCACTGCTACAGATGGCCCTAGTGCAAGTGGGAGATTGTTAGTTATATGTATGCCCTAGAGGCCATTACTGTACATATGATGTATATTGTAGTGGATGCTGGGACATATATAGGGAGGACTTTCTTGCTCGACATGATAGTATGCTATCTGGTTACCCTTTACCTTAACGTGTATGCTGATTGTCTCTCTGTTACATGTTGGTAAAGCCCTTAGGATCTGTACTTGACTACCTGGACTATGATGCGGATCATACTAGTGGGGACATGGTAGTCCATAAGTACATCCTTCAAAGTCCCTAGTCGTGGGTGTATCGAGACGGGGCATCGATATACCAGTGTAGACTAGCGCATACCTTCTCGACCCATACAGATGGGCGATGGATGATCCCATATCCATTGGTGTTTGACATCAGAGATGATATACGGGTGCTCAGTGGGGACTGGGTACACTGGACGGACTCGCCGAGAACTCCCAGATGGTATTATACCTCACGTCGGATGGCAGTTCTCTGGTGACACTGGTACAGAGTAGTCTGTTGACCCGAGATCGTCATAGAGTCTTGTGTGGTTCCCACTGTGCTTTGATTTCCATCTTACCACGTCCAAGAGGGCGTGCAAAACGGTGGTTTTTGGGTACAGTCCCGAGTCACATGGAGGCAATGAGCGATAGGAGGGGATTCGTCTCTCCCGGTATAGGGGGTTGATGTTGCGCTGTGTTCGATTGGCTATAACAGGAAATCCCTGGCCAGGGTTGCTGAGATTTACTGGTAAGTGTTACCAGTAGTTTCTCGAATTGTTATAGACCTCATATCGACACGACTTATCGAGCTATTGGGGTCTGACGTTTACCACCCCTAGGCGAGATATGCGACATATCAGACGAACAGACCGGACTGTACGGTAGTGTTACTGGTCGGATTCACTGGAGTGTGAGCGGGCTTGCTCGTCGATCTTCAGATCGCTCAATACCTGGGTGGCCGTTACGTTTAGCAGACCGCTTGCGGCTTGTGGGTGTTTGATATGATCATCATCTGCTGCCGGCGTATTGACGAGTCTTTAGAGTCCTACACAGAGGTTTCCTGGCTCAAGCGAAACGAAATGGGAGCGCATATGAGATATGTGCGGGACCGAGAATAATGCGTGTATGTGATACCGTATTCTATTCTCGCGATAAATGTATCGAATGGTTGTATGCGATATAACCTAGTTATCGATTCAAGCGTTGATTCGATAAGCCGATATATTGTATACTAGTCGGTTGTGTGCGACATAACCGGATCATTGAATCAAGTGTTGATTTAATGATTTAATGCATATTTATATATTTGATATATTACTTTGCATCAACTAGTATCGGTTTACTTAAGATGGATTTTCTCACTCGGGTGTGCGCATTGCATATGCGATATGATTATGTGCACATGTTTGTATCATGTTTGATGATGCATACCACTTTGATTAAGTGTAAAGTTTGAACCATGGTTGTGTTTATGTTTAGGGTTTTATTTTCTTAATTATTCATTTATTCTTTTTGATAAATGGATAAAAGAAATTCAAATGAGAAAATGGTGGCTTGGTTTTGTTTTGTTCATGAAGCTTCATGAACATTTTGACTAAGTGACCATTTTTTCTCTAGCTTAACCCTAACCATTGCTTCAACCATGATTAATACTCTACACTTTACCATGGTTTAGTCATGATAAGTTTTGATTATTCTTTTATTTTTCTAATTAACTTATCATAACTATTTCCTTCTTCTTCTTATTTTTTCAAGTGAAGAAAGCTTGCCCCATCAATGGCAAGTGATGGAAATGAGTGAGAAATCCAATTCTAAAGTCTACCCACTTCCTATTTCTTCATCCTCTACCTCTTGCCAAGTAGTAGAGTGTGTTTCCTTCACAAGTTTCATGACTTGGTGAAGGTGGAGCTTGATTCATCGATGCCTCGACGTAGATCATCTTCGGCTTGGACATCGACGACCTAGCCCGCCCATTCTCCGACGAAGACGACGCTAGAGCCCGGATTCTTCTTGGACAGCGGTGATGACTTCTTCATGGAGCTATGGAGGTGGACAAACGGATCTACAAAGGTTGTATATCCGTATCCCTTAGTTAACTGTTAACTAGTTAGCTTTTTCGCCTAGAAATCTAGCAAACGATGCGTAGTTTAGGGTTTGTAGGCACCGTAAAATTTGAAATTGGCATGGTCGATGCCTTGTGAGACCTCATTAGGGTGCCTAGGAACCCTACACGCGTACTCACAGCCCGTGTGAAACCAACACCCAACTCCTCTACTAATCAGTTTCACAAAACCCGTTTGTAAAACTATTGTGTTCGAGAAATAGCCTCAGTGAGTGGATCCACCCTGATGTTTCTTTCTTTGTCTTTCTTAATCTCAAGTTCGCGGAGAAAGCCATCTCCTAAATTGAGTAATACCTGTCTTAGAATATGTCTGGATATCTGATGGGACCTAGTTCATAAATGAACTCCAAATCCAAACTTCTTAGATTGTATCGATAACTGAACCTAATCAGTATCCTGCACCAAGCCTCCCACAGTATCCTCTTGGACCACCTGTCCATAATACTATCCCTCTTCGTCAGAGGGAAAACTATAACTCTGACAATCACTCTGTCATCCATGTCACCTTTGAAGCCTGGAATGATAACCGTCTCCCGAAGGAGGCTGCCGTCATCAAATTCGTAGAACATGCACTTATGTTCTAAAACTGCTTCCTTATGTTTCTCCAGGATTGGATTAATACAAACTTATTGCATCTAGTGCAAAAACAACATCTGGTGTGGTACTTGACATCTCTTGATTGACTCAGTTGCCTAACCAAGTGATCTGCCAATCATGCACATCCCTCTCCCCTTTAGTCTATAAGACACCTTTAGAGAGGGTGACTCCATCACCTGCAGGTACACCACCATGCCAGGAGTCATCTATTCTAAAAACCATTAGAATACTGTCAAAGTACCCACATTGGGAAACTACCCAAATCCAGATCTAAAACCATAGATCTAGAAACCAAAATGTCAGATATTATATCCATATCCTGTCTGGAGAAACAACTGTGTGACGACCACAGTACAACTGATCGTAGTACAGGAATTTTACTTCCTACTCTGTGTATGTCATCCAAATACCAGGACATCACACCCTACTACCTTCTTAACAGATCCATCCCCTATTCTGATGAAGTCAAACCCATGACTGTCACATCAAAATTAGATGATCAATCTCCGCTACATCTGCTCAAGTCTATAAATAGACATAAGCTGCTTGCCCACTATGCTTCCGCTGCTCCCACTGACCACAACAACCCTCCTTCCGGGTCTCATAGCCTGGAACAACAGTAGTGTCAAGTCTGGGTAGATAAGAACCTCCCTGTCACCGTCCTTGAGGCTACCGGAGTACCTCTCGGGTGTCTGAGGTTACCCACCATATCTGCGGAGTGGCTAATGGAATGTCAAACCTGAATGAATCTATAGGTCCTATTAAATTTTCCGTAATCGTTTGCGGTTCTGGAATCACTTCCAGTTCTACCATACTCCCACTGCTGTTTTCTGAAAAAAATCCATTTTTACTAAAACTGTGGCGAGTCAAGAACAATATCACTATTGATCTTCCAGATGGTAGAAAGTCAACCCTCGACATAGCCCGGGCCAACCCACAAACTTCCATTACAGAAACGTGCCCTGAGTTATCCAGAGTCTGGTTTTAAGCATAAGCCGGACAACTCACCTATATCCAATATAGAAACTTTGGCACTTATTTAATTGGAACCAGGTTCAAAACATGCAGCTGTCCCCAGTGCATATCAACTTAATGGAGAGAGGCTAATCAGCATTACTCAACTTAGGAATACATCCAATTATGAGTAAACCGAAAGAGAAACAAGTTTCTCAAAACCATCACTATCAACTGAATACCAATCACAAGTATCTACATCTTCGATCTCTTTGAAGAATCCTGATACTTGCGATATCTTGTTCTCTACTTTATTTTTATACCCACAACTTCTCAAAACTTAGACCTTGTATTTCTACGAAACACTTGTCTAAAAACTAGAGAAGTCATAAGTAATCAGAACATAGTACGAGGACCTACCCCTTTGTCCTGCTGGACACTGGACAACATACAATACTTTGTATAAGTCCGCTGAGTTGAATAACTCAAAACCTGTGCATCGTAGGTTGAAAACCGTACTTATGGTTAAGAACTACTCCGTTGTTCAATGCTCCTTACCCAATCGTCAACTGATGTAGGTAAATGTCATCGACATAATATCAAAAAGTTATATCTCACTTTATAAAAATAAACGTATAGATATATCATTTTGAAATTGGTGCACAACAACGGATACTCAAAACCAAATACATGCCTGCCGGCAATAACCCAGGCGACTTCCTCAAATATCACCAATTACAACGAATTTCGATATAATGAGGATGATCACCTAATTCCCAATAACTTCCTCCCACTCATCATCTGTAAAACCATACAGATGTGAGAATGAAACCTGGTAAATACATACCCTGGAGTAAGTATCTAATCGGGAAAACAGTTTTCCATTAACAATGCACTGAAACATGAAAATGTTTCGTAGGGGTATCCTGGTATTCATAGTAATGCCTCTTCCATAATCCAATTCATGACTGTAACCGTATATCTCTTTGCCATCTCTCCAAATCCCTTTATTTGTCTTTAGTCGTTACCTTCTGTACACCATCGTTAGGCTAAATGGTTTTCTTCCTTCCCTACCGTTCGGCACCAGCCTATGGTTTGGAAGAAGACTATCCAGTAAGCATGGTTTACCCTCCTAAATCAAGGAGTACTCGTAACCTGAGAGAAGGTGATGATAAAAGTCAACTGAATAATACCTTATTCTTTTAAAAGTGAAATAGGAGTGGCGATGAAGTACGCGGTTTGGTCGTGAATGATAACAGTCGCAATTTACTTTGCCCTCTTTCTAATCCCTTTATTTTGTCTTTACATATTACCTTCTGTACACCCTACTTAGGCTAATTGGTTTTCTTCATTTCCTACCTTTCGGCACCTGCCTATGGTTTGGAAGAAGACTATCCAATAAGCGTAATAGGTGTACTCTCCTAAACCAAGGAGCCCTCGCAACCTGAGAGAAGGTGATAATAAAAGACAACTGAATAAACCAATTCTATTTCTCCTGAACCTTGATCCATCCTCGAAGAAGTCCCTTCGAGTTCGTATATAACCATACGATGGATCTATCCAATGAAAGTGGATGTCTGTAGTAATACGGGGTGTTCTGAGAAATTCAAAGGGTAAAAGAAGGAGTGGCAATGACTGTAGACAATCCAAAAGCCAGTATTTTAAGAAGGTTCGGTCAACTTGGTCTCTGAGTCATAGTCTAGGGTCGGTCAAAGGTCGCTGCCAAAGAGAGAGAGAAAAGAAACACTCTGCGTACACTCTAACCTAGATCAGAATGGTTATCACTTTATCTAATCCGGAAACCTCCCACTGTACTGTCAAATTCTCCTCCAAACCTAAAAGAAGAATCAATCGGGTTCACCCGAAGAGTAAACCAACTCATCAGTGAGAATCGGGATCCAATTCTCATCGCATGATAACGTGACGGAATCCACTCACGTTATCACACTCCAGAAGGTTTGCGCAAGCCTGGCAAGTTTCAGTTTCTTTAGAAACTCCCGATGTGATTTTTACCCCATGTTCTTATGACCTTGACGAAAGCCAACAAATCATAAGTCACATGTCAAGTTCTGCCCGTCATTTTCTTATTAATTTGAACCCACCCATACATACCCTTGACGAAAGCCAACAAGGTAATACGACTGTCCCAAACCAACACATCTATCTATGCAACAAATGAATACCCCAGCAGTTACCAAATACTATGCCTTGACGAAAGCCAACAAACATAGCTTGAATACTACTGACCATCCATAAGACACGACGGAGGGCTACGGCTGGTTTTTGGCGAAAAACCTTTAACGTAATGAACTTGATCTCGTTGAAGGAACTTGATAGCTTTTTATAAAAATATAGTGGCGAAAACCTTTTGCTAAAGAGGTCACTCCCGGCGAAGGGATCTCGGCTCTTTCCTCGTGGAATGAGGTGCAGGTTATTCCACTGAATACCACGATGCAAAGCAACATGTAATCGACTGTAGTGAAGTTATTACCCTGACGCAAACTTCTGCCCAAGGGGTCACTCCCGGTGTAGGGATATCGGCCCTTGCCCCGTCGAATGAGGTGCGGGATATTCCACTGAATACCGCTATGCAAAACAAAAAGAAATGTCTTTGTAATAACACTTTTAAATTGTTCCAAAAACATCCAAACAGGTTTGTTTTCCTTTGCATTGATCAGAATCAACGCAGTCCCATCAATCAATCACACCAGAAAAGAACGAAAATAAAATGTACGTATATGCCATCCGCATTCGTCACTGGGTCCTGTCATAACCCGTTAGGTTACTTAACTAACGACAGAGCGGGGACTGGACTAGCGCGGGTGCAAAACATATACAATATCTAATAGTATATATACCAATATACAATAATCGCTCCAGGCATGATAAAATGCAACATTACAGAAAGTAATAAGCATCACAGAACAATACAGATATCTGGGATCCCCGGGTTTCACAGAGCCGCTGCTGAAACCCGACGTTCCCCTGGTCGTATGGATAGCCTGTCCAATGAAACCTAGACCCCTACGGGTGCGGCAAGTTACCCGCCAAAACCTGAAGCGAGGCAGCCCCTACAGCAAAGTGAATGGACCACCCAGCACTTCACGGAATCCGGTAATCTTGGGCACCCTTCCTTCGGTCAACCTGTACCCCCTACGAGTGCGGCGAATAGTCTGCCAATACTAGAGTGAGGCCCCTCTATCTCTTAAAGCCATGATATGCGGACTCGTTGCCCTCCAGAACCCGGCTATCCATGCACTCCGTCGCGGGGTAAAACCTAGTACAGAAATGAAAAATATGTACAACGGGTACATCGACCTCGACCCGGTCGTGCCCTAAAAGAATATTATACAAACAGGCAGTGACGGCAGTCCACATATTGGACGCTCGCCCCACAATATCAAATGTACAAATAAACTCAAACTGTACTACCATTGCACACTGCTATCCACCACGAAAAATCTGCAACATCACAGCACAACACAGAACATCAACGCGAATGTCACGTTCCCAAACCCGTCTAAAAGAACTATAGCAATCAGACGCGGTTTACCGATCAAATGACATTCACGGTCGGAGATATAATGCAAGTACTGTAAACTGACACGTTTAAATTTCGATCGACTAGATTTCCCGAAGTGGGCCCCACGCAAATCTGCTGTACAGTAAAAAACACTGGGCCCAAATGAACAGTTCCAGAAACCACAATTTCCCAAGTAGAATCCACAGAAGAAAGATGGCCCACTGATTCACCTAGACGGCCGCGGTTCCGTGGCCAAAGCATGGCTATGGCGGCGGTTTCGCGGCCGTACGGTCGGATCAGTGGGTCAAATTTCTTCTGTGTTCTTTAAAAAGCCTGCTTGATTTTCTGGTATAGTCAAAATAATTTTTAGACCAGATTTAAAATTAACAGAAACTTTAACACTAGAAATTGCGATTTTCGAAAATCCGATCGATCGATGTTTTAAACGCGTTAGCACAAGTTAGTAAAGCTTAATGGCGTGGCTCTAATACCATGTAAATCTACGGTAGCGCCCCGGCCGTCTTTCAGACGCCAAAATGCGGAACAAAAACTTTTATAACTGGCGCTATCGCATACTATAACCCGGATCTGCCATTAACGCTAAACTAACAATCTACAAAGAGGGAAGAAAGGTTATACCGAACGATCCGAGTCCTTCGTTCTTTAACCATCATCCCACGCTTCGTTGCGGCTGCTCCGATCTCGTCGATCTCCGATCTCCTCGTCCAGGTGGCACCACGTCATCGAATCTTTAAACGGGCTCCCGCCTCTGACTCGAGGCAACTCGGTCGTTAAGTTTGCTAAAAGAGACGACCAAGAATGATGTAGAGAATGAGTAGAAGACTTTGTCTCGCTTCGTCCAAAGCCATAGACGAACGGTTAATGAAGTTGCCATTGGAATCGGGTGATGGAATGAAATGAGCTATGAAATTCCATACACCGAAACTATCATAATCTTTTAACCAAAATGAATCAAGAGAGTGTCTCAAGAGAGGAGGAGAGGGGACGGCCATCATATAGAGGTGGGGGGGGATGGTATGAGAGGGGGAGGTGACAATAAGAGAAATATCTAGTGTGAACACAAAGTGTGAACACAATTAATGAAAATGATGAATCATTAACCAAGTCATCATGCATTAATGGAATCATTAAATGCAACCATGACTCACTAAACACCTCACCACTTCTAGAACCTTCTAGAAGTTTCAACACTCATCTCAAGAAAAGATAAATCTTTATTTAACCAAATGTTAAATACGGCTGATAGAAAACTGGAAACTGGCAACTTCCAAAAGTGATCCTGAAACGAATTTCAGGATAACCCCGTAACTGTATAAATATACCCGCATTTGTATTACGACCGAATACAAATGCAACTGAGACAAAGATATTATATCTACTCTGTATAATACATGGATCCGGCTTAAACCAAAGCCCACCAGTATTATCTGCCCGAAATATGACAAGTGCGTAAATGCATGTGCATTTTCCGAACCCTGCCATAAAACCATACGGCCTCTACAACGTTTCGCCCGAACTTGGGAAACTATCTGTGGGGGACTCTAATGACTCGTCAGTACCCTGGCAGTGGGTTTAACCATAAGCCGTCAGCGGCACTAGCTGTGCATAACGGCTGCCCATGGACTGACCTCAAGGGAGGCCGATGAGCGAACTCATCCGGAAACCCTACTGAGCCTAACAGTGACAATGTATATACAGTCCGGTCCATTCGTCTATGAGTATCGCATATCCTGCCTAGGGGGCTAGTAACGTCAGACCCCCAATAGCTGTATAAGTCGTGTCGGAGACAACCCCTGAACACCCTGAGATACTACTGGAGTACCTACCAGTAAATCTCACCTGCCTTGGCCAAGGACTTGGTGTAATGGCTTTTCAAGACACAGCATGATCTCAACCCTCAATACCGGGAGAGATGAATCCCCTGCCGATCCGCTCACGTGCCTCCATGTGGCTCGGGACTGTACCCAAAAACTACGTGTTTGCACGACTCATTTGAGCCGTGGTAGGGTAGAAATCAAAGCACAGTGGGAACTCACACGAGACAAATGACGACCTCAGGTCAATGAACTAAGCTGTACAGATGTCAACAGGGAACTGCTATCTGACGATAGGTATAATACCAACTAGCAGATTCCCGGCGAGTCCTGTCCGGTGTACTCATAGCCCAATGAGCACCTGTATACATCTTAGGTGATCCAACTGACACCAGTGGCTTGTGAGACCGGCCACTGCCCTTCGTCAGGGTCTCGACTGTATACACTAGTCTACTCCAGAGTATCGATGCCCTGTTTCGAAACTCCCACGACTAGGGACCACTATTAAGGATGTGCTTATGGACTACCCAACTCTCATGTATATGATCGCCCTCATACGTTTGGTAGTCAAGCAAGATACTAAATGCTTTATCATCGTGTAATCGTGATCAGTCACCTGAACCTATAAACGACGGATAAAGGCAAACTAGATAGCGTACTATCATCTCGAGTAAGACTGTCCTACCGGCATAGGTCCTCCTCAATCATTGCAATCACGTACCTGCGATCCAATAATTGACTTTGAGGGCACTATATCCAACACTATAGTCTCGCTATTTCTGACGTGTCTGCGAGTGACACGAGCATTTACAAAAGAAAACCTTTTGGGATATTTCAAAAAGGGCGAAACGTATATTTTTGAGCAAAACTTATATGAAAGTATATTATTACTTTACAAATGAGTGTCCGTCATTTGCGCCGTGAGTTACACATCACACGGCGATTCAGAAAATGATTCTGCATATGTTATTTCAGTTTTTGGAGATTTTTCAAAAAGGATGTGTACTTTATGCATATTATAGCATTTGCTTAGTGTATATTGGATTTAAGTAGTGGATTTTGAGATCTGTATCTCCATTGTGACTCCGATGATATATGCGTCCGAGTCCGATGATTTGCGTAACACTTGACGGAGTTCGGTTTTGAGTTTCATGCACGGCTTCAGGCGCATGCGGCGCGCTATGTTATTTCTGTTGCTTCCGTGATTTCGGATCCCTGTTGATTGAGTTGGATTTTGAAATGTTTTAGTATTGGGGGTTTAAATTTAAATTCGGGGACTGAATTTCTTTAAGGGGGGAAGATTGTAATGTTTCTGAAATCGTTATATGAATTTTTCCGTTTTAGGGTAAAATAGTCGGTATTTTCCGTTTTAACCCGATTGTGATCAAACCTCTGTACAGACTTGACTGCGCCTAGTTTAACTAGAATAGTGCTAGTGTGCGGGCTTTGGGGGTCAATTGGAAGTTTTGGTTCACATAGAATTTTTTCCCTAATTAAAATATTATTTTAATGTGTTATTTAAGCACTTAATTAGTGGTAATTACATTTTTGGTTTGGGTTAATCACTCCTAATGTGAATCTAGACTAAACTAATCACTAGATTAAGTTAAACCATCCATCCAATATCTAGATATTTTTGTGGCAAAAGGATTTAAATTTTTAAAGGAAAGAAAAGAAAGAAAATGTGGCATTTTTGCATTTATTAGCATTTATTGTTGTTTTTCTCTAGATTTTTCCATTCATTTCACAAAACTGAAGGGTTACCCAAGACGGCAGCAAGGTTTCGGGAGGCATCGTCCATGCCAAATTAAAATTTTGCCATTTTAGCTAACCTTAACTTGAATCGTTTACTAGAAATAATACGGAATCATAAGCAAACACTTTGCAATATATAAAGAGAGCGAGGAATACAACCTTTGTAGACCGGTCCTTCACTTCAATAGCTCCGTGTAGAAGTCCACTTCGCTGCTATCGCAAACTCTGGACTCTAGAGAGGCTCCACGAAGAAACGAACGTGCTTGCTTCGATGACTTCGAGGCCGAAGATGATCTACGTCGAGAAGACACTAACTCAAGCTATTCCTTCACTGGGTCATGAACTTTGTGAAGAGAACACCCTATACTACATGGAAAGTAGTAGAGGATGTTGAAGTAGGAAGTGGGCTCACTTTAGAATTGATTTTCTCATACTTTTTCTCATACCTCCATTAGAGCTAGAAAGCTTTTGAGAGGAAGAAGAAGATGAAGATAGAACTCATCATATGAGTTAATCCAAATGAATAATGCAACCATGGGTGAGTTAAGCCCTCATGTTTAACTCATGTAGAGAATTAACCAAGGTGTAAGGTTAAGGGTTGGGTTAAGAAATATCTAAAGAAATGACAAAAGAGAAGACTTTGTCAATGTTTCTACAAGCTTCTTCCAAGCTTGACAACTTTGACTAAGTCATTCTCTTTTGTTAAATCTTAAGATATAAACAAAACCCTAATTTAACCTAACCATGGTTTAAGTCTCATACACCCATCTTGTATGTATCATCAACCATGACACAATACATGTACACAAACATACATATCACATATGTACAATGTGCACATAAAGTGAGAAAACAAATCATAAGTGAGCTAATACTAGTTAATGTAATGTAATATATCAAATATATAATTATACATTAAATTATTAAATCAACTCTTGATTTAATAATCCGTCTATAACCGACTAATATCATGTGTAACAACTTATCGAATCAACAATTGATCCGATAACCCGGTTATATCGCATACAACCGATCAATGTCACAAATCACGAGAATAGAATACGGTATCTCATATCGTATCAATCTCGGTCCCGTACATATCACATATGCGCTCCTACTCCATTTCGCTTGAGCCAGGAAACCCCTGTGTAGGACTCTAAACACTCGTCAATACGCCGGCAGTAGGTGATGATCATATCAAACACCCATAAGCCGCAAGCGGTCCGCTAAACGTAGCGGCCACCCGGGTATTGAGCGATCAGAAGATTAACAAGCAAGCCTTCTCACACTCCTGTGAATCCAATCAGTAACACTACTGTACAGTCCGGTCTCTTCGTCTGATATGTCGCATATCTCGTCTAGGAGTGGTAAACGTCAGACCCCAGTAACTCGATAAGTCGTGTCGATATGAGGCTCATAACGGGTCGAGAAACTACTAATAACACTTACCAGTATATCTCTAAAGCAGCCTTGGACAAGGACTTCCTGTTATAGCCAATCGAGCATAGCGCAACATCAACTCCCAATACCGGGAGAGACGAAACCCCTCCTATCGCTCATTGCCTCCATATGACTCGGTACTGTACCCAAAAGCCACCGTTTTGCACGTTCTCTTGAACGTGGTAAGGTGAAAATCAAAGCATTGTGGGAATCACACAAGACTCTATGACGATCTCGGGTCTACAGACTAACCCGTACCAGTGTCACCAGAGAACTGCCATCTGACGTGAGGTATAATACCATCTGGGAGTTCTCGGCGAGTCCGTCCAGTGTACCCAGTCTCCACTGAGCACCCGTATACTATCTCTGATGTCAAACACCAATGGATATGGGATCATCCATCGCCCATCTACATGGGTCAAGAAGCTATACGCTAGTCTACTCTGGTATATCGATGCCCTGTCTCGATACACCCTCGACTAAGAACATTTGAAGGATGTACATAGCGACTACATTGTCCCCACTAGTATGAACTGCATCATAGTCTGGTAGTCAAGTACTTATCCTAAGGGCTTTATCAACATGTAACATAGAGACAATCAGAGTACATGTTAAGATAAAGAGCAACCAGATAGCATACTATCATGTCAAGCAAGAAAGTCCTCCCTATATATGTCCAAGCATCCACTACAATATACATCGTATGTACAGTAATGGCCTCTAGGGCATACATATAACTAACAAAAACACCCCCTCTTTGCACCTTGGCCGAACCCTCCTCCATGCTGCCCTCCTTGCTCCCTTGCTCATTTCCATCTTCTTCTTGCTCAAATAAAACATCAAAAATCATGAAATATTCATACAAACTCAAATACAAATCCATACTCCTTAATCTTTAGCCTAAACTACCTTAGTTCTTCATTAAAGTTAGCTTTTTGGGAGGCTATTTTGGAAATCAATTTGCAAGTTTGATAGCATGTTTGTGAGGTATAAATCCTAGCCCCAATCCTTTATTGTTGCTTAAATCCTTAAAGCTTGTTTATTTAAATGTTTAATATAGCTTCAAGTTCATGTTTAGTTCATTCATGAAAAGGATTTTGAAAATCAAGTTAGGGTTTTGAATGGTTAAAGTGGTTAATCTTGATGTATAGACTTGGAAAACTTAAAAAAATTGTGAGAATGGTAATTGTTATTTTTTCCTAATTGTCTTTTAAGCTTAATCGCAAACTAAGTTTTAACTAAAGCATATTCGGGTGAGATTAAAATTATGGTAAAGGTTTGGGTGACTTAATTAAGCCGCTTTACGATTATGGCGATCGCTAGAATTTGTGTAAACTTTTAGCTTTGTGTTAAAATGATATAAAATGCTTACTAGGTTTTCGGTAAAACTTAGACGTGAGTTTTAATGGACGTGTGAATGACGTGAATATTATTACCTACGATATTTATTGTGTTGTGAATGAGTAATGGTACGATTGGGTTTTTGGTGTGGCAGTTTTCATATATAGCGACCCTAGTGAGGGTTTTGGCTATGTTTTCCGGTATTTGGATTTCTTGGTTTTGCGACTGGATATTGTATTTGGTCGTTGGACGTTTGTACGTTAAAGATAAGGGTTGTTTGGTTGTTTTGCATGCATAGGCTATAGGTTCTAACCTATGAACGCACCGCATGCCGTTTTTGGATTTCAGAATTTGATGTTAATAGCATTGCGATTTCAGATTGATTGTAGGTACCTTCACGTGGATTTCAAGACGACGAAGCGCATCGACTACGACTAAGCGAGGAGTTTAGCAGGTGACTAGATTTATATTTACGGGGGAAGTCGGGTGGATGGCGTATAGTACCCCCGCAACCATTGATATGGATTATCGTTGATTATGTTATCCTGATAAATGATATGTGACGGACATGATTGTAGGATTTACAAACGATAATATGATAGAAGTTGATGCTAAAGGACATAATTGACATATGAGAATATGGTATGATAAGTGAATCGTGATGGCTACAAATTTAAATAGAACAAGTGTGACATTTATATAATGTGATGCGAGATATTAATGTGATGAACGAGTATACGATGTGATATGATGACTTAGTGTAATATGTCATTTTATGGATTCGAGTCGATATGAAATTGTTGATACTTTTATCGGTCCCCTGATACGAGATGGACATGGATGTGACCTGAGAGATACGTACTTTTTATGGATAATGTTTTGCATATTGAGTGATATGCCGTACGAGACTTAGATCCGTACCCCGATATTGTATAGGTTGATAGAATCCCTATTTGTTTAATACTGCCGTACAATAGATTTCCGTACGCGATGAGTTTTACCTGTTGATTTATCCATACCCTTATTTAGAGGATGTCGTACGATAGTTTGTACCGTACGCGATGTTGTGAGGCTGGATGTCGATTGATGGATTCACCGACTCGGACATATTGTAGACACGTATACCTTATACTTTTAGTTGATGATGTACTTTATGCTACGTTCATGTTATTCTTATTACATTACATATACCTGTGCCAGTACACCTACACCATTATCGATGATGCGTATATTGCACATACACAGATTGCCGGCTCACACACTTTCATCATCGATAATTTCTATGTCACTCATACAGTAGAATTGCTACATCATGCTATGATATACTTGTTACGTTCACATCACTGTTCCACGTTGCATGAGATATACGGGCATGCTTACATCCTGTTATATGTTGCATACCTTGCTACAGCTACATGCACATCATGCATACATACTGACTTGTACACCCACATATCTTGCTATAACTGCATATACCCCTAAGTGGTTTTGTTTTTGTAAGTGCACGGCGGCGCCCCGGTCGTCAATCCGACGCCGGAATGCGGAAGCGATACTTAACTTTAATTTTTCAAACTGGCACCACCGCGCATTATAACCCGGATCGGGCCATTAAACTAGTCCTAGCTAACTACAAGATGGGGAAGAGAGATATACCGAGCGATCCGTGTCCTCCGGTCTTCTCGCCGTCGTCCCGATCTCCCGCGGAATGTCCGGTCTCCACCTCCTCGCCGGAAGGGCACCACGTCGCCGGCTTCTTTTACGGGCTCCCACCTCTATACCGAGGCAACTCGGGCTCGAAGCTGGCGAGTCGATGTGCTCAAGATTTGCTGTAGAACAGTGTAGTGAGCTATGTCTCATTTTGGGGTTCATGGAGTCACCTTTGGTGGAGGGATGAACTATGGAGTTTTTCTTGGGAATTTTGGTGAAGGAAAATGATATGAGATCAACAAAGAACCACCCTTAAAAATGGGACAGCCCTCATCTCATGTGGCCGGCCAAGTCTTGGTGGGAGTGTGTATCAATCAAAGAAAAATAAGACCACCATCATACAAGAGAGAGAGAGAAGGTTACAATGATAAACAATGATCACAAAAGGAGAACCTCACTCCATCAACCTCATCATTTCCAAAAGTCAAGTAATCATGAAGATAGAAGTCAAGTAATGATGGAGTAAACAAGTCAAATGATGGTGCAACCATCATGACACATCAATATGCAAAGACCCCCTCCCAAATTGCTTATTTGCACAAATGCAAATAAGCCCTCCTCCACCAATCTTCGGCCAATGAAGGATACAAAGAAATATGGCCGAAACGAAAAGCAAACTGGCAACTCCAGAAAACTGGTCCCGTAATAAATTACAGGAAAACCCCGATACTGTGCATACACACCCGCATCTGTATTCCGACCGAAATACAAATGCAATGAGACAAAATCTACACTGTACAATACTAGGATCCGGCTTAAACCAAAGACGGCTAGTATAATCCGTCCGATCATGATCCGTACAATACCGCACGTATCAGATCGAACCCTGCCATATCTCCATACGGACTCTACAGCGTTTCGCCCGAAAACTTGAGCAACTGAATGTGGGGGACTCTAAAGACTCGTCAATATTATGGCTGTGGATTTAACTACCAGCACGTCAGAGGTATTAGCCATACGTGACGGGCCACCAGCTATTGACCGAAAAGGACGTCGATGAGCGAACTCATCCTGACACCCTACTGAGCCTGTCAGTGACAATATCCGTACAGTCCGGTCCGTTCGTCTATGAGCATCGCATGGCGGGCCTAGGGGGTTGGTAAAAGTCAGACCCCCAAAAGCGGTACAAGTCGTGTCAGAGATCAGCCCAGAACACCCTGAGATACTACTGGAATACCTACCAGTAAATCTCCTGCCTTGGCCAAGGACTTTTCATGTTCTGGCTCTCCTAGACACAACGCGACCTCACCCCCAATACCGGGAGAGACAAACCCCTGAAGATCCGCTCACTGCCTCCATGTGGCTCGGGACTGTACCCAACTAAAACCTGTTTGCCCGTCTCCTTTGAGCGTGGTAGGGTAGTAATCAAAGTACAGTGGGAACTCACACGAGACAAATGACGATCCTCAGGTCGATGAACTAACCTGTACACATGTCACCAGGGAACTGCTATCTGATGTCAGGTATAAGACCAACTAGCATGTTCCCGGCGAGTCCTGTCCGGTGTACTCATAACCCAATGAGCACCTGTATACATCTTAGGTGAACCAACTGACACCAGTGGCTTGTGAGACCGGCCACCGCCCCTCGTCGGGGTCTCGACTATATACACTAGTTTACTCTGGAGATTCGATGCCCTGTCTCGAAACTCCCACGACTAGGGACCTTTTAAGGATGTGCTTATAGACTACCAGCTCCCACGTATATGATCGCCCTCATACTGCTGGCAGTCAAGCAAGAATCTATGGGCTCTATCAATGTGTAATAGCGACCTGTGTGGTCTCCTAAAGCAGTACACGATGATAAAGATAAGCCAGATAGCATACTATCATCTCGAGTAAGACTGTCCTACCGGGATAGGTCCTCCCTCAATCATTGTAATCACGTGCCTGTGATCCAATAATTGACTCTGAGGGCACTATCTCCAACAATCTCCCACTTGCACTTAAGGCTAATTATTGCGATGTCGCATACTCACAGCCCGTGTGATACCGAACACCCAACTCCTCTACTAGTCAGTCTCACAAAGCTCGTTTGCGAAACTATTGCGTTCGAGGAATAGCCTCAGTGAGTGGATCCGCTTTGATGTTTCTTTCTATATCTCTCTATATCTCAAGTTCGCGGAGAAAGCCATCTTCCGAATTGAGCAATACCTGTCTTAGAATGTGTCTGGATGTCTGATGGGACCTAGCTCATAAATGAACTCCAAATCCAAACTTCTTAGACTGTATCGTCAACTGAATTTAATCAGTAACATGTGCCATGCCTCCCTCAGTATTGCCTTGGACCACCTGTCCAAAATACTGCCCCTCGTCAGAAGGAAAACTATAACTCTGATAACCTCCTTGTCGTCCAGGTCACCTTGGAAGCCTGGAATGATAACTGTCTCCCGAATGAGGCTGTCGTTATCATATCCTTAGAACATCCACTTTTGTTCTAAAACTGCTTCCGACTGTTTCTCTAGGATTGGATCAACATCAACTTATTGCATCTAGTGCAAGAACTACATCTGGTGTGGTACTTGACATCTCATGATTGACTCAATTGCCTGAGCAAGTGATCTGCCAATCATGCACATCCCTCTCCCCTTTAGTCTGTAAGACACCTTTAGAGAGGGTGACTCCATCACCTGCAGGTACACTACCGTGTTAGGAGTCGTCCATTCTAAATACTCTTAGAATGCTGTCTAAGTACCCTTAATTGGGAAACCACCCAAATCTAGATCTAAAACCATAGATCTAGTAACCAGTATGTCTGATATAATATCCAAGTCCCATGTGGAGAAACCACTGTGTGACGACCAAAGCATAACCGATCGTAGTATAGGAATATCATTTCCTACTCTGTGTATGTCATCCAAATACCAGGACACACACCCTACTACCTTCTTAACAGATCCATCCCCTATTCTGATGAAGTCAAACCTATGACTGTCACATCAGAAATAGATGATCTATCTCCGCTACATCTGCTTTAGTCTATAAATAGACATAAGCCACCTGTCCACCAATGCTTCCGCTGCTCCCACTGACTACGACAACCCTCTGGCAGAGTTATATAAACGTACACTTCTAAAGCAAGTTTAGAACGACGCTATACTTATCCTCCTACCGGGTCTCACAGTCTGAAACAACAGCAATGGCAAGTGTGGGTAAACATGAACTTCCCTGTCACCGTCCTTGAGGCTACCGGAGTACCTCTCGGGTGCCTGAAGTTACCCACCATATCTACGGAGTGGCCAATGGAATGTCAAACCAGATTGAATCTTTAGGTTCCTGTCAAATCTTTAGTAATCGTTTGTGGTTCTGGAATCACTTCCAGTTCTACCATACTCCCACTACTGTTTTCTGAAAAAATCCATTTTCATTAAAATTGTGGCGAGTCTAGAACAATATCACTATTGATCTTCCAGATGGTAGAAAGTCAACCCTCATCATAGCCTGGGTCAACCCACAAACAGCCATTACAGAAACGTGCCTTGAGTTATCCAGAGTCTGGTTTTAATCATAAGCCGGACAACTCCCCGTACCTCAACAACGTTAAGATATGAACTGTTCTATATCCAATATAGAACCAGAGGCACTGATTTAATTGAACCAGATTCAAATCATGCAACTGTCTCCAGCGCATGTCTACTAAATGGAATGGGGCCGATCAGCATTACTCAACTTAGGAATGCTTCCAATTATGAGTAACCTGAAAGAGAAGCAAGTTCTCTTAATCATTACTATCAACTGAACACCATACACAAGTATCTACATCTTCGATCACTTTGAAGAATCCCGATACTTGCAATACCTGGTTCTCTATTTTATTCAAATACCTATAACTTCTCAAAATTCGGACCCTGTGTTTCCACGAAACACCTGTCTAAAAACTAGAGAAGTCATAAGTAAACCGAATATAGTACGAGGACCAACCCCACTGTCCTGATGGACCCTGGACAACATACAATACTCTGTATATGTCCCTTGAGTCTGATAACTCATTCACTGTGTGTCGTAGGTTGAAAACTGTACTTATTGTTAAGAAGAATTACACCGCTGTTTAATGCTCCTTACCTAACCATCCACTGATATAGGTAAATGTCACAGACATAATTTCAAAAAGACATATCTCACTCTATAAAAATAGACGTACAAATGTATCAATTTGAAATTGATGCATAACAGCAGATATTCAAAACCAAATACTTGTCGTCCGGCAAACAACCCAGGTGACTTCCTCAAATATCACCGATTACAACGAATCCCGATATAATGAGGATGATCACCCAATTCCCAATAACTTACTCTCACTCATCATCTGTAAAACCATACAGATGTGAGAATCACACCTGGTAAACACATACCCTGGAGCAAGTGTCTAATTGGGAAATCAGTTTTCCTTTAACAGTACACAGTGAAACTGAAACATTGAAATGTTTCGATGGGGTATCCCGGTATTCCTAGTAATGCCTCTTCCATTATCCAGATTCACAACTGTAACCGTATATCTCTTTGCCACCTCTCCAAATCCCTTTATATGTCTTTAGTCATTACCTTCTGCACACCCCTTTAGGCCAAATGGTTTTCTTCCTTCCCTACCGTTCGGCACCAGCCTATGGTTTGGAAGAAGACTATCCAATAAGTATAATGGGTGTACTGTCCTAATCCTAGGAGCACTCGCAATGCGAGAGAAGGTGAAGATAAAAGACAACCGAATAAACCTTATTCCTATTTCTCCTGAACCAGAATCCATCCCCGAACTGGAACAAGTTTCTTTCGAGTTCGTATAAAACCATACGATGGAGTATCCAATAAACTGTGGATCTTCATAGTGATACGGAGTGTCCTGGAGAAATACAAAGGTGAAATGGAAATGGTAATGAAATACTTGGTTTGGTCGTGAATAGCAGTCGCAATTTACTTTGCCCTCCTTCTAATCCCTTTCTTTGTCTTTATTTAATACCTTCTGTACACCGTTTAGGCTAATTGGTTTTCTTCATTCCCTACCGGTCAGCACCAGCCTAAGGTTTGGAAGAAGACTATCCAATTTGCGTAGTAGGTGTACTATCTCCTAAACCAAGGAGTACTCGCAACCTGAGAGAAGGAAAAAGGAAAAGACAACTGAATAGTCCTATTCGTTTTCTCCAGAACCAGAAACCATCCTCGAATTCCTTCGAGTTCGTATATAACCATACGATGGTTTTGTCCAATGGAAGTGGACGTTTGTAGTAATACGGGGTGTCCTGGAGAAAAGGGTAAAAGTAGGAGTGGCAATGAGGTTTGCAACTCTGACAATCCAAAAGCCAGTGTTTGAGAAGGTTCGGTTAATTTTGGTCTCTGAGTCATAATCTAGGGCCGGGTCAATGGTGGCTGCCAAAGAGAGAGAGAAAAGAAACACTCAGCGTGCACTCTAACCTAGATCAGAATGGTTACCAATTTATCTAATCTGGAAACCTCCCACTGTAACCTCAAATTCTCCTCCAAACCTGAAAGAAGAATTAGTCGGGATCACCCGAGGAGTAAACTAACTCATCAGTGGGAATCGGAATCCAACTCTCATCGCATGACAACGTGACGGAATCCGCTCACGTTATCACACTCCAGAAGGTATGCGCATATCTGGCAAGTTTCAGTTTCTTTAGAAACTCCCGATGTGATTTTTGCCCCATGCTCTTATGACCTTGACTTTGGCCAACAAATCATAAGTCACATGTCAAGTTCTACCCGTCATTCTCCAGGTTAATTTGAGCCCACCCGCACAAGCCCTTGACTTTGGCCAACAAGGCTATACGACTGCCCCAAACCAACGCATCTATCTATGCTGCATATGAATACCCAACAGCTACCAAACACTGTGCCTTGACTTTGGCCAACAAACACAGTTTGAATACTATTGACCACCCATATGAAACGACGGAGGGCTACGAATGGTTTCTGGCGAAAACCTTTAACGTAAAGAACTTGATATCGTTGAAGGAACGGATAGCTTTTATAAAAATATAGTGACGAAAACCTTTGCTAAAGAGGTCACTCCCGGTGAAGGGATCTAGGCTCTTTCCCCGTAGAATGAGGTGCAGGATATTCCAACTGAATACCACGGTGCAAAGCAAAAGTAATCGGCTATAGTGAATTTAATGCCCTGACGCAAACTTTTTTTTAAGGGGTCACTCCCGGTGAAGGGATCTCGGCCCTTGCCTCGTCGACTGAGGAGCAGGATATTCCAACTGAATACCACTGTGCAAAACAAAAGTGAATGTCCTTGCAATAACAGCTTTTTGAAAAGTGTTCCAACAACATAAGATTAGGTTAGTTTTAACTTGTATTGATCCGAATCAATGCAGTCCCATCAATTGATCACACCAAAAAGAACGAAAATATACTGATGTACGTATATGCCATCCGCATTCGCCACTAGGTCCCGTCATTACCCGTTAGGTTAGCTAACTAACGACAGAGCGGGGACTGGACTAGTGCGGATGCAAAACATATACAACATTTACTAGTATATATATCAATATATAATATTTCGCTCAAGGCGTGATAAAATACAACATCACAGAAATGTACAGCATCACAGAACAATACAGATATCTGGGATCCCCGGGTTTCACAGAGCCACTACTGAAACCCGACGTTCCCCTGGTCGTGTGGATAGCCTGTGCAATGAAATCCTAGACCCCTACGGGCGCGGCAAGTTACCCGTCAAAACCTGAAGCGAGGCAGCCCCTTTCAGCAACGTGAATGGACCACACAGCACTTCACGGAATCCGGTAACTTGGGCACCCCTCCTGGGTCAACCTGTACCCCCTACGAGTGCGGCGAATAGCCCGCCAATTCTAGAGTGAATCCCCCTCCGTCTCAATGCCATGAGATGCGGGCTTGTTGCCCTCTAGAATCCGGCTATCCGTGCACCCCTTCGCGGGGCAATCCTAGTACAGAAAGTAAAATATACATACAACGGGTACATCGACCGCAACCTGGTCGTGCCCCAAAATAATAATACAAACAGGCAGTGACGGCAGTCCACATGTCGGACGCTCGCCCCGCAATATCAAATGTACATAATACAACAAAACTGTACTACCACTGCAACCAGGCTATCCCCTACGACCGATCCGCAACATCACAGCAATACACAGAACATCAACGTGAATGTCACGTTCGCAAATCCGTCTAACCGAGCTATAGCAGTTAGACAGGATTTACCGATCAAGTGACATTCACGGTCGCAGATATAATGTAAATACTGTGAACCAATGTGTTTAAAATATCCGATCGATCAAAGTTTACCAAGTGGGCCCCCAAGCTTTACTGTAGCACTTAAGGAAATTCTGGGCCTAAAATTAATATTCCAAAATCACTATTTTCAACCAAAAAGGCCTCTGTAAAAAATTGGTGCAGTGAACTCACTGAACTGCGGCGGAACCGCGGCGCCAAGGGGGGTTTGGCCGCGGTTCCGCGGCGGTTCTACAGTATCACACTACCAAATTTTCTCAGATGTCTTATAATTTCTTGCACAGTATTCTGAAACAACCTGAAAATTTTTTCGATCCATAAAAAAATCGACAGAAAACTGATGCAAAGAAAACGCGGATTTTTGGAATTTTGTTCGATCGAAAGTGTAAACACCTTAGACAAAGCTAGACTATGTTAATGGCGAGGCTCTGATACCACTATAAGTGCACGGCGGCGTCCCGGCCGTCAATCCAACGCCGGAATGCGGAAGCGATGCTTAACTTTAATTTTTCAAACTGGCACCACCGCGCACTATAACCCGGATCGGGCCATTAAACTAGTCCTAGCTAACTACAAGATGGGGAAGAGAGATATACCGAGCGATCCGTGTCTTCCGATCTTCTCGCCGTCGTCCTGATCTCCCGCGGAATGTCCGGTCTCCACCTCCTCGCCGGAAGGGCACCACGTCGCCGGCTTCTTTTGCGGGCTCTCACCTCTATACCGAGGAAACTCGGGTACGAAGATGGCGAGTCGACGTGCCCAAGATTTGCTGTAGAACAGTGTAGTGAGCTATGTCTCATTTTGGGGTTCATGGAGTCGCCTTTGGTGGAGGGATGAACTATGGAGTTTTTCTTGGGAATTTTGGTGAAGGAAAATGATATGAGATCAACAAAGAACCACCCTCAAAAATGGGACAGCCCTCATCTCATGTGGCCGGCCAAGTCTTGGTGGGAGTGTATATCAATCAAAGAAAAATAAGCCCACCATCATACAAGAGAGAGAGAGAGAAGGTTACAATGATAAACAATGATCACAAAAGGAGAACCTCACTCCATCAACCTCATCATTTCCAAAAGTCAAGTAATCATGAAGATAGAAGTCAAGCAATGATGGAGTAAACAAGTCAAATGATGGTGCAACCATCATGACACATCAATATGCAAAGACCCCCTCCCAAATTGCTTATTTGCACAAATGCAAATAAGCCCTCCTCCACCAATCTTCGGCCAATGAAGGATACAAAGAAATATGGCCGAAACGAAAAGCAAACTGGCAACTCCAGAAAACTGGTCCCGTAATAAATTACAGGAAAACCCCGATACTGTGCATACACACCCGCATCTGTATTTCGACCGAAATACAAATGCAATGAGACAAAATCTACACTGTAAATACCAGGATCCGGCTTAAACCAAAGCCGGCCAGTATAATCCGTCCGATCATGATCCGTGCAATACCGCACGTATCAGATCGAACCCTGCCATATCTCCATACGGCCTCTACAACGTTTCGCCCGAAACTTGAGCAACTGAATGTGGAGGACTCTAAAGACTCGTCAATACTATGGCTGTGGATTTTACCACTAGCACGTCAGAGGTATTAGCCATGCGTGACGGGCCACCAGCTATTGACCGAAAGGGACGTCGGTGAGCGAACTCATCCTGACACCCTACTGAGCCTGTCAGTGACAATATCCGTACAGTCCGGTCCGTTCGTCTATGAGCATCGCATGGCGGGCCTAGGGGGTTGGTAAAAGTCAGACCCCCAAAAGCGGTACAAGTCGTGTCAGAGATCAGCCCAGAACACCCTGAGATACTACTGGAATACCTACCAGTAAATCTCCTGCCTTGGCCAAGGAATTTTCATGTTCTGGCTTTCCTAGACACAACGCGACCTCACCCCCAATACCGGGAGAGACGAACCCCTGAAGATTCGCTCACTGCCTCCATGTGGCTCGGGACTGTACCCAACTAAAACCTGTTTGCACGTCTCCTTTGAGCGTGGTAGGGTAGTAATCAAAGTACAGTGGGAACTCACACGAGACAAATGACGATCCTCAGGTCGATGAACTAACCTGTACACATGTCACCAGGGAACTGCTATCTGACGTCAGGTATAAGACCAACTAGCATGTTCCCGGCGAGTCCTGTCCGGTGTACTCATAACCCAATGAGCACCTGTATACATCTTAGGTGAACCAACTGACACCAGTGGCTTGTGAGACCGGCCACCGCCCCTCGTCGGGGTCTCGACTATATACACTAGTCTACTCTGGAGAATCGATGCCCTATCTCGAAACTCCCACGACTAGGGACCTTTTAAGGATGTGCTTATAGACTACCAGTTCCCACGTATATGATCGCCCTCATACTGCTGGCAGTCAAGAAAGAATCCTAGGGGCTCTATCAATGTGTAATAGCGACCTGTCTGGTCACCTAAAGCAGTACACGATGATAAAGATAAACCAGATAGCATACTATCATCTAGAGTAAAACTGTCCTACCGGGATAGGTCCTCCCTCAATCATTGCAATCACGTGCCTGTGATCCAATAATTGACTCTGAGGGCACTATCTCCAACAGTTTTGACGTGTGATATTGAGACGTTGCTTATTGTGCTATTGTGCTTATGAGATGCATCATACATACGTGCTTACATGTAGATACACTTATCTCGCTATAGTTAAATGTACACTTCATATGATACTGCACTTGATTTCGGAGGATTTGGGAACCGCATGATACATTTTAAACTGGATTCATTTAAAAGAGCGGTTTTCCTTTAATATGCTCATATTGCTGTTTTATGTTGCATATATTTGTTTTCATGGAATTTCGCATTGAGATATGGATTTCATATGATTTATGGATTTGAGAACCGTGGGGGAGTTTTCAAGAAATTTATGTATTGCTTGAAAATCCGGTTTCTCTTGATATGATATTTCAGTGCGTCCACCATGTGATTTCTCGGTTCTGAGATTGGCATGTGACATCCGATTCGAGGAGGAGGAGGAACCGTCTGTGGGTACATGGTGGAGCCCGGTATGGTACCCTGGGGCGAGAGATGATTTCGTGGTGTAGACGATCAGCCTGGCAGAGGGACCACTACCTACCGATGACAGTATTTTGACTCGGCGGATAACTTGGGGATACCGACCGGAGTCATGTTCAGACATGCTACGTGGATTGCGGGTGTCGATGCGAACACTCAGGTTCCATGAGATGTACTGACATCAGGGCCGGTCATGGTGACGGCGCCTGGCAGATGAGGATTTACGTGTCGATGCTAGACACGGGTTTCATGATGTTTCGAGTGTCGATGTGGACGCTCCGGTTCTATGATTTTATTGTGTCATGTGGGACACACGTTGTTTCATTTCCTCATATTTACCTGCATACGCTTTTATGATATTTACATGCAGGAGTTGTTGTGTCAGTGGTTGACACATGGACGAGATCCACTTGCATACATGCATTGATTATATTGTTGGATGATATCCACTTGCTGATAGGCATTTATTAAGTATTGGCACATATGCAGATACGGTCATCCTAGATATCATAGTATTACCTTTATGATATAGTTAACTTAGGAATCGTTGTTTATTTCGATTTCTACCTGGTGATGTTTTTTTATTCACGAGTTGGTAACTCACCCCCGTTGTGCCACAGTTCTTGCAGGTTGACCGCATGGATCAGTTGTGGCATTGCTGGCACACAGCTGTTTTCGGGTGACTCGCTTGTGGTAGGTGTACATGTTGGATCGTGCCCCTCTTGTACTCATTATTCATATTGTATCTAGTCATTCCTGTAGGGTTCCTAGGCACTCTAGTGAAGTCTCACAAGTGATCAAACATGCACAAATCAAATTTTACGGGTGCCTACAAACCCGACTACGGATCGTTTACTAGATATTTAGGCGAAACAAGCAAACTAGTTAACATTTTAACTAAGGGAACAGATATACAACCTTTGTAGATCTGGTCCACCACCTCCACGGCTCCGCAATGAAGTCCCCTCGCTGTCCAAATCATGTCTTGGGCTCTAGCGTCGGCATCATTGAAGAATGGGCGGGCTTGAGCGTCGGTTCGATGCCGACGCTAGAGCCCAAGACATGATTTGGACAGCGAGGGGACTTCATTGCGGAGCCGTGGAGGTGGTGGACCGGATCTACAAAGGTTGTATATCTGTTCCCTTAGTTAAAATGTTAACTAGTTTGCTTGTTTCGCCTAAATATCTAGTAAACGATCCGTAGTCGGGTTTGTAGGCACCCGTAAAATTTGATTTGTGCATGTTTGATCACTTATGAGACTTCACTAGAGTGCCTAGGAACCCTACAGTGGTATCAGAGCCTCCTCTCGCTGTCCAAGTGAACTCCCGGGCTCTAGCGTCGGCTTCGTCGAAGAATAAGCGAGCTAGGTCGTCAATATCCATGCCGAAGATGATCTACGTCGAGGCATCGCTAGATCAAGCTCCACCTTCACCAAACCTTGAAAATTTGTGAAGGAAACACACTCTACTACTTGGCAAGAGGTAGAGGATGAAGAAATAGGAAGTGGGTAGACTTTAGTTTTGGATTTCTCACTTGATTTGGCTAGTTGCCATTGAAGTAGAAAGCTTTTCTTCATGTTGAAGAAGATGAAGAAGAAGAAGAAGATATGATAAGATTATTAAAAAAGAAAATAAAAATAATACTTATCATGACTTCAACCATGGTTTAGTGTAGAGATTTAACCAAGGTTTAGATGAGTGGTTAGGGTTAGAGAAAAGACAAGAATGGTGGACTTAGTCAAGGTTTCAAGAAGCTTCAAAGAAAAAGACAAACTAAGCCACCATTTCATTTTCTCTTTATCTTTTCCAAAACAATAATTAATGGATAAATAAATAAGAGAAAAGAAACCCTAACCATTCAATAAACATGGTTTAATCTTTACACAAACCCAAAAGAGCAAGTATCATCAAACATGATACAATCTTGTGCACAAAAGTATATCACATATACAATGTGTACAAACCAAGTGAGTAAATCCATTTAAAGTGAACCAATACTAGTTAATGCAAAGTAATATATCAAATATATATATAATTATACATTAAATCATTAAATCAACACTTGATTTAACGATCCGGTCATATCGCATATAACCGATTAGTATCCTATGTATCGGCTTATCGAATCAATCCTTGATTCGATAACTAGGTTATATCGCATATAACCAATCGATACATTGATCGCGAGAATGGAATACGGTATCACATACTCGAATTATTCTCGGTCCCGCACATATCTCATATGCGCTCCTATTTTGTTTCGCTTGAGCCAGGAAACCTCTGTGTAGGACTCTAAAGACTCGTCAATAAGCCGGTAGCAGATGATGATCATATCAAACACCCACAAGCCGCAAGCGGTCTGCCAAACATAATGGCCACCCGGGTATTGAGCGATCAGAAGATCGACGAGCAAGCCCGCTCACACTCCTGCGAATCCAACCAGTAACACTTACCGTACGGTCCGGTCTGTTCGTCTGATATGTCGCATATCTCGCCTAGGGGTGGTAAACGTCAGACCCCAATAGCTCGATATGTCATGCCGACGTAGGGTCCATAACAGTCGTGAAATTACTGATAACACTTACCAGTATATCACTGCAACCTTGGCCAGGGATTTCCTGTTATGGCCAGTCGAGCATAGCACAACATCAACCCCCAATACCGGGAGAGTCGAATCCCCTCCTATCGCTCATTGCCTCCATGTGAATCGGGACTGTACCCAAAAACCACCTGTTTGCACAACTCAGTAGAGCCGTGGTAGGGTGGAAATCAAAGCACAGTGGGAGACACACAAGACTCTATGACGATCTCGGGTCAACAGACTAAGCTGTACCAGTGTCACCAGAGAACTGCCATCTGACGTGAGGTATAATACCATCTGGGAGTTCTCGGCGAGTCCGTTCAGTGTACCCAGTCTCCACTGAGCACCCGCATACCATCTTCGATGTCAAACACCAATGGATATGGGATCATCCATCGCCCATCGCATGGGTCGAGAAGATATGCGCTAGTCTACTCTGGAATATCGATGCCCCGTCTCGATATTCCCTCGACTAGGAACATTTCAAGGATGTACTCTTGGACTACCCAGGCCCCACTAGTATGATCTACATCATAGTCCTGGAAGTCGAGTACACATCCTATGGGCTTTATCAACATGTAATCAGAGAGACAGAAAGTATACATGTTAAGATAAAGAGCAACCAGATAGCGTACTATCATGTCGAGCAAGAAAGTCCTACCTATATATGTCCCAGCATCCACTACAATATACATCCAATGTACAGTAATGGCCTCTAGGGCATACATATAACTAACAATCTCCCACTTGCACTAGGGCCATCTGTAGCAGTGGTTGCAGTATCACATACTCAACCATCCCCTTAAAGTCTCTCTTTGGGAAAAGGGCCTTCGTGAGTGGATCCGCCGTGTTGTCCTCTGAGTCTACTCTCCTTACCTCGATCACCCTGGAGATCAACTATCTCCATGATCAGGTGATGCTGCCTTAGATTATGTCTGGGTCACTGATGGGACCAGGGTTCCAGGGCCAAAGCCACACTTCCATTGTCATACAATGGCAGGAACCTAGTTCATCTTATGAACCAATATACACCCAAACTTCCTCTTTGGTAGTATCTACAATAGCGATGTTACCAGCCTTTATCGTCTAGTTTGCCACGGTATCTAGCTTGGAACTCTTCCAACATACCGTCCCTCTATTGAGGGTAAAGACAATGCCCGTGACTGACATTCAGTCGTCTTTATCACCCTGGAACACTTCCAGTGATTCTCCTCAGGATCGATTGATACCATCTCACTACATCTAGTGAGAATCCTAACATCCAATTACATCTATCTCATAGATGAAAACTCAGGATTTAGGAGGTATAACTTTGATCCTATTTGGGGAATCCTAGTGATAATAGGAGATTGACCGATCGTAGTATAGGAAACTCTTTTCCTATCAAGAGTATGTTGTCTACGTACAATACGAAGATGACCACCTTACTCTCTACTACCCTTTTGTATATACAAGGTTCGTCTACCATTTTGATGAAGTCAAGCACTTTGACTATCACATCAAAATAGACGTTCCATCTCCGCGATGCCTGCTTCATTATGTAAAGCAACCTGCACACGTTTCCGCTGCTCCCACTGTTTACGAAGACCTCTGGCTGTGTTCTTATAGACGTTCTCTTCTAAATCAGTATTTAAAAAAGCAGTCATGGCATCCAACCGCCAGATATCGTAGTCATGGTATGTAGCCGTGGTAAGTAGGATCTGGACAGACTTAAGCATAGCTACTGGAAAAAGGTTTCATCATTATCCATGCCTGGTTGATGACGAAAACCTTTAACAAGTCTAGCTTTGAAAGTCTCAACTTTTCCATCTAAACCAAGTAATCTTCTCAAGATATACTTGCTCCTGATGGGGATTTAACCCTTCAGCTATAGCAGCTAAAGTCCATACTTTGCTGGTGTACATGGATTCCATCTCAGATCGCTAAGCATCCAGCCATTCTTACAGAGTCCCTACTCTCGATGGCCTGCTCGAAACTAGTTGGGTCATCATCTCATGATGCAATCCTTGCTCCCACTGTCATCGAGAAATCGAGGTATCTCTCAGGCGGATGAGGAACCCTACTAGATCGGCGGAGAGGCTGAGGTTCGTCGGAAACTATTGAATCCTTTGGTTCTGTCAAATCATTAGCAGTTTTGTACAGCTGGAACCTTTCCAGTTCTACAGAACTGATCTTGCCTCGATCTTGTCCGGATTTTGCTTTTGACATAGGCCGGACAATCCCAAATCTTAACTTACTTAAGAGATAGGATCTTCCCATACCATATCTCATATGGAGTGGTAGGCACTGATTTGAATCGAACCTTATTCAATAGGTATGCAGCTTCTCAAGTGCATAACCCCAAAAGGAAATAGGTAACTCAGTAATACTCATCATAGAGCACACCATATCTAATATTGTGCAATTGCTCCGCCCTGATACACCGTTGTGCTGTGGTGCATTCAGAGGAGTAGTACGGAGAGAGAATCTCATTCTCCTTTAGAATGGTCCAGGAATGCCATGCACAAGTATTCTCCTCCCTGATCTCATCATAGGACATAATACTTATACCCGGTTATTGGTTCTCTACTTCTAACTTATATTCTGTGAATACCTCAAAAGGTTCGGACTTATGTTTCAACAGGAACATATGACTGAATCTTGAGAGATTATCAGAGACTATAATGAAGTATAAAGAACCAGTCCTGGCATGTGTAGACAGGAGACTTTACATACATCATCATGTATCAGTCCCAAGAGTTTACTAACTCTTTCTCTGTTTCTAATAAACAGAGCTATGGTCATCTAATCTTTGTGACATGACTGGCAAGTTTCACAAGATGTAAATTCAAACTGATTTAAATATGCATCTAAAATGTAACTTCAGCCAGTCGGGTCGCGTTGATGTGACCTAGTCTACAATGCCTCAAGAATGATTCGTTCATTTCTGAACTCTTCCTCTTGTGTGTGTTCTGTATACAAGGAACTGTGGTTTGATTTAGAACGTCAATGCTTTTAGATAACGTGCCTGAACCGATCAACTTTTGATATAGGAAATGTTCAAAATATTATCCATCAATACAAAATTATATCATTTCTTTACTGATAAAGAGACTGATATGATTTTGTATATCAGGTTCGGTATCTAATAGCATTTGTTCAGAATCAATGTATTCGTAATACAGGGTGACAGTGACCAACAGACTTGGCTGCAACACTTGCCCCGTTTTCTGTCTCATGAAACTTATCACCCGTTCTCAGTTTTTCTACCTTTTTGTAGCCCTATGTAACAGATTACATATCTGGGATCCTGATCCGGTATCATATACCCAGGATGCAGAGGATACTGAGAAACAGTTCTTTGTAATGAACACACCCGAAGGAGATGCATCATATGCACTTTCTTCGTTTGGGCGGCATAGGAATTCTGGTATTCCCTATTTCCTGCTCTGTCTTATAACAATTATAAGTTGGAGCGGGACCAACGTTCCCCAGCTCAGTATAACAAGCGGGTTCGGTCAATACATCCTTATTATTATCTTGATTAAGGCGTGATATGGTCGCTACCAGGAGAGAGAGAAAAAAACACTCTGCGTGCGCTCTTGCAAGATCAGATTGGTTATGTATTTTATCTAATCAGGATGGCTCCCACTGTTTTTATCAAATCTTCCTTCAAACCCTAAAAGGAAAGACTAGCCGGGATTAATTACACTCTACAAGTTCGCCAATCTTTCAGCCAGGCCAGTGTCGGTACTTTGAGGGAGGTTCCCCGTGCTTTCGCACGGACCTAATTACTGTAAACCTCGTTTTCCCAGAGGCGTAACCCCGTTGACACCTTTCTAGACACCTACTTGATCGGCTAATTGCAAAGTGCAAAACTCTCCCAGGAGTAACAATTACTCGCAGTGGGTATCGGGATCCAACTATCATATAGAAGGTATGCAATCTCATTGCAAATTTCAACACTTGAAACTCCCGATAAAGGTTTTTACCCTAGCACCTATGACCTTGGCTAAGGTCAACAAATCATAGGTACTAGTCAAGTTCTACCCGTCATTTCGTGATTAATTAGACCCACCCACATGACCCTTGGCTAAGGTCAACAAAGCCACATGACTGTCCTAACTAATCGCATCATATGCGGTGTAGGAAGACATCACTTAGCTACCGTACACTGTGCCTTGACTATGGTCAACAAACACAGCACGAATACTAAGTACTCTACTTCCTAAAATGACGGAGGGTTGCGGCTGGTTTTTGTGAAAACCTTTAACGCTTTGAACTTGATCTCGTTGCGGAATCAAATGGTTTTTAAATGGAATGTTTTTGAGGCTTTTCTAGTTTTGCTAAAGGGGTCACTCCCGGTGAAGGGATCGTCGGCCCTTTCCTCGTCGAATGAGGTGCGGGATATATCATATATATCACTGTGCAAAGCGGAAACTATAGAAGCGATCAAAGACAAACCGAGTGTGTAGCATCTGCCAGTTATTGCTAAAGGAGTCACTCCCGGTGAAGGGATCTCGGTCCTTTTCCTATCGAATAAGGTGCAGGATGTTCTATAATGAACACCGCGATGCAAAGCAAGAACTGTAGCTACCTGTTTTATTTTGAAATTCGATTCCACAACATCAATTAGGTTTATTTTCTTTCATTAATCTCATTAATGAATATCCCATCATTTAAGTCCACCTAACCATCACAGATAAATATAACGTACGCTTATGCCATCCGCATTCGCCTCGATGTCCCGTCTGTACCGTTAGGTTAGGTAACTAACGCCAGAGCGAGGCAGGGCTAGCGCGGGTGTAAAACACAAGCAACGTCTATATAATATATCATATATACTATATATAATACCTGTCACAGAACATCACATGATCACAGATAAATCACAGCAGAAGAAACATATGAAATATTGGATATACTAGGACGTCCGTGTTTTCAATACGAGCCAGTATAAAACACGGATTCCACGGTCGTGATGAATAGCCAATCCCACACCCCTAGACCCCTACGAGAGCGGCAAGCAACCCACCAATTCTAGGGTTAGGAGACCCGGACTCGACTCCTCGAGTTGGTCTCCCACTGGACCCCAGAACCCGGTTACTTGTGCTCCCCTCCTTGGGTCTATCCTAGTGCAGAAAAGTAAATAATATACAACAACGGTGACAACTTCCGCAACCTGGAAGCGCCCCAATAAAAGAATATTACATACAAGTTTTTACATGAATGAAAATGAAAAACACTCATCTCACATAAAAACCCCCGGCTATTCAAACACGACGATCCAATATAACATATCCAGCAACACATAACATCACATGTCATCAACGTAAGTAAATATGCGCATCCCAATTGTCGTTGACATTTAGCAACGAAACCGGCGATATCACATATTACACTTACGGTCACAGAAAAGAAAGTGTAAAACTATAACAGTTGGAATCCGCAACCACCTCAGACATCGCATGCCTGACTTAATGAATTACTTAGATATCGCATGCCTAACAATTATAAACCCCGCATTTTAGTCTCATTATCGAAAACTCTTTTCAATATCAAGTCGGGCAATTCAACAGGATTCTCGACATTCTGATCGAATGCTAGTCGCAAACTTCAGTAGACGGCCGCACCCCTAATACCATCGACGAAGTGCACCAAGGCAGAACACCGCTACCGCGAGCACCCGAACGGATGCTTTCGGCGACGAGGTTCTCCTACAGTCACTTGGTCGGGGCTATGGAGTGAGGCTGTCTATTAAGTTTACCCGGCGAGTATCCGCGTACGCTACGTGATTGCGACGGACTTTTGATCACATCAAAATTCCATGGCAACCGATCAAGTAAGACTAAACTGCTATGTTTATAATATTCATTCCGTTATCTCATAACAATTTGCGAATTCCAATTATTGTATCACATTCCGGATAAATAGAAAATGCTAAACTTTCCGATCGAACAATCGAACACCCAAGTTTTCCCAATACAGATCAACACATGAAATAAGTCTAACAACATTCAGTTCGTGCCTCAGTACCAACGGTCCAGCCGTAGAAGGGTCAAGCCAACGCCTCACATGTGGCACGCCGTACTGCCCCAAACCCGAAGGTTCAAAGGGTAGTTCAAGACGGTCACATAATCGAGTTAAGGTTTGTTGTCTTCTAGAGGGACCATCGCGTTACTTGCACTACTTAGAACGTCGTTAAACTACGGAAAAATCCAACAATTGGAAATTTCCCGGCAGGGGAAAAAGTGGGTATTTATATCCGGTCGAACTTTTTAACATATTCTAAAATTACCCGGAAAAGCACACCGACAAAAATTAGACAGTCCGATCGAATACACCGAGTCCCAATACAACTCAGAAAATGCAACTCTGGGAAAAATTATTAAAACTCCCCAGGAAAACCAGAATATACCAATAAGAATTACTGTGCAAAACTGGGTGCACAATACGACAAGATAGCCGCGGAACCGCCGCACAAGCCATGCTCGTGCCGCGGATCCGCGGCGCTTTGATGGAATTACCCCATCGAAATTCACAGTAATTCTTACATCAGCCTGCTGATTTTTCTGGATATTTTTAATGTGGAAAAATCCTCGAAATTAGAAAATGTACAGAGAGCATATTCTTAGTCGGGTTTTTGGGTCGATCGGACTTCTGATTCCGTCGGGACTTCGCCTAAGGCTCTAGCTAGGCTCTGATACCACTGTAGGGTTCCTAGGCACTCTAGTGAAGTCTCACAAGTGATCAAACATGCACAAATCAAATTTTACGGGTGCCTACAAACCCGACTACGGATCGTTTACTAGATATTTAGGCGAAACAAGCAAACTAGTTAACATTTTAACTAAGGGAACAGATATACAACCTTTGTAGATCCGGTCCACCACCTCCACGGCTCCGCAATGAAGTCCCCTCGCTGTCCAAATCATGTCTTGGGCTCTAGCGTCGGTATCATCGAAGAATGGGCGGGCTTGAGCGTCGGTTCGATGCCGACGCTAGAGCCCAAGACATGATTTGGACAGCGAGGGGACTTCATTGCGGAGCTGTGGAGGTGGTGGACCGGATCTACAAAGGTTGTATATCTGTTCCCTTAGTTAAAATGTTAACTAGTTTGCTTGTTTCGCCTAAATATCTAGTAAACGATCCGTAGTCGGGTTTGTAGGCACCCGTAAAATTTGATTTGTGCATGTTTGATCACTTGTGAGACTTCACTAGAGTGCCTAGGATCCCTACAGTGGTATCAGAGCCTAGCTAGAGCCTTAGGCGAAGTCCCGACGGAATCAGAAGTTCGATCGACCCAAAAACCCGACTAAGAATATGCTCTCTGTACATTTTCTAATTTCGAGGATTTTTCCGTATTAAAAATGCGTAAAAAATTCAATAAATAATTATAAGAATTACTGTGCAAACTCAGGCGAAAGATTCATCCAACAGAGCGCGGAACCGCGGCAGAAGCCCAGATTCTGCGGCGGTTCCGCGGCTAGGTGATGACGTCACCTCCCAATTGCTGCACAGTAATTCCTATTTTAATTTGATGGGTTTTCTGGGAATTTTTAATAATTTTTCAAGAGTTGAATTTTCTGCAGTTGTTTTGGGGATTCGGTGTTTCGATCGGATTATCAAAATTTTGTCTGTGTGGCATTCCGGATAAATTTTAGAATATGTTAAAAAGTTCGACCGGATATAAATACCCAATTTTTCCCCTATCGGGAAATTTCCAAGTGTTGGATTTTTCCGTAGTTTAACGACGTTCTAAGTAGTGCACTGAGGTACGAACTGAATGTTGTTAGACTTGTTTCATGTGTTGATCTATATTGGGAAAACTTGGGTGTTCGATTGTTCGATCGAAAAGTTTAGCATTTTCTATTTATCTGGAATGTGATACAATTATTTATTTTGGAAAAAGGAAATGATAAAGAAAATGAAATGGTGGCTTATTTTGTTTGTAGTTGAAGTTTCTTGAAACTTTGACTAAGTAACCATTTTGTTTTCTTTCTTAACCCTAACTCTTCAAATTAACCTTAGTCAATTCTCTACATCTAACTAAGGTTAATGATATGATAAGTATTATATTTTCTTTTCTATTTTAATTAAGTTATCATATCATCTTCTTCTTTCTTCATATTCTTCTTCAATGAAGAAAGCGAGTTAATGACGAATCCCCTCCTATCGCTCATTGCCTCCATGTGAATCGGGACTGTACCCAAAAACCACCTGTTTGCACAACTCAGTAGAGCCGTGGTAGGGTGGAAATCAAAGCACAGTGGGAGACACACAAGACTCTATGACGATCTCGGGTCAACAGACTAAGCTGTACCAGTGTCACCAGAGAACTGCCATCTGACGTGAGGTATAATACCATCTGGGAGTTCTCGGCGAGTCCGTTCAGTGTACCCAGTCTCCACTGAGCACCCGCATACCATCTTCGATGTCAAACACCAATGGATATGGGATCATCCATCGCCCATCGCATGGGTCGAGAAGATATGCGCTAGTCTACTCTGGAATATCGATGCCCCGTCTCGATATTCCCTCGACTAGGAACATTTCAAGGATGTACTCTTGGACTACCCAGGCCCCACTAGTATGATCTACATCATAGTCCTGGAAGTCGAGTACACATCCTATGGGCTTTATCAACATGTAATCAGAGAGACAGAAAGTATACATGTTAAGATAAAGAGCAACCAGATAGCGTACTATCATGTCGAGCAAGAAAGTCCTACCTATATATGTCCCAGCATCCACTACAATATACATCCAATGTACAGTAATGGCCTCTAGGGCATACATATAACTAACAATTCCATCAATTCAGAAACTAGTAATTGTATATGTTGCAGACTTAGAAGACTTGTAGTTGCGAGACTTGAGCGATGGGTTTTATTTTCGCTTTTGGGGTTGATGTCTTGCTTTACTTTTCCTTATGTGGATCTTCGCCGTTGGGCGTCGTATACTTGTTTTTATACTTGTGGCGGTTGTTTCCGCCATTGGGCGTGATTTGCTCCTGTTTGGGGATGCTTTATTATATTCTGTGTTGTATCCATTTTCGGGGTTAGTTTTTATAAAAGTGGTACTGCCCAATTTTTCAATAGACAAAAGATGATTTATTGTATCTTTATTTTTTTAAAAGGTTTAGATTTCTGGGTTTCAGCTTACTTGAATTACGTTACGCCTGTAGACGCCGCGTGATTTAAGTGCTAGTCACGAGCTAATATTTTGGGTCGTGACAATATGATGCAATTGAGTTAGGGTAGTCGTGCGACTTTGTTGACCTTAGCCAAGGGTCGTGCGGGTGGGTTTAATTCAATCAGGAAATGACGGGTTGTATTTGACTAGCGCTTATGATTTGTTGACTGTAGCCAAGGTCATTGGATGCTAGGGGCAGAATATTATTGGGAATTTCAAGTGTTGAAATTTGCAATGAGATTGCATACCTTCTATGAGATAGTTGGATCCCGATACCCACTGCGAGTAAGAGTTACTCCTGGGAGAGTTTTACACATTATGTCACGCTCTGCTTCCCGGTGTACGGCGAAGGGGACGCGACAAGGCCGCTACGTATTTACTCTGAAGTAAATACGCTAAGAGTATCTAAGCAATATAAATATAAATGCACAAGAGACAAGATATAATAAAACAGCAATTTTATTTATTCACATTCTTTTTACAATATATGGAAAAGTAAATACAACTGAATGAAAGCAATTCCTAAACAGTGGCATAACAGAAATGAAAAGTACTGAAATAAAAATGTGTACAATGAAGCTAGAGCTCTGGGTCGTAGGCAAGCTGATCCAAGTCCTCACTGGTAGGCTCGATCTCCTGAGTGTCCAGATCACCTGACAATATTCCGAAGAAGAAAGAAAGGAAATGCCGTCAGCGAACAATCGCTCGGTAAGTCCCAAAGATAAGGGAGAAGTAGAATAGACAGAGAGAGAGAGAGTGTGTGTGTAACTTTTAAAGTGGTATTATATTTTATAATGTTGTATATAGTGTTAACGCTGTTGTTTGTAACTTGGTACAGAAGGATGCCGGTGTATACAAGAGGAGTCTCTATATGCCAGAGACTAATGCAAATGGAAGTACAAGGCTCCGTCGATAATACCATGGAACAACGGCATGAATGTAATTACGTTTTATGGCTGCTGTCTCGTTCCACTTCTAACACCTTCCGTACCAATCTACCTCTTAAACCCAACGATATCTTGATTGTATTGTTTGTATTGTATTGCAACTTGTATTGTCTTGTAATATAGATATTGTATAATTGGATGACTTGCCGAAACCATGATATCAGTAAATGGATGTAACTGGAGAATCATGTATATGGAAGTATATCCATGGTTCGGTTCAGTCAATACATATTGAATATATTGAAAATATGGATTCATATTGAATTGTAATATTGTAGATTGTTCTTAAATCATATTCAAGTCAGATTATTTAATATAAGACTCAGTCTGAGTCAGAACAATTAGAAAAGAAAATTTAAGTCCTGAATTCGGTTTTGATGTTATCGGTAACCGCTGCACATGGGCGGCAGGATTTGTGTCTTTTTCAAAGACGATTACCGTTTTGATAACACCGTTTGTTAAGTTGTCTACCTTAAATAGGCAAGCACCCACTTCCCCGGCTCCCCGAGGCTCAAGAGATTGGTCCCGCTTAAACCTATATTTACTAGGGTCCTTATTATAATTTATAGAACTTGAAAGGGTTTTGTGTAAAAATAATTTTGTATACTTTTTAGAATACACCCCAAGTATTTAGTTATCGTCTTTAGAGTTTTCTTAAGTGTAGATTTTATATATGTGATATTTCTAGTGAAAATAACCTAATTTCATAATATAGAATATTTAATTGTAATATTGAACTTGTATGGAATTGCATGGTATTTTCATATAAAATGATTCTTGTGATTTAGAAAAGTTGGAATATTTATAATATATCACAAATAGATATTTTGGTGATACATACATATATATATATATATATATATTTATAAAATAATTTTAATTTATTATTCTCTAGAAATCTCATTTTCTTAAGATATTTGTATTTCAAATCTCTCAAGACGAATGCTCCTTGCGGAGGTCTGCATCTCGCACTACTAAGCCTGAGGATGTGCGATAATCCGCACTATCCCGAAAGGGTTTCCTAAAATGGGTTGTAGCGGCGCTTTGCAAAGATTTGTAAAAATACGTATCTTGTAGAAAACGGTTTTAATAGTAAATGGTGTTTATATGTAAAGTTTCACTTTCCCGTATTCTATATTCCCGAAAGGTATTGTGTTATGTTGCATATGAGTGTTGTGAGGAGGTAGGTCATTACCTCGTAATCTAGTTAAAGGTATAACAAGATTTATGATGTTTTAAAGGTAGAAAGTATACTACATGGTATTTTATTGAAAAAGAGCGGTAAAAGTTAAAAAATGAAATATATTTCCATGAAACTTGTTCAACATGTTTTTTAATGATTAATAGTCAACATGTAAGGGTTTGGTATGTTTGTATTTAAGAAAAGTTGAATTTTTAGGAAGAACCGAATCGGAAATCGGATTAACTCCGATTCCGTCGGGTTTTAGTAATATGAGTTTTTAGAAAAGAATAGAGAAGAGGGGGGTGGGACTTATGGGTTTGTAGTATATAGAAGAGGGAGAGGAAGATGTAGGAGGCGCCGGTGCGTCGTTTCGTCGCCGGGAGCTCTTAGGGTCGTCGTCTGAAGATCGCCGGAGTTTTGCCCTTCGCTAACTCCACTTGTACACAAAATTTCTAGAGCAATTTCTTGAGAGTTTGGAAAGAATTGTGAGTGAGGGGGGTGTGTTTAGGGGTAGTATTTATAGGGTAAAACAAGGGTTAGGTAGGTGAAAGGTTGAAATGAAAATGTATTAAAAATTGTATTAAAAATATGGTTTAATGGGGTTTTAAAGAGCTCTGTTAAATTGTAGGAAATTTAAAATGTACAGGGGTAATGGGAAGGCCAAAAGACACACTTTTCCTGTTGACAACTCGGCGATCCGGCTCAACTCGGCAGGTGGCGGCAGGCCGAGTCGACCGAGTCGCCGGCCCGAGTCGGCCGAGTCGGGCCGGGGCTCGCTGCCACCTGTCCTATATCGTATGGGGTAGCCCCTGGGTCAGTTTGCTTTATATGTGTAGTGGGATTTTTACGAGTTATGCACGTGTAAACCCTTGGACTTCTGCAAATTTAATAGAAAACAATATTAAAAATAATGTTGGTGATGGGATTTGAACTCTGGTGGCTTGGTTCAGCAGTGCAAGGTCTTACCGATGAGCTATAAGCTCCTTCTTGCTATTAAAAAGCAAAACAAACTTATAACTTATGCTCAGGCAAAAGTACCCCTTTCTGGATTTTTTGAAGTTTTTTATAGAAAGTTGTACATAAATTTTAGGGTTGTTACATTCTACCTTCCTTATAAAAATTTCGTCCTCGAAATTTGTAAAAGGAAAGTGTAACAGATTCAAGGAAAGTTTGGTGACTGAAGTACTGATAGTGTATGAAAAAAACAAAGTGATACAAGGGTTTTAGAAATGTGAAAGAGACTTACTGGTGTTACCTTGGTCAACTGTCTCGGCTTCTACGGCCGATAAAGTGTAAGCCTGTCGCCGTGGTACATTCCTCCTAGCTGGAGGCACATTCTGTCCTTGGGGCATGTTTCTCTTCCCTCGAGGCATGTCCCTCATTGCCTATTGGAATTGGAGAGTAGGCTGTGCAGGTGGTGGAGCTATGAGTGCAAGACGAGGTGCAGGAGCCTGGATAGCTGGCCGCTTCGGGCAGTTGTTGGGTGTGTGAGCTGGGTTGCATCTATAAGGACAGTTTCCAATTCTGTGATTGGACGCGTCACAAACTAAACATAGGCCTTTTGCGCGCCTACAGTCCTTCCACAAGTGTCCTTCCCTCTTGCAATAGAAGCAAAAGTTGGGACTTGGCTGGTTATTGGATTCTTCCAGTCTCCTCGGTTCAACGGTTGGTCTTGTAGAGGCTCCTCCTGCCATTTGAGTGGCAGGGCACTTCATTCCGGCAGTTTGAGGTCTGCCCTTTCTCTTTACTACTGCCTCGTATCTTTGGGCAGCCTTCAAAGCCAAATCATGGGTTGGGAAATCCCCTGTAGCTAGAGCAACTTGGATTTCCGGGTTCAACCCTTGCTGAAATCTTCTAGCCCTGATCTCAGCAGTCGGTATGAGATGGGCCGCAAACCTGTTACGGTCTTGTGTTAGCTGTGTAGTATGTGATGCAAAATTGAACATTGAGACATATCTTACCGACTGAGCATGGTGAACTCAGCGTCATATTCATCTACTGACTTGGTCCACATTGAACCTTATTGCAGATGGATGAACTGTTGTTCCATGTCGAAGCGGGCAGTCTCAGGGAAGTACTTTGCGTCGAACATGTCGCGGAAAGTCTTCCATTCGATAGGTTATTTAAGACGGATTTCTTTAGCCTTCCACCAATTCCGTGCATGAGCTGTAATTTTGCAACACGGACCCAAGCTACTTCTGGCACTTGTGCTGCTGCCAGATCATCTTCGATACTCTGAGCCCATTCCTCACCTTCCAGTGGGCTCCCTTTTCCTGAGAACTGTTTGGGGTGCAAAGCCCTGATTTGCTTCACCCCAGGTGCTTCTGCCTCGGGACTGTTCATTAAAAGAGCAGTCTGCTGTTGCTGTCCCTCTAGGAGGCTGCGGATTGTCTCAAGCAGAACCGTCTGCTCGTTGAGCGGAGCAGGGACGGCAGGTGTGATTGGTAGTGGAGGTGGAGTGTTGTTGAAGTTGGTGCTGGTGTTGTTTGGGGAATCCATAACCTTTGTAAGAAAGATTTAGGTTAGGACAGATTCAAAGTATATGAAATGATAAAATTCAAGAAGTATAAATTGTAAAGAATGTTTTAGTTGCTGGTTCTTGTGTTATATTTCTTAGGTTGTTCACACAGAACAGAACTGCATGGTAAGGTTCCATACAGCTCTGACTTGCATGGGCCGCCAACAAAACCTGTCACGCCCCGCTTCCCGGTGTACGGCGAAGGGGACGCGACAAGACCGCTACGTATTTACTCTGAACTAAATACGCTAAGCATATCTAAGCAATACAAATATAAATGCACAAGAGACAAGATATAATAAAACAACAACTTTATTTATTCACATTCTTTTTACAATACATGGAAAAGTAAATACAACTGAATGAAAGCAATGCCTAAACAGTGGCATAACAGAAATGAAAAGTACTGAAATAAAAATATGTACAATGAAGCTAGAGCTCTGGGTCATAGGCAAGCTGATCTAAGTCCTCACTGGTAGGCTTGATCTCCTGAGTGTCCAGATCACCTGACAATATTCCAAAGAAGAAAGAGAAGGAATGTCGTCAGCGAACAATCGCTCGGTAAGTCCCAAAAATAAGGGAGAAGTAGAATAGACAGAGAGAGAGAGAGAGAGAGTGTGTGTAACTTTTAAAGCGGTATTATATTTTATAATGTTGTATATAGTGTTAACGCTGTTGTTTGTAACTTGGTACAGAAGGATGCCAGTGTATACGAGAGGAGTCTCTATATGCCAGAGACTAATGCAAATGGAAGTACAAGGCTCCGTCGATAATACCACGGAACAATGTCATGGATGTAATTACGTCTTATGGTTGCTGTCTCGTGCCACTTCTAACACCTTCCGTACCAATCTACCCCTTAAACCCCACGATGTCTTGATTGTATTGTTTGTATTGTATTGCAAGTTGTATTGTCTTGTAATATAGTTATTGTATAATTGGATGACTTGCCGAAACAATGATATCAGTAAATGGATGTAACTGGAGAATCATGGATGTAACTGGAGAATCATGTATATGGAAGTATATCTATGGTTCGGTTCAGTCAATACAGATTGAATATATTAAAATATATGGATTCATGGATTCATGTTGAATTATAATATTGTAGATTGTACTTGAATCATATTCAAGTCAGATTGTTTAATATGAGACTCAGTTTGAGTCAGAACAATTAGAAAAGAAAATTTAAGTCCTAAATTAGGTTTTGATGTTATCGGTAACCGCTGCATATGGGCGGCAGGATTTGTGTCTTTTTCAAAGACGATTACCATTTTGATAACACTGATTGTTAAGTTGTCTACCTTAAATAGGCAAGCACCCACTTCTCCGGCTCCCTGAGGCTCAAGAGATTGGTCTCGCTTAAACCTATATTTACTAGGGTCCTTATTCTAATTTATAGAACTTGAGGGGGTTTTATGTAAAAATAATTTTGCATACTTTTCAGAATACACCCCAAGTATTTAGTTATCGTCTTTAGAGTTTTCTTAGGTGTAGATTTTATATATGTGATATTTCTAGTGAAAATAACCTAATTTCATAATATAGGGTATTTAATTGTAATATTGAACTTGTATGGAATTGCATGATATTTTCATGTAAAATGATTCTCGTGATTTAGAAAAGTTGGAATATTTATAATATATCAAAAATAGATATTTTGGTGATACATATACATATATATATATATATATTTATAAAATAATTTTAATTTATTGTTTTCTAGAAATCTCATTTTCTTAAGATATTTGTATTTCAAATCTCTCGAGACCGAATGCTCCTTGCGGAGGTCTGCATCAAGCACTACTAAGCCCGAGGATGTGCGATAATCCACACCATCCTGAACGGGTTCCCCAAAATGGGTTGTAGCGGCGCTTTGCAAAGATTTGTAAAAATACGTATCTTGTAGAAAACGGTTTTAATAGTAAATGGTGTTTATATGTAAAGTTTTCTTATTCTATATTCCCGAAAGGTATTGTGTTATGTTGCATATGAGTGTTGTGAAGAGGTAGGTCATTACCTTATGATCTAGTTAAAGGTATAACAAGATTTATGATGTTTTAAAGGTAGAAAGTAAACTACATGGTATTTTATTGAAAAAGAGCGGTAAAAGTTACAAAATGAAATATATTGCCATGAAACTTGTTCAACATGTTTGTTAATGATTAATAGTCAACATGTAAGGGTTTGGTATGTTTGTATTTAAGAAAGGTTGAATTATTAGGAAGAACCGAATCGGAAATCGGATTAACTCCGATTCCGTCGGGTTTTAGTAATTCGAGTTTTTAGAAAAGAATAGAGAAGAGGGGGATGGGACTTATGGGTTTGTAGTATAGATAAGAGGGAGAGGAAGACGTAGGAGGTGCCGGTGCGTCGTTTCGTCGCCGGGAGCTCTTAGGGTCGTCGTCGGAAGATCGCCGGAGTTTTGCCCTTCGCCAACTCCACTTGTACACAAAATTTCTAGCGCAATTTCTTGAGAGTTTGGACAGAATTTTGAGTGAGGGGGGGGGGTTAGGGGTAGTATTTATAGGGTAAAACTAGGGTTAGGGTAGGTGAAAGGTTGAATTGAAAATGTATTAAAAATATGGTTTAATGGGGTTTTAAAGAGCTCTGTTAAATTTCAGGAAATTTAAAGTGTACAGGGGTAATGGGGAGGCCAAAAGACACACTTTTCCTGTTGACAACTCAGCGATCCGGCTCAACTCTGCCGGGCGGGCCGGTCGACCGAGTCGCCGGCCCGAGTCGGCCGAGTCGGGCCGGGGCTCGCTTCCACCTGTCCTATGTCGTATGGGGTAGCCCCTGGGTCAGTTTGTTTTATATGTGTAGTGGGGTTTTTACGAGTTATGCACGTGTAAACCCTTAGACTTCTGCAAATTTAAAAGAAAACAATATTAAAAATAATATGGGTGATGGGATTTAAACTCTGGTGGCTTGGTTCTGCAGTGCAAGGTCTTACCAATGAGTTACAAGCTCCTTCTTGCTATTAAAAAGCAAAACAAATTTATAACTTGTGCTCAGGCAAAAGTACCCCTTTCTTGATTTTTTGAAATTTTTTTACAGAAAGTTGTACAGAAAGTTTAGGGTTGTTACACATTATAATTAGTCGATCAAGTAGGTGTCTGTAAGTCCACGTTGCGACCCCCGGTTCTTGCGGGGAGGCGGAAACGGTATAAAAATCAAATTTTTAGCGCATAGGGCAACATGGACTAACAAAGTCGGGATCTTTTCCTAAACTATAACTAGCAAACAAGCTAAAGAGAGTTAGCTACTCGGAAAGATGGTTATACCTAAACTTGAACTCCTTCTTCTTCAAACTTTGTAGAGGTTGATGGTTCTTTCCTCGTCGCCTTCTTCCGTCGAAGATGGATCCACCTGAGGGTTCAACCTTCGGGCTCTACCTCGAGCTTTGAGTGAACTAGAATCTCCGGCTTGCTAAACCCTTGATCCTAGAGTGAGTAGAGAGTGTCTAGGGGTTGTTTTCTTTTCAAGGTGAGGGATTCTCAACACATGAGAAGGAATCACCTTGAGCTTGAGGAAGAAGAAGATGAAGTGAGGAGAGAGAATGATTATCATCGAATGAGCTCTTTTCTTTTGCAACCATAACTAAAAGAAAAGGAATTATCAAATTAATAATAATAAATCAAAAATGAAATAGTTGATGGTTGTATTTGGAATGACCACTATCATAACTTTCAATAAATGAGTGTAAGCATGAATCAAGGAGAATCCTTTCAAAGCATGATGGTGGTCAACATTCAACCATGGTCAACAAGTCAACCATGGTCAACAAGTCAACAAAATCAACCATAACAATATTTCATTTAATTACTATTATTAATTGTTATTTCATAAATCTATTAGGGTTTAGAAAATGATGACTGTCAACTGTGCAAACGCACCCGTTCCGAAACCCTAATGAAATACCTCATCCTCCGCCTCAAGCAACTGTGCATACACACCTGCATTCTCGTTCCGAGGAACAAGAATACCGAGATATAAAAGCAACCCCAAAACATATACCAGTATCTGGCTCAAACCAGAGCCTGCCAGTATAATCCGTCCGGACTCCAAAACGTGCACAAGTGCGCGGATGAGAACGAACCCTGTCGCAAAACCATGCGACCTCTACTCTGTTTTGCCCAGAGGTGAATACCCTCTGTGTGGGACTCTAAAGACTCGACACTACGCTGGCAGTGGGTTTAACTACAGACCGCAAGCGGCACTAGCTGTGCGTAACGGTCCCCAGGTAGATGCCGACAAGAAGGCTGACGAGGTGAACCCCATCTGAACTCCTACTGAGTCTGAATGTGACATTCTCCGTACAGTCCGGTCTGTTCGTCTGATACATCGCATGTCGGGCCTAGGGGGCGGTAAAACGTCAGTCCCCCAATAGCGGTACAAGTCGTGTCGGAGTGAAGCCCAAAACACCCTGAGATAACACTGGAAGCCTACCAGTATATCTCGCTTGCCCTGGCCAGGGACTACTCGTGTAATGGCTCTCCTAGACACAGCGCGATGTCAACCCCCAATACCGGGAGAGACGAATCCTGTCTAACCGTCACTGCCTCCAAGTGCTTCGGGACTGCACCCAACCACTACCTGTTTGCACGACTCCTTTGAGCCGTGGTAGGGTAGTGATCAAAGTGCAGTGGGAACACACTCGAGGCGAAGTGCCAGTGTCAAGTCAGCGGACTAAGCTGTACTCATGTCACCTGGGAACTGATAACTGACGATAGGTATAATACCAAACTTTCAGTTCCCGACGAGTCCTGTCCAGTGTACCCGTAACCTAACGAGCACCCGTATACTATCTCCAGTACGACGTACTGATGGCTGTGGGACAGACCATCTCCCACACTGGGATGAGAAGCGCATACGCTAGTCTACTCCGGAGTATCGATGCCCTGTCTCGATAGTCCTGCGACTAGGGACCTGTATAAGGATGTGCTTATAGATTACCCAGCCCCCACTAGTGTGACTGCTATCACAACGCTGGTAATCAAGCAAAAATCCTAAGGGCTCCACTAATGCGTATAGGTGATATCGCAAAATAAACACATGTACACATTGAAGTAGAAACAAACCAAGTAGCATACTACTATATTGAGCAAGATTGTTTATACAAGGTGAATATCCCAAGCTTCCATTAAGTAATATACAAACTAGTATGATACAGTAATGGCCTCTAGGGCATATACACTAACAGTGTCTAGAAAGGTGTCAATGGGATTACGCCCCTGAGAAAACGAGGTTTATTTTAATTAGGTTCGTGCGAAAGCACGGGGAACCTCCCTCAAAGTACCGGCACTGGACTGGCTGAAATATTGGCGAACTTGTAGGGTGTAATTAATCCCGGCTAGTCTTTCCTTTTAGGGTTTGAAGGAAGATTTGACAAAAATAGTGGGAGCCATCCTGATTAGATAAAATAATAACCAATCTAATCTTGCAACAGCATACGCTGGGTGTTTTCTTCTCTCTCTCTCCAGGTAGCGACCATGTCACGCCTTAATCAAGATAATAATACGGATGTATTGACCGAACCCGCTTGTACTGAGCTAGAGAACGTTGGTCCCGCTTCAACTTATAATTGTTATAAGACCGAGCAGGAAATAGGGGATTACCAGGATTCCCGTGCCGCCCAAACGAAGAAAGTGCATGATGATGCATCTTCTTCGGGTGTGTTCATTGCACAGAACCGTTTCTCAGTTTCCTTTACGTCCTGGGTATGAGATACCGGATCAGGATCCCACAAATGTAAGATGCTACATGGGCTACAGATAGGTAGAGAACTGAGAATGGGTGATAAATTTTAAGAGTTAGAAACGGTGCAATTGTTGTAGCCAAGATGTTGGCAGTTATCACCCAGTATTACTAAATACATTGATTCTGAATGAATGTTATTAGATACCGAACTTGATATATAATATCATATCAGCCTCTTTATTTAGTAAAGAAGGATATAATTTTGTATTGTTGGATAACGTTTTGAAAATTTCCCATATCAAGAGTTGATCGATGCACGTTATCTAAAAGCATATACGTTCTAAATCAAACCATGGTTCTTAACGTACAAAACACACACAAGAGAAAGAGTTCAGAAATGAACGAATCCTTCTTGAGGTATTGTAGATTAGGTCATATCAATGCGACCCGACTAGCCAAGTTACATTTAGATGCATTTTTAAATCAGTTTGAATTTACATCTTGTGAAACTTGCCAGTCATGTCACAAAGATAAGATGACCATAGCTCCGTTTATTGGAAACAGAGAAAGAGTTAGTGAACTCTTGGGATTGATACATGATGATGTATGAAGGTCCCCTGTCTTCACATTCCAGGACTGGTTCTTTATACTTCATTACATTCACTGATGATCTCTCAAGATTCGGACATATGTTCCTGTTGAAACACAAGTCTGAACCTTTTGAGAAATTCAAAGAATATAAGTTAGAAGTAGAGAACCATAACGGGTATAAGTATTATGTCTTTTGATGAGATCGGGGAGGAGAATACTTGAGCACGGAATTCCTGGACTATTCTAAGGGAGAATGAGATTCTCTCTCAGCATTACTCCTCCGTATACACCACAATATGTTAGCGTGTCGGGGCGGAGCAATCGCACCCTATGTAATATGGTGTGCTCTATGATGAGTACTACTGAGTTGCCTATTTCCTTTTGGGAGTTATGCACTTAAGAAGCTGCATACTTATTGAATTGGGTTCCAACCAAATCAGGTGCCTACCACTCCATATGCGATATGGTATGGGAAGAACCCATGTCTTAAGTAAGTTAAGATTTGGGGTTGTCCGGCCTATGTCTAAAAGCAAAATCCGGACAAGCTTGAGGCAAGGTCAGTTTTGTGGAAGTTTGTTGGATATCCCAAGCATTCGCAAGGGAATATCTTCTACCACACCGAGGAACAAAAGGTGTTTTATTTCTCGGCATGCCACCTTTTTAGAAAAGGATTTTCTTGTGAAGAAATTTGTGGTCATGCGGTAGAACTGGAAGGAGTTCCAGCTATACAAACTACATCAGATGATTTGGTAGAACTGGAGGATTCAATAGCTTCTAACGAACCTCAGCCTCTCCGCCGCTCTAGTAGGGTTCCTCATCCACTTAAGAGATACTTCGGTTTTCTCTATTAAAGTGGGAGCGAGGTTGGCATCATGAGATGATGACCCAACTAGTTTCGAGCAGGCCATCAAGAGTGGTGACTCTGTAAGAATGGCTGGATGCTAAGAGATCTGAGATGGAATCCATATACACCAACAAAGTATGGACTTTGGTTGTTTTATCTGAAGGGTTAAATCCCCATCAGGAGCAAGTATATCTTGAGAAGATTACTTGGTGTACATGGAAAAGTTGAGACTTTCAAAGCTAAGACTTGTTGCAAAAGGTTCTCGTCATCGACCAGGTGTGGATAATGATGAAACCTTTTCTAGTGCCTATGCTTAAGTCCATCCGGATCCTACTTGCCACTGCTATATACCATGACCACGATATCTGGCGGTTGGGTGTCATGACTGCTTTTCTAAATGGTGATTTAGAAGAGAGCGTCTATAAGTACATAGCCAGAGGGCTTCGTAGACAGTGGGAGCAGCGGAAACGTATGCAAGTTGCTTTATGGGTTAAAGCAGGCATCGCAGAGTTGGAACATCTGTTTTGATGTGGTAGTCAAACTGTTTGAATTCATCAAGATGGTAGATGAACCTTGTATATACAAAAAGGTAGTAGGGAGTATGGTGGTGATCCTCGTATTGTACGTGGATGACATACTCTTGATAGGAAAGGAGTTTCATATGCTACACTCAGTCAATCTCCTCTTATCACAAGGATTCTCCATATAGGATCAGGGTGATACCTCCTAAATCCTGGGTTTTGGATTTATGAGATAGATCTAAGTGGATGTTAGGATTTTCACTAGGTGTAGTGAGATGGTATCAATCGATCCTGGGGAGAATCACTGGATAGCTTCCAGGGTGGTAAGGACGACTGAATGTCAGTCACAGACATTGTCTTTACCCTCAGTGGAGGGACGGTATGTTGGAAGAGTTTCAAGCTAGATACCGTGGCAAACTAGTCGATAAAGGCTGGATACATCGCTACCAAGGATGCTACTAAAGAGGCAGTCTGGATATATATTAGTTCATGAGATGAACTTCGTTCCTACCATTGTGTGACAATGGAGTTGTGGCTTATGCCTAGGAACCCCCATCCCATCAGTGATCCAGATATATTCTAAGGCAGTATCACCTGATCATGGAGATGGATGATCTCCGGGGAGATCGAGATTAGGAGAGTAGACACAGAGGACAACACGGCGGATCTACTCACAAAGGCCTTTTCCCAAAAGAGACTTTTATGGGATGGTTGAGTATGGGATACTTCAACCACTGCTGATTGTTAGATATTTGATATACAACAGATGGCCCTAGTGCAAGTGGGAGATTGTTAGTTATGTGTATTCCCTAGAGGCCATTATTGTACATGTGATGTATATTATTGTGGATGCTTGGACATACATAGGGAGGAATTTCTTGCTCAACATGATAGTATGCTATCTGGTTGCTCTTTATCTTAACATGTACATTGATTGTCTCTATGTTAAATATTGATAAAGCCCTTAGGATGAGTACTTGACTACTAGGATTATGATGCAGATCATAATAGTGGGGACAGAGTAGTCGCTAAGTACATCCTTCAAATGTTCCTAGTCGTAGGTGTATCGAGACAGGGCATCGATATACCAGAGTAGACTAGCGTATAGCTTCTCGACCCATGTAGATGGGCGATGGATGATCCCATATCCATTGGTGTTTGACATCAAAGATGGTATACGGTGCTCAGTGGAGACTGGGTACACTGGACGGACTCACCGAGAACTCCCAGATGGTATTATACCTCACGTCAGATGGCAGTTCGCTGGTGACACTGGTACCGGTTAGTCTGTAGACCCGAGATCGTTATAGATTCTTGTGTGATTCCTACTGTGCTTTGATTTCCACCTTACCACATTCAAGAGAACTTGCAAAATGGTGGCTTTTAGGTACAATCCCGAATCACATGAAGGCAATGAGCGAAAGGAGGGGTTTCGTCTCTCCCGGTATAGGGAGTTGATGTTGCGCTGTGCTCGATTGGCTATAACAAGAAGTCCCTGGCCAGGGCTGCTTCAGAGATATACTGGTAAGTGTTATCAGTAGTTTCTCGACCCGTTATGAGCCTCATATCGGCACGACTTACCGAAGTTACCGGGGTCTGACGTTTACCACCCCTAGACGAGATATGTGACATATCAGATGAAGAGACCGGACTGTACGGTAGTGTTACTGATTGGATCCGCAGGAGTATGAGCAGGCTTGCTTGTTGATCTTCTGATCGCTCAATACCCGGGTGGCCGTAACGTTTAGTAGACCGCTTGCGGCTTGTGGGTGTTTGATATGATTATCACCTACTGCCGGCGTATTGACGAGTCTTTAGAGTCCTACACAGGGGTTTCCTGGTTCAAGTGAAATGGAGTAGGAGCACATATGTGATATGTGTGTAGGGTTACTAGGCACACTAACAAGGCTCTACAAGGCATCGACCATGCCAAAATTAAATTTTTATGTGCCGAATAACACTAAGCAAGATCGTATACTAGAGTTTAGGCGAATTGAACGGCAAGTAAACAACTTTACTCTAAGAGATCACGAAATACAACCTTTGTAGATCGGTCCTCCACTTCTTTAGCTCCTTGATGAAGTCCCTCCGCTGCGATCATAGTTCTCCCGCACCCTTGCATGGCTTCACGAGGCGAAAAGGTGCGACCTTGCTTGAAGTCTCCGAGACCGAAGATGATCTACGTCGAGGGAATTCCGACTCAAGCTCCTACTTCACTAACTAGAGAATTATTGAAGTAAACACCCTAAACTAAAGTGCTAGTCTAGTAGAGGATGGAGAAATAGGAAGTGGGTTCTCTTTAGAATTTTGTTTCTCACTTTGTTTCTCACTATTGATCAAACCCTAGCAAGCTTTTCTTTTGAACTAAAGAAAGAAGATGATGAACCAAAAGAAAAGAGATGAGGATAATGATTAAGTAAGTAGGATAACCATGGTGAGTGAGTATCATATACTAACTCATGGTGAGACATAAACATGACTAAGTGTAAATGGTTAGGTCAATAAAAATCTAAAGTAAAACAAAACTTGTGGACTTTTTCAAAGCATCCACAAGCTTCTACAAGCTTTATGCTTATGAAAAAATTCCACTAATTTGTAATTACTTTAGATAAATATAAACCAACATTTATAAATAGAATGGTGTAAGTCTTACACATCTATGTCTAGTGAATCAACAACCATGATACAAATATATAACACATTTTAATATATATATCATATATATATAGTAAAGATGTGTGAAAGTGAGAAAAACCCTAAAGTGAACAAGTGTTAGTAAATGTAAATTAGTATATCTAATATACAATTATACACTTAATTATTAAATCAACACTTGACTTAATAATCCGGTCATATCTCATATAACTGGCTAACAATCATTATATCGACTTATCGAATCAACACTTGATTCGATAACCCGACTATATCAAATATAACCGACCGATACAAAAAAAAAGTCACGAGAATAGAATACGGTATCACATACAAGCATTTATTCTCGGTCTCGCACATATCACATACGTGCTCCTATTTCATTTTGCCTGAGCCAGTAAAACCTCTATGTAGGACTCTAAAAACTCATCAATATGCCGACAGTAGGTGATGATCACATCAAGCACCCACAAGCCGTCAGCGGTACTAGCTGGACGTAACGGCTACCCGGGTATTGAGCAATCAGAAGATCAGCAAGCAAGCCCGCTCCAACTCCTGTGAAAGCCTGCCGGCAACACTTCCCGTACAGTTCGGTCTCCTCGTCTGATATGTCGCATATCAAGTCTAGGGGTGGTAAACGTCAGACCCCAATAACCGATAAGTCATGCCGATGTGAGGCTCATAACGGGTCGAGAAACTACTGGTAACACTTACCAGCAAATCTCTGAATCAGCCCTGGCCAGGGACTTCCCTGTTATAGCCAATCGAGCACAGCGCAACATCAACCCCCAATACCGAGAGAGACGAAACCCCTCCTATCGCTCATTGCCTCCATGTGACTCGGGACTGTACCCAAAAACCACCATTTTGCACGCCCTCATGGACGTGGTAAGGTGGAAATCAAAGCACAGTGGGAATCACACAAGACTCTGTGACGATCTCGGGTCTACAGACTAACCTGCACAAGTGTCACCAGAGAACTTTCATCTGACGTAAGGTATAATACTATCTGGGAGTTCTCGGCGAGTCCGTCCAGTGTACCCAGTCTCCACTGAGCACCCGTATACCATCTCTAATGTCAAACACCAATGGATATGGGATCATCCATCGCCCATCTCATGGGTCGAGAAGCATATACGCTAGTCTACACTGGTATATCGATGCCCCGTCTCGATACACCCACGACTAGGGACCTTGAAGGATGTACTTATGGACTACCTTGTCCCCACTAGTATGATCCGCATCATAGTCCAGGTAGTCAAGTACACATCCTAAAGGCTTTACCAACATGTAACGATAAGACAGTATAAAGAGACAAGTATACATGTTAAAGTAAAGAGCAACCAGATAGCATACTATCATATCGAGCAAGAAAGTCCTCTCTATATATGTCCAAGCATCCAATATAATATACATCATCTGTACAATACTGGCCTCTAGGACATACATACAACTAACAATCTCCCACTTACACTAAGGCCAGCTGCTGTAGTATCGCATACCGAGCATCCCGAAGAGTCTCTCAAACTGTATCTGGGGAATGGCCTTCGTGAGTGGATCCGCTGTGTTGTTCTTCGTGTCAACCCTCCTGACCTCGATCTCCCGGAGATCAACTATCTTCCAGATCAGGTGATACCGCCTCAGAATATGCCTGGATCGCTGATGGGACCTGGGTTCCTTGGACAAAGCCACCGCTCCATTGTTATCGCAATACAAAGGTATTGGATGCTCAATGGATAGAACCACTCCAAGTTCAGTAATGAACTTCTTGATTGTCACGACCCGCAGGGTACGGAACGTGACTGGCACTTAAGTTTACGAAACGTCTAAAGGCGTCCGTAAAATAAGTAAGCCAAAGCCCAGAAAACAAACCCAATGAAGCAAAAGAGTGAAGAAAACCCAATCAATTGAAAGCGAGTTATCAAATAAGTCATGTAAAACACTTTTTTAAAAACAGTACAAATTTTTCCCGAAAATTTCGGCAGAGTCTCCTTTGTAAATACTGGCCCCCAAAAATGGGTACAACAAAATATATACATGAATCCACAAAATAGGGCATCCCCAAGCGGGAGCTAGCTCTTCGCCATACGGCGGTCATAAATCCCACGCAATGTAAATGACAACAAGCATAATAAAGCATAATGAAGCATAAGGAAGCATGAAAAAGTAGCATGTCGGCTCAAGTGAGCTCGACCCAAATACAGTATAAAGTCCACAAACCTCACAGTCTCATCTCTAGGTCAATATACAAATATCTGGTAGAACAGTAGATGGAGTACACTAGATACAAGAATATACAAGGTGGTACAAAAATAACATAACCCACCTATGAGCAAATCTCGAGCTCAGGCAAAAGAGGTAAAAGACAAGTGCGCCCGCCGCTACTGAACTGACGGAGCGGACCTGCAAAAGACTGTGGCACAACGGGGGTGAGTTGCCAACTCGTGAGTAATAAATAGCATCTACAAAGGCTATCGTATGCATGCACACAAGCATCCTAGCATCTAAAATACAGGTAAGACTGGATGCACTAGCAGGTGTGTATATAACATCAGTGTAATAATATGCATGCAACATGAAAATCTGAGGTCTCAATAGGTATATATATAAGAAATATTTTATCTCTTTTTGTTTTTGAAACTCTTTTAGAATGCCAGCATAATGCCAATGAATCGACGAAAATCGGTGTCCAGCAACGACACCCAAAAGCTGTCTCAAATCTCATAAATGTACCTCTGGCCTCAGCCGTCCGGCTGACCCATCTCAAATATCAATATCTCATCATCTAGCGGCCACGGTCGGTATCCTCTGGATATCCGCCGTCCCAAACAGTCACCGGTAGGTAATCCGTCCCCTGCCAGGCTCAACGTCATCACCACATTCCTCTTGCCCCGGGGTACCTTACCGGGCCCACCATGTACCCGTGCCGGTTCCTCCACTCCTCGACACGGATTTCCAAAGCCACAGCAAACTCATGGTGGACGACACTTACATCACTAGAAAACCGCAATTTACATGTTTTAAAAATATCATAAGTTTGGAAATTTTGCGGCTTTCCCCCGAAATCCAGCAATATCATAAAATCTCAAGAAATCCTTATAAGTGCATATATCAATGCTAATGAATGCGTATGATATCAATAATCAAGTTGCGATGTGTGATTAATGTATTAAACATGAACAATGAATATGATGAAGTACATGCACATGAATAGCAATCCTAGGGTTTCATTTTAAGGAAATAACACAATTTAAGTATCAATTAATAAAAGGTTTAATTTAAAGGTTATCTAGTGTGGTGGCATGGCAATTACCAGGGTGTGTGTGTAACATGAATAGTGCTCGTGCTGCATATAAAACCTGGTAATGGTGCATGTGTCCTACAATTGAGTTTGCATATATGGGTATAACCTATTGACCTAATTGCAGCAACTATCATGCCAGTATTATTATTCTAATGTCACAAGTGATTAGCCATTTTACTATTTTCCAGTTTACTAAATCTATCGGGCGACTTGCGCCATCCAGACGATCGTCCCCCGTAGATGTTAAATCTACTCACTGGGATTCCTGGCTAGCTGTGTCCGATCACCGCCTTTCCCTTTCGCGCCGCGTCAGACGTCTCCGCGACCGAACCTGTAATTTATATCAAATATAAGGTTACATATCAAGAGCGACGCAAAACCCCAACGAAACTACTAAAGTTCTCTAGCTGGGTACAACGTGCACAAAGTGCGCGGACACACGCGAAAATCGCAAAAACTGCCAAAAACGCCGATTTTGGGTCACCCGGCAAAACTAAAACCCGACTCCCCAAAAACCGCACTCACGCATCCTAAAAGTCGTAGGACAAGCCAACAAAATCATCAAGATGCCACAATTAACTCATCACAAAATTTTAGTAAAAACTAGTAAGCACTAATTGCAATTTGATGCAAACATCGACAATATAGCGACAAGTCAACACCATCCAACGCCAACATTCCAAACTAACCAAAAAGTTAGCCAAAACACAATTTCTAAACCATTGACTAAGCTTAAAAACCTAATTTACATAACAAAACCTTTTCTTGATTTTATAAATAGCCATTGCAAATCAAAAACCATACTTGAAAAACTTAATTAACACTAATATCAACCCCAATTAGCAAGTTCATCTCTTAGATTTAGGTTAGCAAAATACTAGTTAACAAATTAGGTTTAATCAACTAAATAAGGGTTTCTAAACCCTAAACAACTCACTAATCAAGTTTCAAATACCAATTCCATTCAAAAACCTTTTCTTGAAATCCTAAAATAACAATTTCACATTTCAAAAGTTAACTAATTTAGCAAAGTTGAAACTACAACAACAAGGTAACTATATAGATTAGTCATTAACAACTAGATTAACAAAATAACAACTTAATTAAATTATCATGGTTCAAAACCTAGTTCATTTTTCAAACAAAATCTAAGGAAACTAGATTAACTACACTAAATTAACACTAACCCATAACACATAAGCACTTAAACAAGGAATTTAACAAGATGGAAATTTATACCTCTTGATCACTAGATCAAGCAAGAAGGTTTCCTCCAAAGATGCCTCCTTTCCACATGATTTCAACCATATTAGGCTTGAGAAGAGGTAGCATAAGGATTTTGTGTTGAAAAAGAGAAGGATTTATGGATATTTGTTGAATTTTCTTGCAATTTTTTGAAGAAAATTGAAGAAAAATGAAAAGGAAAAAGATGAAGAAGGGGAGGGTTCAGTTTCGGCCAGGTTGGAGGTAAGGTGGGGGGTGTGGGCAAGTGAGGAAAAGTCTTGGTCAAGTTTCTAAAGTCAAAAGTATCATATATTAACCATTTTATTTAAATTAAATCCATAAACTATCAAATAACTTAAGAAACAACTCAAGAAAGAGAGAGGTCAGAATTTTCTGGTCTTGGCCAAGGATTGGGCTGTTCTTGGGCTGAGGAAAAAGATAGAGGGGTTTTACAAAAGAAATTTTATGCAAAAAGGCCCCCTACAACTCAAAAATTGCAAGTTTTAGCCCAAAAATCAATAATTTCGTTTCAATTTATAAAAATTGGTTAAAAATCAAAATAAATTACTAAAAATTCATGTTATCACTAGAATATAATTATCATAATTTTTGAGATTAAAATTAGCCCGGAAAAATTTGTATTTATCGCTTATTTAAAGTATTTTCTTACCGGCTTAAAATAATATAAAAAAATTGAAAAATAGGGAAAAATTTTTAAATGACCAAAATTTCATAATTAACTCATTAGTCACTAAAAACAAGTAATTACCTATCCATTTTAAGTATAATTAGCCCTAAACTGCAAAATATCGAGAAAGACGGTTTTCGGAAAAATACCGAATTTTCACCGAATTTCAGGAAAACACCAAAACGACTTTTCAAGACGCTACAATCTTCCCCCCTTAAGGAAATTCGGTCCCCGAATTTAAGAATATAGCTACGCGTACCTTCAAAGAGATGGGGATATTTCTTCCTCATCTCGCCCTCGGTCTCCCAGGTAACCTCCTCGCTGCTCGGGCTACGCCAAAGGACCTTGACGGTTGGTATAATCTTCGATCTCAACTTCTTCACCTGCCGATCCAGGATGGCCACCGGCTGCTCTGCAAAGGAAAGGTCGCGCTCTAGCTGGACTGTCGGGTGCTGAATCGCATGCGAAGGATCGTGAAGGTACTTGCGGAGCATCGAAACATGAAAAACGGGGTGAACATCGGGAAAGCTGGGTGGAAGAGCCAAACGATATGCAACAGCGCCGACACGCTCGAGGATCTCGAAGGGACCTACGAATCTAGGGCTAAGCTTCCCCTTTCGCCCAAAACGCATCACGCCCTTCATCGGTGAGACCTTCAGAAAAACATGGTCGCCAACTGCGAACTCTAAACTGCGACGGCGCCTGTCTGCATACGATTTCTGCCTGCTCTGAGCCGCTCTCATCCGGTCTTGGATCAACTGTATCTTCGCTGTCGTCTCCTCAACAAGCTGCGGCCCCAAAATGCTGCTCTCGCTGAGCTCTGTCCAACAAACGGGCGATCTGCATCTCCTCCCATACAATGCCTCGAAAGGTGCCATCTGAATAGTATCCTGGAAGCTGTTGTTGTAGGAGAACTCCACTAGAGGTAAATGACGATCCCAGCTACCCCCAAAGTCCAAAACGCACGCTCTGAGCATGTCCTCGAGAGTCTGAATGGTCCGCTCTGACTGTCCGTCTGTCTGCGGATGAAACGCTGTGCTGAAGCTCAAACGAGTGCCCAAAGCCTCCTGAAGTCTCTGCCAAAGTCGGCTGGTGAACTGAGTGCCTCGATCTGACACGATACAAGTCGGTACGCCATGTAGTCGCACGATCTCGTCAATATAGAGCTGAGCATACTGAGCGAAGCTGAAAGTCGTCTTCACTGGAAGGAAGTGAGCTGCTTTCGTCAATCTATCCACGATCACCCAGATGGAGTCGTACCCTCGACTGGTCCTGGGTAGACCCACAACGAAGTCCATCGAAATCTGCTCCCATTTCCACTCCGGAATGGGTAACGGCTGTAGCTCTCCTGCGGGCCTCTGGTGTTCGGCCTTGACTTGCTGACAAGTCAGGCATCTCGAAACGAACTCCGCAATGTCCCTCTTCATCCCGTCCCACCAGTAGGTCTCTCTCATATCATGGTACATCTTGGTGGAACCGGGGTGGACACTATACACTGATCGGTGTGCCTCCTCGAGAATGTCGCGCCGTAATCCATCAGCATCTGGTACGCACAGTCTAGATCCATATCGTAAAATCCCCTGATCGTCAACCATGAACTCGGAAAATCTGCCCTGTCTCATCTGTGCCATGATCTCTGAGCAACGGTCGTCACTACGCTGTGCCTCATATATACGGTCAAGCAACTGTGGGCGTGCACGAACATGCGCGAGCTGTCCCCCTGTCTGAGTGAACTCGAACTCAACTCGGCTGTCGCATAACGTCTGCCAATCTGCTGACGACTGCCTCTGCACTGCGCGCAAAAAGGATAAACTACCCCCGGGCCTCCTACTCAACGCATCTGCCACCACATTCGCCTTGCCGGGGTGATATAAGATCTCGCAGTCGTAGTCTTTCACCAACTCCATCCAACGACGCTGTCTGAGGTTCAGGTCTCGCTGCTGAAATATGTACTTTAAGCTCTTGTGATCGGTGAATATCTGACACGACTCGCCGTATAGGTAATGTCGCCAAATCTTCAGTGCAAAGACCACTGCAGCCATCTCCAAATCATGAGTGGGGTAGTTCTGTTCATGCTTCTTCAACTGCCGAGAAGCATAAGCGATCACCCGGCCATGCTGCATCAAAACGCATCCTAATCCCACTCGCGAAGCATCACAGTAGACAACAAATCCGCCTGATCCCGAAGGTAAAGATAATACCGGCGCCGTAGTCAAACATGTCCGCAGCTGCTGAAAACTGCGCTCGCACTCCTCTGTCCAAACGAAAGGAACTCCCTTCCGGGTCAAACTGGTCAACGGTGCAGCTATACGGGAGAAGTCCTGAACAAAACGCCTGTAGTAGCCCGCCAAGCCTAGAAAACTACGGATCTCAGTAACCGATGTAGGTCGGGGCCACTGCTGAACGGCCTCAATCTTCTTCGGGTCCACACAAATGCCGTCTCTCGTAACCACGTGACCCAAGAATCCGACGCTGTCCAGCCAGAATGCACACTTGGAGAACTTCGCGAACAGCTGGTGCTCCCTCAGAGTCTGTAACGTAATCCGCAAGTGCTGCTCGTGCTCCTCTCTGCTCCGGGAGTACACCAAGATATCGTCGATAAACACGATGATGAACAAGTCAAGATACGGCCTGAATGTACGGTTCATCAAATCCATGAATGCTGCTGGGGCGTTGGTGAGTCCGAACGACATCACCAAAAACTCGTAGTGGCCATAGCGTGTACGGAAAGCTGTCCTCGGTATATCCTCCTGTCGAACTCGCAGCTGATGGTATCCTGATCGCAAATCGATCCTCGAAAAATACCCCGCACCCTGAAGCTGGTCGAACAAATCATCAATGCGCGGCAACGGATATCTGTTCCGAATGGTAACTTTGTTCAGCTGGCGGTAGTCGATACATAAGCGCAAACTTCCATCCTTCTTCTTGACAAACAGGACCGGAGCACCCCACGGAGAAACACTCGGTCGAATAAGCCCCTTATCCAACAAATCCTGCAACTGCTCCTTCAGCTCTCGAAGCTCTGCCGGGGCCATCCGATACGGTGGTATAGAAATAGGCCCCGAACCGGGAATCAAATCAATGCAGAACTCAACATCGCGCTCAGGCGGTAGCCCAGGTAGCTCATCAGGGAAAACATCAGGGAACTCACAAACTACCGGGACCTGGTCCAACGGAACCTCTGTAGCTCGAGTATCACAAACAAACGCTAAGAATCCCTGACATCCCTTCCGCAAGAGCTGACCAGCGCGAAGAGAAGAAATTAAGCTGGGAAGGGCGACACTGCGGTCTCCCTGAATAACAAGGACTGGCTCTCCCGGAAAGCTAAAACTGACTGCCTTCTCACGGCAGTCCACCGAAGCATAACAAGTGGCTAGCCAATCCATGCCCAGAAGCACATCAAAGTCCAACGTATCGAGGAGTATCAAATCAACTGATGAATCCCTCTCCCCGATACGAACGGAACACAAACGAAATACAAAACGAGCGACAAACGACTCGCCTACCGGAGTAACAACAACAAGCGGCTGATCTAACGACGACGACTCACGGCCCAACATCGGTGCAAAGTGTGTAGAGACGTACGAATGTGTGGAACCTGGGTCGAATAACACCCGTGCATCGAAAGAACAAACTGGCAAAGTACCTGTCACAACGGCATTGGATGCCTGCGCATCCTGCGGTGTCAAAGCAAAAACTCGGGCCTGTCCTCCACCGATAGCGGGCTGACCTCGACCTCGGCCTCTGCCTCCTCGTCCTCTCTGAACAGGACCGCCACGTCCACGGCCTCTCGGTGCACCTAACTGGCGTGGAGCATCGCCTGGGGTAGGAAGTAGGGCTCTCTGATGAGGGGGTGGTGATGGTGGTAGGGTCACGTGCGGAACTGTCGCTGCTCCCTGTCGTCTCACCGGGCAGTCTCTGACAAGATGGTGCAAACTCCCGCACCCAAAACATCCTGGCGACGGCTGTTGCCCCTGGGGATAAGAACCATATAACTGTCCCCGTCCAAAACCTCTGCCAGGCCTATCTCTCGGAAAGAATCTGGCGCGCTGCCTCTGAGGCGGTACATCGGTGCGCATCCTCTTCGGCCCAGAAACGGCCGGAGTCTGTGATATGCGTGCCTCCATCCGCAATGCTGTATCCATAGCAGCTGAATAAGTGTCGTAGTGCTGGGCGCCAATGGCAAGGTATAGCTGGGCATCAAGTCCCTGTACGAACCTCTTCACCATCTTCTCCTCGGTATCCACCAAATACTGAGCATATCGGGATAACTGTGTAAACTGGATATCATACTCAGACACCGTCATCCCAGGTGTCTTGACTAAGGCCTCGAAACTGCGAGCTCTGGCGTCACGAACGCTCTCTGGAAGGAAACGGGCTAGAAAGACCGCTGTAAACTCGGCCCATGTCATAGGCGGTAGACCTGCAGCTCGACCTCTCAAGACTGACTCCCACCATGTCTGCGCGAGACCCTCTAGTCGGAAACTCGCAAGCTCTACCCATCGATCATCCGAACATCTCAGTGAACGGCAGATCCTGGCTAAACTATCAAGGAACGTCTGTGGGTCCTCCGCTGCCTCGGTGCCGGTGAATACTGGAGGTCTCAGCCTCATGAAGTCCTGTAGTGAAACCGGAATGGCCACGGTGGTAGTAGTAGGAGCAGGTATCATGGTCGTCTGTGACGTAGTAGGTACGTCATCCGGCCTCGGTGTACGACTGGCTGCAACTAGGGATCCTACCATCTGACGCAGCTCCTGCATGCCTCCCATCATCTGTCGCAACTCCTCCATACCGGTCTCGAGCCTATCCATACGGCCTGGGGAAGGTGGATCGGTCTGTCCCAGCGGCGTAGGCATACCACCCTGCTCAGTCCTAGCCTCGGACGAGCCAGCTCGAATCTCGTCTCTGGCGGCAGCCCTCTGTGCCCTCGTAGCCTTCGGCGGCATAGTGGCTGTCACAGGAAAACGGATAGTAAGGACAGTGCAATAGGATCATAGGATACACGGAATTGAAGAAGAAATTTTTCAAGCAAGTATATCCTAAAGTCACTTAGGCGGAGTACCGTATCGTAAGTATGCCGCGGACATACGCACGCTACGTTACCCTGCTTAAGTCACTTACTCCATCTACCAAGGGTCATCCTACACTCACAAAGGTAAAACCTATCTCTCTGATACCAACTTTGTCACGACCCGCAGGGTACGGAACGTGACTGGCACTTAAGTTTACGAAACGTCTAAAGGCGTCCGTAAAATAAGTAAGCCAAAGCCCAGAAAACAAACCCAATGAAGCAAAAGAGTGAAGAAAACCCAATCAATTGAAAGCGAGTTATCAAATAAGTCATGTAAAACACTTTTTTAAAAACAGTACAAATTTTTCCCGAAAATTTCGGCAGAGTCTCCTTTGTAAATACTGGCCCCCAAAAATGGGTACAACAAAATATATACATGAATCCACAAAATAGGGCATCCCCAAGCGGGAGCTAGCTCTTCGCCATACGGCGGTCATAAATCCCACGCAATGTAAATGACAACAAGCATAATAAAGCATAATGAAGCATAAGGAAGCATGAAAAAGTAGCATGTCGGCTCAAGTGAGCTCGACCCAAATACAGTATAAAGTCCACAAACCTCACAGTCTCATCTCTAGGTCAATATACAAATATCTGGTAGAACAGTAGATGGAGTACACTAGATACAAGAATATACAAGGTGGTACAAAAATAACATAACCCACCTATGAGCAAATCTCGAGCTCAGGCAAAAGAGGTAAAAGACAAGTGCGCCCGCCGCTACTGAACTGACGGAGCGGACCTGCAAAAGACTGTGGCACAACGGGGGTGAGTTGCCAACTCGTGAGTAATAAATAGCATCTACAAAGGCTATCGTATGCATGCACACAAGCATCCTAGCATCTAAAATACAGGTAAGACTGGATGCACTAGCAGGTGTGTATATAACATCAGTGTAATAATATGCATGCAACATGAAAATCTGAGGTCTCAATAGGTATATATATAAGAAATATTTTATCTCTTTTTGTTTTTGAAACTCTTTTAGAATGCCAGCATAATGCCAATGAATCGACGAAAATCGGTGTCCAGCAACGACACCCAAAAGCTGTCTCAAATCTCATAAATGTACCTCTGGCCTCAGCCGTCCGGCTGACCCATCTCAAATATCAATATCTCATCATCTAGCGGCCACGGTCGGTATCCTCTGGATATCCGCCGTCCCAAACAGTCACCGGTAGGTAATCCGTCCCCTGCCAGGCTCAACGTCATCACCACATTCCTCTTGCCCCGGGGTACCTTACCGGGCCCACCATGTACCCGTGCCGGTTCCTCCACTCCTCGACACGGATTTCCAAAGCCACAGCAAACTCATGGTGGACGACACTTACATCACTAGAAAACCGCAATTTACATGTTTTAAAAATATCATAAGTTTGGAAATTTTGCGGCTTTCCCCCGAAATCCAGCAATATCATAAAATCTCAAGAAATCCTTATAAGTGCATATATCAATGCTAATGAATGCGTATGATATCAATAATCAAGTTGCGATGTGTGATTAATGTATTAAACATGAACAATGAATATGATGAAGTACATGCACATGAATAGCAATCCTAGGGTTTCATTTTAAGGAAATAACACAATTTAAGTATCAATTAATAAAAGGTTTAATTTAAAGGTTATCTAGTGTGGTGGCATGGCAATTACCAGGGTGTGTGTGTAACATGAATAGTGCTCGTGCTGCATATAAAACCTGGTAATGGTGCATGTGTCCTACAATTGAGTTTGCATATATGGGTATAACCTATTGACCTAATTGCAGCAACTATCATGCCAGTATTATTATTCTAATGTCACAAGTGATTAGCCATTTTACTATTTTCCAGTTTACTAAATCTATCGGGCGACTTGCGCCATCCAGACGATCGTCCCCCGTAGATGTTAAATCTACTCACTGGGATTCCTGGCTAGCTGTGTCCGATCACCGCCTTTCCCTTTCGCGCCGCGTCAGACGTCTCCGCGACCGAACCTGTAATTTATATCAAATATAAGGTTACATATCAAGAGCGACGCAAAACCCCAACGAAACTACTAAAGTTCTCTAGCTGGGTACAACGTGCACAAAGTGCGCGGACACACGCGAAAATCGCAAAAACTGCCAAAAACGCCGATTTTGGGTCACCCGGCAAAACTAAAACCCGACTCCCCAAAAACCGCACTCACGCATCCTAAAAGTCGTAGGACAAGCCAACAAAATCATCAAGATGCCACAATTAACTCATCACAAAATTTTAGTAAAAACTAGTAAGCACTAATTGCAATTTGATGCAAACATCGACAATATAGCGACAAGTCAACACCATCCAACGCCAACATTCCAAACTAACCAAAAAGTTAGCCAAAACACAATTTCTAAACCATTGACTAAGCTTAAAAACCTAATTTACATAACAAAACCTTTTCTTGATTTTATAAATAGCCATTGCAAATCAAAAACCATACTTGAAAAACTTAATTAACACTAATATCAACCCCAATTAGCAAGTTCATCTCTTAGATTTAGGTTAGCAAAATACTAGTTAACAAATTAGGTTTAATCAACTAAATAAGGGTTTCTAAACCCTAAACAACTCACTAATCAAGTTTCAAATACCAATTCCATTCAAAAACCTTTTCTTGAAATCCTAAAATAACAATTTCACATTTCAAAAGTTAACTAATTTAGCAAAGTTGAAACTACAACAACAAGGTAACTATATAGATTAGTCATTAACAACTAGATTAACAAAATAACAACTTAATTAAATTATCATGGTTCAAAACCTAGTTCATTTTTCAAACAAAATCTAAGGAAACTAGATTAACTACACTAAATTAACACTAACCCATAACACATAAGCACTTAAACAAGGAATTTAACAAGATGGAAATTTATACCTCTTGATCACTAGATCAAGCAAGAAGGTTTCCTCCAAAGATGCCTCCTTTCCACATGATTTCAACCATATTAGGCTTGAGAAGAGGTAGCATAAGGATTTTGTGTTGAAAAAGAGAAGGATTTATGGATATTTGTTGAATTTTCTTGCAATTTTTTTGAAGAAAATTGAAGAAAAATGAAAAGGAAAAAGATGAAGAAGGGGAGGGTTCAGTTTCGGCCAGGTTGGAGGTAAGGTGGGGGGTGTGGGCAAGTGAGGAAAAGTCTTGGTCAAGTTTCTAAAGTCAAAAGTATCATATATTAACCATTTTATTTAAATTAAATCCATAAACTATCAAATAACTTAAGAAACAACTCAAGAAAGAGAGAGGTCAGAATTTTCTGGTCTTGGCCAAGGATTGGGCTGTTCTTGGGCTGAGGAAAAAGATAGAGGGGTTTTACAAAAGAAATTTTATGCAAAAAGGCCCCCTACAACTCAAAAATTGCAAGTTTTAGCCCAAAAATCAATAATTTCGTTTCAATTTATAAAAATTGGTTAAAAATCAAAATAAATTACTAAAAATTCATGTTATCACTAGAATATAATTATCATAATTTTTGAGATTAAAATTAGCCCGGAAAAATTTGTATTTATCGCTTATTTAAAGTATTTTCTTACCGGCTTAAAATAATATAAAAAAATTGAAAAATAGGGAAAAATTTTTAAATGACCAAAATTTCATAATTAACTCATTAGTCACTAAAAACAAGTAATTACCTATCCATTTTAAGTATAATTAGCCCTAAACTGCAAAATATCGAGAAAGACGGTTTTCGGAAAAATACCGAATTTTCACCGAATTTCAGGAAAACACCAAAACGACTTTTCAAGACGCTACATTGATCCAGACAGCCTCTTTGGCAGCATCATTGGCAGCGATGTATTCAGCCTCCATCGTCGAGTCTGCCACGGTTTCCTGCTTGGAACTCTTCCAGCTAACCGCCCCTCCGTAAAGGGTAAAGACAAATCCCGACTGCGACTTAGAGTCGTCCTTATCACTCTGGAAGCTCGAATCGGTAAAGGACTCCACTTGGAGTTCTCCGTTACCATACACCAAGAGCATCTCTTTAGTCCTTCGTAAGTACTTGAGAATGCTCTTCACAGCTGTCCAGTGACTCTCTCCAGGATCAGCTTGATACCTACTCACTACACTTAGTGAGTATGCTACATCTGGTCTGGTACATAGCATCGCATACATGATAGAGCCTACTGCCGAAGCATAGGGTATCCCTTGCATGCGAGCTCTCTCCAAACAGTCTTGGGAGACATCTCTTTGGAGAGAATGAGCCCTGAGATCGTGGGTAAAAACCCACGTTTGGACTCTTCCATACTAAACCTCTTTAGTATGGTGTCAATGTACCTGGACTGGGACAATCCCAATATCCTTTTAGATCTATCTCTATAGATCCTGATTTTCAATATGCAGGAGGCATCACCTAGATCTTTCATTGAGAATCTTTGTGATAAGAAGAGCTTGACCGAATGCAGCATAGGAATGTCATTTCCTATCAGGAGTATGTCGTCCACGTACAATACGAGGAAGACAACCTTACTCCCTGCTACCTTCTTGTAGATACAAGGTTCATCTACGTTTTTGACGAAATCAAACTCTTTGATAACGACGTCAAAGCAGATGTTCCAACTCCGCGATGCTTGCTTTAATCCATAAATGGATTTAAGCAGCTTGCATACCTTCCCACTGCTCCCACTATCTACGAAGCCCTCTGGCTGAGTCATGTACACGCACTCTTCTAAATCACCGTTTAGAAAGGCGGTCTTAACATCCATTTGCCAGATTTCGTAGTCATAATATGCAGCGATGGCAAGCATGATCCGGATGGATTTAAGCATAGCCACTGGAGAAAAGGTTTCGTCATAGTCCACACCTGGTCTTTGACGAAAACCCTTTGCAACAAGTCTAGCTTTGAAAGTCTCCACTTTCCCATCTACACCAAGTTTTTTCTTGAAGATCCACTTGCTCGCAATGGGTTTTACCCCTTCAGGAGCATCTTCCAAAGTCCATACTTTGTTGGTGTACATGGATTCCATCTCGGACCGCATTGCATCCAGCCATTTCACTGAGTCTCCACTTATGATGGCCTGCTCGAAACTAGTTGGGTCATCATCAACCATGATGCAATCCTCACTTCCACCATCAATGAGAAAACCGTAGTATCTCTCAGGTGGATGAGAAACCCTACCAGATCGGCGGAGAGGCTGGGGTTCGTCGGGTACTACTGAATCCTCTAGTTCTACCAAGTCTTCTGTTATAGTTTGTGTCGCTGGAACCTCTTCCAGTTCTACCTCAATGCCACTAATCTGTTTCATAAGAAAACCTTTTTCTGAGAAAGTGGCATATTGAGAAACAAACACCTTTTGTTCCTCGGGGTGGTAGAAGATATACCCCTGTGAATTTTTGGGATATCCTATAAACTTACATAAGACAGATCTTGCCTCGAGTTTGTCCGGATTTTGTCTTTTGACATAGGCCGGACAACCCCATATCTTAATGTAATTAAGATGTGGTCTCTTCCCTTTCCATATCTCATATGGAGTGGTAGGCACAGATTTGGTAGGAACTCTATTCAATAGGTCTATGGCTGTCTCAAGCGCATATCCCCAGAAGGAAATAGGTAACTCAGCTGTACTCATCATTGAGCGCACCATATCTAATAGGGTGCGGTTCCTCCGTTCCGATACACCGTTGTGCTGTGGTGTATATGGAGGAGTTAGCTGAGAGAGAATCCCATTCTCTTTTAGGAAGTCCAGGAATTCATTGCTCAAGTATTCACCTCCTCGATCAGATCGAAGGATTTTAATATTTTTCCCGGTTTGGTTCTCGACTTCTTGTTTATATTCTCTAAATTTCTCAAAAGGTTCTGATTTGTGTTTCATCAGGAACACATATCCGAATCTAGAGAGATCGTCAGTGAATGTAATGAAGTACGAAGAACCATCCCTGGCATGTGTAGATATGAGACCGCATACATCACTATGTATCAGTCCCAAGAGTTCGGTAACTCTTTCTCCATGTCCCGTAAACGGAGTTTTGGTCATCTTGCCTTTGAGACATGACTGGCAAGTGTCATAAGATGAAAATTCGAACGGTTTCAAGTATCCATCCTTATGAAATTTAGCTAGCCGTGTCGCATTTATATGACCGAGTCTATAATGCCACAAGAAGGATTCGTTCAGTTCTGAACTCTTCCTCTTGTGTGTGTTTGTTATGCTCAGAACTGTTGATTGATTTAGAACATAAATGCCATTGCACAACGTGCCTGATCCAACCAACTTTTGGTTAAGCAAAATGTTCATAACATTATCCTGTAATACAAAATTATATCCCTCTTTACTTAGTAAAGAAACCGATATAATGTTGCATATCAGGTTCGGCATGTAATAGCATTCGTTCAGAACCAATGTATTACCAGTTGGCAATACAAGGTGATATTCCCCGACGGTTTTAGCTGCACCAATTGCACCATTTCCAACCCTTATGTCTTTATCACCTTCTCCAAGTTCTCTACCTTTTCTAAGCCCATGTAACTGATTACATATATGGGATCCTGACCCGGTATCTAATACCTAGAACGTAGAGCAAATGGAGAAACAGTTCTCCGTAACGAACACACCCGAAGAAAATGCATCATCATGTACTTTCTTCACACGGGTGGCATGGGAATCCTGGTATTCCCCTATATCCTGTTCAGTCCTATAACTCTTATAAGAAAGAACGGAACCAACGTTCCCCAGCACAGTATAACATGCGGGTTCGGTCAATACATCCATATTATTATCTTGATTAAGGCATGAAATGGTCGCTACCTGGAGAGAGAGAGAAGAAAACACTTTAGCGTATGCTCTTGCAAGATCAGATTGGTTTATTATTTTATCTAATCAGGATGGCTCCCACTGTTTTTATCAAATCTTCCTTCAAACCCTAAAAGGAAAGACTAACTGGGATTAATTACACCCTACAACTTCGCCAATCTTTCAGCCAGGCCAGTGTCGGTACTTTGAGGGAGGTTCCCCGTGCTTTCGCACGGACCTAATTAAAGTAAACCTCGTTTTTCCAGAGGCGTAACCCCATTGACACCTTTCTAGACACCTACTTGATCGGCTAATTGTCCTGTGTAAAACTCTCCCAGGAGTAACAATTACTCGCAGTGGGTATCGGGATCCAACTATCTCATAGAAGGTATGCAATCTCATTGCAAATCTCAACACTTGAAATTCCCGATAATATTTTGCCCCTAGCGTGCTATGACCTTGACGCATGCCAAATAACCCATAGTCCGCTAATCAAGTTCAACCCGTACAATTCGTGATTGAATTAAACCCACCCGTACGACCCTTGACGCATGCCAAACAACGCCGTACGAATACCCTAATCCAATCGCATATCATTCTACAGATAAGTAATAATCAGCTACCGTACACTACGCCTTGACGCATGCCAAACTACCGCAGCACGAATACTAAATATTACTTATCTGAATTGACGGAGGGCTACGCAGGTTTTTCAGAAAACCATGAGCGTAAAGAACTTGATATCGTCGTAGAATCGAGTGAATTTTGAAATGGAGTGATTTTGAGGCTTTCATTAGTTTTGCTAAAGAGGTCACTCCCGGTGAAGGGATCTCGGCTCTTTCCTCATCGAATAAGGTGCAAGACATATCATATATATCACTATGCAAAGCAAAACTCCAAAAGTAGTCAAAAGTCAAAACGAATGTTGTAGCAACTGCCAGTTTTGCTAAAGAGGTCACTCCCGGTGAAGGGATCTCGGCTCTTTCCCCATCGAATAAGGTGCAGGGTATATCATATATACCGCTATGCAAAGCAAAACTGTAGCTACTCTTTTTTGAAAAAATTGATTCTACAACATCTTTTAGGTTTCTTTTCTTTCATTAATCACATTAATGAAGTCCCGTCATTTAAATCACCTAAACATCACAGATAAATACGACGTACACTTATGCCATCCGCATTCGCCTCGATGTCCCCTCGTGCACCGTTAGGTTAGGTAACTAACAGCAGAGCAGGGCAGGGCTAGCGCGGGTGTAAAACATAAGTAACATCTATATAATATATCATATATACTATATATAGTATTTATCACAGCACATCACATGATCACATCACAGATATCGCAGCAGAAGAAACATATGAAACATTGGATATACTAGGACGTCCATGTTTTCTTTTGAGCCTCTATAAAACACGGATTCCACGGTCGCGATGAATAGCCAAACCCACACCCCTAGACCCCTACGAGAGCGGCAAGCAACCCTACCAATTCTAGAGTTAGGAGACCCGGACTCGACTCCTCGAGTTGGTCTCCCACTGGACCCTAGAACCCGGTTACTTGTGCTCCCCTCCTTGGGTCTATCCTAGTGCGGAAAAGTAAATAATATACAAATGGTGACATCAACCTCGACCCGAAAGTGCCCCAATAAAAGAATATTACATACATTTTATTTTACATGAATGAAAATAAAAACTCTCATCTCACATAAAACCCCCCCGGCTATTCAGAACGCGACGATCCAATATAACATATCCAGCAACACATAACATCACATGTCATCAACGTAAGTAAATATGCGCATCCCAATTGTTGTTGACATATAGCAACGAAACCGGTGATATCACATATTACACTTACGGTCACAGAAAAGAAAGTGTAAAACTACAACATTTGGAATCCACAATCTCTTTAGACATCGTAAATCCGAAATATCACATATTCCGCATTTCATGCCTAACTGCATGAATTCCACATATTGTATCACATTCCAGATAAATAGGCAGAATTAAACTTTCCGATCGAATAATCAAATACCCAAGATTTTCTCAATAGCTCAACACTTGAGCGGAGTTCAAAAATTCCAGAATACGTCACAGGAGCAACGGTCCAGCCGTAAAAGGGTCAAGCCAACGCCTCACATGTGGCACGCCGTACTGCCCCAAACCCTAAGGTTCAAAGGGCAGTTTAAGACGGTCACATAATCGAGTTAAGGTTTGTTGTCTTCTAGAGGGTCCGTCACATCACATGCACGTTTTTCCGAAAGATTTAAAACCCGATAAAAATTCAACACTTGAATGTTTTTCGTGCCGGGAAAAATTGAGTTAATGATATCCGTTCGAACATTTTAATACTTCTAAATTATCCGGAATAACAGAACAAAATTAAATTCTCCGATCGAATCGACAATTTCAAAATAAACCACAAAATACTCAACACTTGAGTCAGATAAAAATGCCCAGAAAAATATCAGGAAATTGAATAGGAACATTACTGTGCAAACAGTTAAAAGTGACGTCACAATATGGCCGCGGAACCGCCGCACGAGCCATGCTCGTGCCGCGGATCCGCGGCGCTTTGGGCTCTAAACAGTGTCGTTTTGCACAGTATTCCTTAGATTTTCCTGCTGATTTTTTAAGCATTTTTAATTTGGAAAAATCCCAGATTTTAAAAATTGTATAGAGAGGGTTTGATTTTGACGTGTTCGGGTTCGTTCGGAGTTTTAACTTCGTTAATACATTGCCAAATGCTCTAGCTAGGCTCTGATACCACTGTAGGGTTACTAGGCACACTAACAAGGCTCTACAAGGCATCGACCATGCCAAAATTAAATTTTTATGTGCCAAATAACACTAAGCAAGATCGTATACTAGAGTTTAGGCGAATCGAAAGGCAAGTAAACAACTTTACTCTAAGAGATCACGAAATACAACCTTTGTAGATCGGTCCTCCACTTCTTTAGCTCCTTGATGAAGTCCCTCCGCTGCGATCGTGGTTCTCCCGGACCCTTGCATGGCTTCACGAGGCGAAAAGGTGCGACCTTTCTTGAAGTCTCCGAGGCCGAAGATGATCTACGTCGAGGGAATTCCGACTCAAGTTCCTACTTCACTAACTAGAGAATTAGTAAAGTAAACACCCTAAACTAAAGTGCTAGTCTAGTAGAGGATGGAGAAATAGGAAGTGGGTTCTCTTTAGAATTTTGTTTCTCACTTTGTTTCTCGCTTTTGATCAAACCCTAGCAAGCTTTTCTTTTGAACTAAAGAAAGAAGATGATGAACCAAAAGAAAAGAGATGAGGATAATGATTAAGTATGTAGGATAACCATGGTGAGTGAGTATCATATACTAACTCATGGTGAGACATAACCATGGCTAAGTGTAAATGGTTAGGTCAATAAAAATCTAAAGTAAAACAAAACTTGTGGACATTTTCAAAGCATCCACAAGCTTCTACAAGCTTTATGCTTATGAAAAAATTCCACTAATTTGTAATTACTTTAGATAAATATAAACCACCATTTATAAATAGAATGGTGTAAGTCTTACACATCCATGTCTAGTGTATCAACAAGCATGATACAAATATATAACACATTTTAATATATATATCATATATATATAGTAAAGATGTGTGAAAGTGAGAAAAACCCTAAAGTGAACAAGTGTTAGTAAATGTAAATTAGTATATCTAATATACAATTATACACTTAATTATTAAATTAACACTTGACTTAATAATCCGGTCATATCTCATATAACCGGCTAACAATCATTGTATCGACTTATCGAATCAACACTTGATTCGATAACCCGGCTATATCAAATATAACCGACCGATACAAAAAAAAGTCGCGAGAATAGAATACGGTATCACATACACCCATTTATTCTCGGTCTCGCACATATCACATACGTGCTCCTATTTCGTTTTGCCTGAGCCAGTAAAACCTCTATGTAGGACTCTAAAGACTCGTCAATACGCCGGCAGTAGGTGATGATCACATCAAGCACCCACAAGCCGTCAGCGGTACTAGCTGGACATAACGGCTACCCGGGTATTGAGCGATCAGAAGATCAGCAAGCAAGCCCGCTCTAACTCCTGTGAAAGCCTGCCGGCAACACTTGCCGTACAGTCCGGTCTCCTCGTCTGATATGTCGCATATCAAGTCTAGGGGTGGTAAACGTCAGACCCCAATAACCGATAAGTCATGCCGATGTGAGGCTCATAATGGGTCGAGAAACTACTGGTAACACTTACCAGCAAATCTCTGAATCAGCCCTGGCCAGGGACTTCCCTGTTATAGCCAATCGAGCACAGCGCAACATCAACCCCCAATACCGGGAGAGACGAAACCACTCCTATCGCTCATTGCCTCCATGTGACTCGGGACTGTACCCAAAAACCACCGTTTTGCACGCCCTCATGGACGTGGTAAGGTGGAAATCAAAGCACAGTGGGAATCACACAAGACTCTATGATGATCTCGGGTCTACAGACTAACCTGCACAAGTGTCACCAGAGAACTGCCATCTGACGTAAGGTATAATACCATCTGGGAGTTCTCGGCGAGTCCGTCCAGTGTACCCAGTCTCCACTGAGCACCCGTATACCATCTCTGATGTCAAACACCAATGGATATGGGATCATCCATCGCCCATCTCATGGGTCGAGAAGCATATACGCTAGTCTACACTGGTATATCGATGCTCCATCTCGATACACCCACGACTAGGGACCTTGAAGGATGTACTTATGGACTACCATGTCCCCACTAGTATGATCCGCATCATAGTCCAGGTAGTCAAGTGCACATCCTAAGGGCTTTACCAACATGTAACGATAAAACAGTATAAAGAGACAAGTATACATGTTAAAGTAAAGAGCAACCAGATAGCATACTATCATATCGAGCAAGAAAGTCCTCTCTATATATGTCCATGTAAGTCCACGTTGCCTACCCCGATGCTTGCGGGGAGGCGGAAACGGTATAAAAATCTGATTTTTAGCACTCAAGGCAACATGGACTAACTAAAGGAAGATCTTGGCTAAACAAAAACTAACAACAAAGCTAACTAGTTTTAGCTACATGGAAGAAAGGTTATACCTAGGGCTTTATGTCCTTCTCTCCTTGCTCTTTGGAGTGAACGGAAGTGATCTCCTTGTCGTCTTCTCTAGTCGAAGAAGGATCCACCCGAGAGCCTCAACCTTTGGCTTCAACTTCAAGCTAGAAGTAACTAAGATGCTAGAAGTGCTAATCCTAGAACCTTAGAAGAGAGTAGAGATTATTTTAGAGAGGTTTATCTCAAGCTCAAGTGTTTCTCAACTCATGAAAGGGGTGATTGGTGTCAAAAATTTAAGTTTACCGTAATCAGAAACGGCGTCGCTTCGCAGCTAGCCGGTGAGTACGGGTCGATCCGCAGAGATGGGTAAATTCCTTTTATGTGTTTTAACGAGTTGATTCAAAGTGTCATTTTGGTTGGTTTATAAAAATCTATGAAAACTGGATCTAATTAATCTAATTAAAAGTCTTGCTAGGGTTAGGCTTAGGGGAAGTTTTGGAGATTAACGTTTTCCTCACCGCTTTCAATGCCTTCTTTTTTAGATCTATTAGATGTTACGGTAATTATCAATAAAGTGGATCCAAATCTTTTGGGAAGATGTTTCTTCCTCTAGATTTGTATCCTTCCTTTGTTGATAATTACCCTAACCCCCATTGAAAACGCGCGCAACCGGCCCTTTATACTACGGTTCACCGTTACCTCGAGGGGTAGGGTGCCGTAGGGAGCAGTTGTGCGCGTATGCAAGGAGTTCTAATTCATTAGGTGAATGCGGCATTGAAAGGGGTGAGAGATCTCATCTCTCAACCCTTTCCCTAAGGCTAACCCTAACAAGCGAGGAGATTACTCGCTCAGTAGGCGATGAGAAAACATTTTAATTAAAAGAACAGAAATAAAATTACTTACTAGGTTGACGGCTCCCTCCAAACGATATAGAACAGATCTGAATATAACTCCCAGAAATTCTGAAATTTATTGATTGAAAAGAGGCATAGGGTTTTACAATTTTCGATTACAATTTATAAGTAAACAGAAGAATTTAGGGTTACGGGATTCGCACATATGCAATTACAGATTTGCCCACTAAAAATCCAAACCCCCGCACCGACGCACCGACACCCGAAATTTGCACCGACACGGCCTTGGAATGGCCGCGGAACCGCGGCAATAGGGCGCTTGGGCCGCGGTTCCACGGCCCTTTGGTGGGCTTGGCTCACTATATTTCTGGGCTGGATTCAGGATATTTTGGGCTTCCTATTTTCATATGTATTTTCTCTGTTGGACTTCTTATTCTCCTCTAGATGTTTCAGTGAATACTTGTAGCGATCTTTTAACCGTTCACTTGACATTTTGGACCTTGCACTGTTCTTCGTCTAGGCTTGACTAGGATCCGTCTACTTGTTGGTCAAAAATCCCTTTTCTGTATCAGCTTTCGTCTTTTTCACTGTATTCGCATCCAAGCCCTGTATCCTGTAACTTGCAACAAACGTGCGTCACGAGTAACTGTTTATTTATAAAATGGATAAGAATAGGGGAATAAAAAATGCAATATTATGGTCTGAACAAATACCCCCAAACTTACCTTTTGCTCGTCCTCGAGCAAACTTATTTTTTATTCACTAAAATCCTAACCACACTTTCGCAGGGAAACGCGATTACACTGAGCACGTGCAACAAGCCGTTAAACCTCTAGGTCTGAACAAGGGGAGAGCTAGAGAGAGAGGAAGAGGAGGAGAGAGAATTTATATGATAGAATGAGGAGAAATAATGAACCATTCTCTCATATATGGGTGAATTATGAAAATAGATAATTAGCAAGATAATTGTCATGGTTAATCAAGACTTGACCATTATCATTTCACATTAAATGCAAATTGCAAGGATCAAAGAGCATCTTTTATATGGAATGATGATGGTCAACATGTCAACCTAAGTCAACAAGTCAAGATAGTCAAATGGTCAACAACCCTAACCATGCACAATTATATTTAACTAATATCAATTATTCATAATACACACATAAGTGTTAGGGTTAAGAAAATGACAATGGTCATCAACCCTAATCAAAGTCCTCTCCCTTTGTCTCAGTCAACTGTGCATGCGCACCCGTATCTGTGATCCGAGGAACACGAATACAAAGAGATAAAACCAATCCCAAATCATATACTAGGATCCGGCTTAAACCAAAGCCCGCTAGTATAAGCTGTCCGGACAGCAAACGTGCACAAGTGCGCGGATATGAACGAACCCTGTTGCTAAACCATGCGACCTCTACTCATTTTGCCTAAAGGCGAATAACTCTCTGTGTGGGACTCTAAAGACTCGACACTACACTGGCAGTGGGTTTAACCACAGACCGCAAGCGGCACTAGCTGTACGTAACGGTCCCCAGGTAGATGCCGATAAGAAGACTGACGAGGTGAACCCATCTGAACTCTTACTGAGCCTGAATATGACAGTCTCCATACAGTCCGGTCTGTTCGTCTGATACATCGCATGGCGGACCTAGGAGGGCGGTAAACGTCAGTCCCCTAATAGCGGTACAAGTCATGTCGGAGTGTAGCCCAGAACACCCTGAGATAACATTGGAAACCTACCAGTATATCTCGCTTACCCTGGCCAGGGACTACTTGTGTAATGGCTCTCCTGGACACAGCGCGATGTCAACCCCCAATACCGGGAGAGACGAATCCTGTCTAACCGTTACTGCTTCCAAGTGCTTCGGGACTGCACCCAACTACCACCTGTTTGCACGACTCCTTTGAGCCGTGGTAGGGTAGTAATCAATATACAATGGGAACACACTCGAGGCGAAGTGACAGTATCAAGTCAGCGGACTAAGCTGTACTCATGTCACCTGGGAACTGATAACTGACGTTAGGTATAATACCAACCAACAGTTCCCGACGAGTCCTGTCCAGTGTACTCGTAACCTAACGAGCACCCGCATACTATCTCAAGTACGACGTACTGACGGCTGTGGGACAGACTGTCTCCCACGCTGGGATGAGAAGCGCATACGCTAGTCTACTCCGGAGTATCGATGCCCTGTCTTGATAGTCCTACGACTAGGGACCTGTATAACGATGTGCTTATGGATTACCCAGCCCCCACGAGTGTGAGCGCCATCACAACGCTGGTAATCAAGCAAAGATCCTAAGGGCTCTACTAATGCGTATAGGTGATATAATAAAAGAAACACATACACACATTAAAGCAGAGACAAATCAAGTAGCATACTACCATTTTGAGCAAGATTGTATATACAACTGTGAATATCCCAAGCTTCCATCAAGTAATATACATACTGGTATGATACAGTAATGGCCTCTAGGGCATATACACTAACAATCTCCCACTTGCACTAAGGCCATGTACTGGCGTATCGAAAACCTATCATCTCGATCAGCCGCTCGAACTGAGTCTGGGGTAAGGCCTTCGTGAATGGATCTGCAGTGTTATCCTTTGAAGCAACCCTCCGAACCTCGATCTCCTGGCGATCCACGATCTCCCTGATCAGGTGATACCGCCTCAAGATGTGTCTGGATTTCTGATGGGACCTGGGTTCCTTCTCTAAAGCTATAGCCCCGTTGTTGTCGCAATACAGAGGTATTGGATCAACAATGGACGGAACCACCTGAAGTTCATTCAAGAACTTCCTCATCCAGACGGCTTCTTTTGCGGCATCAGATGCAGCGATGTATTCCGCTTCCATAGTCGAGTCAGCAACGGTTTCCTGTTTGGAGCTCTTCCAACACACCGCCCCTCCATTGAGGGTAAAGACAAAACCCGACATGGACTTGGAATCATCCTTGTCACTCTGGAAGCTGGAGTCAGCAAAGGCCTCAATCTTGAGGTCTTTTCCGCCATACACCAAGAACATCTCCTTAGTCCTTCTCAGGTACTTGAGAATGTTCTTTACCGCTATCCAGTGTTTCTCCCCAGGGTTTGACTGATACCTGCTTACCACACTCAGTGCATAAGCCACATCTGGTCTGGTACACAACATCGCATACATTATAGAGCCTACCGCTGAAGCGTAGGGTATAATAGACATGCGATCCCTCTCCAAATCAGTCTTGGGAGACATCTCTTTGGAGAGGGTGATCCCGTGACAAGCCGGTAGATCATCGCGCTTGGAATCTTCCATACTGAATCTTTTCAGTATGGTGTCGATGTACCTGGACTGTGAGAGTCCTAATATCCTCTTGGATCTATCACGGTAGATCCGGATCCCCATAATGTATGAGGCATCACCCAGGTCTTTCATGGAGAACCTGTGTGATAAGAACCCTTTGATAGATTGTAGCATAGGAATGTCATTTCCTATTAAGAGAATGTCATCCACGTATAAAATGAGGAATACTACAGTTCTCGCTACAAATCTACTATAGATGCATGGTTCATCTGGATTTTTGATAAAGCCAAATTCATTGACTGTCTCATCAAAACAGATGTTCCAACTCCGCGATGCCTGCTTTAGTCCATAAATGGACTTAAGCAACTTGCACACCTTTCCGCTGCTCCCACTCTGAATGAAACCCTCTGGCTGGTCCATATAGACACACTCCTCTAAATTTCCATTTAGAAAAGCGGTCTTTACGTCCATCTGCCAAATCTCATAATCGTGGAAGGCAGCAATGGCAAGAAGGATCCGAATGGATTTCAGCATAGCCACTGGAGAAAAGGTTTCGTCATAGTCCAAACCAGTTCTTTGACGAAAACCCTTTGCAACAAGTCTAGCTTTATAGGTCTTGACCTGTCCATCTACACCAATCTTCCTTTTGAAGATCCACTTGCATCCTACGGGTTTTACCCCATCTAGAGCAATGTCCAACGTCCATACTTTGTTGGTGTACATGGGCTCCATTTCGGTCCGCATTGCATCCAGCCATTTTACCGAGTCAATGCTCTGAATGGCTTGCTGGAAGCTAGTAGGCTCATCACAATCAATGATGCAATCCTCTCTATCCCCGTCTATGAGAAAACCGTAGTATCTCTCAGGCGGATGAGACTGCCTACTACTTCTGCGGAGCGGCGTAGGAATGTCCTGATCTTTCGAACTCTCTGGTTCTACTAAGCTTTCAGTAATAACTTGTGGTTCTGGAATTTCTTCCAGTTCTACTGCGCTCCCACTAATTTCCTTTTCCAAGAACTGGTGTTCTAGAAAGTGGGCATTATGAGAAACAAAGACCTTTTGTTCCTCTGCGTGGTAGAAAAGATACCCCCTGGTGTTCTTTGGGTATCCCACAAACTTGCACAGTACTGAGCGTGCCTCGAGTTTGTCCGCATGCTGCTTTTTGACAAAAGCTGGACATCCCCAAATCTTCAGATATTGAAGATAGGGTTTCTTCCCACTCCATAACTCATATGGTGTGGTAGGCACAGTCTTAGTTGGAACTCGGTTCAAAAGGTATGCGGCTAGTTCTAGCGCATATCCCCAGAATGATCGCGGTAACTCAGCGTTACTCATCATGGACCGTACCATATCCAATAGGGTTCGGTTCCGTCTCTCCGATACACCGTTATGTTGCGGAGTGTATGGAGGAGTAAGCTGAGAGAGAATTCCATTCTCTTTTAGGTAATCTAGGAACTCGGCACTTAAGTATTCACCACCTCGATCAGATCTCAGTGCCTTGATACTTTTGCCTGTTTGTTTTTCTACTTTATTCTTGTATTCCTGGAACTTTTCAAAGGCCTCGGATTTATATTTCATTAAGAAGACATGTCCGAACCTTGAAAAATCATTCGTAAAAGTAATGAAGTAAGAATAACCGCTTCGCGCATGTGTAGACATTAGACCGCACACGTCGCTGTGTATGAGTCCCAAGAGCTCGCTCGCTCTTACTCCGTGTCCAGTGAACAGAGTCTTTGTCATCTTTTCTTTGAGACAGGATTGACAAGTTGCATATGATTGATATTCGAACGGATCCAAATATCCTTCTGTATGTAACTTAGTCAACCTTCTCTTATTGATGTGACCCAGTCTACAATGCCATAAGAAAGTCTTATTGATTTCTGGAGACTTTCTTTTGTGTGTATTCTGGACATTGAAAATCTGTGGTTGGTTTAATACTTATATACCGTTGTTTAATGTACCTGACCCAATCAAAACTTGATTAAGGTGAATGTTCACTACATTACTTACAAATGCAGATTCATAACCTTCTTTAGATAATAAAGATACAGAAATGATATTACAAGTTGCATTTGGTACAAAATAACAACTACGCAAAACCAAAAAGTGTCCATCTGACAATCCCACGTGATAGTCCCCTACGGCCTCAGCATCCATGCTAGCTCCGTTTGCAACTCTGAGGGTTATATCACCTGCATTCAAAACCCTACGCTTTCTCAATGCCTGCAATGAATTACAGATATGAGATCCTGATCCGGTATCCAATACCCAGGAAGTAGAGTTTATTGATAGACAGTTTTCAATAACATACACACCTGAAGCTGAAGCCGCAACTCGCTTCAGATCCTGGGTTCTGGCCTTCCAAGCCTTGCAATCCTGTTTCCAGTGTCCACTTTTGTGACAGCAGAAGCATTCTTCCTTTCTCGCTAACTTTGTTGCCTTTCCCCTTACCTTTGTTGCCTTTCCCTTTCCCTTCGTATCCACTTTACTGACACCGCCCCTTGGTTTGGCGGGGGCTTTCTTCTTCTTTCCCTTGGCTTTCGCCCTGGACCTAGAAGAGGAAGATCCTCCTACAAACAAAGTGGATGTCTCCCTACCTTTCTGTAGGGTGCCCTCAGCACTCCTCAACATGTTCAGAAGTTCGGATAGTTCAACCTCCTTTCCTTGCATGTTGAAGTTTAGGATAAACTGGGCGTAAGTGGAAGGAAGGGACTGGAGAATCAAATCAGTGTAGAGTTCATTCTCCAACGTGGTCCTAAGGTCCGCGAGCTCTTCTATGTAGCCAATCATCTTAAGCACGTGTTTCGCTACCGATGATCCGATGGCCAATCTTGCCGAAAATAGCTTCTTCGACACTTCGTATCTGGCAATACGAGACTGCTCTCCATACAGTTCTTTTGTATGGAGAAATATGGACTCTAGGTCCATATTCTAATGCCTCCTTTGATGTTCGTTGTCCATAGAGGCAAGCACGAGGCATTTGGCCTTCGCGCAATCTATTTCCCAGGTCTTATAGATTTCCATATCTACGACACTGTTTTTGGGACCTGGGACAGGGGGAGCTTTGGTGGTAAGAAGATACCCCAACTTGTCAAAAGTGATTGCCATCTTGACATTCCTGAGCCAATCTTTGTAGTTTGGCCCTGTCAGTATATTTTTATCTAGTAATAACTTAAGTCCGGTCATCTTGATTGGTCGCTGCAATTAGGAGAGAGAAAAGAAACACTTTAGCATGATGCTCTTGCAAGTTTAGAGTGGTTTTTAGTTTTTCTAAACAGGATGGCTCCCACTGTCTCTCGAATCCCTCCTCAAACCATAAAGGAAGAATTAGTCAGGATCAATCTCACCGTACAATACTTGCTTAACCGTTCAGCCAGGCCAGTGTCGGTACTTCGAAGGAGGTTTTCCAACGCTTTCGCGAAGTTCCTTAATTAAGTAACCTCTTTTCCCTGTGGGCGTAGCCCCGCTAACACCTTTCTAGACACCTACTAGGTTTATAGCATTGATCGTTAAGTGAGAGATTTCCCGAGGAGTAGCATATACTCACAGTAGGATCGGGATCCAAATATCATCGCGTGATAAAACCGAAAGAATCCTACCAGAATCATCACTCCAAATGGTATGCAGCGCTAGCAAGTTTCACTACTTATGAAACTCCCGATGTGGATTTTTTCCCCATGCTCTTATGACCTTGGCGTGAGGTCAAAATGTCATAAGTCACATGTCAAGTTCTACCCATCATTATCCAGGTTAATTTGAACCCACCCGTACCTACCCTTGACGTAGGCCAAAATGGCAGTACGACTGTCTTAAATCAACGCATTCTATCTATGCAACAGATAAATATCCGGCAGCTACCATTCACTATGCCTTGGCGTGAGGTCAAAATACATAGCTTGAATACTACCGAATATTTAACTGAAATGATGGAGGGCTACGAATGGTTTTGGCGAAAACCGTGAATGTAGTGAACTTGATATAATCGATGGAACGAGATAGCTTTTTAAAAAGAGTGGTTCAAGCTCCGCATTTAAAAGTTGGTTTTTGAAAAGAACCGAGTGGTTTTGAAAGTGTTCCAACGACTTTTACTTGGTTTATTTTCTTGCATTAATTCCAATGCGTCCCATCATTTAATCCTACCATTGCAGAAAACAACCAAAATATGGTGTACGCTTATGCCATCCGCATTCGCCATGGGGCCCCGTCATCACCCGTTAGGTTACTTAACTAATGACAGAGCGGGGGCTGGACTAGCGCGGATGCAAAACATAAGCAACACCTAAATAGATATCATATATATAGATATAGCAATGATAGCCATTACAGATCACAGATGAACACTTTGGATATACTAGGAATCCGCTATTCGTTTGATCCTGCAACGAAAAGCGGATTACACGGTCGCGATGAATAATCAATACCCCACCCAAGACCCCTACGGGTGCGGCAAACTACACGCCAAGTACCCGAAGCGAAGCAACCTTCCTCAACGATATGAGTAGGCCACTCGGCACTTCGAGATACCCGGTAGTTTGTGCACCCCACCATGGGTCTATCCTAGGAGCAAAAACAGTAAAAAGAAATTATACAATGATGGCTACAACCCCGACCCGGTTGTGCGGCCAAACAAATAATATTACATCAATTTACATATTACATGAATGAAAGAAAAAAGAAACTCTCATCTCACATCCACCCCAGCTATTCATCCGCGACAATCCACCGAGTTCATATACACAAACCAATAAGCATTACAGATCACAGATATGTATAACCCCCACTAATCAACGTATAGCGATAGCAGACGTTAAATACATATAAACATCACAGATATAACCCAATAATCAAAGTATAGTGAAGTTCGATCAAAAATATGGATTTATAGCCACACCAAATTCAAATTTCTATTCTAGAAAATCTGGGCAGAAATAAAATATCTTAAAAATCCCAAAACCTTATCAGAAGAACACTGCACCAAACTCGGTCCAGAACCGAGTCAACTCGGCAGCGGTTCCACGGCAAGAAGCATTTTCTTGCCGCGGAACCGCCGCGCTTTGAACGGTTCACTGGATCGTTTTTTGTGTGCTTCTTAACAAAACCCTGAGCCGATTTTAGAAGTATGATTTATTATTTTTAGAGTAGAAAAAAAAACAACAGAAACTTAGGGTTTTGAAATTTTAGTTTTGCGATTTTTACAGATCGAACTTCTATACACTTTACTAACTAGGTAGTTTATGTTTAGTTAGGCTCTGATACCACTGTAAGTCCACGTTGCCTACCCCGGTGCTTGCGGGGAGGCGGAAACGGTATAAAAATCTGATTTTTAGCACTCAAGGCAACATGGACTAACTAAAGGAAGATCTTGGCTAAACAAAAACTAACTACAAAGCTAACTAGTTTTAGCTACATGGAAGAAATGTTATACCTAGGGCTTTATGTCCTTCTCTCCTTGCTCCTTGGAGTGAACGGAAGTGATCTCCTTGTCGTCTTCTCTAGTCGAAGAAGGATCCACCCGAGAGCCTCAACCTTTAGCTTCAACTTCAAGCTAGAAGTAACTAAGATGCTAGAAGTGCTAATCCTAGAACCTTAGAAGAGAGTAGAGATTATTTTAGAGAGGTTTATCTCAAGCTCAAGTGTTTCTCAACTCATGAGAGGGGAGAGCTAGAGAGAGAGGAAGAGGAGGAGAGAGAATCTATATGATAGAATGAGGAGAAATAATGAACCATTCTCTCATATATGGGTGAATTATGAAAATAGATAATTAGCAAGATAATTGTCATGGTTAATCAAGACTTGACCATTATCATTTCACATTAAATGCAAATCGCAAGGATCAAAGAGCATCTTTTATATGGAATGATGATGGTCAACATGTCAACCTAAGTCAACAAGTCAAGATAGTCAAATGGTCAACAACCCTAACCATGCACAATTATATTTAACTAATATCAATTATTCATAATACACACATAAGTGTTAGGGTTAAGAAAATGACAATGGTCATCAACCCTAATCAAAGTCCTCTCCCTCTGTCTCAGTCAACTGTGCATACGCACCCGTATCCGTGATCCGAGGAACACGAATACAAAGAGATAAAACCAATCCCAAATCATATACTAGGATCTGGCTTAAACCAAAGCCCGCTAGTATAAGCTGTCCGGACAGCAAACGTGCACAAGTGCGCAGATGTGAACGAACCCTGTCGCAAAACCATGCGACCTCTACTCATTTTGCCTAAAGGCGAATAACTCTCTGTGTGGGACTCTAAAGACTCGACACTACGCTGGCAGTGGGTTTAACCACAGACCGCAAGCGGCACTAGCTGTACGTAACGGTCCCCAGGTAGATGCCGATAAGAAGACTGACGAGGTGAACCCATCTGAACTTCTACTGAGCCTGAATGTGACAGTCTCCGTACAGTCCGGTCTGTTCGTCTGATACATCGCATGGCGGGCCTAGGGGGGCGGTAAACGTCAGTCCCCATAATAGCGGTACAAGTCGTGTCGGAGTGTAGCCCAGAACACCCTGAGATAACACTGGAAACCTACCAGTATATCTCGCTTGCCCTGGCCAGGGACTACTTGTGTAATGGCTCTCCTGGACACAGCGCGATGTCAACCCCCAATACCGGGAGAGACGAATCCTGTCTAACCGTCACTGCCTCCAAGTGCTTCGGGGCTGCACCCAACTACTACCTGTTTGGACGACTTCTTTGAGACGTGGTAGGGTAGTAATCAAAGTACAGTGGGAACACACTCGAGGCGAAGTGACAGTGTCAAGCCAGCGGACTAAGCTGTACTCATGTCACCTGGGAATTGATAACTGACGTTAGGTATAATACCAACCAACAGTTCCGGACGAGTCCTGTCCAGTGTACTCGTAACCTAACGAGCACCCGCATACTATCTCAAGTACGACATACTGACGGCTGTGGGACAGACCGTCTCCCACGCTGGGATGAGAAGCGCATACGCAAGTCTACTCCGGAGTATCGATGCCCTGTCTCGATAGTCCTACGACTAGGGACCTGTATAAGGATGTGCTTATGGATTACCCAGCCCCCACGAGTGTGAGCGCCATCACAACGCTGGTAATCAAGCAAAGATCCTAAGGGCTCTACTAATGCGTATAGGTGATATAATAAAAGAAACACATGCACACATTAAAGCAGAGACAAACCAAGTAGCATACTACCATTTCGAGCAAGATTGTATATACAACTATGAATATCCCAAGCTTCTATCAAGTAATATACATACTAGTATGATACAGTAATGGCCTCTAGGGCATATACACTAATAGTCCAAGCATCCAATATAATATACATCATCTGTACAATACTGGCCTCTAGGGCATACATACAACTAACAATGTGCGGGACCAAGATTGATACGATATGAGATACCGTATTCTATTCTCGTGATTTGTGACATCGGTCGGTTATATGTGATATAGCCGGGTTATCGGATCAAGTGTTGATTCGATAAGTTGTTACATATGATATTATTCGGTTATATGTGATATAGCCGGATTATTAAATCAAGTGTTGATTTAATGATTTAATGTATAATTATATATTTGATATATATTAAGTTGCATTAACTAATATTCATTCACTTAAGATTTATTTTCTCACTTGATGTGCACATTGTATATATATGATATGTATATTTGTGTACATGTTTGTGTCATGCTTGATGATACAAGAAACTTGGGTGTGTGTATGACTTACACCATGCTTATGATGATAATTAGGGTTTTATTTATTTAAAGTTATTCTAAAATTAGTTGGACTTTGTCATGACACAAAGCTTGTAGAAGCTTATGGATGCATTGACTTAGTCTTCTATTTTTGTTTAGCTTAAGATATTTATTAACCCAAACCATTATCCTAGCCATGGTTAAGTCTCTACAAAGGTTAAGTATATGATGCTTAACTCACCCATGGTTGCCATTATCCTGTGGATAATTATCATAAGAGTTTTCTTCTTCTTCTTCCTCAAAAAGCTTTCTAGCTTCAATGGAGAGGAGAGAAAATATGTGAGAAAATCAAATCTAAAGTGAGCTCACTTCCTGCTTCATCTTCCTCTACTACTTGCCATTTAGTATAGGGTGTTTGCTTCACTAATTCCACAATTAGTGAAGAGATAGCTTGTGTTAGTGTCTCCTCGACGTAGATCATCTTCGGCCTCGAAGACTTCGATGCAAGCATGTTCATTTCTTCATGGGAGCCTCTCTAGAGTCCAAGAGTTCATGATCGCAGCGAAGGGGCTACTATATGGAGCTAATGAAGTGAAGGACCGGTCTACAAAGGTTGTATTCCTTGTTCACTTTAGTTGCAAAGTTGTTTGCATTTCGATTCGTCGCAATTTCAAGTATACGATTCTTTGTTGGGGTTAGCTAGAACGGCTAAAATTTTAATTTGGTATGGACGATGCCTCCCGAAACCTTGCTACCGTGCTGGGGAACCCTGCAAAGATGATCCACCTTGAAGTAACACCAACACAAGTTTTAGCCTCACTTGATCACATCATTTGTGAAGCAACTCAATCAATAATCTTGCTAGGATAATTAAGTAAGGATGTAGGTTAATTTTGCTCATTAATTTTCTTCTCTTTTCCTTTTTCTTTCTCACTTAAGAAAACTCAAGAGAGAGAGCCATGGTGAGAATTATCTTAGGTTAAGAATGAGAACAAAAAATAAATAGCCATTCATTTATCAAAGACAAATCAATAATTATCTAAATAATCCTAAACTCTTATTTAATCAATGACTCATTCTTTTCTTTAAAAATTATAAAGAAAATAAGGTTGTTCTCATCTCATTCCATATGATTCTCATACACACATGTTTTATGTAGCAACATACATGAAAAAATGTGTATATATATTTATATCAAATATAAATATAAATAAGGAGAAGAAATAATAAAAGTGAGCATGATATTAGTTAATGTATATATATCAATATATAAATATACATTTAATTATTAAATCAACACTTGATTTACTAATCCGGTTATGTCAGATATATACCAGCTAATATCATTAAACACCCGATTAAAATATGTGTATCACATACACGTGTTTAATCGAACTTCTGCACGTATCCCTATACGTGCCCTACATCGTTTCGCCCGTGCTGGGAAACCTCTGTATGGGACCCTAAAGACTTGAAAATACGCTGGCAGTAGGTCAGGATCATATCCATAGCCTATAAGCACGTCAGCGGTACTAGCTGCACGTAACTGCTACCTAGGTATTGATCGAAAGAAGGTCAACGAGCAAACTCATCCGAACCCTACAAAGTCTATCAGTGACAATCACCGTACAGTCCTGTCTCTTCGTCTAAGAGTGTCGCATACCGGGTCTGGGAGGTGGATGTAGGGTTTCCATAGCACCTCATATAGGGTTTGGAAGTATCACACATGCCACAATTTAAATTTTAAGAGGTACTAAGCAAACTAACCAAGGAATCGAACTAGAAATTTAGGGTAACATCTAATAGTATCATATATAATAAACAACCTATCACTAAATGGAGAGATTACAACCTTTGTAGACCTCCTTGAGTGACTCCTTGGATCTCCTAGAGTTTGGAACGGCTCGCTTGAATCCTTCCTAGTCCACGACGATCCACCCGAAGTCCCTTTGCCCAAAGCTCCTTGCTTCACTTGATCAATGAGGAAGTGATGCAAACACTCTAAACTAATAGGCTAAACTAGTATAGAATGATTGTGTGGTTTGTTATCTCACTTAAAAATCCTTTCTTTTTCTTTTCCTCACACTCAAAGAAACTCAAGAGAGCTTGAAAAAGAAGGAAGATGAAGATGGCAAATCTTTTTCAAGATAATGATAATTGTTATGTTTTAAAATAAAAACAAAAGGATATATATGTGAGACACTCTCACATCCAACCATGGTTAAAAGAAATATCTAGATATTTTGTGATGAGTTAAAAGAACAAAGGAAATTAACCTAGGGTTAGTCAAAGGTCAACCCAAGAAGAGTGTGGAAACTATGAGTCATTTGGAAACAATGAGTCATTAGTTAATTTCCTTTTCCTTTTATCTCAAAACAAAAATACACATATTAATTTGAACCATGTGAGTCTTGCATTGCCATCTTCCATGTATCATCAACCATGATACACTTGTATGTATGTATGTATGTATACATACACATCATCATGTGTATGTATATACATATATGCATACAAGTATAAAGAAAAGATTTAATAAAAGTGAGCTAAAAGTCATTATTAAATCAACATTTGATTTAATAAACCGGTCATATCACATAGACTCGTCCAATAGTAAACGCCAGATTAATATACGGTATCTCATACACGCATTTAATCGAGCTCCCGCGCATATCTCATATGTTAGTGTATATGCCCTAGGGGCCATTATTGTATCATAGTAGTTTGTATATTACTTAATGGAAGCTTGGGATATTCACATGTATATAACAGTCTTGCTAAACATGGTAGTATGCTACTTAGTCTTTCTATCTTACTATGTGAGTATACGTATTGATAGAGCTCTTAGGATCTTGCTTGACTACCAGCGTTGTGATGGCAGTCACACTTGTGGGGGCTGGTTAGTCTACAAGCACATCCTTATTCATGTCCCTAGTCGTAGGATTATCGAGACAGGGCATCGATACTCCGGAGTAGACTAGTGTGTACGCTTCTCATCCCAGTTGGGGAGATGGTCTGTCCCACAGCCGTCAGTACATCATACTGGAGATAGTATACAGGTGCTCGTTAGGTTACGGGTACACCGGACAGGACTCGCAGGGAACTGTTGGTTGGGTTTTATACCAGTCGTCAGTTAACAGTTCCCAGGTAACATGAGTACAGCATAGTCCGCAGACTTGACACTGCTACTTCGCCTCGAGTGTGTCCCACTGTTCTTAGATTGCTACCCTACCACGGCTCGAAGGAGTCGTGCAAACAGGTAGCAGTTGGGTGTAGTCCCGAGCGCTTGGAGGCAGTGGCGGTTAGACAGGATTCGTCTCTCCCGGTATTGGGAGCTGATATCGCGCTGTGTCAGAGAGCAATTACGCAAAGTCCCTGGCCAGGGTAAGCGAGATTTGCTGGTAGGTTCCAGTAGTTTCTCAGGGTGTAATGGGCTTCGCTCCGACACGACTTATACCGCTATTTAGGGACTGACGCTTGCCGCCCCCTAGGCCTGATATGCGATAGTCTTAGACGAACAGACCAGACTGTATGGAGATTGTCACATCAGGCTCAGTAGGAGTTCGGATGGGTTTCCTCATCGGCCTTCTTATCGACATCTACCTGGGGACCGTTACGTACAGCTAGTGCCGCTTGCGGTCTGTGGTTAAACCCACTGCCAGCGTAGTAGTCGAGTCATTAGAGTCCCACACAGAGAGTTTCCCTGCTCCAGGCGAAACGATATAGAGGTCGTATGATTTTACGACAAGGGTTCGGACGCATACGTGTAATTACGCACGTACGACTTTCGGACAGTTTTTACTAGTCGGCTTTGGTTTAAGCCAGATTCTAGTATCGGGATATTGGATTTATATAGTCTAAAGTTTTTCCGTGTTTTCACGGTTAGGAGGGGCGTTCTCGTAATTTTACGAGAAGCTTCTAGAAGATGATGACTTGGGGGTGTAGGTGTCATATGCATTAAATGAGATTAGTGAGTCATATGAGTGATTCATCCATGTCATTAATGCATCATAAATGCTTAATGACTCATGGAGATGAATCACCCTTTGATATTTATCAAGCATGGTTGTAAATCCTTTATTTTCTTTTATTGGATAAATGATAATGCTTGATATATATTATGATAGAACATTATCTCATCTCATTCTTATGCTCACCTTCTCCCTCCTCAAGCTCTCTCTCTTCAAACCCTAATCCTCCCCTCTCATGTATTGAGATCAAGGATTAGATTAGACTACTTAATCCATAACCCTTCTCTATATCACCTAGGTTGCTTAGATTAGTACTTTAAGAAACCTAGTTACTTCTAGTTTGAGGTAAAGCTTGAAGCAAAGCTCTCGGGTGGATCGTCTAGTACTTGGAGAAGGCCGAGGAGGAGGTGGAGAATGTAAAGACGAAGGACACGGTTCTTTAGGTATAATCACTTCACATAGTAGTTTAGAACTTCTATGATAGTTGTTAGTTATCGTTTAGCTTCGATTCATGCTGTTAGTCGATGTTTAAGAAAATAACAAGATCGTTTTTCATATTTCCGCCTCCCCGCAAGTCGTGGGGTGTTGCACATCGATTTACAGTGGTATCAGAGCTTCGCTAAAGAATAATTAACTCATTAGCAAAGTCGTAAGAATTTTGAACGCGAAAAGAACCGGAAAAATCATCGTTTTAACACAGTTTCTGTCGAATTTAAAACAGGCCCTAAAAATTTTTCAGGGACCTTCAGAATAACAAGCAAGGAATTATAGGGCTACTGCTGAAATTTGGACTGCTAACTCGGCTAACTCACCGCGGAACCGCGGCGGATCCATGCGATCCGCCGCGGATACACGGCCGAGTTAGGGCCGAGTCGGCCCAAATTTCTTCAGCAACCCTTGTGTGTTAACAGTGATATTTCTGGATATTTTATTTTCTGCTAAAATCTCAGGTGCACAGAGAAGTTTTGCAGTAGAATATAAAGTGTTTTGCTCGATCGAAATTTACGATGTTTGCTAATATGATTATATCTGTGATTGTATAATGTGTTCGTAAACCTCCCCTAACTACTAGTATGTCGGTTGGCAGGGGGTTGCACATTTCTGTAATGGTTTTAACTGCTTGTGAATGTGAACTATTGTGATGATTAGCCGGGGTTTAGTGATGGGTTATTATTTTAATTCATTCAATGTAATTGTAATTTGTTGTAATATTATTTTTGCGGGGCACATCCAGGTTGCGGTTGTAGCCACCGTTGTATTATTTCATTTTACTGTTTTGCTCCTAGGACAGACCTAAGGTGGGGTGCACAAACTACCGGGTACTTTGAAGTGTTTAGTGGCCTACTCACTTTGTTGAGGGAGGCCGCTTCACTTCGGGTACTTGGAGGGTAGTTTGCCGTACCCGTAGGGGTCTAGGGTGGGGTAATGACTATTCATCACAACTGTGTAATCCGTCTTTTGTTGCAGGCTCTAAACAAACGCGGATTGCTTGCAAATCCAATAAAGTTCATATGAGATATGGAATGCCTATTATTGCGTCTGACGAATGTACAATATCTATATATGATAGCTATTTAGACGTCACTTATGTTTTACACCCGCGCTAGCCCAGCCCTCGCTCTGTCATTAGTTAAGTAACCTAACGGGTGATGACGGGACCCAGTGGCGAATGCGGATGGCATAAGAGGACGTTGTATTTTCGTTGTTTTCTGCAATGATAGGTTAATGATGGGACTCATTATTATTAATGCAAAGAAAATAAACCAAAGTTTAATCGTTGGAACAATTTAAAAGAAACCACTCGGTTATTTTTAAACAGAAGATATTTTTTAATTGCGGAGCTTTAACCACTCCTTTTAAAAGCTATCAGGTTCCTTCGGTTATATCAAGTTCACTATGTTCACGGTTTTGCCAAAACCATTCGTAGCCCTCCGTCATTTCATTTGGGTATTCAGTAGTATTCAAGCTATGTATTTTGACCAACGCCAAGGCATAGTGTTTGGTAGCTGCTGGGTATTCATTTGTTGCATAGATAGATGAGTTAATTTGGGACAGTCGTATTATCATTTTGGCCAACGTCAAGGATATATACGGATGGGTTCAAATTAACAAGATAATGATGGGTAGAACTTGACATGTGACTTATGATATTTTGACCAACGCCAAGGTCATAAGAGCATGGGGCAAAAATATATATCGGGAATTTCTAAAGAAACTGAAATTTGCAAAGAGATGCATACCATTTGGAGTTTGATGAATGTTGGTAGGATACCTTCAACATTATCATACGATGATATTTGGGTCCCGATCCTACTGTGAGTATATGCTACTTATCAGGATATTCGTCACTTAATGATCAATGCTATAAACCAAGTAGGTGTCGAGAAAGGTGTCAGCGGGGCTACGCCCCCAGAGAAAAGAGGTTATTTAATTAAGGAACTTCGCAAAAGCGTTGGAAAACCTCACTCGAAGTATCGACACTGGCCTGGCTGAACGGTTAAGCAAGTATTGTACGATGAGAATAGTCCTGGCTAATTCTTCTTTTATGGTTTGGGGAAGGATTCGAGAAACAGTGGGAGCCATCCAGTTTAGATTAACTAAAAACCACTCTAAACTTGCAAGAGCATCATGCTTAAGTGTTTTTTTCTCTCTCTCCTAATTGCAGTGACCCTGAAAATGACTGGACTTAAGTTACTTTTAGAGAAAAATATACTGACAGGGCCAAACTATAAAGATTGGCTGCGGAATGTCAAAATGGCTTTGACCTATGACAAATTGGGGTACGTCCTCACCGCTAAGGCACCTGCAGTCCCAAGTCCCAAATCCAGTAATGCGGATAAGGAAATCCGCAAAACCTGGGAGTTAGATTGCGCGAAGGCCAAGTGTGTCGTGCTTGCCTCGATGAACAATGAACATCAGAGGAGGCACGAGGATATAGATCTTGAATCCATATTTCTCCATACAAAAGATCTGTATGGGGAGCAATCTCGTATAGCAAGATACGAGACCTCAAAGAACTTGTTTCGAGCGAGGTTGGCCGTCGGATCATTGGTAGGAGAACATGTCCTAAAGATGATAGGCTATATAGAAGAGCTCACAGACCTTGGGACGAATTTAGATAATGAGCTCTATACAGACCTTATTCACCAGTCCCTTCCTCCCACCTACGCCTAGTTTCTTCTGAATTTCAACATTCAAAGAAAAGAAGTTGAACTTCCGGAACTCCTTAACATGTTGAGGAGTGCAGAGGGCACCTTGCAGAAGGCAAGGGAAACACCCGCTATGTTTGTTAGCGGTGCTTCTTCTTCCGGGTCCAAGGCTAGGGCCAAAGGAAGGAAGAAGAAGGCCGCCACCAGACCTAGAGAAGGTGTTAGTAAGGTGGGAACGAAGGGAAAGAAAAAGATTAAAGTGCCAGTAGTGGCGCAGGATGAGTGCTTCCATTGTCACAGGAAAGGGCACTGGAAGAAAGATTGCAAGGCGTGAAACGCCAAGAACCAAGGACCGAATCAAGCTGTGGCTTCGACTTCAGGTGTGTTTGTAATTGAGAATTGTTTGTCAATCAACTCTACTTCCTGGGTATTGGATACCGGATCAAGATCTCATATATGCAATTCATTGCAGGCACTGAGAAACCGTAGAGTGCTGAAGGAAGGTGATATGACCCTAAAGGTTGCTAACGGAGCTAGCGTGGGAGCTGTGTCCGTCGGGGATTATCACCTGGGATTGACGAGTGGACATATTTTGGTTTTACATAACTTTTTTTGTGTACCCAGTTTAACGTGTAATATTATATCAGTTTCCTTGTTATCAAATAAAGGTTATGATTTCACGTTTGTAAGCGATGCTGTTAACATCCACCTTAATCTTAGTTTGATTGGGTCCGGTACACTAAATAAGGGTATATATGTCTTAAACCAACTCCAGATTTTCAATGTCCAGAACACACTAAAAAGAAAGTCTCCAGATTTAAATAAGGCTTTCTTATGGCATTGTAGACTAGGTCACATCAATGAGACAAGATTAACTAAGTTACATAGAGAAGGATATTTGGACTCGTTCGAATATCAAACTTATGCCACTTGTGAATCATGTCTCAAAGGAAAGATGACAAAGACTCCATTCACTGGACATGGAGTAAGAGCGAGCGAGCTCTTAGGACTCGTACACAGCGATGTATGCGGTCCAATGTCTACACATGCAAGAGGTGGTTTTTCCTATTTCATTACTTTTACGGATGATTATTCAAGGTACGGATTCATTTATCTGATGAAACATAAATCCGAGGCTTTTGAAAAATTCCAGGAGTATAAGAATGAAGTAGAAAACCAAACCGGCAAAAGTATCAAGACACTAAGATCTGATCGAGGTGGTGAATACTTAAGTGCCGAGTTCCTAGGTTACCTAAAAGAGAAAGGAATTCTCTCTCAGCTTACTCCTCCATACACTCCACAGCATAATGGTGTATCGGAGAGACGGAATCGAACCTTATTGGATATGGTATGATCCATGATGAGTAATGCTGAGTTACCGCGATCTTTCTGGGGTTATGCGCTAGAATCAGCGGCATATCTTTTGAACATGGTTCCTACCAAGACTGTGCCTACCACACCATATCAGATGTGGAGTGGGAAGAAACCCTATCTGCAGTATGTAAAGATATGGGGATGTCCAGCTTTTGTTAAAAAGCAGCATGTGGACAAGCTCGAGGCACGATCAGTAAAATGTCAGTTTGTGGGATATCCAAAGAACTCCAAGGGGTATCTATTCTATTACGCAGAGGAACAAAAGGTTTTTGTTTCTCGTAATGCCCATTTTCTAGAATATCAGTTTTTAGAAAAGGAAACAAGTGGGAGCGAAATAGAACTGGATGAAATTCCAGAACCACAAACTGCTACTGAAAGTTTGGTAGAACCAGAAGTTCAAGAAGAACAAAACATTTCCGCACCCCTCCGCAGGAGTAGTAGGCCGTCTCATCCACCTGAGAGATACTATGGTTTTCTCATAGACGGGGATAGAGAGGATTGCATCATTGATGATGATGAACCTACTAGCTTTCAGCAGGCCATCCAGAGCGGCGACTCGGTACGATGGCTAGATGCAATGCGGGCCGAAATGGAGTCAATGTACGCCAACAAAGTATGGACTTTGGACTTTGCTCCAGATGGGGTAAAACCCATAGGATGCAAATGGATCTTCAAGAAAAAGATTGGTGTAGATGGACAGGTGGAAACCTATAAGGCTAGACTTGTTGCAAAGGGTTTTCGTCAAAGACCTGGTTTGGACTATGACGAGAATTTTTCTCTAGTGGCTATGCTCAAATCTATTCGGGTCCTTCTTGCTATTGCTGCCTTCCATAATTATGAAATCTGGCAGATGGACGTAAAGACGGCTTTTCTGAATGGTAATTTAAAAGAGTGCGTCTATATGGATCAGCCAGAGGGTTTCAATCAGAGTGGGAGCAGCGGTAGAGTATGCAAGTTGCTTAAGTCCATTTATGGACTAAAGCAAGCATCGAGGAGTTGGAACATCTATTTTGATGAAACAGTCAAAGAATATGACTTTATCAAAAATCCAGATGAACCATGTATATATAGTAAAGTTGTGGCCAGAAGTGTCGTATTCCTCGTCTTGTACGTGGATGACATTATATTGATAGGAAATGATATTCCTATGCTACAATCTGTCAAAGGATTCTTGTCACACAGGTTCTCCATGAAAGACCTGGATGATACCTCTTACATTCTGGGGATCCGGATCTATCGTGATAGATCCAAGAGGATGTTGGGACTTTCGCAGTCCAAGTATATCAACACCATACTGAAAAGATTCAGTATGGAAGATTCTAAGCGCGGTAATCTACCGGCTTGTCACGGAATCACCCTCTCCAAAGAGATGTCTCCCAAGACTGATTTGGAAAGGGAACGCATGTCTATTATACCCTACGCTTCTGCGGTAGGCTCTATAATATATGCGATGCTGTGCACCAGACCAGATGTAGCTTACGCACTGAGCGTGGTAAGCCGGTATCAGTCAGACCCAGGGGAGAATCACTGGATAGCAGTAAAGAACATTCTCAAGTACTTGAGAAGGACTAAGGAGATGTTCTTGGTTTACAGCGGAAAAGACCTCAAGATAGAGGCCTTTGCTGATTCTGGCTTCCAGAGTGATAAGGACGATTCCAAGTCCATGTCGGGTTATGTCTTTACCCTCAATGGAGGGGCGGTGTGCTGGAAGAGCTCCAAGCAGGACACCGTTGGTGACTCGACGATGGAAGCGGAGTATATTGCTGCTTGCGATGCCGTAAAAGAAGCAGTCTGGATGAAGAAGTTCCTAACAGAACTTCAGGTGGTTCCTACCATAGTTGATCCAATACCTCTGTATTGCGACAACAACGGAGCTATAGCTTTAGCGAAGGAACCAAGGTCCCATCAGAAGTCCAGACACATCTTGAGGCGGTATCACCAGATCAGGGAGATCATTGATCGTCGGGAGATCGAGGTTCAGAGAGTTGCTACTGAAGAGAACATTGCTGATCCATTCACGAAGGCCCTACCTCAGATTCTGTTCAAGAGGCTACTCGAGATCATCGGTATTCGATACGCCAGTACGTGGCCCTAGTGAAAGTGGGAGATTGTTAGTGTATATTCCCTAGGGGCCATTATTGTATCATACTAGTTTGTATATTACTTAATGGAAGCTTGGGATATTCACATGTATATAACAGTCTTGCTAAACATGGTAGTATGCTACTTGGTTTTTCTATCTTAATATGTGAGTATACGTATTGATAGAGCTCTTAGGATCTTGCTTGACTACCAGCGTTGTGATGGCAGTCACACTAGTGGGGGCTGGGTAGTCTACAAGCACATCCTTATTCAGGTCCCTAGTCGTAGGATTATCGAGACAGGGCATCGATACTCCGGAGTAGACTAGCGTGTATGCTTCTCATCCCAGTTGGGGAGATGGTCTGTCCCACAGCCGTCAGTACGTCGTACTGGAGATAGTATACAGGTGCTCGTTGGGTTACGGGTACACCGGACAGGACTCGCAGGGAACTGTTGGTTGGGTTTTATACCAGTTGTCAGTTAACAGTTCCCAGGTGACATGAGTACCGCATAGTCCGCAGACTTGACACTGCTACTTCGCCTCGAGTGTGTCCTACTGTTCTTAGATTGCTACCCTACCACGGCTCAAAAGAGTCGTGCAAACAGGTAGCAGTTGGGTGCAGTCCCGAGCGCTTGGAGGCAGTGGCAGTTAGACAGGATTCGTCTCTTCCGGTATTGGGAGTTTATATCATGCTGTGTCAGAGAGCCATTACGCAAAGTCCCTGGCCAGGGTAAGCGAGATTTGCTGGTAGGTTCCAGTAGTTTCTCAGGGTGTAATGGGCTTCGCTCCGACACGACTTATACCGCTATTTGGGGACTGACGCTTGCCGTCCCCTAGGCCCGATATGCGATAGTCTTAGACGAACAGACCGGACTGTACGGAGATTGTCACATCAGGCTCAGTAGGAGTTCGGATGGGTTTCCTCATCGGCCTTCTTATCGACATCTACCTGGGGACCGTTATGTACAGCTAGTGCCGCTTGCGGTCTGTGGTTAAACCCACTGCCAGCGTAGTAGTCGAGTCATTAGAGTCCCACACAGAGAGTTTCCCTGCTCTAGGCGAAACGATATAGAGGTCGTATGGTTTTACGACAAGGGTTCGGACGCATACGTGTGTTTACGCACGTACGACTTTCGGACAGTTTTTACTAGTCGGCTTTAGTTTAAGCCAGATTCTAGTATCGGGATATTGGATTTATACAGTCTAAAGTTTTTCCGTGTTTTCACGGTTAGGAGGGGCGTTCTCATAATTTTACGAGAAGCTTCTAGAAGATGATGACTTGGGGGTGTAGGTGTCATATGCATTAAATGGGATTAGTGAGTCATATGAGTGATTCATCCATGTCATTAATGCATCATAAATGCTTAATAACTCATGGAGATGAATCACCCTTTGATATTTATCAAGCATGGTTGTAAATCCTTTATTTTCTTTTATTGGATAAATGATAATGCTTGATATATATTATGATAGATCATTATCTCATCTCATTCTTATGCTCACCTTCTCTCTCCTCAAGCTCTCTCTCTTCAAACCCTAATCCTCCCCTCTCATGTGTTGAGATCAAGGATTAGATTAGACTACTTAATCCATAACCCTTCTTTATATCACCTAGGTTACTTAGATTAGCACTTTAAGAAACCTAGTTACTTCTAGTTTGAGGTAAAGCTTGAAGCAAAGCTCTCGGGTGGATCGTCTAGTACTTGGAGAAGGCCGAGGAGGAGGTGGAGAACGTAAAGACGAAGGACACGGTTCTTTAGGTATAATCACTTCACATAGTAGTTTAGAACTTCTATGATAGTTGTTAGTTATCATTTAGCTTCGATTCATGCGGTTAGTCGATGTTTAAGCAAAGAACAAGATCGTTTTTCATATTTCCGACTCCCCGCAAGTTGTGGGGTGTTGAACATCGACTTACAGCATATGCACACCACATTGTTTTGCCTGAGATATGAAACTTCTGTGTGGGACTCTAAGACTCGTCAATACTCCGGCAGTAAGTGATGATCACATCAAACACCCACAAGCCGCAAGTTGTCAGCTAAACGTAACGGCCATCCAGGTATTGAGCGATCAGAAGAAAAACAAGCGAACCTGTCAAAACTCCATCGAGCCAACTGGTAACACTTACCGTACAATCCGATCTCTTCGTCAGATATGTTGCATATCGAGTCTGGGGATGGTAACGTCGACCCAATAACAAAATAAGTCATGCCGGTATATGGTCTATAACAGATCGAGAAACTACTGATAACACTTATCAGTAATATCTCAGCAGCCCTGGCCAAGGATTTCCTGTTATAGCCAATCGTGCATAGCGCAACATCAATCCCCAATACCGGGAGAGACGAAACCCCTCCTATCGTTCATCGCCTTCATGTGCCTCGGGACTGTACCCAAAATCCACCCGTTTGTACGACTCAGTAGAGCCGTAGTAGGGTGGAGATCAAAGTACAGTGGGAGGACACACAAGACTCTATGGCGATCTCGGGTTTACAGACTAACCTGTACCAGTGTCACCTGAGAACTTCTATCCGACGTATGATATAATACCATATAAGAGTTCTCGGTGAGTCCGTTCAGTGTACCGAGTCTCACTGAGCACCTGTATACAATCTTTGGTGTCACCACACCAGATGGACATGGGATCATCCATCGCCCATCATATGGAACAAGAATGGTATACGCTAGTCTACTCTGGAATATCGATGTCCTGTCTCGATATACCTACGACTAGGAACATTTCAAGGATATGCTTATAAACTATAGGTGTCCAACTAGTATGATCCACATCATAATCCCAGTAGTCAAGCCAAAATCCTAAGAGCTTTATCAACATGTATCAAATGAGTAAAAGCATGATCAAGTGAACATATGATAAAGAGCAATCAGATAGCATACTATCATGTCGAGCAAGACTGTCCTCTGAACACACACACACACACACATCAGTACATACACTATCATATAATGGCCTCTACGGCATGTTGGAGATAGTGACCTCAGAGTCAATTATTGGATCATAAGCACGTGATTGCAATGATTGAGGGAGGACCTATGACGATAGGACAGTCTTACTCAAGATGATAGTATGCTATCTGGTTTATCTTTATCATCGTGTACTGCTTTAGGTGACCTTACAGGTCGCTATTACACGTTGATAGAGCCCTTAGAATTCTTGCTTGATGGCCAGAAGTATGATGGCGATCATATACGTGGGAGCTAGGGTCTATAAGCACATCCTTAAAAGGTCCCTAGTCGTGGGAGTTTCGAGACAGGGCATCGATACTCCAGAGTAGACTAGTGTATACAGTCGAGACCCCGACGAGGGGCGGTGGCCGGTCTCACAAGCCACTGGTGTCAGTTGGTTCACCTAAGATGTATACAGGTGTTCATTGGGTTATGAGTACACCGGACAGGACTCGCCGGGAACATGCTAGTTGGTCTTATACCTGACGTCAGATAGCAGTTCCCTGGTGACATGTGTACAGGTTAGTTCATCGACCTGAGATCGTCAATTGTCTCGTGTGAGTTCCCACTGTACTTTTATTACTACCCTACCACGGCTCAAAGGAGTCATGCAAACAGGTTTTAGTTGGGTGCAGTCCCGAGCCACATGGAGGCAATGAGCCGATCTGCAGGGGTTCGTCTCTCCCGGTATTGGGGGTGAGATCGCGCTGTGTCTAGGAGAGCCATTACACAAAGCCCTCGGCCGAGGCAGGAGATTTACTGGTAGGTATTCCAGTAGTATCTCAGGGTGTTCTGGGCTACACTCCGACACGACTTGTACCGCTTTTGGGGCTCTGACTTTTACCAACCCCCTAGGCCCGCCATGCGATGCTCATAGGCGAACGGACCGGACTGTACGGATATTGTCACTGACAGGCTCAATAGGGTGTCAGGATGAGTTCGCTCATCGACGTCCCTTTTGGTTAATACCTGGTAGCCCGTTACGTATGGCTAATACCTCTGACGTGCTAGTGGTTAAATCCACAGCCAAAAGTATTGATGAGTGTTTAGAGTCCCCCACAGACAGTTACTCAAGTTTCGGGCGAAACGCTGTAGAGGCCGTATGGAGATATGACAGGGTTCGATCATGTACGTGCGGTATTGCACGGATCATGATCGGACGGATAATACTAGCGGGCTTTGGTTTAAACCGGATCCTAGTATTGTACAGTGTAGATTTTGTGTCATTGCATTTGTATTCGGTCGGAATACAAATGCGGGTATGTATATACAGTCGCGGGGTTTTCCTGTAATTTATTACGGGATAAGTTTTCTGAAGTTGCCAGTCTGCTTTCCGTTTCAGCCATTTTTCTTTGTATCTTTCATTGGCTGAAATTTAGTGGAGGGGGTTATTTGCAATTGTGCAATTAACAATTGAGAAGACTTTTGCATCATGATGGTTTCATGATGGTGCACCATCCATTGACTTCATTTGTCTTCTTCATGGCTTGACTTTTGTTCATCGTGGTTGTTGATGATGGGAGTTGATTTTGGATTTGATTGTGATCATTGCTTATTATCATCACCCTTTCTCTCTCTTGCATTATGTTGGGGCTCACTCCTTTTTCATTGTGATTCACTCCATTCTCTCATCCCTCAAGCAAGGGGCCGACCATTCCTCATGTGAGGGCTGCCAAAATTTTGGAAGGGGATTTTTGGTTCTCTTCATGGTTGCAAAAATCCCCAAGTTCATCACAAAATCCCATAGTTCATTTCCTCCACCAAAAGGGCAACTTCATACAACCCCAAGAGACAAATAGTTCTACACTTGATCTACAGCACTTCTTGGGCACGTCGGCTCGCCAACTTCGTGCCCGAGTTGCCTCGGTCCAGAGGTGGGAGCCCGTAAAAGAACCCGGCAATGTGGTGCCCTTCCGACGAGGAGATGAAGACCGAAGATTCTGCGGGGAGATCGGGACGACGACGTGAAGACCGAAGGACACGGATCGCTCGGTATATCTCTCTACCCCTTTCTTCATTTAGCTAGTAGTAGGTTAATGGCCTGATCCGGGTTTATGGTCCGCGGTGGCGCCGGTTTAAAGTTAAGAAAATTTTTGATTCCGCATTTTGGCCTCGTTCTGACGGCCGGGGCGCTGCCATGGACCAACATGGTATCAGAGCCACGCCATTAACCTAGTCTAGCTTGCTCTAACATGTTTACAAGTTCGATCGATCGGATTTTCAAAAAACCGTGATTTCAAGTGCATCAGTTTCTGTCGAATTTTTTTTTGTTTCGAAATTTTTTTCAGTACATTGCAGAAACACGTGCAGGGAATTGTAAGCATTCTGTGAAAATTTGGTCGCGTGACGTCACCTTTCCACCGCGGAACCGCGGCCAAACCCACGTATTGGCCGCGGTTCCGCCGCCACCTTGACTGTTCAGCGCACCAAAATTTTACATAGAGCTTCTGAGTTGAAAATGGGGTTTTTGGAATGTTCTGTTTGGGCCCAGATTTTTCTTTGAGTGCTACAGTAGTGCTTGGGGCCCACTTCGGTAAATTTTTGTCGATCGAAAATTTTAAACGTGTTAGTTCACAATATTTACATTATATCTGCGACCGTGAATGTCATTTGATCGGTAAATCCTGTCTAACTGTTATAGCCCTTTTAGACGGATTTGCGAACATGACATTCACGTTGATGTTCTGTGTTGTGCTGTGATGTTGCGGATTATCGTGGTGGATAGCCTGGATGCAATGTTAGTACAGTTTGGTTTATCATGTACATTTGATATTGCGGGGCGAGCATCCGACATGTGGACTGCCGTTACTGCCTGTTTGTATATTATACTTTTGGGGCACGACCGGGCTGAGGTCGATGTACCCGTTGTATGTATATTTTACTTTCTGTACTAGGATTACCCCACGGTGGGGTGCATGGATAGCCGGGTTCTAGAGGGCAACGGGACCGCATCTCATGGCGTTGAGACGGAGGAGGTTTCACTCTAGAATTGGCAGGCTATTCGCCGCACTCGTAGGGGGTACAGGTTGACCCAAGGAGGGGTGCCCAAGTTACCGGATTCTGTGAAGTGCTGGGTGGTCCATTCACATTGCTGAAGGGGGCTGCCTCGCTTCAGGTTTTGGCGGGTAACTTGCCGCGCCCGTAGGGGTCTAGGATTTCATTGCATAGGCTATCCACACGACCAGGGGAACGTCGGGTTTCAGTAGCGGCTCTATGAAACCCGGGGATCCCAGATATCTGTATTGTTCTGTGATGCTTATTACATTTCTGTGATGTTGCATTTTATCACGCCTTGAGCGAATATTATATATTGATATATATACTAGTAGATGTTGTATATGTTTTGCATCCGCGCTAGTCCAGTCCCCGCTTTGTCGTTAGTTAAGTAACCTAACGGGTAATGACGGGACCCAGTGGCGAATGCGGATGGCATATACGTACATCATTATTTTCGTTCTTTATTGGTGTGATCAATTGATGGGACTGCATTGATTCGGATCAATGCAAGCTAAAAAAACCTATTCTGATGTTGTTGGAACAATTTTTCAAAAAGCTTATTGCAAGGACGTTCACTTTTGTTTTGCACAGTGGTATTCGGTTATGAATATCCAGCACCTCAGTCGACGAGGCAAGGGCCGAGATCCCTTCACCGGGAGTGACCCCTTGGACAGAAGTTTGCGTCAGGGTAATAACTTCACTATAGCCGATTGCCTTTTGCTTTGCATCATGGTATTCAGTTGGAATATCCTGCACCTCATTCTACAGGGAAAGAGCCGAGATCCCTTCACCGGGAGTGACCTCTTTAGCAAAGGGTTTTTGCCACTATATTTTTTATAAAAGGTTATGCAGTTCCTTCAACGATATCAAGTTCATTACATTAAAGGCTTTTCGCCAAAAACCAGCCATAGCTCTCCGTCATTTCAGATTAGTATTGCTTAGTATTCGTGCTGCGTATGTCGTGCTTAGCCGAGACGTAGTGCTCGGTAGCTATGCAGTGCTTTTCTGTTGCATGGATATGAGATTGGTTAGGACAGTCGTGCGGTCATTTTGGCTCAGTCAAGGACTCGTGCGGGTGGGTCTAATGCATTCAAGATAATGACGGGTTGAACTTGACTAGGACCCTTTGATATGTTGGCTCAGTCAAGGTCACTTGGGTCCTAGGGGTAAAAATCACATCGGGAGTTTCTAAAGAAACTGAAACTTGCCAGGCATGCGCATGCCTTCTGGAGTGTGGTGTCGTGAGTGGATTCCGTCATGTTATCATGCAATGATAGTTGGATCCCTATTCCCACTAATGAGTTGGTTTACTCCTCGGATGATCCCGACTAATTCTTCTTTCAGGTTTGGAGGAGAATTTGACGTTACAGTGGGAGATTTCCTGATTAGATAAAGTGATAACCATTCTGATCTAGGTTAGAGTGCACACTGAGTGTTTCTTTTCTATCTCTCTTTGGCAGCGACCATGACCCGACCGTTGACTATGACTCAGTGACCAAGATTAACCGAACCTTCTTAAAACACTGGCTTTTGGATTGTCAGAGTTGCATACCTCATTGCCACTCCTACTTTTACCCTTTTCTCCAGAACACCCCGTATTATTACGAACGTCCACTTCCATTGGATAAAACCATCGTATGGTTATATACGAACTCGAAAGAATTTATTCGAGGATGGTTTCCGGTTCTGGAGAAAACGGATATGACTATTTAGTTGTCTTTTCCTTTTACCTTCTCTCAGGTTGTGAGTACTCCTTGGTTTAGGAGATAGTACACCTATTACGCAAATTGGATAGTCTTCTTCCAAACCATAGGCAGGTGCCGACCGGTAGGGAATGAAGAAAACTAATTAGCTTAACGATGGTGTACAGAAGGTATTAAGTAAAGATAAATAAAAGGATTAGTAAGAGGGCAAAGTAAATTGCGACTGCTATTCACGACCAAACCAAGTATTTCTTCGCCAATCCTAAATCACCTTTGTATTTCTCCAGAACACTCCGTATCACTACGAAGATCCACAGTTTGTTTGGATACTCCATCGTATGGTTATATACGAACTCGAAAGGAACTTGTTCCAGTTCGGGGATGGATTCTGGTTCAGGAGAAATAGGAACAAGGTTTTATTCAGTTGTCTTTTATCTTTACCTTCTCTCGCATTGCGAGTGCTCCTAGGATTAGGACAGTACACCCATTATGCTTATTGGATAGTCTTCTTCCAAACCATAGGCTGGTGCCGAACAGTAGGGAAAGAAGAAAACCATTTGCCTAAAGGGGTGTACAGAAGGTAATGACTAAAGACATATAAAGGGATTTGGAGAGGTGGCAAAGAAATATACGGTTACAGTTGTGAATCTGGACAATGGAAGAGGCATTACTAGGAATACCCGGATATCCCATCGAGACATTTCAATGTTTCAGTTTCACTGTGTACTGTTAAAAGAAAACTGATTTTCTAATTAGCCCTTGCTCCAGGGTATGTATTTACCAGGTTTAATTCTCACATCTGTATGGTTTTACAGATGATGAGTGGGAGTAAGCTATTCGGAATTAGGTGATTGTCCTCATTATATCGGGATTCGTTGTAATTGGTGATATTTGAGGAAATCACCTGGGTTGTTTGCCGGACGGCAAATATTTGGTTTTGAATATCCGTTGTTGTGCACCAATTTCAAATTGATATATCTGTATGTCTATTTTTATAGAGTAAGATATACCTTTTTGAAATTATGTCCATGACATTTACCTATATCAGTGGATGGTTTGGTAAGGAGCATTAAACAGCGGTGTAATTCTTCTTAACCATAAGTACAGTTTTCAACCTACGACACACAGGGAGTGAGTTATTAGACTCAAGGGACTTGTACAGAGTATTGTATATTGTCCAGTGTCCATTAGGACAGTGGGGATGGTCCTCGTACTATATTCAGTTTACTTATGAATTCTCTAGTTTTTAGACAAGTGTTTCGTAGAAACACAAGGTCTGAGTTTTGAGAAGTTATAGGTATAAGAGTAAAGTAGAGAACCAAATGTTGCAAGTATCGGGATTCTTCAAGGTGATCGAAGATGTAGATACTTGTGTATGGTATTCAGTTGATAATAATGACTAAGAGAACTTGCTTTTCTTTCAGGTTACTCATAATTGGAAGCACTCCTATGTTGAGTAATGCTGATCGGCCTCTCTCCTTTTAGTTGACATGCACTGGAGACAGTTGTATGATTTGAATCTGGTTCAATTAAATCAGTGCCTATGTTTCTGTATTGGATATAGAACAGTTCATATCTTAACATTGTTAAGATACGGGGAGTTTTCCGGCTTATGCTTAAAACCAGACTCTGGATAACTCAAGGCACGTTTCTGTAATGGCTGTTTGTGGGTTGACCCGGGCTATGACGAGGGTTGACTTTCTACCATCTGGAAGATTAATAGTGATATTGTTCTTGACTCGCCACAGTTTTAATAAAAATGGATTTTTTCAGAAAACAGTAGTGGGAGTATGGTAGAACTGAAAGTGATTCCAGAACCGCAAACAATTACTGAAAATTTGATGAGAACCTAAAGATTCAATCTGATTTGACATTCCATTGGCCACTCCGCAGATATGGTGGGTAACCTCAGGCACTCGAGAGGTACTTCGGTATGCTCAAAGACGGTGACAGGGAGGTTCTTATTTACCCAGACTTGCCATTGCTGTTGTTCCAGATTGTGAGACCCGGCAGGAGGATGAGTATAGCATCATTCTAAACAAGCTTTAGAAGTGTACGTGTATATGATTCTGCCAGAGGATTGTCGTAGTCATTGGGAGCAGCGGAAGCATTGGTGGACAGGTGGCTTATGTCTATTTATAGACTAAAGCAGATATAGCGGAGATAGATCATCTATTTCTGATGTGAGAGTCATAGGTTTGACTTCATCAGAATAGGGGATGGATCTGTTAAGAAGGTAGTAGGGTGTGATGTCCTGGTATTTGGATGACATACACAGAGTAGGAAGTGAAATTCCTATACTACGATCGGGTATACTTTGGTTGTCACACAGTGGTTTCTCCATAAAAGATATGGATATTATATCAGACATTCTGCTTACTAGATCTATGATTTTAGATCTAGATTTGGGTAGTTTCCCAATCTGGGTACTTAGACAACACTCTACAGGTGTTTTAGAATGGACGACTCCATGCACGGTAGTGTACCTGCAGGTGGTGGAGTCACCCTCTTTAAAGGTGTCTTACAGACTAAAGGGGAGAGGGATGTACATGATTGGCAGATCACTTGCTTAGGCAATTGAGTCAATCATGAGATGTCAAGTACCACACCAGATGTTGTTTTTGCAGTAGATGCAATAAGATATTGATCCAATCCTGGAGAAACATTTGGAAGCAGTTTTAGAACATAAGTGGATGTTCTAGGGATATGATAACGATAGCCTCATTAAGGAGACAGTTATCATTCCAGGCTTCCAAGGTGACCTGAACGATAGGGTGGCCGTCAGAGTTATAGTTTTCCCTCTGACGAGGGGCAGTGTTTTGGACAGGTGATCCAAGCGGACACTGAGGGTGGCATGGCGCAGGGTACTGATTAAGTTCAGTTGACGATACAGTCTAAGAAGTTTGGATTTGGAGTTCATTTGCGAACTAGGTCCCATCAGACATCCAGACATATTCTAAGACAGGTATTGCTCTTTTCGGGAGATGGTTTTCTCCGCGAACTTGAAATATAGAGAGACATAGAAAGAAACATCAAGGCGGATCCACTCACTGAGGCTATTCCTCGAACGCAATAGTTTCGCAAACGGGTTTTATGAGACTGATTAGTAGAGGAATTGGGTGTTCGGTATCACACGGGCTGTGAGTATGCGACATCGCAATAATTAGCCTTGAGTGCAAGTGGGAGATTGTTGGAGATAGTGCCCTCAGAGTCAATTATTGGATCACAGGCACGTGATTGCAATGATTGAGGGAGGACCTATGCCGACAGGACAGTCTTACCCAAGATGATAGTATGCTATCTGGTTTATCTTTATCATCGTGTACTGCTTTAGGTGACCTTACTGGTCGCTATTACACATTGATAGAGCCCTTAGGATTCTTGCTTGACGGCCAGCAGTATAATAGCGATCATATACGTGGGAGCTGGGGTCTATAAGCACATCCTTAAAAGGTCCCTAGTCGTGGGAGTTTCGAGACAGGGCATCGATACTCCAGAGTAGACTAGTGTATACAGTCGAGACCCCGACGAGGGGCGGTGGCCAGTCTCACAAGCCACTGGTGTCAGTTGGTTCATCTAAGATGTATACAGGTGCTCATTGAGTTATGAGTACACCGGACAGGACTCGCCGAGAACATGCTAGTTGGTCTTATACCTGACGTCAGATAGCAGTTCCCTGGTGACATGTGTACAGGTCAGTTCATCGACCTGATATCGTCATTTGTCTCGTGTGAGTTCCCACTGTACTTTGATTACTACCTTACCACGGCTCAAAGGAGTCGTGCAAACAGGTTTTAGTTGGGTGCAGTCCCGAGCCACATGGAGGCAGTGAGCGGATCTGCAGGGGTTCGTCTCTCCCGGTATTGGGGGTAAGATCGCGCTGTGTCTAGGAGAGCCATTACACAAAGCCCTCGGCCGAGGCAGGAGATTTTCTGGTAGGTATTCCAGTAGTATCTCAGGGTGTTCTGGGCTACACTCCGACACGACTTGTACCGCTTTTGGGGGTCTGACTTTTACCAACCCCCTAGGCCCGCCATGCGATGCTCATAGACGAACGGACCGGACTGTACGGATATTGTCACTGACAGGCTCAGTAGGGTGTTAGGATGAGTTCGCTCATCGACGTCCCTTTTGGTCAATACCTGGTAGCCCGTTACGTATGGCTAATACTTCTGACGTGCTAGTGGTTAAATCCACAGCCAAAAGTATTGATGAGTGTTTAGAGTCCCCCACAGACAGTTACTCAAGTTTCGGGCGAAACGCTGTAGAGGCCGTATGGAGATATGACAGGGTTCGATCATGTACGTGCGGTATTGCACGGATCATGATCGGACGGATAATACTAGCGGGCTTTGGTTTAAACCGGATCCTAGTATTGTACAGTGTAGATTTTGTGTCATTGCATTTGTATTCGGTCGGAATACTAATGCGGGTATGTATATACAGTCGCGGGGTTTCCCTGTAATTTATTACGGGATAAGTTTTCTGAAGTTGCCAGTCTGCTTTCCGTTTCAGCCATTTTTCTTTGTATCTTTCATTGGCTGAAATTTAGTGGAGGGGGTTATTTGCAATTGTGCAATTAACAATTGAGAAGACTTTTGCATCATGATGGTTTCATGATGGTGCACCATCCATTGACTTCATTTGTCTTCTTCATGGCTTGACTTTTGTTCATCATGGTTGTTGATGATGGGAGTTGATTTTGGATTTGATTGTGATCATTGCTTATTATCATCACCCTTTCTCTCTCTTGCATTATGTTGGGGCTTACTCCTTTTTCATTGTGATTCACTCCATTCTCTCATCCCTCAACCAAGGGGCCGGCCATTCCTCATGTGAGGGCTGCCAAAATTTTGGAAGGGGATTTTTGGTTCTCTTCATGGTTGCAAAAATCCCCAAGTTCATCACAAAATCCCATAGTTCATTTCCTCCACCAAAAGGGCAACTTCATACAACCCCAAGAGACAAATAGTTCTACACTTCATCTACAGCACTTCTTGGGCATGTCGGCTCGCCAACTTCGTGCCCGAGTTGCCTCGGTCCAGAGGTGGGAGCCCATAAAAGAACCCGGCAATGTGGTGCCCTTCCGACGAGGAGATGAAGACCGGAGATTCCGTGGGAAGATCGGGACGACGACGAGAAGACCGAAGGACACGGATCGCTCGGTATATCTCTCTACCCCTTTCTTCATTTAGCTAGTAGTAGGTTAATGGCCCGATCCGGGTTTATGGTCCACGGTGGCGCCGGTTTAAAGTTAAGAAAATTTTTGATTCCGCATTTTGGCCTTGGTCAGATGGCCGGGGCGCCGCCGTGCACCAACAGGGCATACATATATCCAACAATCTCCCACTTGCACTAAGGCCAATTATTGGCGTATTTCATACCCAACATCTCAAAAAGTCGCTCATGCTGCGGCTGAGGGAGGGCCTTGGTGAATGGATCCGCAGTGTTTTCCTTTGTATCTACTCTCTTAATCTCGATCTCGTGGCGATCAACTATCTCCCGGATCAAATGATATCGCCTCAGGATGTGTCTGGACTTCTGATGGGACCTGGGCTCTCTGGCCAACGCCATAGCCCCATTATTGTTACAATACAAAGGTATTGGACCAATAATGATTGGAACTACTCCTAGCTCCGAGATGAACTTCCTCATCCAGACGTCTTCCTTGGCTGCATCATTTGCAGTAATGTACTCAGCTTTCATCGTTGAGTCTGCAACGGTATCCTGTTTGGAACTCTTCCCACTTACCGTCCCTCTATTGAGGGTAAATGCAAACCCTGAGATAGACTTGCTGTCATCCTTGTCACTCTGGAAGCTCGAATCGGTAAATGCCTCCATTTGGAGATCCCCGTTACCATACACCAAGAATAATTCTTTAGTCCTTCGCAAGTACTTAAGAATGTTTTTCACAGCAGTCCAGTGATTCTCCCCTGGGTTTGACTGATATCTGCTTACTACACTAAGTGCATAAGCTACATCAGGTTGTGTACACAACATCGCATACATTATCGATCCTATGGCCGAAACATAGGGAATAATGCTCATGCGAGCTCTCTCTTCATCAGACTTTGGGCAATCGTCCTTGGAGAGAATGACTCCATGGCAAGCGGGTAAGGCACCCTGCTTGGAGTCTTCCATACTAAACCTCTTTAGGATGGTGTTGATGTGCTTGGTTTGGGACAATCCCAATAACCGTTTGGATCTATCCCTATAGATCCGTATGCCTAATATGTACGTGGCATCACCCAGGTCCTTCATGGAGAACCTTTGTGATAAGAATGATTTGACCGACTATAGCATAGGAATGTCATTTCCTATCAGAAGTATGTCATCCACGTACAATACGAGGAATGCGATAGTTCTCCCTACAGTCTTCTTATAAACACAAGGTTCATCTGGATTTTTGATGAAATCAAACTCTTTGATAACATCATCAAAACAGATGTTCCAACTCCGTGATACCTGCTTTAATCCATAAATGGATTTAAGAAACTTACATGCTTTTCCGCTGCTCCCACTGTCAATGAAGCCCTCTGGCTGATCCATATAAACGCATTCATCTAAATCACCATTTAGAAATGCAGTTTTAACGTCCATCTGCCAGATTTCATAGTCATAGTGAGCAGCAATAGCAAGTAGGATCCGAATGGATTTAAGCATGGCTACCGAAGAGAATGTCTCGTCATAGTCCAAACCTGGTCTTTGACGAAAGCCTTTCGCTACCAACTTTGCCTTATAGGTCTCCACCTGTCCATCTACACCGATCTTTCTTTTAAAAATCAATTTGCAGCCTACAGGTTTTATCCCGGAGGGTACATCCTCCAAAGTCCATACTTTCTTGGTGTACATGGACTCCATTTCGGATCTCATGGCATCTAGCCATTTCACAGAGTCACCACTCGTGATAGCTTGCTGAAAACTGGCAGGATCATCATCATCCATGATGCAATCTTCTCTATCACCATCAATGAGAAAACCGTAGTATCTCTCCGGTGGGCGAGAAGTCCTACCAGATCTACGAAGTGGCTGAGGTTCATTAGATTCTGTTGCAACATCAGGTTTAGCCATGTCGTCATTTGTAACTTGTGTCTCTGGATCCTCTCCTAGATCTACCACATTGCCATCAGCATCATTTGGAAAAATCTCATTTTATAAAAATGTGGCATACTGAGAAACAAACACCTTTTGTTCCTCCTTGTGGTAGAAAAGATACCCAAACAAATGTTTTGGATATCCCACAAATCTACATTTGACCGATCGTGTCTCTAGTTTGTCTGGATTCTGCTTTTTGACAAAAGCTGGACAACCCCAAATCTTAACTTGTTTAAGAGATGGTATCTTCCCATGCCATATCTCATATGAAGTGGTAGACACGGTCTTGGTTGGAACTTTGTTTAACAGAAAAGCTGCAGTGTCCAATGCATGCCCCCAAAAAGAGAGAGGTAACTCAGCATCACTCATCATGGATCGTACCATATCTAATAGGGTATGATTCCGCCGCTCTGACACACCGTTGTGCTGTGGTGTGTAAGGGGGAGTGAGCTGAGGGAGAATCTCATTCTCTTTTAGGAAGTTCAAGAACTCAGTACTTAAGTACTCTCCACCTCGATCTGATCGAAGTATCTTGATTCTCATTCTTGTTTGGTTTTCTACTTCAAGTTTGTACTCTTTGAATTTCTCGAAAGCTTCAGACTTATGCTTTATTAAAAACACATGACCGAATCTTGAGAAATCATCAGTAAAAGTTATGAAGTAAGAAATACCGCCTCTTGCATGTGTAGACATTGGTCCACATACATTACTATGTATGAGGCCTAGGAACTCAGGAGCTCTTTCTCCGTGTCCAGTAAACGGAGTTTTGGTCATTTTACCTTTGATACAAGACTGGCAAGTCGCATAAGATTTATACTCAAAAGAATTTAAATATTCATCTTTATGAAGCTTGTTTAGTTATGTTTCATTAATATGGCCAAGTCTACAATGCCAAAGAAAAGCTTCATTTATATCTGAAAATTTTCTTTTACTTGTGTGTTGAATGTTGAAAATTGTGTATTGATTAAGGACGTATATCCCGTTATTAAGTGTACCACAACCAATCAACTCTTGATTAAGTCTAATGTTCATAACATTGTGTTGCACAGCAAAATGATATCCTTCATTGTCTAACAAAGAAACGGATATAATATTACAAAGCATACTTGGCACAAAATAACATGGGTTCAAAACCAATATACAACCCGACGGCAACTCTAGGTGATACTCTCCCACTGAAACTACATGTACATTGGAACCATTTCCAACCTGGAAAGTATGATCACCTATCTTCAAAACTCTGCTATTTCTCAATCCTGCACAGAATTGCAAATATGACAACCCGAACCGGTATCTAATACCCAGGAAGCAGAGTTAATAGAAAAACAGTTTTCAATCACGAACACACCTGAAGCTGAAGCATCACCATGCTTCATTTTCTTGAGTTCAAGGAACTCAGTACAGTTCCGCTTCCAGTGTCCCGTCTTCTTGCAGTGGAAACATTCTCCCTTCCCCGACTTCGCAGCTTTGGATTTGTCTTTCCCCTTCGCCTTCTTTATTCCTCCTCTCGGTTTGGTGAATTTCTTCTTATTCTTTCCCTTGGCCTTGGCTTTTGGGACGAAAGAGGAAGATTTTCCAACAAGCATAGAGGGGGACTTCGATTTCAGCGTGCTCTCCGCACTTCTCAACATATTGAGAAGTTCGAGTAGTGATTTCTCCATGTCATGCATGTTGAAGTTCACTATAAATGGAGCAAAGGCGGAGGAAAGAGACTGTAGAACAATATCAGTATATTGTTCGTTATCCATTGTCCAACCGAGGTCCTCAAGCTCTTCTGTAAGAGCTATCATCTTCAAAACGTGATCGCCTACTGATGTGCCTTGAGCCATCCGCATTTGAAACAACTTTCGAGATTCTTCGTATCTCAGGATTCGAGATTGATCCCCATACAACTCTTTTGTATGGAGAAAAATGGATTGAACATCTATCTGCTCGTGTTGCTTTTGATGTGTATTGTCCATCGATTCAAGCGCGAGGCATTTGGCAGTAGCACAATCACTATCCCACATTTTGCGGATTTCCTTATCCGCAGTAGAAGATTTAGAGCCTGGGACGGGCGGGGCTTTGGCAGTGAGGACATATGATACTTTATCATATGTTAGAGCAATGTTTATGTTCCTCAGCCAGTTTGTAGTTTGGTCCGGTCAGCTTATTTTTATCTAGTAGAAGCTTAAGGCATGTCATTGGTATCTGCCATTTAAGAGAGAGAAAAGAATACACTCAGCAAAAACTCTTGCAAAGATCAGATTGGTTATTATCTTGTCTAATCGATATCTCCCACTGTTTTTATCAAATTTTCTTTAAAACCTTTTAAAAAGAAATTTAGCCGGGATTAATTACATTCTACAACTTCGCTAACCGTTCAACCAGGCCAGTGGCGGTACTTTGAGGGAGGTTCCCCGTGTTTTCGCACGGACCTAATTAGAATAAACCTCGTTTTCTCAGAGGCGTAGCTCCGTTGACAACTTTCTAGACACCTAATGGGTTAGCTAATTGTAAAGTGCAAAACTCTCCCGGGAGCAACTCTTGCTCACAGTGGGATCGGGATTCTACTATCATATAGAAGGTATGCAATCTCATTGCAAATTTCAACTCTTGAAACTCCCGATATGGTTTTTACCCCTAGCACTGATGACCTTAACTATGGTCAACATATCATAAGTACTAGTCAAGTTCTTCCCATCATTTCATGATTAACTAGACCCACCCACATGACCCTTAACTAAAGTCAACATAATCATATGAATGTCCTAACTAATCCGCATCATATGCGGTGTAGGAAGACATCACTTAGCTACTGTACACTGCGCTTTAACTAAAGTCAAAATACGCAGCACGAATACTAAGTACTCTACTTCCAAAAATGACGGAGGGCTGCGGATAGTTTTTAAGAAAACTTTTAACGCTTTGAACTTGATATCGTTGTAGAATCCAATGGGTTTAAAAGGAGTGGCTTAAGCTCCGCACTTTAAAAATTTGCTTTTTCATAAAAAGCCGAGTGGGTTTTAAATCCGATTCTTCAACATCTTTTTAGGTTCGTTTTTCTTTACATTAATCTCATTAATGTAGTCCCATCATTTAAGTCCTAAAACCATCACAGAAAGAAACGAAAATATAACGTATGCTTATGCCATTCGCATTCGTCACGGTGTCCCGTTATGCACCGTTAGGTTACTTAACTAACGGTATACCGGGACGGGTCTAGCGCTGTAGGGTTGCTAGGCACACGCACAAGGGTCTACGAGGCATCAACCATGCCCGATTAAAAATTTAGCCGTGCCGAACAACCCAAAGCCGGATCTTTAAACTAGAGATTAGGCGAAAACAAGCATGTTAAACTCTTTAACACTAAGTGAGAGGGATTACAACCTTTGTAGATCCGGTCCTTCACTTCTTAAGCTCCGTGTTGAGGTCCCTTCACTACGATCATCGTGTTCCAGACTCTCGAGAGGCTCCGTGAAGAGAAAGATGCAAGCTTTCTTCCGATCTTCGATAACAAAGATGATCTACCTTGAGGTTTCATTAACACAAGCTAACACTCACTAAATGAAGCGAACACCCTCATCTAAATGGTAAGGGTAGATGAGGATGATGAAGTAGGATTTTTGCTCTCATTTATTATCTTTTTCTCACACTCATTCATCACTTGGAAAAAAGCTAGTAAGCTTTTTCTATGAAAGAAAGAAGAAGAAAGAAGAAGATGAATAATAATTGTTAAACCTTTTGTGATGAATAATGAAAGGATAATGATGAATAATGCAACCATGGTTGCTAAACCTTTGTAGAGAATTAACCAAGGGTGAAGGGTTTGGGTTAGGTTAAAGATGTGTCACTTGTAAATATCTTTTCCAAAACAAAAGAAAAACCTTCTAGAAACTTCTAGAAAGCATTAACCCAAATCAAACCCTAATCTTGTTTAATCTCTAATAAACATGTTGCATTAATAACCATATCATGTTACAATATTATATATCACATATATAATATTTATTGTAACAAAATAAAATAATACAATTAACATATATCGCATATATATCAATGTATTACCCGAATGAGAAAAAGAATCTTTTAGTGAGCTAATATTAGTTAATGTAATTTAATATATCATATATATTATTATACATTAAATTATCGAATCAACACTTGATCCGACAATCCGGCTATATCGCATATAACCGACTAATATTTATCCGTACCGATTCATCGAATCAACACTTGATCCGATGACCCGGCTGATATCAAATATCGCGAGAATAGAATACGGTATCTCATATCGCATTATCCTCGGTCCCGCACATATCACATATGTGCCCCTACTCCATTTTGCCTGAGCCAAGAAACCTTTGTGTAGGACTCTAAAGAATCGTCAATACGCCGGCAGTACGTGATGATCATATCAAACACCCACAAGCTGCAAGCGGTCAGTTAAACGTAACAGCCATCCAGGTATTGAGCGCTCAGAAGATCAACCAGCAAGCCTGTACATTCTCCTGTGAATCCAATCAGTAACACTCCCGTACAGTCCCGTCTCGTCATCTGATATGTCGCATATCTCGCCTAGGGGTGGTATACGTTAACCCCAGTAGCTTGATAAGTCATGTCGATATGAGGTCTATAACAGTTCGAGAAACTACTGATAACACTTACCAGTAAATCTCAGCAACCCTGACCAGGGATTTCCAGTTATAGCCAATCGAACACAGCACAACATCAACTCCCTATACCGGGAGAGACGAATCCCTTCCTATCGCTCATTGCCTCCATGTAATTCGGGACTGTACCCAAAAACCACCTTTTTGCATGACCTCTTGGACGTGGTATGATGGAAATCAAAGCACAGTGGAAATCACACAAGACTCTATGACGATCTCGGGTCAACAGACTACTCTGTACCAGTGTCACCGGAGAACTGCCATCTGACGTGAGGTATAATACCATTTTGGAGTTCTCGGCGAGTCCGTCCAGTGTACCCAGTCTCTACTGAGCACTCGTACACCATCCTTGATGTCAAACACCGATGGATATGGGATCATCCATCGCCCATCATATGGATCAAGATGCGTATACGCTAGTTTACACCGGTGTATCGATGCCCTGTCTCGATACACCCTCGACTAGGAACATTTATAGGATGTACTCGTCGACTACCATGGCCCCACTAGTATGATCTCATCATAGTCCCAGTAGTCGAGTACATATCCTAAGGGCTTTATCAACATGTAACTGTCACGTCCCGAAAGTACGGAACATGACCGGCACTTAAACTACGAAATGTCTCGAGGCGTACGTAATCTAAGTAAACCGAAAACCCAGAAATCCAAACCAAGAAAAGAAGTAGAGTGAAGGAAAACCAATTTAAAACAAGTAGTTTTAATAGCATAAGCAGAATTATGCGGTTTTTAAGAACATCAAAATTTTTACTGAAAATTTCGGCAGAGTCTCCTTTGTAAATACTGGCCCCCAAACGGGATACAACATGAATAGTATACGAAATCAAGAAAAAGGCATCCCCAAGCGGGAGCTAGCTCTTCGTCAATCGACGGTCACAACCACACAAGCAATATAATATACAACGCCGAAAGGCGAGGATCAAAACTCAAAAGGAAACTCAAAACCACCAGAAATATAACGAGCGACTCTAAGGTCGAAAGAATAACGAACACTGGTCTCTATCTCAATAAATACATGTTTGGTTGATGGAATTTACTAGATACAACGGAATAATATTATACAAGGTAATATGATGGGTACGATACAAGAAAAACCCACCTACTAGCAAGTCACCCGAATGAAACTGAGCCCGCAAAGCCGTAATGAAACCTGTACGGCAAACCTGCAAGAAACTGGGGCACAACGGGGGTGAGTTGCCAACTCGTGAATAGAAAAATATCTACGCACAGAAATCGCATAAATAACGCAACCCTAGGTCAATGATCATAATATATCCTCAAAAATGTATATAACACGTAGCCTATAACAAGGCTAGGGTAAATATCTAACCCGAGTGTAATCTCATGTGCCCGTGTCAGTGCCTCAGGTAGCAATATATCATATGGATGATGTATGAATGCATAAAACAGAATGCATGTACTGAATAAAACTGGTTTCATAAATCAGTGAGATTTCTGTATTTTAAAAGAAATGAGGTACCATATATGAAATCAGCATAAAACAGTGCCCAGCATCGACACAAAACAAGTGTCCAAATACCTTGATATCTCTGTGTCACAATCTATGTACCTCAAGTCTCAATATCTAGGGCGCCGTCAGTCCAGACCGGCCCCTACCATCCATCTCAAGACCACGACGGTATCCTCCGGATATCCGACGCGTCGGGTAATATCACCGGTAGGTAGTGCTCCCCTGCCAGGCTCACATCGTCATCATCACGCGCTTCTTGCCCCGGGGTACCTTACCGGGTCCACCATGAACCCGAAACGGTTCATCCGTCTCCTCGAATCGGGTCTCGAAATCCATCAGCAAACTCATGGTGGACGACTCATACATCATGGGAAAACCGCACTTTTTATTTTAAAAGAGGAAAAAGGTTTATTTATGTTTTTGCGGTTTTCCTCCAAATCCAGAAAATCTCATGGAAATCCGAATCCAAAACCTCAATAACACGTAAAATGGTGAATATATGCATGAAAATCCATGAATGCGGCATAACAATGAATAACAGTATGCATGAAGTAGCAGGTAATAACTACAATGTCTAAACTAACATATAAGGCAAGTACACTAATATCATGTCTAACTATTAGCTAACAGGCTATGTCAAGCAATAATATTTTCTAAGGTGTACGTGACATGGCAATTACCGATGAAGATGTGTGTGAGCGGGCAAATAAGTGTACGTGGTACATACGCATCATCGGTAATGGTGCTGGTGTCCTAACAGCATGATATCAATAATGGAGTATGAAACATAAAATAAGCATGCGATGCGAAGCGGACCACAAAAGAAGAGCGGGAGCTGAAAACTAGACGCAACTATAACTAATCTGCATTAATCTAATATAAGTCCTACAAATGGTGCCTTTTGAAATAACACGCATCATGGGGTTTTGAAAATAGGGGCTACGGTGTTTTTATGAAAAGATAAGTCTTTTGAAATATCCGTAGGATCCCTTGGGCTGTCTTTTAAAATACCCACTATTTGTTAGTTTTTGAAATAGGTAGGAGTCTAATCTAATCTAACAACTACACTAAACTATACGGCTGAACTAACAAGCTGAACTACAGGTACGGAAACCGCCTATCATATGAGTCGATACATATACATACCTGTATATGTATAGTCGGTGATCCCGCCTCAATAATATCATATCCGATACCATATCTATAATCAGGCATCCCAAGTCAAGAGTGCGGATCAATCATCAATATAGCTCGTACGTAAATCCGTCGTACGACATCCCAATCTGGGTACGGGTCAATATCACATTCATCATACTATTCACCTGGTATCCTCTATATCAAATATCATGATCGGCATACTGATCTACGTCTAGTACCATACTGATACCGCCTAAGTATGCATGGACGTGTGTGAAACACTACGTCAAGGACCCGCTACAACGTCATGTCGTATCTCAAATACGAACCCTGCTATATCACCGATCTCACGGCCTCAAATCAAATCTCATCGACTCAGCTCAATCCCAAGTATCATCCTCAAATCCGTATGTGAACACATAGTCCCATACCCATGTGAACCCATAACTATAAAGAATCCCATGAGCACATATCAATAGGAATGTATGCAAGTATGTATGTGTGTATGTGTAGTGCAACACTACCCTAGGGTTCGAAACACTAAAGTAATCCAACATACCAATATCCATCCTAAGCATCGTTATTAATCCCAAATAACATATAATAATTGTTGGTGTGTATAAGCATCCGTATACACCACCACGGACTGCGGGGGTGCTATACGCCATCCACCCGACTTCTCCCCGTAGATATAAATCTACTCACTTGGTCCTCGCTAGCCGGTGCCGACGTCGCCACGCGCTTGCTTGTCGTCTCGAAGTCCACATGGGGGTACCTACATATCATAACGCACCATATCTCATTAAAACTAAAATCGAAACGGCATACGAAAATCAAATCGGCACGCGTATCACGCATAGGTCCAAACCTATCGCCTACGCATGCAAGAATAGTCAAACCAACCCTCGATGTCGATGTACAAACGTCAAACCATCGATAAAAATCCAATCACACTCATTTGCACAATTACAAGCACTAATTATAATATAAAATAGCTTACAATTCCCAAAAACCCCAATTTCACTTAAAAAGTCGTTTTTCCGAAAATCTAGCAAGCACAATTCGCCGTTTTTGTACAAAACATGATGTTTAAATGAATGTAGCGGCCAATATACTTATTAAATATCTTAAATAAGTCATAGAAACAATTTCCGTAATTTAATCTCATTAAATTCCAAAAACCCTAATATTCTAGTTTACAAAATACCCTTTTTAACAATTTCATAGCAAAAATGCACAAACTACAATTTAGGTTGGATTTCCATGAACTAAAGTGTTAAACTACACTTAATAAAGTTAATAATATGATAAAAACTCTAACCATATTTTTAATCTCATATTTCGAATTAAATCAAAAAAACTAGTTTGCAACAAAAAGCTTAATTTGGACATTTTTCAAGTAACAACTTGTAATTAACAACTAGATTAGTTTTCTACAAAAATAAATATGTTAATCCACCTCACTAAACCATACACAATCAAACACAACTCATTTGCACAACAAACCCTAACTTGAAATCTTTAATCATGCAATTAAACTCACATAACCCAAATTAACACTTAATTAACTTAGCTTTAAGAAATTAAGTAACAAACTAAGCAAAAAGCTTAGAATTATACCCAAAAACATTTGAAGATCCACAAGCATCCATGGCCCTCCAAAATGCTCTCTTTTCACAAGGATCCATGCTATACGGGCTAAGCGAAAATGGGTAGTAGTCGGATTTGGGTTTTGGGAATTTTTTGATGGATTTTGGGGCAATTTTTGATGAAGTTTTGAAGAGAAAAGAGAAGGGAAATGGGGGGGGGGGCTGTTGCTGCAGTAGGAGAGGGGGGGCTGCTGGGATTGGAGTGGGAGAGGAGAGAGAGGGAGGCAGAGAAAGTGGGGGAAGAAGTCAAAGTCAATTCAAGGTCAAAGGTCCACCTCATTTCTCCATTTTCTTTTCTTTTCTTTCATTTCTTTCCTTTGAAATTCAAGTGGGGAAAATAAATGGGGGCTGCTGAATTCTTCAAGGGGAGAAGTGAATGGGAGTGTGTGGATGTGGGTACGGGTGTGGGGTGATGAAAAATGATAAATACAATACCCCAAACATCCATTTACGCCAAAAAAAGCCTTTTTTCTTCAATAATTTCTAAACCGTTTTGGCAAATGATTTTGTTCCAAAAACCACATGATAAAATTTTATTTAATATTTTATGATGCACAAAATTTGTTTCAACTCATTCCAATTTGTAATTTTCCCTAATTAAATGTATTAGTGACGGCTTAAAATAATAATAAAATAATATTTTTTTCAGAAAATTTGAAATATCACCAGCGGCTCAATAAACACCAAATAATAGCAATTACATAGCTAGAATATGTATATTTAATTTTTATAATAAGATATTTGTATTTTGACTTTTTACAGAAAACCCCCTTATTTTACCGTTTTTTCGAAATTTCACCGAAACGATTTTCAAAACGTTACAATCTTCTCCCCTTAAAGAAATTCGGTCCCCGAATTTAAATTAAAACTCTCCCCAAATACTAAAACATCTAAACCAAAACCATCAAGTCGTCGGGGCTCCGAAATTGTAAATACATAAAACAAATCGTAGCGCAGCGCATGCGCTTGAAAAATGAGCATATAACTCAAATCAAAACTCCGTCAAGCATCCCGCAATCATCGGAGTCATGGAGAAGACATCAATGCCAAATCCAAATCAAAACCAATATGACATAACTCGAAACTATACATGTAAATATCGAATCTATATCTGTAAGTATCTTAAGGAAATGCATGCCAAATCTCTTTAAGTCGCTGTGCAACGCGTATAACACTGCACAGTAGCGGACGTCTATCATAAGAAAATAACTATATACATATATACCTTTGTTTGAAATGTACGTTCCGCCGTTTTGGAAACAATTTAGAAGGGTCTCCTTGTTTTAAACATTTCGTGTCATATCAGACACGTAGGTAAATACTGAGGCTATAGCTCGCTTTTTGGAAATCCCTTCAATAACTATCAATGCATGCAAAAATATATTCAGGTACTGTCCTCTGACTAGTCCTGCTCAGTACGAAAACATATAGCAATATCATAAAAACGTACTGCTCTATACGAAATCAATCCCAAAATATGCACATGAATGCTACGTGCGTCTGGTGCGCATGGAAATCAAAGTCCATGAATGTGCCATACATGCGCACAGAAACAACATCTAAGTGCATCGGGTGTGCACGAAACATCTGTCGTCGGCAACATGTGTGCCTGACAGCAAAATCAGGTGCATCTTACATGCACGAAAAATCTCGAATTAGTGCATCTGGTGTGCACCAAATCGCATCTCGTAACAGGCGCCCAACAGGCGCTAAAAATCCAATCCGGTGCATAAAATGCACAAAACAAATGTCGAGCATCACCCTCGAATTCGAAATCCAGTGTATCCAAGTGCACAAAATACATGTCATTTGATTGTTACGAAAAATCGTGTTTTTAGTTTAACCGCAATCAATAACGGTGTCGCACGTAGCTAGACCGAGATGAGTACGGGTCGTCCTCTGGGAAACGTGGAACCTTTTAATTTTACTTTAGATGTGTTGAAAAGGAGAAAGAAATAAGAATGGTTGTAGGATGGTTTCTAGATCTACGTTTAATAAGAATGTAAATATAGATCTAGAATAGTTTAAAGATGTGATTAATTATAATAAGAAGGGCTTGTAGGGTTCGTTAGGATTTAGTAGTTATGAATGATTAATTAAAGTTACCCTTTTTATCCATTAATAGATTTAGAACTAGAACGACGGCGATGCGTGTAGATTAGGGTTTCTGGAGGGAAAAGGAATCCCACTCTTAACCCTTATCTCGACACGGAACTCCGTTCATATCTAGCCTTTACCAAAACAATCATTAATCTAATCTCTAATCGCGGTCGGAACTAGTAAAGAATTGCTAGCGCGCCCGATTAGGATGTTAATGATTATTTTGATAAAGTTCCTAAACTTTATAGGACTTAAAAAGGGTTTAGATATTTTTCATCGTTCATTAGCCTACCCTAATCCTACGAACCCTAACAAGCGGAGAATTACTCGCGCATGTTGGGAGAAGAATATGAAAAGAATGAGATGGAAAACATAATGTAAAAGAAAACAAACAATTAAATAAAAACTACCTTTATTAATCAACTCCTTCAACTACACTTTTTATTCCATAGAAAATGATTACAAAACTTGATTTGCTTCTCGATCTTTCCTAGGGAGGTAGTCGAACAGTCGATGATCAGCCTGGATGCGTGAGCGTCGGGAGCTTCGTGATCTCTTCGGCTTGATAGCTTTTCCAAGAGGCCCTCGGTGCCTTTATATAGTGCAAACCCAGAATATTATTGTTGAAAAGTTGGTAAAATTTATCAACCATCAATCTCCCAAAATATTGCCTTCTAACCTCTTCAAACTGCGGCGGATCCGCGGCAAATGAGGGCTAAGGCCGCGGATCCGCGGCCCTTTAATCTCCATCGTTGATAATTTTTCTGGGGCTCTCTGATGGTGACATTTGTCAATCCTAGGCATCTTCAGAATCTGAAAATATTTTCTCGGTTGCTTCCAGACTTAGTCTCCAAGTTTGCTTCTTAATTTGGCAAGTTTTCTTCAACAAATTGATTTGTTTGTTAAATCCTTCATAACAACTTGGAAATATTCTGCACAACAACTCAAATAAGATTTTAGTAGACTTTGTTCTACTAGGATTAGACCAATAATATTATTTGCATACATTTTCCTACCAAATGATAATTAAAATATATTAACACATGGAAAATAACGTTTTTACACATAAACCCTCATATGTATAATATATTATAATAAAGTCCTTTTTTGATATAAAAATGGTAGGAAAAATGTACTACAAATGTGCAGTTTTATCGACTGAACAAATACCCCCAAACTTATCTTTGATCGTCCCGAGCAAATTAGTTTATTTAAGAGGAGAAAAAGAAAAGAGAAAACTAGGCACACTTTCGTAGGCAGACACGATTGCACTGAGCATGTGCAACAAGCCGTTAAACCTCTAGGTGTCCCTAGTAGGAGGAGTGTTGTCTCCTGAGGGTTTTCAGCGGATTACACCCACAAAATCCTATAACAAAAGAAAGATGGTGAAATTTACATATAAAGATAAGAACCATAAAAGAAATACTTTGAAAAGAAGAGTTTCCAACTATACTAGCTTTTCAGTTGTCATGAGCCCTATCTTAATAGTCATGAAAAAATGTTAGAAATCACATCATCCCTCAATAAAACATCGTCTTTATTCTTCATTCCTACCTTTTGTCCAAACATTGATCATATAACCCCACGTGTGTGTAAAGAACATCCCTACACTCAGAGAATTCAATTCAAGCTATCATACTCTTGTCCATCTACCTTAGTACTTTTTCTTTGATGAATACTTAGAATTGCTTACACATTTTCATGCGACCGTTAATACTTCTTGAGGTACTAACCGACCGATTACTCATGTGCTTGCATGATTTGGTGATAATATTTTCCTTGTCTTGCACCACCTAAGGCTTAGCAGTGACTCCCAGACCAGTTGGCCTTAGGGCACTAGGTGAAGAGGCACCCTCGCTATATTTTTTTTATTGCTACCTTGGCGATACAAAACCAGTGTTCATTTTTTTCTTTTCACCATTTTATATTTTCTTCATCATTTCCTTCATACTTTGGCTTTTAGACAAGAGCATTTCAAGGTATCCTCTACTATCCCGAGTTTCAAGACGTGTGTATGTGCATATTGTAGGGTATCAACATTCAAATGTTTGGCTTCCAGAATAGAAAGTATTTTTCAGACTTATTTTTATCCTCAGATTAGTGACTTCCTTCATCTTACTAACCCTTGGGACAACAGCTCATAACTACTTATTACTAGTTCGTGTAAGAAAACTTCTAATTTTCTTGGTTTTCTTAAACTATTCCTATCTTTTGGATGTAATGTTCCACTTTCTACTCTTTTATTATAAAAGAATTTTTTTTTTTAATTTTTAAAAATGTTGTGCTTATGCAAAGTATGATGCAAATTGATATGTAAATAAGCACAAACCTCCCCCAAACCTGTTTACAGCAGTGTCCTCACTGATGTCATCCGTTAAGCTCAAAAACCTGTAGACTTGGGAGGAAATTATTAATGGGGGCAAAAATATATGAAAGTGAAAATCCTCTCCCAAACTTATTTTAGGCTCACAATTTTGTAAAAATCATTTTCTTTCAAAAGCCAAAATATACCATCCCCTCCCCCAAACTTGAGTTAAACATTTTTAATCTTTTAAAATCACACGAGGGGGTCAAGGTTATTGGTCAATGCCAAGCTTTGCAAAGACCGAAGGTCAACACCAACCATTCAAAAATTTTATCGATGAAGCACCAAGGTTGGTGGAAGAACATGTCACCTATTGACGTGAAGAAGTGGAGAGGTGACAAGAGGTGTAAAGGATTGCGTCTCAATTTGGAGAGACGACACAGTGATAGTGATGATGGATTACTCGCATTATCATGATTGTCCAAAAGAGGGGGTGGAGGTCCAATTTCTTCATCTTGGAGTTGATTCATTTCAACACCCGTGTCTTGTAAAAATGCGAGTTCATCAGCGAAAATTTCCTCAAAGCTTTCATCGATACCCCGAAAAATAATGTCATCAGAAAAAATGGGGTGATCGTCAGACTCAATATAAAGTTCCTCATTAGATGTTGACCCGGACAACTCGGTGGAAGAGTAAATGTTTGGGTCAAACAACAACATATGAAAAGAGTCTGTATCATGAGGTTGATCAAATTCGCTGCTGTCGACATCCATTAATTCGACAGAACACACATGAGCATAGGGTTCGGAGGGTTCACTTCCCAACTTGTAAATGTTAAGCTCAATTGACTTCTTCCCAAAGGATAGGGTCATAGAGCCGTTTCTACAATTAATTACTGCGTTGGAAGTGGCCAAAAAGGGTCGACCGAGTATCACCGGAATTTGATTGCGTGGGTTTGCTACAGGTTGTGTATCTATAACGATAAAGTCCACAGGGAATATGAATTCCCCGACTTTGATTAACACATCCTCTAGCTCACCCCTAGGTTGGGTGATAGATCGATCGGCCATCTGAAGAGTGCAATGCGCAGGTTTTAACTCTCCGATCCCTAATTGCTCATACACAGAATACGGAAGCAAGTTAACACTAGCACCTAGATCGAGTAGAGCACGATTGATATTTTTACCCCCAATAGAGATTGAAATTGTAGGACTTCCGGGGTCCTTTCGTTTCTTGGGAAGTTGTTGTGTAAAAGCTGTGCTCACATTACTCGCAAGGAAAACTTTTTTAGGTACTTGAACTTTTCTCTTCCTAGTGCACAAGTCCTTTAGGATTTTCGCATATGACGGAACTTGCTGAATAGCATCTAGGAGAGGAATGTTTATGTTAACTTGCTTAAAAATTTCCACGATCTTCTCCATTTGTGGACTTGGTCTGTTGCCCCTTAACCTGTTTGGATAAGGTGCTTGATCAATAAGTTTTGGGTCCAACGTTTGTGGAGAAGACTGTGGGGATGGATTCGATCCCAAAACTGGAGTGGGAATCGACTTAGATAGATTTGGCGAAATGGGCGAAGGGTTCGAGTCTTGGGGAAAACGGAGAATAGGCTCGGGTGAAGGTGGGAGACTAGACGAATTAGGGGAAGAAGAAGAAGCTGGGGTATCATTGGTATCACTATCATCACACTGCTCACCCACTCGGTCATTCAGCACTTTTCCCGATCTCAACGTGGTAACAGCATTCACATTATGACTTTGTGAATGGCCAGGATTCGGTAGGGGTTGAGATGAGAGTTTCCCTTTCTCTCTCGCACTCATTGCGGCGTTTAACTGTGCGATTTGGTTTTCTATTGATTTGATACTCTCACCATGGGAGGAGGAGTTTTTCGTTAGGGTATCAATAGAAGACCTTATCTCAGCCGAATTTTGCATGGATTGTTTCATGAACATATCCAAAGTTTGTGCAAGCGAGTTGTCAGTACCGGCCATTTGTGGTGTAGAAATGTTGGCCGGATTTTGGAAATTCTGTGACTGAAAGGGGGGCTGATTCTGTGGTTGTGGTTGCTGTGGAGGAAGTCTTTGATAATTGCTTTGTTGGTTTTGATTCCAAGCAAAGTTAGGATGATTCCTCCATCCTTGATTGTACGTGGAAGAATAAGGGTCGTTTCTAGATCGCTGCTGAAAAGTAGCATTAGCTTGAAACGATGCATTCATAGGACATTCTTCCGTTAAGTGTGAAGGATCCGAACAGCAACCACAGACGGTCTTAGGAAGCGTGGCCTGATTTAGGGAGAATGATGAGAACTTGTTTTCAATAGCATCGAGTTTCTTCTGAATTGCTGCCATTTCGGCTTTTACTACGATAGAAACATCGAGCTGGTGAATACCTCCCTTAGTTGAAGGTGGTCTTACGCTTTCCCACTGCAAAGTGCTTTCTGCGAGATCTTCCAGATATTTCCAAGCTTCACCATCATCTTTAGACATGAAATTGCATTGACACATTGTTTCAAGCATCTGCTTTGTCGCTGGATTAATGCCCTCATATATAATCCGACATAAATCCCATCTTTGTATTCCGTGATGGGGGCATTGGACAAGCAGATCTTTGAAACGTTCAAAGCACTTCCAAAATGGTTCATTGGGAAGCTGGGTGAACTGGTTAATCTCGCTCCTAACATGTGCAGTCTTATGATTTGGGTAAAACTTCTTAAGAAATGCTACGACGAATTCATCCCAATTAGCGATAGAGTGTGCGGCAGTATTATAAAGCCATTTTTCTGCCAAGTCGCACAGTGTGAATGGGAGAAGACGTAAGCGCATAGCATCTAAAGTCAATTGTGAAGTACCCATCATTGCGCATACGTTTTCGAATTTGGTGATGAAAACGTACGCGTCTTCCGATTCAAGCCCGTGAAATTTGGGCAGCAGATTGATGTAGTGGGGTTTAATCTCGAAATTATCCCCGTTAGGTGGTGGAAGAGATAGACAAGTAGGAAGAGGACCACGAATAGGATAGCATCTCTCTTGGAGAGAGATGCGCGGTGGATTCTGCGCACCTGCGGGTGGTGGCAGCGTGGTGTTATACTCTGATGGAGTGCCGTCCATCTCGGTTGATGTGGTGTGTGGTGGGGGAAAAGAAGATGAAGAAGTACCGACTTCGGCGTCGATAACAGGAACGCGGACAAGACGGGCACTAGGATCCCGTGTCCAGCCGAGCATGCACTAAGCGGGTTTAGTGCAAGTGGCAGCGTGTGTGTGAATTAAAATTGGCTTGTTTTGAAAAAGTGGGACTCAAGACAAATCTCCCTAAAATGCACAAGCAACCCTAGAACTAAGGTTACCTAGGTCAGTCTCTAGACAGCTCCTAACTAAGGCTAGCAATAGACCTCAAACCGCCTCTTCACGAACAAGTACGGCCAGGTAAGTGGGAAGGAACCACCACTACAGTGGGCCTAATTAAAAACCACTAGCCTAGACACCGCAATGTCAGTTAGGATAAACGGCCGATGCCTATACTAGTCTTTTTCCTATTGAGCTCGACAGTCCTTAGAGTCTGGTCTAGATATTTTTTTAAATTAATGAAGGGTTGTTCTATATGCTCGGTTTGTGATTTGTGGGGCTTAGGAAGGGTGATGAAATCCCCACCTAATCTTGATTTGGTCTTTGCCCCTTAAAATCCGTATTAAATATGCAAAACAAAACCAATCACAAAACTTTTTGCAAAAAGATTTTTGAGCGGCGCAATTTTGCAAAGAATCCTGCAGAAAATAGATTTTATTGGATTTGAGAGGAGAGAGAAGGAGTTGAGAATATTACCAGAGAATTCTGTAGCCCTAATCCCTCCAAGAAGCCGCGTTTACGCCGCAGGAAGCACCTTAGTGCCGCGGTTCCGCCGCGAGGTGGAGAGATCAGTTGATGAAAATTTTTCTGTGATCTCCTTTGCTCCTCTGGATCTCTAAAAATCTCTCTGTTTCCTGTTTTCCTCAATTCTGTGACTCCAGATCTCCTTGCAAAAATCCACGCACTAATCGTTAAATATGCAGTTTGCAGTTTTTTTTTTAATAATGATATGGCTCGTCTAAGAATTCAACACAAATAGTAAAAATAAAAAATTACGCACGTATCCCCGGCAACGGCGCCATTTGATTGTTACGAAAAATCGTGTTTTTAGTTTAACCGCAATCAATAACGGTGTCGCACGTAGCTAGACCGAGATGAGTACGGGTCGTCCTCTGGGAAACGTGGAACCTTTTAATTTTACTTTAGATGTGTTGAAAAGGAGAAAGAAATAAGAATGGTTGTAGGATGGTTTCTAGATCTACGTTTAATAAGAATGTAAATATAGATCTAGAATAGTTTAAAGATGTGATTAATTATAATAAGAAGGGCTTGTAGGGTTCGTTAGGATTTAGTAGTTATGAATGATTAATTAAAGTTACCCTTTTTATCCATTAATAGATTTAGAACTAGAACGACGGCGATGCGTGTAGATTAGGGTTTCTGGAGGGAAAAGGAATCCCACTCTTAACCCTTATCTCGACACGGAACTCCGTTCATATCTAGCCTTTACCAAAACAATCATTAATCTAATCTCTAATCGCGGTCGGAACTAGTAAAGAATTGCTAGCGCGCCCGATTAGGATGTTAATGATTATTTTGATAAAGTTCCTAAACTTTATAGGACTTAAAAAGGGTTTAGATATTTTTCATCGTTCATTAGCCTACCCTAATCCTACGAACCCTAACAAGCGGAGAATTACTCGCGCATGTTGGGAGAAGAATATGAAAAGAATGAGATGGAAAACATAATGTAAAAGAAAACAAACAATTAAATAAAAACTACCTTTATTAATCAACTCCTTCAACTACACTTTTTATTCCATAGAAAATGATTACAAAACTTGATTTGCTTCTCGATCTTTCCTAGGGAGGTAGTCGAACAGTCGATGATCAGCCTGGATGCGTGAGCGTCGGGAGCTTCGTGATCTCTTCGGCTTGATAGCTTTTCCAAGAGGCCCTCGGTGCCTTTATATAGTGCAAACCCAGAATATTATTGTTGAAAAGTTGGTAAAATTTATCAACCATCAATCTCCCAAAATATTGCCTTCTAACCTCTTCAAACTGCGGCGGATCCGCGGCAAATGAGGGCTAAGGCCGCGGATCCGCGGCCCTTTAATCTCCATCGTTGATAATTTTTCTGGGGCTCTCTGATGGTGACATTTGTCAATCCTAGGCATCTTCAGAATCTGAAAATATTTTCTCGGTTGCTTCCAGACTTAGTCTCCAAGTTTGCTTCTTAATTTGGCAAGTTTTCTTCAACAAATTGATTTGTTTGTTAAATCCTTCATAACAACTTGGAAATATTCTGCACAACAACTCAAATAAGATTTTAGTAGACTTTGTTCTACTAGGATTAGACCAATAATATTATTTGCATACATTTTCCTACCAAATGATAATTAAAATATATTAACACATGGAAAATAACGTTTTTACACATAAACCCTCATATGTATAATATATTATAATAAAGTCCTTTTTTGATATAAAAATGGTAGGAAAAATGTACTACAAATGTGCAGTTTTATCGACTGAACATGCGTCTGGTGCGCATGGAAATCAAAGTCCATGAATGTGCCATACATGCGCACAGAAACAACATCTAAGTGCATCGGGTGTGCACGAAACATCTGTCGTCGGCAACATGTGTGCCTGACAGCAAAATCAGGTGCATCTGACATGCACGAAAAATCTCGAATTAGTGCATCTGGTGTGCACCAAATCGCATCTCGTAACAGGCGCCCAACAGGCGCTAAAAATCCAATCCGGTGCATAAAATGCACAAAACAAATGTCGAGCATCACCCTCGAATTCGAAATCCAGTGTATCCAAGTGCACAAAATACATGTCACTGCACTGCCAGCATATATAAACTATACAGAGTGCAGGAACCAAATCGCGTGCGTGCATACGCACAAAATCAACTCAACTGTTTAAAACCGTAAAATCACAAACATGTGAAACTAAAGCACGAAAACGATATCAAGTGCAACTCTGTGCAAAGATCGTAAATCCTCAATCATCAAAATCAAATCATACGAATAAATCACCCCAAAACATTGAAATCAATAATGGCGGAATAGTACCGCTCAAGCGCATCCTCTAAGAATCTCGGCCAACTGTCACGGTCCCTAGTGGGACGTCTCGTCGATGATCATGAACTCTGGCCTGCTGGTGTGCGTAACCATGACCACTCCTGTGTCAAGGTCTTCACTGTGAATTACCAATCTTTCGGTCCATCAGCTCATCGGCCCTGTCAGGTGTGCTAACGGGGACGATTCCATTCTGGCACTTCTCTGGTCATCTCTTGGTCAATCATCGCGACCACTCGTAAGACAGCATATTACTGGCGTCGGCCTCTGGCTCTCTGAATGTACGTGACACCTCTGATCCTGGGTGCAAGTATCATTGCAGCAGGATCCTGGAAGGAATCCTGCTCACGGTCTCTTCCATGTCTCGTCTCTGCCAACTGTCCGGAAGTCATTGTCCTATCCTATATCTGCATCTTGCTCTGGAACGACTGCATACTCATCGCAACTCCTTCTGGAAGGTAAGTCCAAGTACCATGCCTCGGCATGCGCATCGCCTCTCTGATGTCGGCAGAGTGGAACGTCATCTCATCTAGATCTGGTGCGAACCTTTTACTCCACTTTTCTCTAATGTCGTCTGCTTTGGACTCGTCTCGTTGCGGCTGCATGGACTGAGCTCCAACGGCTATCCTCGTATCTGGAATCTCTCAAGAAATGCATCTCACCACCTAGCATCCGAATTAAGTCGAGCCATCCAATCGATTCGTCAAAATCTCATAATCCCCCAAGAGCTCAACATCTTGGGTACAGTTTAATAGTATCGAGTACATACCACAGCATCGGTGGTCCAGCCGTAGAAGGGCAAACCCAAGCCTCACTAATGGCGCCGCAGAACTGCCGCAAACCCTAAGGTTCAAAGGCTTTCACACGGTCATTAAGTCGAGTTAGGGTTTCATTCTTCTAGAGGGACCATAGAATTGCCTGCATGTCTTTCCGACTACCTTAAACTTGGAATAATAGGTTTCTGACATTCGATCGTCTCTGTCGACTCCCAACGTCTCCGCGTGAAGTCGTCTCTAGCTGGAATTAATCTATCTGATGACCTCGCATCGGGGCAGGCGAACGATCCACATGTCCTAGTCATTCATCCTCGATGACTAGCGACCTTCTATCATCTCTTAGTACAACTCGTTCTGCACTAACGCCAGCATCTGGGGCAATATCTCGTCGTTCGCAGCAATAACTGGCTCGCTCGTCTGCACGCTGAACAGTGCCTCAACCATCATGAATAAGCAACACACCAACGGTCATCAAAATCTGGCTGGCCTCTGCCAGTGGCCCAATCCTCTGATACTGATCGGCACGTCCGAGAAATCTCATAAAGGCGATCCGCCAAACGCTCGTGGTACGAAAACACAATCAAAAGACACCTCTCTACAATCGGGTGTCGCCGGAATTTTGCCCTGGTCAGTCCTCGTCCGTGATGAGCTCGTGCTGACCGCAACTCTAGCCGTAGCTCTCCCTGCCCGTAATCGTGGCAGCAAAACCAAACTGGTAACGATGAGACTAGATCAGGAAGGAATATAATACTGAACAAGGAAATGTACATCCTAAGGCTTCTTAAGTGGAGTGGCGTGTCGTAAATATGCCGCGGAACATATCAACGGTACGTCACTCTACTTTAGTCACCTATTCCATCAACCAAGGGTCATCCTACGCTCCGAAGGTTAAAACCTAACGCTCTGATACCAACTTTGTCACGTCCCGAAAGTACGGAACATGACCGGCACTTAAACTACGAAACGTCTCAAGGCGTACGTAATCTAAGTAAACCGAAAACCCAGAAATCCAAACCAAGAAAAGAAGTAGAGTGAAGGAAAACCAATTTAAAACAAGTAGTTTTAATAGCATAAGCAGAATTATGCGGTTTTTAAGAACATCAAAATTTTTACTGAAAATTTCGGCAGAGTCTCCTTTGTAAATACTGGCCCCCAAACGGGATACAACATGAATAGTATACGAAATCAAGAAAAAGGCATCCCCAAGCGGGAGCTAGCTCTTCGTCAATCGACGGTCACAACCACACAAGCAATATAATATACAACGCCGAAAGGCGAGGATCAAAACTCAAAAGGAAACTCAAAACCACCAGAAATATAACGAGCGACTCTAAGGTCGAAAGAATAACCAACACTGGTCTCTATCTCAATAAATACATGTTTAATTGATGGAATTTACTAGATACAACGGAATAATATTATACAAGGTAATATGATGGGTACGATACAAGAAAAACCCACCTACTAGCAAGTCACCCGAATGAAACTGAGCCCGCAAAGCCGTAATGAAACCTGTACGGCAAACCTGCAAGAAACTGGGGCACAACGGGGGTGAGTTGCCAACTCGTGAATAGAAAAATATCTACGCACAGAAATCGCATAAATAACGCAACCCTAGGTCAATGATCATAATATATCCTCAAAAATGTATATAACACGTAGCCTATAACAAGGCTAGGGTAAATATCTAACCCGAGTGTAATCTCATGTGCCCGTGTCAGTGCCTCAGGTAGCAATATATCATATGGATGATGTATGAATGCATAAAACAGAATGCATGTACTGAATAAAACTGGTTTCATAAATCAGTAAGATTTCTGTATTTTAAAAGAAATGAGGTACCATATATGAAATCAGCATAAAACAGTGCCCAGCATCGACACAAAACAAGTGTCCAAATACCTCGATATCTCTGTGTCACAATCTATGTACCTCAAGTCTCAATATCTAGGGCGCCGTCGGTCCAGACCGGCCCCTACCATCCATCTCAAGACAACGACGGTATCCTCCGGATATCCGACGCGTTGGGTAATATCACCGGTAGGTAGTGCTCCCCTGCCAGGCTCACATCGTCATCATCACGCGCTTCTTGCCCCGGGGTACCTTACCGGGTCCACCATGTACCCGAAACGGTTCATCCGTCTCCTCGAATCGGGTCTCGAAATCCATCAGCAAACTCATGGTGGACGACTCATACATCATGGGAAAACCGCACTTTTTATTTTAAAAGAGGGAAAAGGTTTATTTATGTTCTTGCGGTTTTCCTCCAAATCCAGAAAATCTCATGGAAATCCGAATTCAAAACCTCAATAACACGTAAAATGGTGAATATATGCATGAAAATCCATGAATGCGGCATAACAATGAATAACAGTATGCATGAAGTAGCAGGTAATAACTACAATGTCTAAACTAACATATAAGGCAAGTACACTAATATCATGTCTAACTATTAGCTAACAGGCTATGTCAAGCAATAATATTTTCTAAGGTGTACGTGACATGGCAATTACCGATGAAGATGTGTGTGAGCCGGCAAATAAGTGTACGTGGTACATACGCATCATCGGTAATGGTGCTAGTGTCCGAACAGCATGATATCAATAATGGAGTATGAAACATAAAATAAGCATGCGATGCGAAGCGGACCACAAAAGAAGAGCGGGAGCTGAAAACTAGACGCAATTATAACTAATCTGCATTAATCTAATATAAGTCCTACAAATGGTGCCTTTTGAAATAACACGAATCATGGGGTTTTGAAAATAGGGGCTACGGTGTTTTTATGAAAAGATAAGTCTTTTGAAATATCCGTAGGATCCCTTGGGCTGTCTTTTAAAATACCCACGATTTGTTAGTTTTTGAAATAGGTAGGAGTCTAATCTAATCTAACAACTACACTAAACTATACGGCTGAACTAACAAGCTGAACTACAGGTACGGAAACCGCCTATCATCTGAGTCGATACATATACATACCTGTATATGTATAGTCGGTGATCCCGCCTCAATAATATCATATCCGATACCATATCTATAATCAGGCATCCCAAGTCAAGAGTGCGGATCAATCATCAATATAGCTCGTACGTAAATCCGTCGTACGGCATCCCAATCTGGGTACGGGTCAATATCACATTCATCATACTATTCACCTGGTATCCTCTTTATCAAATATCATGATCGGGGTACTGATCTACGTCTAGTACCATACTGATACCGCCTACGTATGCATGGACGTGTGTGAAACACTACGTCAAGGACCCGCTACAACGTCATGTCGTATCTCAAATACGAACCCTGCTATATCACCGATCTCACGGCCTCAAATCAAATCTCATCGACTCAGCTCAATCCTAAGTATCATCCTCAAATCCGTATGTGAACACATAGTCCCATACCCATGTGAACCCATAACTATAAAGAATCCCATGAGCACATATCAATAGGAATGTATGCAAGTATGTATGTGTGTATGTGTAGTGCAACACTACCCTAGGGTTCGCAACACTAAAGTAATCCAACACACCAATATCCATCCTAAGCATCGTTATTAATCCCAAATAACATATAATAATTGTTGGTGTGTATACGCATCCGTATACACCACCACGGACTGCGGGGGTGCTATACGCCATCCACCCGACTTCTCCCCGTAGATATAAATCTACTCACCTGGTCCTCGCTAGCCGGTGCCGACGTCGCCACGCGCTTGCTTGTCGTCTCGAAGTCCACATGGGGGTACCTACATATCATAACGCACCATATCGCATTAAAACTAAATTCGAAATCGAAACGGCATACGAAAATCAAATCGGCACGCGTATCACGCATAGGTCCAAACCTATCGCCTACGCATGCAAGAATAGTCAAACCAACCCTCGATGTCGATGTACAAACGTCAAACCATCGAGAAAAATCCAATCACACTCATTTGCACAATTACAAGCACTAATTATAATATATAATAGCTTACAATTCCCAAAAACCCCAATTTCACTTAAAAAGTCGTTTTTCCGATAATCTAGCAAGCACAATTCGCCGTTTTTGTACAAAACATGATGTTTAAATGAATGTAGCGGCCAATATACTTGTTAAATATCTTAAATAAGTCATAGAAACAATTTCCGGAATTTAATCTCATTAAATTCCAAAAACCCTAATATTCTAGTTTACAAAATACCCTTTTTAACAATTTCATAGCAAAAATGCACAAACTACAATTTAGGTTGGATTTCCATGAACTAAAGTGTTAAACTACACTTAATAAAGTTAATAATATGATAAAAACTCTAACCATATTTTTAATCTCATATTTCGAATTAAATCAAAAAAACTAGTTTGCAACAAAAAGCTTAATTTGGACATTTTTCAAGTAACAACTTGTAATTAACAACTAGATTAGTTTTCTACAAAACTAAATATGTTAATCCACCTCACTAAACCATACACAATCAAACACAACTCATTTGCACAACAAACCCTAACTTGAAATCTTTAATCATGCAATTAAACTCATATAACCCAAATTAACACTTAATTAACTTAGCTTTAAGAAATTAAGTAACAAACTAAGCAAAAAGCTTAGAATTATACCCAAAAACATTTGAAGATCCACAAGCATCCATGGCCCTCCAAAATGCTCTCTTTTGACAAGGATCCATGCTATACGGGCTAAGCTAAAATGGGTAGGAGTCGGATTTGGGTTTTGGGATTTTTTTGATGGATTTTGGGGCAATTTTTGATGAAGTTTTGAAGAGAAAAGAGAAGGGAAATGGGGGGGGGCTGTTGCTGCAGTAGGAGAGGGGGGCTGCTGGAATTGGAGTGGGAGAGGAGAGAGAGCGAGGTAGAGAAAGTGGGGGAAGAAGTCAAAGTCAATTCAAGGTCAAAGGTCCACCTCATTTCTCCATTTTCTTTTCTTTTCTTTCATTTCTTTCCTTTGAAATTCAAGTGGGGAAAATAAATGGGGGCTGCTGAATTCTTCAAGGGGAGAAGTGAATGGGAGTGTGTGGATGTGGGTACGGGTGTGGGGTGATGAAAAATGATAAATACAATACCCCAAACATCCATTTACGCAAAAAAAAAAGCCTTTTTTCTTCAATAATTTCTAAACCGTTTTGGCAAATGATTTCGTTCCAAAAACCACATGATAAAATTTTATTTAATGTTTTATGATGCACAAAATTTTTTTCAACTCATTCCAATTTGTAATTTTCCCTAATTAAATGTATTAGTGACGGCTTAAAATAATAATAAAATAATATTTTTTTCAGAAAATTTGAAATTTCACCAGCGGCTCAATAAACACCAAATAATAGCAATTACATACCTAGAATATGTATATTTAATTTTTATAATAAGATATTTGTATTTTGACTTTTTACAGAAAACCCCCTTATTTTACCGTTTTTTTCGAAATTTCACCGAAACGATTTTCAAAACGTTACAGTAACATAGAGAGAATCAGAGTACATGTTAAGATAAAGTACAACCAGATAGCATACTATCATGTCGAGCAAGAAAGTCCTCCCTATATATGTCCAAGCATCCATTACAATATACATCGTATGTACAGTAATGGCCTCTAGGGCATACATATAACTAACAATCTCCCACTTGCACTAGGGCCATCTGTTGTGGTATCACATACCCAACAATTAGCTGTGGTCGAAGTATCTCATACTCAACCATCCCATAAAAGTCTCTACTGGGAAAAAGGCCTTTGTGAGTGGATCCGCGCTGTTGTCCTCTGTGTCTACTCTCCTAACCTCGATCTCCTGGAGATCAACCATCTCCATGATCAGGTGATACTGCCTAAGAATTATATCTGGATTTCTGATGGGACAGGCGTTCCTAGGCCAAAGCCATAACTCCATTGTCACACAATGGTAGGAACGAAGTTCATCTCATGAACTTATATATATCCTGACTGCCTCTTTGGTAGCATCTTTGGTAACGATGTATCTTGCCTTTAATCATCTAGTATGTCACGGTATCTAGCTTGGAACTCTTCCAACATACCGTCCCTCTACTGAAGGTAAAGACAATACCTGCGACTGACATTCAGTCGTACTGAACCTTTCCAGTGATTCTCCCCAGGATATATTGATACCATCTCACTACATCTAGTAAGAATCCTAATATCTAAATAGATCTATCTCATTGATCCATAACCTAAGATTTAGGAGGTATCACCTCGATCCGATATGGAGAATCCTTGTGATAAGCGGAGATTGACCGATCGCAGCATAGGAAACTCCTTCCTTTTCAAGAGTATGTCATCCACGTACTCTACGAGGATCACCACCATACTCCCTAGTACCTTTTTGTATATACAAGGTTCATCTACCATTTTGATGAAGTCAAACTCTTTGACCACCCCATCAAAACAGATGTTCCAACTCTACGATGCCTGCTTTATCCTATGAAGCATCTTGCACACGTTTCCGCTGCTCCCACTGTCTATGAAGCCCTATGGCTGTGTACTTATAGACGCTCTCTTCTAAAACATCATTTAGAAAAGCTGTCATGACACCCAACCACCAGATATCCTAGTCATGGTATATAGCCGTGGCAAATAGGATCTGGATGGACTTAAGCATAGCTTTGAAAGTCTCAACTTTTCCATGTACACCAAGTAATCTTCTCAAGATATACTTGCTCCTGATGGGGATTTAACTCTTCAGATAAAGCAACCAAAGTCCATACTTTGTTGGTGTATAAGGATTCCATCTCAGATCGCTAAGCATCCAGCCATTCTTACATAGTCCCACTCCTGATGGCCAGCTCGAAACTAGTTGGGTCATCATCTCATGATGTAATCCTCGCTCCCACTATCATAGAGAAACCGAAGTATCTCTCAGGTGGGTGAAGAACACTACTAGATCGACGGAGAGGCTGAGGTTCGTTGGTTACTATTGAATCCTCGATTCTACAAAATCATTAGTTACAGTTTGTATAGCTGGAACTCCTTCCAGTTCTACCTCATGACCATTAATTTCTTCACAAGAAATTCCCTTTCACAAAGGTGGCATGCTGAGAAACAAAACATCTTTTGTTCCTCGGTTTGGTAGAAGATATTCCCTTGCGTATGCTTGGGATATCCAACAAACTTCCACAGATCTGACTTTGCCTCGAGCTTGTCCGGATTTTGCTTTTTAGACATAGGCCGGACATCCCCAAATCTTAACAAACTTAAGATATGGGTTCTTCCCTTTCCATATCACATATGAAGTGGTAGGCAACTGATTTGATTTGAACCCTATTCAATAGGTATGCAACTTCTCAAGTGCATAACTCCCAAAAGGAATAGGAAACTCAGTAGTACTCATCATAGAGCACACCATATCACATAGGGTGCTATTGGTCCGCCCCGATATACCATCGTGCTATGGTGTATACGGAGGAGTAATGCTGAGAGAGAATCTCATTCTCCTTTAGAATAGTCCAGGAATCCCGTGCTCAAGTATTCTCCTCCCTGATCTCATCAAAGGACATAATACTTATACCCGTTTTTGGTTCTCTACTTCTAACTTATATTCTGTGATTATCTGAAAAGTTTCGGACTTGTGTTTCAACAGGAACATATGTCTGAATCTAGAGAGATCATTAGTGAATATAATGTAGTACAAAGAACCGGTCTTGGCATGTGTAGACAGGGGACTTTCATACATCAGCATGTATCAATCCCAAGAGTTCACTAACTCTTTCTCTGTTTCCAATAAACAGAGCTGTGGTCATCTTATCTTTGTGACATGACCGACAAGTCTCATAAGATGTAAATTCAAACTAATTTAAACATGCATCTTTATGTAACTTCAGCTAGTCGGGTCGCATTGATATGACCTAGTCTACAACGCCTCAAGAAGGATTCATTCATTTCTGAACTTTTCCTCTTGTGTGTGTTCTGTATACTAAGAACTGTAGTTTGATTTAGAACGTCAATGTTTTTAGATAACGTGCCTGAACCGATCAACTCTTGATATAGGAAATGTTCAAAACATTATCCAACAATACAAAATTATATCCTTTCTTTACTAATAAAGAGACTGATATGATGTTGTATATCAGGTTCGGTATCTAATAACATTCATTCAGAATCAATGTATTCTGATAATACAGGGTGATAGTGACCAACAGACTTGGCTGCAACACTTGCACCGTTTCTATCTCATGAAACTTATCACCCATTCTCAGTTCTCTACCTATCTGTAGCCCATGTAATAAATTACATATGTGGGATCCTGATCCGGTATCAAATACCCAGGATGTAAAGGACATTGAGAAACAGTTCTGTGTAATGAAAACACCCGAAGAAGATGCATCAACATGTACTTTCTTCGTTTGGGCGGCACGGGAAATCTGGTATTCCCTATTTCCTGCTCTGTCTTATAACAATTATAAGTTGGAGCGGGACCAACGTTCCCCAGCTCAGTATAACAAGCGGGTTTGGTCAATATATCCGTATTATTATCTTGATTAAGGCGTGATATGGTCGCTACCTGGAGAAGAGAGAAGAAAACACTCAGCGTGCGCTTTTACAAGATTAGATTGGTTATCAATTTATCTAATTAGGATGTCTCCCACTGTTTTAGTCAAATCTTCCTTCAAACCCTAAAAGAAAAGACTAGCCGGGATTAATTACACGCTACAAGTTCGCCAATCTTTCAGCCAGGCCAGTGCCGGTACTTTGAGGGAGGTTCCCCGTGCTATCGCACGGACCTAATTAAAGTAAACCTCGTTTTTCCAGAGGCGTAACCCCGTTAACACCTTTCTAGACACCTACTTGATCGGCTAATTGTAATGTGTAAAAATCTCCCAGGAGTTACTCTTACTCGCAGCGGGTATCGGGATCCAACTATCTCATAGAAGATATTCAATCTCATTGCAAATTTCAACACTTGAAATTCCCAATAATATTTTTTTACCCCTAGCGTGCTATGAACTTGACGCATGCCAAACAACCCATAGTCCGCTAGTCAAGTTCAACCCGTACATTTCGTGATTGAATTAAACCCACCCATACGACCCTTGACGCATGCCAAACAACGCCGTACGAATACCCTAATCCAATTGCATCGTATGCTAGCAGATAAGCACTAGTTAGCTACTGTACACTACGCCTTGACGCATGCCAAACTACCGCAGCACGAATACTAAGTAGTACTTATCTGAAATGACGGAGGGCTACGCAGGTTTTTAATAAAACCATGAGCGTAATGAACTTGATATCGTTGTAGAATCGAGTGATTTTAAATGGAATGTTTTTGAGGCCTTTTCTAGTTTTGCTAAAGTGGTCACTCCCGGTGAAGGGATCGTCGGCTCTTTCCTCATCGAATAAGGTGCAGGATATTTCACAAATATCACTATGCAAAGCAAAAACTATAAAAACAATCAAAAGACAAACCGAGTTTGTAGCATTTGCTAGTTTCACTAAAGAGGTCACTCCCGGTGAAGGGATCTCGGCTCTTTCCTTATCGAATAAGGTGCTGGATGTTCTACAAGGAACGCCGCTATGCAAAGCAAGAACTAGAGCTACCGGTTTTTAAACAAGTTTCTACAACATCTTTAGGTTTCTTTTAGTTTCATTAATCTCATTAATGAAGTCCCATTTTATTATGCTTCACAAGCATCACATTTGAAACGAAATCTGCAATATAACATATATCTCATATATATAATATAAACATTCGTCTCAGGAAGTAATATGATCTCATCACAGAACATTGCAGCAGAAGAACATATATGAAATATTGGATATACTAGGACGTCCGTGTTTTCAATACGAGCCTGTATAAAACACGGATTCCACGGTCGCGATAAATAGCCAAACCCACATCCCTAGACCCCTACGAGAGCGGCAAGCAACACTGCCAATTCTAGGGTTAGGAGACCCTGTCTCGACTCCTCGAGATGGTCTCCCACTGGACCCCAGAACCCTGTTACTTGTGCTCCCCGCCTTCGGTCTACCTAATGCGGATACAATGGTGACATCATCCTCAGCCCGGAAGTGCCCCAATAAAAGAATATTACATACAATGAATTTTACATGAATGAAAAAGAAAAAAACTCTCATCTCACATAAAACCCTCGGCTATTCAAAACGCGACGATCCAATATAATATATCACAGCAACACATAATATCTCATATCATCAACGTAAGCAAGTATGCGTATCCCGATTGTCGTTGATGTATAGCAACGAAGCCGGCGATACACCACATACTACGCTTACGGTCACAGAAAAGAAAGTGTAAAACTACAACAGTTGGAATCCGCAACCTCCTTAGACATCGCATGCCTAACCAAATGAATTCCTTAGACATCGCATACCTAACTATTATAAACCCCGCATTTTTGTCTCATTATCGAAAACACTTTTCAATATCTAGTCGGGCAATTCAACAAGATTCCTGATTGTCCTGATCGAATGCTCGTCGCAAACTTTAGTAGACGGCCGCACCCCCGATGCCGTCGATGAAGTGCAGTAAGGAGGAACACCGCTGCCGCGGGCACCCGAACGGATGCTTTTGGCAACGGGGTTCTCCTATAGTCACTTGGTCGGGGCTTTGGGACGTGGCTGTCTATTAAGTTTACCCGCCGAGTATCCGCGTACGCTACGTGATTGCGACGGACTTTTGATCACATCAAAATTCCGTGGCAACCGATCATCTGAGACTTAACCGCTAGATTTATAACATTCAAATTAGTTATCTCATAACTACTTGTGGATTCCAAATATTCTATCACAATCCAGATAAATAGACAATGTTAAACTTTCCGATCGAATAAGCAAACACTAAATTTTTTTCCAAATAGTTCTCAACACTTGAAATTAGTTTAAAAACATCCATCACATGCCACATTACCAATGGTCCAGCCGTAGAAGGGTCAAGACAACGCCTCACATGTGGCACGCTGTACTGCCACAAGCCCTAAGATTTAGAGGCAGTTCAAGACGGTCACATAATCGAGTTAAGGTTTATTGTCTTCTAGAGGGTCCACCGCGTTACTTGCACGACTTAGAACGTTCTTAAACTACGGAAAAATCCAACACTTGGAAATTTTCCGGCAGGGGAAAAAGTGAGTTATTGATATTCGTTCGAACTTATTAACACGTTCTAAAAATTATCCGGAAAAACTAAACAAAGTTAAATTATCCGATCGAATCAATGAGTCCCCAATACAACCCAGAAAACTCAACTTTTGAGTATAATTAAAAATTCCCAGAAGAATCAGGAAGTAACTAGGATAATTACTGTGCAAAAAACAAAGCATCATTTCACTGTACGGCTGCGGATCCGCGGCCAAAGGTAGGTCATGGCCGCGGTTCCGCGGCTAAATAATGGAATTAATGTCTCGTTTTTTTTCCGTAATTCCTAGAATACCCTGCTAATTTTTTTTGGGTATTTTTAATCCAGAAAAAAATCACATTTTTGGAAAATGTCCAGAGAAGGGTTCATATCGGGGTATCCGGGTTCGATCGGACTTTAAACTTCGCTTAGATTTCTTCTAAAGTTCTAGCTTGGCTCTGATACCACTGTAGGGTTGCTAGGCACACGCACAAGGGTCTACGAGGCATCAACCATGCCCGATTAAAAATTTAGCCGTGTTGAACAACCCAAAGCCGAATCTTTAGACTAGAGATTAGGCGAAAACAAGCATGTTAAACTCTTTAACACTAAGTGAGAGGGATTACAACCTTTGTAGACCCGGTCCTTCACTTCTTAAGCTCCGTGTTGAGGACCCTTCGCTGCGATCATCGTGTTCCGGACTCTCGAGAGGCTCCGCGAAGAGAAAAATGCAAACTTGCTTCCGATCTTCGATAACAAAGATGATCTACCTTGAAGTTTAATTAACACAAGCTAACACTCACTAAATGAAGTGAACACCCTCATCTAAATGGCAAGGGTAGATGAGAATGATGAAGTAGGATTTTTGCTCTCATTTATTATCTTTTTCTCACATTCATTCATCACTTGGAAAAAAGCTAGTAAGCTTTTTCCATGAAAGAAAGAAGAAGAAAGAAGAAGATGAATAATAATTGTTAAATCTTTTGTGATGAATAATGAAAAGACAATGATGAATAATGCAACCATGGTTGCTAAACCTTTGTAGAGAATTAACCAAGGGTGAAGGGTTTGAGTTAGGTTAAAGATGAGTCACTTGTAAATATCTTTTCCAAAACAAAAGAAAAACCTTCTAGAAACTTCTAGAAAGTATTAACCCAAATCAAACCCTAATCTTGTTTAATCTCTACTAAACATGTTGCATTAATAACCATATCATGTTACAATATTATATATCACATATATAATATTTATTGTAACAAAATAAAATAATACAATTAACATATATCGCATATATATCAATGTATTACCCGAGTGAGAAAAAGAATCTTTTAGTGAGCTAATATTAGTTAATGTAATTTAATATATCATATATATTATTATACATTAAATTATCGAATCAACACTTGATCCGACAATCCGGCTATATCGCATATAACCGACTAATATTTATCCGTACCGATTCAGCGAATCAACACTTGATCCGATGACCCGGCTGATATCAAATATCACGAGAATAGAATACGGTATCTCATATCGCATTATCCTCGGTCCCGCACATATCACATATGTACCCCTACTCCGTTTTGCCTGAGCCAAGAAACCTCTGTGTAGGACTCTAAAGAATCGTCAATACTCCGGCAGTAGGTGATGATCATATCAAACACCCACAAGCTGCAAGCGGTCAGCTAAACGTAACAGCCACCCAGGTATTGAGCGCTCAGAAGATCAACAAGCAAGCCTGTACATTCTCTTATGAATCCAATCAGTAACACTCCCGTACAGTCCGGTCTCGTCGTCTGATATGTCGCATATCTCGCCTAGGGGTGGTATACGTCAGACCCCAGTAGTTTGATAAGTCGTGTCGATATGAGGTCTATAACAGTTTGAGAAACTACTGATAACACTTACCAGTAAATCTCAGCAACCCTGACCAGGGATTTCCAGTTATAGCCAATCGAACACAGCACAACATCAACTCCCTATACCGGGAGAGACGAATCCCCTCCTATCGCTCATTGCCTCCATGTGATTCGGGACTGTACCCAAAAGCCACCTTTTTGCACGCCCTCTTGGATGTGGTATGATGGAAATCAAAGCACAGTGGGAATCACATAAGACTCTATGACGATCTCGGGTCAACAGACTACTCTGTACCAGTGTCACCGAAGAACTGCCATCTGACGTGAGGTATAATACCATCTGGGAGTTCTCGGCGAGTCCGTCCAGTGTACCCAGTCTCTACTGAGCAGCCGTACACCATCCTTGATGTCAAACACCGATGGATATGGAATCATCCATCGCCCATCATATGGATGTCACGACCCGAAATATTAGCTCGTGACCAGCACTTGAATCACGCCACGTCTAAAGGCGTAACGGAATTCAAGTAAGCTGAAACCCAGAAATCTAAACCTTTTTAGAAAATAAAGGAGGTGAGGTTTTGAAATAAATGTATAAAGAAAACAAGTTTTCTTAATGCATAGAAAGAAACATGAATGATGCAAGTGCAATTTATAAGTTTAAAAAACATGTTTCGTCTTTTAAAAATTTTGGCAGCACCTCCTTTGTATATTTTGATCCAAAACCACAATACATAACAAGAATAATGGCATCCCCAAGCGGGAGCTAGCTCTTCGCCAAACGGCGAATCAAAACCACGCAATATAGTATAAATAAGTATACGACGCCCAACGGCGAAGTTCACCACAATAGATAAATGAAAGAGCAAGATATAACCCCAAAGGGAAAATAAAACCCATCGCTCAATCTCACAACTACAAGTCTCACTAAGTCTCATCACTTACACAAATACAACTTTGATTGATTGATGGAGTTAACTAGATACAATATGAAATGTATATACAAGAGTAGGAATGATACAAGTGTCCCACCTACCAATGCAAAACACCCGAATAGAACTGTGTGCCAGCGAAGCCGCTACTGATCCAAGCGGTCACCTGCAAGAACTGTGGCACAACGGGGGTGAGTTGCCAACTCGTGAATAGAAATATATCTACAAGTAGAAATTGAATAAACAACGACTCCTAGGTCAACTATATCATAAGGTAATACTATGATATCTAGAGTGACCGGGTCGTATATGTGCCAACAAGGTAGTCACTATCTATAAGCACGTGGATAACATCCAACAGTAATAATCAATGCATGCGGATATGTGGATCTCGTCCACCCATAAATCAATGTCTATAAGCATGTGTGTAATCTCCCATAGTAAAATCAGTGTATGTATCTATGTATGTATGTATGTATGTGGATCCAGTCCACGCGTCAACCACTGACGCCACAGTATCATGCATGTAAATATCATAAAAGAGTGTGCATGAAAGTATGAGGATATATGTATATCAACAGTGTCCCTCCCGACACATCAAATCATAGAACCTGAGTGCCTAGCATCGACACTCGAAAACATCATGAAAACCGTACCCAGCATCGGCACGTAAATCCTCATATATCTCAGGCGCCGCATCCTCAGATCGGCCCTCAGGCGCCGCACTCGCTGGTCGGCCTTCATATCCATCTAGCTACTCCGGTCGGTATCCTCCGGATAACCGCCGAGTCTATATACTATCACCGGTAGGTAGTGCTCCCCTGCCGGGCTCACCGTCTAACATATACGAGTCTTCTTGCCCCGGGGTACCTCACCGGGTCTACCATGTACCCGCAATCGGTGCCTACCACTCCTCGAATCGGGTTTCACATGCCACTCTCAGAACCGAGAAAACGCATGATGGACGCACTGAAATATCATATCAAGAGAAACCGGTTTTTTTTTTAAAATATAACATGCTTCCTTTTGAAATAGCCACGGTTCTCAAATCCAGAAATCTCATAAAAACAGCATATTTCGATGCGTAAAATAATAGAGCATGATGTATGCGACATGTAAAAAGAAATGCGAGCATATCCGTGTATCATGCAATATGGAATAGTGATATGACATATTAAGGGAAAATCGCTCTTTTAAAATGATTCCAGTTTTTAAAATATAACATGTGGTTCCCAATTTTACAATAAAACAGGTTAATTATGTAGGTACAATATGTATATGCGCAAGTATGAAGGTATCAATGTATATGTCATGATGCAGCAACCCTACTGTGTAGTGACATGGCAATTATCGATGATGAAATGTGTGAGCCGACAAATAAGTGTGCGTGTAACATACGCATCATCGATAATGGTGCAGGTGTACTATCACAAGCATATGCGATGCAATAATAATATCATGAATGCAGCAAGTAAACCATCAGCTACAGCTATAAGGCATACATAACTATCATATGTTCGAGTCGGTGAATCTATCAATAGGCATCTAGCCCAATAACATCGCGTACGATATAATCCCTCGTATGGCAACCTCTAGTCAAGGGTAAGGATCAATCATCAAATCAACTCATCACGCACGGAATATCATCGTGCGGCGGCATTAAGCTAATAGGGATCCTATCATCCTATACACCAATTGAGGGTATGGCCTAATATCACATACGGCCTATCATCCATGATTCACAACATTCTATATATAAATATGACCCTATATACCTATGTCCCAGGTCGCATCTGCAATAATCTCATATCAGGGGACCGATAGGGTATAAATCATTTCGATCGACTCGCATCCGTATACCATCATATCATATTATCATCTCAGTATATCATCAAATTCGTCTTGTATTCTTTCATCGCATTTATGTCTCATATCATGTCGAGTTTACATAAACATGCTATCTATACTAAGTATAAGCATCTAATCTAACAAACGCACCCGAACCATACAATCAGACTTTTAAAGAAGTGAATCGTAGTTTTTAAAGCAGGGGTTACGGTGTTTTTAAAGAAAAGATATCATTTGAAAATCCGTAACATCCCTCAAGATATACATTTAAAAGATACTTACGATTCTTGGTTTAGAAAAAGATATGGTTCGGATGACGCATCTACATCGACTATCTAGTCCTACAGAACCCTAAGCGGTAGTATCGCTAAACATCATCCTAGGGTAGTAGTAGCAGCATATCACACTTAACTATCATCTATTTTCTAGCATGGCTACATACCTATCTATATTCTAACCCTAGTTTCCTAATCTAGGTTTCCTAACCATACTCTATAAATCGGTTTCCATCAGAAGTTTGCGGGGGTGCTATACGCCATCCACCCGACTTCCCCGGTAGATATAGATCTACTCACCTGGTCTTCGCTCGCCGAAATCGATGACGCCGCGCTTCTTCGCCTCGGAATCCATTCGAGGGTACCTACAATAATAACCAATCGCAATACGTATTAAAATCAATGCAGAAAACCGATACAGCGCACAGTGTTCTCATAGGTTGGAACCTATGGCCCAAACATGCAAATCCAACAATTAACCCCTGTTGTCGATGTACGAACACCCGACAACCAAATACAAATCCAAATATCAAGAAAGTGCATTTAAAAATAGGGAAAATATCGCCTAAAACACACCAAAATGCTCCCAGATTTTCCGCAGATGGCAATTAGCCAAAACTACATATAGGAGGGGTCTAATTTAGTGCTAAATGAGCCCTGGAACAAAAATGGACCGATTCCCTTCTACTATGGCCGCAAATTGCGGCTAGAATGATTAAATCTGTGGCCTGGGCTTTGAGTTAGGGGCTCGGGTCTTGGTGGTAGCTTCCTAGGTGCCAGCACGACTCACTGTCAGCTCAATTTTATTTTAGGGGTCTCAGGGTGACAGCAGATTCCTAATTACCCTCCCAGATTTGCAGTTTTTCCAATGTCGGGTTTCTAAATCCGTGTTTTGGGGTTACTAGGGTCTGTTCCAGGTCACTAAACAACACCTAAGGCTTGTGGTCAGCCACTACACATCACCAATTTCAACAAACACCCAACCTCTTTCTAGGGTTTCCCAATATGTCACAAATCTCCACAATACGACATCTAAACATGATATCTCACAAAACTAATCTAAAGGGAAGAAATTATACCTCTTCTAGTCCACTCTAGGCAGTACTAACTTTCCAACGTCGTCAAAATCTCATTTTGCTAGGTCCATCGTGTAGAGGTTGAAGAGGGGATTAATATTTGTGAAGGGTGTGAAGGGTTTTGGGGCATGGTTGGAGATGGATCTATGGATTTTTGTGGAGGGTTTTTGGAGTTGAGGAGATGAAGGAGAGAAGAAGAAAAAGATGGAGCCAACAAAAGGGCAGCAGCCCCCCTCCCTCTCTCTCACAATTCACACACTCTCTCTCACTCCAAGCCCACCTAACCTAATCATTATGTCTCCTTGACTTTTCCCTTTTTCATTTTCTCTTTTCTATCCATCAAAAACCATAATCTAAAGCCCAGATGAAATGAAACATGTAATAAAATGAACATGTCATGGTGCACTAACCATGGAAACTGTAAAAACGCGGATTTGGTTTAATCGCGATTAGCAGTGCACTAATCGGGTTTTTATCGAAACTGCGTATAATAAATTTTAAAATTGCCAAATCCTTTAATTATATTATTAAATGAATAAATCATTTTAATTTCTATTTATTTCATAATTATTGGTATATATTTATATCCTTTTTTGAAAACCCCAATTTCGCAAATCGGCAGTTTTCGGGAAAAATATTATTTAAATATTAAATTCCTAAAAATAATATTTTATATTTTCTCCCCCCTTAAATAAATTCGGTCCCCGAATTTAAATTTAAACCCCAAAATCTAAAACATTTCAGTATTCAGCTCAAAACAGCAGGGTTCCGAAATCATGGAAATCGCAGAAATAACACAGCGCGTCAAGTGCGCATAAAAACGAGTACAAAACTCAAAATCGAACTCCATCAAGCGTTACGCAATCATCTGATTTGCACGCATATCCTCGGAGTTACAATAGAGATGCAGATCTCGAAATCCACTACTGAAATCCAATAAACACTAGTCAAATTCTATAATACGTGTATAGTACGCATCTTTTAAAAAAAACTCAAAATCTGAGTGAAAGACATGTAAAATCTTTTCTAAATCACCGCAGGAATGCGTAACTCACGGCATAACTGACGGACGCTCATTTTAAAATAATAATATATGTCCACATATGTTTTCTTAATTACACGATCCGTCGTTTTCAAAACATCCCAAAAGGTTTTCCTTTATAACGTTCGTGTCGCTCACGGACACGTAGAAAATAGCGAGACTATAGCTCCTCTGTTTCAAAAACCTCTTGGTAAACTTTTAATGAATGCAAAGTACTCAGGTACTGTCCTCAGATCAGTCCTGTTTGGCTACTACATAATATAATGCCCAACATGAAAACAAAATGCTCAAAAGCAAAATCAGCCTCAAAAGGCGTATCCAATAGTTGCATGCGTCAGGTGCGCATGGAAATCAAATCCAAATACAGGTGCTATAATACACAAAAGCAAAACTAAGTGCAACGGGTGTGCACAAAACATCTGTCCAGTGCAACGGGTGTGCACGACAACAACATCAAGTGCATCTAAAGTGCACTAGAACCTCAATCCCATGCATCCGGTGTGCACAGAATCACATCTCATATCATGCGTCCAACATGCGCGAAAATCCAACTCCAGTGCATATGTCCCGCACGAATGAAATCACATCCAATATGCACGGAAGAAAATCCAAGTCAAGAGCATCCCACATGCACGAGTAAAATCCCACTCAAGTGCATCCGATGTACACAAAACCCAAAATCGTGCGCCTAATATGCGCAAAATCCAACCAAAACGTGTCGGGTCCAAACCGATATCAAGTGCGATAAATATGCACAAATCAAAAACCAATACCATGGTGTATAAAAACATATCTCAAGTGCAATAACTATGCACAAAATGTAAATACTCAGTAGGTGCAGCTATGGTGCACGAAATCAACATCAAGAAACCCGTCATCAAAACTCAAATCCAAGCGATATAAGCTTGATACTCAGATCACAAACGCAAATCACAACAAAGGACATCGAGGTACACCTCCTACAATGTCGAGAAATAAATCGGTGCGCCTAGAAACTGGCAGAACAAGAGCATCCGCTCGTCTCCTGCTCACGGTCTGGCGTCCTCGGTCTTTGGGTCCTTATCTTCTCTGTGGATTTACCAATCTCGCAATTCATCGGCTCATCGGCTCTATCAGGTGTGCTAACGGGGACGATTCCGTTCTAGCACTTCTCTGGTCATCTCTCGGTCAATCATCATGACCACTCGTAAAGCAGCACGTCACTGGCGTCGGCCTCTGGCTCTCTGAATATGCGTGACACATCTGATCCTGGGTGCAAGTCTCATTGCAGCAGTGTCCTGGAAGGAATCCTGCTCAAGGTCTCTTCCGATCTCGCCTATGCCGAACTGTACGGAGGCTGGTACTCTTATATAATCTTTCTCGTTATCTGGACATCTGCGTGTGCCTCACACATTTCCTTGGAAACTGGCCGTATCTTAATGCCTCTGTAAGCATATCAGGTCTCTGATCTCGACGGGGAGTAACAATAGCTCGTCAGCGCCTCGCACGAACCTCTGGTTCCATTCACCTGTATCATCGTCCACTATGACGTCATGCCATGCTATCTGCGCACTATAACTGTCCTCGGCTACGGTCAACCCGAAGTCTCTCACACGGACTCGAAGTCACGAACTCGGTATCTTCATCACTCGGTAAAAGATATCTAGCCGAACACGTCTTCGGAAACTCGTCCCAACCATTGGAGATATACTCCATGTTCGTACGTCCTCGATCATCTCACAACGCATCTGGGTGAGGTCTTCTATCCGAACCCGGTCAACTATCTCGTCGACGATACCGAACCCTGGACTTCTGGGTGTGCGCAAAATGACCACTCCTGGTCCAGGCCCTCTCGTATAGTATTCCAGAAAGGTCCTGTCGAGGTCTCTCTCAAATCTCATTTCTGCTGAAATGCCCGGAAGTTATTATCTTTTCTATATCTGTTTCTTGTTCCGGAACGGCTGCATACTCCTTGCGACTCCTTCTGGAAGGTATATCTATATACTACGCCTCTGCACGGGTATCACATCTCTGATATCAGTGGAGTGGAACGTCACCTCATCGAATTCTCGTGCGAACTCTTCACTTCACTCGGCTCCAATGTCGACTGATTCGGACTCGTCTTCTCGTGGCTGCAAGGACTGCGCTCCAACTGCTATGCTCGTATCTGTAGTCTCCCAAGCAATGTATCCTATCACAAGGTATCCGAATGATGTCGAACCATCCGATCGATATGCCAAAACCTCATAATCCCCCAAGAGATCAACACCTTGGGTACAGTTTAATAGTATCGAGTACATGCCACAGCATCAGTGATCCAGCCGTAGAAGGGCAAACCCAAGCCTCACTAATGGCGCCGTGGAACTGCCGTAAACCCTAAGGTTCAAAGGCTTTCACACGGTCATTATGTCGAATTAGGGTTTCATTCTTCTAGAGGGTCCATAGAATTGCTTGCACGTCTTTCCGAATACTTTAAACTTGGAATATGGTTTCCTGACATTCGATCGTCTCTGTCGACTCTCAACGAATCTGCGTGAAGTCGTCTCTAGCTGGAATCAATCTATCTGATGACCTCGCATCGGGTAAGCGAACGAACCACATGTCCTAGTCCTTCACCCTTGGGTGGCTAGCGACCTTCCATCATATTTTCCTGGAAGCTCCGGCGATCTCAGCTCGTAAGCTCCGGAAGCGACATCCTATCAATCTCAGTAATAGCTGGGTCATCTTTCTGCACGGTAGGCGACATCGTAATCTCTGAGGTATGCTGTACATCAACAGTCCTCTCTCAACTGGCAGCTCTAACAATGGCCTGATCATCCGGTGTAAAACCAAGCACTCGCCTCTACAAGAGGTCACAATCATCAATACTAACTCGAGACGTTCACATGTCACCAGAAAACACAATGGTCAGCCCTCGTATCAACAAGCTCGCCCTGACCGTAACACTAGCAGCAGCTCAACTGCGCTCAAACAATGGTGACAGGAACCTCAATCGAGTATCAAAGAGAGCAGATCAACGGCATGAGAGGAAACGACAAATCCAGAATGGATACATGATCATAAGAAGGAACATCATCAATGAAAGTATGATCATGAAACTAATAGAATCGAGGATCTCCAAGGGATGTATAATCATGGATACGAAGAGAATCACTAGTCTCAAAAATATGTACATCCTAAGGTTTCTTAAGTGGAGTATCGTATCGTAAATATGCCGCGGAACATACGTACGGTACGTTACTCTACTCAAGCCACCTACTCCATCAATCAGGGTCAGCCTATGAAACGAAAGTTCGGGTCTAATACCCCCCCTGTTCAAGTCTAAGTTCCGTAAGGTCAAGCCTACGTTCCGAAATACACTCCCGCCCTACACTCCGCATAGTCAAACATAGACTCGAACAAAGGTTAAACCTAGCGCTCTGATACCAACTTTGTCACGACCCGAAATATTAGCTCATGACCAGCACTTGAATCACGCCACGTCTAAAGGCGTAACGGAATTCAAGTAAGCTGAAACCCAGAAATCTAAACCTTTTTAGAAAAATAAAGGAGGTAAGGTTTTGAAATAAAGGTATAACGAAAACAAGTTTTCTTAAGGCATAGAAAGAAACATGAATGATGCAAGTGCAATTTGTAAGTTTAAAAAACATGTTTCGTCTTTTAAAAATTTCGGCAGCACCTCCTTTATATATTTTGATCCAAAACCACAATACATAACAAGAATAATGGCATCCCCAAGCGGGAGCTAGCTCTTCGCCAAACGGCGGATCAAAACCACGCAATATAGTATAAATAAGTATACGACGCCCAACGGCGAAGTTCACCACAAAAGATAAATGAAAGAGCAAGATATAACCCCAAAGGGAAAATAAAACCCATAGCTCAATCTCACAACTACAAGTCTCACTAAGTCTCATCACTTACACAAATACAACTTTGATTGATTGATGGAGTTAACTAGATACAATATGAAATGTATATACAAGAGTCGGAATGATACAAGTGTCCCACCTACCAATGCAAAACACCCGAATAGAACTGTGTGCCAGTGAAGCCGCTACTGATCCAAGCGGTCACCTGCAAGAACTGTGGCACAATGGGGGTGAGTTGCCAACTCGTGAATAGAAATATATCTACAAGTAGAAATCGAATATACAACGACTCCTAGGTCAACTATATCAAAAGGTAATACTATGATATCTATAGTGACCGGGTCGTATATGTGCCAACAAGGTAGTCACTATCTATAAGCACGTGGATAACATCCAACAGTAATAATCAATGCATGCGGATATGTGGATCTCGTCCACCCATAAATCAATGTCTATAAGCATGTGTGTAATCTCCCATAGTAAAATCAGTGTATGTATGTATGTATGTATGTATGTGGATCCAGTCCACGCGTCAACCACTGACGCCACAGTATCATGCATGTAAATATCATAAAAGAGTGTGCATGAAAGTATGAGGATATATGTATATCAACAGTGTCCCTCCCGACACATCAAATCATGGAACCTGAGTGCCTACCATCGACACTCGAAAACATCATGAAAATCGTACCCAGCATCGGCACGTAAATCCTCATATATCTCAGGCGCCACATCCTCAGATCGGCCCTCAGGCACCGCACACCCTGGTCGGCCCTCATATCCATCTCGCTACTCCGGTCGGTATCCTCCGGATAACCGCCGAGTTTACATACTATCACCGGTAGGTAGTGCCCCCCTGCCGGGCTCACCGTCTAACATATACGAGTCTTCTTGCCCCGGGGTACCTCACCGGGTCCACCATGTACCCGCAATCGGTGCCTACCACTCCTCGAATCGGGTTTCACATGCCACTCTCAGAACTGAGAAAACGCATGGTGGACGCACTGAAATATCATATCAAGAGAAACCGGGTTTTTTTAAAAATATAACATGCTTCCTTTTGAAATAGCCACGGTTCTCAAATCCCGAAATCTCATAAAAACAGCATATCTCGATGCGTAAAATAATAGAGCATGATGTATGCGACATGTAAAAAGAAATGCGAGCATATCCGTGTATCATGCAATATGGAATAGTGATATGACATATTAAGGGAAAATCGCTCTTTTAAAATGATTCCAGTTTTTAAAATATAACATGTGGTTCCCAATTATACAATAAAACCGGTTAATTATGTAGGTACAATATGTATATGCGCAAGTATGAAGATATCAATGTATATGTCATGATGCAGCAACCCTACTGTGTAGTGACATGGCAATTATCGATGATGAAATGTGTGAGCCGGCAAATAAGTGTGCGTGTAACATACGCATCATCGATAATGGTGCAGGTGTACTATCACAGGCATATGCGATGCAATAATAATATCATGAATGCAGCAAGTAAACCATCAGCTACAGCTATAAGGCATACATAACTATCATATGTTCGAGTCGGTGAATCTATCAATAGGCATCTAGCCCAATAACATCGCGTACGATATAATCCCTCGTATGGCAACCTCTTGTCAAGGGTAAGGATCAATCATCAAATCAACTCATCACGCACGGAATATCATCGTGCGGCGGCATTAAGCTAATAGGGATCCTATCATCCTATACAACAATTGAGGGTATGGCCTAATATCACATACGGCCTATCATCCATGATTCACAACATTCTATATATAAATATAACCCTATATACCTATGTCCCAGGTCGCATCTGCAATAATCTCATATTAGGGGACCGGCAGGGTATAAATCATTTCGATCGACTCGCATCCGTATACCATCATATCATATCATCATCTCAGTATATTATCAAATTCGTCTTGTATTATTTCATCGCATTTATGTCTCATATCATGTCGAGTTTACATAAACATGCTATCTATACTAAGTATAAGCATCTAATCTAACAAACGCACCCGAACCATACAATCAGACTTTTAAAGAAGTGAATCGTAGTTTTTAAAGCAGGGATTACGGTGTTTTTAAAGAAAAGATATCATTTGAAAATCCGTAACATCCCTCAAGATATACATTTAAAAGATACTTACGATTCTTGGTTTAGAAAAAGGTATGGTTCGGATGACGCATCTACATCGACTATCTAGTCCTACAGAACCCTAAGCGGTAGTATCGCTAAACATCATCCTAGGGTAGTAGTAGCAGCATATCACACTTAACTATCATCTAGTTTCTAGCTTGGCTACATACCTATCTATATTCTAACCCTAGTTTCCTAATCTAGGTTTCCTAACCATACTCTATAAATCGGTTTCCATCAGAAGTTTGCGGGGGTGCTATACGCCATCCACCCGACATCCCCGGTAGATATAGATCTACTCACCTGGTCTTCGCTCGCCGAAATCGATGACGCCACGCTTCTTCGCCTCGGAATCCATGCGAGGGTACCTACAATAATAACCAATCGCAATACGTATTAAAATCGATGCAGAAAACCGATACAGTGCACAGTGTGCTCATAGGTCGTAACCTATGGCCCAAACATGCAAATCCAACAATTAACCCCTGTTGTCGATGTACGAACACCCGACAACCAAATACAAATCCAAATATCAAGAAAGTGCATTTAAAAATACGGAAAACATCGCCAAAAACACACCAAAATGCTCCCAGATTTTCCCCAGATGGCAATTAGCCAAAACTACATATAGGAGGGGTCTAATTTAGTGCTAAATGAGCCCTGGAACAAAAATGGACCGATTCCCTTCTACTCTGGCCGCAAATTACGGCCAGAATGATTAAATCTGCGGCCTAGGCTTTGAGTTAGGGGCTCGGGTCTTTGTGGTAGCTTCCTAGGTGCCTGCACGACTCACTGTCAGCTCAATTTTATTTTAGGGGTCTCAGGGTGACAGAAGATTCCTAATTACCCTCCCAGATTTGCAGTTTTTCCAATGTCGGGTTTCTAAATCCGTGTTTTGGGGTTACTAGGGTCTGTTCCAGGTCACTAAACAGCACCTAAGGCTTGTGGTCAGCCACTACACATCACCAATTTCAACAAACACTCAACCTCTTTCTAGGGTTTCCCAATATGTCACAAATCTCCACAATATGACATCTAAACATGATATCTCACAAAACTAATCTAAAGGGAAGAAATTATACCTCTTCTAGTCCACTCTAGGCAGCACTAACTTTCCAACGTCGTCAAAATCCCGTTTTGCTAGGTCCATCGTGTAGAGGTTGAAGAGGGGATTAATATTTGTAAAGGGTGTGAAGGGTTTTGGGGCATGGTTGGAGATGGATCTATGGATTTTTGTGGAGGGTTTTTGGAGTTGAGGAGATGAAGGAGAGAAGAAGAAAAAGATGGAGCCAACAAAAGGGCGGCAGCCCCCCTCCCTCTCTCTCACAATTCACACACTCTCTCTCACTCCAAGCTCACCTAACCTAATCATTATGTCTCCTTGACTTTTCCCTTTTTCATTTTCTCTTTTCTATCCATCAAAAACCATAATCTAAAGCCCAAAGGAAATGAAACATGTAATAAAATGAACATGTCATGGTGCACTAACCATGGAAACTGTAAAAACGCGGATTTGGCTTAATCGCGATTAGCAGTGTACTAATCGGGTTTTTATCGAAACTGCGTATAATAAATTTTAAAATTGCCAAATCCTTTAATTATATTATTAAATAAATAAATCATTTTAATTTCTATTTATTTCATAATTATTGGTATATATTTATATCTTTTTTCGAAAACCCCAATTTCGCAAATCGGCAGTTTTCGGGAAAAATATTATTTAAATATTAAATTCCTAAAAATAATATTTTATATTTTCTGAAATGTTACAATGGATCAAGATGCGTATACGCTAGTCTACACTGGTGTAGCGATGCCCTGTCTCGATACACCCTCGACTAGGAACATTTATAGGATGTACTCGTCGACTACCGTGGCCCCACTAGTATGATCTCATCATAGTCCCAGTAGTCGAGTACATATCCTAAGGGCTTTATCAACATGTAACATAGAGACAATCCGAGTACATGTTAAGATAAAGTACAACCAGATAGCATACTATCATGTCGAGCAAGAAAGTCCTCCCTATATATGTCCAAGCATCCATTACAATATACATCGTATGTACAGTAATGGCCTCTAGGGCATACATATAACTAACAAGCGCGGGTGCAAAACATAAGCAACGTTTATTATATATCATATATATAATATTCCATCCGTCTCAGATATATCAAATGATCACATCACAGATTATAAACAACAAAAGCACATATAATATAGGATATCTAGGAGGTCCGTATTTTGTATTTAGCCATCAATAGAAAATACGGATTCCACGGTCGCGATGAATAGCCAAGCCCACACCCCTAGACCCTTATGAGAGTGGCAAGTGACCCTACCAATTCTAGAGTTTAGGAGACCCGGGCTCAACTCCTAGAGATGGTCTCCTACTGAACCCTAGAACTCGGTCACTTGTGCCCCCCTTCTTGGGTCTATCCTAATGCGGAAAAGTACAAAATATACAACAATGGTGACAACATCCTCAACCCGGACGTGCCCCAAATAAAAGAATATTACATACAAATGAATTTTACATGAATGAAAAGAAAACTCTCATCTCACATAAAACCCCCGGGCTATTCAATCACGACAATCCTGCACATCATATCTCAGCAACACATAATATCACATATCATCAATGTAAGTAAGTATGCGTACCCCGATTGTCGTTGATGTATAGCAACGAAAACGGCGATACACCACATACTACACTTACGGTCACAGAGAAATAAAATGAAAAACTACAACAATTGGAATCGTAACTGCCCTTAGACAACATAAACCCGGAATATCACATATCCAAGATTTCATACCTAACAATATAAAGCTCGCATTTAGGTCTCACCCATTAAAACACCTTTTCAAAATAAGTCGGATAATTCAACAAGATTTCTGATTACTCCCGAGACCGAAATGCTAGATTTACACGCAATAAACAAATTTATAGATTCCAATTATTGTATCACATTCTCATAAACTAGGCGCAGTTAAAACATTCGATCAAACGATTGATCACCCAAAAACTTCTCAGAAAGCTCAACACTTGAGCAGTTTTAAAATTTACCAGAGACTGCTACAAGTACATACTGGCCAGCATAAGAAGGCACAGTCCAAGCCTTACCAACGGCGCTGCGGAACCGCCGCAAAATGACCATTTTGGCCGCGGTTCCGCGGTCGTATAGTCGAGTTAGGGATTCGTTCTTCTTGTGGGCCCATAAAATACCCTGCACGATTTTCTGAGTATTTTTAATGTGGAAAAATCCTCCTTTTTGAAAATTTCCATAGAGCACCCTTCGGGCGTCGTATTTCGTTCGTTCGAGGTTTTTAACGTCGTCTAGGTTACTCTAAAGCTCTAGCTTGGCTCTGATACTACTGTAGGGTTTCCATAGCACCTCATATAGGGTTTGGAAGCATCACACATACCATAATTTAAATTTTAAGAGGTGCTAAGCAAACTAACCAAGGAATCGAATTAGAAATTTAGGGTAATATCTAATAGTATCACATACAATAAATAATCTATCACTAAATGGAGAGACTACAACCTTTGTAGACCTCCTTGAGTGACTCCTTGGATCTCCTAGAGTTTAGAACGGCTCGCTTGAATCCTTCCTAGTCCACTACGATCCACCCGAAGTCCCTTTGCCCAAACCTCCTTGCTTCACTTGATCAATGAGGAAGTGATGTAAACACTCTAAACTAATAGGCTAAACTAGTATAGAATGATTGTGTGGTTTGTTATCTCACTTAAAAACCCTTTCTTTTTCTTATCCTCACACACAAAGAAACTCAAGAGAGCTTGAAGAAGGAGGAAGATAAAGATGGCAAAGCTTTTTCAAGATAATGATAATTGTTATGTTTTAAAATAAAAACAAAAGAATATGTATATGTGAGACACTCTCACATCCAACCATGGTTAAAAGAAACATCTAGATATTTTGTGATGAGTTAAAAGAACAAAGGAAATTAACCTAGGGTTAGTCAAAGGTCAACCCAAGAAGAGTGTGGAAACTATGAGTCATTTGGAAACAATGAGTAATTAGTTAATTTCCTTTTCCTTTCATCTCAAAACAAAAATACACATATTAATTTGAACCATGTGAGTCTTGCATTGCCATCTTCAATGTATCATCAACCATGATACACTTGTATGTATGTATATATGCATACACATCATCATGTGTATGTATATACATATATGCATACAAGTATAAAGAAAAGGTTTAATAAAAGTGAGCTAAAAGTCATTATTAAATCAACATTTGATTTAATAAACCAGTCATATCACATGCGACCCGACCAATAGTAAACGCCCGATTAATATACGGTATCTCATACACGCATTTAATCGAGCTCCCGCGCATATCTCATATGCACACCACATCGTTTTGCCTGAGCTAGGAAACTTCTGTATGGGACTCTAAGACTCGTCAATACTCTAGCAGTAGGTGATGATCACATCAAACACCCACAAGCCGCAAGCGGTCAACTAAACGTAACGGCCACCCGGGTATTGACCGATCATAAGAAAAACAAGCGAACTTGTCAAAACTCTATCGAGCCAACTGGTAACACTTACCGTACAGTCCGATCTCTTCGTCAGATATGTTGCATATCGAGTCTGGGGATAGTAACGTCGACCCCAATAACTCAATAAGTCATGCCGGTATATGGTCTACAACAGATCGAGAAACTATTGATAACACTTATCAGTAATATCTCAGCAGCCCTGGCCAGGGACTTCCTGTTATAGCCAATCGTGCATAGCGCAACATCAATCCCCAATACCGGGAGAAACGAAACCCCTCCTATCGCTCATCGCCTCCATGTGCCTCGGGACTGTACCCAAAATCCACCCATTTGTACGACTCAATAGAGCCGTAGTAGGGTGGAGATCAAAGTCCAGTGGGAGGACACACAAGACTCTATGACGATCTCGGGTCTATAGACTAACCTGTACCAGTGTTACCTGAGAACTGCTATCCGACGTATGATATAATACCACATAGGAGTTCTCGGTGAGTCCGTTCAGTGTACCCAGTCTCACTGACAACCCGTATACAATCTTTGGTGTCACTACACCAGATGGATATGGGATCATCCATCGCCCATCATATGGAACAAGAATGGTATACGCTAGTCTACTCTGGAATATCGATGCCCTGTCTCGATATACCTACGACTAGGAACATTTCAAGGATATGCTTATAAACTACATGTGTCCCACTAGTATGATCCACATCATAATCCCAGTAGTCAAGCCAAAATCCTAAGGGCTTTATCAACATGTATCAAATGAGTAAAAGCATGATCATGTGAACATATGATAAAGAGCAATCAGATAGCATACTATCATGTCGAGCAAGACTGTCCTCTGAATAAATACACACACACACACACACACATCAGTACATACACTATCTTATAATGGCCTCTAGGGCATACATATATCCAACAGTGGAAACCATCAGACTCCTAATAACCCAATAAGTCATGCCGATATGAACTCATAACTACCTGAGAAACTACTGATAATACTTATCAGTAAAACTCAACTGCCTTGGCAAAGGACTTTTGGTTATAGTTAATCTGGCATAGCACGACCTCAACTCCCAATACCGGGAGGGATGAAATTCCTTCGATCGCTCACTGCCTCCATGTGCTTCGGAACTGTACCCAACTAAAACCTATTTGCATGACTTTTTATGTTAGTTATGTATATGCCCTCCAGGCCTTTATTGTACTTATGATGTATATTATAGTGGATGCTTGGACATATATAGAGAGGACTTTCTTGCTCGACATGATAGTATACTATCCGGTTGCTCTTTGTCTTAACATGTAGACTTGTATTGTGATACCGTCTTTCTCTCACATGTTGATAAAACCCTTAGGATGAGTACTTGACTATCAGGACTATGATGGAGATCATACTAGTAGGGCCAGGGTAGTCCACAAGTACATCCTTTAATTGTTCCTAGTTGAGGGTGTATCGAGACAGGGCATCGATATTCCAGAATAGACTAGCTTATACGCTTCTTGACCCATATTGATGGGCGATGGATGATCCCATATCCATTGGTGTTTGCTATTAAAGATGGTATATGGGTGCTCAGTGGAGATTGGGTACACTGAACGGACTCACTGAGAACTCCTAGTTGGTACTTATCGTCAGATAGTAGTTCTCTGGTGACACTGGTACATGTTAGTCTATACACCCGAGATCGTCATAGAGTCTTGTGTGATTCCCATTGTGCTTTGATTTCCACCTTACCACGTTCAAGTGAACGTGCAAAACGGTGGCTTTTGGGTACAGTCCCGAATCACATGGAGGCAATGAGTGATAGGAGGGGATTCGTCTCTCCCGGTATTGGGGGTTGATGTTGCGTTGTGCTCGATTGGCTATAACAGGAAGTCCCTGGCTAGGGCTGATACGGAGATCTACTGGTAAGTGTTATCAGTAGTTTCTTGACCCGTTATGAGCCTCACATCGACATGACTTATCGGTTACTGGGGTCTGACGTTTACCACCCCTAGATTGGATATGCGACATATCAGAAGAAGAGACCGGACTGTACGGTAGTGTTACTGACAGGCTTTATAGGAGAATGAGCAGGCTTGTTTGTTGATCTTCTGATCGCTAAATACCCGGGTACCCGTTACGTCCAGCTAGTACCGCTTACGGATTGTGGGTGCTTGATATGTTCATCACCCACTGCCGGTGTATTGACGAGTCTTTAGAGTTCTACACAGAGGTTTACTTGCTCAGGCAAAACGAAGTAGGAGCACATATGTGATATGTGCAAGACCGAGATTAATACGTGTATGTGATACCGTATTCTATTCTTGTGATATGTGATATCGGGCGGTTATATGTGATATAGCCGGGTTATCGAATCAAGTGTTGATTCGATAAGATGATACATATGATATTAGTCGGTTATATATGATATAGACGGATTATTGAATCAAGTGTTGATTTGATAATTTAATGTATAATTATATATTTGATATATTAATTTACATTAACTAGTATTTGCTCACTTGTGCATTTCTTTTTCTCACATGTGCACACTTAATATATATATATGTGTGTGTGTGTGTGTGTGTGTGTGTGTGTGTGAGTGATATATTATTTGTGTTTTCTTTTTGTGTTATGCTTGATGATACACACTACATGGGTGTATGAGACTCACACCATATTTTAGATTATATATTAGGTTTTTTATTTATCTAAGTAATTCATAATTAGATGGAAATTAGTCATGGCTATGAAGCTTGTAGAAGCTTGTAGTAGCCATTGACTTAGTCCATTAATTTGTTTTGCATGAGATATTTATTAACCCAACCATAATCTTTAGCCATGGTTATTCTCTACATAAGTTATATGTGATATGAGCTCACCCATGGTTGCCATTCACTCTCTCATCTATTATTTTCTTCATCTTCTTCATTGAGCTCTCTAGCTTTCTCAAAGGTGAAGTAAAAGAGTGAGAAAAAGAATTCTAAAGTGAGAAAAAATCCCACTTCATCATCCTCTACTAGATTAGCCATTTAGTTTAGGATGTTAGCTTCACTAATCCCTAATTAGTGAAGAGGTAGCTTGGGTTGGTGTCTCCTCGACGTAGATTATCTTCGGCCTCGAAGACTTCGTGCAAGTTTGTTTCTTTCATCTTATGGAGCCATCCTAGAGTCCGGAAGATCACTACTTGGAGCGAAGGGACTACTACATGGAGCTATTGAAGCGAATGACCGGTCTACAAAGGTTGTATTCCATATTCACTTAGATGTAAAGTTGTTTACATATTGTATTGTCTAATTCTCAAGTTAATATTCTAGGGTTAGGGTTATGTAGCATGGTAATTTTTTGAAAATGGCATAGACGATGCCTCCCGAAACCTTGCTGTCGTGCTAGGTAACCCTACACTTTAAAACCGTGGTAGGGTAGTAATCAATGTACAGTAGGAACATATACAAGACACTATGACTATCTCAGGTCTATAGACTACCCTGTGCTCATGTCACATGAGAACTGCTATATGACGATAGGTACAATACCATCTAGGAGTTCTTAGGTGAGTCCGTCCAGTGCAACTCATTCATCTAATGAGCACCTGTATACAATCTTTGGTGTCAAACACCAATGGCTATGGGATCAACTATCACCCCAGTCGTGGTCAAGAAACGTATACACTAGTCTATTCTGGAGCATTGATGCCCAGTCTCGATACTCCCTCGACTAGGGACTTTGAAGGATGTGCTTAAAGACTACCCAGGCCTCACTAGTATGATCCATATCATAATCTTGGTAGTCAAGCAAAGATCCTACGGGCTTTATCATTATGTATTAGTGATATGTGATAACGTGTAAAATGTATTCACATGAATGATAAAGACGAACCAGATAACATACTATCATCTCAAGTAAGATTTTTCTCTCGTATAGGTCCTCATTCAATTACAATAAATGCCTTGAGGGAACCTATATCCAACGATTTACACCTTACAAGTTTGCTAACCATTTAGCCAAGCCAGTGTTGGTACTCCGAGGGAAGCTCCCCGTGATTTTGCACGGACCTAATTAAATAACCCCGTTTCCGCAGAAGCATAACCCCGTTAATACCTTTCTAAATACCTAATGGGTTAGCTAATTGTGAAGTGAAAATCTCCCGGGAGTAATACCTACTCATCAAAGGGAATCTGGACCCAACTATCATCATGTGATAACCTTGACAGAAGCCGACCAAAATATTGGGTTACGCCAGCGCCTCGGCCATCAATCCGTGGCCAAATGCGGAACAAAAACTTTTAGAAACCGGCGCTAACGGAACCCGATTCCCGGAACATACCATTAACCCTATACTAGCTATATGTAAAGGAGTTTAGAGAAGTTATAGCGAATGATCCGAGTCCTTCGGTCTTCAACCTCTGTCCCAAGCTCCTCGCGGCTTCCTCGATCAAGTTTGCTCTCCGGTCTCCCCACATCGAAGAAGATGTACGTCGAGGGTTAGTAATACGGGCTCCCGCCTCAAAACCGAAGCAACTCGGGTATCTAGTTTGCTAGCCTAGATAGCCAAGATGAAGTAGAGAGAGTTTGTGATTACTTTATCTTAAAACACCCAAGGATTCTCAACTCATGAGAGGGTTTGGGTGGAGATTGAAGAAGATGACTTGGAGAAGAAAGTGTGAAGAAAAACTTGGCAACAAAAGAAAATGGGCCTGCTGCCTTTTTTAGTGTGTTGGGTGTGTGAGTTAATTATTGTGAGCAATAATGTAGTGTGCTAGCAACTAAAGAAAAACAACTTAAGAAAAAATATCCCATGGCTCACAACAAATATCTCACACTACAAACAAAACCAAGCATGACTCATCTCATGACTCATGACCATGAGTCACCAAGTGCACATGCCAAAATAATGAGTCACACTTCCCTTTCCAAATAAACATTTAAACCCTAAATGTTTATAGCAATAAAGAAATGGTATCAACTAAAGTAATCTTGTAACGAATTACAAGAATACCCCTCATTTGTATATACATACTCGCATCTATATTCTGACTAAATACGAATATAACGAGACGAAAATAATCCAACAATATAATACTAGGATCCGGCTTAAACCAAAGCCCACTAGTATTATCCGTCCGATCATGATCCGTGCACAAATGCACGTATATGATCGAACCCTGCCATAAAACCATACGGCCTCTACAACGTTTCGCCCGAAGCAGGGAAACCCTTTGTGTAGGACTCTAAAGACTCGTTAATACGCTGGCAGTGGGTTTAACCACAAGTACGTTAGTGGCATTAGCTGTACGTAACGGCTACCCAGGTATTGAGCGAAAGGGAGGCCGACGAGCAAACTCATCCTGAAACCCCTACTGAGCCTGACAGTGACAATATCCGTATAGTCCGGTCTGTTCGTCTATGAGTATCGCATATCAAGTCTAGGGGGGTGGATAAAGTCAAATCCCTAATAATGCAACATTTAGTGTCGGTATGAAGCCCATCACCACCTGAGAAGCTACCGATCCTAGATCAGTAATTATCGACTATCTTGGCCAAGGATTTCTGGTGATGGCCATCCGTACACACCGCGACATCAACCCCCAATACCGGAAGAGACGAATCCCCTGATGATTCGCTCACTGCTTCCATGTGGCTCAGGACAGTACCCAACTAAAACCTGTCTGCATAACTCTTTTGAGCCGTGGTAGGGTAGTAATCAAAGCACAGTGGGAACTCACACGAGACAAATGACGATCTCAGGTTGATAGACTAACCTGTACACATGTCACCAGGAAACTGCTATCTGACAATAGGTATAATACCAACTAGCAGGTTCCCGGCGAGTCCGTCCGGTGTACTCATAACCCAATGAGCACCTGTATACATCTTAGGTAAACAAACTAACACCAATGGCTTGTGAGATCGGCCACCGCCCCTCGTCGGGGTCTCGATCAGTATACACTAGTCTACTCTTGGAGTATCGATGCCAAGTCTCGAAACTCCTACGACTAGGGACATTTTAAGGATGTGCTCATAGACTATCCAGCTCCCACGTATATGATCGCCATCATAATGCTGGTAGTCAAGCAAGAATCCTATGGGCTCTATCAACATGTAATAGTGATCTGTATGTCACCTGAAGCATGTATACGATGATAAAGAAAAACCAGATAGCATACTATCATCTCGAGTAAGACTGTTCTACCGGTATAGGTCCTCTCTCAATCATTGCAATCACGTGCCTGCGATCCAATAATTGACTTGAGGGCACTATAGCTAACACAAAATTACCACACTCCATAAGGTATGCACATACTTGGGAAGTTTCCCTTATATTTGAAATCCCCGATATGGTTTTTGGCCCAAGCGGCTTATGACCTTGGTAAAAGTTAACAAATCATAAGTCACAAGTCAAGTTCAACCCGTCATTATCCTTGATTGCATTAGACCCACCCGCATGACCCTTGGCAAAGGTCAACAAAGTCATATGACTGTCTTAACCAATCGCATCACCATGCGGCAGAAAAGCACTACGGAGCCACCAACACTACGCCTCGGCAAAGGTTGAAAAACGTAGCATGAATACTAAGCAAAACTAATTTGAAATGACGGAGGACTACGGCTGGTTTTCGGCGAAAATCTTTAACGTAATGAACTTGATATCTTTGAAGGAACTCGAGTGGTTTTGAAAAGGAGTGGTTTAGGCTCCGCTTTTTAAACAAGTGGTATTGAAGAAAACCGAGTAGCTTTAAAATTTGGTTCCGACAACATCAATTAGGTTTATTTTCCTTACTTTAAACATATAATGGGATCCCATCATTCTATGTTTCTAAGCCACAACAGAAACAACCAGATTAGCATGCTTTTATATGCCAACCGCATTTGCAATGGGGTTCCGGGTCTTCACCGTAAGGTTACTTAACTTATGGAAGGGCGGGGACATGGCTAACGCGAATGTAAACCATATAGAAACATCTAATAAATATATATCAATATCACAGGCAAGTAATAAACATTACAGGCATACGAACAACAATACGGAATAGCGAATAAACTAAGTGTTAGGATATGTATGCCCTAGAGGCCTTTATTGTACAGGATGATGGGGATATATATGTACAGGATATTCTTGCTCGATATGATAGTATACTATTTGGTTTGTATTTTTCTTAACATGTTAATATGTTCTACTTGTTATTTCATATCGCTAATACATGTTGATAAAGCTCGTATGATTCTTGCTTGACTACTAGCGTTGTGATGACAATCATACTTGTGGGGGCTAGATAGTCTATAAGCACATCCTTAAATTATCCTTAGTCACAGGATTATCGAGACTGGGCATTGAAGAGTAGACTAGTGTATACGTTTCTTATTCCTATCAGGGGAGATGGCCGGTCCCATAGCTATTGGTGTACGGCACCAAAGATTGTATACAAATGCTCATTAGGTTATGAGTTGCACTGGACGAACTCGTCGGGAGTTGCTGGATGATACTCTACCTAACGTCAGATAGCTCTCAGGTAACATAAGTACATTGTAGTCTGTCGACATGAGATCCTCATTTGTCTCATGTGAGTTCCCACTGTGTTTTGATTACTACCCTACCACTGTTAGTGTTTATGCCTTAGAGGCCATTACTGTATCATACTAATTTGTATATTACTTAATGGAACTTGGGATATTCACAGTTGTATTGACAGTCTTGATAAAAAAGGTAGTATGCTACTTGGTTTGTATCTACTTTAATATGTGCATATGTTTCTTTTAACGTATCGTTTATACATATTAGTAGAGCCCTTAGGATCTTTGCTTGATTACCAGCGTTGTGATGGCAGTCACATTAGTGGGGGCTGGGTAGTCTATAAGCAACATCCTATACAGGTCCTTGGTCGTAGGATTATCGAGATAGGGCATCGATACTCCGGAGTAGACTGGTGTATACGTTTCTCATCCCAGCAAAGGGAGATGGTCTGTCCCACAGCCATCAGTACGTCGTACTGGAGATAGTATGTAGGTGCTCGTTAGGTTACGGGTACACTGGAAAGGACTCGCTGGGAACTGCAGGTTGGATTTATACCCATCGTCAGATAGCAGTTCCCAGGTAACATGAGTACAGCTTAGTCCGTCGACTTGACACTGCTACTTCACCTCAGGTGTGTTCCCACTGTACTTAGATTACTACCCTACCACGGCTCAAAGGAGTCGTGCAAACAGGTAGTAGTTGGGTGCAGTCCCGAAGCACTTGGAGGCAGTGGCGGTTAGACAGGATTCGTCTCTCCGGTATTGGGGGTTGATATCGCGCTGTGTATGGAGAGCTATCACGCAAAGTCCCTGACCAGGGCAAGCGAGATTTACTGGTGGCTTCCAGTAGTTTCTCAAGGTATAATGGGCTTCACTCCGACACGACTTATACCGCTATTAGGGGTCTGACGTTTACCGCCCCTAGGCCCGATATGCGATAATCTTAGACGAATAGACCGAACTGTACGGAGATTGTCACATCAGGCTTAGTAGGAGTTCGGATGGGTTTCCTCATCGTCCTTCTCATCGACGTCTACCTGGGGACCGTTACGTACAGCTAGTACCGCTTGCGGCCTGTGGTTAAACCCACTGCCAGCGTAGTGTCGAGTCTTTAGAGTCCCACACAGAGAGTTTCCCTGCACCGGGCAAAAGGTGTAGAGGCCGTATGGTTTTACGGCAGGGCCGCGATCACTTACGTATACTTGTGCACGTATTATGATCGGGCAGATAATACTAGCGGGCTTTGGTTTAAGCCAGATTCTAGTATTATACAGATGGATTTATTCAGTCAAAGATTATCCGTGTTTTTCGGAAATATGGATGGGAGGGGCAGTCTCGTAATTTATCGAGAAGCTTCTAGATGAAGGTGACTCATTTGTGTTTAATTATTTTTAGGATTTAAACAAATGAGGTGGAGAGATGAGGTGTAGGTTTTCATTAAATGGATAATGACTCATGAGATGATTCATCTCAAATGAATTAAATGAAGCATGCTAGATATTATGATAGATATTTGTTATGATATTTTGATGCTTCATATTATTCTAAGATGAGACATTATTCATTTCATTATCACAAAAGCTTTCTCTCTCCTCAAGTCTTCATCTTCTTCCTCAAACCCTAATAGCTCTCATGAGTTGAGAAACCTAGGGTTTAAGTGACTAACTAATCCATCTTATTACTCTACACCCTCTAGGACTTCTAGATTAGTGATCTAGAAGCCATAGTTATCTCAGATTCGAGATAGAAGCTCGGACTATAGACTCTCGGGTGGATCGTCTTTGACTCGAGGAGGCCGTTAAGGTGCCGACGTTCCATAGAGCCTACGAGGTGTGGAGGACAGCGATCAAGACCCAAAGGACAAGTAACGTGAGGTATAACTTCGAATCCGAGTAGTTAAACATTTCGTAGTTTGCTAGTAATGGTTTAGACACGATCCGTGTGCTCAAGTCCGTGTTACGAAGCTTTGATAATTGTTTTTCATATATTCCGCCTCCCCGCAAGCTTATGGGGTGCGTGATATGGACTTACAGTGGTATCAGAGCCTACTAAGCCTTTACTAGCTTGTTAGCAACTAATTAGAACTTCGATCATTGGAAAAACGCGAAAACATAACCCCGGACCCCTCAAGTTTCTGTCAATTTTAAGCGTGTCGAAAAAATTATTTGATAGGTATGAAAATTCACAGCAGGGAATTCTAGGAATACTGGGGAAATACGAGGAGGTAACTCGATTGGACTGCCGCGGAAGCACGGCGGATTAGTGCAATCCGCCGTGGATCCGCGGCCGAGTCAACTCAGAGTTGACTCGGATTTACACAGTAATTCTTGAATTTGGGTGTTTTGTTTTCCTGTATATTTTGTTTCTGCCCAGGTTACTTCAATGCTGGCTTGCATTTGGGGTAGACACGGAAAAAGGTTGTCGATCGATATTCTAAGTTATTTGCTAATCGGGTTTTATCTGTAATGTTTAATGTGTTCGTAAACCTTCCCTGATTGCTAGTATGTCGGTTAGCAGGGGGTTGCACATTTCTGTAATGGTTTTTACTGGCTTGTGTATATGAACTTGATTGGATCGTTGTGATGATTAGCTGGGGTTTGAGATGAGATTTTATATTCATTCATTCGATATAAATTGTAATATGATGTAATATTCTTTTGCGGGGCACATCCGGGCTGAGGTTGTAGCCACCGTTGTATTATTTCATTTACTGTTTTATGCTCTTAGGATAGACCCAAGGTGGGGTGCACAAACTACTGGGTACTTTAAATTGTTAAGTGGCCTACTCACGTTTTTGAGGGAGACCGCTTCACTTCGGGTACTTGGCGGGTAGTTTGCCGTACCCGTAGGGGACTAGGGTGGGGTAATGGCTATTCATCACAACTGTGTAATCCGTCTTTCATTGCAGGCTCAAAGGAAACGCGGATTGCTTGTATATCCAATAATGTTCATCTGTGATCTGGAATGCCTATTATTGCGTCTGACGAATGTACAATATCTATATATGATAGCTATTAGACGTTACTTATGTTTTACACCCGCGCTAGCCCAGCCCCCGCTCTGTCGTTAGTTAAGTAACCTAACGGGTGAATGACGGGACCCAGTGGCAAATGCGGATGGCATAAGAGAACGTTGTATTTTCGTTGTTTTCTGTAATGATAGGTTAATTGATGGGACGCATTATTTTAATGCAAAGAAAACAAACCAAAGTTGAATCGTTGGAACAATTTAAAAGAAACCACTCGGTTATTTTAAAAAGAGCAGAATTTTTTAAATGCGGAGATTTAACCACTCCTTTTAAAAAGATATCAGGTTCCTTCGATTATATCAAGTTCACTACGTTCACGGTTTCGCCAAAACCAGTCGTAGCCCTCCGTCATTTCATATGAATGGTCAGTAGTATTCAAGCTATGTTTGTTTGGCCCTTAGTCAAGACATAGTGATTGGTAGCTGCTGGGGTGTTCATATATAGCATAGATAGATGCGTTGGTTTGGGACAGTCGTATTACTTTGTTTGGCCCTTAGTCAAGAGTATATACGGGTGGGTTCAAATTAACAAGATAATGATGGGTAGAACTTGACATGTGACTTATGATTTGTTGGCCCTTAGTCAAGGTCATAATAGCATGGGGGAAAAATCCACATCGGGAGTTTCTAAAGAAACTGAAACTTGCTAGTGTTGCATACCATTTGGAGTTTGATGAATGTTGGTAGGATTCCTTCAGCATTATCACACGATGATATTTGGATCTCGATCCTACTGTGAGTATCCGCTACTCATCAGGATATTCGTTACTTAACGATCAATGCTATAAACCAAGTAGGTGTCGAGAAAGGTGTCAGCGGGGCTACGCCCCCAGAGAAAAGAGGTTACTTAATTAAGGAACTTCACGAAAGCGTTGGAAAACTCCCTCAAAGTACCGACATCGGCCTGGCTGAACGGTTAAGCAAGTATTGTACGGTGAGATCGGTCCTGGCTAATTCTTCTTTTATGGTTTGAGGAAGGATTCGAGAAACAGTGGGAGCCATCCAGTTTAGATAAACTAAAAACCAATCTAAACTGTTGGAGATAGTGCCCTCAGAGTCAATTATTAGGTCACAGGTACGTGATTGCAATGATTGATGGAGGACCTATCCCGATAGGACAGTCTTACTCGAGATGATAGTATGCTATCTGGTTTACCCTTATCATCGTGTGCTGTTTTTGTAAGTCCATATTGCGACCCCCGGTTCTTACGGGGAGGCGGAAACGGTATAAAAAACAAATTTTTATCGCAAGAGGCAACATGGACTAAACTAGGTCGGGATCGTTACCTAAACTAAAACTAGCAAACTAAGCTAAAGAGAGTTAGCTACTATGGAAGATGGTTATACCTAAACTTGAACTCCTTCTTCTTCAAACCTTGTAGAGGTTGATGGTTCTCTTTTCGTCGCCTTCTCCCGTCGAAGATGGATCCACCTCGAAGGCTCGACCTTTGGGCTCTTTCTCGTACTTGGAGTGAACTAGAATCGCCGGCTTGCTAGACCCTTGATCCTAGAGTGAGTAGAGAGTGTCTAAGGGTTGCTTTTGTTTTTCAAGAGAAGGATTCTCAACTCATGAGAAGGTTTCTCTTGACTAGAGGAAGAAGAAGATGAAGTGAAGAGAGAGAGTGAGAATGATAGAATGAGCTATATTTTTTCTTTCTTGCAACCATAATGCAAAAGAAAAGAATTATCTAATAATAATAATTGAAAATGAGAATAGTTGATGGCAATTTGGAATGACCACAACCATGCTTCATTTAAAAATGTAAGCATAAATCAAGGAAGACTTTTGAAGCATGATGGTGGTCAACTTTCAACCATGGTCAACAAGTCAACCATGGTCAACAAGTCAACAAAATCAACCATAACAAAATTCTCATTTAATTACTATTATAAATAGATAATCCATAAATCCATTAGGGTTTGGAAAAAGATAACTGTCAACTGTGCATACGCACCCGTTCCGAAACCCTAATGAAATACCTCATCCTCCGCCTCAAGCAACTGTGCATACACACCTGCATTCTCGTTCCGAGGAACAAGAATACCAAGATATAAAAGCAACCCCAAATATATATACCAGTATCTGGCTCAAACCAGAGCCTGCCAGTATAATCCGTCCGGACTCCAAACGTGCACAAGTGCGCGGATGAGAACGAACCCTGTCGCAAAACCATGCGACCTCTACTCTGTTTTGCCCAGAGGCGAATACCCTCTGTGTGGGACTCTAAAGACTCGACACTACGCTGGCAGTGGGTTTAACCACAGACCGCAAGCGGCACTAGCTGTGCATAACGGTCCCCAGGTAGATGTCGACAAGAAGGCTGACGAGGTGAAACCCCATCTGAACTCCTACTGAGTCTGAATGTGACAGTCTCCGTACAGTCCGGTCTGTTCGTCTGATACATCGCATGGCGGGCCTAGGGGGTGGTAAACGTCAGTCCCCCAATAGCGGTACAAGTCGTGCCGGAGCGAAGCCCAAAACACCCTGAGATAACACTGGAAACCTACCAGTATATCTCGTTTGCCCTGGCCAGGGACTACTCGTGTAATGGCTCTCCTAGACACAGCGCGATGTCAACCCCCAATACCGGGAGAGACGAATCCTGTCTAACCGTCACTGCCTCCAAGTGCTTCGGGACTGCACCCAACCGCCACCTTTTTGCACGACTCCTTTGAGCCGTGGTAGGGTAGTGATCAAAGTGCAGTGGGAACACACTTGAGGCGAAGTGCCAGTGTCAAGTCAGCGGACTAAGCTGTACTCATGTCACCTGGGAACTGATAACTGACGATAGGTATAATACCAACCTGTCAGTTCCCGACGAGTCCTGTCCAGTGTACTCATAACCCAACGAGCACCCGTATACTATCTCCAGTACGACGTACTGATGGCTGTGGGACAGACCATCTCCCACACTGGGATGAGAAGCGCATACGCTAGTCTACTCCGGAGTATCGATGCCCTGTCTCGATAGTCCTGCGACTAGGGACCTGTATAAGGATGTGCCTATAGATTACCCAGCCCCCACTAGTGTGACTGCCATCACAACGCTGGTAATCAAGCAAAGATCCTAAGGGCTCCACTAATGCGTATAAGTGATATACTGAAATAAACACAAGTACACATTGAAGTAGAAACAAACCAAGTAGCATACTACTATTTTGAGCAAGATTGTATATACAAGGTGAATATCCCAAGCATCCATTAAGTAATATACAAACTAGTATGATACAGTAATGGCCTCTAGGGCATATACACTAACAATCTCCCACTTGCACTAAGGCCATGTACTGGCGTATCGAAGACCTATCATCTCGATCAGCCGCTCGAACTGAGTCTGGGGCAAGGCCTTGGTGAATGGATCTGCAGTGTTCTCTTCTGAAGCAACCCTCCGAACCTCGATCTCCTTGCGATCCACGATCTCCCTGATCAGGTGATACCGCCTCAAGATGTGCCTGGATCTCTGATGGGACCTGGGTTCCTTCGCTAAAGCTATAGCCCCGTTGTTGTCGCAATACAGAGGTATTGGGTCAACAATGGACGGAACCACCTGAAGTTCTTTCAAGAACTTCCTCATCCAGACAGCTTCTTTTGTGGCATCAGATGCAGCGATGTATTCCGCTTCCATCGTCGAGTCTGCAACGGTTTCCTGTTTGGAACTCTTCCAACACACCGCCCCTCCATTGAGGGTGAAGACAAAACCCGACATGGACTTGGAATCATCCTTGTCACTCTGGAAGCTGGAGTCAGCAAAGGCCTCGATCTGGAGGTCTTTTCCGCCATACACCAAGAACATCTCCTTAGTCCTCCTCAGGTACTTGAGAATGTTCTTTACAGCTATCCAGTGTTTCTCCCCAGGGTTAGACTGATACCGGCTTACCACACTCAGTGCATAAGCTACATCCGGTCTGGTACACAACATCGCATACATTATAGAGCCTACCGCAGAAGCGTAGGGTATAATAGACATGCGATCCCTCTCCAAATCAGTCTTGGGAGACATCTCTTTAGAGAGGGTGATCCCGTGACAAGCCGGTAGGTTACCGCGCTTGGAATCTTCCATACTGAATCTTTTCACTATGGTGTCGATGTACCTGGACTGAGAAAGTCCCAATATCCTCTTGGATCTATCACGATGGATCCGGATCCCCAGGATGTATGAGGCATCACCCAGGTCTTTCATGGAGAACCTTTGTGACAAGAACCCCTTGACAGATTGTAGCATAGGAATGTCATTTCCTATCAAGAGAATGTCATCCACGTATAAAACGAGGAATACTACAGTTCTCGCTACAAATCTACTATAGATGCATGGTTCATCTGGATTTTTGATAAAGCCAAATTCTTTGACTGTCTCATCAAAACAGATGTTCCAACTCCGCGATGCCTGCTTTAGTCCATAGATGGACTTAAGCAACTTGCACACCTTTCCGCTGCTCCCACTCTGAATGAAACCCTCTGGCTGATCCATATAGACACACTCCTCTAAATTTCCATTTAGAAAAGCTGTCTTTACGTCCATTTGCCAGATCTCATAATCGTGGAAGGCAGCAATGGCAAGAAGGATCCGAATGGATTTCAGCATGGCTACCGGAGAAAAGGTTTCGTCGTAGTCCAAGCCAGGTCTTTGACGAAAACCCTTTGCTACCAGCCTAGCTTTATAGGTCTCAACCTGTCCATCTACACCAATCTTCCTTTTGAAGATCCACTTGCATCCTACGGGTTTTACCCCGTCTGGAGCAATGTCCAACGTCCATACCTTGTTGGTGTACATGGACTCCATTTCGGTCCGCATTGCATCCAGCCATTTCACTGAGTCAACGCTCTGAACGGCCTGCTGGAAGCTAGTAGGCTCATCATAATCTATGATGCAATCCTCTCTATCCCCGTCTATGAGAAAACCGTAGTATCTCTCGGGCGGATGAGACTGCCTACTACTCCTGCGGAGCGGCGTAGGAATGTCCTGTTCTGTTGAACCCTCTGGTTCCACTAACCTTTCAGTAATAGTCTGTGGTTCTGGAATTTCTTCCAGTTCTACTGCGCTCCCACTAATCTCCTTTTCTAAGAACTGGTGTTCTAGAAAGTGGGCATTACGAGAAACAAGGACTTTTTGTTCCTCTGCGTAGTAGAAAAGATACCCCCTGGTGTTCTTTGGGTATCCCACAAACTTGCACAGTACTGAGCGTGCCTCGAGCTTGTCCGCATGCTGCTTTTTGACAAAAGCCGGACATCCCCAGACCTTCAGATATTGAAGATAGGGTTTCTTCCCACTCCACATTTCATATGGTGTGGAAGGCACAGTCTTAGTCGGAACTCGGTTCAAAAGGTACGCAGCTGATTCTAGCGCATACCCCCAGAATGATCGCGGTAACTCAGCGTTACTCATCATGGACCGCACCATATCCAATAGGGTGCGGTTCCGTCTCTCCGATACACCGTTATGTTGCGGGGTGTAAGGAGGAGTAAGCTGAGAGAGAATTCCGTTCTCTTTTAAATAGTCCAGGAATTCGGCACTTAAGTATTCTCCACCTCGATCCGATCTTAGAATCTTAATACTTTTGCCGGTCTGTTTCTCTACTTCATTCTTATACTCCTGGAATTTTCCAAAGGCCTCGGACTTATGTTTCATTAAGAAGACATAACCGTACCTTGAGAAGTCATCCGTAAAAGTAATGAAGTAAGAATGTCCGCTTCGGGCATGTGTAGACATTGGACCACACACGTCACTGTGTACGAGTCCCAAGAGCTCGCTCGCTCTTACTCCATGTCCAGTAAACGGAGTCTTTGTCATCTTTCCCTTGAGACAGGATTGACAAGTGGCATACGATTGATATTCGAACGCATTCAAATACCCTTCTGTATGTAACTTCGTCAACCTTCTCTCATTGATGTGACCCAATCTACAATGCCATAAGAAAGTCTGATTTATTTCTGGAGACTTTCTTTTGTGTGTATTCTGGACGTTGAAAATCTGTGGTTGGTTTAACACGTATATACCATTACTCAGAGTACCTGACCCAATCAATACTTGATTAAGGTGAATGTTTACAACATTACTTACAAACGCAAATTCATAACCTTCTTTAGAAACTAAAGATACAGAAATGATATTACAAGTTGCGTTGGGTACAAAAAAGCAATTACGCAAAACCAAAACATGTCCATCTGACATTCCCAGGTGATAGTCCCCCACGGCTTTAGCATCCATGCTAGCTCCGTTCGCAACTCTGAGGGTCATGTCACCTGCCTTCAAATCCCTACGGTTTCTCAACGCCTGCAAAGAATTACAGATATGAGATCCTGATCCGGTATCCAATACCCAGGAAGTAGAGTTTATTGAAAGACAGTTTTCAATAACATACACACCTGAAGCTGAAGCTGCAACCTGCTTCAATTCCTGTGTTCTGGCCTTCCAGGCCCTGCAATCATTCTTCCAGTGTCCTTTCTTATGACAAAAGAAGCATTCTTCCTTATCCACAAGCTTCCCCGCTATCTTTGTTGCTTTACCTTTTCCCTTCGTATCCACTTTACTAACACCGCCCCTTGGTTTGGCGGGGGCCTTCTTCTTCTTTCCCTTGGCTTTCGCCTTGGACCTAGAAGAAGATGATCCTCCTACAAACAAAGTGGATGTATCCCTACTTTTCTGTAGGGTGCCCTCTGCGCTCCTCAGCATGTTGAGGAGCTCTGATAGTTCAACCTCTTTTTCTTGTAGGTTGAAGTTCAGTATAAACTGGGCGTAAGTGGAAGGAAGGGACTGGAGAACTATATCCGTATATAGTTCACTCTCCAATGTGATCCCTAGGTCAGCGAGCTCCTCAATGTAGCCGATCATCTTTAGCACGTGCTCGGCTACTGATGATCCGACGGCCATCTTTGTCGAAAACAACTTTTTCGACGCTTCGTATCTTGCGATACGTGATTGCTCTCCATACAGTTCTTTTGTATGGAGCAATATGGACTCCATGTCCATATTCTCATGCCTCCTCTGATGTTCGTTGTCCATCGAGGCAAGCAGGAGGCACTTGGCCTTCGCGCTATCAATCTCCCAAGTCTTGCGGATTTCCTTATCCGCGACACTGGAAGTTGGACCAGGGACAGGGGGAGCTTTGGTGGTAAGAAGATACCCCAGCTTGTCATAAGTGATTGCTATCTTGACATTCCTGAGCCAATCTTTGTAGTTTGGCCCTGTCAGTTTGTTTTTATCTAGGAGTAACTTAAGTCCAGTCATGTTGATTGGTCGCTGCAATTAGGAGAGAGAAGAAGAAACACTCAGCATGATGCTCTTGCAAGTTTAGAGTGGTTTTTAGTTTGTCTAAACAGGATGGCTCCCACTGTTTCTCGAATCCCTCCTCAAACCATAAAGGAAGAATTAGTCAGGATCAATCCCACCGTACAATACTTGCTTAACCGTTCAGCCAGGCCAGTGTCGGTACTTCGAGGGAGGTTTTCCAACGCTTTCGCGAAGTTCCTTAATTAAAGAACCTCTTTTCCCTGGGGGCGTAACCCCGCTAACACCTTTCTAGGCACCTACTAGGTTTATAGCATTGATCGTTAAGTGAGAAATTTCCCGAGGAGTAGCATATACTCACAGTAGGATCGGGATCCAAATATCATCGCGTGACGAAAATGAAGGAATCCTACCATAATCATCACACTCCAAATGGTATGCAAATCTAGCAAGTTTCAGTACTTATGAAACTCCCGATGTGGATTTTTGCCCCATGCTCTTATGACCTTGGCGTGAGGTCAAAATGTCATAAGTCACATGTCAAGTTCGTCCCATCATTATCCAGGTTAATTTGAATCCACCCGTACATACCCTTGACGTAGGCCAAAATGGCAGTACGACTGTCTCAAACCAACGCATTCTATCTATGCAACAGATAAATATCCGGCAGCTACCAATCACTATGCCTTGGCGTGAGGTCAAAATACATAGCTTGAATACTACCGAATATTTAACTGAAATGATGGAGGGCTACGGATGGTTTTGGCGAAACCGTGAACGTAGTGAACTTGATATAATCGATGGAACGAGATAGCTTTTAGAAGGAGTGGCTCAAGCTCCGCATTTAAAAGTTAGTATTGAAAAGAACCGAGTGGTTTTTCGAAAGTGTTCCATCGACTTAAACTTGGTTTATTATCTTGCATTAGTTCTTTTAATGCGTGATATTCTTGCATTAGTACTTTTAATGCGTCCCATCATTTAATCCTACCATTGCAGAAAACAACCAAAATATGACGTACGCTTATGCCATTCGCATTCGCCACGGGGCCCCGTCATTACCCGTTAGGTTACTTAACTAACGACAGAGCGGGGGCTGGGCTAGCGCGTCTGTAAAACATAAGCAACGCCTAAATAGAAAGCAATGATAGACATTTCAGATCACAGATAAATACATTGGATATACTAGCAATCTGTAATTTGTACGAGCCTGTAACAAAAACAGATAACACGGTCGCGGTGAATAGCCAAAACCCCACCCAAGACCCCTACGGGTGCGGCAAACTACCCGCCAAGTCCTCGGTAGTTTGTGCACCCCTCCATGGGTCTATCCTAGGAGCAAAAACAGTAAAAAGAATTATACAATGACGGCTACAACCCCGACCCGGTTGTGCGGCCAAACAAATAATATAATTACATCAATTTACATTTACAATGAATTGCAAGAAAAGAAAACTCTCGTCTCACAACCCCCGGCTATTCACCCGCGACAATCCAACATATTTATATACACATTCCAGCACATTACAGATCATGTATAACCCCGACTAATCGTCTTATAGCGATTAGCCGACGTTCAATACATGCAAACATCACAGATATAACCATCATAGTCAAAGTGTAGTGAAGTTTGGAAAAAATACGGAATTATAGGACCCCAAAAGTGAATTTCAGTTCTGGAAAATCTGGGTGCATATAATATATCTTAAAAATCCCAAAACCAACACAGAAGAACACTGCACGAAAAACGATGCAAAGATGACACCAACTTGCGGCGGTTCCGCGGCCAGATGAGTAGCTCAGGCCGCGGAAGGGCGGCGGTTTTGATGAAACATGCTATCGTTTTTCTTGTGTGTTCTTAGAAAACCCTGAGACAATTTTACAAGTATAAAGTTTTTCATTTTGAGCAGAAAAAATTTCAACAGAAAGTTAGGGTTTTGATTTTCCGGTTTTGCGATTTTTCGGTTCCGAACTTCGTTACACTTCACTACCAAGCTAGTTTAAGTTTAGTTAGGCTCTGATACCACTGTAAGTCCATATTGCGACCCCCGGTTCTTACGGGGAGGCGGAAACGGTATAAAAAACAATTTTTTATCGCAAGAGGCAACATGGACTAAACTAGGTCGGGATCGTTACCTAAACTAAAACTAGCAAACTAAGCTAAAGAGAGTTAGCTACTATGGAAGATGGTTATACCTAAACTTGAACTCCTTCTTCTTCAAACCTTGTAGAGGTTGATGGTTCTCTTTTCGTCGCCTTCTCCCGTCGAAGATGGATCCACCTCGAAGGCTCGACCTTTGGGCTCTTTCTCGTACTTGGAGTGAACTAGAATCGCCGGCTTGCTAGACCCTTGATCCTAGAGTGAGTAGAGAGTGTCTAAGGGTTGCTTTTGTTTTTCAAGAGAAGGATTCTCAACTCATGAGAAGGTTTCTCTTGACTAGAGGAAGAAGAAGATGAAGTGAAGAGAGAGAGTGAGAATGATAGAATGAGCTATATTTTTTCTTTCTTGCAACCATAATGCAAAAGAAAAGAATTATCTAATAATAATAATTGAAAATGAGAATAGTTGATGGCAATTTGGAATGACCACAACCATGCTTCATTTAAAAATGTAAGCATAAATCAAGGAAGACTTTTGAAGCATGATGGTGGTCAACTTTCAACCATGGTCAACAAGTCAACCATGGTCAACAAGTCAACAAAATCAACCATAACAAAATTCTCATTTAATTACTATTATAAATAGATAATCCATAAATCCATTAGGGTTTGGAAAAAGATAACTGTCAACTGTGCATACGCACCCGTTCCGAAACCCTAATGAAATACCTCATCCTCCGCCTCAAGCAACTGTGCATACACACCTGCATTCTCGTTCCGAGGAACAAGAATACCAAGATATAAAAGCAACCCCAAATATATATACCAGTATCTGGCTCAAACCAGAGCCTGCCAGTATAATCCGTCCGGACTCCAAACGTGCACAAGTACGCGGATGAGAACGAACCCTGTCGCAAAACCATGCGACCTCTACTCTGTTTTGCCCAGAGGCGAATACCCTCTGTGTGGGACTCTAAAGACTCGACACTACGCTGGCAGTGGGTTTAACCACAGACCGCAAGCGGCACTAGCTGTGCATAACGGTCCCCAGGTAGATGTCGACAAGAAGGCTGACGAGGTGAAACCCCATCTGAACTCCTACTGAGTCTGAATGTGACAGTCTCCGTACAGTCCGGTCTGTTCGTCTGATACATCGCATGGCGGGCCTAGGGGGTGGTAAACGTCAGTCCCCCAATAGCGGTACAAGTCGTGCCGGAGCGAAGCCCAAAACACCCTGAGATAACACTGGAAACCTACCAGTATATCTCGTTTGCCCTGGCCAGGGACTACTCGTGTAATGGCTCTCCTAGACACAGCGCGATGTCAACCCCCAATACCGGGAGAGACGAATCCTGTCTAACCGTCACTGCCTCCAAGTGCTTCGGGACTGCACCCAACCGCCACCTTTTTGCACGACTCCTTTGAGCCGTGGTAGGGTAGTGATCAAAGTGCAGTGGGAACACACTTGAGGCGAAGTGCCAGTGTCAAGTCAGCGGACTAAGCTGTACTCATGTCACCTGGGAACTGATAACTGACGATAGGTATAATACCAACCTGTCAGTTCCCGACGAGTCCTGTCCAGTGTACTCATAACCCAACGAGCACCCGTATACTATCTCCAGTACGACGTACTGATGGCTGTGGGACAGACCATCTCCCACACTGGGATGAGAAGCGCATACGCTAGTCTACTCCGGAGTATCGATGCCCTGTCTCGATAGTCCTGCGACTAGGGACCTGTATAAGGATGTGCCTATAGATTACCCAGCCCCCACTAGTGTGACTGCCATCACAACGCTGGTAATCAAGCAAAGATCCTAAGGGCTCCACTAATGCATATAAGTGATATACTGAAATAAACACAAGTACACATTGAAGTAGAAACAAACCAAGTAGCATACTACTATTTTGAGCAAGATTGTATATACAAGGTGAATATCCCAAGCATCCACTAAGTAATATACAAACTAGTATGATACAGTAATGGCCTCTAGGGCATATACACTAACAGTTTTAGGTGACCTGACAAGTTGCTATTACACGTTGATAGAGCCCCTAGGATTCTTGCTTGACCACCAGCAGTATGAGGGCGATCATATAAGTGGGAGCTGGGGTCTATAAGCATATCCTTAAATGGTCCCTAGTCGTGTGAGTTTCGAGACAGGGCATCGATACTCCAGAGTAGACTAGTGTGTACATTCGAGACCCCGACGAGGGGCGGTGGCCGGTCTCACAAGCCACTGGTGTCAGTTGGATCACCTAAGATGTATACAGGTGCTCATTGGGTTATGAGTACACCGGACAGGACTCGCCGGGAACATGCTAGTTGGTCATATACCAGACGTCAGATGGCAGTTCCCTGGTGACATGTGTACAGGTTAGTTCATCGACCTGGGGATCGTCATTTGTCTCGTGTGAGTTCCCACTATACTTTGATTACTACCCTACCACGGCTCAAAGGAGTCGTGCAAACAGGTTTTAGTTGGGTACAGTCCCGAGCCACATGGAGGCAGTGAGCGTATCTTCAGGGGTTCGTCTCTCCCAGTATTGGGGGTGAGGTCGCGCTGTGTCTAGGAGAGCCATTACACGAAGTCCTTGGCCAAGGCAGGAGATTTACTGGTAGGTATTCCAGTAGTATCTCAGGGTGTTCTGGGCTACACTCCGACACAACTTGTACCGCTTTTGGGGGTCTGACTTTTACCAACCCCCTAGGCCCGCCATGCGATACTCATAGACGAACGAACCGGACTGTACGGATATTGTCACTGACAGGCTCAGTAGGGTTGTCAGGCTGAGTTCGCTCACAGACGTCCCTTTTAGTCAATACCTGGTAGCCCGTTACGTATTGGCTTATACCTCTGACGTGCTAGTGGTTAAATCCACAACCAAGGTGTTGACGAGTCATTACAGTCCCCCACATTCTGTTACTCAGCTTTTGGGCGAAAGGTTGTAGAGGCCGTATGGAGATATGGCATGGTCCGATCAGATACGTGCGGTATTGCACGGATCAGGATCGGACAGTTTGTACTATAGGCCGTATGGATATATGGCAAGGTTCGATCAGATACGTGCGGTATTGCACGGATCAGGATCGGACGGATATTACTGGCCGGCTTTGGTTTAATCCGGATCCTAGTATAGTACAGTGTAGATTTTTTCTCATTGCATTTGTATTTCGGTCGGAATACAAATGCGGATGTGTATGCACAGTATCGGGGTTTTCCTGTAATTTATTACGGGACCAGTTTTATGGAGTTGCCAGTTTGCTTTCCGTTTCGGCCAATTTCCTTTGTATCGTTCATTGGCCGAAGTTTGGTGGAGGAGGGCTTATTTGCATTGTTGCAAATAAGTATTTGTGGAGGGGGTCTTTGCATATATTTGTATCATGATGGTTTTTCATGATGAGCACCATCACTTGACTTTCCTTTTTCATGATAGCTTGACTTTGGATGTCATCATGGTTGTTGTTGATTGGTTGGTGGAGTATGGATTTGGTTGTGATGATTGTTTCTTTTCACCATTCTTTTTCTCTCATGATTATGATAGTGGTTCAATCATCCATACACCACACACTCTCTCTCCATTCTCACTCCCTCTTTGTTTTGGCCGGCCATTCCCTTAAGGGATGGGAGGGATTCATTTTATGTGTGGCATTTTTTGTTTCTCATGCTTGCTAGAAAAGCCCTCTAGTTCATTTTCCTAAAGTTGCTCTCTTTTCTTCCACCAAAATGGCAAAGCTCCAAAACCCCATATGAGACTTGAGTACTACATATTCTACAGCAAATCTTGGGCACGTCGACTAGCCAGCTTCGTGCCCGAGTTGCCTCGGCATTGAGGTGGGAGCCCGTAAAAGAAGTAGGCGATGTGGTGCACTTCCGGCGATGAGGTGGAGATAGGACATTCCGCGGGAGATCGGGACGACGACGAGAAGACCGGAGGACTTGGATCAGTCGGTATATCTCTCTTCCCTTTCTTGTAGTTAGCTAGGACTAATTAATGGTTCGATCCGGGTATTAGTGCGCGGCGGTTTGCCAGTTCAAGAAAATTTAAAGTTTATCACCGCTTCCGCATTTGGCCGTCGGATTGACGGCCGGGGCGCCGCCGTGCACTTATAGTGGTATCAGAGCCTCGCCATTAACTTAGTCTAGCTTTGTCTAATGTGTTTTGCATTTCCGATCGACCAAAATTCCAAAATCTACATTTTTGTTCACATCAGTTTTCTGTTGAAATTTTTTGGTGTCGAAATTTTTTTCAGGTTACAGAAAAGTGATCTACTAGAAAATATAAGAGTTCTGTTAAAATTCGATGCGCTAACTCCACTGTAGGAGCGCGGAACCGCGGCCAAACACCCCTTTGGTCCGCGGTTCCGCCGCACTATTTTGGGGTCGCTGCACAAAATTTCTACAGTATCTTTCTGGGGTGAAAATTGGGTTTTTGGAATAATAACATTGGGCCCAGAATTTCTTGATCTGCTACAGTAATGCTTTGGGGCCCACTTGTTAAAATTTGATTGATCGGATATTTTAAACACATTATTTCACAGTATTTACATTATATCTGCGACCGTGAATGTCACTTGATCGGTAAATCCTGTCTAACTGCTATAGCCCGGTTAGACAGATTTGCGAACGTGACTTTCACGTTGATGTTCTGTTTTTGCTGTGATGTCGCGGATCGGTCGTGGGGATAGCCTGGATGCAATGCTAGTACAGTTTTGTTGTATTATGTACATTTGATATTGCGGGGCGAGCGTCCGACATGTGGACTGCCGTCACTGCCTGTTTGTATTATTATTTTGGGGCACGACCAGGTTGCGGTCGATGTACCCGTTGGATGTATATTTTACTTTCTGTACTAGGATTGCCCCGCGGAGGGGTGCACGGATAGCCGGGTTCTAGAGGGCAACAAGCCCTCATCTCATGGCATTGAGACGGAGGGGGCTTCACTCTAGGATTGGCGGGCTGTTCGCCGCACTCGTATTGGGTACAGGTTGACCCAGGAGGGGTGCCCAAGTTACCGGATTCCGTGAAGTGCTGGGTGGTCCATTCACGGTGCTGAAGGGGGCTGCCTCGCTTCAGGTTTTGGCGGGTAACTTGCCGCGCCCGTAGGGGTCTAGGTTTTCATTGCACAGGCTATCCACACGACCAGGGGAACGTCGGGTTTCAGCGGCTCTGTGAAACCCGGGGATCCCAGATATCTGTATTGTTTCTGTGGTGCTGTACATTTCTGTGATGTTGCATTTTATCACGCCTTGAGCGAATATAATATATTGGTATATATATTAGTAGATGTTGTATATGTTTTGCATCCGCGCTAGTCCAGTCCCCGCTCTGTCGTTAGTTAGCTAACCTAACGGGTAATGACAGGACCCAGTGGCGAATGCGGATGGCATATACGTACGTCATATTATTTTCGTTCTTTGTGGTGTGATCAATTGATGGGACTGCGTTGATTCGGATCAATGCAAGTTAAAACAAACCTAATCTGATGTTGTTGGAACACTTTTCAAAAAGCTGTTATTGCAAGGACGTTCACTTTTGTTTTGCATCGTGGTATTCAGTTGGAATATCCTGCTCCTCAGTCGACGAGGCAAGGGCCGAGATCCCTTCACCGGGAGTGACCCCTTGGACAGAAGTTTGCGTCAGGGCATTAACTTCACTATAGCCGATTACTTTTGCTTTGCATCGTGATATTCAGTTGGAATATCCTGCACCTCATTCTACAGGGAAAGAGCCGAGATCCCTTCACCGGGAGTGACCTCTTTAGCAAAAGTTTTCGTCACTATATTTTTAAAAGCTATCCGTTCCTTCAACGATATCAAGTTCATTACGTTAAAGGTTTTCGCCAGAAACCATTCGTAGCCCTCCATCATTTCAGTTAAATATTCGGTAGTATTCAAGCTATGTATTTTGACCTCACGCCAAGGCATAGTGATTGGTAGCTGCCGGGTATTTATCTGTTGCATAGATAGATGCGTTGGTTTGGGACAGTCGTACTACTATTTTGGCCTATGTCAAGGGTATGTACGGGTGGGTTCAAATTAACCTGGATAATGATGGGCAGAACTTGACATGTGACTTATGATATTTTGACCTCACGCCAAGGTCATAAGAGCATGGGGCAGAAATCACATCGGGAGTTTCAAAAGAACTGAAACTTGCCAGATATGCGCATACCTTCTGGAGTGTGACACCGTGAGCGGATTCCATCACGTTATCATGCGATGATAGTTGGATCCCGATTCCCACTGATGAGTTAGTTTACTCCTCGGGTGATCCCGACTAATTCTTCTTTTAGGTTTGGAGGAGAATTTGACGGTACTGTGGGAGGTTTCCAGATTAGATAAATTGGTAACCATTCTGATCTAGGTTAGAGTGCACGCTGAGTGTTTCTTTTCTCTCTCTCCTTGGCAGCGACCATTGACCCGACCCTAAGACTATGACTCAGTGACCAAATTAACCGAACCTTCTTAAACACTGGCTTTTGGATTGTCAGAGTTGCAAACTTCATTGCCACTCCTACTTTTACCCTTTTCTCCAGGACACCCCATATTACTACGAACGTCCACTTCCATTGGACAAAACCATCGTATGGTTAGATACGAACTCGAAGGAATTTATTCGAGGATGGTTTCCGGTTCTGGAGGAAACGAATAGGACTATTCAGTTGTCTTTTCCTTTTACCTTCTCTCAGGTTGCGAGTACTCCTTGGTTTAGGAGATAGTACACCTATTATGCAAATTGGATAGTCTTCTTCCAAACCATAGGCAGGTGCCGACCGGTAGGGAATGAAGAAAACCAATTAGCCTAACGATGGTGTACAGAAGGTATTAAGTTAAGACAAAGCAAGGGATTAGTAAGAGGGCAAAGTAAATTGCAACAGATATTCACGTCCAAACCAGGTATTTCTTCGCCAATCCTAAATCACCTTTGTATTTCTCCAGGACACTCCGTATCACTACGAAGATCCACAGTTTATTTGGATACTCCATCGTATGGTTATATACGAACTCGAAAGGAACTTGTTCCAGTTCGGGGATGGATTCTGGTTCAGGAGAAATAGGAATAAGATTTATTCAGGTGTCTTTTATCTTCACCTTCTCTCGCATTACGAGTGCTCCTGAGATTAGGACAGTACACCCATTATGCTTATTGGATAGTCTTCTTCCAAACCATAGGCTGGTGCCGAACGGTAGGGAAGGAAGAAAACCATTTGGCCTAAGGGGTGTGCAGATGGTAAAGACTAAAGACATATGAAGGGATTTGGAAAGGTGGCAAAGAATTATACGGTTGCAGTCGTGAATCTGGAAGAGGCATTACTAGGAATACCAGGATACCCCATCGAAACATTTTCGATGTTTCAGTCTCACTGTATACTGTTAAATGAAAACTGATTTCCCGATTAGATACTTACTCCAGGTTATGTATTTACCAGGTACGATTCTCACATCTGTATGGTTTTACAGATGATGAGTGGGAGTAAGTAATTGGGAATTGGGTGATCATCCTCAATATATCGGGATTCGTTGTAATCGGTGATATTTGAGAAAATCACCTGGGCTGTTTGCCAGTCGGCAAATATTTGGTTTTGAATATCCGCGGTTATGCACCAATTTCAAATTGATATATCTGTATGTCTATTTTCATAGAGTGAGATATACCTTTCTGAAATTATGTCTACGACATTTACCTATATCAGTGGATGGTTAGGTAAGGAGCATTGAACAGCGGTGTAATTCTTCTTAACCATAAGTACAGTTTTCAACCTACGACACACAGTGAATGAGTTATTAGACTCAAGGGACTTGTACAGAGTATTGTATATTGTCCAGGGTCCATCAGGACAGAGGGGTTGGTCCTCATACTATATTCGGTTTACTTATGACTTCTCTAGTTTTTAGAAAAGTGTTTCTTGGAAACACAGGGTCCGAATTTTGAGAAGTTATAGGTATTTGAATAGAGTAGAGAACCAGGTGTAGCAAGTATCGGGATTCTTCAAAGTGATCGAAGATGTAGATACTTGTGTATGGTATTCAGTTGATAGTGATGATAAAGAGATCTTGCTTCTCTTTCAGGTTAGTCATAATTAGAAGCATTCCTAAGTTGAGTAACGCTGATCGGCCTCTTTCCATTTAGTTGACATGCACTGGAGACAGCTGCATGATTTGAATCTGGTTCAATTAAATCAGTGCCTCTCGTTCTATATTGGATATAAAACAGTTCATATCTTAACGATGTTAAGGTACGGGGAGTTGTCCGGTTTATGCTTAAAACCAGACATTGGACAACTCTAGGCACGTTTCTGTAATGGCTGTTTGTGGGTTAACCCAGGCTATGACGAGGGTTGATTTTCTACCATCTGGATGAACAATAGCAATATTGTTCTAGACTCGCCACAGTTTTATTAAAAAATGGATTTTTTCAGAAAAACAGTAGTGGGAGTATGGTAGAACTGCAAGTGATTCCAGAACCACAAACGATTACTGAAGATTTGATAGGAACCTAAAGATTCAATCTGGTTTGACATTCCATTGGCCACTCCGCAGATAAGGTGGGTAACTTCAGGCACCCGAGAGGTACTCCGGTAGCCTCAAGGACGGTGACAGGGAAGTTCTTGTTTACCCACAATTACCATTGCTGTTGTTCCGGGCTGCGAGACCCGGCGGGAGGATGAGTATAGCGTCGTTCTAAACTAGTTTTAGAAGTGTACGTCTATATGACTCTGCCAGAGGTTGTCGTAGTCAGTGGGAGCAGCGGAAGCATTGGTGGACAAGTAGCTTATGTCTATTTATAGACTAAAGCAGATGTAGCGGAGATAGATCATCTATTTCTGACGTTACAGTCATGGGTTTGACTTCATCAGAATAGGGGATGGATCTGTTGAGAAGGTAGTAGGGTGTGATATCCTGGTATTTGGATGACATACACATAGTAGGAAAGGAAACTCCTATACTACAGTCGGTTATACTTTGGTCGTCACACAGTGGTTTCTCCACAAAGGAAATGGATTTTGTATCAGACATACTGGTTACTAGATCTATGGTTTTAGATCTAGATTTGGGTGGTTTCCCAATCTGGGTACTTAGACAGCATTCTAAGGGTATTTAGAATGGACGACTCCATGCACGGTAGTGTACCTGCAGAAGATGGAGCCACCCTCTCTAAAGGTGTCTTACAGACTAAAGGGGAGAGGGATGTGCATGATTGGCAGATCACTTGCTCAGGCAATTGAGTTAATCATGAGATGTCAAGTACCACACCATATATTGTTCTTGCACTAGATGCAATAAGTTGATATTGATCCAATCCTGGAGAAGCAGTCGGAAGCAGTTTTAGAACATAAGTGAATGTTCTAGGGATATGATAACGACAGCCTCATGCAGGAGACAGTTATCATTCCAGGCTTCCAAGGTGACCGGGACGACAAGGAGGTTGTCAGAGTTATAGTTTTTTCTTCTGATGAGGGGCAGTATTTTGGACAGGTGGTCCAAGACAATACTGAGGGTGGCATGGCGCAGGATACTGATTAAGTTCAGTTGACGATACAGTCTAAGAAGTTTGGATTTGGAGTTCATTTATGAGCTAGGTCCCATCAGACATCCAGACACATTCTGAGACAGGTATTGCTCATTTCGGGAGATGGGTTTTCTCCGCGAACTTGAGATATAGAGAGACATAGAAAGAAACAACTAAGCGGATCCACTCACTGAGGCTATTCCTCGAACGCAATAGTTTCGCAAACGAGCTTTGTGAGACTGACTAGTAGAGGAGTTGGGTGTTCGGTATCACACGGGCTGTGAGTATGCGACATCGCAATAATTAGCCTTGAGTGCAAGTGGGAGATTGTTGGAGATAGTACCCTCAGAGTCAATTATTAGGTCACAGGTACGTGATTGCAATGATTGATGGAGGACCTATCCCGATAGGACAGTCTTACTCGAGATGATAGTATGCTATCTGGTTTACCTTTATCATCGTGTGCTGTTTTAGGTGACCTGACAAGTTGCTATTACACGTTGATAGAGCCCCTAGGATTCTTGCTTGACCACCAGCAGTATGAGGGCGATCATATAAGTAGGAGCTGGGGTCTATAAGCATATCCTTAAATGGTCCCTAGTCGTGTGAGTTTCGAGACAGGGCATCGATACTCCAGAGTAGACTAGTGTGTACATTCGAGACCCCGACGAGGGGCGGTGGCCGGTCTCACAAGCCACTGGTGTCAGTTGGATCACCTAAGATGTATACAGGTGCTCATTGGGTTATGAGTACACTGGACAGGACTCGCCGGGAACATGCTAGTTGGTCATATACCAGACGTCAGATGGCAGTTCCCTGCTGACATGTGTACAGGTTAGTTCATCGACCTGGGGATCGTCATTTGTCTCGTGTGAGTTCCCACTGTACTTTGATTACTACCCTACCACGGCTCAAAGGAGTCGTGCAAACAGGTTTTAGTTGGGTACAGTCCCGAGCCACATGGAGGCAGTGAGCGTATCTTCAGGGGTTCGTCTCTCCCGGTATTGGGGGTGAGGTCACGCTGTGTCTAGGAGAGCCATTACACGAAGTCCTTGGCCAAGGCAGGAGATTTACTGGTAGGTATTTCAGTAGTATCTCAGGGTGTTCTGGGCTACACTCCGACACGACTTGTACCGCTTTTGGGGGTCTGACTTTTACCAACCCCCTAGGCCCGCCATGCGATACTCATAGACGAACGGACCGGACTGTACGGATATTGTCACTGACAGGCTCAGTAGGGTTGTCAGGCTGAGTTCGCTCACAGACGTCCCTTTTAGTCAATACCTGGTAGCCCGTTACGTATTGGCTTATACCTCTGACGTGCTAGTGGTTAAATCCACAACCAAGGTGTTGACGAGTCTTTACAGTCCCCCACATTCTGTTACTCAGCTTTCGGGCGAAAGGTTGTAGAGGCCGTATGGAGATATGGCATGGTCCGATCAGATACGTGCGGTATTGCACGGATCAGGATCGGACAGTTTGTACTATAGGCCGTATGGATATATGGCAAGGTTCGATCAGATACGTGCGGTATTGCACGGATCAGGATCGGACGGATATTACTGGCCGGTTTTGGTTTAATCCGGATCCTAGTATAGTACAGTGTAGATTTTGTCTCATTGCATTTGTATTTCGGTCGGAATACAAATGCGGATGTGTATGCACAGTATCGGGGTTTTCCTGTAATTTATTACGGGACCAGTTTTATGGAGTTGCCAGTTTGCTTTCCGTTTCGGCCAATTTCCTTTGTATCGTTCATTGGCCGAAGTTTGGTGGAGGAGGGCTTATTTGCATTGTTGCAAATAAGTATTTGTGGAGGGGGTCTTTGCATATATTTGTATCACGATTGTTTTTCATGATGAGCACCATCACTTGACTTTCCTTTTTCATGATAGCTTGACTTTGGATGTCATCATGGTTGTTGTTGATTGGTTGGTGGAGTATGGATTTGGTTGTGATGATTGTTTCTTTTCACCATTCTTTTTCTCTCATGATTATGATAGTGGTTCAATCATCCATACACCACACACTCTCTCTCCATTCTCACTCCCTCTTTGTTTTGGCCGGCCATTCCCTTAAGGGATGGGAGGGATTCATTTTATGTGTGGCATTTTTTGTTTCTCATGCTTGCTAGAAAAGCCCTCTAGTTCATTTTCCTAAAGTTGCTCTCTTTTCTTCCACCAAAATGGCAAAGCTCCAAAACCCCATATGAGACTTGAGTACTACATATTCTACAGCAAATCTTGGGCACGTCGACTAGCCAGCTTCGTGCCCGAGTTGCCTCGGCATTGAGGTGGGAGCCCGTAAAAGAAGTAGGCGATGTGGTGCACTTCCGGCGACGAGGTGGAGATAGGACATTCCGCGGGAGATCGGGACGACGACGAGAAGACCGGAGGACTTGGATCAGTCGGTATATCTCTCTTCCCTTTCTTGTAGTTAGCTAGGACTAATTAATGGTTCGATCCGGGTATTAGTGCGCGGCGGTTTGCCAGTTCAAGAAAATTTAAAGTTTATCACCGCTTCCGCATTTGGCCGTCGGATTGACGGCCGGGACGCCGCCGTGCACTTACATAAACTTGCAAGAGCATCATGCTAGAGTGTTCCCTCTCTCTCTCTTTGCAGCGACCTTGTGACCATGAATAGGTTACATCTAGATAACAAAATGACTGAATCTGACTTATATGATTGGTAAAGGTCTGTCCAGATGTCCATTGCTTATGACAAGCTGGACCACCCTATTACTACTCAAGCCCCTACCGTCCCAGGTCCAGTTTCCACCGTCACGGATATGGATATCCGTCAGAAAAGGGAAAAGGATAATGCGAATGCCCAGTGCCTCATGTTGGCTTCAGTTGATGGTATATACCAGAAGCAGCACGAGAAGATGGACTCAGTTTCCATTTTTCTCCATAACAAAGATTTATATGGAGAGCAATCTCGTATCGTAAGATATGAGACCTCGAACGAATTATTTCAAGCGAGGTTGGCTGTCGGGTCATCTGTAGGGGACGACGTCCTTACGATGACTAGCTATATTAATGAGCTCAAGGACCTGGAGACCACGTTGGGAAACAGGTCATGCGCTGACTTATTTCCACAGTCCCTACCCTCTACTTACACCCTGAAAGAAACCAGGGAGACACCCGCTCTGCTTAATGGGGGACCTTCTTCTTCTGCATCCAGGGCAAAAGCAAAGGGTGAAAAGAAGAAGACTTCTACAAAGCCGATATACGGTATCAGTGAAGTAGAAGGAAAGGGAAGAGCAAAAGTTTCGGGACTTGGTGTAGGTAAGGAGGGTTGTTCCTATTATTATGGGATTGGGTATTGGCAGAAGGATTGCAGGGCTTTGAAAGCCAGTAGCCAGGATACGAAGCATGTTGTGGCTTCGGCCTCGAGTGTGTATGTAATTGAGAACTGTTTGTCAATTAACTCTACTTCCTGGGTACTAGATACCGAAGCAGGATCTCATATCTGTAATTCATTACATACTTTGAGAAACCGTAGAGTTATCAGGGTAGGCGATTTTTCTCTCAGAGTTGCGAACGGAATGAGCGTGAACGCTGAATCTGTGGGAGAATATCGCCTAGGTTTGACAAGTGGGCAGATATTGATTCTACGTAACTGTTTGTATGTACCTAGTTTGACTTGTAATATCATATCAGTATCCTCACTTTCGAGAGAGGGATATGACTTTACATTCGTAAGCGATGTAGTTCACATCCACCTAAATCAAGTTCTGATTGGGTCCGGTACATTAGATGACGGTATATACGTATTGAATCAAGCTCAGGTTTTCAATGTCCAGAACACACTTAAAAGAAAGTCTCCAGAAATAAATCAGGCTTTCTTATGGCATTGTAGACTAGGTCACATCAATGAAACACGGTTGACGAAGTTACATAGAGAAGGATATTTGAATCCGTTCGAATATCAATCTTATGCTACTTGTGAATCTTGTCTCATGGGAAAGATGACAAAGACTCCGTTTACTGGACACGGAGTAAGAGCGAGCGAGTTCTTGGGACTTGTACACAGTGACGTGTGAGGTCCAATATCTACACATGCGCGAGGTGGTTATTCCTACTTCATTACTTTTACGGATGACTTCTCTAGGTATGGATATATCTTCTTAATGAAGCATAAATCCGAGGCCTTTGAGAAATTCCGAGAATACAAGAATGAAGTGGAAAAACAGACAGGCAGAAGTATCAAGACACTGAGATCTGATCGAGGTGGTGAATACTTAAGTGCCGAGTTCCTGGGTTACTTAAAAGAGAATGGAATTCTCTCTCAGCTTACTCCTCCATACACACCACAATACAACGGTGTATCGAAAAGGAGGAATCGAACCCTATTAGATATGGTTCGTTCCATGATGAGTAAGGCTGAGCTACCGCAATCTTTCTCGGGTTATGCACTAGAATCAGCTGCATATCTTTTGAACCAGGTTCCAACCAAGACTGTGCCTACCACACCATATCAGATGTGGAGTGGCAAGAAACCCTGTCTTAAACACTTTAGGACATGGGGATGTCCAGCTTTTGTAAAAAAGCAGCATCCGGACAAGCTCGAGGCACGCTAAGTACAGTGTAAGTTTGTGGGATATCTAAAGAACTCCAAGGGGTATTATTTCTATTACGCAGAGGAACAAAAGGTTTTTGTTTCTCGTCATGCCCACTTCTTGGAAGCTGAATTTTTAGAAAATCAGAAGAGTGGGAGCACAATAGAACTGGAAGAAATTCCAGGACCACAAGCTGTTACTGAAAGTTTAGTAGAACAAGAAGTTTCAGAAGAAAGGGACATACCGGCGCCTATCCGCAGAAGTAGTAGGCAGTCTCATCCGCCCGAGAGATACCACGGTTTTCTCATAGACGGGGATCAAGAAGATTGCATCATTGATAATGATGACCCTACTAGCTTCCAGCAAGCCATTCAGAGCAGCGACTCGGTAAAATGGATGGATGCAATGCGGACCGAAATGGAGTCCATGTACACTAACAAAGTATGGACTTTGGACATTGCTCCAGATGGGGTAAAACCCGTAGGATGCAAGTGGATCTTCAGAAAGAAGATTGGTGTAGATGGACAGGTTGAAACCTATAAGGCTAGACTTGTTGCAAAGGGTTTTCGTCAAAGACCTGGTTTGGACTATGACGAAACCTTTTCTCCAGTGGCTATGCTCAAATCCATTCGGGTCCTTCTTGCCATTGCTGCCTTCCACGATTATGAGATCTGGCAGATGGATGTAAAGACGGCTTTTCTAAATGGTAATTTGGAAGAATGCGTCTATATGGATTAGCCAGAGGGATTCATTCAGAGTGGGAGCAGCGGTAAAGTGTGCAAGTTGCTTAAGTCCATTTATGGACTAAAGCAGGCATCGTGAAGTTGGAACATCTGTTTTGATGATACTGTCAAAGAATTCGACTTTATCAAGAATCCAGATGAACCATGCATATACAGTAAGATTGTAGGGAGAGTTGTAGTATTCCTCGTCTTGTACGTGGATGACATTCTCCTAATAGGAAATGATATTCCTATGCTACAGTCAGTCAAAAGATTCTTGTCACAGAAGTTTTCCATGAAGGACCTGGGTGATGCCACCTACATTCTGGGGATCCAGATCTATCGTGATAGATCAAAGAGGATGTTGGGACTTTCGCAGTCCAGGTACATAGACACCATATTGAAAAGATTCAGTATGGAAGATTCTAAGCGCGGTAACCTACCGGCTTGTCACGGATTCAACCTCTCCAAAGAGATGTCTCCCAAGACTGATTTGGAAAGGGATCGCATGTCGATTATACCCTACGCTTCTGCGGTAGGCTCTATAATGTATGCGATGTTATGTACCAGACCAGATGTAGCATACGCATTAAGCGTTGCAAGCCGGTATTAGGCAAACCCAAGGGAGAAGCACTGGATAGCAGTAAAGAACATTCTCAAGTACCTGAGGAGGACTAAGGAGATGTTCTTGGTGTATGGCAGAAAAGACCTCCAGATCGAGGCCTTTGTCGACTCCAGCTTCCAGAGTGACAAGGATGACTCCAAGTCCATGTCGGGTTATGTCTTTACCATCAATGGAGGGACGGTCTGTTGGAAGAGTTCCAAGCAGGACACCGTTGCTGACTCAACGATGGAAGCGGAGTACATAGCTGCTTGCGATGCCACAAAAGAAGCTGTCTGGATGAAGAAGTTCCTAACAGAACTTCAGGTGGTTCCTACCAGTGTTAATCCAAAACCTCTGTATTGGAACAACAACGGCGATATAGCTTTAGCGAAGGAACCCAGGTCCCATCAGAAGTCTAGACACATCTTAAGGCGGTATCACCTGACCAGGGAGATCGTAGATCGCCAGGAGATCGAGGTAAAGAGAGTAGATACAGAGAATAACACTGCTGATCCATTCACAAAGGCCATTCCTCAGACGCAGTTCGAGAGGCTATTTGAGATGATAGGTCTGCGATATGCCGATACATGGCCCTAGTGCAAGTGGGAGATTGTTAGTGTTTATGTCTTAGAGGCCATTACTATATCATACTAGTTTGTATATTACTTAATGGAAGCTTAGGATATTCACAGTTGTATTGACAGTCTTGCTAAAAATGGTAGTATGTTACTTGGTTTGTGTCTACTTTAATATGTGCATATGTTTCTTTTAACGTATCTCTTATACATATTAGTAGAGCCCTTAGGATCTTTGCTTGATTACCAGCGTTGTGATGGCAGTCACACTAGTGGGGGCTGGGTAGTCTATAAGCAACATCCCATACAGGTCCCTGGTCATAGGATTATCGAGATAGGGCATTGATACTCCGGAGTAGACTGGTGTATACGCTTCGCATCCCAGCATAAGGAGATGGTTTGTCCCACAGCCATCAGTACGTCGTACTGGAGATAGTATGCAGGTGCTCGTTAGGTTACGGGTACACCGGACAGGACTCGCCGGGAACTGCAGGTTGGATTTATACCCATCGTCAGATAGCAGTTCCCAGGTGACATGAGTACAGCTTAGTCCGTCGACTTGACACTGCTACTTCGCCTCGGGTGTGTTCCCACTGTACTTAGATTACTACCTTACCACGGCTCAAAGGAGTCGTGCAAACAGGTAGTAGTTGGGTGCAGTCCCAAAGCACTTAGAGACAGTGGCGGTTAGACATGATTCGTCTTTCCCGGTATTGGGGGTTGATATCGCGATGTGTATGGAGAGCCATTACGCAAAGTCCCTGGCCAGGGCAAGCGAGATTTACTGATGGCTTCCAGTAGTTTCTCAAGGTGTAATGGGCTTCACTCCGACACGATTTATACCGCTATTAGGGGTCTGACGTTTACCGCCCCCTAGGCCCGATATGCGATAGTCCTAGATGAACAGACCGGACTGTACGGAGATTGTCACATCAGGCTCAGTAGGAGTTCAGATGGGTTTCCTCATCGTCCTTCTCATCGACGTCTACCTGGGGACCGTTACGTACAGCTAGTACCGCTTGCGGCCTGTGGTTAAACCCACTGCCAGCGTAGTGTCGAGTCTTTAGAGTCCCACACAGAGAGTTTCTCTGCACCGGGCGAAAGGTGTAGAGGCCATATGGTTTTACGGCAGGGCCGCGATCACTTACGTACACTGTGCACGTATTATGATCGGGCAGATAATACTAGCGGGCTTTGGTTTAAGCCAGATTCTTGTATTATTCAGATGGATTTATTCAGTCAAAGATTATCCGTGTTTTTCGGAAATATGGATGGGAGGGGCAGTCTCATAATTTGTCGGGAAGTTTCTAGAAGAAGGTGACTCATTTGTGTTTAATTATTTTTAGGATTTAAACAAATGAGGTGGAGAGATGAGGTGTAGGTTTTCTTTAAATGGATAATGACTCATGAGATGATTCATCTCAAATGAATTAAATGAAGTATGCTAGATATTATGATAGATATTTGTTATGATATTTTGATGCTTCATATTATTCTAAGATGAGACATTATTCATTTCATTATTACAAAAGCTTTCTCTCTCCTCAAGTCTTCATCTTCTTTCTCAAACCTTAATAGCTCTCATGAGTTGAGAAACCTAGGGTTTAAGTGACTAACTAATCCATCTTATTACTCTACACCCTTTAGGACTTCTAGATTAGCGATCTAGAAGCCGTAGTTATCTCAGATTCGAGATAGATGCTCGGACTTTAGACTCTCGGGTGGATCGTCTTTGACTCGAGGAGGCCGTTGAGGTGCCGACGTTCCATAGAGCCTACGAGGTGTGGAGAACAGCGATCAAGACCCGAAGGACAAGTAATGTGAGGTATAACTTTGAATCCGAGTAGTTAAACCTTTTTTAGTTTGCTAGTAATGGTTTAGACACGATCCGTGTGCTCAAGTCCGTGTTACGAAACTTTGATAATTGTTTTTTATATATTCCGCCTCCCCGCAAGCTTGTGAGGTGCCTGACATGGACTTACAACCACAGCTCTATCGAGTCATGCAGATGTTGGATATGTATGCCCTAGAGGCCATTATTGTATATGCATATATAGTGGATGCTTAGACATATGTATGTACAAGACAATCTTTCTCGATATGATAGTATGCTATCTGGTTTGTCTTTATCTTAACATGTGTATATGTTTTACTTGTTATTACGTATCATTAATACATGTTGATAAAACCCATAGGATTATTGCTTGACTACTAGCGTTATGATGGTGATCATATATGTGGGGGCTGGATAGTCCTTAAGCACATCCTTAAATGTCCCTAGTCATGGGAGTATCGAGACTGGGAATCAATATTTTGGAGTAGACTGGTGTATACGTTTCTAGACCCCGATGATGGGCAATGGTTGGTCCCACAGCCATTGGCCTTTGCACCTAAGATCGTATGCAGGTGCTCACTGGGGGTGAGTACACTGGTGTATAGTTGTATTCTTATTCTTTGCATAGTGGTATTCGTTTAGGAATATCTAGCACCTCATTCGAGGAGGCAAGAGCCTAGATCTCTTCACGGGGAGTGATCTCTTGAGCAAAACTTTATGTTGCTATAGATTACTCGGTTTTCTTCAAAACCACTAGTTTTTAAAAGCGGAGCCTAAACCACTCCTTTTCAAAACTACTCGGTTCCTTCAACGATATCAAGTTCATTACGTTAAAGGGTTTTTCGCCAAAAACCCAGCCGTATCCCTCCGTCATTTCTTACAAGTATCACCTAGAATTCATGCTATGTATGTTGGCCTACGCCAATGCATAGTGAATGGTAGCTGGGTAATGCTTGTTTGCTGCATAGATATGCGATTATTTAGAACAGTCGTACAGTTATTTTGGCCTACGTCAAGGACTTGTACGGGTGGGTCTAAATTAATCCAGGACAATGACGGGTTGAACTTGACTAACGACTTATGATATGTTGGCCTACGTCATGGTCATAAGCGTTAGGGGAAAAAACCACATTGGGAGTTTCAAATATACAGGAAATTTGCTAGTGTTGCATATCTTCTAGAGTGTAGTATCTAGAGTGGCTTCCATATAGGTTATCATGTGATGATAGTTGGATCCCGATCCCACTGATGAGTAGGATTACTCTTGGGAAATATTTTTCACTTCACAATTAGCTAACCTATTAGGTATCTATAAAAGGTGTTAATGGGGCTATTCCTCTGCAGAAACGAGGTTTATTTTAATTAGGTCCGTGCAAGAGCACGGGAACCTCCTTCGGAGTACCAATAACGACCAGGCTGAACGGTTAGCGAACTTATAAGGTGTTAATGATCCTGACTAGTTCTCCTTTTAAGATTTGAAGGAGAATTGGAGAAAACAGTGGGAGCCATCCTGTTTAGATAAAATAATAACTAATCTAAACTTGCAAGAGCGCACACTGAGTGTTTCTTCTCTCTTTCTCTCTCTCTCTCCAGGTAGCAACCAATTCATGCCTTAATCAAGATAATAAAATATATGACTTGATCGACCCAGATTCTTATTCGAGACTGGGGAATGTCGGTTCGGTTCTAACTTATGACAACCGTCATGAGTATGAGCAAAAAAAAGAGGATTGCATGGACTTCCACATGACCCTAATGAAGGAGAAACATTGTAATGCATCTTCTTCGGGTGTTCTTGTTATTGAGAACTGTTTCTCGGTCAGTCCTACCTCCTGGGTACTTGATACCGGATTAGGATCTCATATCTGTAATTTATTACAGGGACTGAGAAAAAGTAGGATGGTTGGACTTGGTGATATGTCCCTCAGAGTAGAGAATGGAGCATAAATTGATGTTGCTGCCGTCAGTGAATATCACATAGTACTGCCAAGCGGCATTACTATGATTTTGAACAACTACTACTATGTACCTTCCATACTTTGCAATATCATATCAGTTTCTTTACTTTATAAAGATGGATATAATTTTGTTCTAGATAGAAATATCATGAACATTTACCTTGATAAGGTATTGGTTGCAGAAGGTACACTTTGTAATGGTATCTACGTTCTAAATCAAAACACAGTTTTCAATATACAAAACATATGCAAGAGGAAGAGTTCGGAAGTGAACGAATCCTACTTGTGGTATTGTAGACTTGGTTATATCAATGAGAAAAGATTGTCTAAGTTACATAAAGATGGATAATTGAATCCGTTCGAATTTTCATCTTATGAAACTTGTTAGTCTTGTCTCAAAGGAAAGATGACCAAATCTCCGTTCATCGGACACGGAAAGAGCTACGGAGCTCCTGGGACTCATACACAATGATGTATGTGGTCCTATATCTAGACATGCAAGGGGTGGGTTCTCGTACTTCATTACATTCACTGATGATCTCTTTAGGTTCGGATATGTATTTCTTATGAAACACAAATCTGAAACTTTTGAGAAGTTCAAAGAATATAAAAGCGAAGTAGAGAACCCGATATGAAAAAGTATCAAGATCCTTCGATCAGATCGAGAAGGAGAGTACTTGAGTACATAATTCCGTGACTTTCTAAAAGAGAATGGTATTCTCTCTCAACTTACTCCTCCATATACACCACATCACAACGGTGTATCGGAGCAGAGGAATCGTACTCTATTAGATATGGTTAACTCCATAATGAGTAATGCCGAGTTGTCTCTTTCTTTCTAGGGATATGCATTTAAGACAACGGCATATTTATTGAATAGGGTTTCGACCAAATCCGTGCCTACCACTCCTTATGAAATATGGAGTGGTAAGAAATCATGTCTTAAATTCATTAGGATATGGGCTTGTCCGGCTTGTGTTAAAAAGCAAAATTCGGACAAATTGGAGGCATGTTCGGTTCTATGTAAGTTTGTGGGATACCCCAAGCATTCACAGGGATATTTGTTCTACCACACCGAGGAACGTAAGGTGTTTGTTGCTCGTCACTGTTAGTGATATATGCCCTAGAGGCCATTATTGTATCATACTGGATTGTATATTACATATTGGATGCTTGAGATATTTCACAGTTATAATAACAGTCTTGCTTGATATGGTAGTATGCTACTTGGTTTGATTCTACCTCAATATGTGCATGTGTTTCTTTTAGCATATCGCTTATACATGTAAGTGCACGGCGGCGCCCCGGCCGTCAAACCGACGGCCAAATGCGGAAACGGTGATAAACTTTAATTTTGCGTACTTAGCAAACTGGCACCACCGCGCACTAAACCCCGGATCGGGCCATTAAACTAGTTCTAGCTAACTAACAAGATAGGAAGAGATATACCGAGTGATCCGAGTCCTCCGGTCTTCTCGTCATCGTCCCGATCTCCCGCGGAAACTCCGGTCGTCGCCTCCTCGCCGGAAGGGCACCACATCGCCTGTTTCTTTTACGGGCTCCCACCTCTATACCGAGGCAACTCGGGCATGAAGCCGGCAAGTCGACATGCCCAAGATGTGCTGTAGAATGTGTAGTGCTTTGTCTCTTTGGGGTTATGTTGCTTTGGAGGATGGAGGGATCATGAATGGACTTTGGAATGAAGTGTAGAATTTTGCAAGCATGAAAATGATATGAACCAATCTTTTCTCAACATGAACTCTCTCCCTCTCTTCCACAAAATGTGGCCGGCCCCTCATCAAGAGAATAGTGGAGGAAAAATGAAATCAACCATACTTAAACCATGAAGGAGAGTGAGTGTAGTAGAAAGCAAGGGGTGACCACAAACAAACATCATGATAACAAAACCCATATCCAAATCAAATCCTTTCAAATCTCATTAATGCAAAAGCATGGATGAAAGATATCATAATCAACACAATGGCAAGAAACCCCCTCCACAAATGTTATTTGCACAATTGCAAATAACCCCCTCCATCGGAAAAGTCCGGCCGGGAAAGAACAAAGGAAAACCGGCCGGAACGGAATGCAAACTGGCAACTCCAGAAAACTGGTCCCGTAATAAATTACAGGAAAACCCCGATACTGTGCATATACACCCGCATCTGTATTCCGTCCGGATACAAATGCAAAGAGACAAAACTACACTATCAAATACTAAGATCCGGCTTAAGCCAAAGCCGGCTAGTAAAAACCGTCCGATCACGATCCGTGCAATACCGCACGTATCTGATCGAACCCTGCCATATCTCCATACGGCCTCTACAACGTTTCGCCCGAAAGCCTGAGTAACAGAAAGTGTGGTGGACTCTAAAGACTCGTCAATACTATGGCTGTGGATTTAACCACCATCACGTCAGAGGTATAAGCCAATACGTGACGGGCCACCAGCTATTGACCAAAAGGGACGTTGATGAGCGAACTCATCCTGACACCCTACTGAGCCTGTCAGTGACAATATCCGTACAGTCCGGTCCGTTCGTCTATGAGCATCGCATGTCGGGCCTAGGGGGTGGGTAAAAGTCAGACCCCTAAAAGCGGTACAAGTCATGTCGGAGTGTAGCCCAGAACACCCTGAGATACTACTGGAATACCTACCAGTAAATCTCCTGCCTTGGCCAAGGACTTCGTGTAATGGCTCTCCTAGACACAGCGCGACCTCACCCCCAATACCGGGAGAGACGAACCCCCGAAGATCCGCTCACTGCCTCCATGTGGCTCGGGACTGTACCCAACTAAAACCTGTTTGCATGACTCCTTTGAGCCGTGGTAGGGTAGTAATCAAAGCACAGTGGGAACTCACACGAGACAAATGATGATCCCCAGGTCGATGAACTAACCTGTACACATGTCACCTGGGAACTGCTATCTGACGTCAGGTATAAGACCAACTAGCATATTCCCGGCGAGTCCTGTCCGGTGTACTCATAACCCAATGAGCACCTGTATACATCTTAGGTGAACCAACTGACACCAGTGGCTTGTGAGACCGGCCACCGCCCCTCGTCGGGGTCTCGACTGTATACACTAGTCTACTCTGGAGAATCGATGCCCTGTCTCGAAACTCCCACGACTAGGGACTTTTAAGGATATGCTTGTAGACCCCAGCTCTCACGTATATGATCGCCCTCATACTGCCGGCAGTCAAGCAAGAATCCTAGGGGCTCTATCAACATGCAATAGCGACCTGTCAGGTCACCTAAAGTAGTACACGATGATAAAGGTAAACCAGATAGCAAACTATCATCTCGTGTAAGACTGTCGTACCGGGATAGGTCCTCCCTCAATCATTGCAATCACGTGCCTGTGATCCAATAATTGACTCTGAGGGCACTATCTCCAACAATCTCCCACTTGCACTCAAGGCTAATTATTGCGATGTCGCATACTCACAGCCCGTGTGATACCGAACACCCAACTCCTCTACTAGTCAGTCTCACAAAGCTCGTTTGCGAGACTATTGCGTTCGAGGAATAGCCTCAGCGAGTGGATCCGCTCTGATGTTTCTTTCTATGTCTCTCTATATCTCAAGTTCGCGGAGAAAACCATCTCCCGAAATGAGCAATACCTGTCTTAGAGTGTCTGGATGTCTGATGGGACCGAGCTCATAAATGAACTCCAAATCCAAACTTCTTAGACTGTATCATCAACTGAACTTAATCAGTATCCTGCGCCATGCCTCCTTCAGTATTGCCTTGGATCACCTGTCCAAAATACTGCCCCTCGTCAGAGGGAAAACTATAACTCTGACAACCTCCTTGTCGTCCATGTCACCTTGGAAGCCTGGAGTGATAACCGTCTCGTAAAGGAGGCAGTCGTTATCATATCCCTAGAACATCCACTTATGTTCTAAAACTGCTTCCGACTGTTTCTCCAGGATTGGATCAATGTCAACTTGTTGCATCTAGTGCAAGAACAACATCTGGTGTGGTACTTGACATCTTATGATTGACCCAACTGCCTAAGCAAGTGATCTGTCAATCATGCACATCCCTCTCTACTTTAGTCTATAAGACACCTTTAGAGAGGGTGACTACATTACCTGCAGGTACATTACCGTGCCAGGAGTCGTCCATTCTAAATACTCTTAGAATGCTGTCAAAGTACCCTGATTGGGAAACCACCCAAATCCAGATCTAAAACCATAGATCTAGTAACCAGTATGTCTGATATAATGTCCAAGTCCTTCGTGGAGAAACCACTGTGTGACGACCAAAGTATAACCGATCGTAGTATAGGAATATCACATCCTACTTTGTGTATGTCATCCAAAACCCGGATATCACACCCTACTACCTTCTCAACAGATCCATCCCCTATTCTGATGACGTCAAACCTATGACTGTCACATCAGAAATAGATGATCTATCTCTGCTATATCTGCTTTAGTCTACAAATAGACATAAGCCTGATGTCCACCAATGCTTCCGCTGCTCCCACTGACTACGACAACCCTCTGGCAGAGTCATATAGACGTGCACTTCTAAAGCTAGTTTAGAACGACGCTATACTCATCCTCCTGCCGGGTCTCACAGCCTGGAACAACAACAATGGCAAGTGTGGGTAAACAAGAACTTCCCTGTCACCGTCCTTGAGGCTATCGGAGTACCTCTCGGGTGCCTGAAGTTACCCACCTTATCTGCGGAGTGGCCAATGGAATGTCAAACCAGATTGAATCTTTAGGTTCCTTATCAAATCTTCAGTAATCGTTTGCGGTTCTGGAATCACTTCCAGTTCTACCATACTCCCACTACTGTCTTTGAAAAAATCCATTTTTAATAAAACTGTGGCGAGTCTAGAACAATATTTCTATTGATCTCCCAGATGGTAGAAAATCAACCCTCGTCATAGCCTGGGTCAACCCACAAACAGCCATTACAGAAATGTGCCTTGAGTTGTCCAGTGTCTGGTTTTAATCATAAGCCGGACAACTCCCCGTACCTTAACAACGTTAAGATATGAACTGTTCTATATCCAATATAGAACCAGAGGCACTGATTTAATTTAACCAGATTCAAATCATGCAGCTGTCTCCAGTGCATGTCAACTAAATGGAGAGAGGCCGATCAGCGTTACTCAACTTAGGAATGCTTCCAATTATGAGTAACCTGAAAGAGAAGCAATTTCTCTTTATCATTACTATCAATTGAATACCATACACAAGTATCTACATCTTCGATCACTTTGAAGAATCCCGATACTTGCTACACCTGGTTCTCTACTCTACTCAAATACCTATAACTCCTCAAAACTTAGACCCTGTGTTTCTACGAAACACATGTCTAAGAACTAGAGAAGTTAAAAGTAAACAGAATATAGTATGAGGACCAACCCCTCTGTCCTAATAGACTCTGGACAACATACAATACTCTGTATAAGTCCGCTGAGTCTAACAACTCATTCACTGTGTGTCGTAGGTTGAAAACTGTACTTATGGTTAAGAAGAATTACACCGTTGTTTAATGCTCCTTACCTAACCATCCACTGATATAGGTAAATGTCATCGACATAATATCAAAAGGTATATCTCACTCTATTCAAATAGACGTACAGATATATCAATTTGAAATTGGTGCACAACAGCGGATATTCAAAACCAAATATTTGCCGACCGGCAAACAGCCCAGGTGATCTCCTCAAATATCACCGATTACAACGAATCCCGATATAATGAGGATGATCACCCAATTCCCAATAACTTACTCCCACTCATCATCTGTAAAACCATACAGATGTGAGAATCATACCTGGTAAATACATACCCTGGAGTAAGTATCTAATCGGGAAATCAGTTTTCTTTTAACAGTAAACAGTTGAACTGAAACATTGAAATGTTTCGATGGGGTATCTTGGTATTCCTAGTAATACCTCTACCATTATCCAGATTCACAACTATAACCGCATAATTCTTTGCCACCTCACCAAATCCCTTTATTTGTCTTTAGTCGTTACCTTCTGCATACCAATTTAGGCCAATTGGTTTTCTTCCTTCCCTGCCGTTCGGCACCAGCCTATAGCTTGGAAGAAGACTATCCAATAAGCATAATGGGTGTACTGTCCTAATCCTAGGAGCACTCGCAATGCGAGAGAAGGTGAAGATAAAAGACAACTGAATAAACCTTATTCCTATTTCTCCTGGACCAGAATCCATCCCCGAACTGGAACAAGTTCCTTTCGAGTTCGTATATAACCATACGATGGAGTATCCAATAAACTGTGGATCTTCGTAGTGATACGGAGTGTCCTGGAGAGATACAACGGTGATTTAGGATTGGCGAAGAAATACTTGGTTTGGTCGTGAATATCAGTCGCAATTTACTTTGCCCTCTTACTAATCCCTTGCTTTGTCTTAATCTTAATACCTTCTGCACACCATCGTTATGCTAATTGGTTTTCTTCATTCCCCACTGTTCGGCACTAGCCTAAAGTTTGGAAGAAGACTATCCAATTTGCGTAATAGGTGTACTATCTCCTAAACTAAGGAGTACTCGTAACTTGAGAGGAGGCAAAAAGGAAAAGAAAACTGAATAATCCTATCCGTTTTCTCCAGAACCGGAAACCATCCTCGAATTCCTTCGAGTTCGTATCTAACCATACGATGGTTTTGTCCAATGGAAGTGGACGTTCGCAGTAATACGGGGTGTCCTGGAGAAAAGGGTAAAAGTAGGAGTGGCAAAGAGGTCTGCAACTTTGACAATCCAAAAGCCAGTGTTAAGAAGGTTCGGTCAACTTGGTCGCTGAGTCATAGTCTTAGGGTCGGGTCAATGGTCGCTGCCAAAGAGAGAGAGAAAAGAAACACTCAGCGTGCACTCTAACCCTAGATCAGAATGGTTACCAATTTATCTAATCTGGAAACCTCCCACTGTACCTCAAATTCTCCTCCAAACCTGAAAGAAGAATTAGTCGGGGTCACCCGAGGAGTAAACCAACTCATCAGTGGGAATCGGGATCCAACTATCATCGCATGATAACGTGACGGAATCCGCTCGCGGTATCACACTCCAGAAGGTATGCGCATATCTGGCAAGTTTCAGTTCTTTTGAAACTCCCGATGAGATTTTTACCCCATGCCCTTATGACCTTGACTTTGGCCAACAAATCATAAGTCACATATCAAGTTCTGCCCGTCATTCTCCAGGTTAATTTGAGCCCACCCGTACAAGCCCTTGACTTTGGCCAACAAGGCTATACGACTGCCCCAAACCAACGCATCTATCTATGCTGCATATGAATAACCAACAGCTACCAAACACTGTGCCTTGACTTTGGCCAACAAACACAGCTTGAATACTATTGACTACCCATATGAAACGACGGAGGGCTACGAATGGTTTCTGGCGAAAACCTTTAACGTAATGAACTTGATATCGTTGAAGGAACGGATAGCTTTTTAGAAAATATAGTGACGAAAACCTTTACTAAAGAGGTCACTCCCGGTGAAGGGATCTCGGCTCTTTCCCCGTAGAATGGGGTGCAGGATATTCCAAATGAATACCACGATGCAAAGCAAAAGTAATCGGCTATAGTGAAGTTAATGCCCTGACGCAAACTTCTGTCCAAGGGGTCTCTCCCGGTGAAGGGATCTCGGCCCTTGCCTCGTCGACTGAGGAGCAGGATATTCCAAATGAATACCACGATGCAAAACAAAAGTGAACGTCCTTGCAATAACAGCTTTTTGAAAAGTGTTCCAACAACATCAGAATAGGTTTGTTTAACTTGCATTGATCCGAATCAACGCAGTCCCATCAATTGATCACACCACAAAGAACGAAAATATACTGACGTACGTATATGCCATCCGCATTCGCCACTGGGTCCCGTCATCACCCGTTAGGCTAGCTAACTAACGGCAGAGCGGGGACTGGACTAGCGCGGATGAAAAACATATACAACATCTACTAATATATATATACCAATATATAGTATTTCGCTCAAGGCGTGAATAAAATGCAACATCACAGAAATGTACAGCATCACAGAACAATACAGATATCTGGGATCCCCGGGTTTCACAGAGCCACTACTGAAACCCGACGTTCCCCTGGTCGTGTGGATAGCCTGTGCAATGAAATCCTAGACCCCTACGGGCGCGGCAAGTCACCCGCCAAAACCTGAAGCGAGGCAGCCCCCTTCAGCGCCGTGAATGGACCACCCAGCACTTCACGGAATCAGATAACTTGGGCACCCTTCCTGGGTCAACCTGTACCCCCTACGAGTGCGGCGAATAGACCGCCAATTCCAGACTGAAGCCCCCTCCGTCTCAATGCCCTGAGATGCGAGCCCGTTGCCCTCTAGAACCCGGCTATCCGTGCACCCCTCCGCGGGGTAACCCTAGTACAGAAAGTAAAATATACATACAACGGGTACATCGACCGCAACTAGGTCGTGCCCCAAAATAATAATACAAACAGGCAGTGACGGCAGTCCACATGTCGGACGCTCGCCCCGCAACAACAAATGTACATAATACAACAACACTGTACTAGCATTGCATCCAGGCTATCCCCCACGACCGATCCGCAACATCACAGCAAATACAAAGAACATCAACGTGAAAGTCACGTTCGCAAATCCGTCTAACCTGGCTATAGCAGTTAGACCGGATTTACCGATCGAGTGACATTCACGGTCGCAGATATAATGTAAATACTGTGAAATAATGTGTTTAAAATATCCGATCGATCAAAAATTAACAAGTGGGCCCCCAAGCAATACTGTAGCACTCACAGAAAATATGGGCCCAATTTTAATATTCCAAAACCCCTAAAATAAGCCCAGAAGCCCACTGGAAAAAAATGATACAGTGAGGATACAAATGTGCGGCGGAACCACGGCCCAAGGGGGGGTTTGGCCGCGGTTCCGCGCTCCAGGTGTCGACTCACTGTGTCGAACTTTTCCAGTATGCTTAGAATTTCTTGTACATCAGTTTTCTACAACCTGAAAAATTTTAGGAGACCAAAAAATTTCAACAGAAAACTGTCGTGAACTAAAATTGGGTTTTTGGAATTTTGGTCGATCGGAACTGAAAAACACATCAAACGAAGCTAGACGAAGTTAATGGCGAGGCTCTGATACCACTGTAAGTGCACGGCGGCGCCCCGGCCGTCAAACCGATGGCCAAATGCGGAAACGGTGATAAACTTTAATTTTGCGTACTTAGCAAACCGGCACCACCGCGCACTAAACCCCGGATCGGGCCATTAAACTAGTTCTAGCTAACTAACAAGATAGGAAGAGATATACCGAGTGATCCGAGTCCTCCGGTCTTCTCGTCATCGTCCCGATCTCCCGCGGAAACTCCGGTCGTCGCCTCCTCGCCGGAAGGGCACCACATCGCCTGTTTCTTTTACGGGCTCCCACCTCTATACCGAGGCAACTCGGGCATGAAGCCGGCAAGTCGACATGCCCAAGATGTGCTGTAGAATGTGTAGTGCTTTGTCTCTTTGGGGTTATGTTGCTTTGGAGGATGGAGGGATCATGAATGGACTTTGGAATGAAGTGTAGAATTTTGCAAGCATGAAAATGATATGAACCAATCTTTTCTCAACATGAACTCTCTCCCTCTCTTCCACAAAATGTGGTCGGCCCCTCATCAAGAGAATAGTGGAGGAAAAATGAAATCAACCATACTTAAACCATGAAGGAGAGTGAGTGTAGTAGAAAGCAAGGGGTGACCACAAACAAACATCATGATAACAAAACCCATATCCAAATCAAATCCTTTCAATTCTCATTAATGCAAAAGCATGGATGAAAGATATCATAATCAACACAATGGCAAGAAACCCCCTCCACAAATGTTATTTGCACAATTGCAAATAACCCCCTCCATCGGAAAAGTCCGGCCGGGAAAGAATAAAGGAAAACCGGCCGGAACGGAATGCAAACTGGCAACTCCAGAAAACTGGTCCCATAATAAATTACAGGAAAACCCCGATACTGTGCATACACACCCGCATCTGTATTCCGTCCGGATACAAATGCAAAGAGACAAAACTACACTATCAAATACTAAGATCCGGCTTAAGCCAAAGCCGGCTAGTAAAAACCGTCCGATCACGATCCGTGCAATACCGCACGTATCTGATCGAACCCTGCCAAATCTCCATACGGCCTCTACAACGTTTCGCCCGAAATCCTGAGTAACAGAAAGTGTGGTGGACTCTAAAGACTCGTCAATACTATGGCTGTGGATTTAACCACCAGCACGTCAGAGGTATAAGCCAATACGTGACGGGCCACCAGCTATTGACCAAAAGAGACGTTGATGAGCGAACTCATCCTGACACCCTACTGAGCCTGTCAGTGACAATATCCGTACAGTCCGGTCCGTTCGTCTATGAGCATCGCATGTCGGGCCTAGGGGGTGGGTAAAAGTCAGACCCCCAAAAGCGGTACAAGTCGTGTCGGAGTGTAGCCCAGAACACCCTGAGATACTACTGGAATACCTACCAGTAAATCTCCTGCCTTGGCCAAGGACTTCGTGTAATGGCTCTCCTATACACAGCGCAACCTCACCCCCAATACCGGGAGAGACAAACCCCCGAAGATCCGCTCATTGCCTCCATGTGGCTCGGGACTGTACCCAACTAAAACCTGTTTGCACGACTCCTTTGAGCCGTGGTAGGGTAGTAATCAAAGCACAGTGGGAACTCACACGAGACAAATGACGATCCCCAGGTCGATGAACTAACCTGTACACATGTCATCTGGGAACTGCTATCTAACGTCAGGTATAAGACCAACTAGCATGTTCCCGGCGAGTCCTGTCCGGTGTACTCATAACCCAATGAGCACCTGTATACATCTTAGGTGAACCAACTGACACCAGTGGCTTGTGAGACCGGCCACCGCCCCTCGTCGGGGTCTCGACTATATACACTAGTCTACTCTGGAGAATCGATGCCCTGTCTCGAAACTCCCACGACTAGGGACTTTTAAGGATATGCTTGTAGACCCCAGCTCTCACGTATATGATCGCCCTCATACTGCCGGAAGTCAAGCAAGAATCCTAGGGGCTCTATCAACATGCAATAGCGACCTGTCAGGTCACCTAAAACAGTACACGATGATAAAGGTAAACCAGATAGCAAACTATCATCTCGAGTAAGACTGTCGTACCGGGATAGGTCCTCCCTCAATCATTGCAATCACGTGCCTGTGATCCAATAATTGACTCTGAGGGCTCTATCTCCAACAATACATATTGGTAGAGCCCTTAGGATCTTTGCTTGACTACCAGCGTTGTGATGGCAGTCATACTTGTGGGGGCTGGGTAGTCTATAAGCACATCCTTATATAGGTCCCTAGTCATTGGATTATCGAGAAGGGTATCGATACTCCAGAGTAGACTAGTGTGTACGCTTTTCATCCCAGCAGGGGATATGGTCTGTCCCACAGCCATTAGTACGACGTACTGGAGAAGGTATGCAGGTGCTCACTGGTTGTGAGTTATACTGGACAAGACTCATCGGGAACTGCTGGTTGGTATTATACCTATCGTCAAGTAGCAGTTCCCAGGTGGCATCAGTACAGCTTAGTCCGTTGACTTGCCATCGCTATTTCGTCTCGAGTGTGTTCCCACTCCACTATGATTACTACCCTACCACGCTCAAAGGAGTCGTGCAAACAGGTAGTAGTTGGGTGTAGTCCTGAAGCACTTGGAGACAGTAGCAATCAGATAGGATTTGTCTCTCCCGGTATTGGGGGTTGATATCGTGTAGTGTTCGGAAAGCCATTACACAAAGTCCCTGGCCAGGGCAGTTGAGAAATACTGGTAAGGTACTCCAGTAGTTTCTCATGGTGTATTGGGCTCTCCTCCGACACGACTTATCACGTTGTTAGGGGTCTGACGTTTACCATCCCCCTAGGTGGATATGCGAGTATATCAGACGAATAGACCGGACTGTACAGAGATTGTCACCGATAGGCTCAGTAGGAGTTTGGGTGAGTTTGCTCATCGGTCTTCTTATCGACGGTAACCTAGGTAGCCGTTACGTGCAGCTAGTACCGCTGACGGCTTATGGTTAAACCCACTGCAAGCATACTGTCGAGTCTTTAGAGTCCCATACAGAAGGTTTCCCTGCTTCAGGCAATTGATGTAGACATCATATGGTTTTACGACTGGGCTTCGATCACGTACGTGTACTTGTACACGGATGCTGATCGGGCATACAATACTGTGGGCTTTGGTTTAAACCGGATCCTAGTATTGTATTATAAGATTGTTATCGTCTCAGTGTATCCATATTTTTTGGAATACGGATACGGGTATGTATATACGGTGAGAGGGCATTCTTGTAATTTGTCAAGGCATTCTTCTAGAAGGTGCCACCTCATTATTTAGTTTTATCCATTTTCCAAATAGATTAATGAGGTGGAAATGGAGGAGTCTTATTATGGCATGGTGTAAAGAATGAGCTTTGATTATTTTATTTGCTTTGGGTTCACTATTGAGGCATGGCACATATATTCTATTGTGATATATTCCATGGCTCAATAAGTAAGCATATACTTAGTCATTCTCTACACTTGGTTTTCTCTTGATGGTTCATTCTAAACTCTTGAGATTTTCTTGAGTTGCTCTCCTTGAGCTCTCTATGTTTCCTCCATCTCCTTCTTCCTATAAACAAAACCTTAATCCTTCACATGTGTTGTGAGCCATAGGGTTTAGTGAGATTACACAATCCTTTAGACTTTCTACATCTCCTAGGCTAGTCGGTTTAGCAAACCATCTACCTTAGTTAGCTCATTTAGAGGTTGAAGTTTGGAGCACATTCTCTCGCGGTGGATTATCTTTGACGCAAGAAGGCCGATGGAGCAAGCCCGATCAGATCACCGAGGAGCGTTGGAGAGGAACACTAGAAGACCCGAAGGACTCAATCTTGGAGGTATAACCATTCTAACAGAGTAGTTAAACCTCTAAATAGATTAGCTAGTTAAGGCTTTAGTAAAGATCCTGGAGTTTTAGCCGGTGTTTCGTAGTCAGATATTATCGTTTTTGAAAATTCCGCCTCCTCGTGAACCGCGGGGTGCGCGACATCGGCTTACAGTCATGCCACCTTTTTAGAATGGTAGTTTCTTGCAATTGAAATAAGTAGGAGCACGGTAGAACTTGAGGAAATTTTGGAACCACATACTGAAACTCAAGAATTGGTGGAACCAGAGAATTCAATAGAACCCGACGAACCTCAGCCACTTCGTAGATCTAGTAGGATTTCTCATCCGCCCGAGAGATACTATGATTTTCTCATAGACGGGGATTGAGAGGATTGTATCTTAGAAGAAGATGATCATACTAGTTTCAAGCAGGCCATTATCAGCAGGGACCCTGATAAATGGCTGGATGCTATGTGATCCGAAATGGAGTCTATATACACCAATAAAGTTTGGACCTTGGATATTCCTCCTCCTGGAGTAAAACCTGTTGGATGCAAATTGTTCTTCAAAATGAATATTAGTGTAGATGGACGGGTGGAAACCTATAAGGCTAGACTTGTTGCAAAAGGTTTTTGTCAAAGACCAATGAAACCTTTTCTCCAGTGGCTATGCTGAAATCCATTCGGATCCTACTTTCCATTGCTGTCTTCTATGACTATGAAATCTGGAAGATAGATGTAAAAACAGCTTTTTTAAATGGAAGTTTGGACGGGTGCGTTTATATGGATCAGCCGGAGGGATTTGTAGACAGTGGGAGTAGTGGGAAGGTGTGCAAGTTACTTAAATCCATTTATGGATTAAAGCAGGCATCACGGAGCTGGAACATCTTTTTTGATGAGACAGTCAAGGAATTTGACTTCATCAAAAACGAGGATGAGCCTTTTATCTATAAGAAGACTGTAGAGATAACTGTCGTATTCCTAGTATTATACGTGGACAACATTCTCTTGATAGAAAATGACATTTGTATGCTACAATCGGTCAAGCTGTTCTTGTCACAAAGGTTCTCCATGAAAGACCTGAGTGATGCCTCGTACATTTTGGGGATTAAGATCTACAGAGATAGATCCAAAAGATTGTTGAGACTTTCACAGTCCAGGTACATAGAGGCCATACTAAAGAGATTTAGTATGGAAGATTCCAAGCGCGGCAATGTACCCGCATTGCACGGAAGCACCCTCTCCAAAAAGATGTGTCCCAAGACTGATGAGGAGAGGGCTCACATGAGCATTATTCCCTACGCTTCGGCGGTAGAATCTATAATGTATGCGATACTATGTACAAGACCAGATGTAGCTTACGCGCTTAGCATGATGAGCCGGTATCAGTCAAACCCAGGAGAGAACCACTGGACAACAGTGAAGAACATTCTTAAGTACCTGAGAAGGACTAAGGAACTGTTCCTGGTATTTAGTAATGGGGACCTCCAGGTGGAGTCCTTTACCGACTTGGGCTTCCAGAGTGACAAGGATGAAAACAAGTCTGTCTCGGGTTTTATGTTTATCCTCAACGGAGGGACTCGACGATGGAGGTTGAATACATTGTTGCCAACGATGCCGCAAAATAAGTGGTCTGGATAAAGAAGTTCATTACTGAATTTGAGGTGGTTCCGTCCATTGTTGATCCAATTCCTCTGTATTGCAATAACAATGGGCTATGGCTTTAGCGAAGGAACCACAGTCCCATTAAAAATCTAGACACATCTTGAGGCGACATCACTTGATCAAGCAGATCGTAGATCGCCGGGAGATTGAGGTGCGGAGAGTAGACACAAAAGAGAATACGGCGGATCCATTCACCAAGGTGCTCCATCAAGCACTGTTTGAGAGACTATTTGAGATGTTGGGTATGCGATACGCCAACAACTAGCCCTAGAGCATGTTGGATATAGTGCCCTCAAAGTCAATTATTGGATCGCAGGTACGTGATTGCAATGATTGAGGGAGGACCTATACCGGTAGGACAGTCTTACTCGAGATGATAGTATGCTATCTGGTTTGCCTTTATCAGTCGTGTACAGGTTTAGGTGACATGATCACTATTACACGTTGATAGAGCCCTTAGGATCCTTCTTGACTACCAACAGTATGATGGAGATCATATACGTGAGAGTTGGGTAGTCCATAAGCACATCCTTAAAAGTGGTCCCTAGTCGTGGGAGTTTCGAGACAGGGCATCGATTCTCTAGAGTAGACTAGTGTATACAGTCGAGATCCCGACGAGGGGCGGTGGCCGGTCTCACAAGCCACTGGTGTCAGTTGGATCACCTAAGATGTATACAGATGCTCATTGGGTTATGAGTACACCGGACAGGACTCGCCGGGAACCTGCTAGTTGGTATGATACCTAGCGTCAGATAGCAGTTCTATGGTGACATGTGTACAGGTTAGTTCATCGACCTGAGCTCGTCATTTGTCTCATGTGAGTTCCCACTGTGCTTTGATTTCTACCCTACCACGGCTCAAAGGAGTCGTGCAAACAGGTATTTTTTTGGTACAGTCCCGAGCCACATGGAGGCAAGTGAGTAGATCGGCAGGGGATTCGTCTCTTCCGGTATTGGGGGTGAGATCGTGCTGTGTCTAGGAGAGCCATTACACCAAGTCCTTGGCCAAGGCAGGTGAGAATTACTGGTAGGTATTCCAGTAGTTTCTCAGGGTGTTCAGGGCTACTCTCCGACACGACTTATACCGCTATTGGGGTCTGACGTTACCTGCCCCCTAGGCCTGATATGCGATACTCATAGACGAACAGACCGGACTTTATGTATATTGTCACTGATAGGCTCAATAGGGTTCCAGGATGAGTTCGCTCATCGGCTTCCCTTGAGGTCAGTACATGGGCAGCCGTTATGCACAGCTAGTGCCGCTGACGTGCTTGTGGCTAAACTCACTGCCAGGGTACTGACGAGTCCTTAGAGTTCCCCACAGATAGTTTCCCAAGTTCGGGCGAAACGTTGTAGAGGTCGTATGGTTTTATGGCAGGGTTCGAAAAATGCACGTGCACTTGTGCACGTGTCATATTTCGGACAGATAATACTGGTGGGCTTTGGTTTAAGCCGGATCCATGTATTATATTGAGTCGGAATATTTTAGTCTCTCGTATTTGTATTCGGTCGGAATACGTGTAGGGTTCCTAGGCACACTAATGAGGTCTCACAAGGCATCAACCATGCCAATTTCAAATTTTACAAGTGCCGAGAAACCCTAATACGGATCGTTAACTAGAATTATAGGCGAAAGATGCAACTAGTTAACAACTTAACAATAAGAACGGAAATACAACCTTTGTAGATCCGGTCCTCTACCTCCATAGCCCCGCAATGAAGTCTCCTCGCTGTCCAAATCGAATCCCGGGCTCTAGCGTCGGCTTCATCGGAAAAATGGGCGGGCTAGGTCGTCGACTACGATGCCGAAGATGATCTACGTCGAGGCATCGCCAGATCAAGCTCCCACTTCACCAAGTCATGAAACTTGTGAAGAAAACACCCTATACTACTTTGCAAGAGGTAGAGGATGAAGAAATAGGAAGTGGGTTCACTTTAGAATTGGATTTCTCACACTTTTGCTCAAATCACCATTGATGAAGCAAGCTTTTCTTCTTGTGAAGAAGAAGAAGAAGAAGATGATAATAAATATGATAAGTGTTAAAAATAAAAAAGAAAATGAATACTTATCATATTCAAACCATGGTCAAGTGTAGAGACTAAACTAAGGTTAGGTGAATGGTTAGGTTAGGAATGAAAACAAAAATGGAAGACTTTTTCAAAGCTTCATGAAGCTTCAAAAATCAACCATTTCTTTACTTGCCTAAAAAGGAAATAAACTTAATAAATGGTTAAGAAAAGATAACAAAACCCTAACCATTCACTTAAACATGGTTTAAAGTCTTACACAAACCCAAGTTTGCATGTATCATCAAAAATGATACAAACTAGTGCACTAAAGTATATCATATATACAATATGCACATCAAGTGAGAAAATCCATTTAAAGTGAACCAATACTAGTTAATGCAAAGTAATATATAATTATACATTAAATCATTAAATCAACACTTGATTTAACGATCCGGTCATATCACATATAACCGACTAGTATTCTATGTATCGGCTTATCGAATCAATCCTTGATTCGATAACTAGGTTATATCGCATACAACCAATCGATACATTCATCGCGAGAATAGAATACGGTATCACATACACGCATTATTCTCAGTCCCGCACATATCTCATATGCGCTCCTATTTCGTTTCGCTTGAGCCAGGAAACCTCTGTGTAGGACTCTAAAGACTCGTCAATACGCCGGTAGCAGATGATGATCATATCAAACACCCACAAGCCGCAAGCAGTCTGCTAAACGTAACGGCCACCCGGGTATTGAGCGATCAGAAGATCGACGAGCAAGCCCGCTCACACTCCTGTGAATCAACCAGTAACACTTACCGTACAGTCCGGTCTGTTCGTCTGATATGTCGCATATCTCGCCTAGTGGTAGTAAACGTCAGACCCCAATAGCTCGATAAGTCGTGTCGATATGAGGTCTATAACAATTCGAGAAACTACTGGTAACACTTACCAGTAAATCTCAGCAACCCTGGCCAGGGATTTCCGGTTATAGCCAATCGAACACAGCGCAACATCAACTCCCTATACCGGGAGAGACGAATCCCCTCCTACCGCTCATTGCCTCCATGTGATTCGGGACTGTACCCAAAAACCACTGTTTTGCACGCCCTCTTGGACGTGGTAAGGTGGAAATCAAAGCACAGTGGGAACCACACAAGACTCTATGACGATCTCGGGTCAACAGACTACTCTGTACCAGTGTCACCAGAGAACTGCCATCTGACGTAAGGTATAATACCATCTGGGAGTTCTCGGCGAGTCCGTCCAGTGTACCCAGTCTCCACTGAGCACCCGTATATCATCTCTGATGTCAAACACCAATGGATATGGGATCATCCATCGCCCATTTGTATGGGTCGAGAAGGTATTCGCTAGTCTACTCTGGTATATCGATGCCCCGTCTCGATACACCCACGACTAGGGACCTTGAAGGATGTACTTATGGACTACCATGTCCCCACTAGTATGATCCGCATCATATTCCAGGTAGTCAAGTACACATCCTAAGGGCTTTACCAACATGTAACAGAGAGACAATCAATGTACACGTTAAGGTAAAGAGTAACCAGATAGCATACTATCATGTCGAGCAAGAAAGTCCTCCCTATATATGTCCCAGCATCCACTACAATATACAGTAATGGCCTCTAGGGCATACATATAACTAACAATCTCCCACTTGCACTAGGGCCATCTGATAGCAGTGGTTGTAGTAACTCATACTCAACCATCCCATAAAAATCTCTCTCTGGGAAAAGGCCTTTGTGAGTGGATCCGCTGTGTTGTCCTCTGAGTCTACTCTCCTAACCTCAATCTCCTTGGAGATCAACCATCTCCATGATCAGGTGATACTGCCTTAGAATATGTCTGGATCACTGATGGGACGGGCGTTCCTTGGCATAAGCCACAACTCCATTGTCTCACAATGGTAGGAACGTAGTTCTTCTCATGAACCAATATACACCCAAACAGCCTCTTTGGTAGCATCTTAAGTAGCGATGTATCCTGCCTTTATCGTCTAGTATGCCACGGTATCTAGCTTGGAACTCTTCCAACATACCGTCCCTTTACTGAGGGTAAAGACAATGCCTGTGACTGACATTCAGTCGTCTTTATCATCCTGGAACACTTCCAGTGATTCTCCCCAGGATCGATTGATACCATCTCACTACATCTAGTGAGAGTCCTAACATCCATTTAGATCTATCTCATAGATCCAAAATCTAGGATTTAGGAGGTATCACTTTGATCCCATATGGAGAATCATTGTGATAAGCGGAGATTGATCGAGCGTAGCATAGGAAACTCTTTTCCTATCCTGAGTATGTCATCCACGTACGCTACGAGGATCATCACCATACTCCCTACTACCTTTTTGTTTATACAAGGTTCATCTACCATTTTGATGATGTCAAACTCTTTGACTAATTCATCAAAACCGACGTTCCAACTCCGCGATACCTGTTTTATCATATAAAACATCTTGCACACGTTTCCGCTGCTCTCACTGTCTACGAGGCCCTCTGGCTATGTACTTATAGACGCTCTCTTCTAAAACATCATTTAGAAAAGCTGTCATGACACCCAACCACCAGATATCGTAGTCATGGTATGTAGCCGTGGCAAGTAGGATCTGGATGGACTTAAGCATAGCCACTGGAAAAAGGTTTCATCATTATCCACGCCTGGTCGATGAAGAAAACCTTTAACAAGTATAGCTTTGAAAGTCTCAACTTTTCCATCTATACCAAGTAATCTTCTCAAGATTTACTTGCTCCTGATGGGGATTTAACCCTTCAGATATAGCACCTAAAGTCCATACTTTGTTGGTGTACATGGATTCCATCTCAGATCGCTAAGCATCCAGCTATTCTTACAGAGTCCCTACTCTCGATGGCCTGCTCGAAACTAGTTGGGTCATCATCTCATGATGCGATCCTCGCTCCCACTGTCATAGAGAAACCGAAGTATCTCTCAGGTGGGTGAGGAACCCTACTAGATCGGCGGAGAGGTTGAGGTTCGTTGGAAACTATTGAATCCTTTGGTTCTACCAAATCATCAACTGCAGTTTGTATAGCTGAAACCATTCCAGTTCTACATAACTGATCTTGCCTCGAGCTTGTCCGGATTATGCTTTTAGACATAGCCCGGACAACCCCAAATCTTAACTAGCTTAGGACATGGGCTCTTCCCATACCATATCTCATATGGAGTGGTAGGCAACTGATTTGATTCGAACCCTTTTCAATAGGTATGCAGCTTCTCAAGTGCATAACTCCCAAAAGGAAATAGGTAACTCAGTAGTACTCGTCATAGAGCACACCTTATCATATAGGGTGTGATTGCTCCACCCCGATATACCATCGTGCTATGGTGTATACGGAGGAGTAATGCTGAGAGAGAATCTCATTCTCCTTTAAAATAGTCCAAGAATTCCGTGCTCAAGTATTCTCCTCCTTGATCTCATCAAAGGACATAATACTTTTACCCGTATTTTGGTTCTCTACTTCTAACTTATATTCTGTGAATATCTCAAAAGGTTCTGACTTGTGTTTCAACAGGAACATATGTCTGAATCTTCAGAGATCATCAGAGAATGTAATGAAGTATAAAGAACCAGTCCTGGCATGTGTAGACAGGGGACCTTACATACATCAACATGTATCATCCCAAGAGTTTATTAACTCTTTCTCTGTTTCCAATAAACAGGGCTATGGTCATCTTATCTCTGTGACATGACTGGCAAGTTTCATAAGATGTAAATTCAAACTGATTTAAATATGCATCTATATGTAACTTCAGCCAGTCGGGTCGCATTGATATGACCTAGTCTACAATACCTCAAGAAGGATTTGTTCATTTCTGAACTCTTCCTCTTGTGTGTGTTCTGTATACTAAGAACTGTAGTTTGATTTAGAACATCAATGCTTTTAGATAACTTGCCTGAACCGATCAACTTTTGATATAGGAAATGTTCAAAACATTATCCAACAATACAAAATTATATCCTTTCTTTACTAATAAAGAGACTGATATGATTTTGTATATCAGGTTCGGTATCTAATAACATTCGTTCAGAATTAATGTATTGGTAATACAGTGTGACAGTGACCAACATACTTGGCTGCAACACTTGCCCCGTTTTCTGCCTTATGAAACTTATCACCCGTTCTCAATTCTTTACCTTTCTGTAGCCCTATGTAACATATTACATATCTGGGATCCTGATCTGTTATCACATACCCAGGACGTAAAGAATACTGAGAAACAGTTCTGTATAATGAACACACCCGAAGATGATGCATCAGCATGCACTCTCTTCGTTTGGGCGGCATGGGAATTCTGGTATTCCCCAATTTCCTGTTCTGTCTTATAACAATTATAAGTTGGAGCGGGACCAACGTTCCCCAGCTCAGTATAACAAGCGTGTTCGGTCAAAATTTCGTATTATTATCTTGATTAAGGCATGATATGGTCGCTACCTGGAGAGAGAGAGAAGAAAACACTCAGCGTACGCTCTTGCAAGAATAGATTGGTTATTATTTTATCTAAGCAGGATGGCTCCCGCTGCTTTTTATCAAATCTTCCTTCAAACCCTAAAAGGAAAGACTAGCCGGGATTAATTACACACTACAAGTTCGCCAATCTTTCAGCCAGGCCAGTGTCGGTACTTTGAGGGAGGTCCCCCATGCTTTCGCACGAACCTAATTAATGTAAACCTCGTTTTCCCAGAGGCGTAACCCCGTTGACACCTTTCTAGACACCTACTTGATCGGCTAATTGTAATGTGTAAAACTCTCCCAGGAGTAACTCTTACTCGCAGTGGGTATCGGGATCCAACTATCTCATAGAAGGTATGCAATCTCATTGCAAATTTCAACACTTGAAATTCCCGATATATTTTGCCCCTAACCTCCTATGACCTTGACAAAGGCCAACAAACCATATGATGCTAGTTAAGTTCAACCCGTCATTTCCTGATTGAATTAAACCCACCCGCACGGCCCTTGACAAAGGCCAACAAGGTCGCACGACTACCCTAATCCAATCTGCATCATATGCATAAGCAGATAAGCACCAGTCAGCTACCGCACACTACGCCTTGACAAAGGCCAACAAACATAGCACGAATACTAACTACTACTTATCTGAAATGACGGAGGGCTACGACAGGTTTTTCTGAAAACCTATTGCGTAATGAACTTGATATCGTTGTAGAATCAAATGATTTTAAAATGGAGTGTTTTTTAGGCTTTTCTAGTTTTGCTAAAGGAGTCACTCCCGGTGAAGGGATCGTCGGTCCTTTCCTTATCGAATAAGGTGCGGGATATATCATATATATCACTGTGCAAAGCAAAAACTCTTAAAAGCAATCAAAAGACAAACCGAGTGTGTAGCATCTGCCAGTTATTGCTAAAGGACTCACTCCCGGTGAAGGGATCTCGGTCCTTTCCTTATCGAATAAGGTGCAGGATATATCATATATACCGCTGTGCAAAGCAAGAACTGTAGCTACCTGTTTTATTTTTGAAATTCGATTCCACAACATCTTAAGGTTTCTTTTTCTTTCATTAATCATATTAATGAAGTCCCATCATTTAAGTCACCTAAACATCACAGATAAATACGACGTACACTTATGCCATCCGCATTCGCCTGGATGTCCCCTCGTGCACCGTTAGGTTAGGTAACTAACGGCAGAGCGGGGCAGGGCTAGCGCGGGTGTAAAACATAAGTAACGTCTATATAATATATCATATATACTATATACTGTATCTATCACAGAACATCACATGATCACATCACAGATATCGCAGCAGAAGAAACATATGAAATATTGGATATACTAGGACGTCCGTGTTTTCAATACGAGCCAGTACAAAACACGGATTCCACGGTCGCGATGAATAGCCAATCCCACACCCCTAGACCCCTACGAGAGCGGCAAGCAACCCTACCAATTCTAGAGTTAGGAGACCCGGACTCGACTCCTCGAGTTGGTCTCCCACTGGACTCCAGAACCCGGTTACTTGTGCTCCCCTCCTTGGGTCTATCCTAGTGCGGAAAAAGTAAATAATATACAAAGGGTGACATCTTCCGCAACCTGGAAGTGCCCCAAATAAAAGAATATTACATACAAGTTTTTACATGAATGAAAATGAAAAACACTCATCTCACATAAAAACCCCCGGCTATTCAAACACGACAATCCAATATAACATATCCAGCAACACATAACATCACATGTCATCAACGTAAGTAAATATGCGCATCCCAATTGTCGTTGACATATAGCAACGAAACCGGCGACATCACATATTACACTTACGGTCACAGAAAAGAAAGTGTAAAACTACAACAGTTGGAATCCGCAACCTCTTTAGACATCGCATGCCCATTCAAATGAATTCCTTAGACAACGCATGTCTAACAATTATAAACCCCGCATTTTAGTCTCAAAATCGAAAACACTTTTCAATATAAAGTCGGGCCATTCAACAAGATTCCCGACATCCTGATCGAATGCTCGTCGCAAATTTCAGTAGGCGGCCGCACCCCCGACGCCGTCGACGAAGTGCACCAAGGCGGAACACCGCTACCGCGAGCACCCGAACGGATGCTTTCGGCGACGGGGTTCTCCTACAGTCACTTGGTCGGGGCTATGGAGTGAGGCTGTCTATTAAGTTTACCCGGCGAGTATCCGCGTACGCAACGTGATTGCGACGGACTTTTGATCTCATCAAAATTCCGTGGCAACCGATCAAGTGAGACTAAACTGCTAGATTTATAACATTCATTCAGTTATCTCATAACTACTTGTGAATTCCAATTGTTGTATCACATTCCAGATAATTAGAAAATGTTAAACTTTCCGATCGAACATTCAAACACCCAAGTTTTCCCGAAACAGCTCAACTCATGAAATAAGTTCAAAGACATTCACTTCGTGCCTCAGTACCAACAGTCCAGCCGTAGAAGGGTCAAGCCAACGCTTCACATATGGCACGCCGTACTGCCCCAAACCCAAAGGTTCAAAGAGCAGTTCAAGACGGTCACATAATCGAGTTAAGGTTTGTTGTCTTCTAGAGGGACCATCGCGTTACTTGCACTACTTAGAACGTCTTTAAACCTCGGAAAAATCCAACACTTGGAAATTTTCCGGCAGGGGAAAAGTTGGGTATTTATATCCGGTCGAACTTTTTAACATATTCAAAAATTATCCGGAAAACACGTAGACAAAGTTTGATAATCAGATCGAATATACGAACTCCCAATACAACCCCAGAACACTCAACTCTTGAGTCAAATTAAAAATTCCCAGAAAATACAGCATTAAAATGTAAGAATTACTGTGCAAAAAGTACTGGGAGAAGGGACAAACTTGCCGCGGAACCGCCGCATTATCCATGCTAATGCCGCGGTTCCGCCGCACTGTAGTGGAATCATGATCTCGTTTTTCACAGTTTTTCTTAGAAAACCCTGCTGAATTTTCTGCATATTTTTAATATTGAAAAATCCACATTTTCAAAAATTGGACCGAGAGTGGTCTCGGATTAGGGTTTCAGGTTCGTTCGGGTTTCAAACTTCGTCTACGCATCGCCTAAGGCTCTAGCTAGGCTCTGATACCACTGTAGGGTTCCTAGGCACACTAATAAGGTCTCACAAGGCATCAACCATGCCAATTTCAAATTTTACAAGTGCCGAGAAACCCTAATACGGATCGTTAACTAGAATTTTAGGCGAAAGATGCAACTAGTTAACAACTTAACTATAAAAACGGAAATACAAACTTTGTAGATCCGGTCCTCCACCTCCATAGCTCCGCAATGAAGTCTCCTCGCTGTCCAAATCGAATCCCGGGCTCTAGCGTCGGCTTCATCGGAAAAATGGGCGGGCTAGGTCGTCGACTACGATGCCGAAGATGATCTACGTCGAGGCATCGCCAGATCAAGCTCCCACTTCACCAAGTCATAAAACTTATGAAGAAAACACCCTAAACTACTTGGCAAGAGGTAGAGGATGAAGAAATAGGAAGTGGGTTCACTTTAGAATTGGATTTCTCACACTTTTGCTCAAATCACCATTGATGAAGCAAGCTTTTCTTCTTGTGAAGAAGAAGAAGAAGATGATAATAAATATGATAAGTGTTAAAAATAAAAAAGAAAATGAATACTTATCATATTCAAACCATGGTCAAGTGTAGAGACTAAACTAAGGTTAGGTGAATGGTTAGGTTAGGCATGAAAACAAAAATGGAAGACTTTTTCAAA